>CM075346.1:157585000-158853750 GCA_037693485.1 Kitagawia praeruptora | reverse complement strand
ATTCCACGTGGCTTCGGAGTTCCCAAGAAAAATAACAAGGAACATCAGGTAAACAAAGCTGGAACCTCTGATTCTGGGACGCGCCCTACTTCTCAGTCAGAACCTACTCCAATAGCTTCACCCCCCTCCTCAGCATCTTTGACGATAAATGCCACTACTCAGCCGCTTGTTAACAAAGGTAAGAAACAAAAAATCGATGGTGCGCCCTCGTACACGGAAACCCTTATCGGTCATGCCGCCGCTTCAATTATTACTGAAAAAGAGATTGATCTCTGGCAAAACATGAATGTTGATGATGAAACAAATTCCATGATCAAAGCCTCTGCTCAACTCTTGGTTCAATCTCTAGGGCGGGCCCAGAGGGTACACAAGGAACAGCTCCAAGTGAATAAACTCAAGGCCGATGCTAAAAGGCTTGCAGAGATGGTCGTTGAGAATGATAACAAGTGGAAAAAAGATCTTATCGCAAAGGAAGCTGACTTGGATGAGGTCAAAGATCAACTAAAGGAATCAGTTGATCATCGCCAATTTCTGAATGATAAAAATGACCGGCTGGAAAAAGAGAATTCGGAATTAAAAGCTCAGCAAGATGCTCTAGAAAAAGAGAAAGCTACTTGCTGGAAGGATGAAAAGCAAGCCATGGAAGATAAAAACTTCCTAAACGGATTTAACTATTTTTTTCTTGGCTTCATTGCTCGTGATCCTGATTATGATTGGACACATTTTGGCCCCGAATGCGTGGAAGACATTATTTCCTTTAAAACCAAGAATGTCGAAGAGTTAAAAGCAAAAAGAATTGAGCTCGGATTGGAGAATCCTGAAGACCCTGAGGGCGCGCCTTCAACTGAAAACATTCCTTCCCCCCAAAAATCAAGATGCTCAGAAATCTCCATCATCAGCAAATCAAGCTAGGACTTCAACTCCGGAAAAGTCATCTCCGATTGCCACCGTTCAACCTTCAAATAGTCAGGACGCACCCTCCCCTAAGGGCGCGCCCTAGAGCTTTACTTCAATATCTGCTGTCTTCTAACTTTTAAATTTTTAAGGTGCGGGTCCTTTGTAAAACCCTGCAAGTTGTAACCTTGAATTTCTTTTTGATAATTATCTAGGTACTATGCTTTTGTTGAACTATACATTCATTGTCGAATCACTTTTGCCTTGATAAGTTCTGCACACAATTAATCTTCAAGTTTCTTCAGGGCGCGCCCTGATATTTAAGGGCGGCCTTGGAACTCCTTCAATTATCAACTTAAGATTTTCCCTTTTATCAAAAAACATACACAAAATTTTAACTGTAAATATCCTTTATAAGCTGAGGGCGCGGCCTTATTTCCTTAGGGCGCGTCTTCTTAAATGTCTTTAAATTCTTTTTCACAAATTTGCCTTTACCTGGTTTATAAATTTCTAGAAAATGCCTTTATACTTGTGATACCAGGGCGCGGCCTTCACAACAATAAACTTTAATACGAACAAAACTTCAATTTTCTTGAAAACTTCAAATCTTTAACAAGCCTGGAGTCTCTTCGGAACAAGGGAAGGTATACACACTACCCCCTGGCTAAGGAGAATAATTATTAAAAAAGTAAGAAAAAACAAGCAAATCTCAGCCAAATCTAAGGAAGGCGTATATGCACTGCCCCCCTAGACTAGGAGAGCAGTTATTTATGCTAGTCTACAACTTAAATATAAGCCTTCATAAAATAGGCGGCCAAAACCGCACCCTACTGATAATATTTCTTCAAATGCTCCGCATTCCATGCTCTCGTGATTGTGTTGCCATCCAAGTCTTCCAAATGATAAGTTCCATCCCAAATGATAGACTTGATCTTGTATGGTCCTTCCCAGTTTGGGCCAAAAACCCCATGAGCTGTTATTCTTGTATTCGGCATAACCTTCCGAAGAACAAAGTCACCCACATTGAAAGGACGAGTCTTCACTTTCCTATTATAATACCTTGCAACTCTTTGCTGATAGGTTGCCAACCTCAACTGTGAGTTAGTCCTTGTTTCTTCTAGAAAATCCAAATTCAACCTTTGATTTATCATATTAGCCTTCTTATCATAGAAATCTCTCCGGAAAGAACCTGCTCCAATTTCCACAGGAATCATTGTCTCACATCCATAAGACAACACAAAGGGAGATTCCCCAGTTGTAGTTCTTGGAGTAGTATTATATGACCACAAAACCATGGGTAGCTCCTCAGGCCAATTCCCCTTGATTTCCTCTAACCTCGTCTTCAAAGTATGCTTAATAATTTTGTTGATTGCCTCTGTCTGTCCATTACTTTGAGGATGATACACAGCTGCAAACTCCTTCTTGATTCCCAAATCATCACATAACTTTCGCAACTCTTTATTATCGAACTGCTTTCCATTATCTGATATAAGCTTATACGGAATCCCAAACCTGCACACAATCGAATTAAAGACAAAATCCCGAATTTTCTTTTCGGTGATTGTGGCCAAGGGCATTGCCTCTGCCCATTTGGTGAAATAATCAATCGCCACCACAGCATATTTTACGCTTTTCTTGGCTTTAGCAAGTTCTCCAATGAGATCTATTCCCCACATAGCAAAAGGCCACGGACTCATCATGGAAGTCAAAGTAGTAGCAGGACTTGTAGTATAATTGGCAAACCACTGACACTTATCACATGCCTTCACAAAATCATAAGCATCTTTCTTCAAAGTTGGCCAATAATAACCCTGCCTTAACACCTTCATTGCCAACGAACCACCCCCGAGTGATTGCCACAAATTCCTTCATGAATTTCCCGAAGGATGTAATTGCATTCATCTCCATCTATGCACTTCAGGAGTGGTTGATTGAAACCTCTCTTGTATAGGATTCCATCATATTCCAGACTCTACCAACACAAGTGATTTTTCTTCATTCTCTGGCTCGAATTCAAGGATAAAATCAGCCAAAGCTTGACCCTTAATAGCAGTTCTTGGGGTGTATTCTAAATCAAACTGCCCCAATTCAATCGCCCATTTTAGCATCCTTCCAGAAATCTCTGGCTTATGAAGAATTCCTCTCAATGGATACGCCGTACGAACCTTAATTTTATGAGCTTGAAAATAAGGGCGAAGTTTTCTCGAAGCCAAGACTAAAGTGAAAACTAACTTTTCCATACTTGTATATCGGGTTTCTGCATCAAGCAAACGCTTACTCACATAGTATATTGGAGACTGATGATCAATTTCTTCCCTTACCAACATCGCGCTGATGGAATATTCTGACACCGCCAAGTAGAGAATTAAAGTTTCTCCTTCCACCGGTTTTGCCAAAAGTGGCGGATTCCCCAATTGTTCCTTGATTTTTTGAAAATCTTCTTCGCACTCGGGAGTCCATACGAAATCCTTAGATGCTCCTTTGATTGCTTTAAAGAACTCTCTGCATTTATCTGAAGATTTGGACACAAAGCGATTCAATGCTGCTATTCTTCCGGCCAAACTCTGCACTTGTTTCACACTAGACGTGGATTTCATATCAAGCAAAACCTTAATCTTTTTCAAATCAGGTGAAAAAGATGTTGGCGCCATAGCGGATATTCTCCCCCCATCCAGGTGAATAAGAACTTTTTCAAATCATCCACATTAAAGGTTCCCACACCAGGGATATTCTGGATGTTAGGCTGTGCCATAGTCTGAACACCCCCCGGGGGTGGAGGCGGAGGTGGAGCCGCTATCTGAACACCTCCCTGAGCTCCTGCTTGTGGTGGAATCACAACACCCTCCTGGGTTTGAGTTTGAGTTTGCTGTCCCTCAGGGTTTCCATGAAGTTGTAGATTCCCTCGAGAACTCCGATACTGTTCTCCTGAATGAGAGCGTGTCCTCGACCTAGACTCACTAGAGGTATTTGAGGGAATTTGATGGATATGGGGGGATCTCCCACCTGAGGGCGCGCCCTGATTACGGGGTCGCCCATTTCCTTGATACCAATCCATTCTTCTATCACCGTTATCATGGTTTCCTCTTCTTCCAGTGTTGTCATGATAAGGAGCTTGCTTAAATCCAAGGGGCCGCGACCTGTCTTGAACATGGGGCACGCGCTGTGGATTATCATAGCGAGCAAGAGATCGCTCATGTCCAAGGGGCCTCGACCTGTTGCCAGGGGGCGCGCTGTGGATCATGACTCTGTGGAAGGGCTCGCTCATGTCCAAGGGGCCTCGACTTGTTGTCAGGGGGCGTGCGCTGTGAATCATGGGGCCGCAATTCCAAGTACTTGTTTTTCTTCTGTTGCTCGAGGAGTACCATCCTCAAATCGTCATCATTAAGCCTTGTTCCAAGGCATTCTTTCAAGCTATCAAAATCTCTCCTTTCTCTAGCCATCTGTTCTTCATCCCTTTGAATCTCATTAGGGGTGCGCCCTGAACGGTGAGGATGAGGGCGCGCCCTCTCTTGAGGATTCGACAACCTGCGCTCAGAATTATCTTCACTAGGATGTTCAACAATAAGATCAGAATAATCTAACCTTCGAGGAGTGACCAACTGAAATCTCCTTTCCTGATTTTCCTCCCTCCTTCGGGAATCTTCCTCAATCTGTGAGGATTTCCCTGACCGGCGATGATTTCGTGGGATACTCCGAGATTTTCTCCTTGACCCCTGATTTTCCTCAACTGAACTCAATCTTGCTCTGAAATTATTTAGGGCATCTCCCATACGATACAGCTGATCCATTAATGCCGCATTACTGATAAGAACTGGCGGCTGACCACTAACGGTGGTTGGAGTTTCATGGCGGCGTGGAGGAACATGGACCTCCTCCGGAACATAAGCTTCGTGGTGGGTTGGATTACCCTCCATGCTATCTTCAGAATCGTAATCCTCTTCTCTATGAAAACCTCTGCTTTGATTGTGAGACATCTTTTCCTCCTAAGATGAAGATCTTGATTGGCTGCCCTCCTTCTAGCGCCAATTTGTTGACGGAGGAATTTGGGAACAACAAAATTCAAGGTACTTCGCCGGAAACAAGATCTACAGCGGTGGTTCTATGCCGAAAAGAGTGGTGGTGTGTGGTGGCTATTTGTGATTGGTGGCTGAGATTGATAGGGTTAGTGGCGGCTATTCAGAGCTCTCGACTTCCAACCCCTCAATCGGCCTACGTACCCCGGTATTTATAGGGGATCAAGCCATACGTAGTTCTTGGAGAGCAAGAAATCCAAATGGGCTTGGATATCGATCCAGCATCCGGAATGTTCTACTATGAGGCCTAACCACAAAAGGCCCAAGTCTCATCCAAGATCTCAAGACTTCACGAATATGGAAACTTCCCCCGTCGAGGACTAGTCCTATTCGCTACAAGCTATTTCTTGATTTCAAGGATGCAGGTAAAGCCATGGTTTACCCCAAGTGCAGAACGCATCCCTGTCCCCCGAATGAGAAGCACCCACCAGATAGCAGGACAGGTGATCCAGAGCTTTTGGGTGCAAAGTGCAGATTACTCCAAAGTTCCCCAACCACAAAAGGCCCAAGGCTCATCCAAGATCTCAAGACTTCACGAATATGGAAACTTCCCCCGTCGAGGACTAGTCCTATTCGCTACAAGCTATTTCTTGATTTCAAGGATGCAGGTAAAGCCATGGTTTACCCCAAGTGCAGAACGCATCCCTGTCCCCCGAATGAGAAGCACCCACCAGATAGCAGGACAGGTGATCCAAAGCTTTTGGGTGCAAAGTGCAGATTACTCCAAAGTTCCCCAATGAGAGCGCGCCCATTGGCTACAGGAACAGAGTTCCAAAGTACACACCAAAGAGAGACCAATCTTTGCACCGAGGAGAACATGCCCTCAGTGTATAAGAAAGATCCCTAAATCTAGGAAAACCCCTAGAGACCTTCTACGACGGACATCCCCCTCCTGAGATACGACAGGAGGGAATTCTTCAATAATTCCTGCAATCCCGGGAAGCATGAAATTCTGTCAAATCATAACATCTAGGGCGCGCCCTAAATGTTAAGGCGCGGCCTGAACTTCTTGCATTTCACCAAAAACCCTAATTTTACCCATTATTGACCCGAATCAAACTTGAAAATACCCGAACCGAATTTTGGCTATAACAAATTGTTTCCCTCCATTTTTCCACTAGTTGTCTTTATATCATGTCCTAGTTAGTTTCAAATTTATTATTATTATTATTATTATTATTATTATTATTATTATTATTATTATTATTATTATTATTGAATATAAGAATTATTGTTGGAGTTGGTATACACAACAAGGTCACTAAAATACTAAGAATCATTATTTTTATAATATTTATAGGGAAACAACTAAGGCGCATTGTTGGACTTGCTCTAAATCCCTAAATTTGTTAAGGTAACTTTAAAATATCCTTCAAAAATATTTACAACTCCTCTAAGTAATTCCTAAATTAAAATATTCTATTAAAACATAATTTACTTAAATAAAAGAGATATCGATTTTCTATAATAATAATAAAAAAATACGGGATTTTACAGATATTATGCACATTTTTTAATTATTTTATGCTCGTGAAATATAAAAATAATAGAATTTGCTTATCACGGCAAGTAAATATTACGTGCATACAGCAAGTAGATATTATGTATATTTTCCAGAATAATTTTTTTTTTCTCAAAATATTCATAACTTCACACAATGTGGGTTTATTTCTATAAAATTCAGTTTATTACAATATTACTTGGTTACATTCCTAACTAAAATATGAGACGGGCTTATATCCACATAAATCAAATCTTGCCATGTATCGGTCACACTAACATTATATTTTTTAAAAAATTGGGAAATATATCTAGGTTATTACTTTTTAAACCAACATGCAAATTTCTAACCTGACAGAAAACAGATCTCGTTCCCGAGGTAGAAAGATTGTAAATGAATCCTGTCAAATAAAAAAAAGATTGATGATTGATTAAAAACTGCAAATTATGCCCGAAATAAATAAATGAAAAATTGGACTATCGAACTAAAAACATATTTACAATATAAGGAATGATTTAAAATCCAATTAATAATTGAAAAGTTCAAGAAATTAAATAGAAGATGAACTCCAATATGGACTAGAAAACATTTAACGAATATAAAAAATGATTTAGAATACAAATTGTAGTCGTCGGAAGTCCAAAATCAAGAATTTACAATCAAGAATATAAATATCAAGAGAGATCTAACAATCAAGAAATCAGCAATTATAACGAAGATGCAAGTATCCCCAGTACGTGTACTATCCTCACTCCTTTATATTTTCAATTAATATCGTTAAGTCTTTGCTTTACTTACTGTTGCCGCTTTCACGTGTTTCGAATTGTTTCGTTTATTATAATCTTGTTTAGATTTTAATGTTTGATTTCGATATTGAGTTCCGAATTTGAATCTTGATTTGATTGTTCATGAACCTAAAAGTATTTGAATTTGAATCTTACAATATGACTCCCTATATATATTATCTAATTTCATTGACATCAATCTAATGCAAGTTTTTTGATGAATTAGATGTCGATGTCTTCTGAGGATGCTCGTTCGAATCAAGTTGGATACGATGGTAATCAAGCATTATCTCAACCAAAGATCATCTCTAATGAGGCAATAATCGAACCCGAGAATTTAAAGCAAGATAAGGATAATAGTAATATGGTGCCACCGGAAACAAAATTGACTAATCCAATTGTCGAGCCTATGAACAGAGGCAATGATAATGCTAAGACTGCAACTGCAGCAAGAGCAGACAAGGCTCCTGGGAAAGAAGCAAAGACTAATACTAAAGGAGCCAAGACTAATACTAGAGGGTCAGGCAAATCTTCAAACAACTTCAGCAGAAAAAAATCGATGGATTGTGAGGCATGCTGTGATTGTGAGGACTGCTGTGATTCTGAGGACTGCTGTGATATCTTTTGTTGTCTTTGTCTACTTGTATGTTCTGATGACGATTGATGACTTTCGGTTCATGTTTTTTCTGGTAATGTATTAGATATTGCTGCTGCCCAGATTGGTAGTTACTGTACATGAGTTGGAGGATAATTAAAGAAATTATCTGACATTCCCAGATGATTGGGAACATGTTTTACTCAATTTTTTATACTCCCTCCGTCTCTTTATTCTTTTCCCGTTTGATTAAAAACACGGGTTTTAAGACAATTGGTAATGAATATTGTTTTTTTATGGAGTAGTGAGTATTGAATATAGTTTTTAAAGAGTAGTTGGTGGATAGTGGGTATTGAATATTATTTTTTAAGGAGTAGTGAGTGGAGTAGTGGATATTGAATATTGTTTTTAAGGAGTAGTGGGTGAAGTAGTGGGTATTCAATATTGTTTTTAAGGAGTAGTGGGTGGAGTAGTGGGTATTGAATACGGAGTATTATTGTTTATGGCTTAAAATAGAAAGGGGAGGAGTATTTTGATAGTTCCAATTTAGTAAACAGGAAATGTTTTAAGAGATAGAGGAAGTAATTTTCAAAGAAAAGAAAGTGTCAAATCGAACAGGCCACTTTTTATCTCAAGTACTACTACTCCGTAGTAGTTTAGTTACATGATTATGCCATTCATCATCATCACCTCTTTTGTTTACGGCTGCAAAAGTGGTGCCTTTTATGGTATCTTTCCACTGCGTTTAGGGATGGGAAAGGGTCGGGTTCGGTTTGGGTTTTGCAAAATCCAAATCCAAATTCAAATATTTTCGGGTTTTGGGTTTCGGATCGTATCGGATCCAAAACTCAATATCCAAATCCAAATCCGTCGGGTTTCGGATCGGATCGGGTTTTTTCGGGTATTCAAAATTAAAAATAGTGTAAATAAATAGTGTATATATATATAATATATATATATATATATAGAGAAAAAGGAATCTAAAGTTAACTTTAGGAGGATTTCCTAAAGTTAACCTTCAAAACTATGTAATTTTGATCCATTTTATCTTTTATTTTAAAGGACCCCGCAGGGGCATCAATAAATATGCTTATGTGTCTTCATTCTAATGGTTAACTTTAGAGAAACTATCTAAAGGTAACTTTAGATTCCCTTTACTCATATATATATATATATATATATATATATATATATATATATATATATATATATATAAGCGTTCAGGTCCACAACCACCGTGGGTTGGACCAGCCACCAGGATAGCCGCAACATTTCAATGCGGCAGAAAATCCGCAACCTTTCAATGCGGCAGAAGGGTCCGCAACCTTTCAATGCGGCAGGACGGTCCGCATTTCTTCAATGCGGCAGTATTCTTGTGAAAGTTAAATTAAAAATAGAAAAATAAGATAAAATTCGAATTTAAATTCATAAAATTTCAAATATTAATACTCATTAATTATGTGATTAATTTTACATTAGATTCACTAATTTTCTATTTTTTGAGATTTTTACATTAGATTAACTAATTTAGGAGTACGGATCAAATCGATAGTTGACCACGACTTTTACCTTCCAAATTAATTATAATTATAATTTCATAATTATAAACCCTAATAATTCGAATTAATTCATAGTTTTAATAAAAATTCGAATAATAATTCGAAACCTAATTCTAAATTGGGCATTTCGAGCTAATTCAACCTAATTAAAGATGAGAAACCCTAATTTCAACTCAATTGAGGGTAAAAGCCCTAATTTCAAACTAATGCAAACCAAAAATGGGTAAAATTCGAACTATGAACCCTAATAATTCGATTTAATTCATGATTTTAACTAAAATGAAGCAAATAAACACCACCCACAGTTAAAAACGAATCAAACCATGTACATATAATCGTCAGTAGCAATGTATATAGTAGTGCGTGTGTGTATGTATAACTACGTGCGTGTGTGTATAAGTGTCAATTAGAAGATACCTTGAGGAGGAAGATGGCCTGACATTTCGCAGCTCTGTGTGTAAATCGCCCGGAATCGCCTGAAATCGCCTGAGCTCTGTGTTTAATTAGAGTTAATCGGGTCACGGCAGCCGCAATGGGTGGTTGTATAAGTCTCCTATCCGCATTGTATCATTGCGGTAATGATTTAAGGGTAAAAAAATAATTCCATATTTTTCTGTATCCGCATTGTATCATTGCGGTAGTGATATAAGGGTAAACAAGTAATTTTAGATTTTCATTTATCCGCTATGTATCATTGCGGCATCAAATTGGAGGGTGAAAACGTAATTTCATATATTTACTTGTTTCAATATTTCAAATTAACAGCTTTTATTAATTTATTATTTTTATTACTTTTAATAAATATAAAACTATAATAATTTATTTAAAATTTTATGTAATAATTCAAATTTTATAAACATTTTTATATTTTATAATGTATTAATTTACCAATTTTTTTAATTTTAAAAAATAATAAAAATAAAGGTATAAAAACGTAAAATAATATTTAAGGACCTGAGAGCGACTACTGCCGCAAACGTTCAATGCGGCCAATTACTACCGCAAGTTTTCATTGCGGCACCCCTAAATTTTTTTTTAAGTTTTCCTGCCGCAAGGGTTCATTGCGGCAGTGTACGAGTTGGTGGTTGTGGGCCTTTTTTCAACCAACGGTGGATGTGGAAGGGCACCCTATATATAATAGTGTATGTATAATATGTATTTAAAATATACATTTATATATAATATATAAAATTTAAAATATAATAAATAAAAGTCGGGTATTTTTCGGGTTTCGGGTTCGGCTCGGGTTTTGATCGGGTTTCGGATCGGATTTCGGATCGGGTTTCATGAAATCCATATCCATATCCAAAATCTTTCGGGTTTAAAATTTAAATCCATATCCATATCCAAATCCAAAATATCGGGTTCGGATCAAATTAAAAATCGGATTTCGAATCGGGTATCCGTCGGATCGAATTTTTTTTCCATCCCCGTTTCTATTTTCAATACGTGCCATTTTAGCTGTTATTTTTTGTTATCAAAGTTCAATATCCTATTAAAAAACTAAACATAACAGAATTTTTATTTAAAAGGATGCATTTAACAATAAAGAATCTAACTTCGAAATCTCACGTCACCGGAGTGTGGTGTGATCTGTGGGCCCCGTCACCTGAGCAAAGAAAAACTGTCAATTGCCAAGTGTGCCTACCTCAGCCACTGGTTCTTTTTTCCTCAAGAAAACTATATTCTCTGTACAAAATGTTTGCCAGCTCATACAAATCGAAAATATGATAAAAAGGGTGGTTATTAGGGCAAATGATGAAGCACATACTTCAAAATTTTCTGTCATTGTACGTTTATAGTAGGATTTTTGGTATGAAAATAGGGGATCCATCTATCTACGTACTGTAGAATTTTTCTATGGTACGTGTACAATAGCAACAAACGTTTGCCGGTGACCGTAAGCCTGATAAAAATATACACCTTCCGTCCCATTTTATATGAACATTCTTTTTTTTGGGACGTCTAAAAAAATGAACCTACTATACGTACTATTTTTAAATACTACTTTTCACTATTATACCCATTACATACTCCTTTTTATATTAAATAAATATTATTACACCCACTACTTTCTTCTATTATCTCAAATTTATTATTAAATATTAATAAGTTCCATTCTTTTTTTATTATTATTTCTTAATCTTCGTTAAAATCAAATTGGTTCATATAATTCGGGACGAAGGTACTACCAAACTTCCCATGAGGCATCTATTTTTCTACAGATAGAAGCGACTTATACGCTATTATAAAAAGCAGGAATTGAAATTGTTCGGTAAAATTACGAAACATCGATTAATCAAAATGATTAGTCGAATCATTAATCTAAATCAATTTAATATTATATTTTATATTTATACTTATTTATATATATAACATAGACCTAAACAATTATTTAACATTTTTAAAAAAAAATTAAATACAAAAAAACAAAATTGTAAAATAAATAATTTAATTCATTTACATACATTAATTAAAATGTTTAGAATTGTACAAAGGTATTCTAGTCGCTAAAGATTTCTACTCATATTTCAATTTTGTGAACTAAAAAAAAAAGAGGGTTATTTTTACATTACAATTTATAAATAAGATTTTTATTGTTTCCATTTTTTATAATTTTGAAATTTTACTCTCTTTTTTTTCTAAAAAAAAGTTGACCGATTACCGATTATGGAAAGAATTAACCAATTTTTGATCGATTTTATCGATTATTGACCGATTTTTACAAAAAATGATTAGCCAAATTAGTTCGATTAATCACCGAACAATGATTAATCATCGATTAATCCCGATTAATCACCGGTTTTTATAACACTGCTTATACAAAACAATTCAAATTATAAAAGAGCTTATATCTTATCATTAGAGGTGTTAAAAAATAAGCATTTATTTGTAAATTTAATTATTCAAAAAATAAAGAAATATTAGCTATTAATCTTAAAATACATAAGCACTTTTTTCATGTTAATTTGATTGAGATATTATTTCATAAGTTTTTTTTTATAAAAATTTGGTTATTTTGAATTAATATTATGTTTGTTATGTCCAAATCTTGGCATATATATTCAACAAATCTAGTGGGATGAAATAACGGTCCATAATCTATAATGGGTCCAAAGATAATGATTGGGTCACCAAAATCTAATACCAGGAGCTAGTTGAGTACAATGATCACCAGATATCAAGGTCCAGTGTTGACTCAAATGCTAGGCGGGCCTCGAGATCGCATCCTTGTGTATAACAGGTTTCACTATTTGACGTGTATCTACATATGAAGGCTTATGATTAAACACAGTGAGATCGCATGGGACCATCTCCATGACTAAGCCCAGTAAGGTCGTTTGCGAGGCTTCCGTAAGCTTCTCCATTAGCCTCGTCGCAAGAGAGGCCTCACGATTCTAGCATTATATTAGTCTAGGCAATCTTTATTGAGCCCATAATCGTCTAGTGGACTTAAACCAAGATAGCCCGTCTAGGTAATTTGTTCTCCAAAAACTATGTGTGACTTGATTTTCTATAAATAGGATGCGTAGGTTCTTGTTAGGATAGAGAAACAGTTTACTTCGAAAATATCAACAATACCAGTTACAAATCTCCTTCGTGTTCTTCATATTCTTAACATAATATTTATATTTTGCTTCATGATTCTAGCAAACTCCATAAATACTGTTATGTAATATTCTCCATATAATGATGTTCATAATATATATATTAAATGAAAATGAAATTGTGAAGATGAAAGAAGTTTGATTATTTGTACTCCATCCTTTTCAATTTTCATTATAACATAATCCAAAAGTAAGTGTATGAATTTTGTTCTCATCCTACTAAATATCACTTCATAACAAATTACTAACATCATTGCACTGTATTTATGCGCTAACAAAAAACTACCAACCTCTACTCACCATTCATGCTAATCCTCTTGTAGTTATTTGTTACTCAAAGTCATAACTCATACTATATGATAATATAAAGAATAAATAAAAAACTATCATATATAATGAGAAATTAACCTTCAAAAATTAAGAAATTACACAATAGAAAAACATCTATACTCATGTTTCTACTATACACTAAAAAAATAAACAACCTTTATTTATATTTAAAAAAAAATAATTTAACAAAAAATTTTGAGATTAAATTATTTAAACTTAACTTCTTTTCTTTCCACAACAATCTTAATTTCGGACGTGTCCATAAATGAAGTTCATATGAAGTAGCAATAATTTCTTTTTGCAATATGGAAAAATAAAACAAATATAAAAAGCTTTTTTTTATCACCTCACCTCGTGTGCATCACTCTGCTCCTCTACTTTGTCTCGCCGGAAATCACCATATTCTCCGGCGAAACACCACTCTCTCCTCCCACCTTAACAACCCATCTCTCTCTCCCATCTCTCTCTCCGAATTCTCTATCTCTCTCAATGGCATCATCATCACTTCTTACGATCACACACCCCTTCAACAAACCAATCGTCTCCAAATCTTCATCTCTCTTTCAATCCAACCCATCAAAATCAAAACCCAATTCACTATCTTCCATGAAGTTCCAACCTTTATTGAAAAGGAACTCAAATGGTGGATCATCTGTTCTGGCATGCTCAACTTCTTCACCATTTATTGGCAAAGTTGGGTTGTTTAGAAGACAAGGTAATTTTGCATTATTATCCTTTGGTACAAATCCTAGTTATTTATCTGATGTTGGTGATAAAGAAGCTGCAAATGATGATGATGATTCTTCACAAATTTTATCTGCTTTGCTTCCTTTTGTTGTGGCTCTCACTGCTGTTGCTGCTCTTGCTCAACCCTCAACTTTCACTTGGTAAGAAAAAAAAATTATATCTTGTATAAAATTATTATTTTATTGTGATAAGTTTATTTACTATTGTTTTATTTATGCTCCCACTTGGATTTTTTTAATGCTAATTACTGCTGTTTTATTCATTAGAATCTACTGTAGTAATGTTCTACAGTATTTTTAATCTTGCATTGCTTTCCGGTACAATAAAGTACTCAATCTTTATTTGTCATATGATAAATATGTTGATAATTTGTCTATATTTTATATGATGCAGTGTGTATGTTGTTTTTGCAAGACTTTTTGGAATAATCATTTGTCAGAAAGTACTTGTGATCTTATGAATGGAAAGGAAGTACTGAAGATACATTGCTGATTAATTTGACTCTGGATTTAAATTATGTTCTTCTCTTTTTATCTCGTTTTCCTTATTAGGAACCTGCTACTTTCAGAAGATACATGAGGTCTTTGCTTGCTTGATTAATTTTAGTAAGTTACAGGGTCTCGCGAGAAATGTATGCCCCTGCTCTAGGAGGGATTATGTTATCCATTGGAATCAAACTATCTATTCAAGATTTTATGCTCGCTCTTAAAAGGTATCCACTAATCTTACTCTTACTTTATTTGACTTTGACCATGCGAGCAGTGTTTCTACTGTTTACCATCTACATGTTGTCTTCTCTTTTATAAGGTACAAATTTCCATATGCTGCAGGCCTTTACCATTATCTATTGGGTTTGTTGCTCAATATGCGCTAAAACCAGCTTTGGGGGTGTTTGTTGCAAACATTTTGGGGATGTCTCCGATGTTCTATGCTGGTTTTGTCCTTATGTCTTGTGTTGCAGGGGCTCAGCTATCAAGTTATGCCAGCTTCTTAAGCAAAGGGGATGTTGCTTTGAGCATTCTCTTGACCAGCTCAAGCACCATTGCCTCGGTCATTGTTACTCCTCTTTTGACAGGCCTTCTTATTGGTTCTGTTGTACCAGTTGATGCAATAGCAATGTCGAAGTCGATTTTGCAGGTACCAGAAGCTCTTTTATGCAGAAATTAATCTACTCGTTCTCTCTTTCTCTCTTTTTTTGCTAATTTGTTCTCACTTCTTACATTATTCTATTATTGTTTTAGTCTGTGTAGATAATTAATTGCTTAAAACTTTCAGGTGGTTCTTGTTCCTATCACTCTTGGCCTAGTTCTCAACACTTATGCAAAGCCAGTTGTTTCTGTTCTTGAACCAGTGATGCCAATCGTCGCAATGATCTGTACCTCACTTTGTATTGGAAGCCCCCTTGCAATCAACCAGGGAACAATTCTTTCTGCAGAGGGCCTCAGATTGGTTGGACCTGTGTTGTTGTTCCATGCTGTAGCCTTTACTTTAGGGTACTGGATCTCCAAAGTTCCTCTTTTGAGGTAATTTTAATCTAGAAACTATTCTATTAGACTAAATGTGTGGAGTAGCACTCTTTTACTATCAGTGTCAAAATCCTTATTGGCTGTTGGATATAGACTTGTAGTTTCAATATTAGATAGAGAGATGTCCCTTTGTAGAAGCAATTCCATTTGCTTTTTTGTTGTAGATTGGTTTTAACCATGTGATGAATACAACCAGTTGACATTTCTCTAGATAAGCACACAAATTTAATTTCAAACATATACCAGTGCTTTCTTCGCTTTGCCACCCATTTTACATAATCAATTGTGTTTGATCAGTTCTTTTCTCCATTTTGGTGGTTTAAAGAGATGAAGGAAATAATATTTGGTGACAGAAGTAATAATTGGTTGTTTAGAATTGAGATGCTAAAGTCTCAGAACTGCAGCTGCATCTAAGTTTTCTCTTTTACAGTTAAGCTTAAGACTATGATCAATTGAACATCAATTACATACCTATATTTTAACTTGTCATCCTCATCAGCTATTATGATATCGTTTTGGTACATATGTACACTTAACTTGACTACAAGTATCAAGCTTCTACCCTAAATTTACTGTCATTCTCGCAGGCAAGAAGAAGAAGTTTGCAGGACAATCTCTCTGTGCACTGGCATGCAAAGTTCGACTCTTGCTGGTCTTCTTGCAACGCAGTTTCTGGGAAGCAGTCAAGCAGTTCCCCCAGCATGTTCAGTAGTTGCCATGGCTATCATGGGACTTTGTCTAGCATCCTTTTGGGGGAGTGGCCTTAGAATCAGAGATTTACCATCTCTACTCATCAAGCAAACTGGTTCAGCTGCCAAAGCATAAGAAAGCAGCAACTTTTTTTAATTGTGTAGAACAACAATCTGGTCAGGAGAAACGAAAAGGAGGTGAAGCATGGGATTTCAGGCAGTATGATTAATAGTGTACCAATGAAACAAGAGGCCATTGTTGAGCGATTATCATGAAGAACAGGTTAAACAGTAGTTTCGCTAGAAAGAAATGTAAAGAGATTTGAGATTTATAGGGAAAGGAAATGGGTACAGTAGCAATATACTAGCTAGTTTGTTTTATCAATTACAACACCAAAAAGCCAAACTTCTCGTATAGTGCATGGGTTTTGATATGCTAATTTATAGCACTATCTGGTACCAAATGACTAGCCGATCCTGCTCTTTTTATGAATTTCTTGCTTCTTACTTCAACACACACACACATTGCTCGGAGTGATAAATTTTAAGTTCAGGGAAAATCCTTTCATCAATTTCTTCATTCAGCATGCTGGCACACATTACTGGGAGTGATAAATTGCTAGTTCAGAGTAAATAGAACGTTGAGTTTGTAATTAGATTTTCATATGCACACAGCGTGGACATATTCATAGATTATGATGACCTCGTAAAAGTATATGTTTTGTAGCTCTGATGATCACACAGATGAGAATAAGCAATCTATTACGAAGTACAACCAGTAGCTCCCATGGACCACGGGAAACTCTATATATTAGTTTTATAATAAGATTGCCACCAGACATAAGATTGATCTCATCAAGGATACAAAGGAAAAATCAGATTCCCTAGACTAGTACTTCCCCTTTAAAACAACATAATTTAAAATTTTACATATAACAGATATATAACGATGAACAACAGATATTCGAAATTTGAAATTCTAAAAGGAGTCATTGGAACTAAAACACGATAAAATTCAATAGAGGGAAAGGGCATAGGCTGGCCGATGCAGAAAATTCTGAGATTATAAAACACGATAAAATTCGTAAAATCCAAGTTGTAACAACCACCAAGCAGCTCATGAAACCATGCACAGGGGCTTGTTTTAAGCAATGAAAAGACTTATGTAAAAATCGAAGATCGACATAACTAATGAGTTGTTTCATGTTAACATCATCCTGTAGGATGTCATGTCATTAAGCAAGCAATAAAATGTCATTGATCACTTGCCAGAGAGCGTACGTTGGGACTCAAAACAAGACTAGTACGCGACACTGGTCATCTTTTAATCAAAAGAAACACGCCTCGAGTTGGCCATCAGCAGGATAATGAGAATTACTGACGACGAAATGAGCTGCGTGCCGAAATTCGGCATTGAAGTATCTCCTGACCACACCACCATCTTCAGCCGTGTCATCTGCATAAGCAAAGGATGAGTGAAGATCGGGATCCTGCAGAGGGGTGTCTTTTGAAGTGTAGAAATCGCCAGGGACATTGAAAAAATTCAAGGTTACATAGCTGATTTTGTTGTTATAATCACAACGCCTAGTCTCTGCTTTGTTGCCGTGGGTTACTACACAGAGTACATTTTTACCATCCAAGTCCTGCAAAGCAACAATGTAGTCGGAGTAGAGCTCAGAATAATGCTGATGCTCATTACCTGTATAGCTAAAGTGGGTTGATCTCAAAACTTCCATGAAAGCTTGGTCAGGAGCCAAGTTAGGATGCATTAATTCTTTGCCCGTGGAGGAGGTCGCCTGAGATGCACAGATATAATAACCATCATCTATATTGTTGAGAAATCCAAAAGTCATATCACCGATAAGTGAAACACGTTTGCCAACGAAAGGAGTAGGGCATGGAGATAGAGGGGCATCATCACCAGGATAAGGAGAAGTTGAATCAAAGCTGCTAACGGTTCGAGTCCAAGTATTTGTTTTGAGATTGAAGGCAAAAAAGGCATCACAAAAAAAGACCATTTGTTGTTGCTCGGAAACAAAAAAAGCGTCATCATAACTAGACGATTTAGGAAAGGGGGAAGGAGGCAAGATTTGCCAAGTCTGGTCGGAGGGAGAAAAGACTTCAAAATTACAATCTTTATAACAGTAAGAGGATATAACATAGAGTTTTTGATTGGCAACAAAAAGAGTGGGATGAAATTTAGGGGAGTGCATGGGAAATTTTGTTTTAGTAAAAAGATGCTTAAAGATATTAACATCATTGTGTTCACTAGGTTGAATACGCATAAGATCCTTTTCTTCAAGAGTATAGACACTAGTAAAAGATTCATCCTTAGTTTTATCAATATCACTATCAAAACAAGGATCGAGTCCGAAGAAATATAATTTGGATCCTAATTTGATGCAATTAAAACTGTCAAAGCGGGGAAAATAATCAGAATCATCAAAACAAGGGAAGAAAAGGAGAGGACGCAAGTCATTAGGATGATTATGAGGATCATATAGCAGATGATGCAGTCGATCAATCTTATATAAAACAAAACCAGGACGAATGAATAGACGTACGAGCATATACATCAAGCTGTTTTTTTGGACAAATAATTGGTCGAACCAAATTAAGAGGACAACTAACTGGTAGAAACAAATAAGAGGGTTTTGGATTCATTCAGGAGCTACTCCGGGACTATATATGCAAATCTGCTTTACGATGTCAAATCCTTTTAGCTTTTAAAATATATACTTTCTGTTTAATTATTCTTAAATATATTTCCGGTTTTTTTTTTATTAAACTTCTTAGGCTATATTAATATCAGACGTTGGATCAAAGATAAATCCAGAGGATTAGTCCCCTGGTTTATACTCCACAAATCCGAATTCTAGACAAAAATTAATACAATTCCTGGAAAACAAAAAAGTGGAAAAGAATGGGAAACTCAAAGATTATATTGAATGATCGAAAACCAAGGGTATTTTTTGATTTAGAGATTGACGGTGTGCATGCAGGTCGCGTAATAATGGAACTTCATGCTGACCCCAGACCCAAGGCCATTCACAAGTACAAGGTTGTCCACGATTTCTGTTGTAAGGACCCTTACTATGGACATTCTTACTGTGGGTTTTCCTACAATACATATTTTACATTTTCCTACAATATATGGATAACCTCCTTCGAAGCTGGATCGATGTTCTACATTGGTTACTCGGAGAAATTGGGTGTTGTGTTTTTATGATGATATTTTTGAATTATTTTTGAATTAAATAATGAAGAATTGATTCTGTGTTTCCATATTTTGAATGTCTTATACTCCCTCCGTCCCATTTTTATTGTCTATCTATCCAAATCCACCTTTTATAATCATGTCAATTAAACTCATAGTTACCAAATAATTGTACTCACTCCGTCCCTTTTTAGTTGGCACATTTGCAAAAAGCACACATATTAAGAAAAATTTAATTGTGTAATTTGTTTGCTTGTTTACCCTTAATCTTAACATTAAATGATGAGTTATGAGTGTGTGTATATTAAATATAAAGTCAAACATTGGTATTAGGAATAAGGGGTATATAAGTAAAAATTGGTAAAAAAATGTATTGGAACAAGGAATGTGACAACTAATTTGGGACAATTTTTTTTTTCAAATGTACCAACTAAAAAGGGACGAAGGGATTATTGTTTTTTATAAAAGTTAACATAATTAACACATAATATACCTTATTAATTAAATGTGGACAATTATTTTGGGACAAAGAAAATAGGAAACAGTGGACAATAAAAGTGGGACGGAGGGAGTATATCGAAATCATAGGTCATATTACTCATATATCAAAGATAGTGTGTGATTTGATTTACATTCAAATCCCTTATATCACTCTAAAAGGAGCCGTTGTCATTATCCTGATTTATTGATATCTAATCACTGATTTGCACTTGATTGATTCTTATTTTGATTCTTATTCCAACAGCTATAATCTCAAGAATTCATATCTCTAACGGCTACATCTTCCAGTGCTATATAAAGTCGATCTTTTAGCAAGAAGAACAACAACTCCACACATCTGCAATTCAACTTCTATATAAAGACACTCAAGCTCATACACTGCGTACAGAAGTTACATTTCATAGAGTTGTAAACTTATATTCATTCTATACATACTTTTGTCGGGTTGTGGCAATTAGATAGGATTGCAAATCATAAGCCAAGTAGCCAGTGGGTTAGGTAGCAGGTTTGCTAGGTGACAAGTGTGTCAAGGGAAGGGTTCTTCCAAGAGGCTTTAAATTTGTAATCGGGAAAACTTTAAGCTTTATATTATTGTTATAATAATATAATCTCTGTGCTAGTTGGCATAGGGACTTTGATGTAGGTCATAGATTGGGTAGGGGCCGAACCAAGTGAAAATTCCTGGTGTTCTTGTTTTATATTCTGTCATTTACTTACTGCTGTTTATTTATTCTATTAGTTAATTGGGACACTCTCACACACTAAAGAGACAGTCTCATTATCATTTGAGACAGTCTCATTTACTTGGCAGTTAAATATATTGTGCTACTCGTTTTACATTTGGTATCAGAGCAGGTGTATTTAACCTTTGTTTAAGTGTTTATTTTGTTAGATCCATGGTACAATCAGGTTGGCAAGAACGTCGTTCAATCAATGTTCCACCACTCTTACTTGGAACGGAAAACTATCATGACTGGAAGTTTCTGATAAAAATATGTCTCCAGAAGGATACATACGAATGAGATGCTGTTGAAAATGGTATTAATATTCCTTTGAAGGATGGAAAACCCAAACCAGTCAAGGAACTCACTGTTGATGAAGTCAATTCTCTGAATTATAATGCTCGAGCTATGAATTCTTTACTCAATGGACTATGTGCTACTGAACTTCGAAAAGTGTGAGCATGCACTTCGGCTAAACAAGTTTGGGATACTATTGTAGTGAGTCATGAAGGCACCTCAAAGGTTCGTGAGGTCAAGCTTGATCTTCTTCTAAGTGACTATGAAAGCTTCAGATTGGAAAAGGGTGAAAGCATAAAAGAAGCTCAGGGACGATTTCTTACACTGATGAATTCTATCGCTCTCCTGGAAAGGCATATTCCTCAGGCAGAAATTAACAGAAAAATCCTTCGATCACTGCCCAAAAAGTTTGCTCTTAAAGTGACAACTCTGCAAGATTCTTCATTGATCTCAAAAATGGATACACTCACTCTTTTCAGTGAATTAGAAAAGTTTGAGAACCAGTTGCGAAGATATGATGAGGAGGAAGAAGTACCAAGGAAAAAGACTCTAGCTCTTAAAACTATTGCAGACTCTAGTGATGATTCAGATGAGGAGATTGCTCTTTTAACAAAGAAGTTTCAAAAGTTTTTATCCAAGAAGAAAGCAGCTAGTCGATCTACTCAAAAATCTTATGGAGTCATAAAGGAATTCATAAACAACATTAACGATGAAGTATGTTTCGAATGTGGCAAGAAAGGTCATATCAAAAAGAGTTGTTTTCAGCTAAATGCGAAATTGAAAGCTTCTGGATCAAAGGATCAAGACAAGGAGAAGAAGAAAAAGAGTAAAGCATTTCTCAGGTGGAGCGATGACGAATCTGATATAGAAATTGATTCTGATGATGAAGTTGCTCAACTGTGCTTTGCTGGATTTGATGAAAACTTCAGTGAAAATGATGAGGTATTTTCTACTCCTCCAAAATCATTTGTTTCTGAAGATTTACTAACTTTGCAGGCACAAAATAGAAAGTTGCGTAGTAAAAATGCATACTTAAAGCAAGCATTAAGTGAAGTTCTAAGTGAAATGGATGATTCTATGAAAGAGGAATCATTTGTTGAAGAGAACAAGTTGCTTCATGAAAAGATGACCAAGCTTGCTAAAGAAAATACATACCTGAAAAATGAGATTGAAAGAAAGGATGCGTGTTTGGCCACACTAAGGCAGGAAACAGAGTCTTCCAAAAAAACAGAATGCAAAAAGGCGGAAACAGAACAAAAATTCTCTGAATTACAGGAAAAGATTGATCGTCTAAAGAAAGATCTGGCTAAGTTTGTGCATGGTGAAGGCACATTAGATATAATGTTGGCAGTTCAAAAATCCTCTTTGGGAAAAGAAGGACTGAGTTTCAACTGAGGCAAAAAGAGTGTATTTCAAAAGACCAAGAAGAGGACTACTACAGTATGCCGTATGAGAAATGCACAGATTGCGGAAAAAAGGGACATATCTCAGCAGCATCCAAATTTTGTCATATTAAGGGTCAAACTGCTAAACCATATAATTCATATATACATGATTCTACTAATACTGCTCAGATTTGGATTAAGAAAACAGAAAGACATTTATATAACATCATAGACACTAACAATGCGGGACCCAAATCAAGGTGGGTACCTAAGACATGAATATATATATATATATATATATATATATATATATATATATATATATGTTTTGCAGGTGTGCACGCTTAAAGGTTCACGTTCCAAAGAATAAGTGGATCATAGACAGTGGTTTCTCTCGTCATATGACAGGAGACAAGTCGAAATTCCTATCTCTAAAGGCTTCAGATGGAGGATTAGTTACCTAGGGTGATTCCAATACGGTAAGGATTGTTATAAAAAGGCACCATAGGTAATGAAAAATTCTCTATTAATGATGTAAGATTAGTTGATGGTCTTAAATACAATCTTATTAGTGTTAGTCAACTCACAGATTCTGATCATAGTGTTAATTTTGATAAAAATATGTGTTTTATTGGTACTAATATATTCTAATGAGACTCCTTTATTAACCAAACGAAAAGGAAATATCTTTGTGTTAGATTTTGATGAGCAACAGGAAGAAGTATGTCTAGCTTCAATTCAAGAACAGCAACATCTATGGCACAGAAGACTTGGCCACGTTCATATGGATCTCTTAAAGAAAATTTCATCTCATGGTCTGGTCAAAGGTCTGCCTAAGCTCAAATATAAAAAGACAGAGCCTTGTTCTGCTTATCAATTAGAAAAGCAATTCAAGACATCTTTCAAAGCCAAAAATCAGGTGTCTACAACCGATTCATTGCAGTTGTTGCATCTCGACTTATTTGGACCTGAAAGGTATGTAAGTCTTGGAGGTAAGAAATACGCTTTTGTTATAGTTGTTGATCTTTCTTGATTCACTTGGGTACTGTTTCTTCGAACTAAGGATGAAGTTTTTAGTGAATTTCAGATTTAATTGCTAACCTTGAAACTAAGTACTCCAAGAAGCTGAGAACTATCAGAAGTGATCATGGTGGAGAATTCGAGAAAGACTTCGTTACTGCAAGACCAGAGGCATATCACATGAATTTTCTGCTCCACGTACTCCTCAACAGAATGGAGTAGTTGAACGCAAGAATAGAACACTAAAATAAAGATTTAAAAAAAGTATTAAAATATAATTAATAAATGAATTTTGGCAGAATTTGGAATCTATCCAAAATCTTATCGAATCAGCTATTTTTAACAAGTACAAAAATACTAAAAATTTATCAAAAAACTTTCGTTAAGGAGTTATTTTCAAATTTTGATATTTTACAATCGAAGTATATTGAGATAAAATGTAACGTTACAAGAATGATTGATAAATTTGTTCCGTTTCAAAAAAAAAAAAATTGATAAATTTGTTACATATATGATAAGTGGATTTATATCCACTTGGATCGTTCTATTTTGGCTTAAATTGGTGTTTTGTATCTCAAGTATTGGTGTGTTTTAATGTGTTTTGTGAGAATTGTGTAGGATATAATTCCAGGTGCAAGTATGGAATTTTCAGTGAATAAACAGTGTCTCTAAGCTTAAAGAAATAAGGATCGAAGTTGCAAAAAGAAATGGAAGGAGAAAACCGTTGAAGGACTAAAATTCAGTATGTGCAGAGCTAGGTGCGCGCGGGCGCGGCCAATGTTAATGCATCTGCGCGCGGGCGCGCTCAACAGGACTGCAGGATTTCACCAGGCGCGGGCGCGCTGGATTTGGCTTATGGCGCGCGCGGCCGCGCGGGGACTCGGCAGAAAATTTCTGGAACTCAACTTCTAATAGGAAACTGCATTAATTCTTCTCCTAATCCACATTGTGATTGCTTTGGACGACCAGAACGTTCCAGAATCAGTTTTAAACATGGGAATTGCACTTCTAATCAAATCAAAGAAGGAAAATTATCGGAATTCTATCCTATTTCAAATACGGTAATCGCTTGGTCAAGGAGGCACTTGGGGGCTATAAATACACACCTTGGGGCACAGAAAAATCATCATCTACACATCCTACACACATAATTCGTTCAGAGCAAGAAGGGAGAGAAGCCAAGGCGAGGAACGTGACGACAAGAAGATCTAGACATAGTTTTCTTGTATTCCTTTGTTAGGCGTATCTTGTGGATGCTCATTACTTTTCCGGATTTGTTCGATAAACCTTATTTTATTATTGATTTATTCATCTTCTTTATCTTGTTTACTACCATGCTTTCATCAAATCCCATGGTGACGAAAGGTTCGATTATGAACTAATCGTTATCGTGGGGTCCTAGTGGATTTATCTATGTAGCTTAGTAGTTTGCATGCCTTAGAGATTTATGTGTGGTGAATTATTGATATCCTCGTATGGTTGTGCTTATTGAATTTAGATGCGTAGCTAACATCTAATTTGTTAATCTCTTGTGAAGCGAGAGTGGATCTTGAGATTTAGAACTTGCCATGCTAGCATAGGATAGGTTGATGTTAAGCATCATGATTTGTGGCATGAATAGAGATATTATGCTACCCTATGTGATCTAAGTGAATAACTTGTGCTTCAACCTTTATGTTTTCAAATTCTATAGAGATATAGGGTCTAAACATAATAGGTGCCTATTCATCTTCTATCTATTTTGTGGATGTATGCTTAGATTGGTACTAGTATACCGAGAGGTAACTTTTACTCTTTTCGTGTTGTTCGATCAGATATCAAAACCATCGCATGTTTTAATCGAAGGCTGCAACTCTAAGTGAAGTAGATAATGAAACTAGGATTCCATGTTTATTCTCATATAAGTAATCCGATTTTAATTCTAGTTAATTGTTTAATTCTTAGTTTTATAAATTGCATCTTAGTTTAAATTAGTTAATCAAACCCTATTTGTTATTTTCTTAGCAGTGAATTAAAACCATACATTATTGCATAGACATATTTTCTGAGTAAAACTTAACCAAGATCTCTGTGGAACGAACTTTAATTGTATTACTTGTGACTACGTGCGCTTGCGTGAGTTTAGCATAACAATATACCTACAAGTTCCAACTAAGCAATTGGATGAATATTTTTTACAAATAAACTGAGCCAACGACAATTTCATTATGTTTCTCACAAGTCACATTATGATAGGGTTGAGCAAAACCGAACCGAAACCGAAAAACCGAACAAAATGTTGAATTTCGGTTCAGTTTGGATTGTATTTTTTTTGAAAATTTCTGTTATTTCGGTTTAAAGCAAAATTTATTTCGGTTCGTTTTTTTTAAAAAACTTCGGTTCAAACCGAAATAACCGAATTATATATATATATTATTTATATTATATATGTATATGTTTATATTTTATATATATGCATGATTTAATTAATTCAAAATTAAGTTTAAATATTTAAATTGATAGTTTGTGTTTTATTTTGTTTTAATTGTTACATATTTTAATATATTTGCTATTAAAATTAATTTTAAAATTAAGAAAAATATTATATATAATTTTTTTTAAATCGGTTCGGTTTTGGAGAAATATTTCGATTCGGTTTTTCGGTTTTTCAGTTTCGTTTCTACTGATAAATCGGTTCGGTTCGGTTTGATAAAAATTGAATTTCAGTTATTCGATTTTTATTATTCGGTTCGGTTTTTGAACCGACCGAATGATCACCCGATAATCCCAGATGGGCCTTTATGGGAGCTCTTTTCCACTCTTTTCTTATTCTCATTTCTCATTCAAGCCTTTCTAACTTATAGCCCATACAGTTGAGCACTTTAACAATTGTTGGTAAGCTTACACCAAAAGCCCATCAAGTCCTTCACTCCCTGCAAAAATGCTTGTCTGGATAAAAAATTATAAAAAAAACTGATATTTATAACTATATTAACATATCTAAGATCCGTGATTAAACAAATGAAAAGTATCACGTATCATTATATCCTATATATAATTGGCGTAAGGGACTTTAGGTGGTCGTCTGGTCGTCAGGGGTAAGTTCATTAAAAATTAGAAATGGACTAAAAAATAAGTTGGGCCAAAGTATTAGTTTAAAAGCTAAAATTATGCTATTCGAACAAAAAAAAACTAAAACTATGCTACCAAGTAACTATTGGTAACATATGATAAAACAGGAAAAATCATTGTTAACTAAAATTAATACAAAATAATTTATGCTAAAGTTTAAAATAAAATTAAAAAAGCCTTACCACAAAATAGAGTTTCAATGAAACCTATTTTTTTTTAAAAGTCATAAAAAAAATTTACTTTTAGATTTACAACAAACATGTTTTAAAAATTTATACTAACAAAAGTCAACACAAATCAATAAATTAACATTTTATTATTTTGCAAAGATTCTAGATTCGGTACTGAAATTGTAAATAAATTAAAAAACAATCCGAAAATCTAAAATAAAATATTTAATAGAGAATCTAAATATAATAAGTACAAAAAATCCTATAATAATTTAAAAGTTACAAAAATATTAAATTTCATCATCAACTTAATTAGATGTTATTATTATATGAAAAAGAGTTGTAGTAGCACAAAATTTACACACAATTAACAAATAAGGATAAAATGGCAATAAACCATAATGAAAAATAAATCACAAATTCATTCTTTATATAAAATAAACAAGTATACAAAGCATACCACAAGAACTTCAGTATAAAAATATAATAGAAAGTATAAACTTTTTTTTAAAAAAAAAGTACGTGTTCACATTAAGTTCCCACATGTCTAAGGTTTGTTATATATATTCTAATAAATAGAAGAAAACACAATAAAAAATATGAAATATTAAAATATTTGTTAGGCTAAACCTTAAAATATAATTTTCAAAAAAATCGTTTACCAATAAAAGTGTTGTAAGAAAAACATTATTTTAATAAAAATTATTAAGATTCTATTTTTAGGGTTGACAACAAATATGTTTTTTTTTGCCAATACAAATATGTTTCTAATATTAACAAACAAGGATAAATTAGCAAAAATATTTTTTAAAAATAAGTCGCAAATTCATTCTTTATATACAATAAACAAGTAAGCAAAGCATATTATCAGAATTTCAATTTAAAAAAAAAAAAGAATGTACATTTATTTACAAAACAAAAAAGCAGTTTTTAAGAAAATATATGGTAAAATACGATAATAAAAAAACATGTGACGCCAAAATTCAACAAAATATAATCTACAAAACAAACGCCAATTTAAAAAAATATCTATTAAATGTAGAAAACTAAAATTAACAATAAACTTTAATATAATGCACTTAAAACAAATATATATCAACACAAAAACATAAAAATATAGTACAAATTTTCTTTCAAAAAAGTGCAAATGAATGTGTGTTCACAATTACATAATCACATATACATATATAAAAAATAGTTAAGCCAATAAATTCCCACATTTCTAAAGTATATTATATATATTTTAATTAAATAGAAAACAAATTCTCCAAGTAATATGAAATATTAAAATATATGTTAGGCTAAACCTTAAAATATAATTTACAAAAAAACATTTAACAAATAAAGTGCGTTAAGAAAAAATTATTTTGATAAAAATCATTAAAGTTTCTATTTTTAGGTTTGACAATAAATATATTTCTAAAATTTAAATTTAAAAAATGTGATGACAAATAAACAAATAAAAAATTCTTACTTTGCAAAGAAAAAAATTAAATTAAATAAAGTGAACACAAATCAATAAATAAACATATTTTAAATTAGAAAACAATCTAAACACCCATAAAATAAATTTATATTAATATCTAAATATAATACAACATATAAACCCAAGATTAATCTAAACAAAAACACGTAATAAACACCACACATATCAAAAATATAAATTTAATATGAAAATAATCAATATTCAAACAAATAAAAAAAATTAATACCACTCATATTCCCAGAAATGTTTAAAAAAATGGCTTTAAAAACTATATAAACACTTTAACAAAATATCTAAAATCTTTAAGATAACCGTTAAATTACATAATCAAAAGATAAAAAAATAATAATAAATTATTACATGAATATAGTACCTATATGTTTCAGGTATATCATATGTAATCTTATAAAAAAATAATAATAATTATGAAATACTAAAAAATATGTTATCCTAAATTTTGAAATATAAATTATAGGAAAACCATTTACAAGAAAAAAACAAATGTTTACTTACAAACCATATAGCATATGTATTATTATTATTAAAAGTAAAAATAAATTATTCAAAATGCTATAAAACTAATTTTTTAAGAAATTATCTTTTAACCAAAATTGAACAATAAAATATTAATAAAGTTACCCGTGCATCGCACGGGTATAAAGCTAGTCTCTAAAAAAAATTCTATACCAGACTCTAATACCATAGCATTAACATAATCAAATTCCCCATAAACAAAGACTATCCACGGACTAAACCACTAAATACATCGTATCGTAATAATACTCTTTCCATCCCATTTTTATTATCCAAAATTTCATATATCACTTGTCCCAAAATAATTATTCATTATTAATTAATATAATAAATTATGTATTAATTTTTGTAAAAAATTAAATTATTAATTTATAAAAAATAAATTTTTGATTATGAAAAATAAAAATGGAACGGAAAATACAGTAATAGATAATTAGATGTTTACCCTGAGTCCCTCGGTAGGAATATCCGTAATAATCTCGTGACTACAACTCTACAAGGCCAATCTTGCTTCAAACTAGGGTGGCATAAAGGTCCAAAACCTTTTATTGAATTCATGGATCGGGATGTTATAACCGGTTTTAGGACCGGATCAGACCGGACCGGAACCGGATCGGTATGGACCGGTTAGTTTATTTTATAAAAAAATTGATTTTTATAATTTAATTTTCATTCTTTGTTGATATTTAAATTACTTGGTAAGTTAATTTAAATTTAAAAATAAGTAAATGTCATATTATTTGTAAAGTAACATTAATTTGTAAACGTAATTATAAATTATACTAGCTTATAACCCGTGCAATGCACGAGTTTCTTGTATTATGTTATAAATTTTATTTAATATTATAGTTATGTTTTTATATAATCATTATTTTTAATATTATTTTTAATATTATTTTTAATTTTAATTTAATATAATTTAATATACTCATGTTTACGGATTATACTAATGTTTCCTTATTATAAACAACGTACACGATTTTTAATCTATTTTATGAATAATTGAAAAATACGATGTGATATTTTCGGGTATATATTAATGATTGTAAGATTTGTTTTAAATTAAAAAGGTAACATGTTTTAATTAAAAAGGAAATATTAATAATTGAAAGATATGATACGATTGATCTTTTTAGGTGTTTATATAATTTAATATCTTTAGATAAAAGTAAATGTAAAAAAAGGCAATCAACTAATTACCATTAATTATATTATGTTATTATTTATTTTAGGTGTTATATTTTTCTTGAAAATTATGGCGTGATATTTTCTGGTATATATTAATGATTGTAAGATTTGTTTTAAATTAAAAAGGTAACGTATTTTAATTCAAAAAAAATATTAATGATGGAAAGATATTATACCATTGATGTTTTTAGGTGTTTATAAAAGGTAATATCTCGATTAATTACCATGAATTATATTATGTTATTATTTATTTTTAGGTGTATTTAATTTTCTTTATAATGAAGGGTAAATAAGTATATTCACTAAGTACCAAAAAACAGATATCAAAACTTTTAATGTTTCGGCTCTTATATAATAGTATATATACTGTATGAAATATGAAATTTAATAATTTATATATATTATATCATAAATTTATTATTTAGCAATTTGGATCACTAAACTATGTTATGTGTTAATATTTCATCATTAAATCTATTACTATATATTATAAGTTGACACAGGGGTAAAATTTACCTGTTTATTGGCTGTAAAAGTACGTTTATAACCTTAGATTACTCTGAATAACCAAATTGCCCTGCCGCGTTTTATTATACCGGAAATTGCCAATTTCTCATCGTCTACTCGCCAGTCTATCTCTTCCACTCGCAATTGTATCTATTATCCAGCCAATCGGGGATTTCCTCCGTCCACTTGCCGATCTTATCTTCTACTTCCAATCTCTTCCCTTTATCCTTCCTCAGTTTTGCATTTTCCCCAGATTTCAAAGGTATGTTTTATTTTCCTTACATATATGCCATATAATATCTTTGATTGTCTACCTTCTACATCTCTGTGCTGGTAATGATGGGTTAATTAGTTTAATTATGGACAAGTTTTGCTTAGGATCCTGTATAAGCATGTATATATGGGTTTTATTTGTATATGGGTTGTGTTATTCGGTAAAAGGGGAGAATGATGGGTGTTTGATTGTGGTTAAGATACTATCTGAGAAATTATTAACTATCAAAGAGACGCTAATATTGATAGATTAAGATACTTCTTGGAAATGGAATTCTGTATACTCGTATTGGTGAATGGTCATGAACCTGTATGGATTGACATGATGAAGTTTGATGATCTGGATGTGATTGTGTATTCGTCTTTGTGATTAAAGATTGATATGTATTTTATGGTTCACATAATTTTTCATCACCATAATCGTTTGATAGTTAAATTAGTGCAAGTCTTGAATAAAACCAGTTTCTCCCTGGTCAAGTAGGAGAGCTTTAATTCCGGTCTTTTTGCTGCTTAGAGATTTGAAAAAGTCTTCTGCCGTCATAGGTTCAAAGAGTGCATCTGGACCAAGCTCAGATATAGGGGGCACAGAGATTGGCTGCATAAATTACATTAGAAAAAAACGAAAGAACTAGGAAACTACATAAAAAACATTAATTCAGTATCCAAGTCCAACCAATTGGAAAACAAACTTATCATACATTTTCGAGTGAGCGGACTTTTGCGAATCGTCTCTTATCAGTAAATGATAGCTCCAAACCAACAAGTAAATAAATACCCCAATCACACAACTAAAGCAGTATATATATCCAAAACTAATCATTATTGACAAAGTTAAGGATGACTGAAATCCGGAAATTCATTAGGGCTTTAAGTTTCACTAACACGATTCTATAAACTACAGTAGTGTAGTACTCCGTAGTAAGTTCTATGACAGCAACTAACTGATTCATACTAAAGAATCTCACTAAAAGAGAATAACTATAATACGAATTTGAACAATGTAAGTATACAACCTTTTAAACAACTGCACACAATCGTCAAACAATCATTACAGAAAAACATGCAATGACTTCGTAATTATGAAAAATGAAAGAATCACAGTCGGAAATAGAATACAAGCTCTTACTTGCATAAAAACCTTGGAATATTTGGAAGGCCACTCATCTGTGTCATTTACAGTAGACCTATAAACAATCACATTATTCACTAGACACAAAATTTAAAACAAATCAATTAAACTTAAAAAACGATAAAAACGAGCCTCTTGTATTTAGTAACAGCAACTCCTTTAATATATATAGCTCCTGCCATACCTACAAAGCATAAACCCTAAAATGTCATTTCACACAATTACACACAAAATTATATAAATAAAACAATTAAATTAGGGTTAGGCTGAACAGCACAGAGATTAACAATTGTAAATTTGTGCCTACCACAACTAAGTTGAAAACATGTGAATGTCTTGCCACAATTTTTGGAGCAATCAGTTGATATTAACCCCCAAGACAAAGTTAATTTGTCCCTTTAGGATTACTCTAGAAGTAGTCAACTTCTTGCACTTTTAAACTTGTCAAATTTCCAATGATAACACAAAGAATTGAGTGTTTAAATTATTGACCCTACTTTGTATTATAACCATTAAACTGACATACTATAATTCTATATGACAATGACATAATGATGGATCTAACAGAACTGTATGTAGTTTGATGATAAGTTCATATTGAGGTACCTTTGATTGTCAACTATATGCAGCAGATCAATGATCTCCAGCTGCAATTGCTTCATAATTTTCTGCAGAGAATAAGCCTGCATTGAGCAAATCAGACAGCTGCCCTTAATCCATGTTCTTTTTATCATCACTACCTACTACTGTACAAGGCAATACATACCATCTGAGAGACATTCTTATCCAGTATAACTGGTTCCTCTACGCCTTCAAGATAATTATGAAATTTACAGTCAGGAACACCATTTCCTGGCACGCTTTCTTTGAACTTGGAAAGTTCATTTGTTTTGGACAACAGATTTACAGCCCGTTTGGGCAACATGGCTTTAAGTAGAAGCCGGCTTTAAGCTGATTTTGTACCGTTTGGCAAATGGGGCTTTAAGCCCGCTTTAAGTTAAAAAACTGCTTTAAGTCATAAGTTCCATTTAGGTACTTTTAACTTATGACTTATGACTTATGGAATTTTTTTTTTTTTTTCTTTTTCACAATTCTTGTAAGGCTTCAATATCATGAATTTTAAATTTTTTTAAGTCAAATTTCATTTTAATTCAAAATTATTAAACTCACATTTAACTTTAAGTAAAATTACCCAAACACATTCATTCAACTTAAAGTAAACAACTTTACTTTTTCCTTTAAGTTAAAAACACCTCCATTAAGTTAAAAGTAACTTATTTTAAGCAATGCCAAACACCATCTTAGTGTCATTCTTGATAATTAACTTCTTAGTAACCCTCCAATAAGATCTTTCTCCTCGACTAGCTGTGACACTGCTTAATTTAATCTTTTTATTTCGAGATTCCTGTCAGCTGCTAAATCCCTCATTTTTTCAACTGCACTTTTACTTAGTTTATATGTCAACTCCATTCCTCCTAAGGAAACACACATATTCTTGTCCATGTCTGTATCAACCGTGAGAAATAATGATGTTGCCAACATTACCCAAGACTGGATAGTTCAGTGCCTGCACTTGTTTCGTTTTTTTTTTTTGCTAATAAATTAAAGTGTTTATTATTTTTGAAACCTGCTAATAAATTCAACTAAGATAAATAGACAAGGATATATCTATAGAAGTCACGTTTTTTTTTTAAGTTTTTCCTTAAGTAATCTTTCAAGTGTATAAAAATATATATTACAATTTATTTCTCATCGTCCACTCGCCCTTCCAGAAGTGATGTAATCGAAGGGTATAAATTGTCAGTTTCTCGCTGTTTGTGAAAAGGGAGAAACTTATGCAATAATGTAATATTTATACGTGCAACTTGGAATATAGATAAGAATCCCTCCTCCTAATGTGGTGGTGTTATATGTTTGCTGTTCCCAGGGCCTAGACGACAGAGGTCTCCCAAGTGCATTCCTGTTTGCAACAGTATTTGCATCTGCTGTATTTTTTCATCCATTTTTAATTAGGGTGTTGTAACACCCATATAATCAGATACGCAACTAGATCCATCACTCATTTATCTTTTCTCCAATTGAAAGTTAAAAGGAATAAGTTTAGGTTTAGTGAGTTACAACTTTATTAAATAAGTCGTGGTAAAATAATATACACAAAAAATATGAAATAAGCCTTTTGTTGTTCTAACATAATACACATTTCAGGAGCGAAGTATATGCCTTTTCCACAACTATGGTCCATTGAACTAAATTTGAAAAAGGCTCCTGCCACCTACTCATCTTACAATCTCATAGTTACAAGTCAACAATCTTCACGTTACCAAGTAATTCGTGCAATCTTCTTTACGACAATATTACTGGTGCCTATATACAGGCCCGTGCCTTGCATGGGCTGTTACGCTAGTTATATTATTTAAAAGACAAAATAGTGTAAAATTAATTATATACATAAAATTAGGTCTGATCCGATCCAGACCGGGTGTTTTCAGGGTTTGGACCGGACCGAAGACAAGATTTTTTTTGATTTTATGGACTGGGGACCGGACCACTTATATTCGATTCCATCCGATCATTGGACCGATAGACCCGATCCAATCTAATTTACCGATCCAGATCGAAAAGTTGTGGAGCCCCAGCTTTAACACCTCCAAAATGGCCCATTTAATCCACAAGAATAAAGGCAGAAAATGCCAACTCTACCCCTACACTCCCCACTCCATTTTCTATATATAATCCCCATCACCACACCTTCTGCATTTCATATCTCTGCAATTTGTATCTCTACAACATATACACACATTTCTCTCTCCTAGGGTTTGTTCTCACTCTCTCTCTAGAAATGGCAGAAGAGATCGCTAAAAACGGCGACGCACACAACGGAACCACCGCGACATTCTCGGCGATGAAGACACAGCTGTTCGTCGAGGCCACGAAAGCAAACGACGCCGTTGAGTTCTATAAGGCCGCGTTTGGAGCTGAAGAAATCAATCGCGTGACGCAACCGAAACGTAAGGCTGATCAGGAGCTCCCTCTCGTTATGTCTGCTGAACTCAAGCTAGGTGACTCCATCTTCATCGTCTCCGATGACTCTTCTGCTCCGTAAGCTCTTAGATCTCTCATTTCTTACCTTTAATCGCCTTGTTTTCTCTAAGATCGGTTGAGATTATGAGGTGTTTGAGCTTAATAATCGTTGTTGAGGTATTTTTTGTGATGAAAACCGTTTGTATCTATCTGTGTGTGTATGTTTTGTGTTATGTACGTGTAGCTTCTCTCTTAATAATCGTTGTTGTGGACGTTTTTGCGACGATTAAGGTATTTCACCGTTGTGTCTATCTGTGTGTATATATACACGATTTTTTGTTGTAAACGTGTAGCTTCTTTGTTAATAATGGTAAATATGATGATTAATAGTATTATTTAAAATTTTGTCTGTTGTGCTTTTTGCGATTGAGTTTTACATCAGAATTTGTAACCGCTTTTTGCATGTGTATATATGTATGTATAGATTCAAGAGTGATATTGGAGGCTGCTTTTTCTGTTTGGAGACGGAGGATATCGACGCTGCGGTGGCGAAGGCGGTGAAAGCTGGTGGTGTTCGCAACGGCGAAAAAGTTGAAGTTGACGGCGCGTGCATTGGAGGGCGCGTGGAGAAGGTGAAGGATCCGTACGGAAACTTCTGGATCATCTGCTCTCCTCCTGCTGCTAACAAGATCGTTGCTGACGTGGAGGCATGAGAGTCGTTGGATGGATTAAGTTATTTTTACTGCACCAGTTTACTTTTTACTGTAGTGAACTTTGAGATATTAAGGAGCCTGGTAACTAGTTGTGGACTGTGGTAGTAGATGTTTAAGACTTTAAGCTCATGGCTATGTATGGGTTAATTTTCAAAAGCTTTATCAAGTTGCTTTTGATATATAATTTTACTGACTATCAGTATGGGTTAATCTTTTGCTGTCGATTTATTTGATTTACTGCAAATTTGCTTTTTGCTGCAACATGTTTTAAATTACTCTCAACTTTATCGGGCCTGACAAACAACAGATACGGAGTATTGGATAGGAGTAGTTGTCTTATGTGAAGCAGCTGGTTGATTTTCCCGTTTTCAATGCATTTTTTACCACAACTATTTAAGACTTTGCATTGTAAAATCAAGCAATTGTTTTGAATTCTTCAGTTGTCTTTGTCAATGAGATATTACAACTGATTTTATCGTACGCATAGATACTCTACTTCTTTAAAGTAATTATTGGAAGTTGTAATTTCTTTTGCATAAAATATTACTCCCTCCGTTTCTAAAAATTTTTCTCATTTCCCTTAGACACGTTTGCCAATACATATTTTTAATCGTTAATATCTTTAATTTTGTATTAGTTTTAAATATAAAAACTTCACTATATTAAAATATTCATAAATACGAATCCAACAAGAGCACTCATGACTATATTTGGTCTTATAGATTAAACGTAAATTAGTAATTTGTCTCATGTTATGAACAGTCCCGACATAAGAAGCATTATGAGACGGAGGGAGTAGTAGTAATTTTGTAAAATCTTTAAAGGTAATTAAACTAATGGGGTGTTTGGGGAAACTTTTTTTTACAGAATAAGTCAACTTATTTTAAGACAAAGTTAGATATTCCTAACTTTCCAAACTTATTTTCCAACTTATTTTTGCACTTATTGAATCTCAAACATACATTAAATACTTTTATAAAAAAAATTATCAAAATATAAAATTTTACCCGAAAATAAGTCAATAAGTCCATATACTAGTTGTGCCAAACATGCCATAAGAAAAGTTACCGACTTGGAACTGTAGTTTTGTAGATCACGTGAGTACTCCCTCCGTCCCGAATTATGTGACACGGTTTGACTTTCACGGAGATTAAGAAAAGATAGTAAAAAAAGAATAAAGTTAGTTGAAAAGTGGGTAAAGTGGTGGAACCTATTAGAGTCTTCAACGGGGTTGGCTAAAAATGGTTGGCTAAAATAATATTTGCTGAATCTGTAAGGTATTTGCTGAACCTGTAAGGTTTTGTACTCCAACGGTATTGACTATAGTAGTTGGCTATAATTTAAAAATAGTATTTTATTATTATTTTAAGTTGTTATAAATAGAATGTATTCTTTTAATATGGTAATAGATGACGTGTAATTTTGCTACAGGTCTTTATGGTTCGACAAATATAGTCAATATCACGGGATTGGCTAAAATTATACACAAGGGGTTTGTACCGTTGGAGTGCAAATTTTTTAGACAATCTCTATAATTTTTATTTAAGGTGGAATACCTAGACTTTTAGCTAAGAGTTTTTCCCCATTGAAGATGCTCTTAATATTTAATAATAGATTTGAGATAGTGGAGGAAAGTAGTGGGTGTAATAGTGTTTATTTAATAAAAAATGAGTATAAAATTGAGAAGTAGTGGGTGTAATAGTGAAAACTAGTGTTAAAAATAGTAAATATAATATTAAGAGCAAGTCCAACAACGTCCTAAATTGATGTCCTTAGCTAAAATTTAGGGCAATTAGGAAAAAATGTGCTCCAACAATGTCTTAGTGGTGCCTTAAAATACTAGGACATTCATCTCATGCCCTATTTTTAGGACACCACTAGTCATGCCTTATTTCATTTTTTATCAATAAAAAAATTCATTTTCCACTTTTTCTACCCTTCTTTTATCAAATATATTATTATTTTAATAATAAGACACAAGGATAAGGCATATTGTTGGAGTTGATACATAAAAATAATGTCCTAAATTACTAGGACACTTGTTTTTATGATATTTATAAGGCATAATGTAGGACATTGTTGGACTTGCTCTAATAGATTCAGAGCATGTTTGGCTTAACTTAAAAAATGTTACTTATCACTTAAAGTGCTACTTACTCACTTTAAGTGAAAAGTGATAATTTTAACTTAAAGTTAGGTGTATCTGTTTGGCTAATTTTACTTAAAGTAAAATTATTTTTAAAAAATTAACTAAAAAAAAAAGAAATTTATATTTTTCAAACATAATATAAAAGTGTAAAATACAAATATATGCAAAGAATATAATACGAGTTAAAAGGTGACCCAAATACATAAAAATTGATATGAGAAAAAAAATAAGTGAAAAAAAAGTACCTCCAAGGTACTTTTTTTTTTTTTAACTAAAACTAACTTTAAGTGGAAAAATTTAAGGTAAGACAAACAGCACGAAATCACTTTAAGTAGATAAAAAAAAAAATTAATGGGGACCAAACGGGCTCTCATTTTTTTGGGATGTCCCAAAAAGGAACAAGGTTGAATGAGTATTATTTAGAGTGTTCAATGGACTGAAGCGTATGTGGCTCAGCGTTAAAGTATAAACAGGAGGGAGTAAGAGTGGACTAGCAAATGACAGACGGACAAGTGTCAATACCGGGGCTCTCGTTGCCATTCTTTCGGCTCATCATATACTAATCTTATTTTTACATTTTCACTATTTGGAAACGTTATTCAGAAATGTGTTTGCGTGAGAGAATCTAAATAAATAAATGAATAAAAGGAGGAGTATTGATATACGAGATAACTAATAGGAATATAAGCGTATCTAGTTGCATCCCAATTCTGAGATACTCCAGAGGAACAAATTTTAGTAAAATAATTTGCAGATGATATCTAGTATAATATTTATCATGAGGATCTTATGTAAAAAAAAGTTAAATATTGATACTAAAAATATATATTGCTCTAAGATTATTTGAAAATATGCTTGGGAAATTTGAATATATAACATTCGATGATGTTGACCTAAAATTACAAAATAACATAATTTTATTATTTTTTAATAAAATTATAAATCTATAGAGGAGTTTCCATTTTCTAAGAATAAATACTTATCATTTGGATTATCACATCATAATATAATAATTTTTGTTATGCAAATTTAAAAAATAGGCATATATGACTTTGGCTTATCAAAGCCATCTCTTTGAAATTAATATTTAGGTTTGTTTGAGATTTTTTTTTAAAAATTATTGTACTATTAAAAAAGTGTTGTCGATCCATGTACGAATATTGGGAAACCCCTTCCTAAATTGGAAAATAAGCTATGCTTACAAGAAAGGATGAGCGAGTCACTTGTTTAAGAAACTCATTTCCAAATTCTAAACTAGTCTAGTAGGTTGAACTTCACATTCTTAAAAAAAAACTTGATTTGTGCAATCATTTTCAAGATAAATAATTTTCAGTTCCAATATTGTATATTTTAGTTAGATTTTCAATATTTAAAAAAAATTTGAATTACAAATACATAAGATATGTACTATAATTACAAATTAATTTCCTTTTTCAGATTAAACATATTATCTTTTATATTTTTCACTAATTAATTAATTTCCATTTTTAGGTAAAACACAATATCTTTCATATTGTATCTAACTAAAATTTTTCCTTTCTTATAAACACAACAAGCAATTTTGTTTAATAAAATAACATAATTATATTATAATTATTATTAACTAATCAATTTTTCAACTAAAACATGTACCTTTTCCCTATAACTAAAATATCTTTTTTTCCAATTATATCGGGGTGAAGGCCCAAAATAATCAAAAATAAATACTATTTGCCCAAAATACTGATCTTCAAATATTTGGCCTTAAATACCGACGAGACACGGTGTTTCGTGTACCGTATTATTAATTTAATACAGAGCACCATCCTCCGTATTAAGCTAAATACGGAGCACCGTCCTCCGTATTAAGCTAATACGGAGTACCGTCCACCGTATTAAGCTAATACGGAACACCGTCCACCGTGATATAGGCAGATATGCCTTCCCGTGTAACGTATTACCTGATAATACGCCTAGTTTATCAGTATATGTGTGTATATATTGTCTACGTGCAGAATATTTAGATTTGTATCATTGAACCAATATGGTGGTTTTAGGGAGTTTTCACTATGCTCTTACGGAGTTCTATTATCTTCTTTTCTTTATTGTATCCAGAATCCAGTTGGATCTCAAAGAGATCAAATCTTTCTTCAAATTCACTGAGTCAGTGTGAGCAAAGCAAATTCACTGAGTCAGTGTGAGCAAAGTTAACTCAAAAAATGTGAGCAAGTTAACAAAGTTATTTGGAGATTTGATGTTAAAAGCTCTTATACAGGTAAAGAGTTGTTACAAAGCAAGTTTGGAAGATCATAATGAATTATGAAAGACATGCTTCCGGGTTTCAGTGGAAGAATAAACTGGGTTTTGTCCGATCTCTGTTCACCAATATACTATACAATTGGGTGTTGCTATTACAGTGTATGCAAATCATCGATTGTCTCTCTCCCTTCATTTTCCGATGATTTCGAACATGCCCCTGCGGGGCCAGATTGCATAAAATCGATTGGGAAGAGTTGTCGGAGAGAGGAGATATTTCAGAGAGAGAGCGAGAGAGATGGGAACGAGGAGATGAACAGTAATTGAAGTGGAGCGAGATACGGAACAAGGTACTCCGTGTTGAAGTGAGATGCGGAAGACGAACCTCCGTATAAAGTCAGTAAAAAGGGTCCTAAATCTGTTTTTCAGTATTTTGGGCAACTTTATCTCAAAAATGAATATTTTGGTCATTTTCTCATTATATCACGGATATAATATAATAAAATAATAATATTATAAAACTAATAATTACCGATTACCTTTTTCAGCTAAAACGTATCATCTTTTCCATATTTCATAATTAAAATTCCTTTTGCTAGAAATATCACGGCAACATTAATTTCTCACTATCTAATGACACTAAAAGCAATTTAATTTAGTAAAATAACTTATATTAAATAATAATTACTATAAACTAATCAATTATCATTTTCACCTAAAACATGTCACCTTTTTGTTTTTCACATTACCTTTTCTATTTTCTTTAACTAATGTCAGTATTTTTTCAATTATATCACGGACGGTTCTATTTAATAAAATAAAATAACAATATTATAATATTATTAATTAATCGATTAAGTTTTTCAACTAAAATATTTCATCTGTTCTATATTTTCTAACTAAAATCACCTTTTTTTAAAATTATCACGGGCAACATTAATTTTTCCTTTTCTCAAAACAATACGAACAATTTAATTTAGTAATATAACATAATTAAATTATAATTAATATAAACTAATCAATTATCTTTTTTTACCTAAAACACGTTTCCTTTCTAATTTTCTCTAAATAAGACCTCTCTTTTTCCAATTAAATCACGGCATTCTATAATTACTATTAACTAATCAATTACCGTTTTCAGTTAAGACATGTTAACTTTTCTCTATTCTGTAACTAAAATATCTCTTTTTTACAATTATATCACAGGTGATTTTATTTAATAAAATAAAATAATAATATTATATATTATAATACTAATAATTACCGATTACCTTTTTCAGCTAAAATGTATCATCTTCATATTTCATAATTAAAATTCATTTTTTCTAGAAATATCACGGGCAACATTAATTTCTCACTATCTAAAGACACTACGAGCAATTTAAGTTAGTAAAATAACATAAATTAAATTATAATTACTTTAAATTAATCAATTACCTTTTTCACCTAAAACATGTCACCTTTATAATTTTCACATTACCTTATCTATTTTCTCTAACTAAAATCTGTCTTTTTTCAATTATATTACTGGTTGTTTTATAAAATAAAAAAAAATCATAATATTATAATATTAATAATTAATCGATTTAATTTTTAGCTAAAATGTATCATCTTTTCTATATTTTCTAACTAAAATCACTATTTTTCTAAAAATATCACGTTTTCTAAAAATATCACGGGCAACATTAATTTTTTCTTTTCTTAAAACATTACGAACAATTTTATTTAGTAAAAAAACATATTAGAATTATAATTACTATAAACTAATCAATTACCTTTTTCACCTTAAACATGTTTCTTTTTTAATTTTCTCTAACTAAGACCTTTATTTTTCAGTTAAATCACAACATTATATTTAATAAAATTAAATAATAATTTTATAAGTATTTAAAATTAATCGATTAACTAAATGTCATCTTTTCAATATTTTTTAACTAAAATTCCTCTTTCCTAGAAATATTACGGATAACATTTATATAATTATTATCAAATCATCTCATTTAAAAATTTAAGCCTCCAAAATTCATATTTAAAAAAGTAATTCAAATTAATAAAAAAATCATATAATATTAAAAAAAATCCGTGCATCGTACGGATTTTAAGCTAGTACTAATAAATTTATGTTTAAATCAATTTATATTCATAATTTATTTTAAGAATCTGAAAAAACAAAAAAGAGATGAGAAAATTGAGTTTGAATAGTAGTGAACTAGATCCTTTCATTACATCAAGGCCGATTGTTCTCTGAAAATCTAATAAAATTATAACTTTGGAAAGCGTCACCTAGATTTTTTTTTTTTTGAAAGGAATTAGCGTGACCTAGATAGTTCGAACAAAGGGACTAGCTACGTAATCTTTGAAGAATTTCTTTGATATATTTTCGTCTCCATAACTTTACTCACTATGACTACATCAACATTTTCATTATATAACCCAAGCCCAATATTTTGAAATATTTACAAATGTTAGATTTGACACACATGAAATGAAATGTGAAGTACAGCAACCACTCTCTGCAGGGCTTAGGTTCAAACAGATTGAACATAAATTCATATATAAAACCCTAAAATTTTAAATAACTATGATAACACAAGACTCACCACCGAATCTGATATTGTTTAAGTACCCAACAAGAGTAGAAGATGTTTGCCAAGCAATTTTGCTAAATATATTTCGTAATGCACGGAAGATGGCCTGCAAATACTAAAGGATGAAGATGTTGCTTGCCAGTTTTGCTGATTATATTCGTAATGCACGGTATATGGCCAGCCGATGGTAATGGTATTGTGATTTTGTTATGACAAGTTTGCTTTTAGCATCGACGACCATATACCATGCCTTGCAAATATATCAAGAAAACTCGTAGGCAAACATTTTGTACAACCTTTGTTGGATAAGCTGGAAATTTAGCATTCAATCAATTGACATATTGATAATGTGTGCTTGGTTTGAAGTGGTGCTATCAACATTGCAGGCTCTGTTTTAGCTGGAAGAACTAGCTAGTGTTAGGATTTAATTATTACGGTTAACATCACTGATTGTCGGACACGACACAAGCTCATAATTATCAGTGTAACTTCTGATCAACTTTCCTGCAGCTTTGATAAATATTCAAACCCTTTCCGATTTAAGTTAATTTGGATAGCTGCCTTTCTCAATATCAGTTTTTTGAATATCTAGCAACGACTGATTTTCGAATTCCTTGAACGTCCTACGATTTGGCTATATCGTTGTTCACGCTAATCCGGTTTGAGAATGTCCGATAATCCATACCTGCAAGCCTTTTCGAAATTTTCTACCACTAACTCAAGCTACAATTCTGGCTACAGTTTCTCTAACTGGCAATCTTCCACAACCCTAAATTGATTAATACTAAGGTATCTATTATTTAGTTGATTTCTGCTACATTCTAAATATAATTTTTTTTTGCTCATTACTGTTACAATTAAAGATTGAAAGTATGTCAAGAAAAAGATATAGATATGGCATCAACAACTTTTGCTAGAAAAAAATGAAATACCAAACTCCCAAATTTCACAAAAGAAGGGACTTAAAAAAGTTTAAAAATAGAACAAGGACAACGTAAAGGGAATGCTGGTGTCGCAGTTATGGTCGATGTTTCGAATGCGTTATAACAGATCGGGTATGCATTTTCTTTATAACTACACCAAATCGTTAGATTGTCACTCCAAGAAGGCTGCAAATCTCAGCGTTATAAGCGAGGGATGCTCCACACAGTACAACAAAAATGGGCAAAACCTACCACATAAAACATACCAAAAAAAATTGGTAGGAAATGAGTGAGTATTTCCTACCAATGTTCAAGTTGGTAGGAAATGGTACCAGTGGGGCCCAAACTTTGTACACGCAAGCAGCATTTCCTACCAAATTTCGGTAGGAAACTAAAACCTACCAACTTTGGTCGGTTTTGGCCACATTTTGACTGAAAAATGACCCCACTTTCCACATCATCATCCCACACATATTTTAAATTAATAACAATTTTTGAAAATAAATAATAATGTAATTTTGCCAGGGCCATTTCCTACCAATTTTTGGTAGGAAATCAAAACCTACCAAAATTAGTAGGTTTTGACTATGTTGGTACCCCACCATCCACGTAAGTAGCCACGTAAGTTTCTGCCAAAATTTTCTCGAAAAAATTGAATTTACCGCCCACATCAAAACCTACCAATATTGGTAGGTTTTGATCGATAAGTTTTCGCCAAAAATTTGTGAAAAATTTGAATTTCCCTCGCACATCAAAACCTACCAATATTGGTAGGTTTTGGCAGCATTTTGGGCCAATTAGGACCCCACCTACCACATCATCATCCTTCACATTTTTCAAATTAGTAAACAATTTTTTTAAAATAAAAATAAATGTAATTTTCCCAGGTTCTTTTCCCACCAATAATGGTAGGAAATAGCCTTATAACGTCAAAACCTACCAATATTAGTGGGAAATAGCCTTATCACGAAAAATAATAATTTGAATCCTTATACTTGATTTGTAGACTTAATATCAAAGTTGATCGTGGCTTAGTGGTAACATTCTAATATGTTATGGGTAATGTAAAGGGTTCGATTCCCAGTGAAGGACTATTTTTTTTTTTGGGATATTTCCTACCAATATTGGTAGGAAATGGGCTCAAAATGGTAAAAAAAAAAAAAAAAAAACCCATCACCAAAATTAATAATTTTCTTAATTTTTTTGTGGTTGGTTATCATGTTTTTTATTGATCAAACTCTACGAACGTAAAGATCTATACAATTTAGTATTGTACGATAAAAATTAGTTCATTTGGACTTGCATTGTTATGTTATTGTGTTATTCGGTAAAAACCTAATTATAAAGACAAAAATTAATAAATATCAGGATATATCGATAAATTAAAATTTTTAATGTGAAATGTCAGTTTATAGTGGCAGGAATCTATGAAAAAAAATGGAACAAAAAAAATACTTGTAAAAGCTTAAAGTCTTTTAGAAATCATTCAAAAAAATTATTCAGTGAATCTGGATCGTGTCCCGTTACAAGAAACATCACTTTTACTACATTTTTGCTAAAGTCTCGTACAACCCGACCTTTTTATTTTTTGATTCTTTTTTCCCAACACTAAAATGAGTGCTTATTAACATTTGTATGGTTCGATCGTCGAAGAAATTATTCAAAAAAATTATTCAGTGAATTTGGATCGTGCCCCGTTATAGGAAGCATCACTTTTACTACGTTTTTGTTAAAATCTCGCACAACCCGACCTTTTATTTTTTGATTATTTTTTCCCTACACTAAAATGAGTGTTTTAAAACTTTCGTACGGTCCGATCGTCTAAGAAAATCATTCAAAAAAATTATTTAGTGAATCTGGATCGTGCCCCGTTATAGGAAGCAACAATTTACTACGTTTTTGTTAAAATCTCATACAACCCGACCTTTTTAATTTTTGATTATTTTTTCCCAACACAAAAATGAGTGTTTATTAACTTTCGTACGGTTCGATCGTCGAAGAAATCATTCAAAAAAATTATTCAGTGAATCTGGATCGTGCCCTGTTATAGGATGCAACACTTTTACTACGTTTTTGTTAAAATCTCATACAACCCGACCTTTTTTTTTGATTATTTTTTTCTAACACTAAAATGAGTGTTTATTGACTTTCGTACGGTTCGATCGTCGAAGAAATCATTCAAAAAAAATATTCAGTGAATCTGGATCGTGCCCCGTTATAGGAAGCAACATTTTTACTACGTTTTTGTTAAAATCTCGTACAACCCGACCTATTTATTTTTTGATTATTTTTTCTCGACACTGGAATGAGTGTTTATTAACATTCGTACGGTTCGATCGTCGAAGAAATCATTCAAAAAAAATATTCAGTGAATCTGGATCGTGCCCCGTTATAGAAAGCAACACTTTTACTATGTTTTTGTTAAAAACTCATACAACCCGACCTTTTTATTTTTTGATTATTTTTTTCCAACACTGAAATAAGTGTTTACTAACTTTCGTACGGTTCGATCGTCGAAGAAATCATTCGAAAAAATTATTTAGTAAATTTGGATCGTGTCCCGTTAAAGGAAGCATCACTTTTACTACGTTTTTGTTAAAAACTCGTACAACCCGACCTTTTTATTTTTTGATTATTTGGTTTGGTTTTATAACGGTCAAACCGGTCAAAATAGACCTTCCTTTTAAATAGTTTTGTACCGAATGATTAATCTATTTTTTTAAAATTATTTTTTCTACGTTCCAAATGTACGGATATCAAGATCTAACGATTTTAGTGATGTGGTAGTTTTATAAAAAAAATTGCTAGATGTATTTGGTTTGACTTTATAACGATCAAACCGGTCAAAGTGGACTTTCCTTTTAATTAGTTTTGTCTCCGGAATGTTAATATGTAACGATTTTAGTATTGTGATAATTTTTTTAAAAATTCCTAGAATTTAGTTATGTGATAACGTGATAATTTTTTTTACAAGTATCTAATCATGTTCTTCATTTTCTAAAATTTTGTAAATTTAAAATAAAAAAAATCAAAATCATATTATACAAAAAAATATACTCCGTAAGAAACAATTTGTTTTTTTGATAAAAAGGTAATGAGTATACGTGGTCTTACACATATCCCAGGTGAAACTTTTGGGCTTGCACGTATCCCCAGGTGAAAATTTTGGGCGGATATTTTCCCCCCAAACGAAATAATTCACATAAACTTAAACTCTCCGCCTCCATCTCCCTCTCTCTCCATTCCCAATCTTCGTTCGTCCTACAACCCATCACACACACACTCACAAACTCGCACACAACTCTCCTCCCTCTTTTCCTCATCTCCGCTGCTACAACACGACCACCACCGTCGACAACCTATCGATTATACGGTGGTGCCTCCCTTCTCCGACCAACCAACATCCGTAATCCATACATAATAATACTCCTTGAATCCTCCTTAATCTGTTCATACCATCAATTTCGACAAAATCATCCTGAATTGAATCCCCCAAATCATATATAAGCCCTAATTTTTATACCCAATTTGAATAAAATGGGTTTTGGGGAACAAAGAGGATGGAAAGGAAGAATAAAAGGAAAACAGATAGCAGTTGAAGGTATGAATCTATAAGTAAACTAATCATTATCTGTAACCTATTTCACAAGTTGTTGCTTCTGTTAAGTGTAGCCTCACCTATTTTACTAATAAAATTGCTTTGGCGCCTCTGCTTTTCGCGATACCTAGGGATGCTGGTGGACTAAATCAAGATGGAGATGATGAATTACAAGGGTTGAATCCTAATGGAACTGGATTGGTTTCCGAAAGCATTGTTTCCGCACTACAGGTAATGAAACCATTTCCCTTTTCTATGCATTCGGGTTATACGACACATTATTTTTGCATATACATGTATTTACGGTAGTGTAATTTAGAATACAATATGTATTCATTTGTCATCAAGTTTGGTGAAGACTACAGATTGTGTGGTGTTTAAATTGTTAATTGGAATTGGGGAGGGGGGAGGGGGGATTTCATTCCTATGTATCAGTGTTTGGTTAAGGTTAACTATTCGATTTTGGAAAAACTAATTTATTCCACTGTCTATTCCATAGAGTCTCATCTGCAATGTATACATTTGAGACTGAGCTTGGGTATTCTCCGAGGCAAACTTTACTTTGAACTCTTACTTGTTTGTTTGTCTAATAGTGTATCTAAGGCTAAGGCTTTTAAATTTTCCTTTGTTAGATGTTGTTTCATGTTTGTAAATGTATTTTAACTAAAATTCCTCTTTCCTAGAAATATTACGGATAACATTTATATAATTATTATCAAATCATCTCATTTAAAAATTTAAGCCTCCAAAATTCATATTTAAAAAAGTAATTCAAATTAATAAAAAAATCATATAATATTAAAAAAAATCCGTGCATCGTACGGATTTTAAGCTAGTACTAATAAATTTATGTTTAAATCAATTTATATTCATAATTTATTTTAAGAATCTGAAAAAACAAAAAAGAGATGAGAAAATTGAGTTTGAATAGTAGTGAACTAGATCCTTTCATTACATCAAGGCCGATTGTTCTCTGAAAATCTAATAAAATTATAACTTTGGAAAGCGTCACCTAGATTTTTTTTTTTTTGAAAGGAATTAGCGTGACCTAGATAGTTCGAACAAAGGGACTAGCTACGTAATCTTTGAAGAATTTCTTTGATATATTTTCGTCTCCATAACTTTACTCACTATGACTACATCAACATTTTCATTATATAACCCAAGCCCAATATTTTGAAATATTTACAAATGTTAGATTTGACACACATGAAATGAAATGTGAAGTACAGCAACCACTCTCTGCAGGGCTTAGGTTCAAACAGATTGAACATAAATTCATATATAAAACCCTAAAATTTTAAATAACTATGATAACACAAGACTCACCACCGAATCTGATATTGTTTAAGTACCCAACAAGAGTAGAAGATGTTTGCCAAGCAATTTTGCTAAATATATTTCGTAATGCACGGAAGATGGCCTGCAAATACTAAAGGATGAAGATGTTGCTTGCCAGTTTTGCTGATTATATTCGTAATGCACGGTATATGGCCAGCCGATGGTAATGGTATTGTGATTTTGTTATGACAAGTTTGCTTTTAGCATCGACGACCATATACCATGCCTTGCAAATATATCAAGAAAACTCGTAGGCAAACATTTTGTACAACCTTTGTTGGATAAGCTGGAAATTTAGCATTCAATCAATTGACATATTGATAATGTGTGCTTGGTTTGAAGTGGTGCTATCAACATTGCAGGCTCTGTTTTAGCTGGAAGAACTAGCTAGTGTTAGGATTTAATTATTACGGTTAACATCACTGATTGTCGGACACGACACAAGCTCATAATTATCAGTGTAACTTCTGATCAACTTTCCTGCAGCTTTGATAAATATTCAAACCCTTTCCGATTTAAGTTAATTTGGATAGCTGCCTTTCTCAATATCAGTTTTTTGAATATCTAGCAACGACTGATTTTCGAATTCCTTGAACGTCCTACGATTTGGCTATATCGTTGTTCACGCTAATCCGGTTTGAGAATGTCCGATAATCCATACCTGCAAGCCTTTTCGAAATTTTCTACCACTAACTCAAGCTACAATTCTGGCTACAGTTTCTCTAACTGGCAATCTTCCACAACCCTAAATTGATTAATACTAAGGTATCTATTATTTAGTTGATTTCTGCTACATTCTAAATATAATTTTTTTTGCTCATTACTGTTACAATTAAAGATTGAAAGTATGTCAAGAAAAAGATATAGATATGGCATCAACAACTTTTGCTAGAAAAAAATGAAATACCAAACTCCCAAATTTCACAAAAGAAGGGACTTAAAAAAGTTTAAAAATAGAACAAGGACAACGTAAAGGGAATGCTGGTGTCGCAGTTATGGTCGATGTTTCGAATGCGTTATAACAGATCGGGTATGCATTTTCTTTATAACTACACCAAATCGTTAGATTGTCACTCCAAGAAGGCTGCAAATCTCAGCGTTATAAGCGAGGGATGCTCCACACAGTACAACAAAAATGGGCAAAACCTACCACATAAAACATACCAAAAAAAATTGGTAGGAAATGAGTGAGTATTTCCTACCAATGTTCAAGTTGGTAGGAAATGGTACCAGTGGGGCCCAAACTTTGTACACGCAAGCAGCATTTCCTACCAAATTTCGGTAGGAAACTAAAACCTACCAACTTTGGTCGGTTTTGGCCACATTTTGACTGAAAAATGACCCCACTTTCCACATCATCATCCCACACATATTTTAAATTAATAACAATTTTTGAAAATAAATAATAATGTAATTTTGCCAGGGCCATTTCCTACCAATTTTTGGTAGGAAATCAAAACCTACCAAAATTAGTAGGTTTTGACTATGTTGGTACCCCACCATCCACGTAAGTAGCCACGTAAGTTTCTGCCAAAATTTTCTCGAAAAAATTGAATTTACCGCCCACATCAAAACCTACCAATATTGGTAGGTTTTGATCGATAAGTTTTCGCCAAAAATTTGTGAAAAATTTGAATTTCCCTCGCACATCAAAACCTACCAATATTGGTAGGTTTTGGCAGCATTTTGGGCCAATTAGGACCCCACCTACCACATCATCATCCTTCACATTTTTCAAATTAGTAAACAATTTTTTTAAAATAAAAATAAATGTAATTTTCCCAGGTTCTTTTCCCACCAATAATGGTAGGAAATAGCCTTATAACGTCAAAACCTACCAATATTAGTGGGAAATAGCCTTATCACGAAAAATAATAATTTGAATCCTTATACTTGATTTGTAGACTTAATATCAAAGTTGATCGTGGCTTAGTGGTAACATTCTAATATGTTATGGGTAATGTAAAGGGTTCGATTCCCAGTGAAGGACTATTTTTTTTTTTGGGATATTTCCTACCAATATTGGTAGGAAATGGGCTCAAAATGGTAAAAAAAAAAAAAAAAAAAACCCATCACCAAAATTAATAATTTTCTTAATTTTTTTGTGGTTGGTTATCATGTTTTTTATTGATCAAACTCTACGAACGTAAAGATCTATACAATTTAGTATTGTACGATAAAAATTAGTTCATTTGGACTTGCATTGTTATGTTATTGTGTTATTCGGTAAAAACCTAATTATAAAGACAAAAATTAATAAATATCAGGATATATCGATAAATTAAAATTTTTAATGTGAAATGTCAGTTTATAGTGGCAGGAATCTATGAAAAAAAATGGAACAAAAAAAATACTTGTAAAAGCTTAAAGTCTTTTAGAAATCATTCAAAAAAATTATTCAGTGAATCTGGATCGTGTCCCGTTACAAGAAACATCACTTTTACTACATTTTTGCTAAAGTCTCGTACAACCCGACCTTTTTATTTTTTGATTCTTTTTTCCCAACACTAAAATGAGTGCTTATTAACATTTGTATGGTTCGATCGTCGAAGAAATTATTCAAAAAAATTATTCAGTGAATTTGGATCGTGCCCCGTTATAGGAAGCATCACTTTTACTACGTTTTTGTTAAAATCTCGCACAACCCGACCTTTTATTTTTTGATTATTTTTTCCCTACACTAAAATGAGTGTTTTAAAACTTTCGTACGGTCCGATCGTCTAAGAAAATCATTCAAAAAAATTATTTAGTGAATCTGGATCGTGCCCCGTTATAGGAAGCAACAATTTACTACGTTTTTGTTAAAATCTCATACAACCCGACCTTTTTAATTTTTGATTATTTTTTCCCAACACAAAAATGAGTGTTTATTAACTTTCGTACGGTTCGATCGTCGAAGAAATCATTCAAAAAAATTATTCAGTGAATCTGGATCGTGCCCTGTTATAGGATGCAACACTTTTACTACGTTTTTGTTAAAATCTCATACAACCCGACCTTTTTTTTTGATTATTTTTTTCTAACACTAAAATGAGTGTTTATTGACTTTCGTACGGTTCGATCGTCGAAGAAATCATTCAAAAAAAATATTCAGTGAATCTGGATCGTGCCCCGTTATAGGAAGCAACATTTTTACTACGTTTTTGTTAAAATCTCGTACAACCCGACCTATTTATTTTTTGATTATTTTTTCTCAACACTGGAATGAGTGTTTATTAACATTCGTACGGTTCGATCGTCGAAGAAATCATTCAAAAAAAATATTCAGTGAATCTGGATCGTGCCCCGTTATAGAAAGCAACACTTTTACTATGTTTTTGTTAAAAACTCATACAACCCGACCTTTTTATTTTTTGATTATTTTTTTCCAACACTGAAATAAGTGTTTACTAACTTTCGTACGGTTCGATCGTCGAAGAAATCATTCGAAAAAATTATTTAGTAAATTTGGATCGTGTCCCGTTAAAGGAAGCATCACTTTTACTACGTTTTTGTTAAAAACTCGTACAACCCGACCTTTTTATTTTTTGATTATTTGGTTTGGTTTTATAACGGTCAAACCGGTCAAAATAGACCTTCCTTTTAAATAGTTTTGTACCGAATGATTAATCTATTTTTTTAAAATTATTTTTTCTACGTTCCAAATGTACGGATATCAAGATCTAACGATTTTAGTGATGTGGTAGTTTTATAAAAAAAATTGCTAGATGTATTTGGTTTGACTTTATAACGATCAAACCGGTCAAAGTGGACTTTCCTTTTAATTAGTTTTGTCCGGAATGTTAATATGTAACGATTTTAGTATTGTGATAATTTTTTTAAAAATTCCTAGAATTTAGTTATGTGATAACGTGATAATTTTTTTACAAGTATCTAATCATGTTCTTCATTTTCTAAAATTTTGTAAATTTAAAATAAAAAAAATCAAAATCATATTATACAAAAAAATATACTCCGTAAGAAACAATTTGTTTTTTTGATAAAAAGGTAATGAGTATACGTGGTCTTACACATATCCCAGGTGAAACTTTTGGGCTTGCACGTATCCCCAGGTGAAAATTTTGGGCGGATATTTTCCCCCCAAACGAAATAATTCACATAAACTTAAACTCTCCGCCTCCATTTCCCTCTCTCTCCATTCCCAATCTTCGTTCGTCCTACAACCCATCACACACACACTCACAAACTCGCACACAACTCTCCTCCCTCTTTTCCTCATCTCCGCTGCTACAACACGACCACCACCGTCGACAACCTATCGATTATACGGTGGTGCCTCCCTTCTCCGACCAACCAACATCCGTAATCCATACATAATAATACTCCTTGAATCCTCCTTAATCTGTTCATACCATCAATTTCGACAAAATCATCCTGAATTGAATCCCCCAAATCATATATAAGCCCTAATTTTTATACCCAATTTGAATAAAATGGGTTTTGGGGAACAAAGAGGATGGAAAGGAAGAATAAAAGGAAAACAGATAGCAGTTGAAGGTATGAATCTATAACTAAACTAATCATTATCTGTAACCTATTTCACAAGTTGTTGCTTCTGTTAAGTGTAGCCTCACCTATTTTACTAATAAAATTGCTTTGGCGCCTCTGCTTTTCGCGATACCTAGGGATGCTGGTGGACTAAATCAAGATGGAGATGATGAATTACAAGGGTTGAATCCTAATGGAACTGGATTGGTTTCCGAAAGCATTGTTTCCGCACTACAGGTAATGAAACCATTTCCCTTTTCTATGCATTCGGGTTATACGACACATTATTTTTGCATATACATGTATTTACGGTAGTGTAATTTAGAATACAATATGTATTCATTTGTCATCAAGTTTGGTGAAGACTACAGATTGTGTGGTGTTTAAATTGTTAATTGGAATTGGGGAGGGGGGAGGGGGGATTTCATTCCTATGTATCAGTGTTTGGTTAAGGTTAACTATTCGATTTTGGAAAAACTAATTTATTCCACTGTCTATTCCATAGAGTCTCATCTGCAATGTATACATTTGAGACTGAGCTTGGGTATTCTCCGAGGCAAACTTTACTTTGAACTCTTACTTGTTTGTTTGTCTAATAGTGTATCTAAGGCTAAGGCTTTTAAATTTTCCTTTGTTAGATGTTGTTTCATGTTTGTAAATGTATAACTTATTGGTGAAATTCCAGTGAAAAACCCTGTCGAAATTTTAGTAAATGGATAGTGCCTCTTTGTCAGCTCTAACTTGCCTGTTTTTTTGTTTCTTAGCTGAAGTAGAGCTCCAACATCTTTTTTTTTTTGCAGGAAAAGTATTCCTGAGACAACTGAGAACATCTAGAAACCAGATACATGACTTAATGTAAATAAGACAACATCATGTAGAAGTATGGTGCATACAAGAGGTGAGAATGGTAAGATTATTTTTGTATAGTTACATTCTTTAATACAATTGATGTGGATACGACTTTATAAGCTTTTTGATCTACAAGCAGTGAATTCTACAGCTTACCATACAGTGGAGAGTTTAAAGCATATTGTCACTTGTGCTAGTGTCAAGTTTCTTACGAAATGGGGATGCATGTAGAGAAGGAAACACTGGAAACGCACATCATGCAACAGGCAAATGGTTATTTCAGTATGCAACTACAGAAGAATCTTAAAAATTATTTCAAACATATTCTGCTTAGTGAAACTTACAGTTTCTGCAATAATTGTAGGAAGTACATCGAATGACATGGAATTGGAAATGAGGACAGGTGAGTATCTTCTTCTAGATATCTGTAGAATTTAAATTTAAAACCATGAAGATTGAAATAACTGTTATGGATCTAATTAACATATTATAATATATTAGAAATGTTGGAGTTCAATTTGATATACTGAACCATTTGGCCTCCTTAGTCCTTACTATGCATCTATACAAAATTTACATTTTTGCCAATACAAGCTTCATTTACTGAGATGTTAATTGTTATACTTGTATAATTTTGGTCATGTGATCCCAGTCAAGGAAGGAAAGATTCCCAGGTGTACTGTTGGAGGACTCCAACATTTCCCTTCAAGAAGGTACTAACCATACAATCAAGTGTGAGTTTATTGAATGTGTGAGTACGCAATTATATTTTATTTGGTTATCTATGTAGTATCTTGTCGTGTCTGAGTGCACGAATGTAAAAATGTGAATACTAATTTAAACACCTACCAATTTCTATTCAATATTTACAAAATTACTGGATATCTTTGAACCCAAATTTCTGATAGCGAGGCAACTATATTGATACAAATGCCTGCAAATATTAGTGTGTGCGAACCCTGACTTCACTTTATTATGGATGTCCCATAATTGCAATTTATTTTATGGATATCAAATTGAAAGTGTGTTAGAAAATAAGCTAATGAATATATTTTTTTAGTGGTGCACTTCTAGGTTTGATGTTCGGTGTTTTGAAAGGATTTACAATACTATCTTACAAAAATATGTAATGAAAGTCGCTTACACCTATCTTGCAGAGAACCACTGATGTTATTTTGTGTAATTATTATTATTATTTTTTGCAGGTATAATAGTTTCTACAAGTTGCTACTTGCTTCTCTTCGATCCCATTCCAGAAGGCAGAAGCAGTTGGCTGTTCCTATTCAAGCATGTGACTTTGCTGAAGGCAAGCTTCTTGTCACAGAGGAGAAGACATCTCATACTTAGAGGTGCAACTGTCCGGAATTGAAGTTTGTATTAGATTTGGTAACTGTCCGGAATTTGCTTTTGAACTTGATGTATGGTTTATGTTGGATGGTGAATGGTAGAACTAGTCGGTTTATTTTGTGTATATGATTGGTTTTTAATATTTTTGCATTTAATTTTAGTTAGTAGTCATGATTTGATAATATATATCGCAGGTTGTAATTGGATTTGGTAAATTGTAAATGAATTGTGGGCGTACAATTGTTTGTATTGGAAATGACAAAAATTAAAGATATTTTTTTTTAAAAGCCATCAATTCCTACCAACCTGCATATTTCCTACCACACTTACCATTCGAAAATAGAAATGTGGTAGGAAATACTTGGTAGGAAATAGCAGTTTTTACATGCTTCTGTTTTTAAACCTACTAAACTTGGTAGGAAATATGTCAATCAAAACCTACCAACTTGGTAGGAAATAAGGGATTTTCTGGGATCAAAATGTGACGTGGCAAAGTGACGTGAAGGTGGGCCCCACGACACGTGGACTGCCATGTCACCATCCGGGACCATATTTTAGGTGATGTGGCACCTGACGTGGTCGATGATGTGTCCGGGTCCACTGCCATGTGGCTTCCCATGTGGCGAGCCACATGGGCATCCACATGGCATGTGGGTCCTCTTTTGAAAACAACCCCCATTTCCTACCAACCCTCATTTCAGACCGGAGCAATTCTCACCAACGTAGTTGGTAGGAATTGACCTCATTTCCTACCAATTTATGGCCATTTCCTACCAATTGAGCGGTAGGAAATGGACGTTTTTGTTGTAGTGACAGTGCAAGATCTACTCGACGATACTAGTTTTAATGAAGAAATTTCTGATTTGATCTGTATTATGTGTTCGTTAATGTTTGATTATCTTTGTAGATGCCGTATGGCTTATTATTAATGGATCCTCTTCCTTCAAAAAAAGAAAAAGAAAAAAAAAAAAGGAATGCAAACAATGAAACTGCATGCATACAATGTTTGTGTTCTACTGACCATAAGGAAAAAACACTCAAACATTTTTCGAATTCCAGTCAAGACATAATTAAAATCAAAGCCAGGGCCGGACTTTGACACAAGCACGGGGTCTGCGAAGACTGGAATTTTTGCTTAACTCTAATGTTGATTAACCAAGTTTAAGAAACAAACTACTATTTTAATAAAACGGTGAATGTCTTTAATAATAGTGAATAAATATTAGCTAACTTGAGAGGAAATGGCAGTGGAATGCTTGAGGAATGGGATAGAGTATATGAGTATATGACTATGCTTTCTACAACGATTTGGGAGATCCTGATAGTGATCCAAAGAATGCTCGTCCAGTACTTGAAGGATCAACTGAATTTCCTTACCCTCTCGTAGAGGAAGGACCGGCAGACCACCTACAAAGACAAGTTAGTAAACAATATCAAAACGGATATTTTGACTTGAGGTGTTTTTTAAAAAATAAATGGATTTCGAATTTTCGATATGTTTTCAATAGCTACTAGTCATTCACTGTCATGCTAATTTTGTGACAGCACTCCGGATGAATTTGATACTTTCCACGATGTATTAATCTGAGGCTTCTAGATAATTTCTGCAGATATTTGTTCTTAGAATTAAAAAAGATACTAATTTTTGTAATAGGCATTAAAGGCCAACAGACTGTTTATATTAGATCATCATGATATGTTAATACCATACCTGAGGCGAATAAATGTTGCTATAATAAAATTTATACAACAAGGATGCTACTTTTCTTGCAAAACAATGGTACACTGAAGCCTTTGGTGAATAAATGGTACTTCCTAAAACATCTACAAACTTGAAGATACATATTAAGCCGGCACTTAATTGCAATTATTTACGAGCTGACTACTAGTCTACTACTGATGTTAATACGTATATGTTCGTTATATCAGGGGAATGGCAGTTGAGGACTCCAATTCTCCACATGGTATCCGCTACCTAATTGAAGACTATCCTTATGCTGTTGCTGGCCTTGAGATTTGGTCAGCAATCAAAACATGGGTTGCAGAATACTGCAACTTCTACTACAGGATTGATGAATTGGTCCAAAACGACAATGAACTTCAACTGTGGTGGAAAGAAGTTCGCGAAGAAGGGACATGGTGACAGAAAAAAAATGAACCTTGATGGCCTACAAGGCAGACTCGTCTAGAGCTCATAGACTCGTGCACCATAATTATATGGATATCATCTGCTCTTCATGCAGCAGTCAATTTTGGCCAGTACTCTTATTCAGGGTTCTTCCCCAATCGCCCTACTCTAAGCCGTAGATTCAAGCCTTCCGGGACATATTGAACATATGTGGCTTGTACTTATATGTCCTCATCCTCAGTACTCTTTATATTTAGGTCAAGTAATGTAATGCTGCTATTGTACTGAATCTTCGTCAAGTAAGTGTTTTGTGTTCATGCTCATTTTTTATACTCGTCTTTCTTTTCTTTTCTTTTTTTGCTTCGGTTCATGTTTAGAAATATTCTTTTGATTCATTGTAATCGCAAAAAGCTAATATGCTAGGTATGATATCACAATTTGGAGGAATTATATATTTCCATGAGAACTTTGGCTAGAGACAGAGTACAAATATATACTATCCTCAACCTTCAAAGATTGAAATCATATTAAGAAACTGTCAACAGAGTAGGTCTAAAAGATACATAACTAAAACCTTAGCAATTGGTTGGATTGGTCAAATTGCACTTGGAATGAAGGCCCAAAGCAAGTTCAGGATCAATACCAAAATAAGGCAACATAAATGAGTTCCTGTAACGACAGAAACATGAAAAGTTTGCTCCGGAGACTGCCTCACAGCATTCCGCTGACGGATCAACCGGTTCTGGCGGCATAAGCGACGGCCTGCATGACTTTATACCATCCTCATTCATTTCACACAAGCCCTTGCCTTCCGTTCCTCCGACGATCACCACCATTACCACCACCACCACCGAAACAAATAACTTCAAATTTCCCATCATTTTTTCTTATTTTTTCTAGCCCCAGCTAAAGGCTTGAGTACATAATATAATGCGAGTAAATTCATGTTCATATATCCCTTCTAGTCTTATGAGTAGAACAATGTGGAAATTTGTTACGTTTAAATTATTAAATTATACTTCATGATTGAACGAAAGTTGACAAAACCTTGAAACACAATTGAAATGTGGTGTCACGGGAGGTGATTAGCCCATGTCTTGATTGTGCGGTCCAGAATTTATGGACCATTGTTAGGTTATGTCGGCCTTTGGGCCCATTGAAAAAGCATACATTTAAGTTTAACTTGAAAATTCATCTCTGTGTCATTCTGAGCACCATAAATGGGAATTCGTCGTGAACATCGGTAAGTCATGAAACATACGTGAAATTATTACTATGTATCAGGGCCTGTCGGTTCCACTAAAACTGAACCAAATTGGCATGAATGTGTTCTTACATTGTTAGTTATACTGGTTCATGCTTTTAATTTTTTGTAATTTGTTTATAGTGTAATATAATATTATAAATATTACTTTTAATTTGTTATAGTGTAATTTGTTATTTGTTTAATATGTTTTTTAATATTAAAAAATAGGGTTGAACCAAACTACCAAATTACCAATTATCCCCTAGTTTATAGCCACACTCACACACACACCACTGTTCTCGATCAAAACTCTCGGCTAAATCTTTGCTTACCCGGGAATGTTTTTAGGTAGATAAAGTATTAATTAAATTTATTTTTAATTGAACTAAAATTATGGCTAAAAAATAGGGTTGAACCAAACTACCAAACTACCAATTATCCCCTAGTTTACTTATTATAGTATAGTATAGATAGTATAGATAGCCGAAATAATCTAGATTATATATAATACGAGATAATCGGATGATAAATTGCATCGTCAAATTTTGTTGAGTTATAAAATTTATTCCATGCTAGCTGTTGGAACCAGATTTCTGCCAGGCGGATCCTTTGTTTGGACCTGCAAAAGAAGAAGAATGCGAGGGTTTTAACCCCCGATTCACCTCCGGCGTAAGAATAAGTATTCCGGTTCTTTTAGAGAAATATAGGTAAACATAGAGGGTTTGTGTTAAGAAAATACTTGAGTTGTCCCCCCTGCCTCAAATAGCTTCCTCACTTATTTATAGTGTGGTTTGTGAATCATTGGGAGGTGAAAAAGGTGGAATGAAGTGTCCCACCTTTATGTTCGTTGCACAAAAGTGGGGAATGTGTATCATTACTCTAAGGAAGTGGAGAACATGCCCATGATGGCTAAAATGAAGGTGGGCCTCCAACATGTCCCTGGGCTTTGTTCGGAGATCCCTCCGGACGAAGACCAATACTTGGCACACCTTCTTCAAGTTTCGTTCCTATTTAAGCTCCACTCCTGCTTTTTCTATTTGCATGTTGTTTTCTTTCGGTTAGTTCCTTTGTTTGACCTCAGCTTAATCTCTTCGGATTGAGCTTCTTCAGCCTTTATGCATCTTTGGTAGCTATGTACCTCAGCATAGTCCCTTCGTTCGGTCTGGGCGTAATTTCCATAAATTATGCCTCTTCGACTCTTACGTATCTTAGGTAGTTCGTACCTTAGCGTATTTCAATAACAATTCTGCCTTGTCGTAATTCTTTCGGATTAAGCTTCTTTGGTATTTACGCATCTTCGGTAACTTGTACTTTACCGTTTTTTTTATTTATTAAAAAATCTTGCCTTAGCCAAATCCCTTCGGATTAAGCTTCTTTGGCCTTTACGCATCTTCGTTCGTTCATCTTCGTGAACAGCCTAGCATGTCTATGCGTCTTTGGTCGTTCATCCTAGTGAACAACCTAACATGTCTTCAGCCTTCTACCTAGAATGACTATGTGTCTTCGGCCGTAGCCTAGCATGACTATGCGTCTTTGGCCGTAGCCTAGCATGACTATGCGTCTTTGGCCGTTGCCTAGCATGACTATGCGTCTTTGGCAGTAGCCTAGCATGTTTATGCGTCTTTGGCCGTAGCCTAGCATGTTAATTTTAATTTTATGCATCTTCGACCGTAACCTAGCATGACTATGCGTCTTCGACCGTAGCCTAGCATGATTATGCGTCTTCGGCCGTAGCCTAGCATGACTATGCGTCTTTGGCCGTAGCCTAGCATATTTTATTGTGCCTCGGCGTAATCTCTTCGGATTACGCTTCTTCGATTATTATCCGTCTTCGGTATTTGATACCTGGCATATTTCCCCCAGTATTTAAGGGATGAATTAATCTAAGTGGTTCACCTATTTTAAATTATGAGTGCCTTGAATGCTAAATGCTTAAAAAGGACACATATTTTGTTCGGTCGGCCCCTAATATGGGTCTGTTTAAGCCTCATACTAGATTTTGAACATTTAATTGTACTTTGGACGAACTGAAAACACATTTAAATATGAAATTGGGGGCGTTCAGTACACTTACCGGTAGGGTCGCCGAAGCTTGTATGTCCCCAGCTAGCTTGATTCGCCAGGAGACTCTTTCTTTTCTCCTCTTTGGGTGCTTCATACTCCTTATCTTTGGAGTCGGATGTAGAAGTAGTTCTCGTTCTAGCTCTTCGGGGGTGCGATTCGGAGCCTCTGGACTCGTTTTCATCCTTGTGCAAATTTATTTTATTTTTTTTTCGTTCGGCCAAAGCCTTCTTCCTTCGGCAAAAGCCTTCTTCATTCGGCTAAAGCCTTCTTCATTCGGCCAAAGCATTCTTCATTCGGCCAAAGCCTTCATTCGGCCAAAGCCTTCTTCATTCGGCCAAAGCCTTTTTCATTCGGCCAAAGCCTTCTTCATTCGGCCAAAGCCTTCTTCCTTCGGCCAAAGCCTTCTTCATTCGGCCAAAGTCTTCTTCATTCGGCCAAAGCCTTCCTTCGGCCAAAACCTTCTTCATTCGGCCAAAATCTTCATTTGGCCAAAGCCTTCATTCGGCCAAAGCCTTCTTCCTTCGGCCAAAGCCTTCTTTCTTCGGCCAAACGTTTACCTATATCTCTCTAAAAGAACCGGAATACTTATTCTTACGCCGGAGGTGAATCGGGGGTTAAAACCCTCGCATTCTTCTTCTTTTGCAGGTCCAAACAAAGGATCCGCATGGTAGAAATCTGGTTCCAACACTAGCTTATAGCCGTGGGTTAATTTTAAATATTTTTAAAATTATATGATTAAATAAAATAGAGTTTTATAATTTATTATAAAATTAATTTAACTTTTTAAAATTATTTAATAAATCACATGTATTGTTTAGAACTAATAAATTATTCACTTAGTACCAAAAAACAGGTATCAAAACTTTTAATGTTTCGGCTTTTATATAATAGTATAGATTCAACTGGGCCAACTGTAATATTTATTACCGTGATTTCGGAGCCGTTCTTAGTATTTGCCCATCTAATTGTTTTGGAAAATGCTTTTGTAATTATATTTCAGATCTGTTCTTGTTATTCATAGGGAATTTACTTGATTGTAGATGCCGTATGGTTTTTTTTTTAATGAAATCCCCGTACCCTTATAAAAAAAAAAAAAAAGTAATCATTTTTCCAAAAATCTATTTCATTCTTGTAAACATGCATGGGCTCCCTCTGAAACTAAAGTATTGAATTATTGATGCACCTGGTCTCAGAATAATAAGCTTAAAAGTTGTCGCGCATCACAGCAATTGGATTGGAAGCTTCATAACTACAGCATCCATTTTTTTAATTTTAGTCCTAAGGAGATCTCATTTACCATGCATTATTAGGTTATACTCTGCATCTAGCAAAGCATAAAACCTGTGGCTGTGACATTGAATTGAATGGTATTTAATTCGTTCTTTTAAACTAAACCGATCTGAATCGTTAACTGAACCGAATTATTTCGACGATTTGATCATAATAATCGTGCAGACACATTCTACTGTCCTTACATAGCAAAAGATTAAATGTATAATTCTCGATCCAAATCACATAAGGTGTATACGTGATTTTGTCATGTCAAGTTTTGGGTCTTGTGGGATCTATACCGACGCTGCACAAAGAATAGAGTTCAAAGTCTTCTGTTAGAAACCATTTCACCCAAAATCTTAAGGTGTTGGGGAAGACCCTTTCAAGGATCTTATACTCATATATATTTAACATTCTCCCTCACTCGCAAGTCCACTATGGGGTAAGAGCCCACTATGAGGTAAGAGTGGTCGGGGTAAGAGCCCACTATGAGGTAAGAGTGGTCACTAGGAACCCATATTTGGAGCAATACATTAGTGCCAAATTAAATTGAGCCCACTGAGGTAAGAGTGGCCACTAGGAACCCATATTTGGAGCAATACATTAGTGCCAAATTAAATTGAGAATATTGGGGATGGTGAGATTCGAACTTGAGACCTCCACAAACAGCAGAGCTCTGATACCATGTTAGAAACCATTTCACCCAAAGGTTTGGGCGAAATGGTTTCTAACATCTTCGATATGAGAATCAAGTTCTAACTGAATAAAGGGGAGCGCATATATGTTCTTAAAGCATCTAATAAAAGAGCTAATTAGGAATTAGGAATTAGGAATATAATAATAACACCCTGCTCGATCGTAATAATTAAGCACTTACATATTCGCTATATATAGGCTCAACAGGTACTACAAATTGATTACACTCATCACATTTCTTTCTTCATCTTACTATTGTAAACTGCAACACATTTCTCTATGGCTTCCTTACAGGTACGATCCTTTATTGTTTTTTAGTTGTTAAGTTATCGGCTCCCCTAAAACTTGATAACTCAACACTAATACATGTATTACATATTTATTTCATCATGCATGCATGCATGAAATATTTGTATATTTAGCGTACAACATGTTTATGCGTGAATATAAATACACTTGCAGGTAGGTAGTCCACAAGTGGAAGAGGTGATCACCAGCCATGCAGAAGAAGAGCAGACAGTCACCACACCACCAGCTCAAAATTTCGACAGTGACAAACCTGTTCATCTCATCGAAGACCACGAGGAAATAGAACAAGAAGAAGAAGAAGACGGCATAGAAATCATTCCGCGACGTGATGAAGGGAAACAAGTAGAGAATCTTGATGATGCAACTGATGAAGAAGAAGATGATACTGGAGTGAAGCCAGCGTCTCAATTTTATGATGATGAGGATGATGACGAAGAACCGATCGAAAAAGGCATACGAACCCGTCGCTTCCCTGACGAAGACGATGATGATGAATGAAAAGATTCATGACTACAGGGTGTGGAGATCGATGATCGAAGGAAACACAAATTAATAAATGCATTTCGTTTGAAGATGAATGTTTGTTTTTGATTTTAAAACATTACCAGGATGCAAATATGCAATGATCTATAGATGTACGTGATCATGGTTTAAAATATTAGTAATTTGTTTTCGGTACTGGATTATAATTTATAATAGAATGGTTTGCATGTGTTTCTTAAATCGTAACTCATATTTGTTCACCTATAACAGTAATATACGTGAATTTGTTATTAACTATTTGTTTATATTTTTAATTTATATATAAACAGTATCTGATAAAAAAATTAATATTAATAAATTATCAAGAATAAATATAATTAATAATTATTATTTAAATATTTATTTGTAGAAAATTGAATGATAAAAGTATTTAATAAATAAATACTATCTAATTATGTAAGTTATAGGCAATCGAACTTGAGGTGAAGTTAAACAAATTAAAATAAATAAATTTTATATAATAATGTAGTTGTAAGATAACCAAATTTTTTATATTTTGATGCTATTGCATCTCTTTAAAACATAATTTTTAATATTAATAAAAAATATAGATAGTAAAATAAAAAGGACCTAGTACAAACTGGAATTGGTCTGTGTGTGGAGAATTATGCCCATTTCTTCATATTGTCAATTTTTTTTCTTACATGACATAATTAAAAATGAGACTAGAAAATAAGTTAGTGGGCTTGCCACCGTGAATGCTCTGAAAGCCCATTAAACTTTGAGAATCAGTATTGGATATTTCTTACAGCAGGCCGTGGAGTACACTTGGGCATTTGGGAGAACTTATTTTCCAGAATAAGGTCAGTTGAAAGTTAAGATTCCTAACTTTTCAACTTATTTTGGCAACTTATTGCATCTCAAATATACATAAATTTTTTTTATCAAAATATAAAATTTTTACCCGAAAATAAGTCCATAAGTCCCTCAAATAAATTTTGCCAAACATGCCCGTAATTTATACTCCTTAATCACTTTGTTTAGTATTAATACCTCAAATTTGATGAGCAAGTAGTTAAAGTTATATTCTTTGTCGATTCAGATCATAAATTCGATCCTCACTCACCTTGCTCATTTCGAGAATTATTAGAATAGAATAGATACATATTTGTAAACTTATAAATACTTTATTGTCACAAAAAAAAGATAAAACCTCAAATTTGATCGGTAAGTAGGGTATAAAAGAAAGGAGATTAATGAAAGGCATTGAATATGAGTGATCCTGCTACTACTAAATTTGGTCCAACATAACATAAAACAGACGAATTAAAAGAGAATGAAAGTACGTCGGTTTCACTCTGCACTTGCTTTTACTTCCCCCACACATTACACACACATACATCCATTTACTACTACTACAACTCTTTCTTACGCAACCAACCCAACCAACTCATCAAAGTCCTGTAGTTCGCATTTAACAAGCCAAGCAAACGAGCTCAACTTAAGTTTGAGTTCGAGTTTATCTTTAACTTCAACCCAGTTACAAATTTAAAGCTTCGAATTCACATTTGAATTTTGTTTATCAACAACAGTCATCACTCATCAGTCACCATAAACGAATCTAGGACAAACAAAAACAAGGAACAGAGTCAAATAAAATCTGATTTGCAACTTATGTGAACCATAGTCAAACTTTTTGTAATAAGACTAGTAATCTACAGCTATAACATAATCTCTGTACATACATATAAAGTCTAGAAAAAATAGGACCGATAGGATGGGAGATAAAAACTCCGTGGAATAGTATGAATCCTATGTTATGTGCTCTGTTCTAAAAATTCCCGATTCAATCGATTAGTCCCCGATTAATCTTCTGGAAGGTAACTAACTGATTCGATTTTTGAAATTCAATTAATTATTTTAATTTATTTAAAATGATATGGTTACGTATCTTATGTGATTTAAGCCCTCCTCTAGTCCTCTGTATCTACAAGATCCTCCACATATGTTCATGAAAATACTATATGCACTATATACTATACTACTAGTAATACTCAATTTCATCTATACGAGATAGGCTAGTACACTTCAACATTAGAGTAAAAAGATTATTTATTTTTTTGTGATCAGATCTTTGGATCACTTCGCAACTGTAGATACAATCAATCACAGTTGTACAGTGTAAAACCCATACATAGTACTCCCTCCGTCCCTAAATATCATTCCTGTTTTGACTGGACACGTTTGCCAACACATACTTTTGATCGTTAATATCTTCAATTTCATATTAGTTTTAAATATAAAAACTTCACTGTATTAAAGTACTCATAAATACGAATCCAATAAGATCACTCATGACTATATTTGATCTTATAGATAAAACGTAAATTAGTAATTTGTCTCATGTTATGAACAATCCCGACATTTCAAATAGGAGAAACAAAAAGAGACAGAGGGAGTACTAGTCACGTACTATGGATTTACTCTTTTCTCTAGTAAGGTTGTGTGAGTCTCGGTTCCTAGTCATCCATGACTGCAACCATCTGTTCATTAAAAAAAATTCAAGAATAGGTTTGACACGAAAATTGATATAAATGCAGGGGACGATGTCCTCTATCCATGCTTAATATTTTGGTTAGAATTTTTCTTATTCGCAAAATTTTACGCAGACAAATGGTTTGACAATCATCGATGGCTGTCAACTCCTATATGTATATACTCTTTCTTCACTCACTTACTTTTTCATAATTTTAACTCAAGCAAACCTAGTTAGTATAATAAAACAAAATTTCTTATGAAAATGTATGTGTTTTGAATTTCGATAATGTTATCGATATTCGATCTCAGTAGACAAATCTTTTTTCGTTACCATGTTGTAAATTCACCATCATCCGCCCGTTAGAGTTTAAATCCGAAGAGGAATAACACTTAATATGAGTCTTTGTTTTGATTTGGGGCAGCAAAATTATAATAGATTGATAGAATTTATGGAACTGCATTAGGACTGCAGTTGGAATCATAGTGGGGGGTGAGGCCTAAATGCTAGTCGGCAGTCCCCCTTCTGTGATACATCTTCGTCACTACAATGCAGCTATAGTTACAATTTTCAACCTTCTCGGGCTTTTCAACTTTTACAATCTCTTTTTAATTCAACTTCTCTATATAAGCATATAAATTCTATGCATCTTTCTACTTGGTAGCTTGAAAGTCCATAAATTACATGTTGAATTGAATGGGCACATTCCATTACACCAAAAATGAAGTAAAACATCACAAAAAGTTGGACCATATTTCTGCATGCCCGTATCAATTGACAGAACACAGCAGGTGAATGACCAAGAGTCAGTTATTGTGTAGCTCTGCACAAAGCACCAACTCATGCAATAAGACAGCATGTGGAGTTAAAAACCCATTTTTTACCTTTCTTACTTTTCCCCATCTTTCCTTTCACATTTCAATCCAACAATAATATACAACTCACATCATGGAAATAAACCATGAAAACGATGTTTTATAACAAATGTCAAAACCGCATGCATACAAAAATTCATTTATGTACGATGCGGAAATATTGTACACTGAGTTCCCGAGTGATATCTGGATTCTAATTAGTATCCGATAAACGAATAATTTGTCACAAGTCCGCCCCGAACCAAAAAAAAAAAAAAAACTAGCAAATAAGCAGTAAAATGTGAAGGTAACTGCAGCATCACGAGAGGAATGTAAAGAAGGATGCTTATACTTTATCTAAACTGGTATAACCATTGGAATGTCCAAGAGACTGAGAAGCAAGCAGAGAGACAAACAAGGGTAAAGGCTCTAAAACAGCCTGATAAAAGTCATAAAGAAATCACCCAACTAAAGTAAAAGTCATTCTTCTCCACTCTGTACATCTGTCTGCAGCTTGCAACTGTAAAAAGTTCTAGTGTAAACATCTGCCCATCTCTGTTTCTTTTTTCTTACCCTATTACTGCATCAAAGTGAATTCATTTCTGATATTTTTGTGGCTCCTTCTGATTTGCATACTACTCTGCATTTTTTATTTGAATTTAGTAAATTATCATAAATTTCATTTGGCTTGAAGTGTGACCAATATTTTATTACTCAAGTCCATCACTCCACAACGACGAATACGCTAGGTGACACACATCACACGAGAACTCTGGGCATACACATTTATTGTTCTAACATGCTCCTCTCAATATTTTACCTTTTGGCACAAGAATATATGTTCTTTTATTTTCTTATGATGTAAATATAGAACATAAAATGAATGGTTTAACCCAAATTCATTTTCATTGAAATAGAGGGTGGACAAAGATCAAAAGTAATAGTAACTTTTATCCGGGTAAATAAACATTTAACATGAAATAATGAAAAAGTGAAGATTAATGAGCTTTTAATTGTGCAGGACACTTTCATCAAGATTCAATTAGAAATTCAACTTTTAAAATACTAAATTTTTAGTATGGCTCTCCTTTGGAATTTGTAAATTTCTTTAAGATTCTTTGGCTTTTTCTTTACATCTAGTCCCTACATTCCTTCCTTTTAGTTCCTTTAAAACCCCACCAATAATAAAAACAAATCAAACAACTCTATTTTTCCCAAAAAAAAATAAAATATAAAATATAAAAAAATAAAAATAAAAAACCTCCAAATCCCCCATGTAATTCCCTTATAAAATCCACACCCTACTCACCCCACGCCCGGAAATAGGTTAAAAAAGAAAGCAACAACAGAAAAGAAAGTAACAACTCTCTCCCAGAATCAGTCTTCAAGATTCACCTATACTTCTGCATATTCAAACATGGATGTTGTAAGTCTTCTTTCTCCTTAGTTCCTCTCACACACACACATATTTACATGTGTGTGTTTATTATTTTCTTGTTTCTACCAAGTTCTTGGATCTGAAATATTGTTACAATTCAGACATGCATTTTAATTGTGAATAAAAATGAAATAAAAATGCAGGAGTTCAAGAAAAGCCATGTCCCAGCATTTGGAAGCTGGGATTGCAATGATGATCTTCCATTCACTCAGTGCTTTGAAACAGCAAGACAAGCTGGTCTCTTGCGTTACAGTTACTCTGAAGACCGTGATTTGTATGTAGCTGGTGATTTGTACCAAAATGATGTTGTCACTCCGGCCATGATTGTTGTTCCCCGTCGTCGGGTAATTCTTTAAGTCCTCTGTCTTTTTTTCGACATACAAATATAAACTAAACCAAACCAAACATATTCGGTATAATTCCGCTCTAAGAGGAGGGTTTGCGGTTCCAAATCTAAAGATAAGATAGGTTTAAAAGTGACCTTTTCTTAAGTTCTTTCGATTTCAAAATCTTTTTCATTGTTATGGTCTGTTTACAAGTAAACTGGAGTTCATTTTAGCATTTTGAGTACAGTAAAAAAACAAGAAATGCTGAAAATGCACTAGTTTTGAAGAGCCATAAGTAGAAATTCCAATAGGGTAGTTGAAATCTATATTATTTTTAGTAGGCACATATGTTGAATAGGTGCATGTGGGTACTTGTGTGAAAGAGTAAATTATGGATCTTCTTGTTGTTGAATGCTTTGTTTATGTTTAATTTTTGTTATCCATATCTTGATAAATAAATATATGGTGTACAGGCAAAAGCAGGGTACCCACATGCGAAAGAAGGGAAGAAAGAAGGATGGGTGGTTTGTGAATGTGAACATAAATATGATGTGAAGCAACCACCAAGCCCTGTTGCTCATCATGCTCCACCACCAAGAAAGCTCCACAAAGCTGTGGATGAGGATCTATATAAGATTTCTCCTGACCTTCTCTATGCCAAATCCAAGAGGGTATGTCTATTTTGCATCCTCTGCTCTTCAAATATTAGTTAAAATAAAATCTTGATAATTGAATAAAATTCTTGAGTTTCGAAGATATTGATTTATCGAGATTTAACTGTATTTTCCTGTTTTCAAAGGTCAAATCTATAAAGATTAACATTAATAGTTGTTTAATAGTTGCATCTATGATTATTTTAGATTTTTCTACTATAAAGTGAGTGTTTTGAGGTGATAACTAAACAAAATGTAGACTTTTGAGGGTTTCATACTACATAACTGAGTTTTCCAAGGATTTTCTTGGAGTTTAGTGTAGTAAATTACAAAAAGCAGTTTCTTGAATTGAGTAGAGTGACTCTGTCATTTGTATAAATATATGAAGTCAAATTGTTAATTTACTGATTAATTATTTTTAATTGTCTGTTTGCAGAAGAGGGGATTTGGGCTGTTTTCATGCTGCCTGAGGCCAGCTTGTGATTTGTGAATCTAGGAAATGAGTGCTCAGAAGACTTGCTGAGAGAGATGCATCATCATACATGGGAAGAGTGATGACAAAAATGAAATATAATCTATAATATAATATTAGTACATATATGCACTGGAAAATGTTTGTGTACTTTTGACTTTTGAGTGAGTATCTGGTGATTAGTAAGAAAAATGGCAGTTAAGTAAATTGTTGACAAACATCAGGAGTTAATCTTGTACTCCCTCTGTTCCAGAAAACATTTCTGGGTTTGACTTTGAGAACTGTTCATTCTAAGCGATTGACTACTAATTGACGCATAATTTATAAGATAAAATATAGTCATGAGTGATCTTGTTGGATTCGTATTTATTAGTACTTTAATACAGTTAAGTTTTTAAATTTGATACTAATACGAAACTAAAGATATTAACGATTAAAAGTATGCGTTGGCAAACGTGATAAAGTAAACAGGAAACGTTTTTAGGAACGGAGGGAGTAGCATTATTATATGATGATCATGATGTGATGGATGGTTTTCATTGTTTCCCGTTAAATGTCAATCTTGTGTTTCTTTTACATATGTAAAACTTTTGTCCAATTATATAATGGCTCTCGGTCATTACCATACGTATGGTAAGTACTGTTTATGGAATATACGATTCCAGAACTGATACGGTTCTGATTTTAAAAAAAATTGTACCGTACCGCGGAAAGTGACTGCGGTACGGAGAAATTATCAAAATGCCCCCCTGTTTTCACATACGGCTCTTGTTTTCTGCGGTACGTGAACAGTAGGGATATTTTGGTAACTTCTCCGTACCGCGAAAAATTTCTGCAGGACAGTGCAATTTTTTTTTAAACAGTATGTTCCATAAATTCTATAATTACCAGACCAGACCCCTTATATAATTAAATCTACACTTTAGAGGGAACATATTTGAGGTAGACCAGCATAGAATGTTAGCCAAATATAAATTCTACGCGTAAAAAGTTAAATCGTCACTTATTTAAAAATAATAATAGATATGTGTGACTATTTACTTTTAAACAAGCAAAGAAAACAATAATAGTAACCATGCCCATGCTTTGTTCTAAAAATCGGCGATTAATTGGGATTAATCGCCGATTAATTCCTGTTCGGTAGGCCACCGTACTGATTAATCGTTGTTCGGTTAAAAAATCGTTTTTTCAAAAGTCGCTCAAAAATCGGTCAAAATCAGGATTAATCGGTCAAAAATCGGATTAATCGATCAAAAATCGGCCTCATTGATAAAAAGTTGAAAAATTTGTAGAAAAATTTTAAAAAAAATCAAAATTCAAAAAGTATAAAATTGAATAAATTTTAAGAAAAATCTTATTCTCATATACGAAATTAATATTTTAAACGGTTAAATCATGAATTTTATCAATTTTTTCTCTCATATTGACCCCAATTCAAAAATTAGATCTTAAAATTTATATTTACTTTAATAATGCTATATATTTTAAATATATTTGTATAAATATATGATAATTATTCATGTACAATCAAAATAATAAAATAATTACATATATTAATAATAAATATATTTAAAAATAATATTAAATTAGTTCCGATTAATGATCCGATTAATCCCCAATTATTCGATTAATTCCTGGATAGTACCTCCACCGATTAAGTTCGACTCCCGCTTTTTACAACATTGCGCCCATGCGGAGAAAAGCGTGACAAAATAGCAATTTTTGCCTCTCAAATAGTTCACTCCACTGATTATGTTCCAATGTTGCGTAAAGCTTAATTCTAATGTGTAATCTATACTATTCATTGTAAAAATCGGTAATCGGTATAAATCGGTTGATGTACCGATTTAAGATTAATCGGGTAATCGGGGATTAATCGGAAGGATTAATCGGAGTATTAATCGGATATTATAATAATATTTAATATATTAGTCTAATTTACAATTAAATATATCATTTTAAATAAATTCACAGGATTAATCGAATTTCAAAAATCGAATCGGTTGGCTACCTTACAGAAGATTAATCGGGGATTAATCGGTTAAATCGGGGATTTTTAGATCCATGATACTATTATATAAAAATCGAAATATTAAAAGTTTTGGTACCTATTTTTTGGTACATGTTTTTTGGTACCTGTTTTTTGGTACATCGTGAATTTACTTATTTACCCTTCATTATTAAAAAATATATATATGATATCTATACTATTATAACTCCTAAAATAAATAATAACATAATATAATAAATGGTAAATAGTCGATTACTTTTTTTAACATTTACTTTTAATTAAAGATATTACCTTTTATAAACACCTAAAACATCAATCATATTATATATTCCAATCATTAATATTTCCTTTCGAATTAAAACACGTTGTCTTTTTAATTGAAAACTAATTTTACAATCATTAATATATACCCATATAAGTAGTCGATTGTCTTTTTTCACATTTACTTTTTATTGAAGATGTTACCTTTTATAAACACCTAAAAACATCAATCGAAGATGTTACCTTTTATAAACACCTAAAAACATCAATCGTATCATATCTTCCCATCACTAATATTTCCTTTCGAATTAAAACATGTTGTCTTTTTAATTTAAAACTAATTTTAAAATCATTAATAATATCCGAAAATATCACATCATATTTTTCAATTATTAATAAAATATATTAAAAATCTGTATACGTTGTTTATAATAAGGAAACTGTTGTGGAATAAAAACTAGGTTATGATTATGACGATTAGGGTTCGTGTGTATTTAATGCTAAGGGTGGTTGAGCTTCGAGTTTTAATGGCTGTTTTCGTGTTCGAGACTAATCGGTCCTCACAGAGTGCCTACGTATCTCGTATCGAGAATCAAGCCAAGACGTAGTTCTAGGTGATGGTGCCCTCAGGGCTATGGCGACGAGGGCTCACCTAGGACGTAGCGGCTTGTATGTCCTTATTCGAGGATTGAGCCAAAACGTAGTTCTGAGGGTGAAGGAGCAGGTCCTTATATAGGCTGAGAAGCCCTAAAATCGTAGTAGGGTTAGGTGACTTGGTGGGCAAGTCACCGCCTTGAGGAAGGTTCTAGATCCTACTTGATAGGAGTCAGCTTCCATATTGAATTTGGTGCCTTGTAGGCCAAGTCTGGTAGGAGTAATATCCTTATCTGACTCTTATTGCTGAGCTGATTATTACCCTTAATATTAATTACGAAATTAATATCATAAATAGGATTTGGGCCCATACGGTGGGCCCCACGCTTGGACCATTCTAGATCTAATTAATGCCACATTAAATGTGTCCATAGGGCTTATTTTTAGCCCATATCATTTGCCCCCCAACTTCTAGGAAAACTGATCAGGTTTTCCTTGAAGTTTTAACGGCCTTATTCGAGACTTGGGTCAGGGTTTATCGCTCTTACGCGAGTATTTTCAACAATATCATCTTAATGTAAAGCGTGGAGCGACCGGCGCATTTACGACGATGTTGAGCGACACTAAACGGTGTTAAACGGCACTTAACAGCGCTATTCAGCCTTAAACAATGTTTAAACAGTGTTAAACAATGTTAAATGGCATCAAAACGGCACTAATCAGCGCTAAACGGTGCTAATAGGCACTAAACAGTGCTTAAACGGCACTAATCCGTGCTAAGTTTCCATTTTTCTTAACTTACTAAGTCAGAAAAACAAAAACAAGAAAAAACGAAATTTTGCGAACCCGTACCGACCACCGCTACGGGTCGGCCGGGGAAAACCCGTACCGACCACCGCTACGGGTCGGCTGAAGCATGTCAATAGGGGTCGGTCGGCCGGACACCCGGTCGGCTGATTTTTCGGATTTTTTTTTTTTTTTTTTGACGGAACAAAAAAAACCCGCACCGACCGTCGACCCCGGTCGGCCGAAGCACTCCCGAGGGGCCGGTCGGCCGGAGGGCTCCCGGAGGGCCGGTCGGCTGGCACCTTGCTCGGCTCCTCTTTTTTTTTTTTTTTTTTTTTCGAAACGAAGGCAAAAACCCCGCACCGACCGTCGACCCCGGTCGGCCGAGGCACTCCCAGAGGGCCGGTCGGCGGGTGCCTTGCTCGGCTGGGGCATACCCGTACCGACGGCGGGTTCCGGTCGGCTGAAATTTTCTTGGTGAAAGTGATTGGCTCGATTTTTATCAGCGACTTTGATCTTCTCGTACCGACATCAACCATCGACCTGGAACCAATCTTTGTCACTATTAGTGATTTTCAATTTTTGCCTACCGGCTTCGACCATCGATATGGAATCACTGTTTGGCCATTCATGGCTAGAACTACTTACTTTCGCATACCGATATCGATCATCAATATGGAATCAATGTTTGGCCATTCATGGCTCTATTTGAGATTCACACCACTAATCCAGTGCTTAGCATTAATCTTCCCATTAAACTTTTCTTAAGCATACTTAGCTTTTAGCTCATCTGACTGCTTTGGTAGAATATTTTGTCGACTGTTCGTTTAAATTCTTCGTTTTTCTCCCAACATATCATGAGTCTTAACGATTCTTTCCGTCCATAACAGATAATTTTTGCTCCTTTTTCGTATTTTAACGATACTTGACCTGTAAACACGAACCGAGCTGTATTTCAACCTGAGATTACAGGTCACCTTTTCCTTATAAAAGGAGGGGAGCATCCTTCATTTCTCTTCACTTCTTCATTTCTCAAACTTTCTTAAGTTCTAAAGCTCTTGAGTTCTCTAGTTTTCGAGCTTCCAAGTTCAAGCTTCAAGCTTCAAGATTCAAGGTTCAAGATGGCTGACAAGCAAGCTGCAGCCCCCCAACTCTCCATGGAGGAGGCTTTCAGAAAAAGGAGCATGGCGCGAACAATGAAAGGTAAGCTAAAACTCATGCCTCCTAAATATATTGAACGTCGGTTTGAGTCAACGTTAGATTTACTCAGCACTATGGGAGAGTCGTTTCCCAACAGTTCAAACTTAGTTGCTTTTAGTAGCCCTTCTAAATTAAGGAAAAAGGATGTTGAGAAGATCAAGAGCACCTTCGGCTTTCCGAGCGCAGTCAGGGTATGCCTCCCAAATCCAGGTGACAGAACCTGCAACTGGCACCCCGAAAGGATATGCGTAATGAAAGGAGCATTGGAGGCGGGATTTAGGTTCCCTGTTCACACATTCATCATCAGGTTCTTAGCAGAACTTCAAATACATCCCTGCCAGCTATATCCCAACTCCTGGAGATTTTTAATCATCTTCTTGTTGAGATGCCACGAGTTGGAAATCCCCTGGAGTACAACCATGTTTCGAAGTATTTTTGCAGTGAAGAACTCATCTGATGCTAAACCGGGATGGGTTGGCTTTCAACTTAGAAGTGGCCTCCCTCATATAGTGAACTCTTTCTCCTTCCCGGACTCTTATCATTGGTGGGAGAGGGACTTTGTTGTCTTGGAGTGGGAAGGCGGTGACTGGGGTCACTTCTTTGTCAAGAGATTCGGGTTTGTACATGATAGCTCACACTTCGTGTGTGATCTTAACTCTCAAGAATTATTAGACCGAGACAGGCTTCTTGCTGACGATGGTTGCACCCACTACAGGACTATTCTAACTGAGAAGAAGCTTATTGAAGCTGGCCTCAGCAACCTCTCTTTTGAGGGTAATTTTTCCTTCATTACTTCATTATGAACTATGTTTGTTCTTATTCCAATGTTTTCTCTTCATCTTTCAGCTGCTGAGGAGATAGACAAACTTCCTGCAAATCAGCCAACTGTCACTAGGCGGATGATAAAGAAGGCCGAAGCTCTAGTGAATCCTCCATGCCGAGAAGTTCCTCAATTCCTGGAGGAAAGTAGCCAAGGGGGAAAGAGATACAGGAACGCTGGCGAAGGTGTTAGAACCTCTTTTACTCCGGATTGGGGTATCTGCGATCAAGATTCTGTTTTTGGGAGTTCTTCCTTGGCCGTGGCTTGGTCAAGACTTTCTATCACCCCTCCTGATGTCCTGACCGCGACTGCGGGGGACAAAATCGACGAAGCCGAGCGCCTTGGGGCCCAGGGTCTATATCAGGTAGCAACTTGTTTATTTACATTCTTTGTTCACTTTGTGGCTGTCTTACTAACTTCCTTATCGCAGGTTAACGCTTATCTTCAGTCAGCGACTCGCCAAGGTCGAGCCCATCGGGATGAGAATGTAACGTTAAAGAGCGAGAAAGCCAAGTTGAACGAGGAGATCCAAGACTTGAACTCCAGAGCCATTCGAGCTGAAGCTAACTGTCAATCTCTTCAAAAGAGTCTCCGCTCTTTGGCCAAGAAAAAATCTTCCGAGGCTGGTAAAGTAATTGATGCCTATCACAGGTCGGAGGAGTTTTATGAGTTCATGGACAAGCATGACGATGAAATGCGACCCTTCAATATGTCCGTTGGATGGGACAAGGCCATTGGCGCTGTCAGCCACAGGTATCCTAAAGTGGTTAACCCGACAGACTTCCCTTGCCCTAACTGGGGTGTTGGTGGTGGAAGTCATGTGGCCCAAGCATCAGGCTCTGGGGGTTCTCGTAGGCCTTCCGGCTCTGGGCTAAGGAAGTGTACTCAAGTGGTCCATTCGGGTTCAGCTTCTTCCCGCTCTGCTGAAGGAAGAATGTCGAAGAGGGAAGCAGCCGCCAGGCAGTCTTTCCCTGGGAAAGCTCTTCGAACAAGACCTAGTTCTTCAACAGAAACCTCCGATGATGACGGAGTGGTGGCAAAGAAAGGTGAGACTCAGCCGATGGTAGTTGAAGAAGAAGAAGAAGAATGCTCCGGAGAGGAGGAAGAAAATGATGATGAAGATGGAGATGAGGAGGAGGGAAACGAGGAGGAAGACGATGAAGTAATAGGAGAATCCTCCGAGGAGTAAGTGGCCTTGCATGGCCTTGTTAGCCACATGTGGCTTTATCTTTTCTGCTTTTCAATCAAGGTCCTTAGGGACTTAACTTTTTATTTGGTGTTGCAACCTAAATTCGACTTTGGCCCTTCAGGGGTACTTTATTTATGCACCTGTTTTATTTTCACTTGTGTATTATTCATTTTCGTTACTTGGTCATCATTGACTTACACTCATCAGGTGCTTGGTAAATAAACAATCACAAATAGAAAACAAACTTGCATTAATAACTTGAAACGGGTTCAACCCTTACATAAACTATTATTATCCTACACGGGGCATTAATCCCTGGAATGGTTTCATCGAACCTTATTTCTACTTCTCCTACTAGATAAATAAAAAGCTACGTCGTTACAGAGGCAGCTTAAATATAATAGATCTTGAGGTTCAGGGCATGCCAAGTACGGGGCACCTCAACCCCGTCCAAGGTCTCCAACTTATATGATCCTCGTCCCAATGTCTTCCTAACTCGATACGGCCCTTCCCAATTTGGGGCTAGCTTTCCCTTCTGGCCAACTCCAGAAGCCTCGATCTTCCTAAGAACTAAGTCACCTTGCTGAAAGAACCTTTCCTTAACCCTGTGGTTGTAATAGAATGATGCTTTCTTCTGATGCTCCACATTTCTGGCGTTTGCCTCGTCCCTAACTTCATCAATCAGGTCTAGGGCGAGCCTCATGCCTTCTTCATTAGTCTCAGGTTTAAATGCCTCAATTAGAGGTGAAGCATGCATGATCTCCAGCGGTACAACTGCCTCAGCTCCATAAGCTAGCAGAAACGGGGTTGCTCCGGTAGTCACCTTACAAGTAGTGCGATAAGCCCAGAGTATAGGCAGCAACTCATCCACCCAAGTATTCCTCGAGCGTTCGACCCTTTTCTTTAGTCCATCAAGGATGATACGATTGGCGACCTCAGCCTGTCCATTTGCTTGCGGGTGTGCTACTGAAGTAAAACGAAGCTCAATAGCATTCTCTTCACAGTACTTTTTAAACTCCTCATTGTTGAATTGCGTCCCATTATCTGTCACAAGGATTCGCGGGATGCCATATCTACAGATTATGTTCTCCCAAAAGAACTGGGAAACTTGCTTGGTGGTTATCTTGGCTAAAGGCTTAGCCTCAATCCACTTGGTGAAGTAGTCAATGGCGACTATCAAAAACTTCCTTTGTGCTGAAGCCATAGGAAAAGGACCAAGAATGTCCATCCCCCACATTGCAAACGGAATGGGAGAGCTGACTGACGTTAACATCTCAGGCGGCTGCCTTACAATTGGAGCATGCTTCTGACATCTGTCACATTTCTTGACGTAATTCTGTGCATCGGCCAACATCTCCGGCCAATAAAAACCTAGTCGAGTGATCTTGTGAGCTAGGGCTCTGCCCCCCAAGTGTTGCCCACATATCCCTTCATGAACTTCCTCCAATGCTTCTCTTGCCTCTTGGGGCCTTAAGCACTTCAAGTAGGGAACAACAAACGATCTCTTGTATAAGATGCCTTCAATCAAGGCATACCTCAATGCTCTTACTGACAATTTTCGTGCCTCCAAGGCATTGTCAGGGAGCCATCCGGTTTCCAAATGAGCTTTAATAGGATCTATCCAACAGCTTCCAACATCGATTGGTGCTACCAACTTAGAGTTGACAGTAGGGGCTTTCAAGACCTGGAAGTAAACACTTCCTGCATAATTTTCTATCTCGGAAGAAGCGAACTTGGAGAGGGCATCGGCCTTAACGTTCTCTTCTCTCGGGATATGCTCCACATAGCATTCATCAAACTGAGTCATAACAGCTTTCACGACTCTAAGGTATTTTGCCATAGTTTCATCCTTGGCCTCAAACTCACCATTCACTTGCGAGACTACCAGTCTTGAATCTCCACACACTTTGAGGTTTTTGACCCTCATGACTCTGGCCAATCCCAATCCGGCTATTAATGCCTCATACTCAGCTTCATTGTTGGTCGTCGGAAAGTCCAACTTCAAAGCATATTCAACTGTGAAACCATCGGGGCTTTGTAAAACCAAACATGCACCACTAGATTTTGTTTTTGATGCTCCATCAAAATAGAGCACCCAATACTCTTTCTGGTCAGCTATCAGTTCTTCATCTTTACCTTCGATCTCAGGGGTGGTTATCATCTCCTGCCCCCCGACTTCTTGGTTGTCAATGGTGCATTCAACCACGAAGTCAGCCAATGCCTGAGCCTTGATGGCCGTTCGAGGCTTATATTTGATATCAAACTCTCCAAGCTCTATGGCCCATTTGATCAATCTTCCACTTGCTTTCGGACTGTGCAATATGCTTCTCAACTGTTGGTCTGTCAAGACTTCGATCTTGTGGGCCTGGAAGTATGGTCGCAATTTCCTTGAGGCAGTAATCAATGCCAATGCAAACTTCTCAATGGGAGAGTAATTCAACTCCGCCCCATGTAGCACCTTACTCACATAGTAGATGGGTTTCTGAACCTTCTTTTCTTCTTTGACAAGAACAGCACTCAGTGCTTGTTCGGATACCGCCAGGTATAGGTAGAGAATCTCTCCAGGACTAGGTTTGGCCAACAACGGGGCTTCAGTCATGTATTTCTTCAACTGTTCAAAGGCCTCTTGGCTCTCTGTGGTCCACTCAAAATTTTTCACCTTCTTTAATGCCTGAAAGAAAGGCAAGCATTTGTCACCAGATTTGGAGATGAATCTCCCTAGGGCCGCAACTCGGCCAGTTAATTTCTGTACATCTCGTATTGAGCGGGGTGACTCCATATCCAGAATAGCCTTAATCTTGTCAGGGTTGGCCTCTATGCCTCTCTTGGAAACCATCAGCCCCAAAAATTTACCCGATCCAACACCAAAAGCGCACTTGGCTGGATTTAACATCATCTTATGGTGCCTTAGCACTTCAAATGCCTCTCTGAGGTGCCTTATGTGATCTGCCTTGAGTAGGCTCTTGACTAACATGTCATCAACATAGACCTCCATGGTCTTTCCAATTAAATGGGCAAATATTTTATTCACCAGCCGTTGGTATGTAGCCCCTGCATTCTTTAATCCAAAAGCCATAACAAGATAGCAGAAAACACCAAAATCAGTTATGAAAGATACCTTAGGAATGTCGTCCTTGTGCATTTTAATCTGATTGTATCCGCTGAAACCATCCATGAAGCTCAACATTTCATGTCCAGCGGTGGCATCTATCAACATATCAATTCTAGGCAGAGGAAAACAATCTTTTGGGCATGCATCATTCAGATCAGTGAAGTCTATACACATCCTCCACTTTCCATTCGCCTTTTTGACCATCACAGGGTTAGCTAACCATTCGGGGAATTGAATTTCTTCAACAAACCCAGCTTCCAACAGTTTGTCAACTTCTTGCTTAATGGCCTCTTGCCTTTCAGGAGCGAAATTCCTCTTTTTCTGCTTTATTTTCTTCCGTTCAGGATCGACGTTCAACCTATGAGTTATAAGTTGGGGGTCAATTCCTGGCATATCCGCTGCTGTCCAAGCAAACACATCGCTATTCTCTTGTAAGAACACTGTCAATTCGCCTTTCAGGGGTTCCTTCAGAGATGCTCCTATGTATGTAACCTTTTCCGGGTCGCCCAGCTCTAGAGGGACGGGGATTAAATCCTCTGCTGGCTTTCCTCGGTGTTCATCATCACTACGGACATCCATGTCTTCAATCGGGAGTACCTGCCCCCCGACTCCATCAGCTCTTAGGGCGAATACATAACAACTTCTTGCCATCTTCTGGTCGCCTTTTTGTTCTCCGACCCCATTTCGGGTTGGAAACTTAATCTTCATGTGATATGTTGAGGCAACAGCCTTGAACGCATGAAGTCCAGTCCTTCCCAGGATTGCGTTATAAGTCGAGGCTGCCTTAATTACCAGAAAATTCAACATTTGAGTAGCTTCCTGATAAGTGGATTTATGTCCACTTGGAGCATTCTAAATCGGCTTAAATTGATTGTCTTGGGCTCAAGTTTCTTGTAGTTTTGATTTGTTTTATTTAGTTGTGCAGATTTACAAGGATGATGATTATGGTGGATGTTTTTGTCGTTTTTGGAGATTTAATTTATTAAAATTCGGATTTATTGGGCTGCACGCGTGAGATTCACTGTTTGGGCCATATCTTGAGTTCTATAAGTCTGTTTTCAGCCCGTAAGCAGTCCACGCGAAGATAACGAGATTCTCTATCATTCTAAGGTGGTCCAGAGGCTCAATTACGTCTGGAACGGCTCTGGAAAATAGAAGACAAGTCAGCCACGAATTTCCTTAAGAAAACAGAATCAGTTTAGGAAACGCATCTTGCAAAAATTCTATTATAATTCTGTTTTGGTATTTTCTTGTTAGGCAAGACTTTTAGAGCCTATTTAAACACATCCTACCATTGTAATAGATATATACATATTATCATAGCTTTATTATTGTAACCTAGCTTAGATCTGCAAGGGAGAAAAGGAAAGAAGGGTTCAACGCTCGTGACAAGCAACGGATCTAGATCTACTTCATCCTTTGTTCTAGATTTGTTTTCTCAAACTTTAGTTTTATTAATATAATTACTTCTTTTATTCATATCTTGTTATTTACCATGTTTTCATCAAATCCCATGGTGACGAAAGGTTTAATTATGAACTAATCGTTGTCATGGGATCCTAGTGAATTTATCTATGTAGCTTAGTAGTTTGCATGCCTTAAAGATTTATGTGTGGTGAATACTGATATCCTCGTATGGTTAATCTTAATGCTTTTAGATGCGTAGCTAACATCTAAATTGAATTGTTAATCTCTTGTGAAGCGAGAGTGGATCTTGAGATTTAGAACTTGCCATGCTAGCATAGGATAGGTTGGTGTTTTGACATCATGATTTGTGGCATGAATAGAGATATTATGCTACCCTATGTGATCTAAGTGGATAACTTGTGCTTCAACCTTTATGTTTTCAAATTCTATAGAGATATAGGGTCTAAACATAATAGGTGCCTATTCATCTTCTATCTCTTTTGTGGATGTATGTGTAGATTGGTACTAGTATACCGAGAGGTAACTTTTACTCTTTTCGTGTTATTCGATCAGATATCAAACCCATCGCATGTTTTAATTAAAGGCTGCAACTCTAAGTGAAGTAGATGATGAAACTAGGGTTCCATGTTTTTATTCTCATAAGTAACTCGATTTTTATTCTTATTAGTTAATTTAATTCTTAGTTTTATAATTTGCATCTTAGTTTAATTTAGTAATCCAATTTGTTATTTGTCTTAGCAGTGGATAAAAACCATACATTGGTGCATAGGTACATTAATTGAATTGAACACCATTCTAGATCTCTGTGGGAACGAACTTGATTTAATCATATATTACTTGTGACTACGTGCGCTTGCGTGTTTTAGCATAACAAGTTTTTGGCGCCGCTGCCGGGGATCATTGGTGTTTTATTTTTGGTTTATGTGCTTGTCAATAGTGGTCGTTAGAGTTCACTGACTCAGATTGTTTTTTTTTTTCTCATCTATTCTTGTAGTTCAATTCGTTGGTGTTTCAGGTACTTGTCAGAGAAAGATGGATTTTTACTATGGAGTTCAGCAGGTGGCTAGTGTTTGTGAGCTATGTGCGGGCGCACATGAGACGTATCAGTGCTGGAGCAACCAAGGTGGTATTCAACAGCCTCAGCCATGTGAGCAGTGTTTGGGTGTTCATGATCCATCACAATATTGTTACTACGGAGGAGTTGATCCATATGTCAGTTATGAGGAACAACCATATTTTCAATACTATCCTCAACAGTACCAGCAAGATGTTTCAGATATGTCATATGTCTTTGGTAGTGAAGAGTTTCAACATCAGCAACCTACTCCTACTTTTCAGTCAGATGATGATTTGAAGGAGATTAGGAAGGAGATTAGGATGCTTGCAGAGAATAATGAGAAGCTTATCAAATCTATGGGGACATTAGCTGCTCAAGTTTTGAGAGTCTTGGAACAAGAGAATCAACAATTCATACCAGAAGCAATTCCAGAAAATAACGATGACTTGGAGCAAGGTACTGCATGCTTAATTGAAGAAGACAAATTCCAAGAGGAGGAGAGTGTTCACAAGCCATGTGAGGAATGTGATCAAGCTAGTGAGGTGGATGATTTGGAAAGGGCACTATTTGAGACAGACACTGATGAGCTACGCAAATTTCAAGAATTGTTATGTGCGAATCTAGAAGACACTGTTGGGCTACAGAAATTTCAAGAATGGGTATGTGCGAACCAAGAGGCTGATGAACATGAGAAAGATGCAGGTCTTCTACTTGCCTCAGAATTTAAAGATGGAGGTAGCGCATTAGAGCCAATGGAGGAAGTTCTCTTTGAGGAACCAAAGGCTTCAGAAACTTACATTTACCCTCCTCCATTATTTTCAAGCGAAGCCCGCGAATGTGTGTTGTTCTACAAATTGTCAGATTTTGGGTCAACAGATGAAGGCATTGGAAGAGGACATGGTTGTTACATGAATAGGCCAAGCGAGGAGAAAAGGCAGAAAGTGTGCCGCCGAGATGATGATGAAGTATTGCGAAGAGAGGACCAGGCGACCTATTATCATCCTTAATGGAGGCTTGGAAGTAACGTCAAGCTATTGACGTTAAAGAAGCGCTTCGTGGGAGGCAACCCATGCATTAGTATAGAAAAAAAAAAAAAAAAAAAAAATTTGAGTGTTGTGTGAAAAAAAAAATAAATAAATAAATAAAAAAAAAATCAAAAAATCGGATTTTTGGTGTGTCACGCAGGAGGAAGCTGCGTTACAGGGCAAATTGTGCGCCTGTTGCGCAACTTGCGCCTGCGCAACTGGAAATGGAAGCAGCTTGCCCCTGTGTGGCGCAGCTTGCAATAGCGTTACTGGAAGTAGCGCAAGTTGCATCCACACGCGGCAACTTGCGCGTGAAGCAGAAGGGTGAAGAAATTTTCAGCATGTACTGTAAGCTCTTTTCCGTGTTTTTGTGTTTATATATAAAAAGAAAATTCTTTTCTCACCCCAATTCTTTTTATAGCCTCATCTTTCCCCTAAATCTTTTCCTATTTTAATTCCAAAACCCCTCATCTCTCCTAAAAAATTTCAAATTCCTATTTCTTTTCAAAATCTTTTTCTTTTATCCATTAAATATTTTTCTATCCTATATCAAATTCCAAATTCCACCCAAATTTTTTCCTTTTCACATTAAAATTCTTATATTCATCCTATCACTCCATGGCCTATATATACCCATACATACACACCCAATTCATTATCTACCTCCTCTACATCTCTTAAAAATTCAAGTTTGGGGGAAAATTAGTACAAGTTCACCTCTTTGATTCGTAGTGGGATTTCTTTTCTCTATTTTATTTTATTACGAATTTGTGCTCTTGTAAATTGGGGTTTTTATATTATTTCTGTTACTTGGGGATTTTTGGTGTGATTCTGCTTGGTGGTTTTTGGTGGGATATTTTGAGGTGGTTATTAGTGGAGCTTTTTGTGAGTTGGGTATTGATTCTTATGGCTCCTAAGCGTGGGAGAGGTGGTGCTAGTGTTGTAAAATTTTCGTCTCCCGCATGATTCATTCGAGGATGAGGCATTGAAGGTATGTTTTCTACTTTCCCTTGTATTACTTCCATTCAATGAGGACATTGACCATTTTAAGTTTGGGGGTGGTTTGAGGGATTAGTAGTTGTTGTATTATGTGTTCATGTAGGACTTCATGCTTGCATATTAGTAGTAGTATTTATGCATATATGTTCGTGTTATCTACATTTGTTTCATATAGGACATTCTGTTTTTTTTTTTTTTTATGTTTGTATATCATGTGAGTTCATAATAGTTTGCATTTGCACCCATGCTTGATAGGAATTTTGTGTTGTTGACGCTTTTGATTGAGAAGTGATATGCTTTGTTCTTGTGCACACACATACACTAGTAAGTTGAAGCTAGTAGACTTATTGAATGTTGTAAGTGATTAGAAGGACATGAATATGTGCAAGATGATTTAGTTTGCATGCTTTGAATACAAGTCGGTGCGTTAAAGAGATTTTTGCTTGGGATTGAGTATGTTTTTCCACCAAGTGAGATTTTGAGCCTTATTGCATATTTGTTGCAATTCATTCGTTTGCTTGAGTGTCCACGGATTGTTGCATTGCTAGCAGTTGTTTGAGGTCTTTCTTGAAATGCATGACATTATTTGACGATTAAAATGATAAAGGCAATAGGAATAACCGCATATTTTTCCCATATTAACCTACCATGTTTACATGATCAATTAGTTAACCCGTTGAGCTTAATCCTATTTTTTCGGTGACATACCACATTACTTGCCTAGACCTTTTTCTTGTATTGGCCTTACATTAATTTGAACCCACATTGTCAAAGGCTAGTAAAGTGCTCAAGGGAGTAATAAGGTGTGTAAGGAGGGGTTTATTGTTGGTCTGACTATTGGGGGAAATATTGAAAATTGGGTTTGTTTACTTGATAGTCGACATATGTAATAAATTGTGGGATCATTGTTATTGTTATATTATTGTTTGTGTTCTATTTAGCTCTCGGAAAAAAAAAAGAAAAAAAAAACAAAAGAAAAAAAAAGAAAAGAAAAAAAAAAGGGAAAAAAAACATATATTATGAGAGCATGTTTGTGTTTGTTGTGATCCTATTTTAGTCGACTAGTCGAGTGTTTGTTTTAGTAAAAATTATGTGGGGGAAAATATGGTGTTGTGTATGATTTATTATGGTACTTACTAGCTTTTGACACTACACCTGTTTTGGCTTATTTGACATACCTTGTCCCTAGCCCCGTTACAAACCAATTAAAGACCTTTTGATTATCGTCATTGATGTATGTTGTGTTAAGAGTTAGATTGATACCAAATGTCAAGCATGTTTATGATTTTGTTGGAATTGAGTGATACACTTACCCTTGTTCTTGAGTGAAAATTCTTTTGTGAGTGGATTGTGAGTGTTTGCTTGTTTTTGCGTATGAGATCCCGAGTTTTGTCTCAAAGATGTGCTCTTGTAGGCTTAGCATGTTTACTAACTTATTCTTACACTTGACATGGGCTTGTGAGAACTTATGCATGTTCATTGAGTAGACTATGTGAATACTTGCACTTTCGACACCAAGACATTGCGTATTTACTTTGATTCTTAAGTTGATGTGGCATGAGAGGATTTGAAGGTATGGTAGATTAGATTAATTGCATTTTCATTTAGTTGCATTCATGCATTGCATTGCATTAGGTTAAATGGATTTTGTGGGTACATTCGCTATAGGCCCTCACGAGACCTTACTCGTCCACTAGGGCTGCCTAGGGGTTTAAAGGGCTTGTTGCATATGCCAAATGCAACCGTGATCACCTACGGAAGTGGTACTAGTTAGTTAGTTAGTTGTAATTGTTTATGCTTGAGGACAAGCATCGGTTTAAGTTTGGGGGTGTGATAAGTGGATTTATGTCCACTTGGAGCATTCTAAATCGGCTTAAATTGATTGTCTTGGGCTCAAGTTTCTTGTAGTTTTGATGTGTTTTGTTTAGTTGTGCAGATTTACAAGGATGATGATTATGGTGGATGTTTTTGTCGTTTTTGGAGATTTAATTTATTAAAATTCGGATTTATTGGGCTGCACGCGTGAGATTCACTGTTTGGGCCATATCTTGAGTTCTATAAGTCTGTTTTCAGCCCGTAAGCAGTCCACGCGAAGATAACGAGATTCTCTATCATTCTAAGGTGGTCCAGAGGCCCAATTACGTCTGGAACGGCTCTGGAAAATAGAAGACAAGTCAGCCACGAATTTCCTTAAGAAAACAGAATCAGTTTAGGAAACGCATCTTGCAGAAATTCTATTATAATTCTGTTTTGGTATTTTCTTGTTGGGCAAGACTTTTAGAGCCTATTTAAACACATCCTACCATTGTAATAGATATATACATATTATCATAGCTTTATTATTGTAACCTAGCTTAGATCTGCAAGGGAGAAAAGGAGAGAAGGGTTCAACGCTCGTGACAAGCAACGGATCTAGATCTACTTCATCCTTTGTTCTAGATTTGTTTTCTCAAACTTTAGTTTTATTAATATAATTACTTCTTTTATTCATATCTTGTTATTTACCATGTTTTCATCAAATCCCATGGTGACGAAAGGTTTAATTATGAACTAATCGTTGTCATGGGATCCTAGTGAATTTATCTATGTAGCTTAGTAGTTTGCATGCCTTAAAGATTTATGTGTGGTGAATACTGATATCCTCGTATGGTTAATCTTAATGCTTTTAGATGCGTAGCTAACATCTAAATTGAATTGTTAATCTCTTGTGAAGCGAGAGTGGATCTTGAGATTTAGAACTTGCCATGCTAGCATAGGATAGGTTGGTGTTTTGACATCATGATTTGTGGCATGAATAGAGATATTATGCTACCCTGTGTGATCTAAGTGGATAACTTGTGCTTCAACCTTTATGTTTTCAAATTCTATAGAGATATAGGGTCTAAACATAATAGGTGCCTATTCATCTTCTATCTCTTTTGTGGATGTATGTGTAGATTGGTACTAGTATACCGAGAGGTAACTTTTACTCTTTTCGTGTTATTCGATCAGATATCAAACCCATCGCATGTTTTAATTAAAGGCTGCAACTCTAAGTGAAGTAGATGATGAAACTAGGGTTCCATGTTTTTATTCTCATAAGTAACTCGATTTTTATTCTTATTAGTTAATTTAATTCTTAGTTTTATAATTTGCATCTTAGTTTAATTTAGTAATCCAATTTGTTATTTGTCTTAGCAGTGGATAAAAACCATACATTGGTGCATAGGTACATTAATTGAATTGAACACCATTCTAGATCTATGTGGGAACGAACTTGATTTAATCATATATTACTTGTGACTACGTGCGCTTGCATGTTTTAGCATAACACTTCCTTAGGTTCCTGCCCGATTGTCATGGGTAACTGGATAGTACCCTCGACCTTGGACTCAACACCATTGAATCCATAAATGGGCATGTTAGTTGGAGTCAACTGAGAATCAGTATATCCCATCTTCACAAAAGCATCATGAAACAGAGACATCAGAAGCTCCATTGTCTATCAAGACTCGCTTTACCTCCGAGTTCCCAATCACAGGGGTTATAACTAATGGGCCATCATGGGGGAATTTCACCCCTTCAAGATCAGAGTCATCAAAACCAATTACGATTTCAGTTCTAGCACGCTTCGGGGCCTCTCCCACAATATGCATCACCTCCCTTGCGTATGCCTTTCGAGAGTTTCGAGTTGTTCCGGCCGCTGTCGGGCCTCCCCAGATCATGTTGATAACTGGCCCTCGGGGCTGCGTGTTACCGTCACGATCATTATCCCTTCTATCATTGTTTCTCCTTTCGTAGTCCCTTCTTTGGGTTCCACGATCTTCACCCTTGGTGAAGTTACTCAGTTTTCCTTTGCGGATCAGAAATTCGATCTCATCCTTTAACTGCCTACAATCATCTGTATCATGCCCCACATCTCGATGGAACCGACAATATTGATCCTTGTTCCTCTTTGCGGGGTCTCCCCTGAGTGGCTTCGGCCATCGGAAGTCCTTATCCTTCTCGATTTCCAACAATATTTGACTTCTAGGGGCATTTAACCTTGCATAGTCAGAGAACCTTGGTCCCAAGCTCTTTTTTGGTGGCGAATTAGAGTCTTTTCTAGTTCGGGGATACTTGTCCCTGGCATCGTACTCCTGCTCTTGCTTGCGTTTCTTTGTATCATTGTTCCCCCGACCATTGCCTGATGTGACTTCCTTCTTCGTGCTATCTTCGGCCTTGATATACTTATCAGCCCTTCGCTGGAGATCAGCCATATTCTCCGGGGGATGCTTTGCCAATGATCTCTTAAAGTATAGGTCGGTGGTACCATGCTCCAAGGCTACCATTGCAACCTTATTGTCCAGATCAGTGATGTTCAGAGTCTCCTTGGTGAACCTCTTAAGATAGTCTCTCAGACTTTCGTTCTTCCCTTGTACCACATACATAAGAGATGCAGAGCTTCTCTCATGCGTTCTTCCGCTGATAAACTGACTAATGAAAGCAGCACTCAACTCCTTAAAGGAACCAATCGAGTTTGCAGGAAGCCGACTATACCATCTTTGAGCCATGCCTGATAAAGTTTGAGGGAATGCCCTACACTTCAAAGCGTCGCTTACAGGCTGCAACAGCAGAGCGTTTGAGAATGTTCTAACGTGGTTTGCAGGATCACCCATTCCATCATAAGCTTTAATTGTTGGCATCTTAAACTTCTTTGAGATACGAGCATTCATAACGTCCTCAGTAAACGGGGGTGTGGGATCATCAGGGTCCCCAAGTGGCATCAGATCCTTGGGGTTGCTCTTGGGGGTTTCCACCCTCGTTGTTCTTCCAGTTGGGGCGGTGGCCCTCCTTTGCCTTCTCGAAGGCCTCTCCAGATCTATAAAGGGGATCGGTCCTGATGTTGGAGGGGGTAAAGTCTGATTTGATCTGGCTTGTTCTCTGGCCATATCTTCTTTTAACCTTAAGATCTCGGCTTCATAAGCCTTAATCCTCTCAGTAGTTGTTGAAGGGAGTCCATCGTGAGTAGTTCGAGTTCTTCCCAGAGGTTCTTTACTTGCACGTCGCCTCCTAGGAGCTTCATCACGCTCGTAATCATCGTCAGAAGATGATTCATCCGTATAAGGACCAGAAAAATCGCGATAATCTCGATCTCGAATATATAGGGCATGACCACTTGATCCAGCTCCGTAGTTAGGCATCCCGTACATTGGATTGGTGCTTATGGGGAGATCCGTAGTGTGGATCTGAACCCCTCGTAGAGGGTTGTTGGGGTCTACAATCAAGGAAGAAATCCCCACCTGGAGGGGGTTAGTCCCTGGATTTGTGTGGACGATCGGAGGTAGCGTACTCTCAACATGGGTAGTCGTCCCTAGGGGTTGAGAAACTTGATACGGAAATGATAGTCCCGGATGTCGGAGGTACTTGTTCAGTGAGGGGCGGAGCAGAGCTAAGAGGTAGAGCCTCGGTTGCGATTGGCTCTGTAATTGCTGGTGTCCTTCGTGTGTTAACCATGGTTGATGTTAATGTCCCACAGACGGCGCCAAATGTTGTGGAATAAAAACTAGGTTATGATTATGACGATTAGGGTTCGTGTGTATTTAATGCTAAGGGTGGTTGAGCTTCGAGCTTTAATGGTTGTTTCCGTGTTCGAGACTAATCGGTCCTCACAGAGTGCCTACGTATCTCGTATCGAGAATCAAGCCAAGATGTAGTTCTAGGTGATGGTGCCCTCAGGGCTATGGCGACGAGGGCTCACCTAGGACGTAGCGGCTTGTATGTCCTTATTCGAGGATTGAGCCAAAACGTAGTTCTGAGGGTGAAGGAGCAGGTCCTTATATAGGCTGAGAAGCCCTAAAATCGTAGTAGGGTTAGGTGACTTGGTGGGCAAGTCACCGCCTTGAGAAAGGTTCTAGATCCTACTTGATAGGAGTCAGCTTCCATATTGAATTTGGTGCCTTGTAGGCCAAGTCTGGTAGGAGTAATATCCTTATCTGACTCTTATTGCTGAGCTGATTATTACCCTTAATATTAATTACGAAATTAATATCATAAATAGGATTTGGGCCCATACGGTGGGCCCCACGCTTGGACCATTCTAGGTCTAATTAATGCCACATTAAATGTGTCCATAGGGCTTATTTTTAGCCCATATCAGAAACATTATTATAATCCGTAAATATGAGTATATTAAATTATAATAAATTAAAATTAATCTATACTATATTATAAAAGATGAAACATTAAAAGTTTTAGTACCTATTTTTTGTATATATTTTTTAGGATTTTGTGAATTTACTTATTTAACCTTTATTATATAAAAAAAATATACGATATCTATACTATTAAAACACCGAAAATAAATAATAACATAATATAATTAATGGTAATTAGTCGATTTCCTTTTTCACACTTACTTTTAATTGAAGATAAAAATATCTATCATATCTTCCAATCATATCATATCTAACAATAATTAATATATACCCAAAAATATAACATCATATCTTCTAATTACTAACAAAATATAATAAAAATCCGTATACTACGGATAATGACCATTAGATTTTTAGTAAAAAATCAAAATCATTAGATGTAATGATTAAATATATAAAATAATTAAATTAATTTACTAAAATTTCAAGATTCGAATTCTTCTTTATTATAAAGAAAAAAATATATGATATATACTATTAAAATACCTAAAATAAATAATACATAATATAATTAATGGTAATTAGTCAATTTCCTTTTTCACATTTACTTTTAATTGAAGATATTACCTTATATGAACACCTAAAAATATCAATCATATTATATCTAGCAATAATTAATATATACCCAAAAATATCACATCATATCTTCTAATTTCTAACAAAATATAATAAAAATCTGTATACTATGAATAATGACCATTAGATTTTTAGTAAAAAAATCAGAATGGTTAGATGTAATGATTAAATATATTATATAATTAAATTAATTTACTAAAATTTCAAGATTCGAATTCTATCAACGACACATATATTTTAAAATTTTATCATATAAGTTTTAAACAATGCATATCATTAATTAATTTTATATTAAATTATTAAAATTAAAATTAAAATATATATTGTAAATAATGATTATATAAAAATATAATTGTAACATAAATAAATTTGTTACATATCAAAAAAAAAATCTGTGCATCGCATGGGTTATAAGCTAGTCTTCTTTATTAATAAGCGAAACATCCTTTTAAGTTTTAACGGTACCACTTTTTGGTTCCACTATATTTTGGTTTCACCATATTTTTGGTTTCACCCCTATAATCCTATTTCTACTGTAATTCTATTTCTATGTTTTTTTTAATAAAATAGAAATCATATTATAATTATAATTCTTTTTTTACAACTTTAAATTAAAAAAAGTGGTTTTACCCCTACAATCATATTTTCGTTATAATTCTATATTACTTTTAACCAAAATAATAAAATTGAAATCCTATTATAATTGTAATACAACTTTTTTTTTTATCATAATTTAGAATCAAAAAATAATACGATCAATTCTCCGAAAGATTTTTCAAGAAGAACAACTAGAACATGTTTTTATACACTATACACTACTTAGAACAATCTTTTCTGCGATTATATGTTATTTTTAAAAAAAAGATAATAAAATTGAAATCTTATTATTATTATAATTTTTATATTGTATTAGCAATTTTTTTATTATAACTTAGAATAAAAAAGGATTACGATCAATTATCTTAAATATTTTTTAACTAAAATAACTGAAACGTGTTTCCATGCACTTCTATTAAATAATCTAAGTTTATAGTTTGTTAATCGCATAAATTTTTTATACAAATAATATACTTATTTTTATAATTTTATAATATTTAATTAAATAAAAAATTAATAATTAATTAATAAAAATCTCCAAGCCCGTGCGTGCGAGCACGGGTTATCATCTAGTATACCTAAATGTTAATTAAGTAGAGCGTGGAGCTTTTGGAAATTTCTACTTTTTTCCTTTAGTAATAAAAAATTATTATTTGCATCTTTTCTTAGAAGGATAGGGGACATGGTAGAAAAGGCTAGCTATACTACATAATTATACAACACTTTATGAAAATTACAACTAAAATGTAAAAATGAGAAAGTGTATGAAAAATGAGAAAAGAATAAAAATCAAGATGGTAAAAATTAAAGGATTAAATTTGGTCAAACCAGGCTATAGTTTGCTTTTTAACTGCGCATGCATGACTGCACCCTCTTCTTCTTTTTACTTTAATTTATTATGAGAGGCAGATGTATCAGCTTTCTTTCCCTAGGTTTTACTACCTGCTTGTCATTTCGTACCTCTGTTCATATTTAATCTTAATCATCTTGTTTACTCCCTCCATTTTTTTTTATTTCTTATCATTTATTTTTTACACGGAGATCAAGATAGTGGAGATAATATTGTTAAAATAAATGTAGCGGTGTAATAGTAATTTTATTGTTAAAATAAGTGAAGTAATGAGTGTAATAGTGTAATAAATGTAATAATATATTTTATTTTTAAAAGTTACTACTTTTAGTAATGCAAAGAAATGGAAGTGACGGCGCAAAATAGAAAGTGTAAAGAAATGAAATGGACGGACGGAGGGAGTAATTCTTATGATTATATTTAAGATTTGCGTAAATTTTATGGAGTTCGTTTCGACAAATTTGTTAAATCCTTTTATTCGGTTTGGTTTATTAAACTAATTTAATGAATGAGATCATTAATATCTACCAAAACTACTCTGGCTTAACTGTGTGGGAGAATACTGAATAGGTTGTGTTCATGGGAAAATGTCACAGCTTTAAGAGTCATTAGTCGTAAACTTTTAAGTACAACATCGAAGAAGACAAAAAGATAAGAAAACGAAATAAAGCAGAACACTAGTACAAATTTTAAAAGTTTATCCAGCAATGGTGGTTATCATTTGAATAATTTTCCTCACTTTTTTCTTTTATTTTTTGGTTTTATCAGCAAATCTCTGCTCTGTCATCTAATCAGCTAATATATAATGTATGTTTTTTTTCCCCTAAATTATCAGTACGTATTAATGTATGTTTTGATCATACACAAATAAAAACCAAAAAAAGCGAGCGTCAGAGCTGTCTCAGTGGAAACGAGGCCTAGCGTTGATCCAAAGGATCACGGGTTCGAATCTCACCCGCCCCCTGCATGTAGCCGTGTTGGAGAGACAGTGGAAGGTTTGACGAAGGTAACCGTGCGCTTAAGTGCCCGACCATTGGGTCTTACCGCATGACTAGCATGATTTACCTGCCGGTGTTGACCATGGGACTGGTCGGCCTCGTTATTCGGTATGATATTTGTATATCACTATATGTGACATATAGGGAATGTTGGTTCATGATTATTTAGCGAGATTCGAACCCTTAAACATATTTTTGAGTGTTTGGATTAATAATTTGATGGTTGGATTAACTTCCCTATTTCAATTCCTACTAACGATCCAAACGTGTCCATAGATTATTTATTTTGTTACGAACAATCTACATCACAAGTTTTAAAAGAATCAGTCTGCGAAACTTTATGGATTTGAATTTTGTTGGTTTACGTACTGCCTCTGAAATTTAACCAAGGAGAAATCCAGTCTCGATTTACCAACATTTTATGCTGTTTATCCGATCCAGTTGTCTCAATCGCATCTAATATTCTACAGGCCTTTACAGTCTTTTTAATTTTTTCTTGGAATGAAATAAGTATCTTCCCCAGAAATATTTGGTTGCATGGGAAAGGCACGTAACAGCATATAATTGTTATTATATTATTATAATTTTTTCTGCAGCCAGCTTACATACTGCTACAGGCATAGACTTGTATACATCACCAGACGCAGCTTTCGAATGAAACATATTGGCCCTGTTTGGCAATTAGCTGATAGCTGTTAGCTGATAGCGGATTGAATTAGCTGTTTTGACTAGCGGATTGAATTAGCTGTTTTGACTAGCGGATTGAAATTAGCTGTTTTGAATAAAAGTGTTTGGTAAATAGCTTTTTGAATAACTTTTTGTGACACATAGCAAACCTCTAATTGAAAAAGCTCCTAAAATGAGCTTTTTCAAAATTAGCTTTTTGATCCCAAACCTCTAATTCAAACCTCTAACAACCAAACACTCACATTAGAGGTTTCATTTGGTCAAACATCTAATCTACCCCCAAACCTCTAATTTTATCCCAAACCTCTAACTTCCAAACACCCCCATTAGCGTAGAAGATTAGAATTGGCAAAGATATAGCAAATACTGGATTTCAATCCATTTTCATGTCACAAGCGTCAAGACAGAAGATTCACATCAACACATTAACTATATATATCGAGTTTGTAGGAAGCCCGCTGAATTTTTCAAGTTCGGTTAATATATTTAACCGTATCTTACAACACTAACCGAAAAGCAGTCATCTAGTAAATAAATGCAAGCCCTAAAGATTTTCATTTCTTCTAAAAAGACCTGAGTATAGAAATTGAATCAAGATGCTTGCAACGCTCTGACTCGTGCAGTAAGCTCCCGAACTTGATTCCTAAGTCGATCAGGATTGCAGAAGAAATCAACAAAAACTCGTCTCTGAAGTGCCATTTCTTGTGAATGATGCTTTACAATCTAAATTTTTAAGAAAAGAAAAAGAACCGAATGAGAATTTGGTATATATATATATATAGAAAAGAGCAAAACATAATTGAACATTCAGTTACAAGAGCGACAAAGTTAACATCTTTGGTGCCACAGGATTCAGGGAAACCCTGAAGATAAATTTCAATTACTGAGCTGACAAGCATACTTTCTGGACTGGATATATCTTACTTAAGGGGCTACAACATCATATATATTGTATTCAAGTTGCAACAACAATCACTTGCAATCTGCTTCTCATAGAATATATAGAAACTAAACATGCCAAAAGATTGTGCATACTTTGTCACATCATAGAGCTTGATAATAGATGAGTAATAACAATCCACATTCTTGACAGTCAATGTGCTAACAACAGAATAACTAATCAACGTTGAAATCACAAAAAAAAATTTACCTCATTCTTTTTGCAATGCTCAAGTGTCACTTCCTCTACTGCAGCAGATAGTTTTGCATTTACCTTTTCCATCTCATTTAGCTCCTTCATTAAAATCTGGAAAAGATAAATAGTTACACAATCAATGAACATAAAAGATATCAGAAAACCACATGACATAAAATATGTCCAGTCTACACTGAAGATACATGTTTATCACAATAATTACTGCATGTTTACTGCAGGGAAGAACCACAATAACAAAGGAATACCCGAGGTGACAGATTTGGTTGTGCAGTTGTCGATGATGCAAAGAGCAGTTGCTGCAAACTTTGAATAAGGGTGCATCTAGAACATATAACCAGAAAAATCAGAAACTTTTAATAAGATAGCAGCACAATTAAAAAGGAAGCACTCTAGTCAATGGTAGTACTGTAATTATAAGATATAACTGTGGTTCAGGAAAATAAAAATCTTTTCTAATATACATCTATTAAGATAATTCATTACTGGAAAAGTAGCAAAGCTGTCTAGCTCAAAAAAAAAAGACTTACAGGTCATTAATACATCTATTTCTGTCTTCGGGAAGGGCATGTTCTAGGTCGGACTGCAGGATCATCAGGTCTGAATGAAGGCCAGATATCTGCTGAGCAATGCCGGGAGCTGATACATACGTTGATAGGCCCACTTGAGCATCTGTGAAGACAGTATGAATTGTGAGCATTACCTTTGCTAAAAATAGAATCAGCATATAGACCGAGTGAAGTGCTATGTTCATTACTTGAATGAATACTTAGAAGATCTCTGACACCATGCAGAAATGTATCTCGATCATCCACTGCCCCTTGTTCTTGTACATCGGATGCTGCTTGAATTAATGCCATGCACCGCCCCTGTAAAATATAATTTAGCATACATATATAGAGGACGGAAAGAAATACATAAGCTAGTTTCTGTGTTTAATAACTACAGAAAGTAAAATCTCGGGTTGTCATAAAACCAAACTTTTAAGGCTCTTTATCGTACATCGAGTTTCTGTCTGACAAAACAATCACTTAGCTAATTTATCGGTGCTATAAATATAATATAGTAAGTAGTAACAGTAGACAAGGAAAACACAATATACTGAGGAAAACAAGATGCAGCATACTTCCAATATGGTAAAATAAGCTAATATTGGTTAAGTGGTTGTTTACCACACGACCCTTTGTTGCTGACAGGTACCCTTGTAGCTCCAACTCAATAACTTTAAGAAGTGAAAACGCCCCAAGCATGGTCTTCTTTTCCAACTGACATGCTATTTTTAGAAACTGATGTCTCGCCAGTTGATTAGTCAGATGTCCAATAAACTGCACAACTAAAGTAAAGATTAGGGGAAAGATACAATAAAGAAAGTAAAGTGCATACATGCGGTGGACTTAGAGGAACAAATTATAGCTTAAGTTTAAACAACTTCATCAATGATACAACAACATAATCAATCTACATTTTATTGTTAGCATTTCGTATAATGTCAAATTGTCAATAATAAACTGCAATTTCTGTTGGTATTCATTAACATAACCGAACAAAATATGCAAATATAACAAGAAGGCTTTATGATGAAGCAACACAAACCGCTTTTTGCCGATTAATGTAGTATTCTTGGCGCATGACCTTCAAATCATAATCACCTGAATGATTAAAAAGTGAAATAATAGTACCATCGGCTAATATAAATTGATGGCCACTTGCTTCAAACTATAAGAAACATTATCTTTACCTTGCAGGATGTATGTGTCTTGCAGCTGAGCCAGTTCCCAACAAAGATCAGGTATTGTCTGGGAAAAGGAAGGCTCTTAGACTAACATATTAAGCAAATCAGTATCAAGCACAGTAACTTTAACATATTTCGGGGTTTAAACATATGCAATTTACAGAACGTGCAGAAGTCGTGAAAATAATTAGCTGGAGACTACTATTACATCTTGGAACTTTTTTGTGTCAGCAAACAAGAACTCTATATAAGGTATCGAGGAAGGCAGTGATTTTAACAATGTTTGCAGATGAATGGGGTAGAGAACAGGGAGCCAGAGCTTATCCAATGATAATATTAATTTGTGGCTGCATCGTGGCACAGCGGAAAAGTAAATTCGAGAATGAACAATAAGAAAGTTTTGGTATATATAGGGAGGGACCTTTGTTCAAAAAAATAACAGGCAACTGTTTCGAGAAACAAAGGTTGGGGTTGGAGAGAATACCAGGTCTTGGAAGGTTGACGTCTTGGCTAGTTGCTACAGAGTCCAGGCACAAGAATCAGGTCAAATCTTTGTAGCAGAAGTCAACAATTTACTTATTTCATTTTTTATCATCTTATCTTGATGTGGAATTACATCATCATTCATCACAAACAAGAACATATTTCCAACAACTAATAAAAGAAATATAAAGGGAAAAATTAACAAATGAAAACTACAAGTCATTAACAATTACGCTCGAGGTGAACAAGAATCACAAGTGAAGGACTAAAAGGCATGGTTATATAACAGAACTATGTACGAAAATGATAATTTGCAAAACTTTGATTCATGCCTAGCAGATCATGATAACATTGTCACAAGCTGGAGGTACAAACCTCAGACAACAACTTTTCTTCTTTGTGATAAAGGTTTGTGATTTCTCCAGACAATTCAGCATGCTTTCTCCTATTGAGTAGAAGTAATAAATAAAAAGTTAATATCTTTATAGATCAGATATACATGGTAATAAGTTGCATACATATGCTTTCGGTAGGATGTGCTGTTGACTTCTAATATATATAAATATTTGCCAAGCTAAATATTATTATATGGCATAAGATATGGAACGATAATGATATCACGACTTCATCAGATGGTTAAGATACTAAATCTGTAATTTCTAACAATCAGTGAAACATGCCTTCATGGCTTCATGTATATGATTTACACGGAGGATGGCATTACGTCATTATCATCTCATGCTTTAAGAAGTTATTATCACTGCTACAATAAATATGAGATAATATAGATACCTAAGAGAATGAATATCAAGATGAATGTGGGCTTCATCTGATGTTACTTGAGCTTTTAGAGCCGTGAGGATAGCTTGCTGCTTGGCATTTTGAACTTGAGCTTCCACCCACTGTCTTTCACTTGTTCCAAATCTGTTACAATATGATTAAAGAGTGCCTTCACACATCAAACCACATATAAGTATATCCAACACAATGTGCCATCCACATTTTACTTCTGTGAAGCTAAGTGGTCACCATGGCGATTCTTTAATCTAAGCTTATCTTGCAGAAAAAGAGTAATTGTACTACACTACTACCTTTGGTAAAGCTACCTTTTAAAAGTCGCCATATTCTTTTACTTGTGTTTTATACAATCCCGATTAAATGTGTATATATGTACCGTCTTCCATGGATGTTGTTGCATTGTTCACTGCCACAACCCCAGGATCAGTGGACAACTCTAAGCTTCTGTTAGGTTACGAGTGGGGGGAGGAATGAGAATCTATTCAGAACATAGTGTGATGAAGGAACAAATGAAACTTATAAACAAACGTCCACAAGATAGTATAATTGATAATTCTCATCCTTCCAAGTTCCAACCTAAATAAGCGCAAATCCAAATATCTTTTCTAAAGGAATAAAATACTAAATCGAAATAATATGCCTTTAACATTTTTTTTGTAAGGTCTCTGTCCTGAATAAAAATCTATCAATCTTGCAAGGACGTCCGTATATTCCAAGTATGTAGCATATAAATATGCACAAGGTCAAGACCCATGTACGTTAACAACTTAAAAGGCAAAAAACGTACTAAATATAATTAAACATACATGGAGCGAAGCCTTTGCAATTCAGATACCCGCTGATGATGTGATTTTTCCAAATCTGCTGCATCAATTTAGTATGACAATGCAAGTCAAATCCAATCCCTCGTTCAATATACATACGAAATGATAATAAGCTGTGTAACTTAGCGCCTTCAACCATGTCTGGAGGTGTTACTCTCTAAGTTACTGTTTTCCAGCAGGAATTGTTCTATGCAACCCTGCTGGTTGCAAGAATATCTCTAGCTCAATTTGATCAAAGGAATAGTGAGGGATATGTTAAAACAATTTTCAGAACAAACATTTTATTTTATTTTCTTTAGATTAAATATGAAAGAAATTTATATTATCCTGGATAAGCATGTAACAAAATCAAATCCTTATTCGAAGTAATATTATTATTTATCTTTTAAAAAAAAAATAGAAAGAATTTGTTTCAAATTTATGGAGGAAACTTCAAATGCCAAGTGTCATGAACCTAACTCTAATGTAAGACCAGAATGAAACTGAATATTGCATAAGATAACTGGAACTCAGAAACACCAAAAAGAATGAAAAGATAACTAAAAAGAAATTGCTGTGTTCCATCAAAAAAAAAAAAAAAAAATCATCTTTTCAGCAAACATTGAACAGCAAAAACATGAAGGTTGTCAGTCTTCCCATATTTATACCGCTTTATTTGTAGGGAAAGCAGTGGAGTGTAACATGACTGTAACAATGGAAGTGACTACAAGAAATTTTGCGGCAACACAAGGAAAAAGGAATACCTTGTACTAAGATATTTGAGATGTCATCAAGACTCACCCTGGAACATTTAGATTTACCCTCTTCAGCCACTAACCGAAAAGGACCCTGATTCAAGTTGGACCAAAATAAGAACTCAGAAGCACAAAAAAGATAGAGAAAATACTAGTATAAGAATCTAATTTTAAGAGATTTGGTGGAAACTGCTAATAGAAAGAAAGTAATTTCACCACATACAGAAGAGAGTGATAAAGGGAAGGCATGTAGTTCTCCAAGGATATACAAGTGAAAATTAAGAAAAAGTAACTAATCATATATATTTTGATAGGAGATTAATAATAGTTATAGTTTGTCCAATTGCCAGCAAATAAATTCGCCAGCTTTTCAAATAACTTGCATTTCTTTCCTGAGCTAAACTTGAAGCCAAAAATTAACAAAAATCACACAGAAAAGAAAATGAAAAACATAGGTGATTGTCGCGCACACACACCACATACAACTAAACCAAAATATGTACACAGACAATTATACACAGCAATTCAGGAGCTACCAACCGTGTCTAGTTTCTTATTAAACCATTGATTCAGCTCTTTCATATATGATGCATCCACGACCAAGTATGGATGAAAATCAGAATAAGATAAGTATATGCCATTTTCTGCAGAAAGAATTCACTAGCATTAGACAGAAAAATCTAGCGGAATAGATACATAAATATTTTGAGTACATATAAAAAATTGCAAATTTGTCGAGGCATTTGTCCTATATCTTAGCTTTGGCTAGAGATCTCCTAATCAATATCAAGAACATCAACCCCTATATATGACATTGGCACAAGTGATTATGGACACAAGATATGTACGACTTACTATTAGTACCCGTGTCGGACACTCGACACCCGGACATGGACACTTGGACTTGGACACTTATTTTAAGTCAAAAACATATACATTTTTCAAAATGTTGCCAAGTCTGACACTTTGGACACATATTCATGTCGGACACTTATAGCCGAGTCCGAGTAACATAGACTTACTAATGGTTTAACTGAAAAACAAAACTTTTGTACTCTAATGGGTAGTCTTTTAAGTTTCAACCATAGCAGGGAGCTATTCTTGGCAACCAACTTTAATATTTAAGTAATTATAGTAATAAAACTATGAAACTTGTAATTCTGCCTATATTTTCATATTTTGTCCTGAACTTAGCGGTACTGCTTAAAAGAACATTTCATGCCATTTTCCTCCTGAATTAAGATTTCACCCAGGTTCATCATTTTGAATCGATAGAAGAAAATATCTACCTTCCCCTGAATGATAGTGAGACAACTCTTGAGTCGTTGACGCGATTCTTCCAAGAACTGCATTCATCTATATGCCAGAATACAATGTGAGGTATAGACTGTATAGTAAAAGGCCTATACAACTGTTAGTATTTTATGTAAACATGTCTCATTGACTACTACATGATTTAAATTTATATAAACATTGATACATGAACAACGTATAGTCGTGTAGAGCAGCATAACTGATATGGTGAGAATGGATTGAGATGCATTGTCATGTAACAGCTATGAGCTGTTCACTCTTAAATTCCGGCAAAAGAATTAGATGGACTAAGGATGACCTTCAAGTATGTAACTAGACAATGTTATGCTATTATTACTGAAACACCTACTGACAATACAGATACAGAAATTGCTGCAATAAAAAAGAAACCCAAACAGAATTTGTGACTTCACTAGGATCTTCTAGTGTTCGAAAGTAAGTACCATGCATTCTTCTGTTGCAGAATTATGTGAATGCTAGTAAAAAAAAACTACAACACAAATTTGAAAAAGTTACAATAGATCATACAAGATATGAGTAAGGAAATAGGAAAGGATGCAGCTTGCTTAAGCTATTTTCTTTCTTTGATCTATTGTACATGATTGCAAAAGTTTAATGTAATAAGAAATGCATATATTTACTATAACATTTCACAAGTCCAGTATTGGGAAAATTACATTTAGTTACATTCAATTATTAGATCAAACATGTGAAGTTGATGATAATTTAATTAGCTGCATAAAGGAGGTTTCTCTTATATCAGTGTTGGTTTTTGCTTTTTTAAATGAATCTGCTTAGAAGCAGATATAATCCTCATGTACCCAACTTCCGAAGTCTCTTCCCACTATAGAAAACAGAAATAGTGGAGATACATGCAGTGCATAAAATACAGATAAGATGACTTTCTCACTTTCCAGGACAGAAGAAAGAAGGAAATTATATTTGAGTAGAGTATAACCTAGCTACATATTACCTCCAAATTTCTTGCTGAAAGGCTGTCATCAATGTTAGTTAATTGTCCATTTACGGTGGACGTAGCTGCCACCCGTGCCCTTCTTCCTTGTATTAAAGTTGAGGCCTGCCCAGAGAGCATATCATATTGAGATTGCAGATGCTTAAGTTGTCTCTGCAAATCCAGTGCTTCCGCTTTAAGCGCGGATGTCGCGTCCCTATACCATACATCTCATCAATAAGTAACCAAGGGACAGAAAAAAATCATCATTTGCTTTCAAGTATGATTATGATATACTCCCTCTGTCCCTCTCATTTCTTTACACTTTCCTTTTTGGGGCGTCCCATCAATTCTTTACATTACTAAAAATGGTAACTTTTAACAATAAAATACATTATTACATCCACTATTTTACTCTACTTTTTCAACATTTTACACTATTACACCCACTACTTCACTTATTTTAACAATAAAATCACTATTACACCCACTACTTCATTTATTTTAACAATATTACACCCACTATCCTTGGTCTCCATGCCCAGCCACAATGTAAAGTATTGGCTAGGACGGAGGTAGTATTACCTAATATCTAATAGTAGATGGACATTCTAATCACTAAACATCTCTCATGCATATAAAAGAAGGTGGTTTATTAGAAAGTGTAATTTAGACAAATGATAGAGGGATATAAAAAATAGTGGCACTGCAGTTTTTGCAAAACTACAAAAAGAAAATAAGACGTTGATTATAAGGTTTAAAGTTTGACAATATATATTTAAAAATATGTGCAAGGGAATTGGTTCTTGATCGAGGTTCTAACATTTTAAAATCTTGCAAGATATATAAATATTGCAGAAGATGTCATGTGGTGGAACTAGTCCGACTGCGGACTAGCCTAACAGTTTACTGAAATAAGTGAGACATGTACATACTAAGGATTCTGCTCAATTTATCTTAGAAAGTAAGGAAAGACTGTGTATCAAAACAGAGATATAGTGTAATTAGCTAATCTGTATTACATATATTAGAGAGCATATTGTGCAACTTGTCACATAAATAAAAAGACTAAAATTTAAAAGGGTGCATATCAACTACCGATAAGGGGAATAGAGTCTACATATGTACCCCGCTCTTGAATTAAGACTGCATTATTAGTTTTGAGTTCTGATTTTTATGAAAATAGCTATTGGTTTAATTATGATTAAGTGGCACTCTGTTGTACACTTGTATCTCCTGAACTTGTAGTGAACAAGCAAAACAAGACAAGTTGATAAGATTGACCAGTTACCTTATGTCTTTCACACCTTCCTCAGCTCCGAATACAGCCTCCTGATTGTCTCTCCTTGTCGAAAAGGCTGAAATGCTTTCATAAGCAAAATCCAAGTCTTCCCCCTGTTACGTGAATACATCCAAATTTAAAAAAAAAAAAAAAAAAACTTAAATCAGAATATCTAATTAAAGGAACTAGATATGCGATTGCTTCTTATCACTAGATGGACAGAAGGATGGATTCAAACTCTAGAACAAATAAGAATTTTTTAAAGTCATAGTACACAAGACATTCAATTTAAATAGTTGAGCCTAAATCCTGATTGTTCGGCCAACCAAAACCCTTGCTTAAATTAAATTCAGGAGGGAGCCAGATCATGTTTAGCCGAAATTCATGTCATTTAAATTAACTCAAAAGCACAATGCAGGGTTATCATAACCAGTAACCACTCTCAATAAGGGCAAAGATATCCAGAAGATGTATTAGTTTTGACTTTTGACATAATGCTTAGAAGCTTCTTCATGCACAGATTGATCCTAATTCGTAAGATATCCAAGTATTTCTTCAAGCATGCATTCTCATAGGTCATGGGAGCATATCAACTCAGTAGAAATGTGAAGATATTTCATATGTGTGTGCACGCGTGTTGGAAAGAAAGAGAGCAGATTGATGATACCTCCAACATTTTCCCTTCTTGTAAAAATTGCTCATATCTGGAAGCAAAGAGGAGAAATGTATAAGAATTAGCAAGGATATCACTTAACATCTACGCCATGAATCTCAACAAAGAACATATCCACATTGAAACAAAGTACATAAAATATATGGACAGAAAACACAATGCTCAATATGCATCAATTGGTATAACTCTATGGTCATAACTCATATGTGAAACTCAAAGGTAATTATCATGCTATTGCTTCTGTAGTTGTACATAATCTTCCTACCACATAAACGTAACACCCTCCCCCTTCTCCTTCCTAATACAATCCAAGTTTCTTTTTCCATAAAACAACTCAGGTCAGCAAAACACAATTTCACAATGTACATTGTTGTTCAAGTGCCTTCTCTTATTTGTACAGGTACCATACCACACAAAAACATTTACCACCATGTACATTAAAGAGAACATTTATCATCCTATACATCAAATTATAAACACATTTCAAACACCCAGGAGCTAATTCAGGGCAAACTATCACTCGAAAAGTCAAATCCAATCATACCCCAAAACCCAATTACCAAACAAAATCTCACATTCAACAAAACCAAAACCACCCCACCATCAAAACCCAAAAACCCACTTCATAAATCATACCAAATTACCAATACGAGAGAGAGAGAGAGAGAGAGAGAGAGAGAGAGAGAGACTTAACTGATTGAGCTCAGAAGGAGAAAGAACATTAGAAGGACGAAGACTAGAACAAAGCCAATCAAGAATAGGACGAGCTTCATCATACTGAAAAGGCCATTCAAGACTATCTGGATCAAGAACCCCTCCTCCTCCTCCTTTTGAATCTTCTTGATAACCCAATTCACTTAACAATCTACACAATCTAGCTCCACTCATCCTTTACTCTCTTAACTAATAATAAAACCCAAATTTATTCCCAGATCCAAACTAGTTTCAGTGTTGGTTTTTAGATCAAAGCCTTCATTTTTGGCGCCGGCTGGGTTTTCAATTTCTTTCCTTAAATTTCTGATTTTTGGGTGTCGTTAGTTTTCCTCCCCCGATGAGGATGAAAATCGCCTGGTTCAAAAACATTTCACTTTTTCAAAATTTTCTGGCACACATTTTAAGGTGCATTTTAATGATAGTTAAATAACTTTTTTTTAAAATTTTCTTTTTCTGTATAAAAATTTAAACATTAAATTTTTATACAGAAAAAAAAAATTAAAAAAAAGTTATTTAACTATCCTTAAAATGCACCTTAAAATGCGTGCCAGAAAGTTTTGAAAAAGTGAAATGTTAAGAATCAAAAGGGACGGAGGGAGTACAAAACTAGCTTACCTCTAATATGATTGTGAAATGTTACATTAATTTTATGATAATAAAATTGTTTCTCGATATATTAATAACGAGTTTTTCAATATATTCAAAACTAAGATCTAGTTATGATTCGAGATAATCTCTTTTTGACTAGTTTTTAGAAGTAAAGGAGTCATGGTTTCTAGTTGTTCCATTTTATATGGATATTTTGTGCTAATTATGGAGTAGGCTTCTTGAATGAGTTGTTATCGGTCGTCCGTTTGACGAATTATTTATCGGTCGTCCGTTTGACGAATATTATCGGTCGTCCATTTGACGAATTTTTATATTTTATATGTGATCTAACGTAGTTTTATTTTATATTTGGTTGCAATTTATATCTATCTTATTTATTAATTTTGTTTTCAAAAAAGTATTGCAATCTATTCAATTTTAGTTTTTTTGTTAGTTTTTCTAAATGTAATAATAACGAATCTTTACTTATTTTACAAATTTTTATTTTGGGTGGCCATGATTGATGGCTTATATTTTGGGCCTTTAAGAGGTTTCGATATGCCATTTAGATGGCTTGTCTATTTAATAATTAATTTTTAGAATTTTATTATTTAGCTAATTTGGTAATTTTATAATTTTAAAATTTATTAGCTAAATTATAGATTTTATATGTATATATATATATACTCTTAAAAAATATTTTTCATATTTTTAATAAACTATCTATTATAATTTTAGATGCCTAACCAAAGGGATCCCCTTTGGTTAGAAATGAGCATCCTTTTGTCAGAATTCAAAAATTATATATATTTAAGTTTATTTTTTGATTAGAAGTGATTCATTGACTTATTCTTTTCTTGTTGGGTTTTTTGGTGAATTGCAGATTTAACAAGAATAGAGAAGTCTCAAAATGACTCAATTTTGACTTTCAAAAGGAAGTAATTAATGGAAATTCAAGATGCAGAGAAAAAGCGAAGGTGATCTTTCGGTTTTTGTGAGAGCAAGTATAAAGAGAAGAAGGAGGGAGACGGAATCTTGGGCTTTGCATGGATATCAAGTAGTCCTAGATGTTTGGTTATAGGTTTTGTCGATCGTTGTAGTGTGGGTACTCTTTTTCCCCCTTGAGTTTTTTTCCCATAGGGTTTTGCTCATGCGGGGTTTTAATGAGGCCTACTTATATTGTGAGTCTTCTTCTTTGATATGAATGTTTTATTATCTGAACGTCCGGAGGAATCTCTCTCTCATGTCAGTCGTAATTTATATTACGACCCATGGAGTGGTTAAGCATACCTTTCGGTTAGATAATAAGCTTTCGTGGACGAAAGAATGTCTCTTTTTTCCATTCCTTTTTGGAATGTGTAATCTCAGTCATTGATAAATGAATTTATTTCATTTTGCAAAAAAAAAAACTAAGATCTAGTATAATGGTAAGTAATCTTTTTTATTAAAGATAAATGGTTCAATTCTTTTTACTATATTAGCAATATATTAGTGAAATGTTATTATTAATATAATATAGGAGGGGTAATTTAGTAATTTCATGATAATTAAATTGTCTCTCGATATATTAATAATGAGTTTTATAGTATATCCAAAACTAATGTCTAGTATAGTGATAAGTAATTTTTTTTCTAAGTTAGAGGTCAATTGTTCAATTCTCTTTATGAACAATTTTTTATCATTAATATAATATTTGAGAGTTGTCTCACGATATATTAATAATGAGTTTTATATTCAAAACTCATATATAGCATAGTGGTAAGGTTTCTCACTTACAATGTATTTATGTTACTTTATAATTAAATGGTGCTAGAATATGTTAATGCTTAGTACTCAAAATATATCTAAAAGATTATATATTCATGATGTATATATAACCAAAAATAAAATATTTTCAAAACTAATATCTAACATATTGGTAAAAAATCTCAATTCGAAGTTAGAGGTCAGGGGTTTAATTTTCATTAGAAACAATTTTTTTATCATTAATATAATATAGGAGGGGTAGTTTAGTAATTTCATGACATGATATATTAATAATGAGTCTTATAATATATTTAAAATTGATGTAGTATAGTTATAAAGAATCTCCATTCTATGTTAGAGGTCAATGATTCAATTCTTATTATGAACAATTTTTTTTATCATTAATATAATATATGGGGATTGTCTCGCGATATATTAATAATTTGTTTTATAATATTCTCAAAATTGTTGTGTAGCCTAGTGGTAAGAAATCTACCTTCTAAGTTAGAGGTCAAGGGTTAAATTCTTTGTAGGAACAATTTTTTATTCTTTAATATTATATATGAGGGTTGTCTCACGATATATTAATGATGAGTTTTAAAATATATTTAAGTTTCATGTCTAGCATAGTGGTAAAGACTTTCACTTCTAACTTAGAGGGTAGGGGTTCAATTCTCACTAAAATCAATTTTTTATTATTAATACAATATAGTAGCTGAGGTGGCATTTACATGGCATCTAGGTAGCAGCTGACATGGATTAAATTGTCTTGCCAAAACCCCACTATTAATAATATAATAGATTAAACAACTCACAACTTTTAGTCTTTTACATATAATTAATAAAAGAGTAAATTGCACTTCTCGTACTTTAATTTTTTTGCACTTAGATGGCAAAATTTAAAAATGAACTTTTTGATGGCTGTAATTTTTTTTTTTTTCACTTAGATGACCAACTTTTAAAAGTGAACACTTTGATGACTTACCTTTTTTTGGTTTAGCACTTTGATGGCCAAGTTTTTTTTTATTTTGACGCTATTTTGGTCACCAAAGTGCTAAACAAAAAAAAGTAAGTCATCAAAGTGTTCACTTTGAAAAGCTGATCATCTAAGTGCAAAAAAATTAAATTACAGACATCAAAGTGTTCACTTTTAAAAATTGGTAATCTAAGTGCAAAAAAATTAAAGTACAAGCCACCAAAGTGCAATTTACTCTTAATAAAATAAATATTTGAATCAATATTTATTGAAATTTAATATGTGGAATAGAGTCGATTTAAAAATATAAAAGACGTATGTGAAATCTATACTATTATATTTGGTTATATTTAGTAAATAGATTATAGTAGTTAGATCTAATAATAAGGAATGTTCTATATCTAAATTCCTCTTCTAAAGATCCAAGGTTCGAATCTCGTCAACAACAAATTTACATTAAGATTTTATATTATTAGTTCTAATCAATACATATCATTTATTAAATAATAATTATTATTATTATTAATTTTATTAATTAATATTATAAAGTTAAATTATATCCATAATAAATTAGTATACTCTATTTTATTTAAGGAAATTTTCCAAAAATACTTGATTTTATACTTTGTTTTGCATAAATACAATCTTTTGAAATATATTGCATAAATACTGGGTTACTACTTTTCTATTGCAAAAATACGTTCAATCTTATTTCATTTAGCTCTTCATTTTTTTTTTGTACCATCACATCTCTGATCCCTACTCCACCTACACCTCCCCAAACTAGTGGGACATCCTCCTCCCCAAACCACCATCTTAATATCTTATGCTGTCTCCTCTTTCCATCAATTCACACATTTGGTTGACTCCTTCCTCTCCCTCTTTGTCGTATCCACACCATCGTCGAGACGTCGACTACTATCTTGATTGAGATCGGGGCCGCAGGCCTATCGATTTGGGGGAATCGTCGTCATCCTCGCCAGCGTGTATTGTATGGGGATTGGATTAGATGAACTGCTAGTTGATTTTTAAATTGCATATGGTTGTCCTATTTTTGTGAAATTAGTTGTAATTGTTGATGTTTGGGGGTTGATTGTTGATGTTTGGGGTTATGAAATTGGTTGTAATTTATGGTGGATACGGTGGTGGTGATGGTGGCTATGGAGGTGAATCGCAAAGGTGGTGGTAGTGGCGGTGGCTATGGAGATGGGCGTCGTCCAGCTGATTTTAGTTCGATGAAGATGGGGTGAATGAGGTGAACGGAGGACAAGCATAGCATCGGAGGTGGTGGTGTTTGAGTCGGCGAAAGTTATTGCAACACAATTTATTATCTTTTTTGGTGTTTTTTGGTGTTGGGGAAGATTTTTTTATTTTTTTTATTTTTGTGTTTTTTGGTTGATTTTGGTTGCTTGTGTAGGTTGGGTTGAATAGCAACCTTGTTTGCAACCTTTTTTGTAAAGTTGTATATGGTTGCAAAAAGTTACATATGGTTGCAAGTAGTTGAATCGTATTTTTACTAAATTTTCAAAACAGTTGCATCTGGTTGAATGTAGTTGAATACCGTATTTTTGCAATTTTTTTTCAAAAAATGGTATTTTTGCAAATAGAACTTTAAAATGATAGTATTTTCGCAAAATTTTACTTTTTCTTATATATTTATGAAAAAAGCTCTTTATTTAATCATATAATTTTAAAAGTATTTAAAAATAACACATGTTTTGCACGGGTTATAAGCTAGTAGGGTTAATTTTAAAAATATAAACGAGAGAATAATATTGGAAAGTTTTCAAAAAAAAAAACATTAAATTTGAAATTTTTGCATTGACTTTTTATCAAATTTTAGAGTCAGATCATTTCTAATTGGAAAATGCTAGGTACCCCAAATTGGTACCCCAAATTCCTTTCCCAAATGACATGGCAAGTAATTATTGGTTATAATTATAATGGGCCCGCAGGGCCATCCAATTAAAATATTCCAAAATGCCAATTAATTAGTGCCACATCATTTGGTATCAAAATTTGGTACCCAATTTGGGGTCTGTAGCACTTCTCTTTCTAATTTTACTTTGATACCTTTTCTGTTCACTTCACCAAAATTTATTTCAGGTAGAATTTTGATGAAAAGATTATGTGTGTGTCCCAGGACGGATCTCAATCCTCTGTTCCCTCGCGAGACCCGTTAGTACTCGGTGAGAAACCTGTTAACAAATTGGGCAATGCTATGCTATGTAATATGTCTCTTCTTTTGAAGTGGTTTGTTTATGTTAATATATTTTGTTTTATTTTGTTTGGTTATTTTCGTCCTCCAAAAATGTGTTATTTGATGTCTTGAGAGATCTGAAGAGACTGTATCGAAGCTGGGATAGTGATGATTATTGCAAGACCTCACCTTTCACAAAAGGAGAGTGTTCATCCTTGGGGAGTTTTCACTTACGACAAGTCTATAGCTGGTTTCCGGCAAGTAGATAGCTGGGGTGCTCCACCTGAACAATGGGCTATCAATGGTATTATGTGTTAAGGTCAATTGTAATATTACTGTATTCAGAGATGTTGATACAATTTGGATTTATTTGGGTGTTTTTGATTTCATTCTCAGTTAACAGAATTTTTCAGTTCTGTATTATCAAACGGCCAGGAAACAAACCAGCTAAGTGTCTTAGCTTGTCTTTGTTTTTCAACCTGGTCGTACCGCCAGTTGGGGGTTTGTCCCGGCTGTGTGTTTGCTATATTTAATGGAAACTTTTATTTCTGTGGCAAAAAAAAAAAAAAAATCACAGACTGTTTTCATTCCAATATATGGTTACAACTTACAACGTACAGCTAAGGTTGTACAGAGTACTAGTACTGCATATAATGTGTGTGCACAAGAAATGCACTCAAGATTTAGTAAATGAGGTTCTATGCATTCTTGATGTTGAAATTTCTCCAACAACACACAATATGGAGAAAACAAGTGTAATAAAAATATAACTTTGATTAGTTCTTACAAGTTACAAGTCACATGATTTTGTTCACAATTAATCAACAAAGAGGAAATAACTGAGGACGAAAGAAGATTAGAGAGTCATAACAAGCTTCAACCAATCTTCCATTCAATGACATTCCTGCGATTATTTTCTTAAACATCTGAAACGGATACACTACTCTCAGTTGTACTACTCGTCGTGATCCAAACCAGAATCCTCGCTTATTCCCCAGTCGAATGCTTCCTATTCTTCGCCTCCTCAATCTTCGACGTAGTGGATACCATCCGACCACCACATTGGTGTTGGAAAGCAGAGAGACAGTCATAATGTTACTCTTAACCATTGCAACACTTGCTTGTACTGTTTGTGTTTTTGCTTATGCTAATTACTTCTTAAAGCTCTATATATAATGTTAATCTTGAATTAACGGTGGCACTAATGATGACATTCATTATAACATCAATGATAGCTATGATTACCTTCGGGTGATGCCACATTATAGTAGTGTGATCAAGAATCAAATTTCTTCTTTCTGCATCTTTAGAGTTGTGAGGATCATGATTAATAAGATTGCTTTAGTCTTTTAATTAGTACTGTATATAATTGAGGCTTTTAATAATCACACAGAAATCATAAACTGGGGCCTTTCATGAGGATAGCAGCAGGACCACGTATTTTATTAGCACATATAATCTGATTTAAATTTTGAACCCTTTTTTCCAAGCCTTAATTTTATGGGAGTACAATATAGGAGTAACATGCATATCTCTGATTTTTTCCTAACACCTTAACAAATGGTTGTAGAATTTTTGACATCCGTTGTATTTTCGATAGATCAGAATCGTAGCTTAGTATAGCTTCTTTGAATTTGATTTTATGTATTGATACTTTGATTTTGAAAGTGTTTGCTAAGAACGGAATATTTATGCTTAGGCTAACACAAAATGTTTAGTTCTTTGAAGGGTAAAGAATGACAGGATGACATGGTTCTAACAGTTGAATTGTAAAAGAAAGTTATATCTTATTCGTGTTGTGTAAAAGTTTGTGAGGACACACTTGGGGTGACTGAGGGAGTGAGGGGCATGATCAGGACAAAAGCCAAGGACGGCCATTTTTATTTTTCCAAGGGAGGACTGATCGACTGTGTTCAATTAAAGTAAAAAAGGATATGTTCTAACAGTTGGATTGTAAAACAAAGTTATATGTTCTTCATTATGTAAAAGTTTTTGACAACACACATGGGGTAACTGAGGGCATGATCAGGGCAAAAGCCCATTTTTTTATTTTTTTTTTTAGTAAAATTCCATTCATTGATGAAAAGTCATACGACATCTACAAAAATAGTCGAACACGTAAAACATAAACAAATACTGATTAATCCATAATCAGGCAATTTGTTGAAGATGATAATACCCCTCTCGTATGAAGATTTATATGTACTCGCTGCGGTTGGACCTCCACCTGAGGCTACTGCTGCTTGAATATTCGACCATAAATGCAACATCTTACAAGCTTGTTTCACTAAACTGAACTTACAAAGAAAAATAAACTTACAAATACACTAAACTAACAAACAAGCCTTAAAATACCCAAATAAATACAACCAAACTGGAAACTTGCAGCTCCGAAAATTAAAGCTCGATGAACCAAGACGATTTTTGAGATCTGGGAACAAGACCCACAACAATTCCTTGGGATTGATAGCTTTAATCCGGGAAAAACAAGACCAAATCTATCCTAAAAAGGAAGATTTTTTAGGGAAATCCAAGCTTTAAACAAGAAAACGAAAGAAGATATAGGGATGGGGCTTTCCACCGGTGAAAATCCGGTGGAAGCCCCGGCTGAAACAAGCAGGAGAAGAAAAGAAGGGGGAGGCGGCTTTTGTTTTTTGAGAGAGAGAAAGTAGTATCCCATGGTAGAATTTGTGTGGCAAAAGGCCATTTAAACAATTTTTGAAGGGAGGACTGATCGAGTGTGTTCAACTGTAAAAAAAAACCAGGAAAATATTTCAACCGCTAACGAATGATATGTTATAAATCACAAGACCTTAAAAGTATGTGAATTCAAATCAGTGGCAGATTTCAGGTACATGTCGAAAACCAAGTGATAAACCAGAAATAAAATCATTCTTAGTACTTCAACATCTTCAAATAATCTGGTATGCGTAGCTACAAATAAATTCAAGCACCGTGTTGGTTGGATGAATTTTGAGAACAGTCGTCTTTGTTATTGCTGATGTCTTGATCATTTTGATCACCATCTTTACCGGAGAGCATAACAGGGTACTTAATGGCATTGAGCTGAATCTTTCGAAGAGCAGCTTTCCCAAGATCAATCCCACATATATCAGATAACCTGACAAGATATAGCAGAACATCTGACAGCTCTTCCCCAAGATGTATTTTTTCATTTTCTTCCCAATCAGGTAGTCCCCTGGGAACCTCCCCTTTCCACTGGAATATCTCTGACAACTCTCCCACTTCCCCTATCTGCATGCATGCATTTTTATATGTATGTACATTTCACCAATCAATCAATATATAAATATGTGATCATGTGCTCTAGAAATGAAAATTGATCGCTACAACAAACAGCAACATAAACCAAATTCGAGAAAAGATGTTCAAGAAAAGATCATATGAACATAATAAGCAGTTACAGAAATAAAATTAACAAGGAGCCGATTAATAAATTAGCACGATTTGATTCGATGGATTACCATAGCTAAGAGAAGGTTTCTGGGGCTGTGAAATGGTTCCCAGTCTCTCTCCTTGGCAAAATCAGCCATTTTTTTCTTTAGAAGATCAAGTGTCACACTTTCTGAACCACTCATCCTGATTACTAAAAATTGTATAGACAGAGTGAGGGGAGAGATATCTTAAGAAAGATTACACAGACAATTTTTTTTATATAAAATGTCAGTACTTACTTGGAAGTAACTAGTAAGAAATTGCAGAGATATGCAGGAGAGACCAGAACAGCAAGTCTTTCTTCTTTATGTTTTTTAATCTAGTATTATGCTTCTAATTTTCGGGGATTAGACACTAGACAGGTAATTAGTGCTTGTCATAATCCACCGGCCTTCTTTATTCATAAAATGAAACGTGTCCATCAAAATCATGATTTTTATTGATCCTCTTTTATTATATTTCAATCGAAAATTCTTTGCTGGAGTTATGCTACTGGACTAGAATGATATGATAAATCTTTCTCTCAACAACTTGTTATATAATATCATGGAATTATGTTAATGATGATTAACAAGTTGAAAGTAATCCAAAAAGAAAAGGCAAATAGAAAGTTGCTGAGACTCTGTAGGTAAATACATTAACTAAACACAACACTAATGATTTCCAGGACCCAAAACAGTCGTCTGTTAGAGGGTACAAGTTACCACAGTAAAATTTCTGAAGTTTGAATTATTGTTTTGGCCAAGTACTGTAAAAAGAATCAATGAGATAACAATAGTAAATTTTGTTTAGTGGACCATATGATTATGAACTTGGTACCTCTCCTAGTTAAGAAAAGACACTGTGAGTCTGCCACCTTTTGCAAACTGTGGATTTTAAATAAAACCATTCATGTGACAGATTGGTGACTTATATACATTAAACTTGGGACCATTTCTACATGTACAACTTGCAACTTTTAATCTCTCAAATGCCCAGAATTTCATTTTAATTTCATTTCAACCTTAGAATCCATAGAAAAATAAACAAAGTACAGGGTTCACAAGGTAAACCCCAGGTCCCCAGACACAACATTCTTACTGAGCAATGCTCTTTTCCAATGCCATTCATTCCTCATATGGTATTTGCAAAGTATTGTTACTTCAAGTAACTGTTACCTTCCAGAAATGTAGTCACATTTTTGCTCAGAACTGCACAGTAAATGGTACTTTTTTCACTGAACATAACAGGGACAATGAAAAGGATACAAATTCAAATTCTCTTCAGACCAAAATTTCATACATTACAGATTGTTAAAACATTCCAGGTTTACAGATAATCTTGCTAACAAAGTAGTGTAAACATTTTTTTTCCTGGATTGTAGCTGCATAAATTCTCAACTAAACTTACATTCAACAAGCACGAAGCCTCAAACATTACGATTACCTATGGCAAATACATTTGTAATGATATGCGCTGTTCATAGGATCGTTCCCTTCCACCGGAACTTGCTCAGCTCTGCACCTGAACTTGCATCCTCTGCATTCATTGTAAGTGCAAGTAGGAGCTACCGAACCAATCATCAACCTTCTTGCATTAATGCGAATCCACTCTTTGTCATGAACCTATAAATTTGACGAATAAAGAGAACAATTATTTCGGAAGATTCCAAAGATAAAATTTGAACATTGAGTACGAGGACAGAGGAAGTAATTACAAGGCACAAGGATTTTGTAGACTTAAGGTAATTGTGATAAGATAAGGTTTAGATAGGACTTAAATTTTCTGGAGAAAACCTACACAATTGCACTCACCTGGAAGTCATTTTCCCCTGCTGCTGAAATACGATGAACACGTTGAGGACTGGACCCTGTAACAAAAAATTGAAATATCTATGGTCAAGGACTCTTTAGAGCAAAACTATCGGCACATTTAACCAAGAACATTAATACATCTAGTGTTAGGCCTTGGAATTTTCGTAAAAATAAGGATAAGATGACAAGATAAGAACTTCACAAGAAGCCTCAGACAAATGACAACCCTTACGAAAACGAGATTTAAATAAAAAAAAACTGGCTTATAAATAGCAATTGAGCTAAGTTACAAATAGACAGAGGTTTTCATTCTCAGTGTAATTCAATGCAGAAATGGTAGAAAACACTAAGCTTTAATAATGCAATATGCAAGTGCCGTAAGCAGCAGGGAAGATGTAGATTGCACATGGTTGTAACTCGACATACAAACACATTTACATTTGGAATAAAACATAAATTAACCATATGAGTATGACCTTGTGTAATTTGGGCAGCCCACATTAAGATGAAGAATAGCAAGAGTAAGTTGAGTAGTTTAAGGTTGGCCATTCTTAGCCTTTGGTATTAAGATAAGTTTGCAGGATAAAAAAAGTGACCCTTTTCTACAGAATGTAAGTGATAAAAGAGGAAGAGAAAAATGAAGTGCTGTTGGTCTAGACTAGTAGTGACCATAAATAAGAGATAGACTACTGGGGATAGATGCAGCATTTTGTGAGACAGGCACATATCAGACAAATTTCAGACTTGAGCTTACTAGATCAGCTCAAATACATAAGTGCCCCTTACATTATAGTAACTTGGTACATGAAATTTCCCTTGTTAGATTTTTGTAGGGATGTTTTGGGTTTTTTTCCTTGAATTTTTTTGTTTGCATGTTCTCAACTTGGCTTAGATTCTCACCCCAGCCAGCAAACTGGTTGAGAGTCATAGAATAATATTGAGAACATGAAAAGCTCACAGATTTATCTTCTATGATACAGTATGATTTAGAGGCCCTTTTTTAAATTCACTAGCTAGCATATCCATTAAAGAATCCTGGCAATCATACTTGGGAAATGTTGTTTCTGAATATATTATTATTTTGTCCCTGGTTTTCTTAAATCATTGTTTTTCCAAATTAAACGAATGAATATCGAACACAAGTAGGGGATGATTGTGACAAAATGTTAGAGTTTTCGAATTCGAGACCCTTGCACTATTAAAGTGCTAAGTTAGGACCCTTCCAATCATTTTATGTTATGGACATAAAGTTTTTAGTACTGTATTGTTCTTGCTCACATAACTTATCAGGAACAAGGGAAATTATAAAAATTGGATGCTTTGTAATAAAAACATTTGTCACCACCTTCTTTCAACAAAACTAATTTCTTGCTCTGAGTGCATAGAATTTGATGTGATGTGAGACACACATATGTTTATGCTTACAAGATTGCACATTTGATGTGATGTGATGCTCACGGTGGTTCATACATCTTCATCCCTTCTCTTAGTTAAGTTGTTTTGGGTACATGCAAGATTAGCAAATAAGTTCAGATGTTGGGTTAATTTACATTTAGGGGACTAATACGTTGCTATTTGCTATTTGGATACTCTGATATTTGAGAGATGAATAAATTTTGCCTTACGTCTTTATTCACTATAAAGTCACGAACATTATTAAAGAAATACTGGTTCTCTTATAAAAATGGTCGTGGCCTTGTAATAAATACTAGATGATAGCCCGTGAAAAGTACGGATTGAAATAATTTATTAAAATTGATCATTTTTTATTAAATTTTATAGGAAATATTTTATTTATCATTAAAAAATATTATAAAAATGATAAAAGTACAAAAGAAAATTACGATATTTATGGAACTCAGTAGTTTATAAAAAAAGAATTGTAATTATATCAAAATTCCAATATTTCTAGGAGACACAAATATAGAAGTAAGTATCATTAAAACCTGATTTCACTTACAAATAAGATATTAGATGATAAGGGCCCGAGAAAATTTAATTAAATTGATCATTAATTTATTATAAAAAATTACGTTATTTACAAAGAATTTGTTTATTAATAAAGGTCATTTTATATATTATTTATTTAAGTTTATTTAAGAAAATCGAGGAAAAAAAATATAGAATCCTTGGAGAAATAGGAATCTTATGGGTTGAACCAATTTTTGGTACCGAAGTACCATTAAAAATGTATTTCGTTTGTTATAGATAAGCATGTCACCGTAGATTACCATTTGTATCCGAGGTCTTTTTTTTTATTAAGTTGTAATAAAAAATTATAATTGTAATATAATTTATTTATTTATTTTATAAAATAATATAGAATTCTAGAGAAAATAGGAGTCTTGGGGTGAAACCAAAATATGGTACGAACCAAATTTGGTATAAAATAATACATTAAAAAGGGGTTATGTTATTAATACACGTTATAGATATAGATTTATTTATTATTTATTTAAGATTATATTTTAAACAATTAAGAAAACATAACATACATGGTTCTGATTCTAATATATACGTTATTTGTACAATTCAGTAATATTATAGTAAAAGAATTATAATTATAACAAAATTCCAAACAATTGTTTTAGAAAATAATATGAATTTTAGGGGAGTAAGAATCTGTGATGAAATAAGAGTGAAACCAAATTTGTTACGAAAATATCATTAAACCGAAATTTATTAATAAAGGTTATAGATTCGTTAGTGTTTTATCAAATGTTATACGATCTGGCTACGTATTCGTTGTTGTTTTACCTTCTATTTGTTGGTGATTTTTTATCGTTGATTTTTTCAAGTTAAAAAAATTATAAACAAAAGAATTATAATCATCATAAAAACTTTATTTTTAACTCTTTTTAAAGGAACATAGTATTCTAGGGGAAATATGATTTTTTTTAAAAAATACAAATAAAAGAATTATAATTATAATAGGATAAAAATTACAAAAAGAATTATAATTATGATAGGATTTCTATTTTTATTCTATTTTTTTTTAAAAAAAAACAACATAGAATTCTAGGGAAAATAGGATTTTAGGGGTGAAACCAAAATATAGTGTGAACCAAAAACGGGTGAAACCAAAATATAGTGCAAACCAAACTTTAGGTACCTTTAAAAGAGGGTTTCGATTATTAATAAAGGTTATAGAAGTATGTACGTTAAGATTTAGCATTTGAGAGATGCTAACCAAAAAGTCAATTAACGAAATTAAACAATGAGCAGGCTTAATAATTACTCCCTCTGTCCCTTTTTATTCTTCTAGTTTAGAATGTCGGGACTGTTCATAAGAAGAGACAAATTACTAATTTACGTCTAATTTATAAAATAAAATATAGTCATAAGTGATCTTGTTGGATTCGTATTTATGAGTACTTTAATACAGTGAAGTTTTTATATTCAATACTAATACGAAATTTAAAGATATTAACGAATAAAAGTGTGCATTGACAAACGTGTCCAAGAGAAATAGGAAGAGTTTTAAAGGAAAAAGGGAATAACAGATAATTTTGAAAGACAACAATAGCCTCTTAAAATTTTCAAAAGATCTAGACCTTTAATTCTATTGTTCAAGAAAATTTTCTCGAAGAGGCCGTATATACTTTTTAAAATCTGGGTCTATCAAATAAGCATATTCCAAACTAGTAGTATTGTTTCTTGCCCCCACTGCAAAAGGTTGAGGGAAATATATGATTGATTCTCCGACTGCAAACTAGTATTGGTTCATCGTACAGATAAGAGTTTGGCGATCTGGCATTTGAATTATTGTTAGCATGCACCAAAAGGAGCAGGGCCGGCCTGAGTTTGAGGGTGTTTGATATTGCTTAAAATGAGCTGAATGAATGTGTTTGGGTAATTTTACTTAAAGTTAAATGGGGTTTAAATAATTTTTTTTTAAAGTGAAATTTAACTTAAAAAAATTTAAAATTCATAATATTTAAGCTTTACAAGAATCGTGGAAAAAAAAAAAAAAACTTCATAAGTCATAAGTCATAATTCAAAAGTATCTAAATGGAACTTATGACTTAAAGCAGTTTTTTAACTTAAAATCGGTTTAAAATTGATGTACACAAACAGGAAAAAAACGACTTAAAGCCATTTTTAGCTTTAAGTCGTTGTTTCCAAACAGGCTCTTTGTCTCTATGCCAACTCAGAAAAAAAAAAAAAATTGCCCCCATTTATAAAAGCAAAAGAAAAACGATGCAATAGGACCACAACCGTAAAATTGCATTAAAAAGGTACTAAACTCCTGTTACGGGATACTCACAACAAAATTAAGGAACGATTTGAGCACCTAACAAAAAACAATTCGATTTAAAATTATTCTTCTCATATTTTTACTAGTAAAATCACTATTTAAGCATTCAAATTAGAATTTAATAACATTTTCTATTCGATTTATAACATAACCAACTCATTCAACTATTCTTGTGACATTACATGCTAGAACGAAGATTAGACTTAGCCAATTTAAAATTTAAAAACCTTTGTTATATAAAAAGTCACTATAACCATGATGGTTAACAATATTCTCTCATGAGTCATGAGTGACTCATCAATACTAGATAACACATTTTTGTACTCTTCAAAACGTTCACCATAGCAATCACCTTTTTTACTTATACAAATAAGCATTCTTACAATTCTTAACTCGAGAAACTGGATATTTTCTAACAAACTTAATTGTTTAGATTTTTTTTTTCATTTTTAAATAATTTTCTAGAATTATTTTAAAAATAATTGCCCCCAATAACGAATGTCCTACGTGATGGAGTAACTTGTATTGCTTGCCTAAGACATACTTTTTTTAAAACTGAAAAGAAAAAGAGAGAATGCCTGATACTGAGTTAGCTATGACCTTTGTACGATAAGAATTAAGATGTTCGATAAGATGTGCGGAAACTAAACTATAATAAAATATCGTACCAACTCGAATTACAGCGAAACAAACTAGGCCTTGAAACAAATTAGACGACATGGATACGTCCTTTGTCGTTGTAAGTCGGAGATTGGAGATTGATGTTTGATGGGGGTCATAATCTAATTTGTTGGTGATCACATCAAATATTGGTGGTCCAACCTTACTAGCTACTTACCAAAGCTTAAAACGTACTACCCCCGCTTTACTCATGGACATCACGGCCCCCCCGATCAACCTCCCGCCATTAGCACCTTCTTTACTATATGTTCTCTCTAACAAATTTCGTAAGATCCGAACACCGAATTATAAAAAAAAAAAAATCATAAGATTTTACACATATAGGAAGAAACTGTTGTGATTCTGTTTAGTACTTTATAATTTCTCTAAACTTCCTTGCGTTGCAAAAATTAAATATTGATGATACGCAGATATCATGTCTAAGAAGACTGTATCTCTTTTAATTAAAAAAATAAGTTAAAGAGAAGATGTTATGCTCTGTTTTGCAACTCTTACGATCGACTTTTAATTTGTAAAATACTACGTATATAGTGCCTGTTTGGCTAACCTTATTTTAAGGGCTTATGGACTTATTTCCGGGTAAAAATTTTATATCTTGATAACTTATTTTTATACAAGTATTTAATGTATGTTTTAGATTCAATAACTTGCAAAAATAAGTTGGAAAATAAGTTGGAAAGTTAAGAACTTCTAACTTTATATTAAAATAAATTGACTTATTCTAGAAAAAAGTTCACCCAAACACCCCATATATTTATAAGTTACTTATAAGGAATTCAACACGGAACATATATACACCATTCAAATGATAAGAAAATAATTTTGCTACTTGAAGTCATGAACTTGGCAAAAAACAGTATAAGTTGATGTTATTTAAAATTTCAAAATTTCAATTATTACATGGACGACGAGCTGAGGAAACAATATATAAGGAACATGGAATGGATTCTAATTTTACTATGGACAGTTGCATTTTTGATGTCGTATCAATACTCTAAAATTTGAATGAAAATAGAGTACAGCATTACGAAAAGAGCAAATTTTCTACTCATGAACCTTAAACTCCAGGTTCCACTATTACTGCTGTGCTTGGCGATGGTACCATTAGAATCACCACTTGTAGCATTAATCTTAGCATGATCAAGCAGGTGCAGCTTTCCTTTAGCATTCAAATTCGCGTCCTCCAAGTCATGCTTCCCTGGTGTTTCACCGTCTATGACAGAGCCACCGACTTGCCACAAGTGATTTACAACTTTCGTATTCTCTGGCAATGCTAGTGTGGCAAATATTTTCATAATTCCTTTAGAATATTCAGCAGATAAATCCGAAACATTAAATAAAATATCCGACTGAACAATTGTCTCGTAGGAGCTAATATTGTAGGTGTTGACAGACATTGATCCATCGGATTGTCTAAATGCGATCAAAGACTGAGCCCCGATCATTCCTGCAGCGGACGGATTGATGGCCCAAGAAATCCATCCGGTTTTTGTTACCGAAGAGAGAAAGGCAATGGAAAGCGATGATTTCGACAAATGGTAAGTCCAGTGGAGGTAAGAGTTTAGGGTAGGAAGATCAATGCAGTTTCTGTAGAGGTTGTGGTTTGTCAAGTTTTGGGTAGTGCAGGTGAGGGATTGCGATATGGGGAATGAAATGTGTAGTAAAAGAAGCGAGTATTGGAAAAACTGAAGAAATGCCATATGCTTATCTGTTTCTCGAGGGGAAAAAATTAAGTTGAAGGAAGTATGAATAATGGACATTGAAGAAAAGATGGAATTGTTATATGTAAATATGATGAAGTTTGCACGAATAGAATGTGAAAACTGAATTTAGAAGCATGTATTGGTTGCATGGACGTACGTATACTCAAATGTTGCATGAACAGTTGATTACAAATACAGAGTACAATTGTCAAGTACAGTCATAGAGATGATGGTTGATGAGGGCCGAGTATCGAAGCCCAAAATGGAATTAGGAAAGTGATGCACATTTCTCGGCCCAAATGATTTGGGCTGATTTATCTCAACCCTAGCAACTAGTACTCAATTGGGATGGGAATTGATTCGGTCCGCCCGATTCGATCCGATCCGATCTCCGTACCGAATGGGGCGAGAATTTGAAGATTTTTTAGGTACGGACCAAGAAATCGGAATAATTTTAAAAAAAATCGAGAAGTGAATCGGGGCCTGGTTTCAATGTCTTCCCGATCCGATCTCCGCCCTGATTTTCTTCACCAAACTCGGTTTCACCATACTATAATACATAATTATATATATTAATATATATGAATTTCCAATACTTTGTACTGGAAACAAAATGATACTTTGATCTCGCATGTTTGTCTTTTCAGTAGTTAAATAACTTCATTTTCATGTTATTAAAAATTTAGTAATATTTTTATAATAATTATTTTCAGTAATATTTTTTTATCTTAATTCAGTGCATATGAAATTTTTTGATTTTAAATTGAAATTTTAAGAGTTAACATATATATATATATATATATATATATATATATATATATATATATATATATATATATATATATATATATATATATATATATATAGTTGGGTTCAGTGGAGACCATGTATTTTGTGGAGTCCTGGAGTCCATCTTTGTTCTGCATACATTTCTCAGCATTTTACATTGCATTTAACAATTTTCTACGGTCATCACCAAGATTAGTTAGGGTTTTTTCAACAATATCGTCGAAATCCATTACAAATATGCATTATATTGCCCGCAACGACAAAATATTGAATTTGCAGAACAAATTTTATTTTGCAGAACCAAGTGTTCAAGAACAAAGCGATTTAAATATTTTACATCAATTCAGGAGATGTTTAGGCGTGTTTCGGAGAAGTTTACGATCATGTTCAGGAGGGAAGCGTTTTTGGATTGGTAAAACATTGTTAAATACGGATGAATGTATGCAAAACAAAGGTGGACTCCAGGACTCCACAAAAAACATGGTCTCCACTGAACTTTGTTCTATATATATATATATATAGGGTTGGACTCCATAAAGAACACTTTAAATAAAGAACAACAAAGAACACCTCATATCTAATAGATCCATTGCCCCTGGCGGGGCCACCCAATACAAAAAGTTCTAATTTTTTTAGGCTCTATCCATCCAGCAAAAAAAAAATGAAAATTTTACTGTTCATCGATGACGTCATCAGTGACGTCATCATGAACAGTAAAATTTTCATTTTTTTTTTTTGCTGGATGGATAGAGCCTAAAAAAATAAGAACTTTTTGTATTGGGTGCCCCTGGCGGGGCCAATGGATCTATTGGAATAAATGATTTTATAGTGTTCTTTATTGTTCTTTATATAAGAGTGTTCTTTATGGAGCAAAGGCCTATATATATATATATATATATATATATATATATATATATATAAAGCTAAAGATGTTGTAACTTAACATCTAATCTAAGTGTAATTGCTAGTTTTGCTATATATCAAGAAAGAATTATTTCAAACCTCACTAATTAATGTTTAAAATTATTTAAGATTATTTCTTATTTAAAGTAAAATTCTTCTACTCCTCGCAGGGATCTCCATTACCCGATAAAAATCAAACAAAAACGGGGATCAAATATGAATTTGAGGATCGAAAACTGGGATAGCAATCCCATGTCTCCAAGTGCCAGGTCCACTCATAACAAATATTTTATTCTTTCTTCATGAACTCTATAGGGGGATTAAAATTTCCTTGCGAAAATAAGGCCCTGAAATTAATTTAAACAATAATTTTTAAATATGAACTGTAAAATAAATTTTCCTTTACTATACGTGTTCGAATAAAAATTGATTTTAAAAATGTTTTCTTCAATTTTTGATTCTTATCGGGAAATCAAACAAATTTAAAGAACTTTATTTTATAGAATAATAGTAATTAAGAGGCAAATACCGTCGATATATCTTTTTTTTCATATCACTAAGAGGCTAATGGCAAAGGTGGTCAATTTGGTGAGAAAGTGATCAAAATGACACAAAAATACAACTCATTTGCCTAGAATGACCAATCGCGCGAATAGTGTTCAAAATAACCACGAATTACGCATTTGCGGTCTGCGTGGCCTGGGATACGAATGTTGAACATTCGCATCTGGGGTCACGCATCTCCCAGATGCGCAATGACGTCGTAGGACGTCATTATTGCAATTACAGCTCCGGTCGTCTCTCTCGCTCAAAATTGCCTCTCTAATCGCCTCACTTCGTTCACCACAGTCTGGCTACCTCCACTCCTCCTGAGGGCATCAAAACGAAGCTCAAACGTGCCTCTACATCTTGCCATATTCATTTGTTGAGTTTTGGCCCCGCAGGGACGTGTACGAACAGATCTGAAAACGGGATCGGAAAAAAGCTTCAATTTGGATCTTTTTAATCCGGCGAAACAAATGAAAAACGAATGGTATAGACATGTAGAGGGTGAAAAGGCGATCAATTTGATATATATTATGGTAGTGAAAGATTGGAAAACGAGATCAGCGACGTCCCGAAGGAGACGATGAATAGTGCCTAATACGCATGTTCTCCATGCGCATCCCAGCACACGCATACTGAACATTCGTATCCCAAGCCTATTCCACACACCTCATATTCCTCACTTTTACAAACTCCACACATCTGTATAATGCGTATAGGCTCTATACGCATGTCTGACATGCGTATACCCTGTACACACAACGCAAATGCGTATTCGCCTGGTTATTTTGGGCAACATTCTCGCCAGTGATCATTTTGGGCGCTCCACTTTAAAATTTGGTTATTGAGGGTTTTCACCCCATTTTGGTGGGGGTGTAGTTAGTTCATAATTTGGTAGATTATAATTAATCTATGAATTTTGTAAGTTTGTTACTCATTTCAATTTTATGCAAATTCTTGTCAAATTAAAATTTTTGAAACTTTTTTTATAAAATCAAAATTTTAAAAATACACTAGCAATTTTTTTTAAATCCATCATTTTATTACGAGGGTGTTTGGCTGGGGCTTTAAGCCCCATCTTAAAGTAATTTTTTTGTTTTAGATTAAAAAATGTTTGTTTGTGTAATAAGTGACTTAAAGTTAAAAAAACAGTTTAAAGCTAGAAGTTGGTGTGAGGTACTTTTTTGAATGACTTATTTTATTTTGATGATTTTATTTAATTAATATCATCATTCTAATTAAAAATTTATCAAATTTATTTTTATTTTTACATTTTTAAGGATTCATAAGTTACCCATAATAAAAAATTATAAGTTACGATATTTTCTAAAAACATTTAAAGAACAAACGTGTAGAGAACGTAATGATTTTTTTGAAACTATAAATCTCATCATGAACAGAATTACAACAAGTTAGGAATTTGATAAAACGTATGCTGAATGAATTTGAAAATTGAATAATGAGTTATGAACAATTTTTATTATTTCGAAAATAGTTAGAAACATATAATATGTGACACCCCCTGACCCGGGGTCAGGGATCTAGGTTGTCACGATCCATTTATTCCATATTGTACCTGTCTTACTCACAATATATACAATCCATGCGTAATAAAATATAAAATGATGGAATTCTTAATTTAAATAATTCACCGTATTGATCAAATTGATATGCTCTTTACTGCCTGGTCAAATATTTCATAAAAATAAAGTTTGGATTCTTCGAATTCTGATCGCGTTTACATACACTCATTTTCATTATAGGTCTCTAATATAACTTTACAATTAGAGCGGGCAATCGGATCGTGTCGTGTACTTTCGTGTCGTGTACTTTCGTGTTTCGTGTACTTGAAGGTGAAACCCGTATCCACCCGAAACAGGATTCGTGTACTTGAATATGAAACCCGTATCCACCCGAAATGAATTCGTGTACTTTCGTGTCGTGTTTCGTGTATATATTATATAAAAATAAAAATAAAATTTAGTTAAAATTTATTAGTAAATATTATATTCATATGAAATATACATTAAATATTTTACATTTCCATATATAAATATAAATACAACTCTATAAAAACTTGTAAATATGTATATTTTTGTGTAAAATATATATCCTTATAAAAAATATTAATATATACATAAAATCTATAAGTAGTAAATTATTAACATCTTTATTTCGTGTACTTTCGTGTACTTTCGTGTACCCAAAATGAAAACCCATATCCGACACTAAATCTATCGTGTAATTTCGTGTTCGTGTACTTTCGTGTTTCGTGTACTAAAAATCAAAACCCATATCCGTATTTTTTCGTGTCGTTTCGTGTCGTGTTCACGTGTCGTGTACCAAATTGCCAGGTCTATTTACAATATCCATTTCCCGACTCGTACATAGGGTGACATGAAAAATTTCTAAATCAGCAATATCACTATTCATTCATAAAATTAAAAAATTATTTCAAGTACAAAAATTTGGGTTATTACATAATACGAGGAAATACCGTGAACGAAAGTGGGCAATTGAAAAGATTTTTTGAAACATCAAATATCTTCAAAATCTGTTATGAATTGAATTTACTAAAAATTTTAACAAATTTCTAAATTTCCAAAAATAATTGGATTGTTTTTTAAAAAAAATTCAATCTCTTACTTTTTCTGACAATTTGGGAGAATCAAGCTCAAATTTCAATAAAATTATGTGTTATGCCCAAATTTGGCATAAGTCATAAACAGACCTAATGGGCTAGAATATCAGTACATCTCACATAATGGGCCTAGGAATGAGGGATGGGTCATTAAAATCCGAGATCATATGAAGATTCACCACATTATTTTGTACAGCAGGATCGCCAGCGAGCCCTAGAGTGCGGGTCGCAGTTTATGGGGTCTAGCGAGGCCTAGAGGTCCAGTGTGGCCTAGAGCATGCTTAATACGAAGGCTTATGGGCAGGTCCAGCGAGGTCGCGTAAGTAGTTTATTTCCACAAAAGCGAGGATCGCCTCGCATGGTCAGGCCCAGTGAGGTCGCATGCGAGGCCATCTAGTCAGTTTCGCCAATAACGATAATTATAGCATCATGCTAGCCATGGGTTTCTTGTTAATGGGTCATGGGGCATGAGCAGTATGAATGGGTAGAATACAACCCAAGGAGACTATTAGTGGATTTGCGCCAAGCCGAGCCCGTAGAAACCCTAGCCCGTCTAGGTAACTTCTTCTCCAAGAGAACTACGTATGGCTTGATCCCTATAAATAGGGTACGTAAGCATCTTGTAAAGACTTGAGAAACAGTTCACCACTGAAAATCAATAGACAAGAGCAACCACAATCATTCATCAATCACCTCCGTGTTCTTCGTGTTCATAGCAGAATATCTGTATTTTGCTCTGTAAATCCAGCAACCTCCAAAATATTGTTATACAATATTCTCCCTATAACATTTGGCGCTAGAAGGAGGGGAAGTCGTTGATTTGGGAGAACAATGACTAAATCGAACAAGAAGAGAAACGGAGATCGGGAGACCCCGGGGTCGCATAAGAAAGACAGAAACGACCCCCAGAGGAATAATCTACCAGAGAGCGAGGCGCGTAATGAGGGGATCGAGGACGAATTTGAGAAGGAGCATACACCTCCTGTTGTCCAACAAGTGGCTTTAACTGGTGAAGTCATGTCATTTTTTAAAGGCCTCAGTGATCAAATGATCGAGGTAAAGGAAAAGGTGGCTAAGATGGAGAAGCGACATAGTTCTAGAGGCTTAAAGAGGAATACAAGAACAGGGGATCGAACTCATCAAGTAGAAAGTAGCAAGGGCCCCACCAAGAAGCTAATTGGGGACTTCGATGATGTTGTGACGGACCAAACGAACCCCGACTGGAACGAGGAGGATGCTACTATGGATAAGGAGGGGTCGAAGGCGAGGCCTGCCTCGTCTGAAGGAAGGTCCATTAGTGTTTTTGACCGAGTTGGAAAGAAGCTCAGCGAGCACGATCTCCGTCTCAAGTTGGTGAAGCTCAAAACTAAGAAGGATGGAGGATCTAAAAATAAAAGCAAAGGTTCTTCTTGACCTTTGTCTCATCGTCGAGATCGCGAGCGGTCACATCGCCGCGATGACAGACCCCCCTCTCCTCGTCGAGAGCGTGAGCGGTCCCATCATCGCGATGATAGACCCCCGTCTCATCGAGATCACGAGCGATCCCAACACCGAGAGGAGGAACGAAAGAAGAAGGATCATAGAAATGATCAAGAGGAGTCTAGCATCCCAAAGAAGACTCAATCTCATCATGCGAGCACTAGAGAAAAGCAGGATGGAGATAAAGAGGTCAGGATCGGGGACTATAAGCTGGAAGAGTTGAAAAAGGCATTGGATGCGATGAATAATGAGAAAGGGATCTTCAGCAATATGGGCTCCTCCTCACCCTTTACTCATGAAATTCGCACTGCCCCACTGCCTGCAGTGTTTCGAGGTCATCACTCAGACATGACCTATAACGGAGAGACTGATCCAGCCGAGTTCGTTATTCGATTCAATAATGAGATGGACGTGTATCAAGTATCTTTGTTAGCGAGGTGTAGGCTGTTTGCAGCTTCGCTAAGGGGAAGTGCCCAACAATGGTTCTCGAAGCTAGGGTCCCTAGTTGTCATAGATTCTTGGGAACAGCTCGTGGATATCTTCATCAAACAGTTCCAATCTTCAATGCTTTATGCATCTCCTGTGTCCACATTGGCAAACATAAAACAGAAGGAAGGAGAAATTTTGCATGATTATTTCAAGAGGTTCAATGCTGAGGTACCTCGCGCTCGAGGTGCAAATGATGAAGCTGTGAAGAATTTCCTTATTGCTGGGGTAAGGGAAGGAACTAAATTTTGGGAGAAACTACAAGAGCAAACCCATGGTACACTTTCAGAGTTGCATCGGGTCGCTGAGCCCTTTAAGCGCGTTGAGAAATCACTAGCAGATCTCAAGAAGAATGTTGGGTCTGGTAACAATGGAAGTAAAGGCAAGGGGGTAAAGAGAAGGGATTCCAGAAGCCCCAGGCGAAGACAGGATCGTAGCCCGAGCCCGAAGAGAAGGGACCGCGACCCCCCAAGACGGTCCCCACCTCGGGCCCGTCCGGCTAGGGATGAAGACAAGTTCGTTCCTTTAGTGGCTTCAGTTGATCATATCTATGCTGTCACTACAAATAAAGGGATGTTCACAAAACCTCCTGCCATGGGTGCACAGGGTACTTGGAACAATGCGAAGTATTGTGATTTTCATGAACAGAAGGGGCACGATACAGCGGACTGTTAGCAACTTAAAGAACAAATTGATCGCTTGAATCGAGAAGGGAAATTAACTGAGTGGGCGGTTCGCGAAGTGAAAAAGCATCAATGGAACTCAGGAAAATCAGGACTAGGATATCATGTTGTACCTCATGCAGGCCAAAATGCAGAGTGTGACACCCCCCAAATCCGAGGTCAGGAGATTTGGTTGTCACGCGAAAATCCTCAAAATAAAACATCTGTTTAATACTCCCTCCGTCCCGTTGAGTTCTTAACATTTGCTTTTTGCACGGATACCAAGATAGTGGGTGTAATATTGTTAAAATAAATGAAGTAGTGGGTGTAATAGTGATTTTATTGTTAAAATAAGTGAAGTAGTGGGTGTAATAGTGTAAAGTATTGTTAAAATAAGTGAAGTAGTGGGTGTAATAGTGTTAAAACTTACTATTTTAGGAAATGTTAAGAATCTATTGGGACATCCCAAAATAGAAAGTGTTAAGAATCAAAAGGGACGGAGGGAGTAATAATCATTCACTTGTGATTGTCCAACAATGGAAATATAACATCTGTGACCCCAACATACCAAGATCTTTTAAGGTTATAGGGCTAGAAACAAGAATCCAAATTCCATTAAATAAAAAGCATTCTTTCTTTACCACATTCTCTTTGATCAAATCTTAAACCATTGGTGTAACTTCGATAAGAAGTACGCCAGGCCAACTAGACTAGTACATAATAATAATAAATATTAGAACTTAATTATATAAAATAGATCTTACTCTAAATCCAGACGTCCTGAGTCAAGTCATCTTCGAAATAGCATCACGCCTCTTCTCTTTCTGAACTGTGCGGATAAGTCTCGCCAAACTACCTTACTGAAATGTTAGAATTTACAACAGCAAGTATGAGCGAAAGAAATGCTCAGCAAGCGTATAAAAATTTTGATATAAAACCAGGATAAGTGGGGCATAAAATCATCTGAAATGTAAAACAGTTTATAGAGAAACTGAATCAACAACTGTGATATAATTCAAATCCATAACTGAAATCATTTGGCATGTCATAAAAATGAATCATCTGCCAATTCACAATATATAATAGCCATTCTGGCGATATGGATTGGATATATAAAAAAACAAACCACCATTGCCCCCTGATCAGGTTCAAAAGCAATGGGACCCTTTATACTACCACCGGTACATTTCTATACCCGTGTGTATAACCCGGATTTCAAATAAGGGTACCAAAATAGGCAAGTAATGTTAGCCTATAGGAAGATGGTATGGTTACCATATCCTCCTTAAATATTGCTGGACCATGGTAGCAACCATGGCCTCCTACGCTTTACCATCTTCCAATCCAATAGAGCAATTTCCGAATTCAACAGGAAATGCTTAGTTTCACATACAGTTCACATCCCTATTATTTACTACGATAATAAGGATATGAAGAGTTTATCTTAAACAATTCCCCACATCAAGGATACCAATATCAAGCAACTGTTTCCGCACAAAAATATTTAAGAACCACGAATAGCTTTGAACAATAGCTATTCGTCATGATATGAATCAACGAACATAAAATAAACAGTGTATAAGATGATCAAGGGGAAAATACTTGCCTCTGGTCCTTAGCTGTTGCGTAGCGCCGAAGTAATACAACTATCTTCTTCTATTTAACGTCATCATGTCCTCTGTTTTAACCATGCTTTGCTTTACGCTTCAGCGATTGCCACGAGTCTGATCCGTCGACATCGACCCCGCGTGTCTACGTCAATATCTCTGTCGGAAGAAAATAATTGGAAATGTCCCCTTTGAACATAGACGTTTTCCCGGTGTTAAAACACCTCACAAGTAAACCAGCAATTCCACAAACAATACTTTCATCTCCAACCTTCTTTATTACAATCCACAAACAATACTGCATCCATCTCCAACCTTCTTCATAACCCACAAAAAATATTTCATCCACCTCCAACTTCATTTATTAAACATTTACTTATCTCCGCTGACAAACCTAAGTCAATATTCAACAATTAATCCTTGCGAAAATAAACGATATCACCATCGTTGCCAGTAAATCAAAGAAAATATCGTCTACTCTTAATGACATCTTATAATATAAACCATATAACCAATTAACACACATTAACTATATATCGGTCACAACTCAATTTATAACCTAACCTTTGATACTTAATACCTTTGACAATTTACATCGCACGTATAAGGACTCCATAAGTAGATCACATAATCACATAGCACGTAATTCACATAGCAGATACGACTTACAAATAAAAGAGCATTCAAAGTATTTTTAAAATATTTAAAAATATTTTTAAATCACTTAAAAGAATTTTAAAAGATTTAAATACCCTTTTTGAATCAAAAATGATTTCTAATAAACCCTCCGGGTAATTATTCGATCCCCAAAATATTTTAATAAATATTTAATCCGGGTTCATAAATAATTTTTAAAATTTTAAAACTATTTTTACCGTTCCCGGATTATTTTTAGGATTTAAAACATTTTCTTTCTATTTTAAATCACTTTTAAACAGAAAATTGGTTAATAATCCTAAATAAATTAATTAGAATCAAGTAATAATTAATTAATAAAATTATCTAATAAATAATTACATTTATTAGATAATCAAATTAATTAAATCATTATTTGAGATTAATTAATATAATTAAAAGTATTTAATTCTTAATTATTTTTGAATTAAAAACAAATAAATAAAGAAATAATTAAAATGGAATTCAGAAATAAATTCATGATTTATCAAACATTTTCAGAAAATAATATTTCTGAAATTTATAATTAAATTCAGAATTATAAAGTAATTAAAAGTAAATAAAAGTAATTAAAAGTAAATAAAAGTAATTAAAAGTAATTAAAAGTAAATAAAAGTAAATAAAAGTAAAAAAAATAGTAAAAAGTAAAAAAAATCAATTCTCAAAATCATTTTTCAGAAAAGGTTAAAAGGTTTTTAGGATCAAATGGGTACTGTTCATCACCATCTTCGTTGTTCTTCGTATGAATGCTCGAAGAACAACCACCTCCGTCAATGGCTGCTACCCAGTTTCCGGCCACCGGAAAAAAAATTCCGGCAACCTCCGGCAACCCTTAAAACGCACCGATCGTTACGTTTTTAAGCACGAAATCACTCCAAATCGTCTCCTAAACATAACCATACCCTTCAATCAAACCCAGATTCGACCAAACTAAAAATCCGGCCAAAACCGAAATAAATTCCGGCGACCTTCAATCATTTTCCGACGACACGAATCCGACAACCAAATCAGTCGTTCTTTATATCAAAATGAAGCTTATTACTTGTACAAGCTATACCAATCATCAACAACAGCAACAAATCACTCAAGAATCCAGAAATCGAAATCAAAATTTCTCACCCACACAAAAATTCGATTTTCATATTTAGTACACAACAAATCAGTTAAAAATCATCATAAAATTCATGGAAGCATGAGCAATCTGTAGGAACTAACCACATCAACAACAAATCATCCTACAATCCATACCAAATTTAATTCATACGAAAATTAACTAAAAATAAATAAAATTTCGATCGAGGCATACACACATATCAACACCCACATAAACATGTAGTAGAGATCAAGAGATTCAGTTTGGTTACTCACATGATCGATTTGGATGCCGAAATCACTGTCAAAAAGTGGTTTGATTATGAAGAACACCAAGAACAATATTCAAAGAATTTTCCAGAAAATAAAATCAAAAATCTGATTTTTGATTAATTTTAACAATTAAAAATAAAATTCTGCTATTTATATAAATCTGAAAATTAATACCCCAAAAATATTTTTAGCCCCTAATTAAAATTATTAAGCCTTAAAAATAATTTTTATGGGATAAAAATGTAAAATTTTTATTTTCAAACGAATATAATATATATGCCAAAATTTCCCAAAAATTATGAATATTACAAAAATTACAACAAATTTCATTTTTATATATCCTACCATTTTATAAAAATAATTTTATCAAAATCAGGGCCTCAGATTCAATATAGGGGCTGGATCCGGAAATTAAAATGCGAAATAATTGTATTCTAAAAATATAAAAATTACAGAAAAATAGAATAAAATATTCTATGATACACAGAAGTCACATAACACGTATGAGATAATTTTCCTATTTAATAAAAATCATAACGCGTTTAAATGCATTAAAAATAAACTAACACACATTAAAATCAACTAAAAATATATTTTAATATAATAAATTACACGTAATTTTTCGGGTCGTTACATTCTTCTCCCCTTATAAGGATTCCGTCCTCGGAATCAACTAAGGCAACTAGTAGGGTTCCTTAACTCCTTCATCATCAACACTTGCTTTACAAAACTGGGGATATTGTTCCTTCGTAAATAACTTTTCCAAAATCTCAATTCACTTTAGGGTCTCTATCTGACACAATCATCACTGGAGTTGTACAACCCATCATTATTCGCTTCAAATATGGCTCGACCAACTTTCCATTAATATATATAATATCCTTGAAAGAGAGAGAGTGAACTGATTCCATTGATATGTTACGGATATTCTAATCATTTTAGGACTCGGTCTTACTCTTGGCGATTCCGTTGCGAATCTAACTTCTATCTGCGAATTTCGCTTATTCTGACCTGGTTGGCATACCCATGAAATTCAATAGAGATAACAAAAATCATAAAATTTGAAGAGAACAGATTCCATATCATAGCAAATGTTCCACAATTGTGGTTATGAATTTTATGAATTTTAAAGTAACCTGATTTGAAATAAGAGAATAACTGAGGGATCAATATGATCACATGAACCCGACGTTGTGTGTCTTAGCTCCGACATTTACAATTAAAGGTGATCAGCCTTCTTGTAATACACAACACACCAGTGATGGCGTCCCATCCAACTTCTATCACACAGACAGATATACCTGGTGTCCCCTATAAATAGGGTTGTTCGTCTCAGTAGGATTAGAGAAATATGAAAGGAATTCCAAAGGTGTTATTTTCCGAAAAGAAGAACCAGGAAGAAAGTACCGAACAAGTGGTACTATATTGCAAATAAGGTTATTAATCATTGGAGAAAACAAAAAGTTGAAAGTCTCAGAAATTTTAAAATAGGTTTCATAGTAACCACTGAAACAATTGAGATTCAAATGGAGATTGAACACAAGTATCAAAATGTCACTGTTTAGAAGAGGAGAAATATCTTTTAACGAATACCTCTTTAGGAGGGATATCAAAATAATTCATAGAAAGAAAAGGTATTGCCAAGGTCTCTCATAATGTCTTCTTTGCCAATTCCTTCGATAGCTCGTCATTCGAATTTAAGCTTCTTCCGTTCCACGTTTTTAAGGATATCGATATCGTTTGCCATCGTCAACTCGTAATAATCTCTGAAGATTCCACAGTAGACATCTCCATTCTCCAGGCGGTCTATCCAGTTCACCACAACTATCTCAAACGAGTACTCCAATCTTAACTTACTAATTGGTACTATATCCAATAGTCCAACAAGAACTCTATATGAGCTCTGACGTTCCTTACTTAGCTATACACACTCCTACACACTCTCATTTCTAGTTTACTATAACCTCAGCTCTGATACCAACTGTGACACCCCCCAAATCCGGGGTCGGGAGATTTGGTTGTCATGCGAAAATCCTCAAAATAAAACATCTGTTTAATAATAATCATTCACTTGTGATTGTCCAACACTGGAAATATAACATCTGTGACCCCAACATACCAAGATCTTTTAAGGTTATAGGGCTAGAAACAAGAATCCAAATTCCATTAAATAAAAAGCATTCTTTCTTTACCACATTCTCTTTGATCAAATCTTAAACCATTGGTGTAACTTCGATAAGAAGTACGCCAGGCCAACTAGACTAGTACATAATAATAATAAATATTAGAACTTAATTATATAAAATAGATCTTACTCTAAATCCAGACGTCCTGAGTCAAGTCATCTTCGAAATAGCATCACGCCTCTTCTCTTTGTGAACTGTGCGGATAAGTCTCGCCAAACTACCTTACTGAAATGTTAGAATTTACAACAGCAAGTATGAGCGAAAGAAATGCTCAGCAAGCGTATAAAAATTTTGATATAAAACCAGGATAAGTGGGGCATAAAATCATCTGAAATGTAAAACAGTTTATAGAGAAACTGAATCAACAACTGTGATATAATTCAAATCCATAACTGAAATCATTTGGCATGTCATAAAAATGAATCATCTGCCAATTCACAATATATAATAGCCATTCTGGCGATATGGATTGGATATATAAAAAAACAAACCACCATTGCCCCCTGATCAGGTTCAAAAGCAATGGGACCCTTTATACTACCACCGGTACATTTCTATACCCGTGTGTATAACCCGGATTTCAAATAAGGGTACCAAAATAGGCAAGTAATGTTAGCTTATAGGAAGATGGTATGGTTACCATATCCTCCTTAAATATTGCTGGACCATGGTAGCAACCATGGCCTCCTACGCTTTACCATCTTCCAATCCAATAGAGCAATTTCCGAATTCAACAGGAAATGCTTAGTTTCACATACAGTTCACATCCCTATTATTTACTACGATAATAAGGATATGAAGAGTTTATCTTAAACAATTCCCCACATCAAGGATACCAATATCAAGCAACTGTTTCCGCACAAAAATATTTAAGAACCACGAATAGCTTTGAACAATAGCTATTCGTCATGATATGAATCAACGAACATAAAATAAACAGTGTATAAGATGATCAAGGGGAAAATACTTGCCTCTGGTCCTTAGCTGTTGCGTAGCGCCGAAGTAATACAACTATCTTCTTTTATTTAACGTCATCATGTCCTCTGTTTTAACCATGCTTTGCTTTACGCTTCAGCGATTGCCACGAGTCTGATCCGTCGACATCGACCCCGCGTGTCTACGTCAATATCTCTGTCGGAAGAAAATAATTGGAAATGTCCCCTTTGAACATAGACGTTTTCCCGGTGTTAAAACACCTCACAAGTAAACCAGCAATTCCACAAACAATACTTTCATCTCCAACCTTCTTTATTACAATCCACAAACAATACTGCATCCATCTCCAACCTTCTTCATAACCCACAAAAAATATTTCATCCACCTCCAACTTCCTTTATTAAACATTTACTTATCTCCGCTGACAAACCTAAGTCAATATTCAACAATTAATCCTTGCAAAAATAAACGATATCACCATCGTTGCCAGTAAATCAAAGAAAATATCGTCTACTCTTAATGACATCTTATAATATAAACCATATAACCAATTAACACACATTAACTATATATCGGTCACAACTCAATTTATAACATAACCTTTGATACTTAATACCTTTGACAATTTACATCGCACGTATAAGGACTCCATAAGTAGATCACATAATCACATAGCACGTAATTCACATAGCAGATACGACTTATAAATAAAAGAGCATTCAAAGTATTTTTAAAATATTTAAAAATATTTTTAAATCACTTAAAAGAATTTTAAAAGATTTAAATACCCTTTTTGAATCAAAAATGATTTCTAATAAACCCTCCGGGTAATTATTGGATCCCCAAAATATTTTAATAAATATTTAATCCGGGTTCATAAATAATTTTTAAAATTTTAAAACTATTTTTACCGTTCCCGGATTATTTTTAGGATTTAAAACAATTTCTTTCTATTTTAAATCACTTTTAAACAGAAAATTGGTTAATAATCCTAAATAAATTAATTAGAATCAAGTAATAATTAATTAATAAAATTATCTAATAAATAATTACATTTATTAGATAATCAAATTAATTAAATCATTATTTGAGATTAATTAATATAATTAAAAGTATTTAATTCTTAATTATTTTTGAATTAAAAACAAATAAATAAAGAAATAATTAAAATGGAATTCAGAAATAAATTCATGATTTATCAAACATTTTCAGAAAATAATATTTCTGAAATTTATAATTAAATTCAGAATTATAAAGTAAATAAAAGTAATTAAAAGTAAATAAAAGTAATTAAAAGTAATTAAAAGTAAATAAAAGTAAAAAAAATAGTATAAAGTAAAAAAAATCAATTCTCAAAATCATTTTTCAGAAAAGGTTAAAAGGTTTTTAGGATCAAATGAGTACTGTTCATCACCATCTTCGTTGTTCTTCGTATGAATGCTCGAAGAACAACCACCTCCGTCAATGGCTGCTACCCAGTTTCCGGCCACCGGAAAAAAAATTCCGGCAACCTCCGGCAACCCTTAAAACGCACCGATCGTTACGTTTTTAAGCACGAAATCACTCCAAATCGTCTCCTAAACACAACCATACCCTTCAATCAAACCCAGATTCGACCAAACTAAAAATCCGGCCAAAACCGAAATAAATTCCGGCTACCTTCAATCATTTTCCGACGACACGAATCCGACAACCAAATCAGTCGTTCTTTATATCAAAATGAAGCTTATTACTTGTACAAGCTATACCAATCATCAACAACAGCAACAAATCACTCAAGAATCCATAAATCGAAATCAAAATTTCTCACCCACACAAAAATTCGATTTTCATATTTAGTACACAACAAATCAGTTAAAAATCATCATAAAATTCATGGAAGCATGAGCAATCTGTAGGAACTAACCACATCAACAACAAATCATCCTACAATCCATACCAAATTTAATTCATACGAAAATTAACTAAAAATAAATAAAATTTCGATCGAGGCATACACACATATCAACACCCACATAAACATGTAGTAGAGATCAAGAGCTTCAGTTTGGTTACTCACATGATCGATTTGGATGCCGGAATCACTGTCAAAAAGTGGTTTGATTATGAAGAACACCAAGAACAATATTCAAAGAATTTTCCAGAAAATAAAATCAAAAATCTGATTTTTGATTAATTTTAACAATTAAAAATAAAATTCTGCTATTTATATAAATCTGAAAATTAATACCCCAAAAATATTTTTAGCCCCTAATTAAAATTATTAAGCCTTAAAAATAATTTTTATGGGATAAAAATGTAAAATTTTTATTTTCAAACGAATATAATATATATGCCAAAATTTTCCAAAAATTATGAATATTACAAAAATTACAACAAATTTCATTTTTATATATCCTACCATTTTATAAAAATAATTTTATCAAAATCAGGGCTCAGATTCAATATAGGGGCTGGATCCGGAAATTAAAATGCGAAATAATTGTATTCTAAAAATATAAAAATTACAGAAAAATAGACTAAAATATTCTATGATACACAGAAGTCACATAACACGTATGAGATAATTTTCCTATTTAATAAAAATCATAACGCGTTTAAATGCATTAAAAATAAACTAACACACATTAAAATCAACTAAAAATATATTTTAATATAATAAATTACACGTAATTTTTCGGGTCGTTACACAGAGCCTCGCAAGGAGAGAGAAGAGCGAGGCAATAGCATTCATGTGATCATTGGAGGGCCACATATTGGAGGAGACAGCAACAAAGCAAGGGAAAGGTATGCACGCGAGGCAAAGGAGCGGCCTCTCACCAATGTGCATCATTTGCAAGAGCGACCCCCAAAGCTTTTCAAGGGGGAAGATACAAATATAATGTTCACTGAGGAGGATGCGAAGTGGGTACATCATCCTCACTCTGATGCTCTAGTGGTTCGAGTTCGCATTGGTTCCAAGAATATCTACAGAGTGTTGGTGGACAATGGAAGTGATGTGAATGTCTTGATGTATGATGTGTACAAGAAAATGGGATACGTAGACAAAGATCTAATTCCTACAGTAGGCCACCTCTATGGATTCACTGGAGCTTCTATTATTGTAAAAGGACTCATCAGGCTTCCCATTACTTTGGGGGACGAGCCCTGCATCACTACTCAGGTCGCTGATTTCATGGTCGTGGATCAACCATCTACTTATAATGTTATTGTGGGGAGACCCATCTTGAAGGAAATGAGGGTGGTGACTTCTATCTACCACCTCTCAATGAAGTTCCCTACCCCGCAAGGTGTAGGATGTGTTAGAGGAATTCAACATGAGTCTCGAGAATGCTATAATCAGGCTCTTAAGTCAGCAGAAAAGGGGAGAAATTATATGGAAAGTGAAGAGGATGAGAGGGCTCGCAAATCAGCCTCGCAACCCTCAGTTGGTTGCAATATAATATCTATCGAGGAGTTGCCAGATGATTATTTTGACAACTTGGGTATACAGGTAGAGCCAGTGCCAGGGGCAATTATGATGGAGGCCTCGCAGCCCGTGTTGGTTCTACAAGAAGGAATTGTTGAAGAAGCTAGCGATGAAGAGGAAAGTCTAGAGCAGGCCGCTGTGCGAGCCCGAAAAGGGAAATGGGTTTGCAAGGAAACATCAACATTGGTAGACTTGCCTAATGGTATCACACGAGAAACAACAGTTCTGACCGAGTATGGACATGTTAGAGCGACTCCGACCTCGGTGGTAGAAGTCACGAGGCAGGGCGAAGCAGAGTCTAGCAGAGCTCGTGATGTTGAAATTGATCTAGATCCCCGCATTCCTGAACATGTGGAGCGGGCTGGGGCCGCAGAAGATACGATATCCGTTCTTGTTGATGCTAAAGATCCAACCAAGGTGTTGAAGGTCGGATCGCAGTTGAGCCCTGATCTTAGGGGGAGGCTCGTGGAGTTTCTTAAAGCTAATTTAATATATTTTAAAAATTCTAACATTCTAAAATAATAGGAAAATAATTATAATAAAATGGGTATATTGTACAATTTTTATAGCGCAGGGGTAAAAATGTATGAAATTTTTGTTCAAGGATTTATGTATGCAACATTTCATACTTTAGGGTTTAAAATGTAATTAGGTATTTTGAATTTACTAAATTATCCTTAAATTTTTGGTAAAAATAGACGAAAGGTTTGTAAAATGCATCCTCACAACATATTCAGGGATGCAATATGCAATTACCAAAAATATGAATACCAAATTGACTATGATCCGAACCAAAGGGGTGCAATTTGCAATTTTGTCTTAATAAAAACTTGCCCCTTGCATGAGTTTTTCTATTGTCTTTGCATCTCAATGTTTTGGATTATGATTACTATATATTTGGTTTTCACATGTTTTTTTTTTTTTTGACAAATTGACATTTTCATTCATGAAAATACCGAGAATACAATGTTCAGAGGAAAAGAGTTTCCTTCACACAAAAAGTTTATCATCTAACCGAAAGGTAAGCAAGTACCCCCGGACATTTAGACAATAAACCTTAATGTCTGAAAGGATGAACCCCACAAAACAATACAGAAGTATAGACACTCCTATGTTCTAGGAGAAGGGCCTCGTTAAAATCCCACAAGAGCAAAACCCTGTGGGAAAAAAGCTCGAGGGATAAAAAGAGTACCCTACTAAGTACAAGAGTACAACAATATAGATATCCTATAACCAAAAGCTAAGAACTTCCTATTGCTTCCGCTATAGCAATCCAAGTTCCCGTCTCATCTATCATCTCTTCAAGCTTCTTCCTATCCAAGTAAATCTGAAAGTACGCCAAAACAAACATAATAAATACAACTAAATCAAAAAAACATTAACTTAATATAATTTAACATCTATTATATACAATATATTTAATAAAAATAAATCAGTTAAATAAATCCTAACCAAAGGGATCCCTTTGGTTTGGCACATAAATGTCGGGTTTTCATAAAAAAATGGATTAAAAGTCATATAAAATGACACAAATTCGGCAACTGACGACAGATAACAAACACCAATATATGGTCCAAAAGCCGTAAAAAATGGCACAAAAAATTAAATTATTTGATAAATAATCATAAATGATTGATTTAAAATCCTAAACTCAAGCTAATATAGTCAATTCAAATTAATCAAATATTAATATATACACAATCACGTTACACTAATCCTAAACTCAAGCTAATATAGTCAATTCACATTAATCAAATATTAATATATACACAATCACATTACACTTTAAAGGCTAAAAATATGAAACATAATCAAAACACACTTTATTACTTAAACTTAACAAGATAATAATCCAAACAAAATTGAAACTACAAACAATTAGCCCCGAAAATTTAAATCTCAATCCTCAATTAGAATACATTAAAGTCCCCTAATTAAGTCCTAGCAATCCTCAATTAAAAATTAGTAATTAACTGAAAATTAAAACAGCAATTAATAATCATAAATATTTAAATAATCATCAATTAAAATTAGTAACCGGAACCCATTAAACCGGTAAACTTGAGCATTTTCGGTGAGCTCCAAATCGGAATCTCCACAAAACAGAACAAATCGATCATAAGTCTAACTAGTCAAAACCAAGCAAACTCAGCAACAGAAATTCGAAACATTCAATCAAACCCAACAGCTAAAAAACAAACTCAGTCATAAATTTAACGATCTATTTGTACTTTTAGCTAGCCAAAAACGAACCAAATTGTTTAACATCAATCCAACCAATTTACAAATAGTGACTCAGAAACAAAAACCAGAAACTCAACACTAATTATCCCAGTCGACTCAGCCTGGTAAACTCACAGCAACAAAATAAAAAGCAGCAAAAGGAAAACATAAAATGCAGGACTCGAACAGCAACTCAGTACAAAACTCAGTACATAATTCAGCACAAACGACTCGAAAACTCAGCAAACAAAACATAGAAAAACAGAGAAGAAAACCGACTTGAACAACAATAGAAAGACTTAGCCATTGAACTACACATCAACGAAGACACAGAACAAAAGAAAGACTCAAAAAACGGTGAAAATAAACAGACTTAACTCGCAACTAAAACTCAGCAAACCCAAACAGAACTCGGACTTAAATCAGTAAACACATAACAGCAAAATCAAATATCTACTCGAAACAAGACAAAACCAACAACACTCGGAGAAGCCATTGAACACAACACAGATAGCAAACTCAGTGAAGAACCAGCGAACAAAAAGTAAGAACTCAACCACAAATACAAGAACTCTCAGCCAAATACGATTACTCAGTAGCATAACTCGACATTCTAACAATGCAATTCAGAAACATAACAACTCAGCAAAGAAACTCGACCAAAAGACTCGAACAAACAGGGGACACACGAACTCAACATTTGGTTTTCACATGTTAATTTGAACTTCTTTGGTAATAAGCGTAATAAATGGATGTTAAATTCTTTATTGTTAAATACTCGTACAATTGTTTGTTCGTTCGATGCACTCATGTCACTTTGTTGGTGATACATGAAGTTAAGTAAATATCACATCGATCAGAAGGTCGTATGTAATACGAGGTTAATTAAATAAAAAACGAATATTATATTTTATTAAATTTAAATCGGTGCGTAGCATGGGAATATCGCTAGTATTATATCCTTATATATAATAAGTATAACAGGAATTTATCCAAATTTTTGGTATGTCTGAATACTGTACTATCAAAATTATATGATTCATTGTAAAAAAAAATAAAAAAAAATAGACTATCAAGATTATATCACATTAAAATGAAAATTATAATCTTAAAATGATATAATTAGAAAAGGTTGTATTAGAATTTAGAAGTGAATTTTAAAAAGAAAATTATAATCCAAAAGGATTTAATTAAAAAATTGAATTTTAAAAAGAAAATTATAATCTGTAAAGGATATAATTAAAAAAGGTTGTATTAAAATTGAATTTTATTTATTTTTTTATTAGTATTACTATTTGGGCTCTATCTTGAGATCTAGAAATCAGATTTGAATGATTTTACAATCCACGCGAACCTCATAAAATTATCTATAATTTAATGATGCTTTAATAATTATTATTCAAATGAAACACTCAGAACTCAAGAGAAAATATAATTACGATTTTTTACTTTAATCCTATTCAATGTAGAAGTCCTACATTGACAACATTATTCAATGTAAAAAACCTAATTATACATGATTTAAAATTATATTTGGTTGTTAGTAGAACTATCTTTAAATATTTACAAGGGTATTTTGATAATCAAAACGAATCATAAGTAGAATTCATAAATCAAATAAAATTTTTAGCTTAAAAAATCGTCATTTTTTGCGTAGGTTTAATTGGAAAATAATAGTTAAACCATCACTAAATTAAAGATTATTTTGCTAATTTCACATGAGCTGTAAAATCGTCTAAATCAAAATTTAAAAATTCAAGATAGAGTACAAATATTAAATCGAATGTGTAAAATCTTATATATATCAGTTTTTTAACAACGATTTAATGTGTAAATTAATACCATATAAATTAAAAAAAATATAATTGAAAATATTAAAAAAGGATCGGGCTAGTTATATCCTTATATATAATAAGCGTAAGAGGGATCTTATCCACAATTTTGGTTTGGTCATTATACTACGAAAATAATCTCAACCGTTGAATCTATTATTTTTTAAAAATAGACGATCAAGATTATATCATATTAAAAATTATAATCTAAAAGGGATATAATTAAACAAAGTCGTATTAGAATTGAATTTTAAAAAGAAAATTATAATATGAAAATGATATAATTAAAAAAGGATACAATTCAATTTTATTTATTTTATTTTATTAATATTAATGTTTTAATTGGAAAATAATTTTTAAACCATCACTAAATTAAAGATTATTTTGTTAACTAGTTGATAAAGCCGCGCTTCGCGGCGGCATTACAATATTTTTAAAAAAATTCAATACATTTACGTTATATTATAATATTAATATTAAATTTTAATAATTAAATAATCTTCTCTAATGAATCAATTTCTTGTTAAACATGATTCTTTCGATTGAGCCGCTCTCTCGTTAAAACCGAAATCACAACTTTAACATATATTATAAAGACTTATATAATAATTTTTATTCATAAAATTGAACCGTAAAAATTAAAAAAAAAAAATTGTGACATCAGTATCAAATTCTAATAGCTAATATAAACTTTTCTAGTGAGCCGTCATCCCGTTAAATACGTTTCGAGTCGCTCTTATTTGGAATCGAAATTCTAACTTCATTATATAAAGAGAGTAAATTCCAATATTTATATTCTATAAACTTACAGCTTCCGCATGGGAATGTCTTTCTGTTATGTCAACATATCAAAAAAAAATACGAATACTTTTCGTTACGGGAATAATACTAAATTTATGGATATATTTTTCTAATGAAAGTATAATTAACTTGTATGAAAAAGTTAAAATAAAGGATTTCTAAGAAAAAATATATTTAGTTTTAAAAATTGTATAAGATGTCTCCACCGTCCTCGTATTCTACTTCAAATAAAACATTTTATTATGTGTATTCCTTCCCAATTCAAACATTTTTTTACGGTCTTCTCTAATGAACCGCTTTTCCGTTAACATATTAATACATTACATATTTATAATATTAAATATTATAATGTTAAATATTATAATAAATAATATTATTTATATTATTATATTAATAATATTATTATATTATTATATATATATTTTTAAATTTTTTACGGTCTTCTCTAATTATTTATTGTAATATTGTATTGAATTTTTTAAACACGTTTCAAGCCGCTCTCATTTGGGATTGAAATTTCAACTTCATTACATATTATTAATGATACTTATCTTACACAACAACTTTTTTCCTTAAAATCAAAACCTAAAAAATAGAGTGAATTCCAATTTATACTTTCTCTAGACTTTCTAAAATTTATGGAGCTTTAGAAATGAAAATACATCTTATTTTTACTTTATATTATAGATAGTCCTGTATATATAAAGGATTCCTATGCAGAGTGTTCTTTTATTATGTTAACACATCAATTATTTTCTTTTTAAATACGCTGACTTTTTTTTATGACAATAGTATTGGATTTATGAACCTATTCTACTTTTAATAGAACTTTTATTTATATATTTTTTCTATAAATTCGAACACTTATTCTCTATAAATTCGAACTCCTATTCTACTTCCAATAGAACTTTTAATCATATGCGTTATTAATACTTATTCAACTAACAATAGAATTTCTAATCATATGTATTCCCTATAAATTCGAACTCTTCTCCTCTATAAATTCGAATACCTATTCTATTTCTAATATGTTAAATGACAATTTTCTACTTCTAATAAAACTTTTATTTATATGTTTTTTTCTATAAATTCGAACTCTTATTCTCTATAAATTCGAACTCCTATTCTACTTCCAATGGAACTTTTAATCATATGCATTATAAATACTTATTCTACTTCCAATAGAACTTCTAATCATATGTCTTTCCTATAAATTCGAACTCTTCTCCTCTATAAATTTGAACATCTATTCTATTTCTAAAATGTTAAATGATAATTTTCTACTTCTAATAGAACTTTTATTTATATGTTTTTTCTATAAATTCGAACTCTTATTCTCTATAAATTCGAACTCCTATTCTACTTCCAATAGAACTTTTAATCATATGCATTATAAATACTTATTATACTTCTAATAGAACTTCTAATCATATGTCTCCTCTATAAATTTGAAAACCTATTCTACTTCTAATATGTTAAATGATATTTTTACATTTATTAGTGTTTAAAATTCTAAAATTCTAGAAAATTAGAAAAATAGATTGAGACGATCTTTTTTCTATAAATTCGAACTCTTATTCTCTATAAATTCGAACTCCTATTTTACTTCCAATAGAACTTTTAATCATATGCATTATAAATACTTATTATATATACTTCTAATAGAACTTCTAATCATATGTCTTATCTATAAATTCGAATTCTTCTCCTCTATAAATTCGAACACCTATTCTGTTAGATATAATTGATGTGATTTAATGTCAGTGTTTAAGTGTTTCAGGTAAAGAGAGTTTAACTTGTTATTGAAAGCAGTTGTAACAGAGTTTGAGTATACGCTGATTGCTGGAAGCGCAAACGCTGACAGAGGAAAGCGTAAACACTGATAGCTGAATACATGGAAGCGCAAACGCTGTTAGCGTAGAGAGAACAGAGTTTGCTAAAGTCTGTCTACTGGGAGCGTCTACAAGTCAACAGAGTTTGAAGATTAATTTAATATTAATATGGAAGCGATATCTTTGAAGATTGGATAGCTGTCAATGAGATCGAGTTGACTTAGAAGACGTGTAGCAATCGTAATTGATATCAATTGTATAGCTTAATTTTAGGAGAATCAATTTACGATTGTACGTAGCTGTATATCTTATAAATACAGTTAGGTTAACCCTAGAAGGGTATCGAACGTGAACGAATATCATTCTTGTAACCTAAGCAGCTCTCTGTGATACTTTACATCACCGAGAGAGGAATTATTAATTCCAAAACAGTTTTAAAGAGTTAAAACGTGTGTTCTTGTTACTTATTTATACAGTTCTTGATTATTTATTGTGTAATCGACCTAACAAGTGGTATCAGAGCGGTATCTGTTACTTTATTACAGTTAAAGATCCAAACACAATAGTAATCAATGGCAGAGATACCTCCACCATCTGAAAAAGCCCCTACTACTGTAAGTAGGTATGAAACAATTAGGGTTCCTATCCTGAGGCCGTTAGAGTATGCAATTTGGAAGGTGAAGATGACCATGTTTCTGGAGGCTACAGATCCAGAATATCTGGACAGAATTTATGAAGGTCCTCACAAACCTACAAAGTTATCTGCTGCTGCTGCTGGTGAGGAACCAAAAGTCATACCAAAAGAGAAGAAAGATCTATCTGCTGAGGATCTTTCATCTATTGCAAAGGATGCGAAGGTAAGGCATTTACTTCACAGTGCATTAGACAATGTTATGTCTAATAAAGTGATAAACTGCACAACTGCAAAGGAGATATGGGATGCACTTGAGGTTAGATGTCAAGGAACACCTGCAATTAAGAAGAACAGAAGAAACATACTCACACAGGAGTATGAGCATTTTGAGGCAAAACCTGATGAGACCATGACAGAAACATTTGACAGATTCTGTAAACTGCTCAATGATTTGTCATTGGTGAATAAAGAGTATGATTTGGAAGATTCAAATCTCAAATTTCTTCTCTCTCTACCTGAAAAGTGGGATGTGAAAACGACCACTATTAGAGATAATTATGAACTTGGTGAAACAGAGATTGATGAAATTTATGGTTTGCTCAAAACCCATGAATTGGAATTGGAGCAGAGAAACAAAAGATCTAGTAGAAAGTCAAAGTCTGTTGCTCTCAAGGTTGAGGAGAAATCATCAAAGAAGGAGGCATCAAGGAGAAAGGCAAAAGGGAAAGCCTTAGTCATCCATTCAGAGAATGAGTCATCAAACACTGATGTTGACTCAAACACAGATGATTCATCTGATTCTGAAGATGATGAAGAAATGATGCAAATGGCTGCATTGATGGTAAAGACCTTCAAGAAGATGGGATACAAGAACTTCAAGAAGGGAAAGAGATTCTCCAAGGACTACTCAAAGTTTGATAAGAAGAATTTCAAGAAATCTGAAGGAAAGGACTTCAAATCTGGAAAGAAAGACAAGTCTGAAATTCAATGCTACAAGTGTAAGGAGATGGGTCACTATGCTCCTGAGTGCAAAAAGGGTAAAACTGAAAAAGCACTCTACACCAAAGGCAGAGATTGGGCAGACACTTCAGATTCAGATGAGGAAGTCAACTATGCTCTCATGGCTACTACTCAGACTGAAAATGATGATCTTAAGGTACCTCCAACAACCTATGCTTATAATACTGATAATATAACTGAATTGAGAATTTATCTTAAAGCATTGCATATCAGTTATAGGGATCAGACATTAGAAAATGAGAGGATAAAGTCTGAGTGTTCTCAACTCAAAGAAAGAAATAAACTTGTTGAGGAACAGCTAGAGAACATGAATAAAATTCAAAAAGAGAGAGATGATGCAGTGTTTATTGAACAGGAGTTGCTAGGTAAGTATAAGCAACTAGAATCAGAATTGGATGATAGTAAACACATCATTAAAACTTGGACACACTCTGGTAAAGACACTCAAGAAGTGTTTCAGTCAGATACAGTAGGTCTAGGTTACTCTGTAGGAGATGAACTTAGATTTGAAAATAAGGTAAAAGTAAGACCATATTGTTCATCTGAGGGTAATGTCATGGGAACAGGTGGACCTAAGACTGAAGCACAGAAAAAGGCTGTTAAAGAGTCATATGCTAAAACTTTTGTTAAAGAGGCTAACATTGGCTTAATGACAGATAAACAACTCAAGCATAAGCTTAAGGAGATAAAATCTGTAAACAAACAGAGTATGCCTAAGAAAAACAGAAATGGAAAGGTAGGCATAACCTCAGGAATTAAGCCAATGCTTGCTTCATTAGCTCCCAGGAAAACATGCTTTAATTGTGGTAGCACTAATCATCTTGCTAGTTTCTGCAGTAAGAATAAGAACATTAATTCTTTGCCTTCTAAAACTGCAGTAAAGAGTGATTATGTGAGAACTAGACCACAGACTTTATGCAAACACTGTGGAAGTACTTGGCATTCTATTTACACTTGCAGAGATTATCATGCTATTTATTATAATTACTATGAACCCAAGCCAAATTTGAAGTGGGTTAAAGTAAACTCTGCAAATGAAAATTCTGAAAAAGTTAGCTTAAACTCTGTTAATTTGAATTCCGCTGCAAAAGCTAACAGAATTAAGAAAGCCAAAGGATCCAAGCAAGTCTGGATCCTTAAAACTAATAATCAGTGATTGTTTGTGATTGCAGGGCACCAGGGTCAGTACCCTAGTCGTGGACAGTGGATGTTCAGGACACATGACAGGAAATAAAGCCCTGCTATCAGAGTATGAGGAGAAAGCTGGCCCAGAAGTTTCCTATGGAGATGGCAACATAGGACATACACTGGGATATGGCAACATTAATCTTGGAAATGTCATCATCACAAATGTAGCTCTGGTTCCAGGACTCAAGCATGATTTGCTATCTGTGAGTCAAATCTGTGACAGAGGATATCATGTAGATTTTCAGCCTGAATATTGTCAAGTGATCAGCAAATCTACAGGGAAAGTTGCTCTAGTTGGAAACAGACACAACAACATCTATGAAATCAAATTGTCAACAAACACTGATGGCAAAGCAGTGTGTCTGTCTACAAGGATGTCCAGTGAAGAGAGTTGGAAATGGCACAAGAAACTCTCTCATTTGAATCTGAACAATATCAATGAGCTCATAAAGAATGACCTTGCAAGAGGACTACCAAAGTCATTGTTGAATGTAGAAGGCCTGTGTGATTCTTGTCAAAAGGCCAAACAAAGAAAAACATCTTTCAAGAGCAAATCTGAGTCTTCAATTGTTGATCCTTATCATCTCCTACATGTTGATCTTTTTGGACCAGTAAATGTCATGTCACTTGGAAAGAAGAAATATGCTCTAGTCATTGTTGATGAATACACCAGATACACATGGGTGTATTTTCTAGCAAAGAAAGATGAAACTGCTTTAACACTGACAGAACATATATTGCAACTAGACAAAGAGTCAGAGAATCAAGTGAAGATAATCAGAAGTGACAATGGAACTGAATTCAGGAATTCATCAATGGAAGAATTTTGCAAGAGTAAAGGAATTAAACAAGAGTTTTCTGCACCTGGTACTCCACAACAAAATGGTGTAGTGGAGAGGAAGAACAGAACTTTGATAGAAGCTGCCAGAACCATGCTAGATGAAGCAAAATTGCCAACATATTTCTGGGCAGAGGCAGTTCAAACTGCTTGTTTTACTCAAAATGCAACTCTGATCAACAAGCAAGGTAAAACACCATATGAAATGGTGAAGAAGAAAAAGCCAAATCTAAAATATTTTCATATTTTTGGATGCAAGTGCTTTGTGTTGAAGACTCATCCTGAACAGTTGACCAAATTTGACCTAAAGGCAGATGAAGGAATTTTTGTTGGCTATCCACTGTCAACTAAAGCTTTCAGAGTCTATAATCTGAGAACAAGAGTGATCATGGAGTCTATTCATGTGTCATTTGATGACAAGAAAATAACTGGACTTGAAGATGTTACTGAGCATGATCAACTGCGCTTTGAAAATGAAGACTTATTAAACTCGGATGATACAGATCTGACAAACACTGATGAAGTCAATTCTGAACCTCTACTGGTAAACACTGAAGAAACTATTCAGTCAGAAACAAGGGAAGAACCAGTTGAGGGGGAGCATGAAGAATCACATCAAAGTGATACTTCAAACACTGATAGTGACTCAATTGATAACTCTGAATCAAACACTGTTGATTCAAACTCTGATCATTCAAATTCTGAGCAGTCACAATCAGGGGGAGCATCTGAAAATGAAGAAAGACACCAAGAAAATCAGGAGAGCATGGATCAAGGGGGAGGATCACATGATGACAGAGGCAATTTGCCTTCTGCAAGAAAATGGACAAAGTCACATACACCTGATTTAATAATTGGTGATCCAGATGCAAGAGTAAGGACAAGAAGTGCAACAACAAATGAATGTCTGTTTCATGCATTCTTGTCACAATCTGAGCCAAAGAAAGTAGAAGAAGCTCTTAAAGATGCTGACTGGATAACAGCAATGCAAGAAGAGCTAAATGAATTTGAAAGAAATGAAGTATGGACCCTTGTACCAAGGCCAAAGAACAGATCCATTGTTGGTACAAAATGGGTTTTCAGAAATAAAACTGACAGTGATGGTGTGATCACAAGGAACAAAGCAAGACTAGTAGCTAAAGGCTATTCACAGCAGGAAGGAATAGATTATGATGAGACTTTTGCACCAGTTGCCAGGTTGGAGGCAATAAGGATGTTTCTTGCCTATGCTTCTCACAAGAAATTCAAGGTTTTTCAAATGGATGTGAAAAGTGCTTTTCTGAATGGAAAACTTGAAGAAGAAGTATTTGTTGAACAACCACCTGGTTTTGTAGATCCAAAATATCCAGATCATGTCTACAGGTTAGACAAGGCACTCTATGGACTTAAACAGGCACCTAGGGCATGGTATGAAACACTTGCTAAATTTCTGCTAGAAAGTGGGTTTCACAGAGGTACTATTGACAAAACTCTGTTTTACTTTCAATCTGGTAATGACCTGCTCTTAGTACAGATATATGTAGATGATATCATTTTTGGATCTACTAATGATAAACTCTGTAAGAAATTTGCCAAGCTCATGCAGTCAAGATATCAAATGAGTATGATGGGAGAGTTAAGCTATTTTCTAGGCTTACAGGTGAAGCAAACAGATGATGGAATTTTCATTAATCAAGCAAAATATACCAGAAATCTACTCAAGAAATTTGGCATGCTTGACTGTTCATCTGCAACAACTCCCATGGCAACTGCAACAAAACTGGACAAAGATACAGGTTCATCAGTGGATATGACAAGCTACAGAGGGATGATTGGTTCTTTACTTTATTTAACAGCTAGTAGACCTGATATCATGTATGCCACCTGTCTGTGTGCAAGATTTCAGGCAGATCCAAGAGAACCACATTTAACAGCTGTGAAGAGGATTTTCAAGTATCTCAAGGGAACTGCAACCTTAGGACTGTGGTACCCAAGAGAATCAGATTTTAAGCTACTTGGTTACTCTGATGCAGATTTTGCTGGATGTAAGATTGACAGAAAAAGTACAAGTGGAAGTTGTCAATTTCTTGGTGACAGACTAGTGTCTTGGTACAGCAAGAAACAGAAGTCAATATCTACATCTACAGCTGAAGCAGAGTATATTGCTGCTGGTAGTTGCTGTGCACAGATTTTATGGATGAAGAATCAACTACTGGATTATGGGTTGAGGTATAGTAAAATACCTATTTTCTGTGATAATCAAAGTGCTATTGCAATGACAGGTAATCCAGTACAACACTCAATGACCAAGCACATCAGCATAAGGTATCACTTTATCAGAGAGCATGTAGAGGAAGGCAATATTGAGCTTCACTTTGTGCCTACAGATCAACAACTAGCAGATGTTTTCACAAAGCCTCTAAGTGAAGCAACATTTACAAGACTGGTCAATGAACTAGGGATGGTATCTGGTTTTGACTAAACATGTTGGTTAGACTCAAACTCTGTTGAATAAAATGTGTTGCTCATATCCCTGCAAATTGCTAAAGTGCTATGTGAACCTTATTAGTTAAACTCTGTTAGCATGATTGTTGGTCATACACTGTTAATACGTTTGATAAACTCTGTGAATTCTGAGTTGATTTTTGTCTGAATGAAGATACCGATGAAGAAAAATGTATAGAGCATGATTTTCAGTGGTAAATCAATATTCTTTTTGAGTCACTGTAATCTAATCAGAAATTGCACAGTAAGTTAACACAGCATGATACTGTTTCATATTTAGAGCATCTATTAGTTTATTAGATCCTAAACTCTGAATCTATGAATACAGTATGCATTGCCTCTCATGAATAATACTGATATTGATGAACTCTAAACTCTGATTAGTGACACTCTGTTTCCAAGCTATACTTGATTCTTGATGATTCTGTGTTTGCACTTGTGAAAATTTTAAAACTTGAGATGTGTCATTGATGATTTTGGTGAGAAACAGTTCATGTCTGTACCCTGTGAGATTTTGAGCCGAATCAGTGATTGATACATTTTATATCAATCAGAGTTTATTGTTGTGCGATATTCATCAGTAAGTATGTTGCTCTAGAACTTGCATTAAACCATTTTGGGACTACGTGATATATGTGTGCATGAAGATGATAAAGGCATTAGGATTAACCATTTTTCTTCAAACACTGTTCACAACATCTTTGAACACTGTTCATAAACTCTGTTCATAAACATGACCCGTAGTAAACCCTTTTGAGCCTAATTAACTGCTCATTTTCTTGAATACTGAAGTATTAAGAGCAGTTATCTTCTTTTGTTAAATCTGATTCAAACAGGTGAGTATTTCTCAAGAAAAGATATCTTACTCAGTATATATATATATGTCAATAATAAAAAAAAAAAAAAAAAAAAAAAATGTATATATACTGATCATCTTGTACAAAAATGTACTAACCATTTGACTGAACATTTTGATCAAATAAATTGTTCAGTTCGAAATTCTCATTCGAAAACATCTCTTCTCATCTGTTTGATTTCACTCAATTACAACCCTGAACAAAGTCCTTTTGATTTGTGCATATATGTAATCGAGGTGGTATAAATTTGGTGGACATTCAAGCTTATGGTAGTATCTGCTTTTACTGATTGAATCTGAGAGTAAACACTTCACCTAAACACTTGTGTGATGTGAGAGTTTGTGAGAAAATCCTTGACATGTAACTCACTGAATGATGCTATGATGTTTATCTCCTGATCTTTTTGTCTTTAATGACTGTGTGCTTATGTGGATAATCATGATCATAAACTGGAACAGAGATATTCAGATTTCTGTAATTAAGGAACTACAGAGTTTAGCATTCATCATATACTCTGTGTTTAATATGAGAGTTTGTGCATTCAGTGTTTATTGTTTTGATTTATGGATTCTATGAAATATTAGATGCTATAAAAATTGATTTGGTAAACTCTGCTACTCACACACGAAAATCACGACTGTGCGTTTTTGAAAGGGTTTTTGTGATAAAGATTGAAAATTGGATAAACACTGATTGATTGTGCTACATACTCTAAGGTATATTTTCATTAAGGTAATTTGAAAATTTTGGAGTAAATGGAGTAGTTGACAACTGTTAATTAGTGTCATTAGTGGTAACGTGTCTTGAAAAATGGAACGACAGCGGTAATAATGGCTTTTACTGCGCCTGTATTAAGTGCACCGTTGCATGTTTGACACCTGTCCCACTCACTCATCATTATGTCTCCCTTTTACACTTTTCAAGGGAACAGTTGCGTGTTTTCAAGTAAAAACGTTTGAGTTTAGTTTTTAACTACAACTCAAATTACTTTTTGCCACAATCATTTTTATCCACACGTATTCACTTTACCAAAAACAAAGAACATCTTTGTTTTTCACCTTGGCATTTTCACAAACACCTTTCTTGCAAAACATTTTCACAATCATTTTCTTGCTTATTTCTTATTCAATGGCAACTAAACCTTTTACTGTCTTTGGTCTACGATTTGTGCCTAACAACTATGCAGCGTTACTTGAGAATGACCGGGCACCAGAGGCATTTCATCTTATGCAGAATTTTCTTCGAGATTCTGAAATTGGGCAAGCGCTGGTTGAACCGGCTACTCTATCTGCTTCCCAAGTTGTTAATTTCTGGCAAAACTCGAGATATATAGAAGGAGGAGAGAATGGAACTCCATCTATTATTTTCTCTCATGAAGAACAAGAGTTTGTGATCACTCCACAAACTGTTCGCGAAGTCATGGATTTTGACACACATACTTCGTATGCTGTTGTTTCTGAGCAAAATCTGAGGGAAATGCTCACAGAGATTGGGTACATGGAATCACTTGCCAAGCTGGGCAGTGTGAGGAGGCCAAATCTGAGAAAAGAGTGGAACTTTTTCTTCGATTGCATTACAAGGACATTCCAGAAGAAGGTCACCAATTGGGATGCAATTCCGATGGACAGTCTTCAAATTGGGTATTCTCTACTCTATGGTAGTAATTTTGATTTTGGTAGATATGTCTTAATGAATCTGGGTGATAAGTTGTCAGAGTCTACTACTGTGTACTTTGCTAGATTTTGTCAATTATTGTTCAATGCATGTGTTCCTGGTTTAACTGTTGATGAAGCTGATGAGATTCAACCGTTTCGAGTCACAAAGAGAATTTTTACTGATATGTCCAATAAAGATGTTGGAAAAGACTTACCTCCTTTAGCATTGCCACTTGCTTTGCAAAATTTTGTTAATCAGCCACAAGACAATGATACACATCAACCACAACAACCAGAACCACAGCCTATGCCTGAACCTTTAGCCACTGATCGTACAGAAAACATACCATCTCAACCTACTCAAACACCTGAGCCCACACCAACAACCACTGAATATCCCATATCACCACCAACACAAACAGAACCTCAAACACAACCTGACCAAATGAACACTGAACAAACAAACCCTGTCTCCATTACTCATCCACAACCACCACCAAAGCCAAAGAGGAAGAAGCATACTGCAATCAACACTGAACGTGCTAAGGCTAAACAGTCAACTCCAAAGACTGTTTATTCTAGAAAAGCAAAACAAAGGGCAAACAGACCTTCACCACCATTGGTTGAGGAAAGTTCCAGTGAGAGTTCTAATGAAGATGCAGAACAGGTTGCAGTACCTCAAGCTAAGAGGAGGAGGCTAATTTTGACTGATTCTGATGATGAGCATGTGGAGGAGGCTCAAGACAAAATCTCATTTGATATTCCTACTGGTGAGCCAGAGGTTATCATAGAACCTGTTATCCCAGACTCAGGAGTCAATGTTGCTGAACCAGAAGTTGATAAGGCTCAAGAAAATGAAGATGCTAGAGATGTTTTATCTCCAATGGAAGAGTTTGCTGAAACTCCGATGTCTTTCAATCATGAAGCATCTACTCCACCACTCATGGAAGTTACACTTTCAATTGATACTGGTGTTGCTGATGGGCCTACAGTTGTTCTTGAAGACACTGTGGTTGCATCACACACTGAGTTAAACTCTGATGCAAATCATACTTCTGCTCATGGTGAGGAGGTTGATAAACCAGAAAAGGTTTTTTCTTCAGAGCAAACTCCAATTGATAAAGGAAAACAGGTTGCTCAAGAACCTATTGTTGCTCAAGAACAAATTGCTCAAGAACAAATTGCTGCTCCAGAACCTAGTCTTTCTGTTGCCTCTACTAGTGAATCAATGAGTGATTCTGTTGAAGCTAATAGTACAGGAGTTGACCAACCACAAAATCAGCCAGATGGTCAGAAAACAGGTGAAAAACCAGATTTTGCTGGGCCTTCTAATAATGAAATTGATGATGGTTATTTGGCCAAGCAAACTGCTGAATGGTACAAGTCAGACTGTATTTTTCCTCCTGGAAGGGCAGAAAAGTTTCTTGAAGTCAATTCTAAAAAGATTACAAATCCAGAAATTTTCACTTGTTTGCAAGGCACAGTGATACAAATCAAAACTTTGAATAATAGATTTGATGACACTCAGAAATCTATTGTTGATCTTCGCACTGAAGTTGCTACTCATGAAGAAAAAGCTCAACTAGCTAATGCTAAACTCTTTCAACAGTTTGCCAAAGCTCAATCTAATCTTAATGACAGACTGAGTACAGTTGAAAAGAATCAGACTTTACTGGCTGAGAAAGTTGATTCTATAGCAAATTCTCTTGAGTTAATCACCTCCATACTGATTCAAGACAGTGATGATGTCAAAAAGGGGGAGAGAGTTTCTAAAACCAAGTGTAAGAAAGATCAAACTTTGTCAAAGAAAGATCAAAATGATGATGAAGAAGCCAATGCTGATAAGGGCTTGAGAAATGTGAATCTCAGACAAGGACATGGGAGGTCTTCAAGGTCAAAGCCGAATTTCGTGATAGATTCAAATGCTCAGAGTACTTCAGGATCAAAGCCAAAGGATTTGTTATTCTCTGACAATCCACAAACAGATGAAGAATTGGCTGCAAAACTTTTTCGAGAAGAGAATGCTGAAGCTACACTTGAGGATATTCAAGCTGAAGAGAAGTTGTTACAGAAAGAACATCTAAAAGCTGTGAAGTCCAAGAAAGTGAAGAAAGTTGTTAAAACTTCAAAGTCTGCAAAGCCTGTGATGAAAGGAATTGTAATTAAAGAAAAACTATCTGGTATTCAAGAAGAAGAAGAAGAAGATACTGGGAAGCTGGTTAGAAAGTCTTCTCTTGATGCTAAGTTGAAATTAAAAGAGAAAGTTGATGAAGAGGGCAAGGGCAAAATGATAGTTACAACCTCTGTTGCTACACAAGTTGTACAGACACAAAGTAAACCCTTACCTGGTTTTTCAAGGGCAAAGATTCCAGTGCAAGAACAAGCAGGAGTAACTGGTGAGTATCAACATAATAAATCTTGTTCAGGAAAGCCACCAGGGAGAAATACTTCTGGATTAGGTGCAACAAGAGATTTGAGATTTAGTAACAGTCCAAGAGATCCCTCTGCACTTGTATCTCTTGGTTCTGGTATTAATCAAGAAAATCTAGACAAGTTGGAATCAGTTCAGGTAGTTCATCAAAGAAGCTTAGACATTCACTTTCTACTATACTTTATGGCAGATGGGTCAGTGTATAGAGTGAATGAAGAAGCAATCAAGTTAAAATTATTTGAGGAACTTCAGTATGTCTTGCATATCTTCAGAGTTAGAAATCAAAGAACACAGATCATTGCTAATTCTATAAGGAAGCATATGCTGAAAGCTAAAGCTGCTACAGGAACAAAGTCTGCTGAAAAGTATGTTCCAAAATACAGAGACTGGAATGGAAATCTGATTGAAATGCAGAAGGGAACTACAAGGTTGAAGACTGATCTTGGAATTACAGTTCTGGATTTCAATGTAAAGTCTGAAGAATTAAAGTACATCAGATTGGGTAATGAAATGAGGAGGAACAAGATCTATGATCTCAGGGCTGCTATTTTTCAAACGGATGAAAATGATCCAGAGTTAAGAGAGATCAAGCAAGCTATGGAAATTGAACTTGAAAATGCTGAAAGGAGATTGTTGATTGATTATCTCAGAACAACTCCAGATCTTGAGGAGGTTAGGTAGACAGAATTTGTAAGTAATTCGAATTTTCTGTAAATTTTGCTAAGTCAAGTTTAAACTCTGATTATATGTTAAACACTGTGTTTTTATTTGTTAGTTTTGACATCATCAATTATTATGAACTTGTACATTTTTCTAATGAACAAGTTGGGGGAGATTGTTAGATATAATTGATGTGATTTAATGTCAGTGTTTAAGTGTTTCAGGTAAAGAGAGTTTAACTTGTTATTGAAAGCAGTTGTAACAGAGTTTGAGTATACGCTGATTGCTGGAAGCGCAAACGCTGACAGAGGAAAGCGTAAACACTGATAGCTGAATACATGGAAGCGCAAACGCTGTTAGCGTAGAGAGAACAGAGTTTGCTAAAGTCTGTCTACTGGGAGCGTCTACAAGTCAACAGAGTTTGAAGATTAATTTAATATTAATATGGAAGCGATATCTTTGAAGATTGGATAGCTGTCAATGAGATCGAGTTGACTTAGAAGACGTGTAGCAATCGTAATTGATATCAATTGTATAGCTTAATTTTAGGAGAATCAATTTACGATTGTACGTAGCTGTATATCTTATAAATACAGTTAGGTTAACCCTAGAAGGGTATCGAACGTGAACGAATATCATTCTTGTAACCTAAGCAGCTCTCTGTGATACTTTACATCACCGAGAGAGGAATTATTAATTCCAAAACAGTTTTAAAGAGTTAAAACGTGTGTTCTTGTTACTTATTTATACAGTTCTTGATTATTTATTGTGTAATCGACCTAACATATTCTACTTCTAATATGTTAAATGATAGTTTTACATTTATTAGTGTTTAAAATTCTAAAATTCTAGAAAATTAGAAAAATAGATTGAGACTATCTTTGAGGCGCCACCTAAGCTCCCGCGTATCCTCCTTTATATATATATATTGATATTTAATTATATGTCTGCTCCATATATTCAAATACCTATTTTAGTTCTAATAGAACTTTTATTTATATGTTTTTTCTATAAAATTGAACTCCTATTCTACTTCTAATAGAACTTTTAATCATATGCCTTACAAATACTTATTCTACTTTCAATAGAACTTCTAATCATATAATTTAAGAAGATCGTACTTTCTATAAAATATTTAATATTCTACTTCTAATAGAACTTTTATTTATATGTTTTTTCTATAAATTCGAACTCTTATTCTCTATAAATTCGAACTCCTATTCTACTTTCAATAGAACTTTTAATCACGTTATAAATACTTATTCTACTTCCAGTAGAACTTCAAATCATATGTCTTCTCTATAAATTCGAACTCTTTTTCTCTATAAATTCGAACACCTATTCTACTTCTAATATGTTAAATGATATTTTTATATTTATTAGTGTTTAAAATTCAAAAATTCTAGAAAAATAGAAAAATAGATTGAGACGATTTTAGAGCGCCACCTAAACTCCCACGTTTGGGATCGAAATTCCAACTTCATTACATATTATTGATGATACTTATCTTACACAACAACTTTTTTCCTTAAAATCAAAACCTAAAAAATAGAGTGAATTCCAATTTATATTTTCTCTAGACTTACGAAAAATTTATAGAGTTTCATCCTATTTTCTCTTTATATTATAGATACTCTTGTATTTATTTAGGATTCCTCAACATGAGAATGTTCTTTTATTATATTAACACATTAATTCTTTTCTTTTTAAACATGATGACTTTTTTTTATGACAATAGTATTGGATTTATGAATAAATTTTCCTAATAGAAGTATAATTAACTAATATAAAAAGTATAATTTAAGAAGATCGTACTTTCTATAAAATATTTAATTATATGTCTACTCCATATATTCAAATACCTATTCTACTTCTAATAGAACTTTTATTTATATGTTTTTTCTATAAATTCGAACTCTTATTCTCTATAAATTCGAACTCCTATTCTACTTTCAATAGAACTTTTAATCACGTTATAAATACTTATTCTACTTCCAGTAGAACTTCTAATCATATGTCTTCTCTACAAATTCGAACTATTTTTCTCTATAAATTCGAACACTTATTCTACTTCTAATATGTTAAATGATATTTTTATATTTATTAGTGTTTAAAATTCAAAAATTCTAGAAAATTAGAAAAATAGATTGAGATGATTTTAGAGCGCCACCTAAACTCCCGCGTTTGGGATCGAAATTCCAACTTCATTACATATTATTGATGATACTTATCTTACACAACAACTTTTTTCCTTAAAATCAAAACCTAAAAAATAGAGTGAATTCCAATTTATATTTTCTCTGGACTTACGAAAAATTTATGGAGTTTCATCCTATTTTCTCTTTATATTATAGATACTCCTGTATTTATTTAGGATTCCTCAACATGAGAATGTTCTTTTATTATGTTAACACATTAATTCTTTTTTTTTAAATAAATATAATGACTTTTTTTATGACAATAGTATTGGATTTATGAATAAAATTTTCTAATAGAAGTATAATTAACTAATATAAAAAGTATAATTTAGGAATTGAAGATCGTACTTTCTATAAAATATTTAATTATATGTCTGCTCCATATATTCAAATACCTATTTTAGTTCTAATAGAACTTTTATTTATATGTTTTTTCTATAAAATTGAACTCCTGTTCTACTTCTAATAGAACTTTTAATCATATGCCTTACAAATACTTATTCTACTTTCAATAGAACTTCTAATCATATAATTTAAGAAGATCGTACTTTCTATAAAATATTTAATTATGTGTATGCTCTATCTATTCAAACACCTATTCTACTTCTAATAGAACTTTTATTTATATGTTTTTTCTATAAATTCGAACTCTTATTCTCTATAAATTCGAACTCCTATTCTACTTCATAGAACTTTTAATCACGTTATAAATACTTATTCTACTTCCAGTAGAACTTCTAATCATATGTCTTCTATATAAATTCGAAGTCTTCTTTTCTACTTCTAATATGTTAAATGATATTTTTATATTTATTAGTGTTTAAAATTCAAAAATTCTAGAAAATTGGAAAAATAGATTGAGACGATTTTAGAGCGCCACCTAAACTCCCGCGTATCCTCCTTTATATATTGATATATTGATATATTGATTGATTGATTGATTTCATGCGGGCCGTAAAATCGTCAAAATCAAATTTTAATAATTCAAGATAGAGCACAAATATTAAATTGAACGTGTAAAATCTTATATATATCAATTTTTTAACAACAATTTGATATGTAAATTAATAACATATAAATATTAAAATAATTAATATAATTATAGATATTAGAAAAGGAGACGCATTGATTATAAGCTAGTTTTCATAAACACCTTGACAGTTGACACAGTTTTGTTTTTCGACCGGTTACAATTTGCTTGGGCCTTATGTTTGCTTGGGCCTTACAGTATTGTACATCAATCGAATGAATATATATACCTACTCCCTCCCCTCTGCAAATACCCAAGTTTTGGTGATTGATTATCCAAATTGGTGATTGAAAGCGAGGAATGGTGATTGATTATCCTAATTGGTGGGATGTGGTGAAGGATTGGCAAGCTGTTTTGCCTCCCTCCCCGTTACGGATTCAGGATGACAGCCATCAGTGCTGGAGTCTCTGTGTTGCTGATTGTGTAAAAGATGTAGCGTTTCTTGAAAAAAACCCTCTTCCACACCAGATATCAAAAAGCGAGATGAGAGATTGGTTGCCATTCATGAAGATCTTTTTCAACATGACTGAAAATCCTACTGCTCATGTTGTTAATTCAACTATGTGGCCTGCATATGACCAAACCAATGGGTGTGGAGCATCGATGCCTTACATATTTCAGTATTTAAGGTGTTTCGGTACGCACTTTAAGAACAATTACAAATACTATGAGCACCCTCTACTAGAAAATAATTTCACTATGTTTTCCATGGAAAAATTTCATCGTATTAGAACATGTGCCCCCAAAAGAGTATTTATCAATACTTTTAGACTTTTGGATAGTAAAACGGGGGTCCCAATAGTAATGAAGAATCACCCAGTTGTGGGAACTTTGTTTTCAAGCTATCCCGAGTTTAAAGATTATAGCTTTTGTGAGGGCCTTTCTCCAATCCCGCCCATAGATGAAAAAACAAAATTGCCCCATCCTCCGGATCATATGGTTTACATTGTAGGGTATGGATTTGTCAAAAAAGGCGAGGAGAAAACTGAATGTTTTTTAGTTAAAAATACATGGGGGGAGGAATGGGGATTTCACGGATTAGCAATGGTTCCGGTGACATTGTTTTCACGTGTGGGCTATCCCAAAGGAGTGACAGTGCGTGACTCGCACATAATCAAACAAAACGATTACCATTTAGAGGATACTTTCAACAAAATTCATGGAATGCATAAATAATTGTGATATTGTGATGAAATTAAGGCTCATACCCTTTACTATTGTGTAAGTTGATTTTGGTTGAGCCCTACTTGTTTTGTGTTATGTTATATTCGCTCTAATCTTTTGTAATCATGTTCAAGTCACCATTTGCCGGATGCTTTTAGCACAACTATTTTCATAAGTTTGTGTTATACTCCCTTTAATTTTTTTGTTGTTGCTTTTCATTTTTTCAAAGGTTTGATCCATACATTGTTGTTTCCTCTACAACATGTACACGGCCTAGGATATGATGCTAGGGATGTTTGGGGTCCATTTTTCTGTCGATATAATGTAAAATAATTTGGGATCGGATAAATATTTATTGATGCACCTATATATGACTATGCTAAGTTTTTTTATCCATAGTATTTGGTAAATTGTGAATTTTTTTATTTTCAGCTTCTCCCAAACGCATAATAAGCCTATTTCTGGTACATTGACTTTAAGAATGTATTACATTACTTGGCAGGAAAAAAATAGAGAAACTAAAGAATGTATTACATTAGGATGCTCTGTTGCTGTTTTGTTGAATTAAATAGTTGTGATAGTTGGAACTTTTATCATCTTACACTTTATTAGTTGTGAATTACACTTGTACTTTTGTCAATAAGCTTGTTCGAATATATGTACGGCCATGTTCCACTACAAACCTGCTAGAAACTACCTACACAATATAACAAATCACTGGTCTCAGTTATTCAAATTTACAAATCATTAATTTATATTGGAATTAACACTTATAGTTTATGGACCGGGTGGTGTGTCTTCGAATTGGAACCAACAAGTAGATGATGAGAATGAGCCGACTTATTAGATTGTTCTGGCTTCAGTTAGTTAGCAGGTGAACTGACATATGAGGGGGTTCGATACTGCCCTGCTGCTATTATTATTCTGTTTGTAAGCTTGCTTGCTTTTTTCAGTGTCACAGTTTATGGAGCTATAGACAATAGTATCCTCCCTTGTGTTCTGGAAAGATGATTTTGATTTGCCTATTTCAGTTTTCTTCATCACCTTATTGTTGCTACACATTTTATGATTTTCGCTAGTGAAGAGATACCTGGATCACCAAGCAGTTTTGTGATTGTGATCACTTTCCTTGCATTTGGTAAGATTACTACCACCACCTGTGTTGGAGGTATCAATATCATTGTCATCTTGTACCTTCTCCTCCTCAGAAGCTGCAGCACCTGTATAACATAGTTTTTGTCCTTCGAACTGAACCTATAAAACAGAGGTTTAGAACTTCCCTTCTTTTGCATTTTAATGGTTTTTTTTTTCATTTGTGTAATATTGTTTTGAATTTCCAAAAAGTACAGAATGTTCTAAAAAAGCTCAACAGTCTCGGAATCACTCTCATCTCTTTTTAATTGTGTAGTATGAGGAACTTATAGTAGGTTATTGTCGGGAATGGAAAGCAAATGATGGGTAGCATCTCTTTTTAATTGTGTAGTATGAGGAACTTATAGTAGGTTATTGTAGGGAATGGAAAGCAAATGATGGGTAATTCACAAAGCAATCACGATGTTTGATGGTTATGAACTTATGTCAATGATAGATATACTCCCTCCGTCTCACAATACTTTTCTCGTTTAATATGTCGGGACTGTCCATAACATGAGATAAATTACTAATTTACGTCTAATCTATAAGTCCAAATATAGTCATTAGTGATCTTGTTGGATTCGTATTTATGAGTATTTTAATACAGTCAAGTTTTTATATTTAAAACTAATACGAAATTAAAGATATTAACGATCAAAAGTGTGCGTTGGTAAACGTGATAAAGCCATAAAGGTAAACAAGAAAAGTTTTAAGAGACAGAGGGAGTAGTATTTAGCATTTAGCAAATAAAAAAATATGATAGATATTAGAATTCATGATTACCAAAATGACACATGTCTTTCTATGATTGGTTATGAAGATAATAATGTAAATGGACCCTCCTACATTCATATTAGCCATCCAATTAAAATTCATGTTTGTCACCTTATTTTGGAGATATTTTTGGGAATAATTTTTTGGTTCCTAGACATTACTTTTACTTTTTTTTTTTTTTGCGAGAAAGAAATAAGATTCATTAAAAATTGAACACAATCGAGACAAATCCCCAATTGCCAATACAATCAGGTTGGAAAACAAATAACAAACTAATAACAATTAGTTGAATTGTTTCCTGATCGTTTAATACACATATTGGGATAATCAAAGTTGATTATCCTTCAATTAACTATAAATTCATATCGAAACACATTGTCGTTTCTGGTATCTCATTATCAATCAAACCAGGACATGTGTTACCCAAAGTACTATGTGAAGACCATGTTTTAAAAAACTACCAGACTCTTGCTCAAGCAATTGGTCTTCAGCATGTAACATACTTGGCAGTTGGCAGATGCATCAAATTTTGAATGCTTAAGTTGTTCATCCTATAAACACAATGGATGTGACTAAGAGCCCGTTTGGCCCCCCTTTTTTTTTTTTTTTCACTTAAAGTTTGGATGGAGGTGTTTGTCTCCCCTTAAAGTGGAGCCACTTAAAGTGGAAAGTAGGTTAAAAAAAAAAAGTAGCTTGGAGGTACTTTTTTTCCACTTATTTTTTTTCGTATATCAATTTTTATGTATTTGAGTCACCATTTAACTTGTATTGTATTCTTTTCATATATTTGTATTTTATACTTTCAAAAAAATATAAATTTCTTTTTTTTTAATTAAATTTTTAAAAATAAATTTACTTTAAGTGGAATTAGCCAAACAGATACACCTAACTTTAAGTAAAAATTATCACTTTTCACTTAAAGTGAGTAAGTAGCACTTTAAGTGATAAGTAACATTTTTTAAGTTAAGCCAAACACGCTCTAAATCTCTTGCAGACTATTTTTATGAAAAATATTAAAATCTTAAATCCAAAATCTCCCAAAAAAATAACAATAAATTAAAATTAAATTAAATTAACTCTCAATCCCAAAGTTTTTTAAAGTCTTTAACAATATCAAACCAACAATAAGCATGTGTCATATTCCGTCTATGTAGTTGTCTAGACACAACACAACCTTTGATCACACATCAATGAATCCATCCTCGAAATTACACAACACTGTGACACCAATCCTCAACTTCTTACAAAACTGCAGAACCCCAACTCAATTCAATCAAATTCAAGCTCAAATTATTACACAAAATCTTTCATCAAACACCAACATTGCCCCTCATTTTATCACCACTTGTCAATCTTTAGGCCTTTTAAACACAGCCCTCAATTTTTATACCCACATAGAAAAACCCCATGTATTCGTTTGTAACACACTTATACAAACATTTTGTAACCATAAATCACCTAAAGATTCAATCTTTATGTATACCCATATGATCAAGAACTCTATTTTGCCTAATAATTATACTTACCCTTTTGTTTTAAAGGCTATTTGTGATGTTAAAGATTTTTCTAAAGGGAAATGTGTGCATGGACAGATTGTGAAAATGGGTTATTTTTGTGATGTTTATGTGATGAATTCTTTGTTGAATTTGTATGGTTCTTGTGGGGAGATGGTGTTGTGTGAGAGAGTGTTTGATGAAATGTCTGAGAGAGATGTTGTTTCGTGGACTGCGATGATTAGTGGGTATAGAGAGGCAAAGAGATATGATGATGCATTGGTTGTTTTTGAGCAAATGCAGTATGCAGGTGTTGAACCGAATCGGGTTACTATGGTGAATGCTTTGAGTGCTTGTGCTAGTTTTGGTGCTATTGATATGGGGGTTTGGATACATGAATTTATTAGGAGGAATGAGTGGGAGTTGGATGTGAAGTTGGGTACTTGTTTGGTTGACATGTATGGGAAATGTGGGAAAATTGAGGAGGGTTTAAGGGTTTTCGAGAGCATGGTGGAGAAAAATGTGTTTACTTGGAATGCATTGTTGAAGGGGCTAGCTGTTGCCAAAAGTGGACAGCAAGCAGTCTGGTGGTTTTGTAGGATGCAAGAAACTAGTGTAAAACCTGATGTTATAACATTGATTTCGGTGCTTTGTGCGTGTGTACATTCTGGATTGGAGCAGATGGGCAAATGTATATTTGCTTCGATTATAGTCGGAAAGTATGGATTTTCGCCCACTGTGAAACATTATGCTTGTATGATTGATCTTTTAGCACGGTCAGGGTCTGTGGAACATGCTTTGAAGGTCATAGAAGCATTGCCGATTGAGCCAACTGTTAGTATGTGGGGCGCATTCTTAGCTGGCTGTAGGACTCATGGTAGAGTAGAACTAAGTGAGCTTGCTGCTTGGAAACTTGTGGGTTTAGAACCAGATAATAGTGCTTATTATGTTGTTCTGTCTAATATATATGCAGAGACGTCCAGATGGAGTGATGTCGAAAAAGTGCGGATGTTGATGAAAGAAAGGGGGCTTAAGAAAGACTTGGGTTCTAGCTCCCTGGAACTTAATCCCCGGCTAGTACAAGATTTGTTGGCATAACATGTAGCATTTGTAGCTCACAAGAGATGTCTCGGTTTTCTGGCATATTTGATTGTAATACAGTGATACATAGGATAAAAGTCTTTAGTGAAAGCACTTTGTATCAGTTCTAATCTGGAAGCAATAGATTTGAATCACTTTCATCATCAGCGACGTATTATTATAACTTTACAATATTCAATTCTGCAAACTTACAAAAAGTCTAGGTCATGTAACAGGATCAAATAAACACAAAGCACTTGCAGCCTTCAAAAAAGAATGCAATGCTGCCGTAATGGAAGAAAAAAGAAAAGAAAAACCTGAGAACTAAGAAGTGCAATGCTGGAATGACAGAAGAACAAGAAAAGAAAACGAAAAATTACTTAATAGACTGATGATCAAACTAAAGCACATTGTTTGCGTCAACGTCGCTAGGACCTTTCAAGATGTTTGTGCCTCAATCATGGCACCAAACACTCACAAGGCAAATTTCAATATCAACTATACATGCTAATTTCATGTCAAATTCTTTTCTTTTTCTTCATATGCATTATCGTAAACTTTACAAATGCAACAGCAACAATCATGAATGAACAATAAACTTGTTTAATAGAACAATCGTTGCAACAACAAACTTCTTAATGATGCGACAACATAAACTTCTTACATCTTCTCGTTATAATTATTTTTATTTTTTTCTGATTACAACAGGTATAACAGCTATTTACAGCAAATTCATAGATAGAATTATTATCTATTATCTTGCAATAACAAAAAACAAACATCATAGGAATCCTTCAGAAAGCTTCTTCGGGCTTCAGAAAGTTGTGATATTCCAATTGAGTCATCTCTCCATTAGTTGGTGGATCAAACTTGCAGCGGTAGAAACTGCAAAATTTTATATCTTTTGTGAAAAGATTTGCTAATAAAGGAGAACAAAAGTAATAATTGGTTGATTTATCTAATTCGGCAATATGTAAAAATAATATGAAATAATCATAGTATTCTTTTTTAGGCACAAAGTTGACTCACCTTCCGTCCAAGCCAAGAATGACCACCGTATTCTTTTGATGACCAAATGCAACAATGTACTGAGAACTTTCAATCAATCGAAATTGAGCCACTGACCACTCTGAGCTGAAGTACTTGGGCAATACTCCTATAAAATAAGAAATTACTCAGACATTAACTTGATGGTGACACATTGAACATGTCCGTTCACATTTTATTTATATATTTTATACCATAGACAATGCATTACAGGTATTACAAATGCCAGATAAAGGAACAGGAGATAGAATAAGGGGTTCACCGATTTTAAATGAGATAATAAGCAAAGATTTCAAACTGACATTATCAACTAATTGATTCCTAACTTTATAAATCCGTACTTGCAGCAAGTACATCATGAAAGCACCCATCAACAGTACTTGCAGAAGAAACTAACTAGCAATCTAACACCAATGATGAAGTAGCATTCCATACAAACTAAATCGGCACACTCCTCCGCAAGAGGTAAGTCAACTAAACACCGTCCAAACACATATATGAAATCACTCTCATACTGTTAATTTTATTCCAATTCTTCCACCAATGGCTACTTCTATAATGTTGTCAATATACCAAAATGCCAATAAAGTTAGGCAGCTGAATAACAACAGTCCCTAGGTCTTGTAGGCAACAACCATCCCTGTTTGGTTGGAGGGAATAGGGGTTTAGTTTACCAAGACGGTTAAAACTTGAACGGAACTCGTTCTCGACCTTGAGCTCTTAGAACCAGTTCGGCTTGATAAGAAAACTCAAGTCAATCTGAGTTCTATATGAAGGGAAATGAGAATTAGTCTTAAAATCATATTTGACAGACTTGGGCTTCACAATCTGATGTAAGGAAAGAAACAATCTGATGTAAGGAAAGAAACAATCTGGGGACAGATTACAATTTGAACTACTTTGTAAACAATTATGCCCAACTTTCATTAAACTGTCATATAATTACAAGTTCAAACTAAAGCATAATACTTTCAATTTATAACTGGATACTTGTTCCTTCCTCCTGCTACAAAGGGTCAATTTGGGGCCAACCTGTTGTGCCGAGTAAAAAGTGGAGGAAAGATATAAATCTTTTAAGTTGGAGGTGATTTAAGTAGTTAATCTTAGGTTTTCTTAATATTAAGCTTAATATTAAGCTTGAACACCTGTACAGGCCAAGACATGGTGTTGATGCTCAACCTCCAATAGGCCCAACCAAACTTGAGCTTCTTCAAGAGTTTCACGGAAGTTCGAGGCCAAACCTCAGCCAACCTACTTAGTAATTATCTAATCTTATAATTCATCTGAAGTCAACTAGGCAAATTTGTTTCACTCCATTTATGTTCAAACCTAACTCTAACTTCAATTCAAAATTATATGATTTCTCTAAAACAAGTAAATTTCTACTATACACACTTAACAGAATATAAACAAGATAAAGCCAATCCAAGTTCCAAGAAAAGCATCCAAACTCAACAAGTTTTTTACTGGTATTTGTGAAGGGTCGAAATTGTCTTTTAACTATATATAGTAGAATCAATTACTTATTAGAAACTAAAACCCTCTAAATGAAGAAATGATACAACTTCCTTTCTTAAGCGATTAGATGGTATATAAACTGGTGAAGGAACCATAGAGAACTATTCAGGCCCCCGTCTGCCATTTTCCCGCACAAGTATCCATCAGACTGAAAATTATACCTGTAGCCCACAGACAAAGCAACTGTTTAAGAGCTTTTAGCTCCTCAGTTACCGTCACTGTGCAAAGACTTTATGTGTTTATAAAGTCCTCTCTATGGTCCAAATCAAAAGAGATCAAATGCAAAGATAAGCATTCGACCTATTATAAAAAGGAAGGATATCTGGATCAGCCATATAATAAAAGAGAAAGAATAAGAGATATATTAGACCTATGAAAAATTCTTGTGTTTTTCTGACAAGGTTACATCTCTATTTATAGAGCAAAAGAGCTTAAACCGAACATGTATCAAATTCTTGATAATTAGTTGGTAGCTCAATGAGATCAAATGATAACTTCAACGGTTTTTCCCCTAAGAGTGTTTAGAAACATGGAATTCATTCTAAAGGATGGATTTCTAAGTTTATATTTAATTGTGATGTTACTGAACCCAAGTTCTAATTATTTTGAATATCCAAACATTTTATTGGAATCAATCCATCACTTGAAATGAAATTCTGGTCTACAAACAGGCCACGAGAAAAAAGAGTTGGGGAAGTAGAAGAACATTAAAGAATCATGGTTCCATCTAGATATTTTGCTACCTTTTAATTGGAATTACTACTTTGGATTTCGGTCATTGATGCCTTTGATGTTTTTCAATATCTTATTAATTGGCTGAAAAAACCATCGAAATTGATTAAACTAAATGTGCCCTCTGCAGGGCTGTAACCGAAGCAGTTGGGCAGGAAGGTCAAGATAATGTCAATGCGGGGAGCAAGAAAGAAAATGAAAAGTAAAAGTGACCATGATACAGATAAAAAGGAGACTTTTGTAAGAGAAGTAAAAGAACAACTCGTTTCTCCCAATGGTGAATGTATGGAGTATTTCCAAGCTTTAAAAGGACCAGATGTAGTTACCAAAGTAATTACCATGAGCAAGAGATAGGTTGTATGTAGCAGTAAGAAGAAGCGTGGGAACATGGTTATCAGTTGGTCCAGAATATGCATATGATCTGTCATATATGTATTGTGTATACCTAACTTCTCTCGCAGAAACATTAGCTACTACAAACTACCATTTTAGAATATGTTTATGTTGTTCTGTAGCATGTAATTTCTCTCTTATTAAGATTTCTAGTCCTAACGAAAGTTCAACATGTTAACAACGATATATTCTACAAACTACCATATTGCATGTTAGCCAATGCTTAAAGCTCCAGATAATAGAACTACTGCATTACTATAAGAACGATAATGTCATAAACATCACAAGCCTTACCAGATAATCAAATCCTAATCGTGAGATTATGCCTCTATTGAAAACACAGTGACACCAATAAACTGCCAGGTATTACTCTGAAATATGTGGTCTCTCCTTTGGCTTCCATCCTTCTGCAAGCAGACCTGATTCAACACGAACTACAATACAGCAGACAGTGAGAAAATCAAAAAAAACATGTGTCCAAATTAAATAAAAAATGAGAGGAAGAAGGTGCTTTCGTATAGCTATGGATTAAAAGGACTGAACAAACTACAAAGATGGGGGACAGTAATCTCAAATTCTTAATTCCATCTGTCCTTTTCTACCTCTGCAATTTGTGTGTGCCCAAACGTACTAATTTCGACAGTAGTTGAAGAAAAATTTGTTATTTCCGTCTCCTTTTTTAAGCCAATGAATTCTGGATTTTTGAAAGAGCAGTTCTTCTTCTTGTTGTAAAACAGACTTGTAATTATCAATTAGTCTAGCTTCTTCCTCGAGCTGAGCTAAGGAAGGGATGTCAGGCAACTCGTTTCTCCCAATGGTGAATGTATGGAGTATTTCCAAGCTTTAAAAGGACCAGATGTAGTTACCAAAGTAATTACCATGAGCAGGAGATAGGTTGTATGTAGCAGTAAGAAGTGAGGTAACATGGTTATCAGTTGGTCCGGAATATGCATATGATCTAACTGCATAGCAGGACACATAAGGGGGCAAGCTGGTTATTATGGTCATTGTATTTGCAATTGGCAGCTATCTTTTCAAGTTTGTGTTTCTTATACTCAAACCAAAAGTCCAAAAGTGAGCATAAGCATCCAGACGAATAAAATGCAAAAAATAAAAATGGTAACTCAAGCTATTATTTAAAGGCTGATCTCAAGCAACCACATAAATGGATGCTACTTAAGAACTAACGCGAAAAAAAGAGACTTTCAGCTCATTTAACATGACCCTGACACGAGCCAACTTGGAAATTGTTTTCCGATTGATTCTTGATAGAATTCAGTAGCTGCGACATAAAGAGTACCCCAACATACTTGTCACTGTAGTCAAAGAAAAATTGAAATTTGAAGGACTAAATTAAGTGAACACATACAGCACCAATTGAAGGTAACATCCGCATAAATATAGTAGATGAGAATGTATAGGGGTTAAACGAGCTTGTAAATAACATGCCTACATGTTTTCAATAAATACCACAACTGAGAAAATGCAACCAGAATACACTAAATACACTAATAAGGTTTGTAGCTCTAAATACCCGCACATTCAGCTTGAATTTTTCAAGGCCGAATATCTGATGTAAAAAATAATATCACATCCTCCGAATGACCTAAAAACCAGTTATATGTAATTTGCAAGGTAATTCGAGTGCAAACTCGCAGAGTGTTGGCAAACTACATGCCTTACCACTAACATAATCCCCTACATGAAATTTGAAACCTATACCAGTATTTTGAAAGTTTAGAAAAAATGGTAATCTCTGAAAGAAATAAAATAAAGCTCAAAATAAAAATAGGGCAGAAATCTATAGCACATACATACATAACAAACCATAAACCATTCAGCAAAGAGTGCTTTTCCGATGGGGATTCCAAGCAACAGAAAGCTATATATACATTAGTGAGTTTGCTCTAATATTACCATCATCCATTGGCAAGCCAAGCCAGAGGGTTTGCCAGATATAGATTAAACCTTAGCCAAGCCAGAGGGTTTGCCAGATATAGATTAAACTAAAGTACGAGTTGATGAAGTATATTTTAAAATTTGTATATTTTACATCATGAGTTAAATGAGTTTCTAGTTGTTAGTAAATAGAGTAGATCTTTAGCTTGGCAAATTGATACTAATACTTGCATTGTTAGCAAATAACAATAACAGGAAACTACGGAAACGAGTGAATAACCATCAAAACTGGAAAAGGAAAATAGAACTTTGTTCAAAGAGTGCAAGTTATAATAAAATATGTAAACTAAAACCAATCTCGTTAAAACCCAAAGGAACAATAATTAGAGAGTGCAAGTGATAATATAGCTTAAATGAAACTTCATTTCTTGTTCAGCAGTAATAGAGTACAAGTAAGAAAAATTCATTTCTTCTTTTCAAAGTGAGTGCAAGAGATTAAAAAAAAAAAAAGTATCAAGGGCTTCAAAAACACTACTGCAAGTTTTGGAAAACAACATTTTGAAAAATTGTGAATATTCATTCCTCTATTCCTCTGGTACACGGAAACCACCAACAACCATGACATATTCTCGCATTATAGGTTCCAACATTACAACTTCAATTGGACTGAATTCCCTCCATCCAGGATAGTTAGCAAATAAATCTTTACCTTGGCCAGTCAAATCAATGTTGTTTGCCCGTGTGGAGATCATGTAATGCCCACCAGCTCTAAGATAAAATGCAGCATTACCAACAATCCCAAAAATCGAATCTACCTGTTGAGGATATTCAGCAAAGATCACATCAACCATACTAACAACCATGCGGTACTTCCAATGATAATCAGGCTTTTCAAAAATGGTTATAACATTTGGCCTCTTGTCCACCATGTTTACAACAACATCGGACAACCCAACTATATAGACCAAACCATCCGATCCAACCAGATCAGACAAATGTGAAACCGTAACTTCACATACATCTCCCAGGTATAAAACGTGAGAGCCGGGTTTAACACATAATTTTTTAACGCCACATAGGATTGCAGCAGCCAACTTCGATCTAAGCGGATTCCATACTCTGTACTCCACTTCAATACCGTCCTCATTTTGAGTACATATTAATTCCTCGCCATAAAGAGCTTGACCTGGTACTAAATTTTTAGTACAAATGAACTCCTCCTTGCCCTTGGCAATAAAAACTCCTTCAAATCTATGTGGCACAACCACAAATTTTTTTCTTGGAAGAGGGTGCAATCGCTTTGGAACTTTCTACAACTATTGTAGTAGACCTTTGTCCGCCTCTATGTGGCACAACGTAAAGTTGTTGCAAGGAAGATGATGAAATCGCCTCGGAACCTTTTACGACCGCTGTAGTAGACCTTTGTTTGCTATAAAGGCGTGCGAGATTCAGTTGTTGCTTTCCTAAGTCTTTAGGCTCCAAGCCGTCGAAAAATTTGTCAATTTTCGCCCGCAAACAACGCATGACATCAATATGATAAATACCACCTTTGACGGCGCCCATTCCCGTTGTAGTTAATATGTTTCTTCCCAAAAATGGGTCGTAAGTTGCAACACAACAACTCAATTTGCCATCTACTCGTTTTGGAAGGTTATACACGAGAAAATCTTTCAATTCTGGAGTAACCGTCGTATTGGATATAGCGTTCATTTGAACGAGGGCGTCAGCCGTTGATGAAAAGGGATGAAAAGCTTGGAGCCTTAAGATGTCGTTGATGTCCTTCTCAGGGGATTCAAAGTTGGAAATGTACTTCTCATGTGATTTATAGTTGGAAATACAAGGGTTTCCCTCTCCATGAGCATAAACCAGACCACGGTTGGAAATACAAAGGCTTCCCTCTCCATGAGCATAAAAAAGAGCATATCCGGAGGCAAATTCAAAGAGGTAATAAGTCGGCAATCCATCCCAAAGAAATCGAGTGACTACTCCATTGTTGACGCCTTTCAATCGATTGTTCATACTGTTCACTTGCTTCTTTATGTCTCTTAATTTACTCTTCTTACCACCAAGCTTCCTCTTCTTTATAACCCCTTCCATCAAACTTACAATTTTTCCTTTTAATCCCGAAACTTCCAGCATCATCAAAACCAGCATTATATCAAAAGGGACCGAGGGAGTACTAGCTTAAAACCTGTGCGATGCATAGATTTTTTTTAATATTATATGAATATTTTTCATTAATTTAAATTAATTATTTTAAATCATGAATTTTGTAGGCTTAAATTTTTAGATGAGATGATTTGATAATAATTATAAAAATGGTATCCGTGATATTTCTAGAAAAGAAGAGATTATAGTTTTTTTGTTTGTAAAGAGAATAGATTTTAGTTAGAAATATAGAAAAGATGATAGGTTTTAGTTGAAAAAGGTAATCGATTAATTATTTGTAATTATAAAATTATTATTTTATTTTATTAAATAGAATGTCCGTAATATGATTAGAAATAGAAATCGAGCGATTCTAGAGCTCGTGCGGGTTCTCCTTTATTTATGTGATAGATACATATATACTAATATATTAAAGCCGAAAGATTGAAAGTTTGATCGATTTGGTTTTCGGTTTGGTTATCCTAATTATTAAAATAAATAATGACATAATATAATTAATGGTAATTAGCCATTGCTATTTTCAAATTTACTTTTAGTTGAAGATATTACCTTTTATAAAAACATCAATAGTAACATATCATCAAATTATTAATATTTCCTATCTAATTAAAACACGTTACCTTTTTTTATTTAAAACAAATCTTACAATAATTAATATATCACACCATATTTTCAATTATTAATAAAATATATTAAAAATTCATATACGTTGTTTATAATAAGAAAATATTAGTATAATACGTAAATATGAGTTTTCAATTATTAATAAAATATATTAAAAATCCTTATACATTATTTATAATAAGAAAATATTAGTATAATACGTAAATATGAGTATATTAAATTAAAATTTAAAAACCTATTAAATTGATAATTATATAAAAACATAATTGTACTACTAACTAAAATTTAATAAATACCTAAAATATCTTATTTTTCAGTTAATTTAAAAGACATTTACTTTTAATTGAACATATTACCCTTTATACACACCTAATATTTATCTATTTTTTCTAGAGCTCCTCTATTTTAAATAATTAAAATCAAAACTTCCTTCTTTAAGACCTATTTTTTAGAAAAGAAATCAAAACTTCCATCTTTAAGCCCTATTTTTTAGAAAATAAATAAAAATTTTCGTTTTAATCATTGACATTAACATCTTCAAAATAGAAAAGGTTTTCAAATTTGTGGAAAAGAAGAAGTCAAATTTATATATTCGAATTTCGAAATAGAAAACAAATTTTATATTCTTATATATATACAATCATTGTTCTAATATTAGCTATAAATAAAGAAAATCCAAAACACTTTTCTCAACATTATTTTGATTATTTGAGACAACATTACATCTTCTGGATAGATTGATGTGTATTTATAAATCGGTTGTGGAAATTTGTCCTGCACTTTTATTCTCGTGTTTTTGTTTATTTTTTGTTTTGCTGAATTGTGTGTGTACATGATTGTGATCAAGTTTTTTTATTACATATATTTAAAACTAATCAGGTTCATGTCATTATGCAGAATAATGACACAGCCAACATGTGCCTTACGAGTTTTTTCCAAAGGCGGTTAATTTTCTCATTGCTAGTCCGTTAAGTATTTACGGCTGGTGCGGTGGAGGAGGAAGTAGTTGTATATCCAAATAAGCTGCCATTGTTCTTCAGCTCATATGCTGCTGCTTCTGAGGAGGAGAAGCTAGCAGGGCTCATATCTCCAACAAGGGTAGTGTGGTATTTAGTTTTACCAAATGCAAGTGGTCAGAACACTGCGTGTTAATCCAGGTGTCTTTTAATCACTAAACAACATATTAGATGTGGTAGCAACGATAAGGTCACAAGAGTGGTCTTGATGAATTTGTAGAATTGTATGACATAAAATAAATTAATTAGCTTCATTTTTTTTGGCAAATTTCTGAACAGGGGTTTGTAAAAACCTATTGGCATATAAACAAACAGTAACATCGACCATATAAGCTCATAGTAGTGCAACAAAAACTAGGTATCCAGCGGATCTACGAGTGATAGTGACAAGCAACAGAAAGGAATATAATCTCGGTGAATATGAAGGCAACACTAGAGTCAAGAGTCTACAATGTAGGGAAATATTAAATGTCTCCTCTCTACTACTTAAACCGATCGTCAGACATAGTTTTACTAGAATATTGTGGAGACATTTTCAAACCAAATGCAGATTACCATAAATTGCAGATCTCCAAACGAAATGCAGATTGCGATAGATCATTAATTCACTTTAAACTTATTGATCAACTTAATTACCAAGTAAAAGTGTCAAAAATATCGAATATTTATGATAATATTGCAACAATCACAACTAATCCAACAGAAACAGCAAGAAAGCTTCCTTATGTAACACTTTCTTAAAGTCATAGTCATTGTTATAGCCAAAATTCGGTTCGGGTATTTTCAAGATGGATTCAGGTCAATAACGGGTTCAATTTGGGATTCTAGAGAACAAATTTGGGTTTTTAGGATGTTAGGGCGCGCCCTGAGGGTTTAGGCCGCGCCCTGGATGATATGTTGGAATTCTAGGATGGTAACAATGTCGATTTTGTATTTTGATTATCTAAGAATTCCCTACTGTCGTATCTCAGGAGGGGGATGTCCGTCGTAGAAGGCCTATAGGGTTTTCCTAGATTTAGGGATCTTTCTTATACACTGAGGGCATGTTCTCCTCGGTGCAAAGATTGGTCTCTCTTTGGTGTGTGCTTTGGAGCTCTGTTCCTGTATTCAATGGGTGCGTTCTCATTGGGGAACTTTGGAGTAATCTGCACTTTGCACCCAAAAGCTCTGGATCACCTGTCCTGCTATCTGGTGAGTGCTTCTCATTCGGGGGACAGGGATGCGTTCTGCACTTGGGGTAAACCATGGCTTTACCTGCATCCTTGAAATCAAGAAATAGCTTGTAGCGAATAGGACTAGTCCTCGACGGGGGAAGTTTCCATATTCGTGAAGTCTTGAGATCTTGGATGAGCCTTGGGCCTTTTGTGGTTAGGCCTCATAGTAGAACATTCCGGATGCTGGATCGATATCCAAGCCCATTTGGGTTTCTTGCTCTCCAAGAACTACGTATGGCTTGATCCCCTATAAATACCGGGGTACGTAGGCCGATTGAGGGGTTGGAAGTCGAGAGCTCTGAAATAGCCGCCACTAACCCTATCAATCTCAGCCACTAATTATAAACTGCCACTACACACCACCACTCTTTTCGGCGAAGAACCACCGTTGTAGATCTTGTTTCCGGCAACGTACCTCAAATTTTGTTGTTACCAAATTCCTCCGTCAACAAATTGGCGCTAGAAGGAGGGGCAGCCAATCAAGATCTGAATCTTAGGAGGAAAAGATGTCTCGCAATCAGCATGGAGGTTCTCTTGGAGAAGATGATTACGATTCTGAAGATAGCCGGGGGGTAACCTAGTTCGTGATGAAGCTTATGTTCCGGAGGAAATCTCTGCCCCTCTACACCACCATGGAACTCCAGTAGCCGCCGGAGGATAGCCGCCCATTCTTATCAGCAACGCGGCATTAATAGAATAGCTGTATCGCATGGGAGATGCCCTAAATAATTTCGGGGCAAGATTGAGTTCTGTGGAGGAAGAGCAAGGATCTAGGAGAAAATCTCGGAGTATTCCGTGAAATCATCGCCGATCAGGGAAATCCCCTCAGATTGAGGAAGATTCTCGAAGGAGGGAGGAAAATCAGGAAAGGAGATTCAACTGGTTACTCCTCGAAGGTTAGATTATTCTGATCCTATTGTTGAACATCCTAGTGAAGATAATTCTGAACGCAGGTTGTCGAATCCTCAAGAGAGGGCACGCCATCATCCTCACCGTTCAGGACGCATTCCTAGTGAGATTCAAAGGGATGAAGAACAGATGGCTAGAGAAAGGAGGGATTTCGCCAGCTTGAAAGAACGCCTTGGAATAAGGCTTAATGATGACGATTTGAGGATGGTACTCCTCGAGCAACAGAAGAAAAATAAGTATTTGGAATCGCGGCCCCATGATTCACAGCGCGCGCCCCCTGACAACAGGTCGAGGCCCCTTGAACATGAGCGACCTCTTGCTCGCAATGATAATCCACAGCGCGTGCTCCCTGTTCACAACAGGTCGCGGCCCCTTGGATTTAAACAAGCTCCTCATCATGACAACATTGGAAGAAGAGGAAACCATGATAATGGTGATAGAAGAATGGATTGGTATCAAGGAAGTGGGCGACCCCGTAATCAGGGCGCGCCCTCAGGTGGAAGTAGGGATGACAATTTGTCCCGACCCGATGGATACCCGACCCGATGGATACCCGACCCGTTCCGATCCAATTAGGTCTAACCGAATCCGAAATTTTGGATCTGGATCTGGGTTTGGGATTTATTTTTACCCGAATAAATTTTAGGTCGGGTTTGGGTTTTGTCCTAACCGAACCGAACCGGACCCGAAACCCGAAAATTGAACCGAACCCGAATCCGATCCGAAGTACAAACATATATATAAACATATATATAAATATATATGTGTATAATATAGTGTATATGTAATATATGTTTTAATTTTTAATTTTCTAATAGTCTAATTATTTTAATGCTATTAATTTAAATCCTATCCAACTTAAAGTTACTATATAGTTTCTCGTAATCTCATCAACATTATTTATTTGTTCATAAATTATAAAAAGACTCATCTTATAGAGCATCCAAGTGAATTTTTGACAGGTAAATTTTACAAATTGAGAGACATATATTTAATATTCATCTTTTAATTATATATATTTGGATGATGCATGTGCTTATTTAGAATTTACATTTACGGGTGGACATTTGATTAAATATATTTTTTTAGTCGAAAAATTATTGTTTAAAAAAAATTTGTTAAATAATTGTATAAATAAACTGAGACCCGATTAAAACCCAAACCGAACCGAAACCCGACGGATCGGGTCTGGATCTAGGAATTCGGATTTCAATCGGGTTCGGGTCCGGATCTGGGTCCAATATACATATTTGGATCCGGGTCTGGTTTTCACAAAACCCGAACCGATCGACCCGTTTGCCATCCCTAGGTGGAAGATCCCCATGTATCCATCAAGTTCCCTCAAGTACCTCTGGTGAGTCTAGGTCAAGGACGCGCCCCCACTCAGGAGAGCAACATCAGAGAAGTTCTCAAGGGAATCCGCAACTTCATGGAAACCCTGAGGGACAGCAAACTCAAATCCCAGAGGATGATGTGGTTCCACCACAAGCAGGAGCTCAAGGAGGTGTTCAGGCAGCGGCACCACCTCCACCTCCACCCCCGGGGGGTACACAGACTGTGGCACAACTAAATATTCAGAATATTCCCGGAGTGGGAACATTCAATGTGGATGATTTGAAAAGACTTCTTACTCACCTGGATGGAGGACGAATATCTGCTACGACACCAACATCTTCACCATTCTCGGTTGAAGTAAGAGAAGCACAACTCCCTACAGGGTACCGGTCTATGACTAATGATTTACGCTTTCATGGAAATGCTGACCCAGTAGAATTCCTGGGTCGGTTTGATATCGAAATGGATGTCTATCAGGTGATCGATTTAGCTAGATGCCGATTGTTAGCAGTAACATTTAGAGAGAGTGCGCAACAGTGGTTTCAGAAGCTTGGGCCAGGAGTAATTACATCTTGGCAGGTGATGAGGAATCTATTTTTAACCAAGTTCCAGGCAGCCGTGAAGTATGCTCCTCCTGCCACTACTTTGGCTAACATTAAGCAAAGGGAAGGAGAAAGTCTACAATCTTACTTCAAGAGATTCAACTCGAAATCTACCTTGGTGAGAGGAGCAACTGATGAAACACTCAAAAGCTTCTTAATAGCTGGATTGTCAGTAGGAACTGATTTCTGGAAACATCTTCAAGGACGTGATCCACCTACTTTGGCTGATGTATTTGCACAGGTTGAGTCTTTCAAGATTGTGGAACAATCCTTGGCAGATAATCGGAAAACAGACGGTCAGGGAAATTCTAAAGGAAGAGTTAACAAAAGGAAAGATTGGTCCTTGAGTCCGACACTCCGTACTGGGATTGGTGCTAATCGTGTGAATTCCACTGAAGTTGGACGGAATTGGGGACCTCCAGATACCTATACTTATGATAGAAGGGAAAGTAACTATACTCCTTTGGCTGCCTCTATTGAGCATATCTTTGAGGTAAATAAAGATAAGGGATTCTTCAGGAAGCCGAAGCCATTAACTTCCTGGAAGAGTAGAGATAAGAAGAAGTATTATGAGTTTCATTAGTCCTCAGGACACAACACTTACGAGTGTCGACAATTGAAGGATGAAATTGAGGACCTGATCAAAGAAGGATTCTTGACTGAATGGATTGTCAGAGAAGTAAAGAAGCACAAGGAGAATCCGGATAGGAAGGATGGAGGGCGCCCCCCCCCCAAAATAATGATAAGCCCGAGGAGAAGAAATTTGTCAGGGAAGGTAGTATTCATACAATATTTGGAGGACGACACTTGGGGGGAGATAGCAATCATGCTTTGGAGAGATATGCAAGGGAGGCAAAATATCGCCCCCTCACTAATGTGAACAGCTTGGAGTCTAGGCCACCCAAATTATTTAAGGGGGAATGTGTGGATATCACTTTCACTGAGGAAGAAGATAGATGGGTGCACCATCTTCATAACGATGCTTTGGTGGTAGCAATCCAGATTGGTTCCAAGAACGTACATCGGATTCTTGTTGACAACGGAAGTTCCGTGAACATCCTATACTACAGTACTTATAAGAAGTTGAGACTTCCTGATAAGGATATGATTCCAGACAATGGTTGGATATACGGTTTTTCGGGCGAATCTGTGAAAGTCATGGGAGCTATTAAATTACCAGTAACCCTCGGTGAAGGGGTTCTTTCTGTGACCCAAATGATGGACTTTATGATTTTGAATGTGGAATCATCTCACAATGCTTTAATTGGGCGCCCTCTGTTAAAAAAAATGAAGGTTGTAACCTCTATCTACCATCTTGCAATGAAATTTCCTACACCCAATGGTGTAGGAACTATACGAGGATCTCAGCATGATTCGAGGGATTGCTATCACAAGGCAATCAAGGGGTTTAGAAAGCAGCAAGGTGGAGGGCGCGCCCTGTGAGAAGGAAATTCAGAAAGAGAGATGAATCCTACTCCAGGAGAGGTTAGAGTTCATTATCTTGTCCAAGAACCTGAAGAGGTAGTGAGGGAGAGCATTCCAATACTTGATAATTTATAAGAAGGAATTCTAGAAGAAATCGAGGAAGACTCGGAGGAGGTTATCTCTGTTAACCTTAGAGGGGAGCAGGTTGAAGGAAGACGGATGTTGCTTGAAGGTCTAGTACATACCCTTGTTGAGGAAGACTTCCCTCTTGAAGAGGATGTGCCCTCCAAGGATGACATGCTAGTTGAGGACCCACGAATTTTTGATTCTGATATGGATCCACGAATTCCACAGTTGGTTGAAAAGACTGGCCCTGCGGAGGATACACTCTCAATATTGGTAGATGAGAAGGATCCGAGTAAGGTTTTGAAAATCGGGTCCCAGTTGAATTCCGAGATGAGAGGGATGCTCACTAATTTTCTCCTGAATAATCTGGATGTTTTTGCTTGGAGTCATGTTGATATGGTGGGGATTGACCCGGAAGTCATGTGTCATCGTCTGAATATAGATCCTACCAAGAAAGGAATCCGCCAGAAACGTCGACCGGTAAGTGGAGAGAGAGCAATAGCATTGAAGGAGGAGGTTGATCGACTTCTAGAGGTTGGATTGATTAAAGAGTCATATTATCCGGATTGGTTGGCTAATCCAGTCCTAATGAAGAAGCCAAATGGAAAAAGGAGGACTTATGTGGATTTTACAGATTTGAACAAGGCTTGTCCTAAAGACAGTTTTCCTCTTCCTCGGATTGATCAGTTGGTGGATGCTACGGCCGGTCATGCTCTTTTGAGTTTCATGGATGCTTACTCAGGTTATAATCAAATCCCAATATATGAACCCGATCAAGAACACACCTCTTTCATCATAGATAGAGGGTTATATTGTTATATTGGAATGCCGTTTGGTTTGATTAATGCTGGAGCAACTTATCAAAGATTGGTGAATATGATGTTCAAAGATTTAATTGGGAAAACCATGGAGGTGTATGTTGATGATATGCTTGTTAAATCCTTGAAGGCAGAAGATCATGTAAAGCACTTGGGGTAGATGTTCGAAATATTAAGGAAGTTCAGGATGAAGTTAAATCCTCAGAAATGTGTGTTTGGGGTGGAATCTGGAAAGTTTTTTGGTTTCATGGTAAATCATAGAAGAATTGAGGTGAATCCAGCAAAGATTAAGGTTTTGCTTGATATGAAATCCCCGTCTAGTGTGAAGCAGGTGCAAAGTTTGGCCGGAAGAATAGCAACATTGAATCGCTTTGTGTTAAAGTCTTCAGATAAATGTAGAGAGTTCTTTAAAGCGATTAAAGGAGCATCTAAGGATTTCGTATGGACTCCCGAGTGCGAACAAGCTTTTCAGAAAATCAAGGAGCAATTGGGGAATCCACCACTTTTGGCAAAACCAGTGGAAGGAGAAACTTTAATTCTTTACTTGGCAGTGTCAGAATATTCCATCAGTGCGGTGTTGGTAAGGGAAGAAATTGATCATCAGTCTCCAGTGTACTATGTGAGTAAGCGTTTGCTTGATGCAGAAACCCGATACACAAGTATGGAAAAGTTAGTTTTCGCTTTAATCCTAGCTTCGAGAAAACTTCACCCTTATTTTCAAGCTCATAAGATCGAGGTTCGTACAGCATATCCAATAAGAGGGATTCTTCATAAGCCGAAAGTTTCTGGAAGGATGCTAAAATGGGCGATTGAACTGGGGCAGTTTGATTTAGAATATACCACAAGGACTGCAATTAAGGGTCAAGCTTTAGCAGATTTCATCCTTGAATTCGAGTCAGAGAATGAAGAGAAGTCACTTGTATTGGTAGAGTCTGGAATTCAAACTCAGAGGGCGCGCCCTCTTGAGGAAATTCCTCAGCCATGGTGGAAGTTGCATGTAGATGGAGCAGTGAATAGTGGAGGAGCTGGGGCAGGTATAATCTTGGTTACTCCTGAAGGGAATCAGCTTATGAGTGCTATTCATTTGAAATTTCAAGCAACTAATATTGACGCGGAGTATGAAGCTTTGATTAATGGTTTGAAGGTAGCTGTGAAGATGAAGGTAGTGAATCTGATTATATTGAGTGATTCGAAATTAGTGGTCGGACAAGTTAAAGGTGGATTTCAGTGTAGGGGCCCAAGAACAGAGCTATATATGAAGTGTGCTCAGCGTCTTATTCAGAAGTTTCGGGAGGTGAGATTAGAGTGTATTCCCCGAGATGAGAATTGTAATGCAGATGTTCTGGCTAAGTTGGGATCCCAGAAGGAAGCAATGCTGTTGGGAACAGTTCCACTGCAAATTCAAGAGATACCAAGTATCCCGGAAGTGGAAGTTATGCAAATGGAAGCTATCCCGCATATAACTTGGATAACTCCAGTTCAAGGATATATTCGTGGAGGGATTCTTCCAGAAGACAAAGTTGAGGCAAGACGAATTCAGTATCAAGCAGCAAGATTTGTAGAATATGATGGAATATTATACAAGAGAGGATTCAACCAACCGCTTCTAAAGTGCATAGATGGAGACGAGTGCAATTACATCCTTCGGGAAGTTCATAAAGGAATTTGTGGCAATCACTCGGGGGGTGTTTCGTTGGCAATGAAGGTGGTAGTAATGGTGGCATCCTTAGCATCACATTCCTTCTTCCACTTGTTATCGGTTTCGATGACCATCTTCGACAACCTTTTGCTCTCAGTCTCAAGTTTGTTTAGGTGAAGTTTTTCTTTGTGCAATCTCTGGGCGCGCCCTAGGGATTGAACTAGAAGTTGAGCTGAGGCTTTGATCATCGAGTGTGTTTCATCGTCAACTTCCATATTTTGCCATTCGTCAACCTCGTTATCCTTAATAAAAGCGGCAACGGCTGGGCCGATGAGGGTCTCTGTGTATGAGGGCGCGCCCTCAGTCCTTTGTTTTTTGCCCTTATCGATAGCCGTTTGTTGGGTTTCAGCATTCCTTTTTAGAGATTCTCTAGGAGATGAGGATACGGGGTTTGGCTCTCTTTGCATGCTAGGGCGCGCCCTAGAAGTAGTGGGGCTCGCCTGTTCTGTGTGTTTTGTCTTGTCATCCTTCCTTTTGATAGTTCCAAACCCTCGAGGGATCTTTGGTGCCATATCTGCGCAAGACAAAGAAATGTTTATTACCGATACATTAGACGAACGAAGAATATGCATAAAGTATAACAATACATTTGAAGGTGTATTGAGAGTAAGAAAAGCAAGTATAGCATAGCAATAGTTAGGGCGCGCCCTAATTATAATGATACCTTGGTCAACATTTTCACTCTCACTATCGCTGGACGAAGCTACAGGGACCATTACACCGTTTTTAATTATTGAATCTACAAATAGATCCAACACTATTTGAAAGAATTCCGACTCTTTTTAATTTTTCTTCTGCTATGAGGGTTTGGAGGTTAAATCTCTCTGCTGCAATTCTAAGTACAGCCCTTGCTCTTCCTAAGGCCGCGCCCTGAAGGGTTTTTTGGACTCTTCTATTTGTTTTTATTTAAAGTTAGAATGAAGCTACAAAATCTGTAAAAATAAGATAAAAGAGATCAAGGGTATGTTCTAACTTACAAGGATTTTTGTTAAATTGAATACGAACACGAAGAACGTCCCAAACGAAGAAGAAAGGTTCTTTCCAGTGTTTGAGATGGCTAACTCTTCCTTCAGAGAAGCCTTTGTTATTGTGATATTTGTTGATTACCAAGTAGAAATAACCAACGTTTGATTGACGGATGCTAAAGAAGTAGTTGATTTCTTGCATAGAGGGAGCATCGAAATCAAGGTCATGGTAGAGGATGAGTAAAGCTAGGATAAGTTTATAGCTATTCAGGGAAAGTTGAATGGGGGCTAAGTCATACCATTTGAGAACTTTTTTAATGTATGGGTGCAAGGGCGCGCCCACACCAAGAGCTGCGAGTTTAGGAGTTAAAACCATTATAGGAATTTTAAAGTTTCTGTTGTAATTGAAGATGTGAGGACGATGGTGAGGATGGGGAATGGCCCAAAGACCTTCATGGCCATAGTATTCCATAACCCATTCGACCTCGTCAAAAGTAGCAGTAGAAGACATGTTTACACAGGCTAATTTGCCTCTTTCCTTTCTCATTTGATTTTTCTCTTTTTCAGTCATACTTTCCAATCCTCCCTGTTCAATGTCAAATTCTTCATCTAGAACTTCCCAGTGAACGAATGGGGTTGGTGAGGGAGGTGGAGATGATGGTTGTTCAGGAACCGTTAAAGGGGAGATGGAGGAGGCGGAAGGCGCGCCTTCATCAGAATAACTATCTGAAGGGTATGTGTCAGTAGAAGGGTTGGTAGGTGTTCCAAAGTCACTGTCATCAGGGTCGGAAGATGGTAAAGTTGGAATTTCCTTAAAGGTTAAGGTTTCCTGTGAAGGTTGTGGTTCTACTTCATGTTGATTTCGCATGCCAAGAGAAATGTTGTCAAAGGAATCCTCGCTTGAGAAGCTCATTTTTTCTTCGTTGAAATCTCTGATAAGGCGTGCCCTATCTTCTGAAGAAGTGAATGAAAAAAGTGGTCTAGGATAATTTGGAGATAGAGGAGCAGGAAGGGGAGAATGGATCCCGAGACTTCTGTTAAATTCCTCGAAAGGATGGAATAGGGATGGCGCGCCCTCCAGCTGCAAAGAATTAAAAATAGAAGCACTAAGGGCGCGCCCACGAAAAGTATAAAAGGAAAATTTTTTTACAAGTCAAGGTAAAGAGGAATATTGATTTATGCTACGACCTAAGCTAAATATGGTTAAAGTTTGCTAAAATATTGGGCATTTTAAGAAGACCTTAAGGCGCGCCCTAAGTGTAAGACGCGCCCAAGGATTTATTCTAATATTCAGAATCATGTTGATAGAAGATTACATCGGGAAAACAAGATCAAACAAGTATACATGCAAATATACATATATCGGAAAATGAAGAACACGGGGAGGTGAACAGTTAAATCGCAGTATTGATCAGTTTATACGGTAGAAACGTGAAATAAAAATGTTAAAATGTACCTTGAGAGTTATTGAATGAAATATGTGGAAGAAGTACGTCGTAATCACTTGATTTGGCCGGTTTTGTGTTCGGGAAAAATGAAGTCGACGGGGTGCCCGGTTTTTGGAAGAGAAAAGGAAAAGTGTAAAGTAAGAGAGAGAGGGGAGGTATTTACAGGGTTTCAAAATATAGTGGATGACAGCTGTATGGCACAAGTCGATTCAACTTCAGAGGACGCGCCTTGTTTTAGGGCGCGCCCTTAGGGTATTTTTTGGGAATTTTGGGTTTTTTCTATGTAAAATTCCATGTATTGTTTTCAACTTCATATGGAATTGGGGGTAGTTATAGCCAAAATTCGGTTCGGGTATTTTCAAGATGGATTCGGGTCAATAACGGGTTCAATTTGGGATTCTAGAGAACAAATTAGGGTTTTTAGGATGTTAGGGCGCGCCTTGAGGGTTTAGGCCGTGCCCTGGATGATATGTTGGAATTCTAGGATGGTAACAATGTCGATTTTGTATTTTGATTATCGAAGAATTCCCTCCTGTCGTATCTCAGGAGGAGGATGTCCGTCGTAGAAGGCCTCTAGGGGTTTTCCTAGATTTAGGGATCTTTCTTATACACTGAGGGCATGTTCTCCTCGATGCAAAGATTGGTCTCTCTTTGGTGTGTGCTTTGGAGCTCTGTTCCTGTATTCAATGGGCGCGTTCTCATTGGGGAACTTTGGAGTAATCTGCACTTTGCACCCAAAAGCTCTGGATCACCTGTCCTGCTATCTGGTGGGTGCTTCTCATTCAGGGGACAGGGATGCGTTCTGAACTTGGGGTAAACCATGGCTTTACCTACATCCTTGAAATCAAGAAATAGCTTGTAGCGAATAGGACTAGTCCTCGACGGGGGAAGTTTTCATATTTGTGAAGTCTTAAGATCTTGGATGAGCCTTGGGCCTTTTGTGGTTAGGCCTCATAGTAGAACATTCCGGATGCTGGATCGATATCCAAGCCCATTTGGGTTTCTTGCTCTCCAAGAACTACGTATGGCTTGATCCCCTATAAATACCGGGGTACGTAGGCCGATTGAGGGGTTGGAAGTCGAGATCTCTGAAATAGCCGCCACTAACCCTATCAATATATCTCAGCCACTAATTACAAACAGCCACCACACACCACCACTCTTTTCGGCGAAGAACCACCGCTGTAGATCTTGTTTCCGGCAACATACCTCAAATTTTGTTGTTACCAAATTCCTCCGTCAACAGTCATTGTGCTAGAAATAAGCTTATTATTCCAGTGGGAGAAGTCGAAAAAAAAAATTCTAGTAGAATCATATACCATATAGAGATAAATAAACAAATAAAAAGAGCAAATTAATCAGGGAACATCACATACATAAAACCTTTGAATTCATAAACCCAAATTTAATCTTTGAAATAAATAAAATCTAATAAGACTTGGAACTTTGATAAAACTTACCAGAGCATGGACGAGGAGGAGTAATGCAACAAGTGCAATAAGAGAATCAAGATGACCAGTTAGTAAGAAGAAACACTCGCAACTCCAAAAAAACCAACAAGATCAAAACTGAGCCAAGACCCCAAGGAGTTGCACAGGATTCCAATACATTCCGAGCCATCAGGGCTCCTACATAATCTGTACATTCCAATAATTTTCTATGGCTTTTTAAGTAAAGTCGACCAAGATTGCAAACATTATTTAAGGTTTCTTGCCCAATATCTTGTTCGTTGAAGCATATCAAACAATCTGAGGTTAATAATGTAGTAGAAAATAATAGCATCCATATTACATTTCACCGAAAATTTTACAATCAGAAGCGAAGGGGAAGCTGGATGAAATTTAGAAAGCAATACAAGAAGCAGCATAGCATTAACTAGACATTCAATTTTGATCAGCCAGTCGGGAAACTTGTTTAACCTCTTCGAAATAATACCTGTTGCCTTCAGAAAATCGGAATCCACTCTTCAAGTTTGCTGTAAAAGTCTCACAATCGTAATAATCACCAAAACCAGAAGTAGATGCCTTGAAAGAAAAGTAGTGACTTGTTTTATGTGATTTTATATCCTCTACAACCAATACCGGGGACACATATTTATAACTGGTACCCTGCACACATAAAGAAAAGTTAAAACCACAAAGCAATAAATGATATATATATATATATATATATATATAAAATGATTTGCATTAAACGAAGAAAGAAAAAAACACATACCTTTTTATTGTTATATTTTTCGAGGGCCAACTCACAAAATTCTTTAAAATGGGGAGGAATAACGAATTCCGGACTTGGGTAGAAGGGATCGAGATCATTATAAATACGATGACTAACACTCTCATCATTAAGTGTATATATATTGACCTGAGCAGGTGCGGTAGCTTTGAGTGTAGTAGATATATTGTCGTTGACCTGTGCAGGTGCGGAAGCAGAGGGTGCTGAGAAGGAGAAGGTCCCAGATGGTGATAGAGTGAATTGTTCCATCAAGTTAGTCATCAAGTTATTAAACTTCGCATCAAGATCATGTATTCCAGATTTTGGTGCAGAGGAAGCTGAACGACGGGATCGTGGTGATGGTTTGAATTTTTTCAAATAAGGTATTCTGGCTTTTGGTGTAGCGGAAGTAGTTGAACGACGGGATGGTGGTGATGGTTTGAATTTTTTCATTGCGTGAGTAAAATCAGGAGGTATGGGAGTAGATGAAAATGTGAACATGTTGTTGTTATGTGCTTGTGGTGGTGCTGGTGAATTTAGTGCTGATACAGTGAAGGTACGGGATAATGATAGTGCTAATTGTTTCATAAAATCAGGTATTCCAACTTGTGATGGTGGTGGTGCAGCGGAAGTGGAGGAGGAAGTAGCTGAAAATGTAAATATGTTGTTGTTATGTGCTGGTGCTGGTGAACCTGGTGTTGACAAAGTGTAGGTACCGGATGGTATGAGTTGTTTCATCAAAACAGTAAAATCTAGACCAGCTTCTGGTGCAGTGGAAGTGGAGGAGGAGGAAGTAGACCAAAGGTCTGGTGCTACTACTACGTAAACTGCCATAGGACCCTCCTGAGAAGAATTATAAATAGACTTAATTACAGGAGGATGGCCTCAACTATTTTTTTTTGCACAAAAATGGCCCAAATATTTTTTTAAGCAGATAATTGCATTCCGTCTAAATTAATCTAAAAACTTCTATTTATTTTTATTTTTGGGCCATTTTTGTGTTAAAAAAAATATTGTTCAGCCATCATGATGTAATTAAGTCACAAATTGAATACACTCATCTGTTTAAAAAAAATAGTTAGGCCATCACACTGTCTATTTTTATACTTGGGCCATTTTTATGCAAAAAAAAAAAAATAGTTCAGGCCATCCTCCTGTAATTAAGTCTTATAAATTTAGGTCAGAGATATTAAAAGAGAAAGCGACAGACTGATGAATATACGTACATTACATTATAGGAAGTTTTGTTCCTCTCCATCTTTTTACAAATGGGGATTTGGGGGTAAAAACGATTGATTATTGATAAGTGCATATTTTTGCATATTTTCATTACCTATTTGTTGCTTGAACTCGTATTTTAATAAATTATTTTGTTGCATTTCAGGAAATTCGTGAATAAATAAAGAAATGACAAAATAAAGTAATAAAGTGCAAGGAAGGGAAAAAGAGGAAGAAAAAGGACATAAATGAAAAAAGGAGAAAGATTTAGGAGCTTGGAGGAAAAAGAATCTTTGAAGACATTGGGAAGGTGGAGATTCACCCAACACACCCCTCAACCCCTCACCCCCTTGTATTTGGGAACCTAGATTTTTAAATAAAGATTTAAAAAATTTTAATATTTTGTCAAAAACTTGATGTGCTAAAAATAAAGATTTAAATTGCTAGAGCACAATTCATCCTTTTAATATTTGAGATATCGATCCACAGAGACTAATATTTTCGCAAGCCTTAACTTTTAATTTAATCGAACTAGAACAATTTTGAGTTTTTGGAAAATTCGAATTTTAAAACTATTTTGAAGAAAATTAAATTTGTTCTAATTCTAAACTAATTAAAAACTGAATTTTGAATTAAATTAAAATTTGATTTACAGAAACTTTTTATAAGAATTTGACATGGAGTGTTCGTCGATATAACTAGAAATTAGAACTCAGTTACTAAAAACAGCAGCATGAAAACTCAAAAAACTGGACACAAAAAGGAAACAACGAACAAACAGCAACTTGGCCACAAAAACAAACAGCTACATACTAACATTTAATCCATAAACACGATTCAATACAAATAAAATAGGACCAACACTACGACTCGGTAACTCGGGCAAAATTGCAAACAAAACTCAGCAAACCTAGTTGACTCAGCTACACTGAATCTGTTAGAGGCCCATCCCCTTTGTGGGCCGAACCGAAGATCCATGGGCAGATTATCAGCCCAGTCGAACGAAGCCCACTGACATTCGGTCCAGTAAGCAACAACGGCTATGTGGTTGTGGACTCCCCAGAACGTGGGACACAACACCCCACGTTGCCCACTCTTCGGTAACTGCCCAAGGAGGAGAATATGTTTTGGTCAGGTTTGAATCATCATTCATACACAATTTTACACACAACACAAACACTCTGCGTTCAAATTATCTTACCCAAAAACTGACTAACTTATTCTCACACCGGAGGTGAATCGGGGGGCCAAACCCTCGCATTTTTCTCACTTGCAGGTCCGACCGAACCAAGGTCCGGCAAAAATCCAGTCGTAACATTTGGTGCCGTCTAGGGCTGGCAATTTCGGGTTGCGGGTCGGGTTCGGATCGGGTCAGCAGACTCGGGTCGCATTTTTTACCCAACCCGAACCCGACCCGAAAATTTAATGGGTACAGGTGCTCAACCCGAACCCGACACGAATGGGTTTCGGGTCGGTTTCGGGTAACCCGACCCGAAATTTAATTTTTTAAAATTTAAAAAATAAAAAATATATATATATTAAAAATAATATATATATTAAAAATAATATTTATTAAAAATAATATATATTAAAAATAATATATATATTTAAAATAATATATTAATTAAAAATATATAATAATAATAATAATATATATTAAAAATAATATAAATAATTTATATATTAAAAATAATTATATATATATTCGGGCCAGTTTCGGGTAACCCGAACCCAACCCGAACCCAACCCGATTTTTTCGGGTCAAGTTAGGGTCAACCCGAAACCGACCCGAACCCGAAAAATATAAACCAGAAACCGACCCATGCGGGTTGGGTTCGGGTCGGGTTCCGGTCGCGGGTCCAAAATTGCCAGCCCTAGCGCCGTCTGTGGGAATGTAGAGATACGTTTTGTGTTGAGTTCTACCATCAATCATGACGAATGAAACCGAAATACCAGTAGCTGATAATAGCACAGTGGCTGGAAACAGCCGCACCACTCCTCCCCCGATCCCAAGGACAGCTCCCATCACCCCAAGGCTGTTAACTTTTGATGAAGAAGGAGATATGTCGTCTCCTCATGAACAACATGAGATGCTCATGAAATGGCGAGAGGAACAAAAGGCCAAGGGGAAGCGAAAGGAAATGGAAAAAGAAATGAGCAGTAGGGAGGCCGAACGTCTAGCCAAGAAAAGGGAGGCCGATCGCTTGAGGCTAGAGGCCCTAAATCTCCAAAGGGAGGAGATTGAGTTGCAAGAGAAAGCGTTCCGCGAGGCTTTAGAAGCCGAAGACCCGGAGTTGGATGACCGAAGAGATAAGAGGCCGAGGACTAGAAATGATGAAGACGAGTCAGGGGACTCTGAATCAAATTCTAGGAGAACCCGGTCGAAGGTAGTGTATTCCTCTGATTCGGAGGAAGAAGGTCCACATACGATGACCGCATCCGTAGGATTAAAAAGGCTATGTTTGGAGAAAGAAGGGTCAGCCACGAGCCAGTGGAGGATGTTGAACAGTTTCGACCCCCGCCGGGAAGGCAGTTTTCAAAGATGAACGAATTCAATGGGAAAGGAGACCCCAAAGACCATTGTGAGAAGTATGAATCGCTCATGACTGGTATGGGGCATTATGATGTGATGCTTTGCAAGATGTTCAAGACATACCTCAAGGGGAACGCATCCATGTGGTACAGGTCATTAAGACCTAGGTCGATAGGCTCGTATGAGCAGATAAAGAAGAAATTCTTGAGGCACTACCCCCACTTGTGCCGAAGAGAGAAGGATACCGAAGCCCTGATCCACTGCAGGTAGGGACCGAATGAAGAATTGGGTGACTACTTCGCAAGGTTTAAAGAAGAAGCTGGAATGGTCACCAACTTGGATAAAGTCAAGGCAATTGGATTCCTTGCAGCCGGCCTCGACCCTGTTAAAGGTAAGAAGCTTCGATCTTCTCTTTACGATATGCCTCCTAAATCTTTGAATGATATATATTTGAGGGGGGAGGCTATTAGAAGAAAGTTAGAATCCATTGGGGGTTACAAGGAAAGCAAGAAAAATGATAGGTATGATAGAAGGGATGATAGAAGGGAGGATAGAAGGGATGATCGAAGGGGTCGTGGCGACATTAAGAGCAGACTGAACGATACGAGGCCTGACAAAGGGGCCGAACGAAGAAGAGATAGAGATAACACTGTGTTCACACCTCTTAACACACCTATCTCGAAGATTCTCCACGAGATAAAGGGTAAACCTGGGTTCGTTAGGCCACCCAAGTTAAAGACCCCTGAAAATAGAAGGAGTGACAACAAATATTGTGACTATCATCGGGATAAAGGTCACAATACTGACGAATGTTACCACTTGAAGAAATTGATTGAGAAAATGATAAAAGACGGAGAACTGACCAAGTTCGTTGGAGATCTAAGAGACAGTCTAGATGACAAGGAAAAGAAGAGAGACACTAGAGATGCCGAAGGTTCAGAGAAGTATCGGGGCAAAGTCAGAACAATATCCGGAGGAACCATACTCGATTGGGACAGCAAAATAGCCCGAAAGAAATATGCCAGGCAAATCTATAGTCTCTACCAGTCAAATGCAGCCAAGCAACCACTTCCAATATCATTCACGGAAGATGACTTTGAAGACGTGATATGGCCGCACGAAGACCCTCTTGTCATAAACCCCGTCATTGGGGAAAACAAGATTTGGAGAGTGCTGGTCGATGAAGGAAGTTCGGTCAACATATTGTATCACCGAACATATTGCAAGATGAATTTGGGTGGAGAGCAGCTGGAACCTTGCCATGAGGCACCACTTTATGGCTTCGGCAACCAACCTGTACCGATCGAAGGCACGATCACGCTGAATATCCTGTTGGGCAAGGCTCCATACACGGTGGTAAAAGAAGCTAAGTTTTATGTTGTTCAGGTAGAAAGCCCGTATAATGGGATTTTGGGGAGACCGGCTTTATCCTTGTTCCAAGCTGTGTCATCCATCCTTCACCTGAAGTTGAAGTTCCCGACCGAACATGGGGTTGGAGAGATGAAAGGCGATCAGAAAGCCGCAAGAATCATTATGTTGGAAGACTTAGAGAAAGACAAAGATGTTGAAATGAATGAAGCTGGAAAAAGAAAAAGAAGTGAAAGTGACACTGGGGGCAGCCATCAACTACTGAACATAGAGTTGGAGAAATTTGGGGCCGACCTATCGAGCCCGATTGCCGAGCCGGCTGCCAAAACTGAAGAAGTAGAGTTGTACGTGGGTCAGTCTGGAAAGATGATCCAAATCGGGAAGAACATGGAACCGGAGCTAAAAGAGAAAGTCATCAAAGTCATTAGGGAGTTCCATGATGTGTTTGCATGGAATCCCGAAGATATGCTAGGATTGGACCCTTCGGTGGCCAAACACTGTCTGAATGTGGTTCCCGAAGCCAAGCCTATAAGACAAAAGAAGAGAAATTTTGCCATGGAAAGGCAAAAAGTAATTCAAGCTGAAGTGGAGAAATTGCTAGAAGCCAAGTTCATTGAGGAGATAGACTACCCCGACTGGCTAGCGAATGTGGTGGTGGTAAAGAAATCAAATGGCAAGTGGAGAATGTGTGTGGACTACACTGATCTGAATAAGCATTGTCCGAAGGACCACTACCCTTTGCCGAATATTGATCAACTGATAGATGCCACTTCGGGGCATCAAATACTCAGTTTTTTGGATGCATTCTCAGGATACCATCAAATCGCCATGAATGCCGAGGATGTTCCAAAGACAGCATTCATCACACCCAACGGCACTTACGCCTATATTAAGATGCCTTTTGGCCTGAAAAATGCTGGGGCAACATTTCAAAAGATGATCAACAAATCCCTCTTTAGGGATCATGCTGATGATTTGAGGGAGTGTTTTGAAACACTTAGGAGAAACAACATGAGGATCAACCCGAACAAGTGTACGTTCGGAGTCAATAGCGGAAAATTTCTGGGATACATGGTTAGTGCCCGAGGGATTGAAGCAAACCCAGAAAAGATTAAGGCAATCATCGACATGGAAGCACCGAAGACGATCAGGGACATTCAGAAGCTAACCGGACGGTTAGCAGCCCTAAGGAGGTTCATTTCCAGATCGACCAAAAAGGCCTTACCATTCTTTGAAGTACTTCGGGGGTCCAAGAATTTCGAGTGGGGGCCTAACTGCCAGAAAGCTTTTGAAGAAGTCAAAGAATACTTAGTGAAAGCCCCACTCTTAATGAGGCCTGATCCGAAAGAAACTTTGCAGCTGTACTTAGCTGTGAACGACCAAACCCTTGGAGCCGTGTTGGTCAAGGAACATGAAGGGAACCAGCATCCGGTGTTCTACGTTTCCCATATTCTCAAAGATGCAGAAACTAGATATCCGAATGGAGAGAAATTCGCTTATGGGTTGGTAATGGCCGCAAGAAAGCTAAGGCACTATTTCCAGGGAGGGATGATCAAGGTAGTAACAGATCAGCCATTAAAGAAAATATTGCAAAGGCCAGAAGCATCGGGCAGAGTAGTTGCTTGGGCGATCGAACTGGGGGAGCATGATTTGGAGTATACACCAAGGACTTCGATCAAAGCCCAAGAACTAGCGGATTTTATGATGGAATGCTCTTTCTCAGGGCCGAATGACTTGGCTCCCGAAGAGCAGCTAATTCAGTCTCCAGGAAAATGGAAGTTGTTTGTGGATGGGTCAGTTGCCAAGGAAAAGTGTGGGGCAGGTTTAATTCCTACAAGCCCAGAAGGATTTGAAATTTGTCAAGCTATCAGGTTCACTTTCCCGTTGATGAACAACGAAGCCGAATATGAAGCGCTTTTGGCAGGACTAGACTTGGCAAAAAATTTGGAAGTTAAGCACCTCAGGGCGTTCAGTGATTCGATGTTAGTGGTAAAACAATTCTCAGGGGAGTATGGCCAGAAAGATCCTAGAACGAAGGCCTACGCCCTTAAGGCACGCGATCAATCTCTATTGTTTGAATCATTTGAATTAACTCAAGTAGCTAAAGAGAACAACAATCGAGCAGACGCATTATCAAGGCTAGCTTCGACAGAAACCCAAAACTTTAATGGGTCTATCTATCTAACCAAAGCAAAGACACCTTCGATAGACAAGAAACAGTGTATGGAAATTCACCAAGGGGTCAATTGGATGACTCCCATCAGGGCATTCTTGGAGAAAGGTACCCTACCACTTGACTGAAGGGAAGCACAGAAGGTGAAGTATCGGTCGGGGAATTATACTCTGGTCGGGGGCCGTTTGTTCAAACGATCGGCAAGTCAGCCGTTGCTTAGGTGTTTAGACAAAGATGAACATCAGCTAGCCCTCGAGACGGTTCACGAGGGAATTTGCGGAGAACATTTGGCAGTAAGATCTTTAGCCTTCAAGATCCTCAGGCAAGGGTTTTTCTGGCCGAAGATGAAGGAAGATGCATCTGAATATACCAAGAAGTGTAGACAGTGCCAGCTATTCAGCACATTACCGAAGCAACCACCCGAAGAGATGTCTTCAGTCCTTAGCCCGATTCCATTTGCTATATGGGCGGTTGACATCGTTGGGATCCTACCTACCAGTACTAAACAAGCAAAGTATTGCATTGTGGCGATCGACTGTATGACCAAGTGGATAGAAGCCATGCCACTTTCCGCGATTACTGAAGATGTAGCAAAGAAGTTCATGTTAGAGCAAGTGATCTTAAGGTTTGACATTCCCATGGTATGTATATCAGACAATGGAACTCAGTTCATTAGAAGTAAGTTCAGAAAGTTTCTAGCTCAGTTCGGAATCAGACAGAAGTTCAGCTCAGTCGGACATCCCCAAGGAAACGGGGCGATCGAAGCGGCTAACAAAATTATCTTCGATGGGATTAAGAAGAGGCTAGGAGAAGCCAAGGGTCTTTGGGCCGAAGAGTTACCTTGGGTCATTTGGGCCTACCAAACCACCGCAAGATCTTCAACCGAGAAAACGCCCTTCAAACTGGCCTTTGGAAAAGACGCCCTCCTGCCTGTCGAGGTTGGCTTAGAGTCTTACCGAACACAGGTGTTGTTAGAAATGATTGATGGAAACAGTGTTTGGAAGCTAAAGTCAGAAAACAGAGTTTAGCTGGAAGCAGTCAGAGTTTGATTAAATACTGACTGGAAGCGCAAACAGAGTTTGTTAAACTCTGTAGCGGTATTGTCTGAAGAGTCAACAGTGTTTGAAGATTGATAAATATGGAAGCAATATCTTTTAAGATTGGAAAGCTGTCAAAGAGATTGAGTTGACTTGGAAGACTGGAGCAATCGTGATTGATATCAATTGTATAGCTTGATTTTAGGAGTATCAGTTACTGATTGTACGAAGCTGTATGTTCTATAAATACAGTTAGGTTAACCCTAGAAGGGTAGTCGAACATTGAGATATTCATCCATTGTAACCTAAGCAGCTCTCTGTGATATTTACATCACTGAGAGAGGAATTATTAATTCCAAACAGTTTTTAATTGTTAAACAGTGTGTTCTTGTTAAGTTATTCATACAGTATTTGATTACTTATTGTGTATTCGACCTAACAAGTGGTATCAGAGACTAATCTGTTACTTTATTACAGTTAAAGATCCAAACACAATAGTAATCAATGGCAGAGATACCTCCACCAAATGAGAAAGCTCCTACTACTGTTAGTAGGTATGAAACAATAAGGGTTCCTATACTTAGGCCATCAGAGTATGCAATTTGGAAGGTGAAAATGACCATGTTTCTGGAGGCTACAGATCCAGAATACCTTGATAGAATTTATGAAGGTCCTCACAAACTAACAAAATTATCTGCTGCTGCTGCTGGTGAGGAGGCAAAGGTCATTCCAAAGGAAAAGAAAGATCTAACTGCTGAGGATCTTTCATCTATTGCAAAGGATGCAAAAGTGAGACATTTACTTCACAGTGCATTAGACAATGTTATGTCTAATAAAGTGATTAATTGCACAACTGCAAAGGAAATATGGGATGCACTTGAGGTTAGGTGTCAAGGAACTCCTGCAATCAAGAAAAACAGAAGAAACATACTCACTCAGGAGTATGAGCACTTTGAGGCAAAGTCTGATGAAACCATGACAGAAACATTTGACAGATTCTGTAAACTGCTCAATGATTTGTCATTGGTTAACAAAGAATATGATTTAGAAGACTCAAATCTCAAGTTTCTTCTTTCTCTACCTGAAAAGTGGGATGTGAAAACAACCACTATTAGAGATAATTATGAACTTGGTGAAACAGAGATTGATGAAATTTATGGGCTGCTCAAAACCCATGAATTGGAATTGGAGCAGAGAAACAAAAGAACAAGTAGAAAGTCAAAATCTGTTGCACTCAAGGTTGAGGAGAAACCATCAAAGAAGGAGGCATCAAGGAGAAAGGAAAAAGGGAAAGCCTTAGTCATCCATTCAGAGAATGAGTCATCAAACACTGATGTTGACTTAAACACTGATGGATCATCTGATTCTGAAGATGATGAAGAGATGATGCAAATGGCTGCTTTGATGGTAAAGACCTTCAAGAAGATGGGATACAAGAACTTCAAGAAGGGAAAGAGATTCTCCAGGGACTACTCAAAGTCTGATAAGAAGAATTTCAAGAAAGCTGAGGGAAAGGACTTCAAATCTGGAAAGAAAGAAAAGTCTGAAATTCAATGCTATAAGTGTAAGGAGATGGGTCACTATGCTCCTGAGTGCAAGAAGGGTAAAACTGAAAAGGCACTCTACACCAAAGGCAGAGATTGGGCAGACACTTCAGATTCAGATGAGGAAGTCAACTATGCTCTCATGGCTACTACTCAGACTGAAAATGATGATCTCAAGGTACCTCCAACCACTTATGCTTATAACACTGATAATATAACTGAATTAAGAATTTATCTTAAAGCATTGCATATCAGTTATAGAGATCAGACCTTAGAAAATGAGAGGATAAAGTCTGAGTGTTCTCAACTCAAAGAAAGAAATAAACTTGTTGAGGAACAGTTAGAGAACATGAATAAAATTCAAAAAGAGAGAGATGATGCAGTGTTTATTGAACAGGAGTTGCTAGGTAAGTATAAGCAACTAGAATCTGAATTGGAGGATAGTAAACACATCATTAAAACTTGGACACACTCTGGCAAAGACACTCAAGAAGTGTTTCAGTCAGATACAGTAGGTCTAGGTTACTCTGTTGGAGATGAACTTAGATTTGAAAATAAGGTAAAAGTTAGACCATATTGTTCATCTGAGGGTAATGTCATGGGAACAGGTGGACCTAAGACTGAAGCACAGAAAAAGGCTGTTAAAGAGTCATATGCTAAAACTTTTGTTAAAGAGGCTAACATTGGTTTAATGACAGATAAACAACTCAAGCATAAGCTTAAGGAGATAAAATCTGTCAACAAACAGAGATTGCCTAAGAAAAACAAGAATGGAAAAGTAGGCATAACATCAGGAATTAAGCCAATGCTTGCTTCATTAGCCCCTAGAAAAACATGCTTTAATTGTGGTAGCACTAATCATCTTGCTAGTTTCTGCAATAAGAATAAGAACATTAATTCTTTGCCCTCTAAAACTGCAGTAAAGAGTGATTATGTGAGAACTTGACCACAGACTTTATGCAAACACTGTGGAAGTACTTGGCATTCTATTTACACTTGCAGAGATTATCATGCTATTTACTATAATTACTATGAACCCAAGCCAAATTTGAAATGGGTTAAAGTAAACTCTGCAAATGTAAACTCTGAAAAAGTTAGCTTAAACTCTGTTAATATGAATTCCGCTGCAAAAGCTAACAGATTTAAGAAAGCCAAAGGATCCAAGCAAGTCTGGATCCTTAAAACTAATAATCAGTGATTGTTTGTGATTGCAGGGCACAAGGGTCAGTACCCTAGTCGTGGACAGTGGATGTTCAGGACACATGACAGGAAATAAAGCCCTGCTATCAGAGTTTGAGGAGAAGGCTGGCCCAGAAGTTTCCTATGGAGATGGCAACATAGGACATACACTGGGATATGGCAATATTAATCTTGGAAATGTCATCATCACAAATGTAGCTCTTGTTCCAGGACTCAAGCATGATTTGCTATCTGTGAGTCAAATCTGTGACAGAGGATATCATGTAGATTTTCAGCCTGAATATTGTCAAGTGATCAGTAAATCTACAGGGAAAGTTGCTCTAGTTTGAAACAGACACAATAACATCTATGAAATCAAATTGTCAACAAACACTGATGGCAAAGCAGTGTGTCTGTCTACAAGGATGTCCAGTGAAGAGAGTTGGAAATGGCACAAGAAACTCTCTCATTTGAATCTGAACAACATCAATGAGCTAATCAAGAATGATCTTGTAAGAGGTCTACCAAAGTCCTTGTTGAATGTAGAAGGACTGTGTGATTCTTGTCAAAAGGCCAAACAGAGAAAAACATCTTTCAAAAGTAAATCTGAGTCTTCAATTGCTGATCCTTATCATCTACTACATGTTGATCTTTTTGGTCCAGTGAATGTGATGTCTCTTGGAAAGAAGAAATATGCATTAGTCATTGTTGATGAATATACCAGATTTACATGGGTATATTTTCTTGCAAAGAAGGATGAAACTGCATTAACACTGACAGAACATGTAATTCAACTGGAAAAAGGGTCAGAGCATCAAGTGAAGATAATCAGAAGTGACAATGGAACTGAATTCAGGAATTCATCTATGGAAGAATTTTGCAAGAGTAAAGGGGTAAAACAAGAGTTTTCTGCACCTGGTACTCCACAACAAAATGGTGTAGTGGAGAGGAAGAACAGAACCTTGATAGAAGCTGCCAGAACCATGCTAGATGAAGCAAAGTTACCAACATATTTCTGGGCAGAAGCAGTTCAAACTGCTTGTTTTACTCAAAATGCAACACTGATCAACAAGCATGGTAAAACACCATATGAAATGGTGAAGAAGAAAAAGCCAAATCTAAAATATTTTCATATTTTTGGATGCAAGTGCTTTGTGTTGAAGACTCATCCTGAACAGTTGACCAAGTTTGACCTAAAGGCAGATGAAGGTATTTTTGTTGGCTATCCACTGTCAACTAAGGCATTCAGAGTTTATAATCTGAGAACCAGAGTGATCATGGAATCAATTCATGTGTCATTTGATGACAAGAAGATAACTGGACTTGAAGATGTAGATGAACATGATCAACTGCATTTTGAAAATGAAGATTTATTCTCTGAAAAAGTAAACTCTGATCAGACTGATGTGTCAAACTCTGTTGATCTAAACTCTGAACCTCTACTGGTAAATACTGAAGAAACTCTTCAATCAGAAACAAGGGAAGAACCAGTTGAGGGGGAGCATGAAGAATCACATCAAAGTGAAAATTCAAACACTGATAGTGACTCAATTGATGATTCTGAATCAAACTCTGTTGATTCAAACTCTGTTGATGATTCTGAGAAGTCACATTCAGGGGGAGCATCTGAAAATGAGGAAAGACATCAAGAAAATCAGGAGAGCATGGATCAAGGGGGAGGATCACATGTTGACAGAAGCAATCTGCCTTCTGCAAGAAAATGGACTAAATCTCACACACCTGATTTGATTATTGGTGATCCAGATGCAAAAGTAAGGACAAGAAGTGCAACAACAAATGAATGTTTATTTCATGCATTCTTGTCACAATCTGAGCCAAAGAAAGTGGAAGAAGCTCTTAAAGATGCTGACTGGATAACAGCAATGCAAGAAGAGCTAAATGAATTTGAAAGAAATGAAGTGTGGACACTTGTACCAAGGCCCAAGAATAGATCCATTGTTGGTACTAAATGGGTTTTCAGGAATAAAACTGACAGTGAGGGTGTTATCACAAGGAACAAGGCAAGACTGGTTGCAAAAGGCTACTCACAACAGGAAGGAATTGACTATGATGAAACATTTGCACCAGTGGCTAGATTGGAAGCAATCAGGATTTTTCTAGCATATGCCTCCCACATGAAATTCAAAGTGTTTCAGATGGATGTAAAAAGTGCATTTTTGAATGGAAAACTTGAAGAAGAAGTGTTTGTGGAACAACCACCAGGGTTTGTTGATCCAAAATATCCAGATTATGTCTACAGGTTAGACAAGGCACTCTATGGACTTAAGCAGGCACCAAGGGCATGGTATGAAACCCTTGCCAAATTTCTACTAGAAAGTGGATTTCACAGAGGTACTATTGACAAAACTCTGTTTTATTTCCAAAATGGTAGTGACTTGCTTTTAGTTCAGATATATGTGGATGACATCATTTTTGGGTCTACTAATGATAAACTCTGTAAGAAGTTTGCCAAACTCATGCAGTCAAGATATCAAATGAGTATGATGGGAGAGCTTAGTTATTTTCTAGGCCTACAGGTGAAGCAAACAGATGATGGAATTTTTATAAATCAAGCAAAATATACCAGAAATCTTCTCAAGAAATTTGGTATGCTTGACTGTTCATCTGCAACAACTCCCATGGCAACTGCAACAAAGTTGGACAAAGATGCAGGGTCATCAGTAGATATGACAAGTTACAGAGGAATGATTGGTACTTTGCTCTATTTGACAGCTAGCAGACCTGATATCATGTATGCAACTTGCTTGTGTGCAAGGTTCCAGGCTGATCCAAGAGAACCACATTTAACAGCAGTAAAGAGAATATTCAAGTACCTGAAGGGCACTATAACTTTGGGGCTGTGGTATCCAAGGGAATCAGAGTTTAAACTTCTTGGTTACTCTGATGCAGACTTTGCTGGATGTAAGATAGACAGAAAAAGCACCAGTGGAAGTTGTCAATTTCTGGGTGACAGACTTGTTTCCTGGTATAGCAAGAAACAGAAGTCAATATCTACATCTACAGCTGAAGCAGAGTATATTGCTGCTGGTAGCTGTTGTGCACAGATCTTATGGATGAAGAATCAACTGCTGGATTATGGATTAAGGTATTCCAAGATACCTATTTACTGTGATAATCAAAGTGCTATTGCAATGACAGGTAATCCAGTACAACATTCAATGACAAAGCACATCAGCATAAGGTATCACTTCATCAGAGAGCATGTAGAGGAAGGCAACATTGAGCTTCACTTTGTGTCTACAGAACAACAACTTGCAGATATCTTCACCAAGCCATTGAGTGAAGCCACATTTACAAGACTGGTCAATGAACTAGGAATGGTCTCTAGTTTTGACTAGAGATGTTGGTTAGACTCAAAAACTTATCGCTCATGTTTTCTGTAAATTGTTCAGTGCCATGTGAACCTTAGTATTAAACTCTGTTCTGCATGCTAATGTTTAAATCTTTTTAAACTCTGTCAGTATGTCTGTCTGTTAAATACTGTTAACATGTTAGATACACTCAGTGAATTCAGAATTGATTATTGTCTGAATGAAACACCAATGAAGAAAATTGTATGAAGCATGATTCTCAGTAAATAAATCATGATTCTTTCTGAGTCACTGCTATCTAATCAGACTTTGTGCAGAAAATTAACACAGCATGATACTGTTTCATATTTATAGCATCTCTTAGTTTTTTTAGTCCTAAACTCTGAGTCTATGAATATTGTGTGCATGGCCACTCATAAATAATTTTGGTTATTGATGAACTCTAAACTCTGATAAGTGACATTCTGTTTCCAAAGGTATGGTTCATGATGATTCCTTGTTTGTACTTGTGAAAATCATAAAACTTGAGATGTGTCATTGATTAGTTTGGTGAGTTCAGATTCATGTCTACAACCTGTGAGAGTTTGAGCCAAATCAGTGATTGATACACTTTCTATCAATCAGTATTTATTGTTGTGTGATATTCATCAGGTAGCATGTTTCTCTAGAACTTGTATTAAACCATTTTGAGACTACAGGATATGTGTGTGCATGAAAATGATAAAGGCAATAGGATTTACTATTCTTTCAAATACTGTTCGAAATTCTTTTGAACATTGTACAAACACTGTATAAACACTGTTCATAAATTCCATCCTTAGTAAACCCCTTTGAGCCTTATTAACTACTCATTTTTCTTATACTCTGAAGTATTAAGAGCAGTTAAATATTTTTTTTAAACAGATGAGTGTTTCTCAAGAAAAGAAAAAGTTTACTCAGTATATATGCTAAATAAATAAATAATAAAAAAAAAAGAGAAAAAAAAAAGAGAGCATATATACTGATCTTATACAAATATATACTGTGACTAAACACTTGAAGTCACTCATGAATAAAACATCTCTTTTCATCTGTTTGATCTTACTCCATTTAAACCCTGAATAAAGTCCTTTTGATTTGTGGATACATGTACTCAAAGTAGTGTAGAATTGGTGGACATTCAAGCATATGGTAGACTCTGCTATTTCTGATTGAATGTGAGTGTAAACACTTCACCTAAACACTTGTGTGCATTGAGAGTTTGTGAGAATATCCAGTTCATGACTGTTATTCACTGAATGAAACTCTGATTTCTATCTCTTGATCTTTTTGTCTTTAAAGACTGTGTGCTTACTTGGATAATCATGGACATCAAAGGGAATAGAAGTTTTCAGATTTCTGTATTACAGTAACTACAGAGTTTAGCATTCATCAAACAATCAGTGTTTAATATGAGAGTTTGTGCATTCAGTGTTTATTAACTGTTTGTTATGGATTTTATGAAATATTAGATGCTTTAAAAATTGATTTCAGTAAACTCTGCTTCACACACACTCATATTCACAACTGTGCAATTTTTGAAAGGGTTTTAGTGATAAAGTTGGAAAATTGATAAACACTGTTGAGTTGTGTTAAGTACTCTGAGGTAAAGTCTTATTGAGATGATTTGACTATTTTGGAGTAATTGGGGTCGTTGACAACTGTTAATTAGTGTTAATGTGTCTAAGTGTTGTGATTATAGGAATAACAGCGGTAATTATTAAGTGATCCATTGGCTGTTTGACACGTGTCCCATGATTGTGTCCCACTCAAACACTACTCTACAACAGTTGCGCGTTTTTACTAAATAAACGATTGAGTTTTAACTTTACTCTAATCGTCTTTAGTCTCTCACTCCATATCGATTCACATTCACCCACTCACAGTTACTTACGTACTTATTCATTTTCACACTTCTCTTATTCTCTCCTTCACATTTTGATAAACACTTACAGTGCATATACATCTTTTCTCTGAATATCTTCGTATCTTGTTACTAATGGCAACTAAAGCATTTGATGCAGCAGGGTTAGTTTTTCTCCCTAGTAACTATGCAGCACCATTGGAGAATGAAAATGCTCCACAGGCGTTTCACTTGTTCCAAAACTTCTTGAACGATTCTGAGATAGGGACGGCTCTAACTGCACCACCAACATTATCTGCTTCACAGATTGCTACTTTCTGGACAAACTCTGAATATGATGATGGAGGAGAGGCTGGCACTCCAACAATCATTTTCACTCATGAAGAATCAGAGTATATCATTACTCCAACCACTGTCAGGGATGCTTTGGACTTTGAGACACACACTTCTTACAGTGTTGTTGGTCATGATCGATTGAGGACAATGTTGGAGCAAATTGGATGTGCAGGAAACTTGAACAAGATAGGGTCTTTGAGACGGCCAAGTTTGAGAAAGGAATGGAGTTTCTTCTTTGATTGTATAACAATGGCTTTTGGAAAGAAGACAACAAACTGGGATGCACTGCCTCTGGATACTCTCCAAATTGGTCATGCTCTACTATATGGAGGTAACTTCGATTTTGGTAGACTAGTACTAATGAACTTGGGAGAGCGATTGTCTGAGTCTACTACTGTTTATTTTGCTCGTTTTTGTCAATTTCTATTTACTGCATGTGTGCCTAACATTCCAATTGATGAAGCTGATGTAATTCAGCCTTTTCAAGTTGCTAAGAGAATGTTCACTGATTTGACAAACAAAGATGTCACTAAACAGCAAATACCTGAGTTGTTTATGCCTTTAGCCTTACAAAACTATGTGAACCAACCACAAGACTCTCAATCACCACAACAAATGCCTGAACCACCAGAAACCATAAACTCTGAACCAACATCTCCAACACCCACAACTACTGCACCTACTACATCTCAACAACCACAACCAGAAACTTTAAACTCTCCACCAATAAACTCTCCACCCTCAAACACTGAACCCTCAAACACTGAACCATTAAACACTGAAGCTTTAAACACTGATACCTTACACTCTGAGCCAGCACCTACTGAACCAGCCAAAACCAAGCCAAAGAGAAAGAAACACACTGCCCAAAACACTAAACATTCAAAGGCTAAACAGACATTACCTGGAGCTGTTTATACTAGAAGAATGAAGCAACATGCAAACAGACCTTCACTTTCACCACCAAAAGAAAGTTCAAGTGAAGATGAAGAGGAGATTGTTGTGCCAATCAAGAAAAGGAGACTAATTCTTTCTGATTCAGATGCAGAGAATGTTGTTGAAGCTCCAGAGGTGGTTTCACAGCAAACACCTACTGTTGAGGATACAGTGAATGTTGAAATACCTGCAAAGGTTGAAATGCCTGCAGAGGATAATGTTACTGTTGAAATACCTACAGAGGATAAAATGCCTGTAGAAGAGGATCAAAGAGATGGTTTATCACCAATACATGATGTTCCTGAATCAATTCTTGATCCTGTCTCACCTTTTGTTCATCCTGAAGCTCCTGGTGTAGCTGATGAGCTTACAGCAAAAGTTCCTGAAGCTGAAGCATCACCTACAGAGTTAGTAACTTCTCCAATTCAAGACAAAGGTGATGAAGCTACAAAGGTAAACTCTGTTGCAGAGCCTGTGCAACATGAGGTCATTATTGAAAAGGTTGCAGAAGTTATTGCAGAAACTGTGGCTGACACTGCTCAGCACAGTGGTTCATTAAAGGATGCTCAAGCTAAAGATGCAAGTGCTGAAGATGAATCTGACAGTAGTGCAAACTCTGACTCTTTTGTGAGTGCACCTGCACAGACAGATAGTAAACATACACCTTTTGCTCAGCCTTGTCCATCACATGCAGTTGAAGCAGAGCATCTTGCTAAGTCTGCTGAAAATTGGTATAAACAAGATTGCATTTTTCCAAAAGGGAGAGCATCTGAGTTTGTTAAGCATACTGCAAAGCAAATTTCAAATCCAGAAATCTTATCCTGTTTAAAGGCAACTGTGGTACAAGTCAAGACTCTGGAAGGAAATTTTGCTGACACTAAACACGAAATTGCTTCCTTGAAGACTGAGATTCAGTCAAGAGAGTTGAAGATGGAAAGAGAGTCCAAAATAAAAGCTGTTCAGCTGTCCAAAGTTCAAGACACTCTCTTTGCCAGGCTAGGAAAGGTTGAAGAAAATCAGACTGCTTTATCTGCTAAGGTGGATTCAATTGCAAACTCTTTAGAGCTCATTACATCAATACTAATTCCTGATGATGTCAAAAAGGGGGAGAGAGTTACTAAGTCTAAATGCAAAGTTTCTCAAACTCTGACTCAAAAGGATGATGCTGGAGATGGAGGGGCAAGTGATAAAAGCAAGGTTTTAAACTCTGAAAAGCAAACTCTGAGATCTGGCAAATCTTTTAAATCACAGTCTGTTGGAACAAACACTGAAACTCAAGGTACCTCAAAGACCAAGAGTTTGGAATTAACATCAAACCCAAAGACTGATGAGGAGTTAGCTGTTAAGCTTTTCATGGAAGAGAATGCAGAAGGAGTGACCATAGAAGATGCTAAAGCTGAAGAGAAGAGTTTACAAGAAAAACATCTGAAAGCTTTAAAGTCTGAAAAAGGAAAGAAGAATGTGAAAGTTGTTAAAGCTGCAAAGCCTGTTCTTAAAGGTATTCAAATCAAAGAACCTGTTGGTACAGATCAAAGAATGCAAGTATTCAGAAAACCAACAGATGCAGAAGCCAAGCAAAAGCTGAAAAGTATAGTTACAAACTCTGTTGATACACATGTTGTACAGAAGAATGAAAACACAACCTCTGTTGCTGCACAAGTTGTGACCACACCATTATTGTCTTCTCAGTTGAAATCAACATTTAAAAGAGGTGCTCCTCATGATCCAAGACTAGAAGCTACAATTCCAATGGATTTTTCTGATGGTAGAGCTTTATCTGGTAAAGTTGGATACAATAAAGAAGGTATAGGCTCACACAGAGATAAAAGACAATATGTTGGTCCTAGAGATCCTTCTTCACTGTCTGTTCCAGGAGGTGGTGTCACTCAAGAGAGTTTAGACAAACTGGAGTCAGTACAGCTTGTACATCAAAAGAGTCTAGAAAAGGATTTCTTGTTATATTTCATGGCTGATGGAACAGTATTTAAAGTCTCTGAAAAGGATATCGAATTAAAGTATGCTGAAGAACTTGAATATGTCCTATATATTTTCAGAGTGAGAAATCAAAGAGCACAGTCAGTTGCAAATGTGCTTCAACAAAGAATGATTCAAAACCTTGCAAGAAGGCAAATGAAATTCAACAGCAAGTATGTTCCTAAATACAGAGATTGGAATGGCAATCTGATTGAAATGGAGAAGGGGACTACAAAGCTGAAAACAGATCTTGGAATTACTGTTCTGGATTTCAATGTAAAATCTGAAGAGGTGAAATACATCAGGCTGGGAAATGAGATGAGAAGAAACAAAATCTACGATCTTAGAGCTGCTATCTATCAAACTGATGAGAATGATCCTCAGTTGAGAGAGATCAAAGAAGCTATGCAGATAGAGCTTGAAAATGCTGAAAGAAGGTTGCTTATAGACTATCTCAGAACAGTGCCTGATCTTCAAGAGATTAGAGATTAAAGTCTGTAAGAATTTTCTTATTTCATGTAGAATTTGTTAAGTAATAGCTTAAACTCTGTTTATATGTTAAACACTGTAAACTTTGTATTTGTTTTGACATCATCATTTACTGTAAAACTTGTACATTCTTGCTAATGGACAAGTTGGGGGAGATTGTTAGAAATGATTGATGGAAACAGTGTTTGGAAGCTAAAGTCAGAAAACAGAGTTTAGCTGGAAGCAGTCAGAGTTTGATTAAATACTGACTGGAAGCGCAAACAGAGTTTGTTAAACTCTGTAGCGGTATTGTCTGAAGAGTCAACAGTGTTTGAAGATTGATAAATATGGAAGCAATATCTTTGAAGATTGGAAAGCTGTCAAAGAGATTGAGTTGACTTGGAAGACTGGAGCAATCGTGATTGATATCAATTGTATAGCTTGATTTTAGGAGTATCAGTTACTGATTGTACGAAGCTGTATGTTCTATAAATACAGTTAGGTTAACCCTAGAAGGGTAGTCGAACATTGAGATATTCATCCATTGTAACCTAAGCAGCTCTCTGTGATATTTACATCACTGAGAGAGGAATTATTAATTCCAAACAGTTTTTAATTGTTAAACAGTGTGTTCTTGTTAAGTTATTCATACAGTATTTGATTACTTATTGTGTATTCGACCTAACAGGTGTTTAACGTGGAAACGAATGAGTTCGGACTCCGGGCGAATGTGAATTTACTGGAGGAAGAAAGGGAGGCAGCCCACCAAAGAAACTTAAGGTACCAGCTGCAGGCAGCACAGTACTATGATTCGGGAGTGAAGAAGAGATCTTTCTAAGTCGGAGACTTAGTGCTTCGGGAGTTAGCCACCTCCATGCCAGCTAAACAAGGCAAACTTATGCCCAACTGGGAAGGCCCATACGTGGTGATTGAAGTGGTTCGGCCGGGCACCTACAAGTTGGTTCATTCGGACGCCAGCCCAATCAAGAACACTTGGCACGCCGCTCGCCTTCACCGTTTTTACCAGTAAGCTTACTGGACACATTTTACTGCTTTTAATTCAGTACTTTGTTTTATGCCAATTTATTCTGAATTCCCTAAGCTAGCATCAATCTATAATCAAATCTATGTAAGAATTGCATGATGAATGAAAGATTATTTGCTCCATCTTTTATCTGTTGTTATTAAGCTAAGTACATTTATAGCAAAAAGGTTAAGTACACAATATTAAGCTTAACGGGCCCATGTTTGGGGCCGACCGAATAAAACATGCGCCCCCTAACTTATTTTTAGTGTTCAAGTACATTATGATTAAAGCTAAATACTTGACGAATCCAAATTTGGGGCCGACCGAATGAAATTTGGACCCTTACAAAAATGTCCTTGTATTTAAGTTGCTTTGACATTAATTAAGGCCGGGAGGAAATATTTTTCAGCCGACCGAATGGGACCTTAATCATTTACAAAACCCCTTAAATACTGGGGGGCAGCTCGGTTACGACCAAAAATGCACATACATGCTAGGCCGAAGCCGAAGATGCATAAAAATATAAGTAATTATGCTAAGGCAAAATGAAGCCGAAGATGCATAAAAATATAAGTAATTATGCTAAAGCAAAATGAAGTCAAAGATGCATAAAAAGAAAAATAATCGTGCTAAGGTAAATTAACACCGAAGATGCATGAACGAAAACGGAAACAATGCTAAGGCCGAAGCCGACGACGCATAAATATGAATAATTATGCTAAGGCAAATTTTAAACGGTCCTAAGGCAAAAATATTAAGCCCGAAGGCAGAATAATATATTACAAGCTCGAAGGCATAAATTAAAGGCCCGAAGGCAAAGTTAAATATTACAAGTCTGAAGGCCAACAAAATAAGATTAAATTCAAGGAAACTACTCGGAGAGAGGCTCATCTTCACCCGAAGAAACTACCAGAGGCTCATCAGACGCTATCTTGCCAACTGGATCGGTCATACCCAACTTGGCATCAATCATCTGAGTATGATCGAAACCGAGAGAGTGTGCCTTCACCAGGGCAGTGTCATACCCCATCTGATAACACCTCTCTTTGGTCAGTTCCAGCTTTTTCTGGGTCTTCCGGATGATTTTCCTGGAGGCCTTGAGCTGCTGGTTTCGCCACTCAACACGCTTCTTCAGAGCGTCCATCTCCTCCAGCTTCTCCTTCAGAGCCTCATTCTTGGCCTTCAGGGAGTTAGCCTAACCAGTGACTCTCTCTAGATCGTGGGTGGCATTACGGAGCTCCTCTTCAGCCTTGACCACCCGAACTTCCAGTTGGTCCGCCGCTTTCAGTTTGGTCTAGATCCCCTCCATCCGTTCGGCAACAACCGCCGACCAAGAGACACCCTGGAAACAAAAATGGGAAAGAATTAAATGTTGAAGACGAGTAAAACGGATAAATACCAAAGAGAAAAAAGCTTACCATAGAGAGCAAAGCCAACATTTCCGTACAAGCCTCAAGGTCGTTCGCCTTGGCGAACGTTGGCCTATCGGCTGGCAGAATGAGACCTCGGCAGAGATCGGGACCCATGATGGTAGACATCTGCGGAGCAGGGACAATGATTTGATCAGTTTCAATAACTCCCCAAGGGGGAGAGTATACTTTCAGACCAGAATCTCCCAATCGACCTCTCTTTCGGGAGTCGATCGAGGTGATCAGGTCTGCATCGTTCGTCCTCAGATCCCGAGGAGGAGAAGAAACAGGCAGAGTTTCAATCGTCTCTCTCTCATCGGGAACCGATCTCCCATCCCCATCGGCCGGTTGAGCAGCAGCCTCGGCTTCAGCCGTAGCAGCTATAGCAAGTTGGGCAGCCTTCCTGTGTTTGCGCTCAATAATCTCCTGAAGAGAAGACACTGCACGAAAGAACAGAAGGTTAAAATATTTAAAGCAAAAGATAAAATGCAGTACTTAAAGGCTGAAAACAAATATGTTATGACAAGTCAAAGATGGATGTTACCACTACCCCAAAGGGCGACCAGCCAGTCGTTATTTCTACCGTCCGATAGCGGAACCTTGTTCATCTCAAGCTCGCAGAGCAGACGGTAATCATGTTTGTCCGCCTGTAGTAGGTCGGGATACTTCAACCTGGATAGGTCGAGATCATGCCATCGGCCGTATTTCTCCATCTTTGGCCCCGAGATAAAAGTCCACTTCTCATGAGCCCCTTTGTTGCTGGAGTTCGTTTGAGCCCAGTCGACCCTACCGGTTCGACGGGCTATAGTATAATAGTCGTTGCTCTTTGTGTTCCTTCGGAGCTCATAATGATGCCAGAACAAGGTCGTCCTTGGAGTCATCTCCTTGGCCAGGCACCGAGCTTGGAAGGCATTGATGTGGAAGAAGCTGTTCAGATCCAACTGCCCTATAACTATCCCTAGCTGCTTCAGTATCTTCTTTAGAATCGGCAACATTGGCAACTGAAAGCCGCATTTGAATGCCATTTCAGATATACCAGTCGCCACACTTCCTCCGCAGAGAGGTGGAATCTCGGGGTTGTGCCAGATGCGGTCCTTCTTCCGTGGTGCGAAGAAGTACCAGACATTTCTCTCCATTAAGTACTTGGAATGGAAACCTTCGATGTGTTCTTCGATCAGCTGCGACCGAAGATTAGCGGCTGGATACAGTTTGGCGTCACTGAAGGGCGAAACCTCCGAAGGACCAGCACCTTCGATTGACCGATCCATGTCCCTGCATTCGGAAATGAAGAGACATTAGCCTTGTACTCGGACAAAAAAGAAGAAAACAAAAGGGGAAAAGGCCGAGTACAGTAGGCCGAGATCGGTCGGGGGTAACCTAAAGCCTAGGGCGAATGAAATTACGGATAACCTAAAGGCCAGCAGGGACCGGGACAGACCGAAAATGGCTTTTAAGTTTCGAAGATCCCGAAGGATGCTCTTGCCAAAACCATTTCCAATCAAATCCTGAGATCCCAGGAAAAGAGACATTCAAGGATAGGATAGTGAAATTATACGCACAAAACATCCTAAGCACGCGCATATTTTGTCTAAAGGGCACAGTTTATTCTACGCATATATACACAGATACATACATGATATGCATGTTTATAATGGTAAAGAAACAAAGAAGAAAATGGTACTTAGTGGTTCGAAGATTTCTGATGAGACGGTGTTCTTGAGGATAGACCGCTTGAATGTAAACGTCGATCGGAATCGGAGAATTGAAGGTAACCGGTGAAGAAATGACGGTTCCAATTGTTGCCAAGATGCTTTTGTGAAGAAATGTTTTGCTCCAAATGTTTAAGAAATGGTTTGCGCGTAAAGTGAAAAAGAAAGAGATTATGGGTTTAAGTAAAGGAGGTGTGACGTTTGGACAGAGCCATTTCAAATTCAATGGTTGGGATCCTTGCGCAAATCTCGAGAGCAGACAGATGTCAATCATAAAAGGACACGACTCCCTATGAGACGTCTCGACCTTGTCCATCGCCCTTCTTATCTGAATGAGACGTCCGAAGAGTGAATTTCGAAGATGGGCCCAGGCTTTGGCCTCCGTCCTGAGGATAAATCTGAACGAAGCCCAGGGACATGTTAGAGGCCCATCCCCTTTGTGGGCCGAACCGAAGATCCATAGGCAGATTATGAGTCCAGTCGAACGAAGCTCACTGACATTCGGTCCAGTAAGCAACTACGGCTATGTGGTTGTGGACTCCCCAGAACGTGGGACACAACATCCCACGTTGCCCACTCTTCGGTAACTGCCCAAGAAGGAGAATATGTTTTGGTCAGGTTTGAATCATCATTCATACACAATTTTATACACAACACAAACACTCTGCGTTCGAATTATCTTACCCAAAAATTGACTAACTTATTCTCACACCGGAGGTGAATCGGGGGGCCAAACCCTCGCATTTTTCTCACTTGCAGGTCCGACCGAACCAAGGTCCGGCAGAAATGCAGTTGTAACAGCATCAAAACAGAGAACAGATGAAAAGAAAAACCCAGAACAACAGCAACATCAAAAATGGAACTAATGGCCCAATTTTTTATAGGTAAATGATTTCTATTAAACTAGACGAGTCATTTTTTTTTATTCAACTTGTTTGGTTTGATCCTCAATCAACCGTATGCTTCCTTTTCATCTAGACGCGGTTATGGATGTGTAGGTGTAAAAAATCTTGCTGAACCATTCATGAATTCATCAATCACCATTTCTCCATTTTAATAATAAAGTACATAGTAATCAATCAACTTTATTATGGTCTATTGTTATTATAATTAATTCATTATCTTCTCACATTATTATTTTTATTTAGAAAATCCATATCTTCTTTCATATTATTGAAAGTTAATTAATAATATTAAAAAGATATAATTGTAGTTATTTGATCAGATTCCGCACTACCCTCATTTATTCACATTATAATTTTTTGTAATGTATTTAATTTAGATGAGTATGTAAGTAGCAGTATAATTTAACTTAATTAAATTGATATAAACTATATAGTATCACGTGGTTAATATCATTAAAAAGTTAATCATCTTATAATTATTATCATTATACAAAAATTAATTTAATATCATGCAATATCACTTATTTAAATATCATTAAAAAATTTAAATGTACACAAATTAAATGGTACAATAAAACTATAAAGTTAATTAATTTAATAATTTAATAACTATGAAGAAAGAAGAAACCAAAAACATTTAGAATTAACAGCTAAGGAGGAGGGTGGGATTGTGGGTTTGTTTGAAGCGAAGAGAAAACAAAAAAAAATGATTGGGAATGTTTGTCGTCGGGTTTTGCAGAGAACGAGAGATGAAGGAAGGAGGAGAATTGTGTTTGTGTTTAAAAAGAAAGAGACGGGGGAGAGTTCTGTGAATTCGAAAAAGAAGGAAAAGGGGAGATGGGTTTTGCTGGGTTCTATTCGAATAAACAGGGGAGATGCAAACTGGGGTGTTAAAAAAACAGGGGAATTCACTTAAGCTTCAAATAAAAGATTTAACTACAGAAATTAAGTACTGAAAATTTATGAAAATAATATTTTTTTTATTTATACTAACACATAAAACATAGAAATTAGATCTACAATTAACAATTATAAAACCCACAATAAAATGGAGATGATTAGCATTTTGCTACACTAAAACTTAATATAAACAACAAATCCAAAACTATTGAAACATATAAACAGATAAATATAAATCATAGACAATAATTGCTTGCTTAAATTCAAAGCCTAATAGAACCTAATCAAATTTAATATTGATCGAACAAATAATAAAAAAACATGGGGTACATGTAGAGATGAAATTAATTAAGATTAAATCAAAGCAAACTCATATATCCAATTAAACAAGATGAATATAAATTCATACACATATCTAAACACACACCACATCCATAAACAATTCACAAATAAATAAATTGGTGTAGAATACTCGAATTTGCGTTTCATAAGCGATTGATCGAAAACAAAATTCATCTTTGCCAATAGGCAATTGAGTTGTCGTCCATCAACGCGATTGAGTTGTCTGTCTTAGGAAAACAAAACCATGATCCCATATTTATATGGGGGCAGTGGGCACTATGTAAATTTAATTCCTTTTGCCAATTTAAATTCCAGTTTTTTCCTAGAAATATTAGATTATTAGTCAATTTTGAATTTACAAATTACAGACCTATTAAGAAACAAACAAAATATTAAACAAATCTATCTATTATATACTACTTATATTTTACTATCAAACTAAAATTTCTCCTTTTTTAAAAATATTATAATTTTGTTTAGTAAAATAATATAATTATATTATAACTACTGTTAAGTAATCAATTACTTTTTTCAGTCAAAGCACGTTAACTTTTCTCTTTTCTCTAATTAAAATCTCTCCTTTTCCAATTATATTACGGACGGTTCTATTTTATAAAATAAAAAAATATTATTATAGAGAAAAATGGCCCTGAGGTCAACCTCAGGGCACTTACCTGAGATTACATTGTTTTCTAGTACAAATGGTGAATGGCATTTTTGTAATAATAAAATCTACCTTCCTGTATTTACAAAAATAACCCTGACTTCTAGTGTTTTTTGTTTTAACCTCAGACTAGAACCCTGAGGTTGTCCTCAGGCCCAGGATACTCTAATATTATAATACTAATGATTAACCAATTACACTTTTCAACCAAAACATATCATTTTTTTGTATATTTTCTAATTAAAATCCTTTTTCTTTCTGGAAATTACTATTAACCAATCAATTACCCTTTTCACCAAAACACGTTATCTTTTCTCTTTTCACTAACTAAAACATCTCATTTTCCAATTATATTACAGGCGGTTAAATTCCGCAATGCTACACGCTTGAGTAAAGTGCACAACACCGTCTGGATTATTGAAGGCCCATTAAGAATGGGTGGATTATTGAAGGCCCATGAAGAATGGGTGGAGGCACCACTATGCATAAGATCTTTAAGACTTCATAGCACATCTAACCCAACAAGGGAAGCATGTGAGGTTTGCCAGGAAACCTCAGCATAGCCAGCCCAAGAAGGGATGCGTGCGAGATTCGCAAAGATTATATCTACATCTTTTATTGAAGACCCTGCAAGACACATCCTTATGTTGTTATATCAGACACTTGCGTGTATGTCAATTCGGGATATATACAAATGCCAAAGTTCTAACTAGACGAGGATCAAAAAGGATTTCAAACGAATTATTTATGTTCGCACATTTGAAAACCTTGACAAATATATATCCTACAGTGGTCATCGCATTCTATCACTTATTTGAAAACCTTTATTTCCTAGATACATTTGCCTAGCTAATGGGGATCGCCATAAAATATATTACACTTATTTTTCTCTTTGGCTTTCAGACGATGGCCCCGTTTGGGGTTTCATATTGTGGTTGGCTTATGGCTTATAAATCCATAAAAGCTTACGGAGGGTGTTTGCCTACCCAACTTATTAGCACAACTTATAACTTACATGTTGATAAGTTGAATGTTGAGTATCCTAAACATTCAACTTTCAGCTTATTCTTATTTCTCGATACACACAATACATAATATCCTTCAAATCTTCAAAATCATATATCTTTTGATCAGTTCATTAAAAAATTGATATGTATATATCAAATTTCTCTACAGATGAGATCTATCCATTGATATTCATTGATATATATTATAAACCAAATATTTTGAAAATTAAAAAAAGAAAATTTAACTTATAAGTTCTATTTTACCAAACACTATACTGATTTATAAGTTCTGATTTACCAAACACTCTACTGACTTATAAGTTCTGATATACTTATCACTTATAAGAGCATCTCCAATGGCGTTAGCTAAAAATGATTGGCTAAATTACATAAAATATTGATTTTGTAAAATTTGTTGAACCTGTAAGTCATTGTGTTCCGAGGTTATTGGCTATAATGATTAGCTATATTTTATAAATGATATGTTATTAATATTTCAAGTTGTTATTGTTATGCCCAAAATCTTGCATGGGTATTTTATTCTAGATTCGGGTCAATTATGAGTTCGATTTGGGGATTTTACTAAGTAAATTAGGGTTTTGGTGAAGAATTACAAATGGAGGACGTGCCCTCATCTCCCGTGCGTGGAGGGCGCGCCCTGAGAGACATAAAAACAGTCAAAAAGGATGTTTGTTACTTTTACAAGAAATTAGGCCGCGCCCTCTCCTTCCCTACGAGGAGGGCGCACCCTTAGTGATAAAATTATGTAGAAGATTTCTACTAAAGCTGGTTTTCCGAGGATTATTGAAGAATTCCCTCCTGTCGTATCTCAGGAGGGGGATGTCCATCGTAGAAGGCCTCCAGGGGTTTTCCTGGATTAAGGGACCTTTCTTATACATTGAGGGCATGTTCTCCTCGGTGGAAAGATAGGTCTCTCTTTGGTGTGTGCTTTGGAGCTCTGTTCCTATATTCAATGGGCGCGCTCTCATTGGGAACTTTGGAGTAATCTGCACTTTGTACCCAAAAGCTGTGGATCACCTGTCATGCCATCTGGTGGGTGCTTTTCATTCGGGGGACAGGGATGCGTTCTGCACTTGAGGTAAACCATGGCTATACCTGCATCCTTGAAATCAAGAAATAGCTTATAGCGGATAGGACTAGTCCTCGACGGGGGAAGTTTCCTTATCTGTGAAGTCTTGAGATCTTGGATGAGCCTTGGGCCTTTTGTGGTTAGGCCTCATAGTAGAACATTCCGGAAGCTGGACCGACAATCCAAGCCCAATTGGGTTTCTTGCTCTCCAAGAACTACGTGGGCTTGATCCTCTATAAATACAGAGGTAAGTAGGCAAATTGAGGGGGATGGAAGAGAAGAACTAAACGAGCCACCACCAAACCCTCTCAATTTCAGCCCCCAATTCATCACATCCACCACACTCCGGCGAATTATCCGGCGAAGATCCACCGTCATAGATCTTGATTCCGGCGATAGACCTCAAACTTTGTTGTTACCAAATTCCTCCGTCAACAAATTGGCGCTAGAAGGAGGGGAGCCAATCAAGATCTACATCTTAGGAGGAAAGATGTTACACCAAATCTAAGGTTTTAAAGATTTTGCATTCAACAGGTTACGATTCTCATCATGGTTTGAAAGACATGGTCTCAAGTATGGCTTAATTGATGATGGGTCATCGATCTTGGAGTTAAAATATATGAAAATTCGTATGTATTGTGCTGCACGCGCTACCTACACTGTTTGGGTCATATCTTGAATTCTAGAAGTCAGATTTGGACGATTTTACAGCCCACGCGAAGCTTATTAAATTCTCGATAACCCAAAGGTGTTATAATCTGAAGAATTTTGTTGGAATCAGTCCGAAACTAGAGAGAAAAGACAACTACGAATTTTTAATGAAGAATTCTACTTGGTTTAGGAAACCTATTGGTAATTGGTTTAGGATGAAATCCACATCCTATTCTGAGAAGGAAGGATACTAATCAAGATCATAAGCCAAAGAGGATGGATTTCTCACCACGATGAAGGTTCTTATAAAGCGACAAGCAAGATCTAAGGAATAGCCCTCGATAGGGTTGCAGATCTACAACAACGGAGAAGATCCAAGGTTGGCGATTTCTGGCAGGGGGGTCGAACAAGATCCGAAGGTGATTGTGATGTCAAAGATGGTTCTAGAACTGATTTTCAGGGTGTTGCTTCAAAAAGATGGTTCTGGGTATGTTCAAAGGTGGAGGTTTCTGATCAGCGGCGTTGAACTAGGTTTTCCAAGGGGCGATTTCAAATATGATTTGAGAAGGATGTTCTAGGGAAGAGGTGCAATTATTGGGAACTCATCCTCACCATCAGGATGCGCCCTCAAGGTAACCCTTGACTTATTTTGTTGTGAATTCTATTATTTGTTTCTTGAACTTTTGTAGGAAGAAGATGGTGAAAGAGAATCCCCAAGGACTCTCAGGGCGTGCCCTGAGGGTGGTAGTTGAGGCTCAGATGATTTCCAACTTCTAGGAGAATTCAATGGTTGAACACATATCCACATCTCTAGAGACCACATATCCACATATCCACATATCCACTACAGGTCTCTAGAGGTTCGACAAATATATTCCGGAAGAGATCCCTGATTCCCCACACCATCGTGCAAATTTGGCTACCGGCAGACAGCCGCCCGTTCTTATTAGCAACGTGGAGTTAATGGAGCAGTTATATCATATGGGAACTGCCATAAATAAACTTCGGGGCAAGATTGGATCCAATGGAGCAAAAGCAAGGAGGTAGGAGAAAATCTCGGAGAATTCCATGAAATCACCGTTGAACAGGGAAAGCTTTTCAAGTTGAGGAAAGCTCTCGAAGAGGTGAAGAAGTGCAAGAAAGGAGGTTTTAAATGGTGACTGCTCCAAGGTTAGATTATTCTGATCCCCTTATTGAACACCCAAGTGAAGATAATTGTGACCGTAGGATGCCAGCTATTCAGGAAAGGGCGCCCTCTCACCTACATCGCTCAGGGCGCGCCCCCAGTGAGACTCAATGTGATGAAGAAAGACTTTACAAGCTTAAATGAACACTTAGTGACGATGATCTAAGGATGGTACTCCTTGAGCATCAGAAGAAAGAGAAGCACTTGGAATCGAGGCTCCGTGATCCACAGCGCGCCCCTGATTACAGGTCGAGGCCCCTTGGACATGAACGAGCCCTTCCTCGAGATGGTGATCCATAGCGCGCGCCCCCTGATCACAGGTCGAGGCCCCTTGGATATGAACAAGCCCCTCCTCAAGATGGTACTGGAAGAAGAAGTAGCTGAGTCCATGAAGATTGGAGGATAGAGAAGTATCAAGGAGATAGATGACTTCAGAACAAAGAGGGCGCGATAGATCTCCTCGTATCACTTAAATTCTTTCAAGTACTTGTAGTAAAGTGAGGTCGAGGTCCCTTAAAGGAAAGCATCATGAAGGTTCTCAAGGGAATCCTCGACCTCAAGGGAATCCGCAGATTGGAGAAAATCCACAAGCTCAAGGTCAAAAGGAACAAACTCAGACTCAAGAGGTAATTCTCACACAACTTCATGCCGGAGTTCCAGGAAATGCTCAAACAACGGCTCAACCTCCACCCTTGGGGGGTATTCAGTCCAGTGCGCAACCACATATCCAAAATATTCATGAGGTTGGAACTTTCAATATAGATGACTTGAAGAAGCACTCTGCTCACTTGGATGGAGGAAGCATATCCGCCACTACTTAAACTTCTTCTCCATTTTCGGCAGAAGTTAGAGAAGCACAACTCCATACTGGATATAGGGTTGATACACGCTAATATATACAAGAATTAGACGATAAGAATGATCATTGGAAGAGATGCAACAAAGAAGAAATATTTTGGTTAGAGACAAGAAGATGTTCAATAATTTTTAGTGAAGAACTCAAGGCCTTTACATTGAAACTCTCAAGGCCTTTACATGAACAATAGCGAAACTCAAGGCCTTTACTCTGAATCTCAAGGCCTTGAGCTCTGACGGAAATTGGAGTTTTAAGGCTTTCTTAATTGATCCGGTGGAATTCTTAGGATGTTTTGACATTGAAATGGATGCTTACCAAGTAACTGACTTGGATAGATGTCGTCTGCTGGCAACAACTTTCAGGGAGAGTGCTTAGCAATGATTTCAAAAGCTTGGGTCTGGAATGATTACCTATTGGGAGACGATGAAGACTTTGTTCTTAACAAAGTTGCAAGCAACAGTGAAGTATGCTCTTCCCATTACAACTCTGGCCAACATCAAATAGTAAGAAAGAAAAAGTCTTCAATCTTACTTCAAAAGATTGAATGCAGAATCTGCTTTGGTTAGAGGAACAACCGATGAGACATTTAAGAATTTCTTGATAGATGGTTTGCAAGTAGAAATGGATTTCTGGAAGCGTCTTCAAGAAAGGGATTTAGTTATTTTGGTTGATGTTTTTGCACAGGCTGAATCTTTTAAGATAGTGGAGCAATCCTTGGTAGAAAATCGAAAGACAGAAGCTCCGGGAATGCTAAAGGGATTTTTAAGAAGCCGGCTCCTCCGTCTGCCTGGAAAAGCAAGGATAAGAAGAAGCACTGTGAGTACTATGAGTCGACAAGTCACAATACTCATGAATTTCGTCAGCTGAAGGATGAAATTGAAGATCTGATCAAGGAAGGATACTTGATCGATTGGATTGTTAGAGAAGTCAAGAAGCATAAGGAGAATCCTGAGAGCAAGAACGGAGGGCGCGCCCTCCGTGATGAGGATAAAATTGAGGAGAAGAAATTTGCTAAGGAAGGAAGTATATACACTATCTTTGGAGGACATCACTTGGGGGGGTAATAGCAACAATTCTTCGGAAAGATATGTTTGAGAGGCAAGATATACCTCTCACCGATGTGAATAGCATGGAGTTAAGGCCACCTAAATTGCTCAAGGGGGAGTGTGCAGATATCACTTGTACTGAAGATGAGGAATGTGTTCTTCAGATTCGGGCAATGGAAGTTCAGGGAATATTCTATTACAATACCTACAAGAAGGTGTCGCTTCCGGACAAAGACATGGTAGCAGAGAATGCATAAATTTATGGTTTTTAGTAGAAGTTGTCAAAATGAAGGGTGCAATCAGGTTATCGAAACTCTTGGAGAAGGTTCTTTCCTAATAACTCAGATGATGGAATTCATGGTTTTGGGTCAGGAGTCAGTTCACAATGCCCTAGTAGGGCGCCCCTTGTTGAAGGAAATGAAGGTTTCAGGAGACAAAGAGATGGAGGGCGCGCCCTCTATGAAAGAAGCTCTGAAGGAATCGTGAACATCAAGGGAGAAATTCAGGCTCATCATTTTATTCAAGAACCAGAAGATGAGGAAGCGACCACCCAGAGGGCGCGCCCTCAGATAACTCGACTTTGATGACTTTCAAGAAGGGATTATAGAAGAGCTTGAAGAAGAAAGTCCTGATGATATTATATCGATCAGTGTTAAAGGTGAGTAGATAGAGGGAAGAAGAATGTTATTATAAGGCCTGGCGAATGCCCTTGTTGAGGAAGACTTCCCTCTCAAAGAGGATATGCCCTCCAAGGATGGTGCCATGATTGAATACCCCTCGAAATTTTGGTTTTGATCTTGTTCCAAGAATGCCTTAATCGATGGAAAAGACTAGTTCGATAAAAGATACAATTTTAGTTTTGGTGAATGCTAGGGATTCAGATGTTTTTTCTTGGAATCATGATGATATTGGTGAGGTATTCACCCAAAGGTCATGTGTCCACGCTTGAATATAGATCCTGACAAGAAGGGTATTAGGCAGAAGTGACATCCAGTAAATGGGGAAAGAGTTATTGCATTGAAGGAAGAGGTTGATAAATTGGTTTAGTTAAAGTTTCTTACTTCTCAGAGTGGTTAATTAATCCAGTTCTCGTTATGAAACCAAATGGGAGTTATTGCATTAAAGGAAGAGGTTGATAGATTGGCTTAATTGAAGAGTCTTACTACCTGGAGTGGCTAGCTAACTCGGTTCTCGTTATGAAACCAAATGGGAAATGGAGGATTTGTGTAGATTTCACTGATATGAATAAAGGTTGCCCAAAGGATAATTTTCCTCTTCCTCGGATTGGACAGTTGGAAGATGCAACAGCAGGGCATGTTCTCTTGAGTTTCATAAAAGCTTATTCGGGTTATAATCAGATTTACATGTATGCACCTGGTCAGGAGCACACTTATTTCATCACAGATAAAGGATTATATACTGCTACATTGGAATGCCCTTTGGCTTGATTAATGTGGAGGGAACTTGAAAAAACCATGGAAGTGTATGTGGATGATAGCTGAAGGGGTCCGTACGCCTTAATATCATAAGGCGCGCCCTCAGCAAATATATATATATATATATATATATATATATATATATATATATATAGCTTTAGAGCGAGCCCTGTGAGAGGTTTACACGTGTGCATAATATCTCTTGTTTCTTACGCCGAGTTAGCTCATGTAAGCTTAGAGATGTGGTGCATATATGTTATTCCTCTACGAAGAAATCAAAATTAGAGTTGTCAAGGAGATAAAATTTTGAATTGAAGAATTGAAGGACACGCCCTCCGGATAGAATTTTGAAGATAAGAAGAAGGAGGACGCGCCCTAAAGAAGAATAACTACGGGGAGATTTTGGTTTCTTGAAGATTGAAAATTCCATGCTTCATCTTTGATTTTACATGGAATTGGGGGGTAGTTGTTATGCCTAAAATCTCGAACGGGTATTTTATTCTAGATTCGGGTCAATTATGAGTTCGATTTGGGGATTTTACTAAGTAAATTATGGTTTTGGTGAAGAATTACAAATGGAGGATGTGCCCTCATCTCCCGTGCGTGGAGGGCGCGCCCTGAGAGACATAAAAATAGTCAAAAGGGATGTTTGTTACTTTTACAAGAAATTAGGCCGCGCCCTCTCCTTCCCTACGAGGAGGGCGCGCCCTTAGTGATAAAATTATGTAGAAGATTTCTACTAAAGCTGGTTTTCCGAGGATTATTGAAGAATTCCCTCCTGTCGTATCTCAGGAGGGGGATGTCCATCGTAGAAGGCCTCCAGGGGTTTTCCTGGATTAAGGGACCTTTCTTATACATTGAGGGCATGTTCTCATCGGTGGAAAGATAGGTCTCTCTTTGGTGTGTGCTTTGGAGCTCTGTTCCTATATTCAATGGGCGCGCTCTCATTGGGGAACTTTGGAGTAATCTGCACTTTGCACCCAAAAGCTGTGGATCACATGTCCTGCCATCTGGTGGGTGCTTCTCATTCGGGGGACAGGGATGCGTTCTGCACTTGAGGTAAACCATGGTTATACCTGCATCCTTGAAATCAAGAAATAGCTTGTAGCGGATAGGACTAGTCCTCGACGGGGGAAGTTTCCTTATCTGTGAAGTCTTGAGATCTTGGATGAGCCTTTGGGCCTTTTGTGGTTAGGCCTCATAATAGAACATTCCGGAAGCTAGACTGACAATCCAAGCCCAATTGGGTTTCTTGCTCTCCAAGAACTACGTGGGCTTGATCCTCTATAAATACAGAGGTACGTAGGCAAATTGAGGGGGATGGAAGAGAAGAACTAAACGAGCCACCACCAAACCCTCTCAATTTCAGCCCCCAATTCATCACAGCCACCACACTCCGGCGAAAATCCACCGTCATAGATCTTGATTCCGGCGATAGACCTCAAACTTTGTTGTTACCAAATTCCTCCGTCAACAGTTATTAATGGAATATATAATTTTAATATAGAAATAAGTGATGTGGTAATCCACTACAGGTCTCTAGAGGTTCGACAAATATAGCCAACATCAAAATATAATTATAGACAAATATAGCCAACATCAAGAGATTATCTATAATTATAGACAAAGGTTTTGTCCCGTTGGAGTGCAATTTTTTTTACACATTCTTTATAATTCTTATTTATGGTAATCGATTTCAAATTTTACCTAAGAGATCTCTCCCATTGGAGATGCTCTAAGACATTTATACTTTTAAGCCATAAACTTCTCATTTTAAGATACCCCAAACACCCACGATGTACATTCTATCATCATTTTATGTTAATTAAATAATTATCAAATTCACCATATACGATTTCTTATATTCATTGTTCTAAAAATCGGTAAGTAATCGAAATTAATCACTAATTAATCTCTGTTCCATGAATTATTGCACTAATTAATGATCTGATTATTCGATTAATCATTTTAATTAGTCCCGAAACACTTGATTAATCCTTGGACAATGCCTATGAGGCTGTTTGGGTAACTCTCCTTTAAGTCAAAAACGACTTTTAGGAGAAAATGAGGTGTTTGGATGACTTGCTTAAAGGAGGGCTTTAAGGTCATACGTTCCATTTAGGTACTTTTGACTTATGACTTATGACTTATGGAGTTTTTTTTTTCCACAATTCTTGTAAAGTTTAAATATTATGAATTTAAATTTTTTTTTTAAATCAAATTTCACTTTAAGTCAAAATTATTAAACCCTCATTTAACTTTAAGTAAAATTACCAAAACAAATTCATTCAACTTAAGGTAAACAACTTTACTTTCTCCTTTAAGTTAAAAAAACCTCCATCAAGTCAAAAGTAACTTATTTTAACCAATACCAACCAAACGGCCTCTATATCAATTAAGTCCGATTCCAATTTTTTAACACTATTTATATCATATAATTGATAAATTTTCTAATGAAAATATAATTCCATCCACAAATGAAAAAAGTATAATTTTAAGGGTACTTTTGGGAAAGTAGATTTAGCCCCAATTCAAACGAAAAGGCCCCAAATCCACACCATAGTGCATCACATCTAAACCCCTAGCAAAACCCTCATCCCCCTTCATTTCGCTACTCTTTCAATCAATTAATTCCCAAAAACAAAATGGCATGGCGCGGATCGATCTCCAGGACCCTCATGTCAACCGCCAGATCTTCACCTTTCCGTTCATCTCCGCCGCCGCTTCCTCGTCTCCGCCCTCCCTCTCTCGTCTCTCCTCGCCTCCACTCTTCCCCCCGTCACTCCTTTACTAACCCCAGGTTCATTTCATTTCCCCCCTTTTTAATTTAATTTATTTTTCATTAGGCAACTTGATTAAGTGTTTGTTTAAATTTAGATGAAATGTTTGTTTAATTAAGCAGTGGTTGTTTCAATTTTGATGAAATGTTTATGGTTATATTTGTTTTTATTATTTTTAGGAATTTGGGGGAAATTGGATGTACTCAATTGCTGTTACCAATGCTTGCTGGAACTCGACTCACTTCGCATCTTAATTCTAATGTTCGGGCTTTTTGCGAGTTAACTCACGGTACCTTCTTCCGTTCTTGTCAAGATCGCTAATACTCTCTGTCCTCCCTTTTGTGAGTCTTACCATGTTGAACATCAAAATATTACTAACCTACCTACCTATCTTTCAACTTAATCGTATTATCTGATCAATTTAGTGTCTCGTGAATTGTTTGATTGATAATAACAGTATTGGATGATTGCATTTAATCACATTTCGTGAGTTGATTAGTCAACTATTTACGTATCTCATACTTTGTCAAAATTGTGGTTATTGAGAAAGGAATGGGATTCATATTGATATATTTGTGTATATGTTATTTGCTTTTTACTAATGATTAGGGCTGTAAACGAACCGAGCTGTTCGTTAAGCTCGCTCGTGTTCGCTCGCTCGTGTTCGCTCGAGTTCGTGATCGATAAGCTCGGTTCGACTTTTTACCGAACTCGAGTTCGGACCATATTTTTTGTCCGATTACCTTAACGAGCCGAACCGAACTTTATACGTGTTCGACTCGAGTTCTCTCGAGTTCGTTCGGGTTCGACTCGAGTTCGTTAAGCTCGAGTTCGTTCGACATCACATAGTAAGTTGTAACATGTTAGTTTGTTACCCTGTATACTCAGTAATCATAATAATACAATAATAAACATGATAAATCCAATTCTCCAATTCTCCATTGATCATAATACAATAATAATTCAAAAGCTGAACTCAAAGTAATCAACATTAACATGATAAATCCATCCATGATTTACTGATTACAATTAAAAGTACAGCCTAGATAGCTAGAACTTAGAAGTTGAAGCTCTGAACATCCCAAAAAGGCAGAAACAAAACATGCACATCCTTGAACATTTTGTAAACCTGCAGGAAGGAATAGAGAAAAATAATAAGGAACCCAGTCACTGTCTTTACTTAGAAAATTCAGTTATCTATTACAGAGAACAAACATCACAAAACTCGGCCATAAATCAGTCAACAAAAACAGAGCACAAGGCTAACACAAACAGCAACACTACAAACTCGAAATTAGACTAACAGCGAAACAACTCCAACCAGCAGCGGACAATTCAACTCAGTTACAATAAACATTAACTCGAAACCAAACCTCTATCATTCAACAAGCAGAAAAACCGACCCAGGCTACACAGCTACGAAAACTCAGAAACTCGTATAAAAACAATCAACTCATTACAACTCAAAAAAAAACAGCAACTCGACAAAACAATCAAGACCTAGAAGAAACCCTAAATTAGTAAATTCAAATAAACCAGAAGAAGAAGAAGAAGATTAAAAGTTAAACCCCTAAAAATTCAAAGAAAGTAAAAAACCCAGAAGAAGAAGAAGATTAAAAGTTAAAACCCTAAAAATTCTTAAACTCTAGTACTTCTTCTCCTCCCTAATCGATTATTAATTGAAGCAAATAGATGTACCTCTCGTCGTCTCGATTCGGCGATTCCTGAATTTCAAGCAAATGAACTGTTATTCTCGATTCGTCTCGTCGTCTCAATATGTCAGTCTGTATCTATATTCTTAGAGTTAGAATGAATTATTGAACTGCATATTTGTTTTCTATTTTCCTGTATTTAAATTTAAAATTAATAACAATGTTAAATTGTTAAAATTTGTTGGTTTGGACCGTTATTGAAATGTTGGATGTTGGATTTTCCGATTTTGGACCGACCAATTTGAACTGGGCTTAGTTTATTAAAGCCCAAAAATTTATTTGTTACTGATTTTTTAACGAACTGTTCGGTTTTTGTCCGAGTTCGGTTCGGTTCGAGAAGTTCGCGAACAGCTCGTGTCCGGTTCGAGTTGTTGCCGAACTCGAGTTCGAACAGACAAAAGCGTCCGATAACGTTACCGAACTTTGTTCGGTTCGATAAAAAATTGCTCGTGTTCGATAAAAGTTCGTCCGAGTTCGGTTCGTTTACAGCCCTACTAATGATTATAAACACACTCGTAATTAAATTCTTTGTTGGATTGTATAGTGGTCAATAATTAACTAGTGTCTGAGTGTGTTAAATACTGTTTTCTAATTTGAAGAGTGAACTTTAGAAAGTTTTTCTTAGTTTGTGAAAATTTTGGTTGATGAGAAAGAAATGGGATTGGGATTTATAGGGATGAATGGAAAAGATGGGTGATGCGCAGCAATTTCAGGAATCAAAACGCAGTGTCAAGATGTGGAAAGGAGGTTTATTTTCTACCTGAAGTCCTAAACATTTTTATATGTCGCTTTCTTCCTGAAACTAAAAACAACCGGAGGAGTCTGATATAAACAGAAATTTGATCTTTTTTTTCTTTACGTGGCATATCAATGGAGCTGCTTTTATTTTTACTAAAGTTTCATTGGTATAATTAAATTTAGTCATGCAACAATGATGGAGCTGAATGGTCCTATTTACTCATACTCGGTAGCACCATGTAACTTCTTCCATTTTTTCATTTTCAAATATTTTGGTCAATCTATATTTTCATGTTCAAATTATAACCTACTGGGTTTCTGCTTAAGGCTTCAATTTCCAATTATATGTGTATTATGTATATGATAGGTGATGCGGAACAAAGAATAATAATATTAGATTGTATTTATTTCATATTATTAGTTAGGAATAAGTTTAATTGTAGTTTATTATAAAATTACACGTTTTATATTAATATGTATTGTAGAGTTTTATTATAATTAGCGAAGTAAATTATTATATCTAGGATTTCAATCATGTGATTCAGTAGTATTTTTATCATTGAGATTATTATATTGTGTTTTTCTGAAAATCTCTTGCGGGAGTTTTACCCTAACCCTAAAATCAACCCCCATCCTACATCACTAGGTTTATCTGTCAAACTTCCTACAATCAAAGAGTTTATTACCCTACATGTATTGCTTTGTAGAGTGGCATTCCTCTGGCTATTGATTGACTGAATCCATGTCATTTTTATTTTATTATAATATCTATATATTGCTAAATTTTTGTATAGGGTGAAGTATTGCTCTGTTGTGGATCCAGTTCTCTGTTTCAATATCATGTTATATTACATTACCTCCTGGATAAAGGAGCCATCTTGAGATCTTACTATAATGATATTTGAGAATGACATTCTTCAAGATGAAAAACTTGTCACTGATGATGATAAGTAGTTATATTATAAACTGCCCCTTTCTGATTGAGTTTTATATGATTGTGGAGGATTTCCCAAACTAGTTATGAGGGTGCCTTGCTAGCTAATAGAATGACACTGCTATCTGATAGTACAGCTTAGCATAATGTATTAATATGTGATCCATTAACACGAAGAAGCCTGGATACAGATAACAATATAGATAAGGATGCGGATCCAATGAGGGTGTGCAGACGATAAATTTGAAATTAAGTGAATTATGTTTGGGTCATACCGATTTATATTTGAGCTTATATATGCCAAAGTCCAATAACAAGACTAAGAATTATGCAAATTGAAAAAAAACTTTGGCGTTGAAAGGAGGGGTGGTCATCGGCAGCATGGACTCTTACATTGTTTTTTGTGCCAAGTTTCTTGAGTTCTCTAGAAACATGAACACGAATAAAAAGAGTACTTGTAATTGTAAAAGGGTAGCTGACAAGAATTGCATTTTTTTAAGTATATATCCCAGGTCTTTAATGTTTTGCTGTTTACTTTGTATGTGAACTTTGAGATGATGTCGTCACACTATAGTTTCACTTTTCTTTCGTTATCAAGTTACATTCAAAAAGAAATTTTGATACACCAAATATTGCCTAGCTTTAGCTGTTACAATCATTATTTAAACAGTATGTTATTTTCATAATATGCCAAATCTTAATCGGCAACCAACCACCCTTACTCTATATTTGGGAACAAGCCATGTGGTGACCTCGTACACACCTTCAGTTGAATCAGCACACCCCTGCATCCCCAGTGCAGTGCATAGGGTCGGGTCCCCTCTACCTCTTAGTTGCTAAAAGTTTTATTAAGGATTGAGTTCTTTAGAACAGCTTGGTCTGTCTGTTGTGTAGAATTGGCCTTTAAGAAAGATCAGGAGTAATCATATTAAAGTATGAAACATCTAGTCATTAGATTTATATATTTCGACCTTCTGTTATTAATTTCGGATTATCAAGTCTTAAGGGCAAGTCCAAGTCCAATGCTAATGCTAAAATAGCTGTATCTATTTCTATATTTTTGATACCAAAAAGTGGTTTTTAGTGTTCATTAAATTTATACTTCAATGCTATTGCGAAAATAACTATAGTTATAGATATATTTTAGACTTTTAGTTAAAACTCAGTTACCATGAATAGACATTTCCCTCTTCTTTTTTCTTCCATTAGATGATGCAGCAAAATTAGTTATAGCTGTCTTTCGATTTATATTTCCAATTATCCATTACTGCTTATTTTTTTAATTCATTTAACTATGCATTGGATTGATCATATTGCAAGTCGGTACTATTTTAATGTTGTAAAAATTGGAAATCGATTGTACACGTGCTATTTTAATGTTATAAAAATTGGAAATCAATTGTATTCCTTTAAATCCGAGATTCTGAGTACTCTGAGTTTGCAGAGTCCTTTGTTCCGAGTACTCGGACGTTTACCGATTTTACAACACATTTAGCTTTAGCACCATTATAACTATGCATTGGATTTCCTGAGTTAATCTTGATTTTTGTTGGCTTGACAATAATTATAGTGTGCCATGTCCTGAAACTATTGCATGTGCAATCTTAATGTATCCACTTCCATCAGAATTGGGAATGCTATTGGCTTGGGTTTGTTAACGACTCTAAAATATCTAGATTTAAATTCATTCTTCTCTAATTACTCCCTCAAATGAAAGACGATTCTTAATTACTCGTAATCAATTTAGCATGCCTTAATATTTAACTACGAAAATTCACATTACTGTAAACTGTAAAGAAACTTGAGTCTTGTTAATAAGTTTCTTTTCAGGCATACCATTGTAAACTAATATTTCGTAATTTATTATGTAGGCAGTTGAGACTGACATATGAGATAAGAGCAGCTGGATTCTTGATCCTTGAGATAAATGTAGCAAGAAGGCGTTTCATGTGGAGCTTGTTTTTTCCAGTTCTAAACAATTCTGAAGATCCTATTCTGTTATTTTAACTGTGAAACATTGCACCTACCCAAAATATTTGAGATGCTTGTACTTGTTTAAACCATGATGGTAGTTTATTATTACTTATGACAGAAGTTAAATAAACATTGCTTATTGAAGGTATGGATGATTACAATGCATGCATGTTTGATATTCTTATATAGATTTTTTTCATGTGATATTTTTTATAATTTTTAATTCATAAATATTTACAGTAGATCTAAATAATAGTATAATGAGATATGGTACATGTTAGTGAATATTATAATATATTCTTATATTATAATGAACATCACTGTGCTCGTTTTTTACAATGAACAAACAAGTTCGTTCAAAGCCATTCATGCTTCAGGTTTCTACATTGTAGATTTTTGTAAATCTTCTTCATATCATATACTTGGAAGACATCAACACTGAACAGATCGGTGCATTAAGCCGGGGGTCTTCACGGAAACAGCCTCTCTACTGTAAAGTAGGGGTATGATCTGCGTACATTTTACCCTCCCCAGACCCTGCTTCATGCGGGATATACTGGGTATGTTTCAGATCGGTGCATTAAGCCGGGGGTCTTCACGGAAACAGCCTCTCTACTGTAAAGTAGGGGTATGATCTGCGTACATTTTACCCTCCCCAGACCCTGCTTCATGCGGGATATACTGGGTATGTTTGGTTTGGTTTGGTTTTCCATCAACACTGAACAGAGTGGAGTTACAAAATGCAGAAAGCACTGGCAGACAGCCACTGGATGGGAAGGGGAACAACTTTCGAAACAAAATATTATTATTTTAAAATATAAAAAACTAATAATGTTATAAAAAGATATTCCGCAGCCGGGGATCGAACCCGGATTATAACAATCAGTGATAAGATGTTTAATTTAGCCAGTGCTACTGCGGATTTTATGACATGTACTTAGACAAAAAATATAGTTAAGATTAATGCAGAATATTAAAAATATGGATCTACTTTCGAAACTAAAGATATTATTTTAACATATAACAACATAACAATCAGTAATAAGTCGTTTGATTCAGCCAGTGCTACTGCGAATTCTACAACATGTATGATACAAAACCATGGTTGTATATTTTGGAAATCGAAACAAATTGGTTTAGGTACTTAATAGCGATTTATAAAAAATATTGGGAATTTATTGGAATGATAAATCGGAACAAAAATCGGATAAATTTTAATATTTTAATAATATTTAATATATTAGTCTAATTTATAATATAATATATCATTTAAAAATATTTCATTAAATAAATCAAATTTTAAAAATCAAATCGATCAAATATTTTTTAACGAGATTTATCGACAATTTTTAGAAAATCAAACCATTTTTAGAAAACTGGACAAAACATATACCTAAACCATATATTACAGGCCATGCATTATAGCCTTATAGGCTCAAGTCTAAACTCATCGTGACTTAAGCTTTTATTTAATTAGCGGGATATTAAGCATAGTTCACTGAGAATTTTTCTCGTCGAATTTGATTACTTAGAAGTTCTTGATCTTGGAAGTGATTTGATTACTTAGAAGTTCTTGTCTTCTTGATCTCGGAAGTGATTAGATAAACAAGATCGGAGAGTTCTGAAATCTGAGTATATAATAAGACGATTGGAAGACAAAATTTGAACTAAAACAATTATCTTCCGAACAATACAAAATAAAGAGTTTAAATACTTTTTTTTTTATAATTCAATATCCATATACATTCAGTCATTCATCGAACAGTCCACTTACTTATTGAACCTATGATCTTGGAATCTCTTTCTATATATATAACAGAGCAACAGAACATAATTTGAGCCAATAAATCTCCTGTGAAATTATAATTATACCCTTATAAATTTTAAAATTACATGAAATGCCACTCTTTTATTTAAATAGAAAAAAAAGAGTTTTTGTGGTTAATCGAACTTAGAACCTCTTCAACACAAGTTATCCTACCAACCACTGTGCTACATTGACTTTTTAATTTTGAGTTAAAAAATCTTTTACATAAACCCGACCTCTCCATTATCTTATTTTACTATTATTTTAATTTTTGAGTAAAAATAATGGTATATATAATAGAGCAACAAGGACATAATTCGAGCCAATAATCCCCTTGTGAAAATATAGTTATACCCTTACAAGTTATAAAGTTACATGAAATGTCACTCTTTTATTTAAAAGAAAAAAATGAGTTTTTGTGGAGAATCGAACCTATAACCTCCTTTACACAAGTTATCCTACCGACCACTGTGCTACATTGACTTTTTAGTTTTGAGTAAAAAAACCTTTTACATAAACCCGACCTCTCCATTATCTTATTTTTACTATTATTTTAATTTTTGAGTAAAAATAATGGTGATTCACATTATTTTGAAAATATAATATTTTAGGTTTCATAATATGGTACACGATCTATCTATTACCATATATTAAACCACAACACAAGTGCAAAAAGTGTCATTTTAATGATTATGAACTTACGATAATATCCCTATATGTTTAAAAATTACAAAAGCACCATCCCTTTAAAATTTATGCAAAAAATATATGAAATTATGTTAGTGTTGGGAATCAACCCTCTCGTAATTTCGGAGTATAATTCTATGCGACTTATATCTTGATGAGATATTTAAAGAAATAAATATTAAGGAGCGTACTAATTTTATCTGAAAAGTATTGTATGAAGAGTATTATTCACATCGATGATATGTCTTTTTATCATTGTTCTAAAAGAAATTGTGTTATAACCTATTGATTCCAGTAGCCATTCCAGAAGCCAACCATATTTGCAGCCCATGTGCCATTTTAGAAGTCAAATTCTACCTACTCCACCTACCTACTTCACCTAACTACCTACTCCACCTACCATTATTTATTTGCATTTAGGGACCTCATTATTTGCATGTAAGGGCCTCTAGCATTAGTATAAGGGTTTTGGTCCATGACAATTGATTGTCATGGACCTGTTAAATAACAATCAGTTTCTAAACCGTTGGATCGTTGATCCAACGGCCCCCCTGGATTACAAAATTTTTTTACTGTCCGCTATAATTTTCCGCGGATAGGCAGATTGCCTGTCCGCGGAAATTTTCCGCGGATAGGCAGATTGCCTATCCGCGGAAAATTATAGCGGACAGTAAATTTTTTTTTTTTTAATCTCAGCCGTTGGATCAACGATCCAACGGCTATGGAACCGATTGTTAAATAACCGGTCCCTGACAATCATTTGTCAGGGACCAGGACCCTTAGTATAAATAGACATGTTTAGAGCATTGTAAGACACATTGAATTTGAATAATAAAAGTGAGATTTTAGAGAGTATTCTCTCTTGTTCCTGAGCCATATTTTGGTATCAGAGCAAGCTTTTAGATCCCGGAGTTAAGTGGAAAAAAACAGAAATTCCGGTCACTATTTTCGGTCGGAAGTTACTATTCACTGTTCATCGCCGGAGAAGACGACACTGTTCAGGCGGAGTTACTGTTCATCACCGGAGAAGACGACACTGTTCATCACCGGAGAAGAAGGCACTGTTAATACAGTACTGTTCATACGACACTGTTCATACGGTATTGTTCATACGGTACTGTTCATACGACACTGTTCATACGGTACTATTCACTGTTCACAAATACGGTACTGTTCACAAAAAAAAAAGTTGAAAACGTGCATACTTTCAACTACTCTCTTCACGCCTAGTGTCAAGAGAGCCACCACTGTTACCTCACTGTGACTGAACCTCCACATCTGAAAATTTATTTTTCAACATGCCTCCACGAAGACAACCTCTGCGAGACGTTGAAATGGCGGACATGCGGAGACAAATTCAAGAACTTCAAGATGCTTTGCAAGCCCAACAAGTCTTGTTAAACGAACGTCAACTAGAAGATGAAGAATATTCCAGTGATTCTTCAACACCTAGAAATCGTCGCCCTCAAAGGCCGCAAGTCAGACATGATGACATTAAAGTTGACATTCCTAACTTTGAAGGAAGACTTCAACCGGATGATTTCATCGATTGGCTTCAAACAGTCGAAAGGGTGTTTGAATATAAGGATATTCACGAAGAAAAAAAGGTGAAGATTATTGCTGTGAAATTAAGGAAACATGCTTCCATTTGGTGGGAAAATCTTAAAAAAAGGCGAGACCGAGAAGGAAAAAGCAAGATCAAAACATGGGAAAAAATGCGAAAGGAATTAACCCGAATGTTTCTTCATCCTCACTACTACCAAGACAAGTTTATCCAACTGCAAAATCTTCGTCAGAAGAATTTATCAGTCGAAGAATACACAAGAGAATTTGAGAAGTTGATGATGCAGTGTGATATACAAGAAAAAGAGGAGCAGACCATTGCCAGATACCTCGGAGGATTAAATACTGATATTGTTGATCGTGTTGAACTTCAACAATATTGGTCGTTAGAAGATGTTATTCGTCTTGCTACGCGAGTAGAGAAGCAGCTACCCAAAAGATCTACCACGAGAAATTTCTCTCCAGCAAACCAACCACCTTACAATCAGAAGCCACCTACCAACCAAGCCAGCTCTTCCACCCAACCCTCTCCTAAAATCATTTCTACAGAAAACAAAAACAAGGCCATTAAATGCTTTAAATGCCAAGGTTTTGGTCACATTGCTTCAAACTGTCCAAACCGGAGAACTATCACAATTATCAAAGGAGAAGCCTATGAAGTTTATGAGGAAGAAGAGACTCGAGAAGACACTGAAGGAGAATATTACGCAGATCCAATATACGATGAAGAAATTACTGCTGCTGATCAGGGTGAGTCCTTAGTAATCCGACGAAGCCTAAACACAATGGCCAATAAGGAAGAACCTTGGTTGAGACGCAATATTTTCCATACTCGTTGCACTTCTGCAGGAAAAGTCTGTGATGTTATCATAGACAATGGGAGTTGTGAAAATGTCGTTTCAAGTTACATGGTAGAAAAATTGGATCTACCAACCCAGATTCATCCACACCCCTACAGTTTGCATTGGCTCAATAAAGAAAGTACAGTCAAAGTTGACAAGCGTTGCCTAGTGACATTCTCTATTGGTCAGAAGTACCAGGATCAAGTATGGTGTGATGTTGTGCCTATGGATGCCTGTCATCTTCTCCTAGGTAGGCCATGGCAGTATGATCGTCAAGTACTTTATGACGGTTATGCAAACACCTACTCTTTTGTCAAGGATGGAGTAAAAATCAAGCTAGCTACTTTGCCGCCGAGTGAGCTTGATAAAAACAAGAAGGAAGCCAAACCCTTAGTGTCCCTAATCACGAAGAAACAACTGGAGGAAGCTATAGAGGGAGTTCAAACCATGAGCTTATTTCTATTATTCGAATCAAATAAGGAGACTCATGTTCCAGTCGAAATTAAACCACTACTTGGAGAGTTTCCCGATGTGGTTCCAGAAGGCATTCCATCTGGACTACCCCCCATGCGAGACATCCAACACGCTATTGATTTCAGTCCGGGAGCAACGATTCCAAACCGACCCGCATACAGAATGAGTCCTCGGGAGCATGCTGAAATTCAAAATCAAGTTGAAGGATTATTAAAAAAGGATTAGTACAGGAAAGTGTTAGTCCTTGTGCGGTTCCTGCCATTCTAGTCCCTAAGAAAGATGGAAGCTGGAGAATGTGTATTGATAGTCGAGCTGTCAACAAAATTACCATCAAGTATAGATTTCCAATTCCTAGACTTGATGATTTGCTAGATCAGATACATGGTTCCACTATCTTTTCAAAGATTGATCTTCGAAGCGGATACCATCAGATCAGAATTCGACCATGAGATGAATGGAAGACTGCCTTTAAAACAAGAGATGGTCTTTATGAATGGACAGTTATGCCCTTTGGGTTGTCCAATGCGCCAAGTACATTCATGCGACTTATGAATCAAGTCCTTCGACCCTTTATTGGTAAATTTGTCGTCGTCTATTTTGATGACATTCTGATCTTTAGTAAGGACAAGGAGGAGCACTTGGAACATGTCCGACAAGTGTTACAGACTCTTCGTGAACAAAAGCTCTATGCCAATTTGAAGAAATGTGCTTTCCTAACAAATGAAGTTACTTTTCTTGGATACATCATCACATCCGAAGGCATACGAGTTGATCCAGAAAAGATAGAAGCAATCAATAGCTGGCCAGTTCCGCAATCCATCCATGAGGTCAGAAGTTTCCATGGATTAGCCTCCTTTTACAGAAGATTCATCAAAAACTTCAGCACAGTTGCCGCTCCCCTCACAGATTGTATCAAAGGAGACAAGTTTCAATGGACCGAGGCTGCACAGAAAAGTTTTGACAAGCTGAAGAAATGTTTAACTGAAGCACCAGTATTAGCCCTTCCCAATTTTGATCAAGTATTTGAAGTTAGCTGTGATGCTTCCCACACTGGAATTGGTGTTATTCTAAGTCAAGAAGGTCATCCTATAGCCTTCTTCAGTGAAAAGCTTAACGATGCTAAACTTCGGTATTCAACATACGACAAGGAGTTTTATGCAATTGTTCGAGCCTTGCACCATTGGAGTCATTACCTATTAAATAAAGAATTTATTCTTTATTCTGATCATGAAGCTTTAAAATATTTGAACTCTCAACAGAAGATTAGCCGTCGACATGCCTCTTGGAGTGAGTTTTTACAGTATTATCCATTTCTAATCAAGCACAAGGCTGGAATTCAAAATGTTGTTGCAGATGCTCTCAGTAGGCGCCATACTCTACTGTCTACACTACAAACAAAAGTAGTTGGTTTTGAAATGATAAAGGAGTTGTATCCAGATGATCCTGACTTCCAGAAAATTTGGAATACAACTAAAGTGCAATTCTCCAAAGATTACTACAAGCATGAAGGATTCTTATTCAAAGAGAAGACTTTGTGTATTCCTCGATGTTCACTACGAGAAGTCATTATCTGGGAAGCCCATGATGGAGTATTAGCAGGTCACTTTGGTCGAGATAAAACTATGGCCCTGGTAAAGGAAAATTTTTATTGGCCAAGAATGGAAAGAGATATAAATCGGCATATACAAAGATGCAGAATCTGTCATTTGGCTAAATCCAAACGCCAAAACACTGGTTTATATATGCCACTTCCCGTACCGGAATCACCATGGGAAGGTGTTACTATGGATTTTATTTTGGGACTTCCACGAAGTCAACGTCAGAAAGATTCAATTATGGTCGTGGTGGATAGATTTTCAAAGATGGCCCATTTTATTCCTTGTCAAAAGACTAATGATGCTGTTCAAGTTGCTGATTTGTATTTCAAAGAAATAGTTCGTCTTCATGGAATTCCAAAAACGATCACTTCTGATCGAGATGTGAAGTTTTTAAGCCATTTTTGGAGAACTTTATGGAAGAAGATGGGAACTAAGCTGCAGTTCAGTAGTGTGAGCCATCCTCAAACTGATGGACAAACCGAAGCTGTCAATCGACTGTTGGGAAATCTACTTCGAAGTTTTGTTGGTAAAAACTTGAAGCAGTGGGATCTTATTCTGGCTCAAGTTGAATTTGCTTACAACAATTCAACTAATCAGTCCACGGGAAAATGCCCTTTTGAAGTTGTATATGGCACCCGTCCACTTAGCCCACTTGATTTGACTCCGTCAACCAACAAACAACAATTTAGTTCTGATGCAGATAGTCGAGCGAAGGAAATCAAGAAACTGCATGAACAAGTTCGAGAGCAGATACGGAAACAAAATTCCAGATACAAAAATCAGCGAGACAAACATCGGAAGCAACAGATTTTTAAAGTTGGAGATTTGGTATGGATTCATCTACGAAAAGAGAGATTTCCTAATCAACCAAATGCCAAGTTGTCATCTAGAGCTGATGGACCATTCAAAGTTGTGCAGAAAATCAATGACAATGCTTACAAAGTAGAACTGCCTGGAACATATGGTGTTTCTACAACTTTTAATGTTGCTGATCTTTCACCTTATTTGGACAATGAAGAATACTAAAACTCGAGGTCGAGTTCTCTCCAACCCGGGGAGTATGATTCCAGTAGCCATTCCAGAAGCCAACCATATTTGCAGCCCATGTGCCATTTTAGAAGTCAAATTCTACCTACTTCACCTACCTACTTCACCTAACTACCTACTCCACCTACCATTATTTATTTGCATTTAGGGACCTCATTATTTGCATGTAAGGACCTCTAGCATTAGTATAAATAGACATGTTTAGAGCATTGTAAGACACATTGAATTTGAATAATAAAAGTGAGATTTTAGAGAGTATTCTCTCTTGTTCCTGAGCCACCTATACAATATATTTATATGTTACAAAACATCCTATTTTTAGTGCTCATATGATCTATACATAAATAAAATAATACATAAATTAAAATACTGACATTATAATATGTATGAACATAAAAGGTACAATTATATTCAAAAATATCCTTAAATCATAAAACTATACAGAATTTATAACAATTGTTAGAGGATGGTTCGTGCCTCGCACGGATTATTATGCTAGTTATAATTACATCCTTAAATCACTGTCCCAATCAATTAGGACATTCGTGATGGGTAAGAGTTTAAATACTTATAAATTTGTTCCAAGAAACCAGTGTATTACTAATAACTTATTAGGGTCCTGTTAACAACAGCCCTTAGGGCTATGTTTAAGAACTAATTTTTGCCATGTTGTGGATTTTTATTGGATGATTTATGTGAATGCATGGGGCACATACTTTTATGCAAGTGGGGCACAACCTTGAGCCAATTAAAAACTACCACATAACACCTTAACCATAGCCCTAAGGGTTGTGGTTAACATTTTCCAACTTATTATGAGAAGAAATATATACGTTCAAAATAAGCATTACTAAAAACAAAAACAGAATTAGTTGTGATGAAATATGTTGGTTGTAACTTTTAAGCTTGTAATGGGCAGATTTCCCGTGCACATCTAATAAGTTGACAAAAAATTCCTTAACGAGATCATATATACGTGAATGCTCATGCTTTCTAGAAGCTCTCCTCATTTTTTGACCCACTCAAATTTAAAGTCCTAAATTTACCCCTTTAGTGGGAAAGAAAGAAAACAAGAACCCAACACGAAATTGCTTTTATTTATGGGAAATGCAGATGGTTAAGCATTAAATACTCTTATAGTTTCAACATCTTTTATATGGTTTTTAGTTGTTTTCAGTTTTCCAATGTCTCTTTGCAAAAATAATTTAATTTTCCAAGTAATAATAATGGACCTCCCTGCATTCACATTAATTTTCAACGATAAAAACATCTCAAATTTCTAAATAATCATATTAAATTTCGTGCAAAATTGATGTAGTAAGTGCAAAATTGATGTATTAAATGCATTTATTCATCTACATTAATGTTTAACCATAGTCCTAAGGGCTAGCTATGTTTAGCATTACCCTTTATTTATTCATTTAACATTTATTATTCAGCCTTGACAAAAAAAAAACATTTATTATTCAGCGATTTCCGGGTAGTACTCCCTCCGTCTCTAAATATGTTTCATGTTTCCTCCGAACACGTTTGTCAACGCATACTTCGTTAATATCTTGAATTTCGTATTAGTATTAAATATAAAAATTCACTATATTAAAATATTCATAAATACAAATCAAACAAAATCACTCATAACTATATTTTGTCATATAAATTATGCGTAAAATAGTAGTGAATCGCTTATAATAAACAATATTTAAAGTCAAAACAAGAAACACGTTGTGAGACGATGAAGTATTGTGTATGTTTGGGGTATCTTAAAATAAGTGGCTTATGACTTATAAGCACTTATGTCATATAAGTGATAAGTAGAGTAGAGATTAGAGTGTTTGGTAAATCAGAACTTATAATCAGTAGACTACTAGACTGTTTGGGACTTTGGGTAAATCAGAACTTATAAGTTAACTTTTTTTTATAATTTTCAAAATATTTATTTTTTTATATATAACAATGGATATCAATGGATAGATCTCGATGAGTAGAGAAATTTGATATATACATATCAGTTTTTTAATGAATGGATCGAGAGATATATGATTTTGAAGATTTGAAGGATGCGTATATCGAGAATAAGTTATAAGTTGAAAGTTAAGAATTCTTAACATTCAACTTATGAACTTATAAGTTACTATAAGTTTAGCTAAAACTTATTTTGACAAACACCTCCCATAAATGCTTATGGCCTTATAAGACATAAGTCCCAACTTATAATGAAAGTCAAACAGACCCATTATTTTACCCATCTTTTACACCTGACCAGCTTAAAAATCATCAGACCCGTGAAGGCTGAGGCCAGGCTTTTACTTTGCATTTGTCCTTATGTCATTGCTTACGAACACTACATTTCTTACAACACTCCCTATAAACAAACACGATATCTCTATGCACGTTCTTCAACAGATTTTTTTCGAAATAAGAAACACGTTCACACGATTGTTACAACAATATAAGTACTTTTTTTTACGTGAATTCACTATGCTACAACAATTATTTATCCCCTAATCGATTACATTTAAATAAATTTACATCTCTTCACGTAAATTTGTAGAAACACTTTTCCCTTGTATTAAAAAAAATGTTCCAATCAGGCTTTACTAACCTTTTTATCATAGAATTATAATTATAATAGGTGCTCAAACAAAAAAAATTAAAAAACTAAAAAATTGTTAGATTGGTTGGGAAGCTCATTTTTGAACCCACCAACTTCCTTTTCTTTTTCCTTTGCCCCATCAACTTTGAACACTCCTTGGACAAATAACTCCACATCAATTCCATTATTTCCTTCCATGCCCTTAACACCTGGCTCCTCTGGAATTAAAGGTGGCCTCGAAACTTCCACGACAAGATTCCAATCAACTCCCCTGAAAAATTCGTGACCCTTGATTTTCTCAATCGAGATTCTTTGTTTCGGGTCCTTTTCCAACAATTTTCCGATCAAGTCCCTCAACGGTGTCATTTCTCCGGTTAGTTCCGGTGCTTTTGCTAAAATACGATAATACGTTTCCTTTCGATTTATTCCCTTGAACGGTGTCATACCATACAACATTTCGTAGAGCATTACCCCTAAGCACCACGAGTCCACTGCGAAGTCGTGGCCTTTGCCCTGAATCATCTCGGGAGCCATGTACTCGTCGGTTCCGACAAATGATTTAGCCTTTGCGTTCACTGTGTCGGGCTCAGATGTTTCGTTAGAATCCATTGTGTTATCTGGTGAAACTCCTGAGCTTGATCGTCTTTTGAAGCCTGGAAATGATTTTTTCTTCTGTACATTTTTAGTTTTTTGTACGGAGGTGATGCGAGGTTCCTGAGGCTTGGCGGAGAGCTTGGTGGAGAGATCGAAGTCGACCAGCATTAAGTGTCCGTTTTCTTGGATCATTACGTTGTCTGGCTTTAAATCTCTGTAAACTATGCCTAGTCCATGTAGATATTCCAATGCTAGGACCAGTTCCGCCGCGTAAAATCTGGAAAAAATTCAAATGTGAAATCTAAATTTGGATCAAATAAAAAAAATCCGTAAAAAATAAAGACCAAAATGACGGAAAAATGTAAACGATAAGTATTTTAAGCTCGAATCGACTCAAAAATTATTGATGACATACCTAATGACGTCATCTGAGAACATTTTTTCGGTTAGTTTCATTCGGAGAGAATGCAGATCACCTCCGGGACAATAATCAATAGCATATCCAACAATCTTCTCCGTCCACAAAACTCCACGGAGTTTAGGCAACAACGGATGTCGAAACCGCCTCAGCACCTCCTGTTCGAAACAAACACGTTTATACTCGCTGCCATCGCAATTCCCTCTGTTCTTTCTTTTCTCAATCGAAGATCTCGATATAACTTTCAATGCAAAAAATTCTTCACTAGCTAATTTGCTCTGTACTAAAAAAACCACCCCTTTTCCGCCTCGCCCGAGCACCGAGATCACCTTAAGGTCGTCTAGGTGCAGTGTTGGAATGTCTGCAGCTGGTGGTTCTTCCTCTAACATGCTCAAATGTGATGGTTCTGTTAAGTTTGTTGTTGGTGCACTAGTTTGGCTATTTGAGTTATTGGCAAAATGTGGTGGCTTTGTGTTGGTGTTTATATAACAAAGTACTTGAGTGTTGGCCAAACAATTTGGAAGGCACGCGTTACTTGACCTGCCCTTTTTTGAGTACTTCTTGACTTCTTGTCCAATAAACTAAAGGAAAATGCTAGAGGTACCAAAATGAGGTACCAAAAAATTGTTACCAAATGATGTGTTATATTTTAATTGGTTATAGTTGCAATGGGTCCGCCAGGGCTAACCAATAAAAATATTTCAAAATGACAACTAACTAGTGCCATGTCATTTGGTACCCCATTTTGGTACCTAATTTGGTACCTGTAGCACTACTCCTAAAGGAAAATGCTAGAGGTACCAACTGTGTATTACCACAATGTGCGGAATTTAAGATTCTTTACTAGAACCTACCTAGATATTTTTTTTTTTTTTTTTGAAACGAGAACATAGATATTGTTAAATTTAATATTCTTTTATGAGAAAAAGGTTCCTGAGAGGCTGAGATTGACCTCATGATCCTGAGATTGACTTCAGGAAACTTTTCCTGAGATACCTACAAAATATACTTTAATTTTGCTTGGACCTGCAGGGCTAATTAAAAATTTCTGATTTTACAAAAATGCACACCCTATATTTTATAAGAATTTAGGCAAAGGATCTCAGGTAAGTCCCTGAGGTAATCTCAGGAACATTATACACTGTTATACACTATACACTGATAACTTAATTTTGCTATACACTGTTATATATATAGCACTATATATGTAATCTTAATTATAGTATCGTCTCATAACTTAACGATATATTTTATTTAGTTATTTAATCGATAACTGATAACCGACATGGAGTACAAATCTTTTATATATATATATATATATATATATATATATATATATATGAATGTTTCAAATTTCTTTTCAAAACTTCATATCTTCCTTATTTCGCTAATTTTTTTTTGCCACATTGATTCTATTATTTTAGTATCTGTTCTGATACATGCGGTAGGGGAGAATCGAACATTGGTGGTTCGACAAGGCATAGTCCTCATTTATCCCATGAGCTACACCATCACCCCTCTTATTTCGCTAATTAATTTGCTATATTTTGTATAGTATTTATCATACCGTTTTATAAATAAACTATAAATTATAGTATCGTCTCATAACTTAACGATATATTTTATTTAATTATTTAATCGATAACCGATTACCGACATGAAGTACAAATCTCATATATATATATATATATATATGAGTCCCACTCTAGGGAGAACCATTTTACGTGGAGAATCGTGGAGAACCACTTAAAATGCATTAAAATAGTCCTTTATATAAGGCCCCTGGCGGGCCCCTTCACATAAAAGTCTTATAATTCTACCCTTTATCCATTCATAAAAAAAAAAAATTTAAAAAAACTTTTAAAAAAATTTAAAAAAATGTTGCCACGTCATCATTTTTTGAAATTTTTAAAAAAAAAAATTTTTTTGTAATTTTTTTTATAAATAGATAGAGTATAGAATTATAAGACTTTTTTGTGAAGATACTCCTGCGGGTCCTTATATATAAAGCAATTATAATGTATTTTAAGTGGTTCTCCACGGTTCTCCACGTAAGATGGTTCTCCATGGAACAATGACATATATATATATATATATATATATATATATATAAAAGTTTCAAATTTCCTTTCAAAACTTTATATCTTTCTTATTTCCCTAATTAATTTGTTATATTTTTGTATAGTATTTATCATACCGTCTTATAAATAAACTATATATTATATGTAATTATTAACCAATAATTGATATGTAATCCAAATCGCATTTGTACATATTTTTTGAAAATTTTCTTAAAATTAATATTTTTAGTATGCTTATAGTTTAATTGATTCTAATTTGACCAACCAATTTTAATTTAGTGCATTTTTTTTTATTAAATTTGACAATAAAATTAACCACGAGCACTTCATATGTGATATTGTTAACAAAATAGTTGATCTCAAACAATAATTATTTTATCTATGCATTTAATATATGAGATTATGAACAAAACAATTTATCTCAAAATAATAATTATTTTCTCCATTCCAAAAATATAAGAAATTTTTTTGTAAAATTTATTTAGATGGGTAGGCCGGTCTATAAATAATTATAAAAAAATAATGCGCACAAGCATGGTTCTAAAAATCCCCGATTTAGCCGATTAATCCCCGATTAATCCTCTGTAATGCAACCAATCGATTCGACTTTTGAAATCCGATTAATCCTATGAATTTATTTAAAATGATATGTTTAATTGTAAATTAGACTAATATATTACATATTATTATAATATCCGATTAATACTCCGATTAATCCCCGATTACCCGATTAATCTTAAATCGGTACCTCAACCGATTTATACCGATTACCGATTTTTACAACCATGCGCACAAGTTATAATATAAGTAATTTTATCTTAAATGAATATTTTAATATATATTAAACATGATATAACCCAAAAGTATTTATATATGTGGTTAATGAATTCCATTATAAGTATAAATGTCCATCTAGCTAAATTGGTTGGTGAGTTTAATTTAATTATGAGAGGTCATGGGTTCAATTCCTTGAACTACATTATTTTTTAAATATTATAATTGAGTTAGGTTCGAAAGCTAATTTATTTGTTCAGGATGCGGGTTTGACAAGTACATGTTCTCCTATTTACATATTATACATAGAAAGAAAATTTCCTTAACATACACATATGTAATTAGGGTCCTGGTCCCTGACAATCGATTGTCAGGGACCGGTTATTTAACAATCGGTTCCAAAAAAATTTTTACTGTCCGCTATAATTTTCCGCGGATAGGCAGATTGCCTGTCCGCGAAAATCCAGGGGGGCCGTTGGATCAACGATCCAACGGTTTAGAAACTGATTGTTATATAACAGCTCCCTGACAAATGATTGTCGGGGACCAAAATCCATGTAATTATTATCTATGTTACCTTTTCTCTGTGTCCTAAAGGTGGGCTGACTTAGCGGAGTATTTTAAATTTAAGTGAGTATTTTTTAAAGCGAGTAAGTAAAAAAAAAAATGATTATTCGGATTTTGAAAATGTAATTTCTAAGTTTTATTACCTTTTTTATTGTTTAATCTATATTGACTTTTGTACTATAAACATTTCAAATTTTAAGAATAAGAATATTTCATTTGCAGAATTTTAGTATTAAAGTTTCACTTATTTTAATTAAATATACTTTTCAACCTATATAATATACTTTGACCATTATCAGTTTTAACGAGTCAAGTGACACATAGTATTTGAGGTACTACTTTTTAACTAGTTGTGGGCTCAGCCCATTCTCTTTACAACTTGATGTACTGTAGATGCTTATTGGGTGTAGTCTTATGAAATTTTATTTGACCAACCCAATGTAAGTTTTTACCCAATTCAATCTGCATTTGGTAAGCTGTTCTCTCTTCTTTTCGTCATTTTCTCTTGCCTTGTAACCCAAATAATTTAATAATTTGGATTTTATTTGTGTGATTGTAGCGGTCAATTGAGAGTGTGATTTGTTTTTTGTTTAATTTATGTATATACCAACGAAATGGCTACAGTTAAACCTGGATTAAGTAATATCCAATAAAGTATAATAAATTTCGTCGGTCCCAACTTGGACTGGGTGAAAGCCCAAAATAACCAAAAATTAAAGTAGGGTGCCCAAAATAACGATTTTTGGAAAAACTGTCCAAAATAACCAGAGAACCACGCATATGCGGGGTGCGAGGCCGACCACGCATATGCGTGGTGCGTGGACTTTGTAAAATTCAATATGTAGTCGTGAACAGTGTCCTGGTATGCGCATGTTGAACATGCGTGACTCAAGATACGCATGTCCAACATGCGTATGCCACGTCACTGTTCATCGTCTTCTCCCCGCCGCCGGTGAAGTTTTTTGACAAAATTTCGATCGATTCGTTCGTTCGTTACAGACATCGAGCACTACCATACTATATACCAAAATCATCGTCTTCTCCTCCCCACAAGTCTATGTGCTTCGTTTCTCGTTTGTTTCGCCGGATTTAAAAGTCCCAAATTCGATTCTTTTCCGATTTACTTTTCCGTTCAGTTCGTATATGCCCCTGCGGGGCCAAAAAACAAGAAATAAACGGGGGGAAAAGGAAGATGCATGTCTGGGCTTCATTTTGATACCCTTAGAAGCAGTGGAGGTGGCCGGAATATGGAGAACGAAGGGGACGACCGGAGAGGCGATCGAGAGAGACGCCTGAGCAGCTTTGCAAAAAATGACGTCATATGACGTCATTGCGCATCTGGGAGATGCGTTACCCCAGATGCGCAAGATCGAAATGCGTATCACGGGCTACGCACACTGCCAATGCGTAGCTCCGTCGTTATTTTGTAAGCTGTTCGCGCACTTCGTTATTTTGGGCAATTGGGGTGTGTTTTTGTGTTATTTTGGTCATTTTCTCACTTGGGCTAGTGTTGTAAAGTAATATTCTCGCTAAAAGTATAAGATAATAAAAAATTAGAAAGCCATTAAGGGCCCAAGTAATATGTAAAATAATAATTCAGAACTATGTATATATATATAACTTATATGAGTTACAAAATTTAATTCTTTTTAAAATATGAATCTATGGTATAGCTTGTTTCTTCTTTTCACCAAAGCCAAAATCAACCTCATCCTTGACTTTATGTAAAGTATATATAATTCCTTGTATGTTTTGTTCGTGTTATAACAAGTAATTGTTCAAAGTATTGATGAAATTCTATCATGTTAATATTATCATTTAATATTATGTTGTATGTTCATGAATTTATATTTTAGAATTACAATAAACTTTAGATAATTGAGTTTCTATACGATGTACACAACACATGTTATATGTATCTTGTGAAATTTTTTATATGCAAGAATCTAGTTTTTAGATATAATTAATCATAACAAAAGTAATTTCAGATCAAATACATTACATGTGATTGATTCTTATTTTTAAGCATAAAGTATTGTTATACATAAACATAAAAATTCGGCAAAGTAATAAAATAGTACTTTATTGATAAAGTAATAAAATATTATTATATCGATAAAGTAATAAATTCGGTAAAGTAATATTTTGTCCCGGTCCGAAGAGTATTACTTTAAAGAGGTTTAACTGTATCTTGTAGGTCTGATTATTCGGTTATAAACGAACCGAATTACCGAATAATCGAAATAACCGAATAACCGAATTATCTTGGTGATAATAGAAAGAGTGGTGAAAAGGATCAGTCAAATCACCCGTGTTTTTGATGGCGAGGGCAGGCCAAGTTCCCGGCACCACAAGTTATACAAGGTATATTTTATATGCATGAAACACTAAATTTAAGTGTATTGTTTTGACATATGCATTTCATAATTTATGGGCAGACTGACAGAGATTGCACGCCAAATGTTGGCACTACTAAGTCGCTTTACCATTACTATCTTTAGGTAAGCTCGATTGACTTTCATTTCTTTTGTTACTTGTCAGTGGCTCAACATTAATTGTTCATGCATTTTCCAATTTATACAAGGAATTCCCACTATCAATCAAGTTAGATCATCGCGACCTGGGTTCTGTTAAGTTTATGAAGGATGATTCAGGCCAAGTGTTAATAAATGAAGACGCCATTAAGGAGAGGTGGAGTTCATATTTTCACAATCTTTTCAATGAGGCTAGGAGGAGTGGTGCCAGTGTGGCGCAAGAGGTCCCTCTTTCGTCTGTTCGTTCTTTCGGCACATGTGAGCGTATCAGCAAAGAGGAAGTTAAGGGTGCCCTCCAAAAGATGGCTAGAGGGAAGGCGGTTGGTCCAGATCAGATCCCTATCGAGGTGTGGCTTTGTCTTGGTGAGGTTGGCGTAGAATGGTTAGCAGATCTGTTCAATGATCTCCTCTTGGGCGCTAAGATGCAAGATGAATGGAGGCGCAGTATTGTCGTCCCATTTTTCAAGAACAAAGGCGATGCTCAGAACTGTAGTAACTATCGGGGAATTAAATTACTCAGTCATACTATGAAACTTTGGGAGAGAGTGGTTGAATTTTGGATTAGAAGAGAGGTTGAAATCTCAGAGAACCAATTTAGTTTTATGCCTGGGAGGTCGACGACCGAGGCCATTCATCTCGTCAGACGCCTTACGGAGAAGTTCAGAGAGCGTCGTAAAGACCTCCATATGGTGTTCATCGATCTTGAGAAGGCGTATGATAGCATCCCCCGTGAAGCTATTTGGAAGAGCCTTCAGGAGAGGAGAGTGTCGTCGGCGTACGTCAGGGCGATTCAAGACATGTACGCTCAAGCTAGTTCCTGCGTCCGGACACCAGTTGGTGATGCACGTTACTTCCCTGTTGAGATTGTGCTACACCAGGGGTCGGCCCTTAGTCCTCTTCTTTTCGCCCTTATCCTGGATGTCATGTCGAGAGGGATTCAAGATGTCGTCCCTTGGTGCATGCTCTTCGCCGATGATATCGTGCTAGTGGCGGAATCGAGGGGGGAGGTGAACGAGAAGTTGAAGTTACGGAGATCCACTTTGGAGCCCAAAGGCTTGCGTGTGAGCAGGTCTAAAATAGAATATCTCTGGTGTAACTTCAGTGGTGAGGCCAAAGAGGAAGGGGTGGAGGTCAGGATGGAAGATCAGATCGTCCCCCGTACGGATAAGTTCAAGTATTTGGGTTCGATCATCCAGAAAGAAGGTGAGATTGAAGATGATGTCACACATCATATCAAGGCGGGGTGGCTAAGGTGGAGGGCAGCGTCAGGGGTGATGTGCGATAAGAAAGTCCCGTTAAAGTTGAAAGGGAAGTTCTATAGAACGGCAATCCGTCCTGCGATGTTATATGGTTCGGAGTGTTGGGCGGTGAAGAAGGCCCTCGAGAACAAGTTGGAAGCAGCTGAAATGAGGATGTTGTGGTGGTCCTGTGGCCACACGATGTTAGAAAAAATCCCGAATGTGGTTTTCAGGAGCGAGTTGGAGGTGGCGCCTCTTACTGAGAAAGTTAGAGAAGGGAGGTTGAGATGGTTCGGCCACGTCCGTAGGAGGCTGCCAGAAGCCCCGGTGAGGAGGGTCGAGAGTCTTTCGGTTGATGGGGTGAGGAGGAGAGGCAGACCGAGGAGGTCATGGGAAGAGCAGCTTAGGTTGGATTTGAAGGCCTTAAACTTAAATGAGACCATGACCGCTGTTAGGTACGCTTGGAGACGTAAGATCAGAGTGGTGGATTCTCTTTTAGGGAGCGGTTCTGTTGTTGAGAGCCTCAGAGTTGGGTTATCTCGGTTAGCTTTATCTTGGAAGTTTGTCTTTTCATTCTCTTTTCTCTGTTTTTTCTGTTTTTTGTCTTGGTGCTGTTGTTTTTTGTCTTTTGTTTTCTGGTTTTGCAATGCAGGGAGCTTGGCCAGGTGTCATCGTAGTGTGTCCAAAGCCATGGGCGCAGGGATCTGTGCGAGGAGACATCCTAGACCAGAGTGTTTCGAGAACGGAGTGGACAACCCCCACGTAGGTAAGTCTCATGTGATCAAAGCCATGGGCTCAGGTATGACTGCGATCTTTACCAAAATTTATTAAGCCTTTGTAAATATCACACACTATTTTTCTGTTGTGCACTAAGCTGGGGGTATTCACGGAAACAGCCTCCCTACCGTAAGAAGTAGGGGCATGGTCTGCGTACATCTCACATTCCCCAGACCCTGCTCTGTGCGGGATATACTGGGTATGTTTGGTTTGGTTTTAATCAAGTTAGATCATGATACCTACTTGACTCCAATTTTTTTTGGCCTTTTTGCACGGAACTGATTGTATGAGAATGTTCTGGTTTACGCAAAGTGCAAGACCCGTGCCACAGTTAAGTAAATAACTAACTTCATTGTAAGTTTGTGGCATTAATGTATATTTTGGTACTCACTTATCATTTAATTGTTCAGCCGTATAACTTTCAGTGTTGTCCACTTCATATGATATAAGATTATAGCTGGATTGAAGAAATTGAGCATTCTCAGGCTATTATCAGTATGTTTAAGTGTACGTGTTTGTGACTTACCAGTTTGTTTATGGTCTATTTAAAAGACCAGGTTTCCCATACGTATGCCTGGCTCTGATCTCTGTAGTGGTTTTGTTTGTAAAAAGAGATTTGTCTCCAGCTATATGTATTCTTCTCACAGGTACTCTACTTTGAACCTCAACGTCTTGGGTATCCATGATTGAAATTTTGCTGCTGGTATATGATTATTATTATCTACTAGCATGTTAGATTCCTGGTAGGGCGATAGCATATTCTGTCCAAAGACGCAACCTTATCTAGCATGTATACATATGAAGAGTGTAACAACCCGACTTTTCGGATAGTTAACTAATAGACGAATATCGAAACAGATAACAATTTATATTAAATCGAAACAGAAAACAATCGATAATCCTAATAAATATCAATATTTTAATCATCAAAATGAAAGTGTTGTAAGTCTGAAAACAAATCTATCAAGTCCTCGAATTTATTCAAACAACTATATAGACTACAACTAAAGTCTGGTTGGCATCACTCCTCTCAATCCCGTTTACCCCTGATTACCTGTGGAAGGAAAACAATACGAGTGAGCCAAATGCCCAGTACGAATATAATATAATAGAATATGCGATAACAAATAACTTAGCTGACAGTACAAAATGAACTAAACAAAGTTCAATAAACAGAAGGCTGAATCACAAGTAAGGTGGGTACAATAAGGGTCTCTTATATAATATAACATGTACTCGCTAAGTCCGGATCACAAAGCGAGTACAGTCCAGACATTTCTTCTCCGGCAATCCACGAGAAGAAATACATGAAATGCATAAAGCATTTCAACAGAACAGAAGCGATCATGATCTAAATACAATCTCATACCCCAGAGATGTGCTCGCATACTCACAGCACTGATGCGAGTAAGTGTCTAGTTCACCTTTACTCCGAACTCCATGTGAACATTGTCTATGATTAACCCACACAGATCGGTCTAAGAGCCCAACAGAAAGGTTACAAAATATTGCCAAACTCATTTTCCAGAACAGAACAGAACAAAACGAAACAATATCGCAATACAAATGCGAAACAAAACAAATAAAAATGAGTTAAGGCAACTATTATTCCAAAAAGAAGGAATATGAAACAAATATAAAAGTGTGAACTAAAAAGTGCACACAGAATACAAGAGTTCACAATTTTAGAAAATTGAGCTTACAATAAATCTAACGAATAAGTAGACGGAGAAAAAAGAATAAAGAATTTGTAATAGGATTTATAAGACAGTAAATCACAATTTATGAATTTAGCTCGACAATGAACTTAACGAATATAAATGAATTTATTTTAAAAGAAGGGAATCAGAATTCGTACCTTAATATGATGATTAGATTAATAATAAAAATCCGATGACAGAATGGAATACTATGCACCAATACTCGAATCTAAATCAAGTTATTACATCAGTTACCACTAGCAAACTTATACTTGTAAATTAAAAATATAAGTACCCATGACAGACAGCTAACACACTAAATATGTAGCCAAATCACACATTTGTGACACTGAACCAGGGATCATAAATCAAATAGAAGTACTATTGTGCACGACTTTTTATGTTGATTTTAATAACACTAAAGTGAATATTCTAACAATAAAAATTACTCCATCATTCTATTTTAAACTCAATTCCGCCTGACAGATACTATTAAGTGTTAAATATATATGAGTATAAGATTCTTGAAAGAGTCTTCCCCAACACCTTAAGGTTTTGGGTGAAATGGTTTCTAACATGGTATCAGAGCTCTGGTGTTTGTGGAGGTCTCAAGTTCGAACCCCACCACCCCCAATATTCTCAATTTAATTTGGCACTAAGGTATTGCTCCAAAAATGGGCTCCTAGTGACCACTCTTACCCCATAGTGGGCTATTACCCCATAGTGGGCTTGCGAGTGAGGGGGAATGTTAAATATATATGAGTATAAAATCCTTGAAAGTGCCTTCCCCAACACCTTAAGGTTTTGTATGTGCAAGTACCATAACAATAGCAAAACTTAAATCAGATATCATTAATTAAAATCTATTAACTATATTTAGCTAATAAATAAATTATATCTATAAAAGCATAAGGAAAATGCAATGTGCAGGAATCACTTAATACAAATAATTTATGGCACCAATTAATATTGGGAATCATGTACCTGAGGTCACCCTCAGGTAGTAGCCTGAGGTTATAAGAAGTTCTCATATAAATACACGAGGGCTAATCTGTAAATTCAGGAATAAGTTTTTGTATTTACCAAATTGTTACTAAAATTGTATATGAATATATTATGACCTCAGGGGAGTTACCTGAGGTCATCCTCAGGCCCATTTTACTCATTAATATTATGTATTTATTAATAATTAGATCAAGTTAATAAATTTTAAATGATGTGCATCACATATTTACTAACGTAAGGAATTGTAATGCTCAACCTAAAGCACCTACTTAAATTAATGTTATGACAATTAAATTCATTTTGGATTTATTCTACTACTTACTATCGATACATTACAAACTAAACCGAAGATTACATGTGACCATGAATGTTAATTTACCCATCTGACCCATTAAATAACCACATAAATCCTAACTCATGGCTCACCTAACAGCTAATCAATGTGAATATCAAATATTAAATTTAATGTCCAAAACATGAATTCATATTCACAAAACCATACATATATCTTGTACATGATATAATTGCATTAATGAATTATGAATACTTAATTAACATGTTAGATGAGTATTTAAATAACATAAACTAAAGCTCACATTACATTCCTGGCGAGAGGATAAAGCACACAAGTAAATCACCATTTATTAACAGCATGCATTCATTTTTCACAATAATAAAGAACCTGACTGTATGTACATAAATATATTCAATTAGTCATGTACCTGACTTGAGAAGACCCCTCACGTTTATACTGGGATGGCTTTTCACGGCGCTGCACTCACTCTCTCTTTTCTTTATCACTATAAGCCTTATGCTAATTTTGCAGAAATACTTATAAAGAAGTTGCTAACCGAATTTTAAGATAAAACCCTAAACCAAAGTAATACATATCCACGTTCATAACTCATCTCTAATTTTAAGTTGATCAGTTAAAAGACGTAACTCATATCTGAATTATCTACATTTAAAAGAAATAATAAAAATCTAAGATAAATAGAAATTTTACTTATCACACAATTTAAATTACAAAATAATACAAATAAATGAAAATAAATACGGGATATCACAAAGAGTCTTATCGAGCCCCCTTTGCTTAGGTTAATGTGTGTTTTTCCTTTGTTGAATGTTTGTATGCATACGTACCTATAAAGGAATTTTAAAAAAAAAAACTCAAGTGTTCTTATGAGGGCTTTTGATGCAGCTTCTCCTTTTTCCCCCTCTTGTGCCACTCTTTTCCGTATGCATATATTTATTACTACGTATATTCATTTATTAAATTGCTTTCCTCAATTAAATTCTTAAGCCCAGAATGTTGTATTGATCTTACAGTATATGTGAGATATATGGGCTTACGAATGCTAAACTCGTATTCTCTTTGCATACTTGCAGAATATGGAAGCAAAGTTGGACCATTTGACAAAGAATGACAAATGCCACTGTCCGAGGTACACAAGAAAATGGTATAAGAATGACAAATGCCACTGTCTGAGGTACACAGGAAAATGGTATCTTACTTAAAAATTTGGGGTATAAAGTGTTTAAGTCTTAGAAACGTAATATCTCTTAAATTCTTAATATGTACCAAGTTGCATGCTTGCCTTCACACCTAATCTGGAAAATATATATTTAATACTGTGAAATGCACTTTCATGATTGATTTCATTCCAACTCAGAAGCCACTTGAGGTCTGCTGATATATGCCTATGAAGGCTTTTGATGCACCTTGTCTTTTTTAACCTCTCGCGACTCTTTTTTTTTTTTTCGAAAGTATATTTATGGAGTTTAAAAAATTAAACCTTTTCATGCATTCAATTGCTTTGCTGTGTCAAATTCTTTAGCCTGAAATTTTGTATTGATCTTAAAGCGCGTGTTAATCTTAAACATGTATCCTGTTTGCATGCTTGCAGAAGTATGGAAGCAAACTTACACTATTTGTCAAAGAATTACAAATGCCAAGGTCTGAGGTTCACAGGCTACTGGTATCTTATTAAAATAATTTTTCAAGTTTTATATATGTCTTATAATAATGCCTACTATGAAAACGTGGTTCTTTTTGGCTGCTTAAACTGATGTCTCTTTTCAGCTTGTCGTAGTAATGGCAAGACCGCATTAAGTTATGCTTAAATTATGCTTTTAGTTTTTTTTTGACCAGTAATATGTGCTCGATAATGCTATCGTGTTGTAGCAATCTGCTCACGAACAACATTTCATTGTTAGATATTTTTTTGGTAGCTTATATTCAGTTGAGGAGCCTTTCGGCACACGTTTTCCTTTCTCTTTCTGGATTAAAAAAAAGGGAATGACCTGGTGCAGTAACAAAATAGAAAAAATTTCCGTAGATAATGGTGCATTTCATTGCTAGCATATATTCACGTTTGTACAATGTGGATGAAGTACTTCTGAAAAGTTTGCTTTTACTCTTTGCATTATCAATCATTTTATGTGAAAACACTTGCAAGATAACGAGCTCAAGGTCAAATTCATCATGAGTTTTGTATCTGACTCAAAATTTGAGGGGATGGTATTGTATTAAGACTTTTAAAGACTTTTAATGATTTTAAAAGTTATGAGGTATTTAATTCTAACATTTAAAGAGTCTTTAAAAGCATGGTATTATTCAATTAAGACTTTTAAGAAGTATTTAAAAGTAGGGCGGTATTGAATTTAGACATTTATAGACTCTTTATAAGTATCGTGTTATTCAAAAAGTCAATGACTTTTAATGAGAATGACATTTAATGACTTTTAACAAAAATTATAACTACATCCTTTGAAAAAAAACTCATGAACTTTTTGATAATATTTGACATGACTTCTAATAACTTTATAAAAATCATATTGAATAATATTGTTTCATTTAATGTCAACAGATTTTTTAAAATTTCTTGTCGCTTTTCTTCTCTTTCTTCCTCTTCTTCCATATCTTTTTCTTCCTCTTCTAGGTTTTCAATTTCCATATTTGTATTCATTTTAGTAAACGATATTGTTGAGGGTGCGATCATAACACACAAAGTAAAATAAGAACACATCAAACATTATAGTAATTCATGGGCTTCTAAAAATATTGTGCTTACAAAAATTCACACAAAACACCAATAAAATTAGCTTTGCATCATAAAAAATTGCTGGCTAATATAGCTCTGCATCATAATTAGCTATGAATAGTGACAGATATATAATTCTCATGAATACTCAATTTAACAAGAAATATACTTGTACTTAATTTTCTAGTGACCGGATTGATTAGAGAACACACGATCGAAATTGGGTTGTAGTGAAAAAAGGTTAAAGGGTTTCACAGGATAAGCTAATATATGATCTTTGTAGTTAGTCTAGTACTCCACAAAATCTATCAAAAGGTCTATGAAAGTTTTTAAAATCATTTTATTAGGAGTCATCAAAAGTATTTCGAAATTTTGGTGACTCAACAAGAATTATTAAAAGTCATTAAAAGTCTATAAAATCCATAAAAATCATTACCCCAAGTATTGTTATTAAAAGTCATTATACAATACCACCCCCTAACCTTTCTAGTCATGCGAAACTTGAACTTTGGAGCATTCGCCTTGGCTCAAGTCGATCGGTTGCATCCTGATTAGTAATTTTAAGTTGAACTCAATTACTCTGTAACTTAATTTGTTGCAACATTTTTTATGAGACCAGCTGTATATTCATTTTCTGAGTAGGAGGCCTAACATATTTCTTTAAATTTTGTTTATAGCAACAGTCCACAATACGGAGTAATGAAAAGGAAACCATATACACCAGTTTAACCAAAGGCTATACAAGAGGCTCCTGAAAGTTTAGCAAAAGCTGAGACTGATGTTTTTCGGGACAAAGCTGCTAAAAACGATAGGGAGGAAAGGCCTCTTCTAGAACAAGGGACCGCTTACTATAATCTGGCAGTGATTATTACGTTGTTGCGAGGGTCTCAGAAGCACAATATGATTATACTAGCGCCCGCTTGCATGACAATTAAGAAGCATGTACATCGAAGCCTCCTATGATGTTATAATGGTCCTCTACAATCTGACGGAACTGTGATTTCAAGGAACGTGAAAAACCAGAGGATCAGGTTAGGTGCCTATTTGATTTTTCCATTTATGGGTTAATTTTTTTTAAGGCAACATCAACGTTGATCTCTTAAAGTAATCATGAACCTCTTATATGTGAGGTCTTCTGTCTTAGTTATTGCTAAGGATAAGCTAATGTTTATTTCCTGTCACAAGTTAGTTTATTTGCAATTCCCAACAATTTTGCTTATCTTTGGATGATGCAGACACACTTTTTTTACTCATGCAGATTTGCATCTATTTTAGATATTATTTCAGTGTTGTGCTGTGATCTTCATACTAAACTTGAAAGATAATACATGTGTTGGTTCAACTCTAAAGTGGCTTCTAATATGTAAATTGAATGTTTTTTGATTAATAATTTTTGTTTTCAAATTATGTGGGCGAATAAAAGACAAGAATAGGGAATAAAGATACAAATGGGAAAGTAAATATTACAAAAAAGGGTATTAAGTCACTGAAGATGACAAGTAATTTTAAACTGATAAATTGATTGACTATTTAGATGAATTTGTGTTGTTAACTTTTTCCTTGAAGGTGTTGCCACTCCTATACATGATGAAAAAAGGATTTTTTTGTAACATGAAATTATATCTAAATTTTACTTATACCTATCGTAAAGGCATATATATAGAGGATCAATAGTTGTGTGAATGTAGTGGGAATATCACAAGGAAATTGCCTTTTGATTCTTGATACAGGAAGGTAAAAGCGACTTTTTGGTAGCTAAGGAATTACTATTATGCATCTATTCCAGCTGTTGCCCTACTCTTAAACCTCGCTTTATTATATAAAAGATAAGACATATAACTACTGTTGCTTTGATGGTGTTGTCTTTCTTAAAATTTGTATGACTGCCGCTTAAATGTGTATCACAAGGTTAGTTGGTGTGTGGTGCCAAGATCAGGAAGACTAGGTATCGTGAGCTCAATTGTCATTTCCTACCAATAGATCGAAAGGTAATTGTAGATTTTTTTAATATTATTTTGATACTCTTTGTGTAACTGTTAGTTGACATTGTTTGTACGCATGTGAGAAATACACAAGAAAGCCAAAAGCTTTAAAACTGTCGAAGGAGTAATTAAGATAAAGAAAGTTAAAATTTTGATTTGAATTGTCAATTATCGCTATGCAGTATTCACACTATGCTGAAATATTTAATTAAATAATGAAGGGAAAATGTAATAGGGTAGCTCGGTGTTTTAGGATGTGCCTAATTGCGATGATCTACATGTATTTGCAATTTTGCACTTTCCGAAGTGCTACATGGAAACGCTTTTCGATTACTATTGTGTAGAAAGCCCCTGACATATATTCCCCCACAAACCCCATCATTGTGAAATACTTAAAACCGTTTTAGTTAATAAGAGAAGTATAATACACTAATTTATCTCTTATCTAATTTTTTTTTTTTTAATTTGTGAAGTGTTACAGCTTACAGCTCATTTTTTGGTACATAATATAAAGATAATATTTTTTATATTTTTGACCAACTTTAGAACTGAAAAGCAACATGTCTTCTGAGAGAATAGTTAGCTCACTCAAGTGATCGCAAATTAACATGTCTATATCCGTAGGGACTTGGTCTGTTCTTTCTGCATCGATTAGTTTTGCTCTCGCTTGCAATTAGGTGTATGTAATTGTATAGCAACTTTCGGCCTATACTGTGTAGCTCAACTCCTAATCTTCGACAACGTTTTTATGTGTGGAGAGTGGATTTAAGATTGAAGCTGTAAAGCTTTATGGCATTAAAGAAGCACCACTTGAGTCATTGTTGATCTCTTGTCACCAATTTTTAGTGGCTAATGTTACTACTGTCCATTGATAATTATTGTTATCATACATGGAAGACATTGCTTGAACCTGACAATCTTCTTTCGATGGACATGATTTGCTTTCACCTGCCAGCATTAGAATGATTTTCAGTTCAGAGGACTCATTCAGAAGGCGAAAATGGTATTTTTGTTGCACTATGATGCTGCCTCTTGTTGTGAATTGTGATGTGTTTTTGTATCTACATTTTTATTTAATTTTGTTGTTTCTGAATTTTGATACAGTATTGCAATGTACATTTTTTATCTACTTAATTACTGAGTTGATTTGCTTTAGTTGTTATTGTCAAATGAAGATCCTGGCAAGTCTAGATTATATTACAAATTTCAGTCTATCTACCAAGACTGGCACAAATCCAATCACACGGCAAGGTGCGCTAGAGTATTGCTAATTTACATCACGATGAAATTTAATCTACTCTATATTAGTTACTAGCTTGCTACATGTCCAACAATTACTTAATTCAGGTTTTTCTGTATTTTGATCACATATTTGAATCACGATTAGGATCCAAGTAGATTCTCCAGATAAAATCTAAATAGACGGTCGAGATACATATTGTGCAATATTATATTCAAGATCAAGATTCTTGCTAATGTACATATGTATGTGTATATCTCAAGTGTTTAAGAAGCATGTTTAGCTAGATAATGAGCGATATATATTTTACTTGTTGCTTTTGCCATTTTCCCCGGCTTTTAGTGTTTCTGCTGTCATTCTTAGTTTGCCAACTTCTATTACCTTTGTTCAGGCTATTTAGGGATCACTTAAAATTTTAATGACTGCTAAGATCCTAAATGTTTGTACGCAGAATGTTTGCTAGTTACTTACATTAATGTCTAATTGACTGTCGTCGTAGTCTCGTAGACTTGAATTTGGTTGGAGGTTGTGACACAGTTGTAAGGGGAATATTAGTATGTTTGGGGTTTCTGAGCCAAACATTATAAGGTGAAAAGGCACGCGTCATACAAGCTACATCCTTCGTAGTAAGAATCAGAGTCTGAGATCACACATGTAGAGATTATACGGTCAATTGCAATTTTGATTTGATAAAAATGTTTGGCAATAAAAGTTGGCAGGATAATCAAATGCAAACTACTTAATGAAGTGGCAGAGGTAAAAACGATCTGTGCTATAATATCATAATATTACATGTATTTTAGAAATATTATAGTCTAAATGTTATTAAGGAGTATGGGTAGTAATGTAATGTAGTGAGTAAGGGTAGTATAGTCTTTGACTAACCTTCTATATATATGTCTTAAGGATGTAGCTTGTAACCTAATTGAAGTGAGAAACAATGTAGCCGCTTATGCGAAATTCGTTTGTAAATATATTTTATATCTTCTTTGTTAATCTCTTTATTCTACAATTACTTAGTCTTTGATACTTAAATTTACAAAGTTATCATGGTATCAGAGCCTCCGATCTTTGAGGCTCCTGATTTCTTCCGCATCATCTTTATTATTGTTATAGTTTGAATCTCTCTCTCGGTGTAGTGTTCCAAAATTATTCAAACAAATTTCTGCTCACTAAGTGTTTGATAAGTTGTCACTGAAAAGTATTATCTCCGAAGGTTTTTATATTATCTTTCTCACTCCAGCCTCTCTCTTACCTACTCAAACTATACACATAACCATGCCTATATCTGTATTTCTCATCTGGGTATTTCTAATTGATGGCTCCTGTGCTTAGTAATCTATATTTCTCTCTCTACAAACCCCAAATCTGTGTTGAAATTTTTTCAGCTAATATTGATCAAACACCCAGTTTTTAAAAAATCTTGAATTTTCCTGCTGAAATGGAGATGGCAATGGAAGAAGCTTGTTTGTGTGACTTCTTGCTTAGGGTTGTACAAGTTCTTGGTGTTGAACAAATTGACCAACGAAGATTCCCTTTTATACAGAACACAATACCCACATGTAAGTTTAAGCTTCTATCTTGTTAGAAAAGTTTCAATCTTTTAGGGTTTTCTTGCCTATATTTCTTGATTTTTACTTGAAATTGAAAAGACCGAGTTTGTATGCTTGCAAGATTTATGATTTTTGGTATCTGGGTATTTCTTGAATTTGTGATTTGGGTGTTTTTGATATTGAGATTTGGTACTAATTTCAATTGTGAAGATGTTCAGGGTTCTTGATTTTAGTTGTTTTGTGATGTTAGTTTTTAGGGTTTGTTAGTTTAGTTTCGATATTGTTGATGGCTGGAAGGGAATTAGAATTGCCCAAGTCGAGTGCGTCTACTTTGAGAATGTTAGGAGACAGGGACATAGTTATGTTGAGCTTAGGGAAGATAATAAGAGGACTGTTTTCTTTTGCGTGTTATGTTTGGCTCCGTGCTATAGTGATTCAGTATTGTGTCATTTGAGAGGTAATCTTCATAAGATACGGTATGATGCTGCGAAAGCTACTTTGTTGAAACCAAATCCGTGGCCGTTTAATAATGGGGCACTTCATGTATTTCATACATCCTGCCTTGTGTACTGGATACTTCCAAGTGAGTTAGAAATTCATAACAATCAGATTGCTGGTTCTGAAATGAAACAAAGAAGTCAGAAAAAGGTTGTAGTGAAGGACGGTGATGCAAAATTTATTGGAAAGAAAATATATTCGGTGTTTTGTCCAGAATGCCAAGGGACGGGCATATGCTGTGGATGATTCTGAGAGGTAGGATATTGAAAAGAGCTTTTAGTAAGTTAAAGCTTGAGCATGTGGTGATTGCTAAGGGACAGTTTATGCAAGAGAAAGCCAAGGTTGATACTGCAGATATAGATCAGGAAGATCTACTAGCCCTTCTTCGTGATGAAGAAAATGAAGAAGACAAGTTGAATTCAGAAAACCGTGAGGCAGAACCACTGAAAATTTTGGTTGAGCTATTGAGTACAATGAACAGGCCGCCAGTCCTACTGCAGCATGGCCTCCTGATGGATGCAGTAACATGGTTGCTGAGTCCTCCAGACCAGTCTTTGGCATTGATCTTAGCTGATAATGGATTGACGTGCCGTTGCTTGATGCTACAGTCGCTGCTTTCTATGGAATCGGATCCAAAAAAAAAGAGGAATGCTGCGGACCAGATTTTGCGAGAGTTCTGGAGGGTGTTATAAAGTACAGGTGGAATGCATTGCCTGTACAGCAACTTGATGGAATGAAGAACTACATCTCCGAAGTTATTGTCAAGCTTTCAAGCGATGAATTCTCTTTACGACGGGAAAGACTGTATGTCAACAAACTTAATATTATATTGGTTCAGATCTTGAAGCATGAGTGGCCAACTCGGTGGCAGAGCTTTTTTCCAGATCTGGTTGCAGTAGCGAAGACTAATGAAACGATTTGTGAGAATTGCATGGCCATATTAAAACTATTAAGTGAAGAGGTTTTTGATTTCTCAAGGGGTGAAATGACTCAGCAGAAGATCAAAGAGCTCAAAGAGTCTTTGAACAGTGAATTTCAACTCATCCATGAGTTATACTTGTATGTACTATCTGCATCTCAAAGGGCCGAGCTTATCAGGGCTACGCTTGGCACAATGCATGCTTTTCTTTCTTAGATACCTCTTGGATATATCTTTGAATCTACACTGCTGGAAACATTTCTTAAGTTCTTTCCCTCGCCAGCGTATCGGAATCTGACACTCCAGTGCTTGACAGAGGTCGCAGCTCTCAGTTTCGGACATTTTTATAATGCCCAGTATGCTAAATTGTATGGCATATTCATGCTAAAATTGCAGGCCATTGTCCCATCCAGTTCAAAATACCTGTTATGCAAATGGGTTTGGTGAGGAGCAGGCATTTATTCAGAACTTGGCTTTATTCTTCACTTCATTTTTCAAGTGCCATATACGAGTTCTTCAGGCAACACAAGAAAATATTTCTGTTTGAGGCAACTCATGGTGCCTTAAGTCATGATAAAAATTATCCTTGCATTCAGGAGAAGCAGTTTGTGCCGGAGAATAAGAATTTGCTGAAAAAGTTGGCCGGAAAGGACAATAACAGCAACTTCAGCATCACACAGAACAGAAAGTTTATTTCTTTCTGCAGTCAAGCAGGAACTTTGGGGAGAAGATCCTCATAAAAGCCGAGAGTTCATTTCTGAAATGTGCAGAAAGAATGAGTACTCGAGCTAATTCAACAGTTTATCTTGCATAGCGTCAAGTTGGCTGATAATTGATCCAGAAAATGCATGATGCGAGATTGGGTGAAGCCTTGGTTACTCATTGAGATTAGGGTAAGTCTTGTTTACTCGTGGAGATTGGGCGAAAGAAGCCTTGTTTACTCCGGTCATGCCTGGAAGTTTGTGCTTCGACACTTTGCTCTACCAGATTCTGTTGAGGCAAAATGCCTTGAATTAACAGATCAAGTTGTGGTTAAAGGAGTGAAGGGAAGTCGACGGAGTTTAAAAAAAAAAAAATTGAGCTCTGTGAGCAGTAGTCCTCAAAACGGCAGTAGCACACTCCAGCTGTCGGGACTTAAAGTTGTTCCTCGATTCTCCGTTTAAATTCCGGCGCCAAATTCTGTTGAGGCGGCCATGACCCTTGAAGTAGGTCATTAGCCTTGAAGTAGCCTTTTAAAAACAAATGTTATTGGATGACAAGGAAGAAGAGATCGATGGAGATTTTTTTTAAAGGTGAAAAGCTGATGTGAATTCCAGCTATTGAGCTCTGTGAGCATTGGTCCGAATGGCAGGAAATAGAGCACCTGTCGGACATTAATTGATCAAATACAGTACACTCCAACTGTTGTTTTAACCAAGTTGCTATACTATGGAAAGAAACAATGATTCCTGGTGTACAGATTCAGTATGCAGCTACCTTGAGTGTCCTGTAACTTCTCCCGGTGCAAACAATCAGATTGATGACAAGAATGGTGTGTGTGTAGTGCCATTTGAGGACTTTACTAAGACAAGTGACTGGAAGACGTGCGCAAGTGTGCAATGCTAATTAATGGGGAGAGTGTAAAAATGATGACTGGTGATTCTAATATTGACCTGGTGTTGGTGAGCAAATCTCCCAAGTATCAAGGTGCTAGAGTGGTCTAATATGGATGGGAAATCATGCCACAGTAGTTAGAAAGTATGCTTTTGTTAAAGGGAGGTCAAGGTGATTCGGCTGTCACAGAACCAGTGGGTGGTGCAGAGTCAAATATGCCTCATCTACAGCATCTGGAATCAGGTTTTATCTACAGTAACATTGGTAATACATCAAGAGCTGCCATCACAATTTCTTCAAGCCAAGAGTTTCATTTTGTTTTTCACTCATTAGCTTGAGGGGGAGTATTAAGGAGTATGGGTAGTAATGTAATGTAGTGAGTAAGGGTAGTATAGTCTTTGACTAACCTTCTATATATATGTCTTAAGGATGTAGCTTGTAACCTAATTGAAGTGAGAAACAATGTAGTCGCTTATGCGAAATTCGTTTGTAAATATATTTTATATCTTCTTTGTTAATCTCTTTATTCTACAATTACTTAGTCTTTGATACTTAAATTTACAAAGTTATCAAATGTCACAATTCATTGGTTACAGTATATGAATTTTAAGCTATTTGAATACATAAATATGTATATTCAGCTTTGTATCAGTTCATACAATAGGTGCGGTAAGTATGGCTATATTCTAAGTTTAGGTGCATTGGTTTTGCATGAGAATGTAGTAGGGATTTTCTTATTTCACTTTAAGGCTTTTTTAACTTCAACATATTGATCTTATGTGGTTCCACAGGGTTTCCTACATAGTGTCAGCATGTTGTATGACACATCAATGACCTGTGAAATCTCTAATGCTATGTTGTATGCTTGTATGTAGGACGGATTTTGAATGGTACCCGCTAAAAATGGTTGACACACAAAAAAACTGTAGAAGAAGCCAAAAAGGTCATAAAAGGTTGGAAAACCTATTAGCAAGACTGGACCATGAGTTTCTTTAATATCATACCTAAGTGATGTGTGAGGATGATGATTATATCATGATACTCTAAATGAAGATGATATAAGTTTAAATGCTCTTGAAACTATATTACTCAAAGGCTTATGATTAATTAAATTGGAAAGTTTTGATAATATAATGTATTGCACTGTCTCGGATTGGGATCATGTCTTCTTACTGGTTAGAACTAACTGTTACTCTTGTATGGCAGATTCCTTTACATCGGGAATTCGAGATGATTGGAGAATCCTATGTTTACGCTGGTGTAGAGGTTAGTCGAGAATGAGGTGGTCTAAGGTGATTTTTTTGCACAGAAAACTGTCATACCATCTTGTGCAAACACTAAATTGTACTATATCTTGTTACATGTGTTCTAATTGTGTCGTAACAATCAGCTAACATATGCATTGACAAGACGAGTGTCGTTTAACAAGTGTATTGGTCAAGCTGGTGTACAAATAACATTTTTTTTTTATACATGAAATGGTTTTAACAGCAATCACTATGGTTAAAAAAATAAAAAAAATTGTACATTTTGAGCAATTTTCTCTCTTTAAAAATTGATATAAATTTTCTCTTTAAAACTTGATATCTAGAACATGTCCGTGCCTCGCATGGGCTATAAAGCTAGTTATATAAATAACAATACTGCATCTGCCAAGAAAGCAATAAAACAATGTATCTTATTATATACACTGAAGCACAGAATAAGTCTTTTGAGTTATTTACCTTTGCCATATTACTTTAGCAAAACTATTCTTTTTCACTGCTTGAAGATTTACCCAACTGCAGTGCCTAGGATGTACTTACTTGTTTCATTATGGAATTTTAGTGACAGGCAAGTAATCCCCGAGGGACTAGTTCAAAATAAAATTTAGAATAGGCAGTTTGTATATATGGTTCCCTGGTTGATGCTGTAGCAGGAGGATCCTTTTTCACTTTGTGGATTTTTATTTTTTATTTTCACTTTGTGGATGGATACGAGGATCAAATGCAATGCTTCTGAATTCATCCCCCTACCATTTACCAAACGTTGCTCTGACAAGAAGTTTAACCAAACAGAATTGACATAAGATTATAGACAGAAACATAGAATAAACAGAATTTGCCCAAGGTAGGTTAAGCAGATGTGCTTGAGAACAAAATGCATGAGCATTCGCAAAAGATTTAGTGTTATAAAATCCTACATTAAAGAAAAGAGATGGTTTCATAATACTGTTGAATTATAACCCCACACTAAATATAATCGAAATATGACTAGATATTTCCCCCTAAATATTACTACTAGATAACAACACAGATCCCGAATCTTGAGAACAAATACTCGCATATAAGTCTACTTGTTAAACAAAAAAAACTAGATATAATAGCGGCCAATTTCACTTGGCCTGGAATTAGCCTAATTATATACTTAGCGCCACATTACACTAAATATATTACTCAATCTAGTTGAGGTTGACTTCCTAAGTAATTTTGGTGCATCTGATGCTTCATCTTCTGCAGGTTTTTCCATGTCATGGAAGTACCCAAAGTTTGCAATTCTTTTTCTTCCACTGGACGTGCTTGTTACTGACATTAGAATTGAGAGCAACAACTTTCTGTCGTCACCTAATCTTACCTCCTCCTCATCAACCAATTTTGCAAGAAAATTAACATTTTCTTGGTTTTGCACTAGTATCTTGCGATTTTTAGGCACTGATATCATAATGGAGAGTGCCTTGGCTGCCAATTTCCGAACCTCAGTTGAGTCTGCATCAAGTAACTTGACAATTTCCGACATAAATCCTGCATCACCCATTGACACTTTAGCCTCCTCGGAAGTTTCACATAGCCAAATTATCGCCTTTAACACCAAATCTTGGCCACGGAAAGACTTGCGTAGAAGGAAATCTAACATATGATCCATAAATCCATAATCCATCACAATATTCAAAGTACTAGTTGATTCCAGACATAGTTTCATTATTGCTTCCAAGGCCATATTTCCTGCTTTAGATGATACAAATGATTTAGGATTCAAAAGATCAAGTAAAACAAAAATTCCACCTTCTTTGACAATCAAATCCCGGTTTAAGGATGCCATAATTTGAAGACAATCAATGGAACTTAATAGCACAAGCTCGTCTTTAGACGTAGCCAACTCGATAAAAACCTCAAGTGCACCTTGTTCAACCATAAACTTGTTTATCTCTTCATCCCAACTAAGATTTTTCATCACCTCACAAGCCAAAATAACCAATTCACTTCCACAAGCATCGATACTTTTACCTATCTCCAACAAAACAGTCAGTCCATCATATGCTAAAATCGACCATGCAAAATTCGATTTTTCGGTAATATTCATCAAACACCTTGCTGCAAATTCTTGCCCAACTCTACTCCCACACTCCAAAACACTAATCAAAGGTGGAATCATCCCTGCACTAGCCAACACTCCTCTATAAACATCATACTTAGAAATCTCACACACCGCTTTCGCAGACTCCTCTTGAATATCAATAACTTCAGAATCAAGAAAACTGATCAAAACCGAAACAATCCCATCAGTGTCCACACAAATATCCACAAACTGTACATCTTCATGAATCACTTTATTAAAATCAACTAAAGCTTCTTTCTTCATATAAGCATCACCAACTTTAAGCCTTGATAATAAATCATTCACATAAACTTTCTTAACATCTTTCGAAGCTAAAGCACTCGGCTTTTCGACAAAAATACACAGGCTAACTGTATATATATCAGATAAGTACTCAATGTGTGTATCCAAAATACAAACAAATTTGTAAATATCACTTTGCATGAAAAGCCTACCACTATAAATTGACTCAATGCATCTCTTTCCAAGTTCATTACATTCAGAAATTGTATTTATAATTGCCTGAATAACTTCACCGGAAAGTAACATGTCATCGCCACCGGGATCACGTTTATCAATGGCTGTCAGACCTGTGAGAAGCTCCAGGAGCCTGTTTCGTATCATATACCATTTAGCAGTAAAGACATTGATAGAACAAGATAGAGTTATTACTGTTGATATCATGTCAATGGCTTGACGGAGTCTTGATTTTCCAGCGGATGGTGATGACAATTCCGGTGGGTTTTGGTCACTCATTGTAGTGTTTAGCATGGGAGTTTTACTGGTGAGTTTGGTTTGTAATTCAAGAAAAGAGTTAAATAAGTTACGTTTGTTATATTAATTGCAAATGCTAATATTTAGAATGAGATTTTGTTTATTTCTCTTTATATTCTTTCTTATCTAAATTCTTGACAACCATAAATAAGTGATATGGTACATTATTTTTGGAAATGTAAAGATTTTGAACAAGATTTTAATTATTTCTCTTTATACTCTATTTATCGTAACAACTACCTTAATTAAATAATTTTTTTTGTCAAAAACTACCCTTAATTAAATAATATTTTTTGTCAAAACCTGTGTTGCACAAACTTTTTACAGGAAGGAAAAAATAGAAAGTGAGAAATTTAATTTCTTCAACTTGTTCCTGCATCATCTCTCAAAAAAAAACTTGTTCCTCATCATTTTTTAGGAAAGAAAAGAATTGATTTCTAAAAATTTGGAAAGAAATTTTATGTATATTTGTTTTCAAAATTTTCTTCCCATTTTTGGAAAGATTCGAAGAGAAAAGAAGATTATTCCTTTTCTATTTTTTTTCTTTGTTTCAAGAACACGGTTAATTCTAGTAACTTATTGTTATATTTAAGAATAATTAACCTAAATTTTCTATGTTAATAATAAGTTTCTTAAAGTAATAAGAGAACTCGTACACACATACGAGTTACTACTTTATTTATTTTCAACCCACTAGTTGTGGGCTTTATACCCAATCTTATCATCAAAACTTTCGATTTGAATTTACTATGAGGAAAATGAGATTTTATATGAGTACTTGTGGGCTGTTTCGGTGTGGGATTAATCTAAAAAATTAACCAAATACAGAAACTATAATAAAGGATAACATTTAATATTCTAAATATTTTTTATTGTAACACATAGCAAATTACTATAGCAAATAGCAATTGACAAAATTATAAAAAGTGATTGATAAAATAGGGTTTAAAATAAAAAAGAATATTAAATACATAGTTGACTGACCGCGAAACATATTTAATTGAGAAAATTCGTGATACCTTTCTTTTCTTCTTCTCCGTTTGTTAAACATCCAGGTCACGCTGAGTAGCAGTTGTGTACTTCCAAGACATAGATACAACCTATACTTACATATACATACATAACATTTCAGGAGGGTTTGAATTTGATTGTATATAGACCGGAAAAGACACGACGATATAATGGGACCAACTTCTCCTCCGACCAAACAAGCCGAACAGCTTCGTCAAGATGGCAACTCTTACTTTGCTAAGAATAAGTTGTCTGCTGCTATTGATGCTTACACCGAGGTCTCTCTCTCTCTCCCTCTCCCTCCCTCTCTCTCCCTCTCTCTCTCTCTCTCTCCCTCTCTCCCTCTCTCCCTCCCTCTCTCTCTCCCCCCCTCTCTCTCTCTCTCTTTTTAATCTCTTGTCTTAAAAATGTGTTGTTTGACTTAATTGATGTTTAGGCTATTACGTTGTGCCCTAATGTTCCGATTTATTGGACGAACCGTGCTTTATGTCATCGAAAGCGCAAGTATGTTCTCCTGTATCAGTTATGCTGATGCTATTCTTTTTGTTTGTTGAGTTCTTGTTTGTTTTGTTTTGTTTTATTTGAATTTTATATGTTTTTTTTATCTTTTGGTGAATTTTGTAGTGATTGGGTTCGAGTTGAGGAGGATTGTAGGAGAGCTGTTCAACTTGATCATTCTTCCGTTAAGGTCAAACCCTGGATTACTTGTTTAAATTAATTTATCATTCGTTGTTGTTTATTGCTCATAGTGTTACGTTTTTCAGCATTTTACGGCGCTGTGTATGTGTTCGTAATTATGCTTATGTGGCAGATTTCATTTTCTATTTGTAGAATTGAAAATGCATACTAATTTTGTGATGCAAGGATGTTTTGTTTCTCCGCAATTGTCTGTTTATATAAAAAATTACTGGAGCTTGATGGATTCCCTGTCTGCCACAAATTCAGGGTTTTTTTTTTAGTATGCAATGGCCGATCCACAGAACCTCTTTTACATTGAGTTTGATTTCAAAGATTATAATGCAAATTCTTTATTAGTTATGCTGTATAATTTAGCGGGAATATATGCCTAAATCTTATTGCTTAAGTGTCACGACAGCATATGTTGTAGGTTCCCGCCTGTTTCTCTTGGTTATACGGTGTCAAACTAACAGAGTTGGATAAAAGTAATATGCTAATATTCCCCATAATCCTTGGTTCAGTTAAACCTTTGTGTTCAGGGGATTAAACTGTGTGCAAAATTCTATTATTATGTATTTCGCTTTTTTTTTTAAAAAAAATAAATAAATCTATATGATAACAATATTTTAGAGATGTTATTCATTAATTTTGTACAGGATTTAAATCACTGATCGGATACTATTTGAAAATGAGCAAGTTTAGATAAAATTGAGCTTTTGATCGATTCCGGTACTTCAGATCGTATGGAATACATGGTTTCTTTGCATCCCATTAAATTTCATTAAATAAGGGAGCCTCATAAAGATTGTGCCTGTGCCTTTTTTTGGAGATATCTTCATGAATGTTTCTCCTTTGGGTTAATTGATTTGAGTTGTGAATTTTGTACTTAATGAATTCAGGAAATTTGGGACAAGTATTCAGCTAGCTACAATTTTGTTTAGTATTTACTAGTTGCAAATCATATAGTGTATAGTCTCATACAAATTGAAAATGATGCAAAAAATATACTCTTTCATGTAGCACTACCAAATTGAAGGGAACTAATTATAATCATCAATTTCTCCACCACTTTGTTTAGAGATAATCAAAATTCAGTGTGATTTTTCTGGAAAAAGAAAACAAAGGCAACAAGGGGGTTGTTACATAATAAAGACCCCATAAATTTATATGCCATATTCAAAGCTGTCAAAGGTATGCAAGTCATGCATAATCATTCTGATGACTAATAGCCAATGGGCCCTTTTACCGCCCAGACCGCCCAGATAAATAGGAGTGAACCGAAAGCTTGATCTGTAAGGCTGAACTGACAGTTGAATCTTGCCCGACTACCCCGTTTATCCTCTCGAAACAGAAGTTTTGTCTTAAAGCCAGATGTTAAGTCTGAAATTTGGAGTGAAGAAGAGATATGTGTAGTTGTTTAATTTATCCATTTATTGGATAAAGGATTCGGTGATAGATTAAGCCTCATAAGGATTTTCGAAGATTTGCACTGAACAATAACTTTCGGCATTTTTATAGAAACTTTAGTTCTTGAATTATTAGTATTTCCAAATGTGGCCCCTGGTTGTAGAATGTAACGTATATTTGTTTACACTATCCCTAATGCTTGAGTCTTTAAAAAAATGATGATTAAAAATTCTTTGTTTTGTTTTGTAGCGGACATTCTGAATCATGTCAAAACACTGATAAAATGAGTTTTAGGAAATCTGTTGGGAAATAATGATGATCACCACATTTTAAATGTGACAGTCTAGCCTTGCTTTATTCACCACATTAACTGAAAAATATTATATATCTTTTTAGTTGGAAATTCACTTTTTTTAGTAGTTAGTTTACTTTCTAATGTCTTGGTTCATAAGAATCCCACATAAGTACTTTCGGAGTCTGAGGTTAAGGTCCTTATGTACACAAACTTACCTGTGTTTTTCAAAAAAATAAAATAAATCATTATAGGGTTTGAACGCATGCGCTAGCAGATAATTTATGGTATTAAATCTAGAAGGAAATTAGAGTACCTGGGACAATAATCCATTTAAAAAACATACTTGGTTATTCAGTTTCATCTTCAAATTCCTCCATGTTTATTTTGTTTCAATTGTGTCAAATAGTCAATAGTCAGCATAGTTGTGCCTAGGATAGTCAGCATAGTTGGCACCGTCAGTTGAATATAGCACCCTAGTATTAGACTTTGTTGTCTTAGTAGTTCTATATATATCAATACAGAGCTCATGTAATACTATCAAGATATACAAATTACTTCTCTGAATCTCTCTACTTGTATACACAATTTATCATGGTATCAGAGCAAGTAAAATCCTAGGGAAAACACAGAAGAAAGAAATCAAACACACCCAAAATACACCCAAACACACTGTCAAAAACCCAGAAATAAACATACACACTGTCACAAACTGTCAACAAAATTGTTTTTCAAAACACACCCAAACACAAATATAAGCATATCACTGGAAAGAGCAGGAGAAGAGGAGGCTACAGAAAAAATCCGACTGCAAAACCAACCACCCACGCGCCGTCACGCGCCGCCGGACGCGCTGCAGCGCCGCCACACGCGCGCACGCGCCGGCGCGTGAGGCCTCTCCCGAGCAGATTTTGGAAATTTTTCTTCAGAGTTTCTTATCCTCCTCATCATTCCGAATCCAACCGCGGTATTATTTCTTGAATCTGAGAAGTTTGATTTCTGTCAGTTGAAATTTGTTGAGTTCTGTCCGTGTGATTCTGTTAATTTTTTCTGTCAGTTGATTCTACTAATTTTTCTGTCAGTATTATACATAGTATGTGGGTATTGCTGTGAATTTGAGAGAGAGAAACACAGATCCATTTTACAAATATAAACTCTATTATACTAGTCATACGCATCTGTTATATATAGACAAATAATATATATATTATTTGTGATGGCGGATACTGCTGACTCTACCATCGTGAGTGAAGGTACTACTTTAAGAAGTAGTAAATCGGGGTTTCATAGTACTCCATTTGTGAGTCCTAAATTCAATGGAAAAAATTTTCTTGAATGGTCAAAGGCGTGCACAATGGCACTAAAATCTCATAAAATGATGAAATACATCAATGGGAAAGCTAAACAGCCTGAGGAGAATGATGCAAACTTTGATGATTGGGATTCTGAAAATGCCATGGTGTGTTCATGGTTATCTAACTCCATGGAGGTAGATATTCGAAAAAGCTATATCTTCATTGATACCGCTGAAGATGTGTGGAATTCTCTTACTCGGACTTATTCCTTCTCCGGGAATGTAGCCAAACGGTTTGAGGTGAAGCGAAAGATGTGGGCATTGACTCAAGGAAGCTGCACACTAGCTCAATATTATTCTGAGCTAACATCATTATGGAGTGAATTGGGACACTACACTATATTTGAGTGTAAAACTGCTGAAGATCAAGAAAAATATCAGAAGATGATCACTGAAGAAAAAGTGATGAAATTTCTTGATGGATTGTCGGATGAGTATGATTCTATTAAAAATCAACTTATCGGACAAGTCCCATTTCCCACTGTGGAAGAGGCCTATGGTCGTGTTAGGCTAGAGGAAAGCCGAAAGCAAAGTATGACTCCAATGGTTCCTTCTGATCGATCCGCACTTTTAACTAAAGGTGTCCAGCAATCAGAACCAGAACAACCAGAGCATGTGTCAATAGCTGTAATTGGAGAAAGATCTATTCAATGTGACTACTGCAAAAAATTAGGCCACACTCGTGAGACATGTTTTATTCTGCACCCTCATCTCAGAATCCGAGGACGAGGTGGACATGGCCGAGGTGGTTACCGTGGTGTCTCATCTGGAAGAGGCATGAGTAGGGGTTCCTTTAATGCTCATCATACTACTTCAGAATGCGAGCCTGACTCTACAACAGGGACGATGACCGCTTCAGAGCTCAACGCCTTCCGCCAATTCATGTCACAAATCAAGACCCCTTCTCCTACAGCTAATTCTGCTCATGCAGGTATATCCTGCCATCTTACTTCCGATAAATATCCAACATCTTGGATCATTGATTCAGGAGCATCAGCACATATGACTGGAGATTCTAGTATTCTGGAATCATATCATGACAAAACAGGCAATATACGTGTTGCTAATGGAGATCTTGCACCTATTCATGGACAGGGCACCTCTCTTTGTCTTTCATCATCATTACCATTATCAGATGTTTTGCATGTTCCTTCTTTATCTGCAAATTTACTATCTATCCACAGTATTACTGACAACCTCAATTGTTCAGTAACCTTTTTTTCTTCCCACTGTGTATTTCAGGATCTAATGACAGGCAAGGTCCTTGGCAGTGGTAAAGTGGTCGATGGTCTCTATGTTATGGAAGGGAATTCTGTTTCTCCTTCAAATTATCAGGTGTCATCTAATTCTGTTTCTGAATCATTGTATCAATGGCATAGACGGTTAGGTCATCCATCCTTTGGTGTTTTAACACATCTATTTCCCGCTTTAGTAAAACACTGTAATAAGGAAGATTTTTTCTGTGAACCATGTGAATTGGCTAAACATAAAAGATCAACTTATCCACCCAGAAATAAAAGAAGTTCTACCTTGTTTTCTATTATTCATACTGATGTTTGGGGTCCATTTAGAAATCCTACACATGATGGGTATAGGTGGTTTGTTGTCTTTGTTGATTGTTATTCTCGATTAACTTGGGTTTATCTTCTGAAACAAAAAAATGAAGTTTTCGGGTGTTTTAAATCTTTTCATCACATGCTACAAACACAGTTTAATGCCTCTGTTAAAATCCTTCGAAGTGATAATGGTACTGAATATGGAGGTCCATTTACATCTTATTTGGACACATGTGGTATTATTCATCAAACTACATGTGTTAAAACTTCTCAACAAAATGGGGTAGCCGAAAGAAAAATTGGCCACTTAACACAGGTTGCACGGTCACTTATGCTAACCATGCATGTTCCTAAATATCTTTGGGGAGAGGCAGTCATGACTGCTGCTTATCTTATCAACCGTCTTCCTACCAAGGTCCTAAAATTCAAAACACCATTGTCATGTGTTCCTGCACCCTCTTCTCATCCACTTCCTCTTCGGGTATTTGGGAGCGTATGTTTTGCTCATAACCATGCACCCTCTCGAGATAAGCTCGATTCTCGGGCCCTTAGATGTGTCTTCATTGGATATTCCCCCACTCAGAAAGGATATAAATGTTACCATCCTCCCTCACGTCGGGTATTTGTCAGTTACGATGTTACTTTCTGGGAGTCCATTTCTTACTTCTCTCCGGGCTCCTCCTCTTTGCTTCAGGGGGAGATAAACAGACATAGTCTTGATAATGAAACAAATGAGTCAGATCACAGTCCCCTTGATAGTGAACCACAGTCACTTCCGTTCATAAATATACCTACTCCAAACATTGGCTCAAAATCATTGCCTACGAATAATGAGTCGGATGATTTAAATAGATTTGGCATACCAGATTTGCTTACATACTCTAGACGAAGAAATGATGATATCACCACTTTACCACATCCAGAGACCTCTGACCTCGAATCAGATCCTGCAGATCCTACAGCTCCTATAAATGAGCCTGATAATGGTAGTACTCTTGATCCCACTTTGGATCTTCCTATTGCTATAAGAAAGGGTGTACGCTCTTGCACTAACCATCCTATCTCAAACTTTGTATCTTATAATGCATTATCTCCATCTTCACTTGCTTTTGTGTCATCCTTGTCTAGTGTTTCTGTTCCGCATACTTGGCAGGATGCTTTATGTGATCCTAAATGGAAAGATGCTATGATAGAGGAAATGAATGCCTTGAAACATAATGGCACTTGGGAGTTAACTCATCTTCCCGCTGGAAGGAAGGTAGTAGGATGCAGATGGGTATTTACTGTGAAACAGAAACCTAATGGGCTGATTGATAGGTACAAAGCGAGACTTGTAGCAAAAGGGTATACTCAAACTTACGGGATTGATTATCAGGAAACTTTTGCTCCAGTAGCAAAGATGGCCTCTATTCGAGCCTTGATATCATGTGCAGCAAATCTTGGATGGGAACTTCAGCAATTGGATGTAAAAAATGCATTCTTACATGGAGACCTGAAAGAAGAGGTTTACATGGATATTCCACCGGGTTTTTCTACAGCTGCGACCATTGGGAAAATATGCAAGCTAAAGAAGACCATTTATGGGTTAAAACAGTCTCCAAGGGACTGGTTTGGCAAATTTCAGGGAGCAATGATTAAATTTGACTACAAACAGAGCAACTCAGATAACACCATGTTCGTAAAAAGACGAGATGAAAAAATCACAGTATTGATTGTTTATGTCGATGATATTGTGATCACCGGCAACGACACCTGTGAGATTGCTAATGTTAAACGCAAGCTTGCCTCTGAATTTGAGATGAAGGACTTAGGAAAACTACGGTATTTCCTTGGTATTGAGGTCTTTAGAAGTCCAGGTGGCATCTTCCTCTCACAACGGAAGTATACACTTGATCTTCTGAATGAAACAGGGATGTTGGGATGTAGACCTGCAGAATCTCCAATAGAAGCAAATCATAAACTTTGTGGAGATACTGGTGAAATTGTCGAGAAATCTCAATATCAAAGGTTAGTTGGTCGACTAATCTACCTTGCACATACAAGGCCAGACATATCATATGCAGTGGGAATTGTTAGTAGGTATATGCATGATCCTCGTCAACCACATTTGGATGCAGTTTATATGATATTAAGGTATCTTAAGGCTGCTCCTGGAAAAGGAGTAATGTTTACTAAAAATAATCATCTCGGGATTGAAAGCTATACAGATGCAGATTGGGCTGGATGTCAAGACGATAGACGATCTACTTCAGGATATTGCACATTTGTTGGTGGCAATTTGGTTACTTGGCGAAGCAAGAAACAACCTGTGGTTGCCTTATCTAGTGCTGAGGCAGAATATAGAGCTATGGCTAAAGGTGTACGTGAATTATTGTGGATAAGACTGTTCCTAGAAGAATTGGGACTTGCATCTGCAACTCCAATGAAGCTACATTGTGATAACAAAGCCGCTATTGCCATTGCACATAATCCAGTCCAACATGATCGGACCAAACACATCGAAATTGATCGACACTTCATAAAAGAGAAGATCAATAATGATACCATTGGTATTCACTTTGTAAGATCGGAAGACCAGATAGCTGACATATTTACCAAAGGTCTAAATCAGAAGATGCTTCATCCTCTTATTGGCAAGTTGGGCATGAGAGATATATATGCATCAACTTGAGGGGAGTGTCAAATAGTCAATAGTCAGCATAGTTGTGCCTAGGATAGTCAGCATAGTTGGCACCGTCAGTTGAATATAGCACCCTAGTATTAGACTTTGTTGTCTTAGTAGTTCTATATATATCAATACAGAGCTCATGTAATACTATCAAGATATACAAATTACTTCTCTGAATCTCTCTACTTGTATACACAATTTATCAAATTGTATAATTTGTAAGTGCGTTAACCTATGTTATGTTGTCAAGGCAACTGGAAATGCATCATCAAACTATGTTGTCTAGCTAGTTTGATACTGTGTATTATAACTCAGGTTTTCTTCAAAGGCCATATATATATATAATTTTGCCTTGGTACTAGGGTCGTAGGAAACTTCTTCACTTAGCCTTGCTGCTCTTTCAATTCTGTCTATTACCAATGTAGACATAGTATTCGTGATATCTAATGGTCTTTATTTAAAATTGTTTGAGAAGTGTGGTGTGCGGTGTCCCCTCTTTGCACATTACCATCTTGTAACCTTCTAATAAAGTATGGTAGGTACCATCCCACGAGTAATATATTTCTGTTTGCTCCCTACTTGCAAATAGGCTAGCTATTACAGTTGTGAAGTTTGAGGGCTACAGATACTTTTGCAGTGTCATTGTGTCCATATAGAAATAATTACATTCTTGTGCCTTTCCTGAAATGTATTAAACTGCAATCTAGTTCAAGTCAGTCTGGTTTGCTGTTGGCCATAAATAGTTTACAAGTTTATACCTAAAAGTTGATTCTTTGACTAAATACTCATGCTTTGTTATGCAGGCTCATTATATGCTTGGACTTGCATTGCTACAGAGGGAACAATATGCAGAGGGAGTCAAGGAATTGGACAAAGTATGAATTTCTCTCCTTGTTTTTGGATTATTTATTAATTGTTGTTTACGTTTTCATTTTTATATTCATATGGACACGATGACTATATATAGTTACTCTGTAACCTTTTGTAGTACTTTAATAAAATGAATTTCAGAGGTCTTTAATCTGCATAGGCCTTTGCACTATTAAATCAACATATATACAAATTAACCCGTACAAAAGTGATTTATCCGGTTCTTTATATTACACAGCCTTGATTTTTTATAAAAAAAAATTGGAGCTATATACCTTGGGTCAGAAATCTGGCTACTTGAAAGCTGAAACTGTGTAGGACATGATACCTATTAAAAAAATTATCTATCACGTTGGTTGCGACAAGAGTTTTGCTTTCCTTTTAATAGGCTAAATCAAGATATGAAATTAAGAAATGTAAAGAAGTTATGTATCCAATTAGTGACAGAATATGGTTTGTTATCATACTTAAAAGTTAAAGCTCAACTTTTCCAATCCAAAATCACACAGGCATTGGATCTTGGTAGAGGAGCAAACCCAAAGAGTTATATAGTGGAGGAAGTATGGCAAGAGCTTGCTAAAGCAAGATACCTAGAATGGGAGCATGCATCGACAAAACGGTCATGGGAACTGAAAAGCTTGAAGTATGTGCTCTTTTTTAAATTATTTGTTGGCTTTAGCTGGATGTGTGCTCAAATTAATTTTTTTATGAAGGCTTCATATTTTTTCAATTACGAATTCAGGAGACTATATTCTGTTCAGCTTATCTCTTTATTTGGTTGTTACAGAGAAGCTTGTCAGACTGCTTTGAAGGAGAAACACGAACGCAAAGTTTCTGAGATGGAAGGGTTTGTTGATGAGCTTAATGATGACTATTCCAAACAATTGCATAATCTTGAACAAGTATTTGATAAAGCTTCTGTAGAAGATACGCCAACTGAGGTGAGCAAATATATTTCAATAAGCTCAACCTTTCCTCTTGTTGAATATTAATACTCATTTTTAGCAAAAAGAAAAAAAATGTTATACTTATCCATAGTTGTGATTGGGGGACTCCAGGTGCCAGATTATCTATGCTGTAAAATTACGCTTGATATCTTTCGTGATCCTGTCATTACTCCTAGCGGGGTTACGTATGAGCGATCAGTGATTCTCGACCATCTAAAAAAGGTACAATTTCTATCATGTACTCCTTGGATTCATTTTCATTGAGTTATATGTTTGATCACCTTATTACCTCTAACTAGGTGGGCGAGTTTGATCCAATCACGCGCAAACCACTGCATCAACACCAGTTGGTTCCAAATCTGGCGGTAAAAGAAGCAGTGCAAGCTTTTTTGCAGAAACATGGTTGGGCTTACAAGATGGGTTGACAATTCTATCATGCAACATGTAGTTGCATTGACAGTGGTGTTGTATTCTTAATGAACAAAAGGGTGTGGAGGAAGATGTATACATTTTTTGTGTGTTGATCTCTTTCCAACACAGGGGATTAGCAAAAATGTAAGTTTGAATATTATTTTTAGTTGAATAGATCCTAATTCTCATGGTAGAAGATTAAAGGATTTTTGGGCTCCTGTCTTGTAAACTTTAAATCTAAAAGATTGTTGAAGTTTGATAAACAGGTGTTCATTCTTTCATTCCTTGGCATTGTAATTTGTTTATCAAACACTGTAAATTTCTCTAATTACATGTTCTGATTTCTGAGTCGTAATTTGGTATCGAGAATCGATTCCGGCAACAGAGGATAAGGTGTCAAATGCTGAAATAAGATTAGAAAAACAGAGTAACTAGTGTATATAGTACATACACAATGTGACAAAACTTCAACATCTGAAAAAGGATTTATACGAACAAGTATTGGCATCGTATGACTCCAGTCTATCAAACAGCTTTGCTCTGTCCAACATGCAACAAATTCCTTGGGTCTACGTGTAGACGGTGTATTTAAGAAAGGGGTCTAATCAAGGATAAACGTTTGCCACTGTTTGCTTGGAAAATATGTATCGCAGAATTTTTTTGCAGTACATATATAATACTAAGATTTTTGTGTGAAAATAGGATCTCTCTACGTTCTACGATACGGTTTGTTATCAACAACCGTTTATTAGTGAACGGCTATCTTTAAGAAACGGGACTCAAGAAAACACAAAATGACATCGATTTGAAATCTCAATGACTCTTCTCCTGTGCACATCACTTCAAACCTCTCAATTTTTCTATGCACGATTATTTGGTGCACTTCTGTGCCCTCTTTTTATGCTACGTGTTATGTTACTATAACATCATCTATTATCAATTACTACTAATAGTACAAAATTTCAATTCTTTGTTTTCCTTTTTTTTGGACGGCAACAGCCAACAAATATGCTGTAATTACCATATTGACAAAAAAAAGGCCATTGTGAGAATCTTGAATATACATGTATTTGTGAATGTGTCAGAGTCTGGTTCATGCTCAAGGGAGGTATAATTTTTAAATTTCTTTTCAACTCAGGTCAAGATGCATTATAAGCCGTTGCTGCAAAGTGCAAACAATCAAGGACAAGCAACCAGAATTATCTTTCATTAATAACTATATTTTTTAGAGAAAATTGGGCCTGAGGTTGTCCTCAGGCAATCTTCCTGAGGTTAATTTTGTATATATATATATATATATATATATATATATATTTTATAATAATTTACATATATAGCCTTAGAATTATAATGCAAATCTTTTAACCGCAGAGAAATTCAGACGGAGAATGAGCACGCCTAAAAACTTAAATCTTTCTTCAAATCATACTCCATACTAACCAACAATTATGCATAGATGCAATAATTCAGCCTATATCACTTTCATATACGCATGCAAAATTAATCTATGGCATGGTCTGATTACTGTGATGCAGGCAACTAGCTCATGGAAACAAGAATCCATTGAACCAAGGTTGCAAGAGTCAAGCTTGTTGGAAATAATGATCATATCTAGTTACATAGGATGGAGAACCATGGATGGTGGTGACAGAATATGGCATTGGGTAGCAAGAGTTTTAGTAGAATACTTGATCAAAAAAGTGATGGGTGACATTTTGGATGGACCACATTTCTAGTACTATTCAAAAAGGCTAAATTTTTCCCATTGTCTTCCATACCTAAATCCTAAGCCATTCATTTCCATTATCACCATTGAATTATTCATAGTGGGTAACAATTCCTTGGCTTTATTCTCAAATGGGACCAATATCTAACTAAGAAACACCCAAAATGCAGTGCCAGCTCTTCTACTTCAAGTAAAATTTTAAGAAATACCTAAAGCATGTAAGCCATGTGGACTGTGACAGATGGCTCCATGGACACAGTACATGAGATTTCATCACTTGGTACTTGTAGAATTAAAACTTAAAAAGTATAGAAATATTGGTATGCAGACAAGTTAGAGTTTTAGCATTTGGTATTTCAACTGGAGTTGTGGCATCAAATCTACCAAGTGATCCATGTGCATGATTAGTGGACAAACAGGTATTGGAATATCTTCTAAATAAATAAAAACTGCTAAATATATTCAGTCATACTACAGTCAAGTACTGATCAAGTAATGTAACAAGAAGAGCCATGTGCAAGAATTATTGAATAATATAATAGAGGACAACCAATCTTATAGATGAAGCTTCCATTCTCCATGGCACTTATTTACAATGACTAGAGCTTTATCAAATCTGAAATTGAAAGAACTTGAGAAAACATAATTTACAAAATTTAAGTTGAGAATGATTGAACGATACCCGGATCCAAACAACAGGATGCAATGTACAATTTTACAGATTTTGGTGATGAGAAAACTGATGTAACTATCAAGCAGTATGTGTGATATTCATAGCCCTATTAATTCTTTCAAGAATGCCACTAGCCTTCCTCTTTGCCCTAGAGGTGCCGTTTTGAGCAACATGGGATATTGTACTGTGCTTATTTTCTTCCTCCCTTATTTCCCTCCACTTTGTCCTGTCATTGAAACATATCGTATGGAGTATTGCAACGCAGTTTTCTGTGTTCCGAGGACATGAATTCTCTCTAATAATACTAAGCAGGGACGAAACGCCCTCAAGTTCTCCTAATTCTTCGACAGCCCTCTGATTAGTTGATAGCATGGCAAGAATGGCTAATAACTCATCAACACGTACTCTATTTAAGAGTTTTTCAAGTATTACTCGCACTGCACCATCCCTGACTGCCCTCAACTTATTTTCATGAAGAATACAGAGATTAAAAATGGCTGAAGCAACATCCTTCATAGCTAACGGGTGGCCATCTTCTAAAAGCTGGATGAGTGGTTTTAGAGCACCAGATTTTCCAATAAGTGCTTTATTAGAGTCAAGTGCTGATAACGTAAAAAGAGCGGCAGCTGCATTGCTTCTTGTTTCAATTGTTCCTGATCTCAAAGCATCCAAAAGGAGCGGAATAACCATAGGTGTTTCTGCAACTAGCTTCTTGTTACTGTCATGGATAGAAAGATTCAACACTGTGGTGATCAAGTCTTCTTGGAGATCAAGGTGAGTTTCACTTTTCGATTTGTTTTGGGACAGAGGATTTAGTAACTGAGGAATGGCATCAACAGATTCACCAAACAGTGCACGGAATGAGGGCGTTCTTTTGGTCAACAATCTCAATTCCCTAGCAGCTTTCTTTTGATCAGACAACGATGAAGACATTTTCTCAAGCAAAGAGATGAAAAGATCGCGATCTGATTTTGTTAATCCATCCTCATCGGAGTTTTGGTTAGAGTCTGGCAACTGAACACCTCGGCTCTTACACCATTTTGATATCATATCCCGAATTAAGCTATTAGGGGTAAGAATAGTGTGACTAAGGACTTGCTGTGTTTGCGGACATGTCCTGTTACCGGATTTTAACCATCTTTGGATATAAGGTCTATCATACGTCTGCAAATCAAACAAACTACAATGCGTTAAAATCAACCAACGAACATGGTCAATCCCATTAACAAAACACCCAATACTAATAATAAGAACACAAATTCGAATCAAAACAGAGGATACATCAATGCAGACTGTATCAGCAAATGACATATATCATAAAATCGAAGAGAAGTATGATGACTCAAATTCTAGCAATTCAGGTTGAGGCTAATGTAAAATTTCTTCTATTGAATCAGTAAAATTCCACGGACTACAGCGAAACACAATTAAAATTCTAATAACAGCCAACATTGTTAACCAAATGGACCAAAATTCATAATCACCATTCAAACAATTCATCAACCTTTTATCATAACAACAAACACTCCAAGAACAAAAAAAGTGATTTACCTAAACCAAAAAAGAAGAGCCAACATTTGAAGTAACTGTCAAAAACAAAACACAAAAGCTTCAGCTCTACCAACCACCACTACCACACAAATTCATCACAATTCACACAAAAACACCAATAAAAATCCAATCTTTATCAATCAATTCAAGAAAACACAGTCACACACTAAAAACCCACATAAAATCCCACAAACCCACATCAAAAACACATACAAAAACACACACAAACCTGTCCAGTAGCCACAATAACAGGATCAAACATGAGCTTCTTAGAAATTGGGCACATAAATTCTTGTGGAAAAACACATAAAGACTCATCATTTCCATCATTTTCATCATTTTTTTCTTGATGGGTCAGATTAAAACTCAAAGATTTTCTCAATTTCAAATCTTTCAATGCACAAAGCATCTGATTAGCTTGATCAATAGCTTCTAAACTGAACAACTCATCATCATCTTCAACAATAGCTTTAACAAGTCTTTGTAACTCTTTTTTCAACTCTGTCGCTTTTGAAATCATGGTTGGATCAGCCTCAAAAACCCCAGTTTTAGCCATCAATCAAAGAGGGTATTGAATTAAATTAAATTCATGAAAGGGAAATTTTTTTAGTGTCAAGTGTTTGTGTGTATAGGTGTATGTATATGGGAGTTTATGTGGGTCGTATGGAGTGGTCCCCTGTGGACGCTATCACGGAATCCCTGGGCTACACAGCTGCCACTTTTTACGCGCATTTATACTATTTAGATTTTATTTAATTTTATTGAAAATTAATTAGATTTTTAAAATTCTTTTATTCCTATAGTAGGATTTCGATAAATAAATATTCGATAAATGAATAATTTCATCGAATAAATAATTTTTTTTCAGTACCTACTTAATAGAAATAGTATATTTTTTATATTAATAAATGAATAATTTCGATTAATAAATAAATTTTTACAATTCTGAACGTATTTATTTATCGAAATTTAACTTTTAACTTGACTGGCAGTTGAATTAATAAAAGAATGGATTTTGGTATATTTTATGAAGATCGTGGGTAACATTGAGATAAGATGTAATAAAAATGAGATCCAATTTAATATTCTTATGGATATGCAATTTGTTAGTAGATTTAATTTGTGAGATACTGCAGGATCTTACATTTAATATTTATTGTATTTTGTCAGAAAAAATAGTTATTGCATAAAAAATAGTTATTGTATAAAAAGAAAATAGGAGAAGTTTTCTGTTTTGAATAATTAAATATGTTATAAATAAGTATTGTTCTAATAAATTTTAGAATTATTGAAAGTCGAAGAATCAATAAGAAATTAAATCTGGTCACTTGAGTTCGATTTTAATAATTATTCCCTCCGTCACATAATATAAGTCTTTTTTGAAAAAAAATTACTGTACGCGTTTTAAAAAAACATTAATTAGATGATATATTTCTTCTTATATTCATTATAATCTATAAATGCATTTACTTTTAAAAATATAACAACTATTTTATATAATCTTTTTATTTTTGAAATATCTATTTTATATAATCTTAATCATTTTTCACTAAATATTACTCCCTCCGTCCCTTTTGATTCTTAACATTTCACTTTTTCAAAACTTTCTGACACGCATTTTAAGGTGCATTTTAAGGATAGTTAAATAACTTTTTTTTTAAATTTTCTTTTTCTGTATAAAAATTTAATCATTAAATTTTTATACAGAAAAAGAAAATTTTAAAAAAAAGTTATTTAACTATCCTTAAAATGCGTGCCAGAAAGTTTTGAAAAAGTGAAATGTTAAGAATCAAAAGGGACGGAGGGAGTATACAATTTTAAAAAAGATAATTTTTTAAAATGATCACAAATTTACATTGAAAATTGAAAATAGATTGGGGAAAAAAATCACTCATAAGAGACAAATTTACATTGAATATCATTTTCATATAGGGTAGTTGAGTTGAGTGGATAAAATGTTTGGTTATCGATCGAATTTTATTTATCAGCTTAAGAATTGATATTAATATTCGAGATAGTATAACAAATTTGAATATAGAATGTTTATCTATTCTTCTTTTTAGATAGAATGTTTATCCATGTTTTGTTAAATTTGTAAAAAAATCTCAGATCGAGCTTCTTATCTAAATTTATTTTTTTTGACAGGAGCTTTTTATCAAAGTTACATGTAACTCTGATGTACAAAGTTCGAATGTACTTCCATAAATTTTAGAATGTCATCACATATTAGAGCACCGAACCGCTTATAGTTTTTTTTTTTTTAATAAAGCGCTTATCGTTTCTTAATCGTATTTATAATGTCTTAATTAGCGGCTTCGGGAATTGAGTACAACTAGCATAAAAACCCGTGCGAGGCACGGGTCGCTATTTTAAATTGTATTTTTAAATTAAATTGTACATTATCAATGTCTTTCAAAGTACTCCATGTGATTGATTTTAATGGAATTTTGCTTGTTAATGATACATATGTGATTATTGTGTACTTATTTAAGTATGTTCAAATTTGTAATCTGAAAATTAATATGAGTAATATTGATAGTAGTCATGTTAGTTTTTATTTTTATGAGTCATATAATAGAATTCGAGTGTTTTATGGGAATCGTCTAATTAAGAGGATTTTTCAGAACACTTACAATACTAAACTGTTCTTCCACTTCTTTGAAAATGATACATCTATTTAGTTCGATCTCCAATAATATTCAAGATACAAACTAAATAGGCTTCAAGATATTGCATTCTACGAATATAGGTTTTACTCTTGATATTAATCAAAACTTCGTAAATCTTCAAATATTCTACTCAGACCTTGCGCTTTCACTTCTTAAAACTATCTTTCCAACTCTTTCATCCATTTTCTTCTAATTTCTTCTTTTTAAGCATCCTGTGCCCTTTACTATTCCTCTGTCCGCTAGACTTTTAAAACACCAGATAATTCTAATTGACTGAGTAAATATATTTTTTGTAACTACAAGCTTATCACACTCTAGAATATTTTTTCATACTTTTATCATCATAAGTTGAAGTTGCTCATATGCCTTATGTTCGTGCTTTAACAATGAATTAATCATTTCTTTTTTCAAATACAGTTTCATCCAAAGATCCTAATTGGAGTGAACAGATAGACCAAAGACTTGAATGAGTTTGTTGTTTATCTTAGCGAATTACGAGCCTCTAGCTAGCTTTATTTATTTTCTAAAATTTATTATAATTTTTTAATTGATATTTTAATTATTTAAAAAAATTCAAAATTTTTGCCTTTAATCAATTGTGTCTTGGTAAATAAATATTTGATAAATCAATAAATTCGTCAAATAAATAATTTGTATAGTTCTATATATTGTCATCGATAGAGAATAATACTAATAAATGATATAAGATAATATACTATAATCTGAATCAATAAATGTAAAAATAAAATATAGCCAAAAATTGTTAATATGTTACAATAATAAAAATATCAAAATTCATTTCACTCAAGTAATGCATGCACACACATCTATAATGTGTATGATTTAAAACACATGAGACTAAGACCCGTTTGGCAACGGCTTTAAGTCGGAGCTTAAAGTTATTATTTACTTTAAATCAAAAAATATCTGCTTGTGTAATAAGTTAGAAATTGACTTAAAATGCAAAAAATAGCTTAAAGCCAAAAGTTGGTAGGAGGTACTTTTTTGAATGACTTATTTTGTTTTGAGAATTTTATTTGATTAAAATTAATATCATCATTCAAATAGATAATTTATCAAATTTATTTTTATGTTTACATTTTTAACTATTCATAAGTCACTCATAATATAAAATTAGTCAAATAGATATTGACTTAAATTTTTTACTTTTCACTATGATTTAGTGATAGAAAGATGTGTGAATTAAATCGGTGTCCCTATGAATATTATGTTGATTATTATTATTATTATTATTATTATTATTATTATTATTATTATTATTATTATTATTATTTTAAAGTTTAATTTAGCTCCAAAGTTATTTACAAATGTATTACTGTTAAGACATTCACATATTATTTGTATGATTTATAAACACATGTGACATTGTGGCGTAGTGGCAAGATAGATTCCCATGAACAACACTTTTTTTAATAAAAATGTATTGGTATTTTACCTAAGTTTAATTTAACTCCATAGTTATTTACAAATCTATTACTCTTAAATGACATTCACTTATTATGTGTATGGTTTAAAAACACATGTGACATTGTAGTGTAGTGGTAGGAGCATGTAAAAGTTATTTGATAGACTCAAGTTCGATTCCCATGAATAACACATTTTTTAATAAATATTAAACATGAGGGCAAATTGGTATTTTCATGTGCATTAAAAAATCTCACATTTTCTTCTTATGTTGGCCTATTATATATATAATAATAGATTTGAAGCCAAAGGTTAAGTTGTTTTATTCTGGGAGCCCGTTTGACTACTCCTCCTTAAAGGAGTAAGCTTCTTTAAGAAATTTTTGTTTTGTTTGTGTAATTTGCTTAAAGCTGATCTTTAAGTTAAAAAATTTCATTAAGTCATAAGTTTCTTTTAGGTACTTTTGACTTATGATTTATGATTTATTCAACTTTTTATATTTTTTTTTGTTTCAGGTCTCTTGTAAAGTTTAAATATTATGAATTTTAAATTTTTTTAAGTCAAATTTCACTTTAAATCAAAATTATTAAATCCTTATTTAACTTTAAGTAAAATTACCCAAACAAATTCACTCAACTTACAGCAAACAACTTTACATTCTCCATTAAGTAAAAAATAACTCCATTAAATCAAAAATAACTTATTTTAAGCAATACCAAACGGCCTCTTAGTCTCGGAAGTGCAATATTGAAAGTAAAAAAAAGTTGAAAAGATAAAACCACTATGAAAGAATGTCAAAATCCACATTACCAAACATGATGCTTGATGTTTAAGCTTTGAAAAATGCTAGAGGTACCAAATTAGGTATCAAAAATTGTTACCAAATGACATGGCATTATTGTGATTGGTTATCATTATAATGGGCCCGCCAGGGCCAACCAATTAAAACATCCCAATATACCAAATATTTAATGTCATGTCATTTGGTGGCAAATTTTGGTACCCAATTTGGTACCTCTAGCACTACTCTTAAGCTTTAATCCCCCTGCTAAAGTTGTTTAAACAAATGCACTAATTATATTTAAAGGCTAAATCATGCTGCAAATGGTATTGATTCTTTAAGTGTCGGCAGGGATAATGCTATTCTGCCTTTTATTAGTCTTTCTTTATGATTTTTTACACACTTTATCCTACCATTTTTCCGTTGGTTAAGCTTGCAAGAATTTGAACTCTTCAAAGGAATTACTTGGTCTTAATGGAATGTTATAATTTAATTAAACGAAATCATTTTAAAATCTTAAGATATTAAAAAATATTCTAATTAGATATTGTATTATATTTTAACATTCCCCCATTCGAAAGCGAATTTGAAAATATTGGAAATCGTAAAGAGTCAAAACTGAATTTTTTATGTGCTTAAATTCTAATATCATGTTAAGTAAACAGTCATTTTTAAATCTTATATAAGATAGATTCCAATTGAATTTTATATTATATCTAATATTTTAATTAAAAATTGGTTAAATTATTTGTAAACCTATTCGTAACGTGTTATAGGGAGAATATTGTATAACAATATTTTGGAGGTTTGCTGGAATCACGGAGCAAAATACGGATATTTCGCTAAGAACACGAAGAACACGGAAGGAGATTGGAGATCGTTTGTGGCTGATCTTGTATGGTGTTTTCAGGGGTGAACTGTCAATCATCCTTTACAAGATGCCTACGTACCCTATTTATAGGGATCAAGCCATACGTAGTTCTCTTGGAGAAGAAGTTACTAAGACGGGCTAGGGTTCTTATATGGGCTCGACTAGACCCGAATCCACTAGACGTCTTCTTGGGTTGATATATTTTACCCATTTATTCTATCCATGATCCATGGTCCAAAGAAGGAAGCAAATGGTCTCGCATGGCTAGAGTTGGGACCTATTGGGCGAGGCTAATAGAGAAGTAACAAGGGTGTAGCATGCAACCTCGAGGGGTTGAGTCATGCGAAGCGGACCCAAGTGTATTGATACTCATGCGACCTCGAGGGGCTGCGTCATGAGCCTTCCAGCAGAGAATGAGATAGCGATCTCGTGTAGTATGTGGATGTGATGATAATACGAAGCGATCCCAATGAGGGAAGTCGTAGCGAAGCGATCCCTTGACGGGAGTTATACAAGAGGTGATCCCTATAGATGCGACCTTGAGGCCGGGCTAGCATGATGCTTAAATCAACTGGCCTCGCTAACGAGGCGAATGGAGAAGCTGCATGGCCTCGCATGCGGCCTCGCTGGGCTAGTCATGCGAGGTGGTCCACGCTGTACGGAGATAATTATACTCACGCGACCTCGCTGGGCCTGACCGTAAGCCTTCATAATAAATATGCTCTAGGCCTCGCTGGACCTCTATGCCTCGCTGGACCTTGCAGAGAGAGTATTCTAGGCCACGTTGGACCTCTAGGCCACGCTGGACCTTGTAGAGAGACATGCATGATAGATGCTATCCCATACTAGGGACTTTGCTGGCGAACTCGACCCGCAGCTTGGGATCGCAAACTTCCACATTGTGCTTGATAGTATATTGGACTGACTCCTGGTGGTGGGTTTTAGTGACCCAATCTTCATCTCTAGGCCCATTACGAGTTATGGACCTCTATTCTAGCCCATTAGGCCTGCTTAGGGCTTATGCCAAGATTTGGGCATAACATAACGTATTGGTAAACACTCTTTTCAAATTATTTGGGCTTCGGTTTTAATCGAAGTATTACCAACCATTTTAATGAAAATTTTAATTATAAAAAAAACACTCTTTTGAGTTTTGAGTTTCTGTTATAAACCGTTTCACCCAAAACCTTAAGGTGTTGGGGAAGACCCTTTCAAGGATCTTATACTCATATATATATTTAACATATATATATTTAACATTCTCCCTCACTCGCAAGCCCACTATGGGGTAAGAGTGGTCACTAGGAGTCCATATTTGGAGCAATACCTTAGTACCAAATTAAATTGAGAATATTGGGGGTGGTGGGGTTCGAACTAGAGACCTCCACAAACACCATAGCTCTGATACCATGTTAGAAACTGTTTCACCAAAAACCTTAAGGTGTTGGGGAAGGTCCTTTCAATGATCTTATACTCATATATATTTAACAGTTTCAGGAATATAATGTTTAAATTAGCAAAAAAGAGGAGAGGAATAAAGATGTTCACATAACTGTTTAATCTATTATATATCTAATACACCAACAGGGGTTTCCCTGAGCAAATTTATTCATAGGCTCGGACCCTCCCAACCTCACTCCAAACCTAACTCTAAATATTTGTAAAAATATTGTTATTCAAGGGGTTCGAACCCATGACCTTACAATACTAAATTCAACAACATAACCAATTGAGCTATGTAAGCATTTGAGCATATATTAAAAATCATTATCCACATACATAAACACATATATACATACATACATACATACATAATTATTAATTATACTACACATACATAAATAATTATACCTGTATACGTACATACACACACACATACATACATACATATATACATACATACATACACTACATACATAATTATTAATTATACATACATAAACATAAATAATTATACATGCATATGTACATACACACATACATACATACATACATACATACATACATACATCTATACATACATACATAATTATTAATTATACATGCATAAGTACTACATACATACATACATACATACATTTATGTTGTATAATCTATTAATATTTCATTATTTGTTGTATAATTAATATGCATATTTATATATACATACACATGTACAAACATAAATACATACATATATAAATTTATGTGGATATATATATAATGATATACTATAATATTATATACATACATGCATGCATACATACTATATAACATACATGCATGCATACATACATACATGCATGCATGCATGCAAACATACATACATCCATACATTTATATTTTATAATCTATTAATATTTCATTATTTGTAATCTATTAATTGTTTTATAATTAATATGCATATTTATACATACATACACATGTACAAACATAAATACATACATATATAAATTTTTGTGGATATATAACAATGTACTATAATATTATATACATACACATGCTATATAATTTTGTTTATATGTATTAATTTGTAGATAAATCTCAGTTGGCTTAACTCAGATAATATATAATTATTAATTATAATGTATATTTGTAGATAATTATTAATTATACATGCATACGTACGTACATACATACATACATTCATACATACATACATACATACATACATAAATATATACATATATACATACAGCATAAGTATTAATTAGACATGCATACGTACATGCATACATACATGCATGCAGCATGCATACATACATACATACATACATACATACATACATACATATAATATATACATACATTTATGTTGTATAATCTATTAATATTTCATTATTTGTAATCTATTAATTGTTGTATAATTAATATGCATATTTATACATACATACACATGTACAAAAACATATATATATATATATATATATATATATATATATATATATAAATTTATGTGCATATATAATAATATACTATAATATTATATACATATATACATACATACTATATAGCATACATACATACATACATACATTTATGTTGTATAATCTATTAATATTTCATTATTTGTAATATATTAATTACTGCATAATTATACATACATAAACTTGTACAAACATAAATACATATATAAATTTATGTGGATATGTTATAATGTACTATAATATTCACTAAAATATATCATATCTTATTAATCATTTTAGATCTACTTTAATTATTTACGAATTAAATATTACAAAAAATATCCCAATAAAAAAAAAACCTTCATGCGTATATAAGTATAATACAAACTTATATTAACATTAACTATCGTAAAACTCATCAATTACATCTTTAATACGTAAATGTATAAAACAATATAACAAATATATATATATATATATATATATATATATATATATATATATATATATATATATATATATAATAGAGCAAATGGGGGGGTTACATGAGCAAATTTATTCATATAAAAAGTCATATTTACCTCTACTAAATATATCTATGTTATATTTCCGGGGGCTATTTAGGTATTGCAACACTAACATATTTATTACATATATAATAATAACTGATATTAACTAATATGCATTTATTATTATTTAATTAATACTTGAATGTATCTCTGTATCCATCCATGTTAACTCTATATATTAATATTTCGAAGTACGGTTTTGATCTTAACATTGACTAATTTATTACATATCATTCAAGTTTATTTTTACAAAACAAAACATAGCGTAAAATATAAAATAGATTTAATTTAACCAGAATTATAATTTGTATGTCACGATCGGGTATTGCATAAATTCTATTTACTCAGAACAATTGCTACAAAGATATGAACAATCGAAGATATCAACAAATCAATCCTAAGTTATTACAAATAATTCATAAATATTTGTAATCTAGAGCATGCACGTGCCTTGCACGGGCTACAAAGCTAGTTATTACTAACACATTTTTGGAGTAGATTGTTCAACCACTTTCCCCCTGTTTATTTTTGTTTTCTTCTTTTGTACATCCTTCATATCTTAGCAAATTAGCTGCTTTTAGGGTCATATTTAGATAGTAAATCATGATTAAATAATGAAGTTAATTTTTTTTAAAAAAAACCAATTAATGAAGTTAGTTTAAAAATCGCTTATCCACAAAAAAAAAGTTTAAAAATCATAATCAGTCACCGACAATTTTCCATTTTAATAACTCTATATCTTTTTCTTTTACGAATTTGTGATTTGTGAATCATTCAAACAACTTCTGCGATTCAGAATAAAAATAAAACAGCTTCTTCGTGGTTTCTTCTTTCTTAATCTCTTCTTGTTTAGAAAAAGGGGAATCTTGAAATTAAGAATCTTTACGTATGTTTTACTTCTATTAATGGGTATTCTAAAAGTCGTTTGATTTTTCAAAAATAATCGATAAATCGCCGATAAATTATTAAAAAATATTTGATTGATTTGATTTTTATATATTTTTAAATGGTATATTATATTATTAATTAGACTTATTTATTAAATATTATTAAAATTTATCCGATATCGATTTACCGATAAATCATTATTACTAAGTATCTAAATCAATTTATTCCGATTTCCGAAATCTACAACCACACTATTAATATTTAGAAAACTCCATAATATTTTTTCTTAATTTGAAGATTGAATTATTTTCCAACTTGTCTACATACATTTTACTCATTTAGCTCAAAATCTCTACTCCCAAACTAGGAGGCTTAAGACATTAATATAAAATTCAAGATGAATTTCTATTGGATATTTCTGTAAAGAAATATGTGTTCCTTGGAATAGAAAAAATGCATGCATTTTGTTCTACGTCACGCAGCAGAATTGTAAATTTCAGTCGACCATTTAGCAAAAAAAGGGAAAAAAATAAAGTTGAGTCGACCTCAAACCCTCATTACTGTCAAGCAATTATTTTTTTATAATTGAAGTTGTTAAAATTTTGTCATATGCACTGAGGTGCCACAAGCTCACAAGTTGAGATTCATTACTTTAACAATTACTAATATAATGATCCAAGTTGAATAATAAGTCCATATATTAGATAATGATAATAATATAAAGGGAAAATGAAAATGTGTATATACACTGAATCACTCGAATATTACCTACCAATTTGTTCCTCCATGTCCATCCATTCTTATGTTATACTATCGTTTGTACTAATTATCTTTCTAGAGATTAATTAAATAGTACAATAACTAAATAACTAAATTATCTCTTATTGTTCTAAGTTATGTATTCGATTCTCGCTCATTCAAAATTTATGAAAATAAATATTCTAGATCTATTTATTCAAAAAAAAAATAAAAAATAGGACAATATATGTTGTATGCTTAACAAACTTCCTGTCAAAAGGAAAAAAGAGCTTCCTGTAAAAAAAAAAACAAAACTTTTCTCATTTCCCTTGGACACGTTTGCCAACACACACTTTTAATCGGTAATATCTTTAATTTTGTATTAGTTTTAAATATAAAACCTTCATTGTATTAAAGTATTCATAAACACGAATCTAACAAGATCACTCATGACTATATTTGATCTTATAGATTAGATATAAATTAGTTATTTGTGTGATGTTATGAACAATCCCGACATATCAAATGGTAGAAACATTATGAGACGAAGGGAGTAATTTTTAATTAAAACGGTGGGTTGATTGCCTCTTTCAAAGGAGCAAATTGACTTGTTTGACTTAATACCGGCAAGAAAGTAAAGTACACAGAAGATACAGATCCGAGATGTAATTATAACTAGCTGTATGTGATTCTCAACATCTCATCATAATGTATGAAATACTACTCCAATTTATTACTCCCTTAGAGCATCTCCAATAGACTCTCTACTCTAGCTCTTAACTCAAAAAATGAGGAGAAAGAATAAAAATGTTGCTCCAAGAAACTCTTAGTGGCTCTTAAAAACACTAAGAGCCTATTCTCTCTCCTCATTTCTAAGAGCCACTAGTAGTTCTTAACTTACATTTTAATAATAAAATATTCATGCCCACCAATCCTTTCACAACTTTTGATTATAGTGGGGTTGATTTATGAATATTTTATAAATAAGGAGCTAATATAAAGAGTATTGTTGGAGTTTGACACATAAATCAATGTAATAACTTGCTAAGGCCTAAGAGCCATTTTTTATATTATTTTTAAGAGTGAATGTAGGAGTCTCTTGGAGATGCTCTTAGTCTCTTAAAGCTTTTCTCGTTTGATATGTCGGGACTGTTCATAATATGAGACAAATTACTAATTTACATTTAATCTATAAGACCAAATATAGTCATGAGTGATCTTGTTGGATTCGTATTTATGAGTACTTTAATACAGTGAAATTTTTATTTTTAAAACTAATAGAAAATTAAAAATATTAACGATTAAAAGTGTGCGTTGACAAACGTGTCCAAGGGAAATAGGAAAAGTTTTTAGAGACAGAGGTAATATTGTTTAGTTGTAGAAAATTAGTGATCGGTAGGCCACGCTTGAAAACACCACTATTATCCTCGTAAATGGAAGTAAATTCCTGACCTTATTAGATATATAATATAGTAACTAAGAAATATAAGAGAAGAGATAAGAGAAAAGTGAGATTTGTATTAGTTTCAAGTGTATCTACAAACTCAAGTTGAAGGCCTATATATAGGCACATTACATGTAGGTTACAAGGAACTAAAAAGCCAAAAGTCTTAAGCTATAAGAACTTGAAAAACCCAAAGGTCTTGACTTGAAAAGCCAAAGGTCTAACACTAGAATAATCTAGAGACATCCACATATCTTAACACTCCCCTTTGGATGTCTATTTTTTCAATAATCGTGCCTCGTTAAAACCTTTATAGGAAAAAACCCATTGGGAAAAAAATCCTAGTAAAGGAAAAAGAGTACATCGATTTTGAAAAATTTATTTGAGGTCTCTGAGCCGACGCATCCCGATCTTGTGTACCAATTTTTCATAAGTTGTTGGCGGCAATGACTTTGTGAGTAGATCTGCAAGGTTTTCACTTGAACGAATCTGTTGAACTTCAATCTCTCCATTTTCTTGAAGATCATGTGTGAAGAAAAATTTTGGTGATATGTGCTTAGTTTTGTCACCCTTGATATAGCCTTCCTTTAATTGTTGAATGCATGCAGTGTTATCTTCAAACATTACTGTTGGGGTTGTCCTATCATGATACATGCCACATGACTCCCGAATGTGCTGAATTATTGATCTTAACCAGACACATTCTCGGCTAGCTTCATGAATTGCTAGAATTTCTGCGTGATTAGAAGAAGTAGCAGCCAAGGATTGTTTCACTGAGCGCCATGAGATGGCCGTATCTCCATAAGTAAACAAATAACCTGTTTGTGATCGAGCTTTATCCGGATCAGATAAATAACCTGCATCTGCATAGCCAGTTAAAACTGCTTTGGATTTGTTAGAATAAAATAAGCCTATATCAGTTGTACCTCGAAGATACCGAAAGATATGTTTTACTCCAGACCAATGTCTTTGAGTTGGAGCAGAACTATGTCTTGCTAATAAATTCACTGAAAATGCTATATCGGGCCTTGTATTATTAGCAAGATACATCAATGCACCGATAGCACTAAGATAAGGTACTTCAGGACCAAGAATTTCTTCATTTTTCTCTCTAGGTCGAAAGATATCCTTCTCTTTATCTAGTGATCGAACAACCATTGGAGAACTAAATGGATGTGATTTATCCATGTAAAAACGTTTTAAGACTTTCTCTGTATATGCTGACTGATGTACAAAAACTCCATCTCGTAGATGCTCTATTTGTAGCCCAAGGCAAATCTTCGTTTTCCCAAGATCTTTCATTTCAAACTCTGCTTTGAGATAATCCACTATTTTCTGAAGCTCTTCGGGAGTTCCAATAATATTTATGTCATCAACATACACAACAACTATAGCAAATGAAGATCTTGTTTTCTTTATAAAAACACATGGACAAATAGGGTCATTATTGTATTGTTCCCTTAATAAATATTCATTTAATCTTTTATACCACATTCGACCAGATTGTTTTAATCCATATATGGATCTTTGCAATTTAATCGAATAAAGATGGCGAGAATGTGATCTAAATGCTTCAGGCATTTGAAATCCTTCAGGGATCCTCATATATATATATATATCTTTCTCAAGGGAACCATACAAATATGCTGTCACGACATCCATCAATCGCATTTCTAACTTTTCAATGACTGACAGGCTAATAAGATAACGAAAAGTTGTAGCATCCATCACAGGGGAATAAGTTTCCTCATAATCAATGCCTGGTCTTTGTGAAAAACCTTGAGCAACCAAGCGTGCTTTGTATCTTACAACTTCATTTTTATCATTTCTTTTTCTTACAAATACCCATTTATAACCAACTGGTTTAGTCCCTTCAGGGGTTTGGACTATAGGTCCAAAAACATTATGCTTATTAAGTGAGCTCAATTCTTTTTCAATTGCTTCTTTCCATTGTGGCCAATCTTTTCTACGTCGACATTCATCGATGGATTCTGGTTCAAGATCTTCGGGATCCATCATTATATCAAGCGCTACATTATACGTGAAATAGTCATCAATGGCAGTATCATTTCGGTTCCATCTTTTTCCCGTGATAACATAGTTTATTGAGATCTCTTCAATGTCAATATTTTCAGGTACCTGTTCTTCAGGAGTATCGTCTATCACATCACGGGTCTCTTCTGAAGCCTCTTCTGGAGATTTTATTTCCTCTACTTGGGCATCTTGAGTGTTTGCTCCTTTTCGTTTTCGAGGATTTTTATCTTTAGAACCAATTGGTCTACCCCTCTTTAAGCGAGGTTTTGACTCATTTGCCTTGACGATTTGTCCTTCAGGGACTTGTATTTTTGCAGGAGCATTTACAGCTGGAATATGTGACTTTGTTACTCTATTGATGTCGGTGAATGCATCAGGTAGCTGATTTGCTATACCTTGTAGATGAATTATTTTTTGTACTTCTAAGTCACACTGACTTGTACGAGGATCAAAATTATTCAATGAAGATGCATTCCATGAAATTTCTCTTTCCAGCTGTTTATTTTCTCCCCCTGATTTTGGGAATATTTTATCTTCTCCCCCTAATTTTGGGAAAATATTTTCATCAAAATGACAGTCTGCAAACCTTGCAGTGAATAGATCGCCTGTCATTGGTTCTAGATATTTAATTATTGAGGGGGAATCAAAACCAACGTATATTATTTCCTTTGGGGACCCATCTTTGTACGTTGTGGCGGGGCAATTGGGACATATACCGCACACCCAAAGGTTCTAAGATGAGAAATATCAGGTTCTCTTCCAGAGACCAATTGTAAGGGAGAAAATTTATGATAACTTGTAGGTCTGATGCGTACAAGTGCTGCTGCATGTAAAATAGCATGCCCCCAAACTGTAAGAGGAAGATTTGTTTTCATAATCAATGGTCTAGCAATTAGTTGGAGTCGTTTAATAAATGATTCTGCTAGACCATTTTGTGTATGAACATGGGCTACAGGATGTTCAACACGTATACCAATTGATGCACAGAACTCATTAAAAACTTTTGATGTGAATTCTCCAGCGTTATCTAACCGGATTGTTCCAATATTATAATCCGGAAATTGTGCTCTTAATCGTATTATTTGCGCAAGTAATCTCGCAAATGCCAAATTTCGAGATGATAATAAGCACACATGTGACCATCTTGTCGATGCATCGATCAATACCATAAAATATTTAAATGGTCCACATGAAGGGTGTATGGGCCCACATATATCACCCTGTATTCTTTCCAAAAATTTAGGAGATTCCATTCCAACTTTTGTTATAGAGGGCTTGAAAATTAATTTTCCTTGAGAGCAAGCAGCACAAGAGAATTCATTAAATTGAAAAATCTTCTGGTTTCTCAATTGATGCCCATGTGAATTCTCAATTATTTTTCGCATCATGATTGACCCAGGATGTCCCAACCGGTCATGCCAAATAATAAAATTACTTTTGTCAGTAAACTTCTGGTTTACTGTGGCATTAACCTCAACATTTCGGATATTAGTATGGTACAATCCAGAAGCAAAAGCTGGTAATTTTTCTTTAACAATTTTGTTACCCGGAACAATGCTTGTGATGTAAAGAAACTCTCTGTTGTCTCCATTCATTGTCTCAATGTGATATCCATTTCTGCGGATATCTTTAAAACTTAATAAATTTCTTTGTGATTTTGGTGAGAACAATGCATCATTTATAATAAATTGCGTTCCTTCGGGTAATAATACAATAGCTCTTCCGGAGCCTTCAATCATTTTTATACTTCCAGAAATTGTGCAAACATTGCCTTCATGTTTGTTTAAAGAGATGAAATATTTTTCATTTTTAAGGATAGTGTGAGTAGTTGCGCTATCTACCAGACAAATATCTTCCTCTTTAGTTATATATCCAATGCGAGAATGAGGAATGTCCATATTGCTTCAATAATAGATAAATATATAATTAGTAATAATTATATTCATCATAAAGACATACAATCAGAATGAGTTTCATAAAGATAAGAAACAAGTAAGGGAAACGAGTATATTAATTATCATTTGGAGTAGTGGTTCCATCATGAGTCTCATAAAAATCAGCCGTATCCAAATATGTCATTTTAAGGAGATTGTCTGCATGTCCTTTATCTTCAACCACCAAATTTGTTTCAACATTCTTGCTTTTATCCTTGAGGGATGCTTGATAAAGATCAGCCAAGTGTTTTGGCGTACGACAGGTACGCGACCAGTGCCCTTTCATTCCGCATCGGTAACATGCACTTTCGATTGTCCCTTTTCTTTTCTCCTTGTCAATATTTTTCTCCAACTTCTGGTTGGGATTTGGCTTGAAAATAGGGTGTTTCTGGATTTGAGTTCCACGACCTCGTATTCCACAACCACGTCCACGATTACCACTTCGTCCACGCCCACCACCTCGTCCACGCCCATAATTGTATATTGCCGCATTCGCTTCAGGGAAAGGGCTAGATCCAGTTGGGCGAGACTCATGATTCTTCATCAAAAGCTTATTATTTTGTTCAGCAACAAGAAGACAAGAAATCAAATCAGAATATTTTGTAAAACCTTTTTCACGATATTGTTGTTGGAGGAGTACATCTGAGGCATGAAAAGTTGAGTAAGTTTTTTCTAACATATCCGCATCAGTGATATTTTCTCCGCATAGTTTTAATTGAGATGTTATTTTGAAAAGTGCGGAGTTGTATTCAGTAACGATTTTAAAATCTTGTAGCCTCAAATGCATCCAATCATAATGAGCTTTTAGAAGAATCACGGTTTTTTGGTGATCATATCGATCTTTTAAATTTTTCCATAATTCAAGTGGATCTTTCACAGTAAGATATTCACTTTTAAGTGCTTCATGAAGGTGGCGGCGGAGAAAAATCATAGCTTTTGCGCGGTTTGACTCGGATTCTTTATTTCCCTCTTTAATCGTATTTCCAAGATCTTGTGCAGCCAAATGAATTTCGATATCCAATATCCATGATAAATAATTCTTTCCAGTGATATCTAGAGCCTCAAATTCAAGTTTGGTAAAATTTGACATTCTTACAGAAGTAATCATAAAGTTAGACACAGGTAATAATAATCATAAATTGTAAACATGAATATCAAACACATTATTTTTTTCGGATATGGAATACCTAATATTTAAAACTAAATCAAGTTCTTTTCTTTTTCTTCACATGCGAGGCAGAGAATATATGCATAAAATACATAAAACTTACAAGATGAGAATATATGCATAAAATACATAAAACTAACAAGTATTTATGCAACTTAAATTTATGTGTAAAATTTATCGACAACCTTTTAAGGTTACTAGCTATATGTAGAACTATTAATAATCTTGCATATCTTATTATTTGGTTGCAAGTCATGTGATAAAGCATTATATCACGGTAACATATAAATATCATTAAATTAATATATCCTTTACTAGTATCACGTGGGAGCTTATGCACAAAAATTTGTATATCTAACTAGTGTACTAAACATGCAGAAGAAGGCAGCGACCATATAATATATAACTAGTGTGATATCTTATAATTAATCCAATAATGCTAGCATAACATGGTAAGGCAAGACTCATTTGGAAAGATATGTACCTTAAAATTTGATTTGAAGATATGCAGTGATCTTTAATAATTCTTTATGCGGAATCCTTACAAGCTAGCTGCTCTCCACAACTCTCCACAAATTGTTTAAGCAATTCGTGCTGATAACGTATTAGATATATAATATAGTAACTAAGAAATATAAGAGAAGAGATAAGAGAAAAGTGAGATTTGTATTAGTTTCAAGTGTATCTACAAACTCAAGTTGAAGGCCTATATATAGGCACATTACATGTAGCCATGTAGGTTACAAGGAACTAAAAAGCCAAAAGTTTTAAGCTATAAGAACTTGAAAAACCAAAGGTCTTGACTTGAAAAGCCAAAGATCTAACACTAGAATAATCTAGAGACATCCACATATCTTAATAGACCTGGTTTATTAAGGTTGGCCGAGCCGGAAGATTTTAATGAGAATTAAAAGAATTTGTTTATTATTTTTAGTGAAGATAAGAATTTAGTTCTTATTATGCATTTTATTATGAGCAGAATTACGTAAGAACGGAATAATTTTTTTATGAAAATTTTAATTTACAATAACTTTCTTGTAACTCCGCTCGTAATAAAATGCTCTTAACAAAATGGGTAGGTGCGTGCGATGGGGAAAATTTTTGACTAACGACGATGAAGTAAATTAAAAAAAAGAGAAGTGTAGTGATGCCTTTGATAGTATAGTAGGTCAAACGAAAATTTTACAATAGTACAGTAGGTAAAGTGACCTTTTGCCCTATGGGAGGGAAGGAGTATACTATTGTTAGTTGTAAAATTAGTGACTGGTAGGCCACTCTTGAAAACACCACTATTATCCTCGTTAATGGAAGTAAATTCCTGACCTGGTTTATTAACGTTGGCCGAGCCGGAAGATTTTAATGAGAACTAGAAGAATTTGTTTATTACTTTTAGTGAAGATAAGAATTTAGTTCTTATTTTGCATTTTATTACGAGCAGAGTTATTTAAGAACGGAATAATTTTTTTATGAAAATATAGAGAAAAGGTCCTCTTTATCACAATTTAGAGGTAAAATGCCCTAAATATCACAAGTTTAAAAAATGGCCCTTAATAACACAGAATAACGCATATTACACGCATTGGCGTGTTGCGTTTATTGTTGTTCTATTATTTTATTTTTATTTTATAAAAGCTAGAAACGCATGACAAAGTTCCGTTGCCTTAAAAACGGATTGTGAAGTGGCGTTTCTTTGATTCCTTTATTCCTTCTTATTGATGACAATGAAAGCTCCATCAGACAACAAGTATCAGTATCGACACTTCTTTCTAAACATAGATAACCATCGGGACATAATAAATTAAAATTAAAATACCAAGAACACCCGATAGTTAATAACAATCGAAACATGGTTTTTACTTTTTTTAAATAACATTAAAAAATTATAAATAATGATCATTTAAAATTTTATTTTTTAAATTAAAAAAATACAATTTTAATTAAATTTAAGGGTTCAACAATTAATTTTTGGGTTCAACATTTCCATTTTGGTTTTAGAAATATTCAAAATGAATAAACCAACAACCCTAAACCCTAACTCATCCTGATTTTTAAACGCGAATCAGGACGCCGGATTCAATTTTTTAATTAAAATTTTTAAATTAAAAAATATAATTTTAATTAAATTTAGGAATTCAACAATTAACTTTTGGGTTCAATGTTTTCATTTTTGGTTTAGAATAAATTTAAGAGGAAATTAAAAAAAAATCAATAAACTTGTACATTAATCTTTTCTAATTATGGAAACGGAAAATGAACTTGCGTTTCTGTTACCAACGTATGATAATCCAGCGTTATTACTGGCAACACAATCTTATGTTGCGTTATTTCTTTCCAAAAAAAAAAAAAGAAACGAAACACGCCAATGCATTTATGAGAAACGTGACATAGTGATGCGTTTTTTTGTGATATTTTGGGCAATTTTTTTCAGCTATAATATTTTGAACATTTTTAGCTTAAATTGTGATAAATTGGGCCAACACCCAAATTTTAATTTACGATTACTTTCTTGTAACTCCGCTCGTAATAAAATGCTCTTAACAAAATGGGAAGGTGCATGCGTGTATGCAAACAAGAGTATCGAACAACTAGGAGTAGCAAATGCTAGAATTCTAGAAATTTTAGACGAGAACCAGAATGTAGCCTATCCTTAAAATAGCAGAAGCATGTATAATCTTATAGGGCACGTATATGATATAGTATAAATTAGGTGGAGTGTTATTTATTTATTTATTGTTTCTTGTCATTTTGTAATACCGACAAACAAGGACACATCTTATTCGCGTTATGGCCCATCATCGGCCACCGCCAATCATTGATTTCAAAAGTTTCTAAGTTTATTTATTTAAATAAATAAAGTATATTTATTAAAATTAGTATACCCAGGGGCCAGGATACAATACAAACAACAATAAGACTTACTTCAGTTATAATACCACTCAAAGTGGTGTCTGAGGAGGCTAGATGTACGCAGACCATGCCCCTATATAATACGGAGACTGTTTCCGAAGTACCCGACCAAGTACAGAAGGGGGCCAGGATGATATGAAAGCAGTAAACTACAGTTTTATTTGTAAATCTAATTGACCATTTCTCTACATTTGCAAAGCCGCAGTCTGGGTTTGGGCTTACTCCATTACAATTACAAATCAAAAACAAAGGAAAATATTATTTCCAGAGCAATTTTTTAATTTCCAGAGCTATTTGTAGCATATTGTATCACAATACGCAATACTTTGTGAATACAGGAGGCATATGCTACAAATGTTGCTCTGGAAATAAAAAAACAGTTCTGGAAATAACATTTCCCAACACAAATGGTCAGGGGCACAGAACATACAAGAGTGTGGGCTTATTTTAGAAATTGTATTATTGTTATCTTGCCAGTGGTTATAATTTTATGGGGGATCATAAGAAATAATCTCACTAAATAAACACATAAGAATCACTTGGGATTGTCCCGATAAATGGTGAAGAAAAATGAAACAGTCAATTTACAGGTAGGTGGCATCCACCGGAATCAAGTTTGCGTCAATAGTTTATCATGCACGCGTTAGTCGTTAACCATGCATTACGGAAACATTAAGATTGTAAATATAATTTACAAATGACTAATGTTACTTAAAAATTATGTTCATGCATCAACCACCTACAAGCAGTATAGGCTAATCAGTTCTGAATACTTTAGAAAACTTATCAGGAATCCTGTAAACCGCATCAAGTAATCACTAATCTCTCCAGTCCTGTTACTCTGCAATGTGCTCCCTTTTGCTTGGATAACTTCAAGATCTTCTATACCAGCTGCTTAATCTAGTCAAGCATGTCAGTGCTCATGATCATCGAAAGAAATAAGCCTGCTTGCCTACGGTATCTGCATAGCATGCGCCAAAAGGATCAGAGACATATCAAGCACTTTAAAAAATTCAGTTGTGTCAATGAATTAGTCCAACTCTATGTAGAAGGATTTATTTCCAAGTGCTAAAAGCAAGACACATCATGTTGGCGAAAATCAAGTCAATTGGAGGTCATAACAATTTTTAACTGTACATGCATTACCCTGGTTTAATAATTAGAATAATGATTTGTATCTTAAAATAGATTATAAAATATCATATACATGTAAAAAAAAACACAAGGGCAACACGTAAGAACTATGCTTTAGTACAACATTATGTTAGAGCAACTAAATTTTATATAGTAGCATTATATTTTTAAATTTAAGCAACCAGAAGCTTGAAATGAATCACCGCCACAATCCCACCTAAATTTAGGACCCCAATTTGAGAAAAGTGAATACAACTACTACAGTAGGATAAAGAAGAGCTGACCTTTCAATATTTGTAGTAGACCACAAGTTCTAGTGATCCTTCAAGGGTCTCAGTAGGTGAAAATGGCTGAATCTAGTATAATTCTTTTCATAATCTTGAGCAAACTGAGGATACAGGCACATAAAATTCTTTTGTTGATCTATAATTTCCAAAGAATTAAATTGTGAAAGTAGGAAATTAGAATAAAAGGAGGCAGGTAAGCCGCTTGAGGTAAGTCATGTACTTGCATGTACTATTAGTACATAAAAGTACCACCACCTACTGTTAATCACCAAGACAATGGAAAACAGAGCAAAATATGAAGTATATCAATTGCAAGACACAGAAACGATTACTTAGTAGTCTGGGCAAATATATGATCAAATTTGAAAAGCAAAAGGACTGCAACTGATAACAATTACTAAGCAGGACAGAGTACAGACAAGGAGTCAAATGTCAATTATTAACTCGAGACCATTTTTTTTTTTTTTTTGGCTAAAACTCGAGACCATTTTAATTACAAACAAAATAGCAAAACACAAAAGGGCTTGAAAATAAGAAAAAAAAATGAGACGGAGAGATTTGACTGATCCCCTGTAAGCAGTCCTGATCCTCCTTTCATATATTTATAATATAATATAATATGTTAGACGATACCTAACAACTTTCTTATATATTTATTTTTAATTTTCTACAAAATACATAAATATTCATAATTTTATAAAAGAAAGACATCAAGAAGAACAATAAGGTAAATGGAATCATAATTAACGCACTTCAAATTGTCTTGATATGGAGCATGGTTTGCGCTTTTGCACGTTGCACAAAATTGCCAAGAAAAATCTGGCACTAAAAAAGTGTCAATTGTGGTTTGCATCTAACTCGATTAGTCTCAGATACCAACCATTATCCATAACCAGGTAAAAATAGGCTGTTAACATTTAGCAAAAAAAAAAAATAGGCTGTTAACATCAGTTGTTAATAGTCCATTAGGAAACATTTTGGTATTATATAGGACAACGTAACATCTTTAACTCTAGACATTATAACCCATGAAATAGACTCCATTCCAAGTAAAAGGACAATGATTGGTCTTGAAAGCCTGAAACAGATACGTTGAGAAAGCAAAGCATTTAATATATGAACAGAAAAAATGAACGAAACAGCATCAACACTTGTTTAATAGCAAAACTAACGACAATCCAAATAGTTTTTGGTAGCCTAAAAAATCTTTAAACGGGTGGTACTTTTCAATACAGGCCCTGAGATTACTTATCAATGAAGGAGAAACATTACAAGGCATGCAACCATCAAATGAGTGTAGGAAGACAGATATATATCATGTATATTACTTGCTAGTAGTATTTTTTAGGACATATTAAGAGGTATAAATTCATATACAACCACACATCATGTCGCCATGTCTAATCCACCAAGTCAAAATATTAAGGTTCAATCTTACTATTTGCATAGCCTTCACAACCCTTATTCGCAAAACAGGAGAGCCAAAGCAAGGGTACAACTCCAAATGTGGAGTTTCCAAACACAAGCACCAGAATTTGCTTCTAACGTGCAAGGACAAACGTGCACGTGACTATATGAGTGCCAAAGATGTAGATAACTTTCAGAGTGCAACGGTATGATAAACATTTATGCCCTCAACTTGCATTTTTAGCTTAGGAGATAAAATATCAAATAAGCTGGGAGCTGGCTCAGTTCCTTTTTTTTTCTTTTTTTGTGGGAAAAAATTTGAGATATATATGAAATGCTATCTGATAAACTCAGAGTAAAAGCATAGTCAATTATTACTTCACTTTGCAGGATAATTAAAAAAAAAAGAGTAATTGCTAAAATCCAGAAGAATGATTCAAGTAAACATTCGCTAATATCTCAAGCAGTGTAAGCTGTGTTACAACCTAATCTTAAAAACACATCAACCGTGTGCATAGCTACAATGAGCAACCACTGTTGAGGTCCTTGGGGATAGAAAATTACTTTTATCAAGTTCTTTGACCAAAAAAAAAACAAACAAACCAGTGGATAATCTCCGAAGTGCATACTCCACTTCTTCAAAAGATGGTTCGGCTTCCGGTAATCATAACCAGATTTATTTAACAACAGTAACCATAATGTTTTTTCCCACAAATCTGCAGGGGAAAATAATAAAGGTATTAGCGACAATTGGGCAAAAATAGATTGTATAGAAGGCAGCTTGGGACATAAACCTACTTAGAGCTGTTTATGTATTATATAAGCTTCCTGAACCACGAGGCGTAAGTCCAACATGTATGCTTAAACCTTTATGTGTTAATCGATCTCTTAATACTTTTTCCTGGGGACTAATAAGTGTTTCTTTTCGAATGAAGGCATTTAAAATTATTTCCGTTCTACATGCATCAAAAAAATTCCTAAACCTTATCAAGTTGCTTCTTAAATGTATAGATATAGACACATGGATTCAAAAGAAAAAGAATGCCAGAATCAGTTATCAGTGTAAAAAATTAAGCACAAATTACCATGTAGAGCTTATGGTTAGAAAGTAAAACAATAAGCACTTTTTCACTGTAAGCTTTCATAAATTTCCTCTCAAACGCACTTTTTGGAGAATATCCACACTTACTACATCCCCAGCATCCATCACATTTTCTTTTGATTTCACCCCCGGGATCACCTGCAAGGGAGTGGAGTTCTGGTCAATATTTACTCCAGCTAATACACAATATGCCCATTTGTTTGAAGCGTGTTCTCTTCCAAACATTAAAATCACTGAGTTCGCAAAATTATTGTGAAAATGGTTGCCTAATATGAAACAACATAGAATTGTTAAAAAATGACTGAAGTCTAACTATAAAACGAAAAGATTGAACTCTATAATTATCATTCGCCTTTTTCCAGAAATGATAACGCTACTTACGTCTCAAGACACATCCCCGAGCACTTGAAAGACCTTTGAGTGTTGCAAAACCTGCATGGCTGCATCAGTTCATATTTCACTTTTGGACCCAAATAAGATGATTTCCCATAGTTCAAACTTATACCATATTCTCAAACTCAGCAAATATACAAAAAGACATGGAGTAAGATGCTCATAACTTCAAAATGTAGCTCAAGAATGAGAGGATTAGGTATAGAGAATTTAAAAATACCAGTGTCCCAGAAGAATGCAGATAAGACAAACATGAGAATGCCCTCCAATTTTTCTATAGTAAAGCCCTGTTTCATTGACATTCCAGAGAGCATTTCTGCATACCTGTTACTTTTTCCTGTTTTCCAAAATGTGCTGAACCAAAAATTCTGCTACACCAAAGTCACCAGAAATCATAAAATCTACTCACATACAACAAACTCTGCTACAATCTCAAAATTACTGCAAGCACAAAATCTGCAGATTGAACATGTTGAATTTCTGCAGAAAAAACAAGTAAAAATACGAAGTTTCATATCTGTCAAAGGCTCAAAACACTGGTTGAAACAACCTGATTTATCCAGTGCTTCGTTCCCAAATCACTTATTATTTATTGAACCAGACCGGTTTGCCTAAAACTTCACTATTGGTGATGTAAATGTTCCGTGTCAAGACACTAATCATGTTTGTAATTTTTCTTTACGCATAAGAAAATATAGATAATTTGAACTTTTATCAGTAATTTGGCCTTAAGTATTAGGACTGATATAGTTGTATTAGTGATATCTCCCACTTAAATATCTGCAGACACAACTCTATGTATATTATTTGCAAGTGTCAACATTCAACAAGAACATAATAAAATTTCATAATGTCAAAAGCAATATTATGATATTGTCTCTGAAGCCCGCATCAGATTTTAAAACATTATGCTTAATCTGCTAATCTGCTATTAATATTTTGAGCATTTAGTTTCCAGAATTAACTTTACACATACTTTGGGCTATCATGATTTAGTAATTGAGGTTCACTTGTTGCTGACATCCAGAAAATAATACACTGCATCTAAGTGCTTCATTCTTTTTCACTCGAATACTTCTACTTTGCATGTCTATTGGTCACTGGTTATAATTATGAAATATCACATTCACAACAATTTATGATTTAAAATTAGTTTTATTTTTTGCAGACATTTGCAAAAATCAATTCGAATGGTTACCTTGACTTTATCAAAGAATAAGTAGTGTGGATTGGACCTTGGAAGGATACGTTGGTTCCTGTATCAGATAATTATCTGCAAACACCTAACGACCTTGTTGCTAGAGCACATGCTCATGACTTGCAGGTGTGGTACTCTAAATTTTCCATTGACAAGAAGTGCAATATTTCTTTGTTACTCGATTATTTTTGTTAAAAAACTATGGCAAAATGGTAAGTTTCACAACTCAACGCTTTTTAACCGCTGCTACCTATCATTCAGCTATTTAAACTGCTAAGCAAACATCAGAAATTTGTATTCTTCTTTTCTTGCCCGTAGATATAGTTTCATAAGGCTGATTACAAGAAATGAGGCCTATGAAGATTGCTTAGACTACTCTGATAATAATATGCATGTAAATTTAGTCTTGTTAATCACAAACAAGCCTACTTCAGCAAAACAATTATGATAAAGTAGAGACACACTTCTTCTTTCCATTAAGATGGGAATTTCCCTAAACTAACTATATTTACATAAACATACGCAAAAGCTCACAGCTAGAGTAATGCAACTAACTAACATCAGACGCAGCTTACAAAAAACCTGTAAACCCACGAACCTCGACAACGTAGCAGTAATACCCAAAAGTTAAACAAAATGCAGCTGAGTACCAGTTAGTTGATGACTGATTGTGAGCATCCAAAAGACATGATCATGTTCCCATACTAAACCACGATCAAACGATCAAATTTCTCCACTTGTCCTTCAGATCAACTGCCGTCCTATCATCAAATATGTCCTTGTACTCATTCAAGATGAACGTCCAGTTTCCTACACCATACTTTTTCACACCTGTCCTCAGAGTATCCTCCTCTACGTTACTCCATGGCTTGCGCTTTCTCCTCAAAGGTTTTGGATTTTCATCTTTTTTCACAGGAGAAACAGCACTCTTCTTCCGGGTAGGCAACTGAGGTCCGCTTGCAGGACCCGCAGCCCCATCAGTAGATTCATCCAGGACAGTCTTGTTTCCTTCCTTTAAGCTAGCCTCAGTTGCATTAGTTTGATCATGAGTGTCCTCATCTACATATAACCATTTACAACAATGTTAATCTGAATTTATGGCACAATCAGTAATATTAACTCAAAAACAACATACTGTACTGTTAACTCAAAAAATATTACTGCATTCCTAAACACATAACACACAAAAATTAAACTTTCCACGTTAAACCCAAACACTTTTTTTTAGCACCTGCACTCATATCATCCGCAACCACCTTAGGAAACGAAGGCTTCTCCCTAGCAACTGCAGTGTTGTTTCCTTCCATATTGCTAGCTTTAGTTGCATCAGCTTGATCATGACTACCCTCATTTTCATCTACATATAACCATTCAAAACAACATTAATCTAAATTTAAGGCACAATAATGACTAAAAACACAATGTTAACTCGAAAACAATTACAACATTCCTAAATACATAACACAAAACACAAAATAATACCTACAACTCTACAATTACAACATTACAAAATACATAAACATAATACACAAAATAATACCTTCTTCCATGTTAGACCCAAAAACTTGTCTCAAAGCCTCATCACTCGTCTCTTCACAAACCACTTCAAGAAAAGAAGGCCCCATCTTCTCCCTAGCATCCTTCACATACTTTCGAACACTATCGACAACTTCCATCCCTTCCCATTTCTTCAACACCTCCTTACAAACCCTCTCATCCCAAATAGCCCTCTCAATATCCTCCTTCCAATTTATCAAATCATAAGAAACAAGCCCCACATTCTCACATTCCAACATACTACCAATCCTACTCCCCCAAATCTTCTTAACTAACACAAAATACCCATCCAAACCCTCATTTTCAAGAACCCTAACAGTACAATCAACAGCTACAGACAAGTAAGCCCTTTTCATAGACTCAACAACCTTAACATTGTCTCGAAACTCCAGCTCTTCCATGAGTTCCAGTAAATCCAAAACATTCTCGGAAACTTTCCCACTTGAAATTTCAGACTCAATGTTTCTTAAAATCAAGAGCTTCTTGAGATTTGAATCAGTGTCTGAAACAGGCAAGGTCTTGAGTAAATCAGTTAAGGTAGAATCATCAATGGGTTGTCTTGCAAGAAAATCAAGAATCCATCTGGCTATATCTTGATCCATAACCATTTCAAGATGGGTTTTTTACTGCCCCAGTTTGAAATCCTGAAAAAGATCACTTTTTTACTGATGTTGAAATCTTGATAAAGATGGGTTTTTTAGTTTCAGTTTGAAGTTCAAAGTTTGAAGGGGTTTTAATAGAAAGTAAAAGACTTTCTTGATACGCCTGATCATCAACACTTGTAAAGTAGAGACATAAGTCGAACACACACTTCGTGGTTGTTAATTTTTGACCAGGTAGGTAGGTCAAGTAAATTCGTTCTAAAATTTTAAGATTTTCATAATAAATAGTACAGTATTAAAAATATCAGGAATCGTAAAAAATTGGATTTGAAATCTGAAAATATTGGAAATCGCAAATAATTGAATTGAAAAATTTACAATAATTAATTATTTTCAATTAATTTAAGATGGTTTTGTTAAAAGAATACAACTAATTAGTTATCTTCAATTACTTTAAAATGTTTTTGTTAAAAGTTCTCACACCTATTATGCAAGGTCGGGAAGGAGAAAAGGTTAAAGGGCTTTTTAAAACGGGCACGAAGGAATGGGATATCGAAGTTCTGAATGATATCTTCAATCAAGGGAATGTGAGCAAGATCTTAAAAATTCCGCTTTCGATCTCCAACCAGGAGGATAGATGGATGTGGTTAGAAGATGGAAAGGGACAGTATACGTCAAAAGTAGTTATCGAATTTTCAGTAGTTTGAACTATAAGATGCCAACTGAAAATTCATCCTTTAGCTGGTTAAAATTCTGGAATTTGGCTATACCTCCAAAAGTTATTCTTCATGATTGTTTGTCCACTCTCGAGAATTTAAGAAAGAAATTTGTTGATGTTCAACCTATCTGTCAGGTTTGTAAGGTGGTGATGGAGTTTTTGACTCATGCTCTAATAACTTGTCCTTTTGCTGTCATATGCTGGGAGCTCAGTGGTCTGCATTTAAATTATGGCCCTGATCTATCTTGTAAAGAAATGATTCTGCAGTTTTTTGCTTCTTCTCTTACGAAAGATTTGGAAATTTTCTGCTCGATAATGTGGAGCATTTGGAATCACAGGAATTTGACGGTGTGGGAGAACATATTTAAAGCCCCTTCTCAGGTAGAGCTGTAAACGAACAGAGCTGTTCGCGAACAGCTCGAGCTCGGCTCGATAAAAGCTCGGTTCGGCTCGAGCTCGAACAAAATTTTTGTTCGTTAAGCTCGGCTCGATAAGAGCTCGGTTTAATTCGGCTCGAGATTGGCTCGGCTCGAGCTCGGCTCGTCGGCTCGTTAAAGCTCGAAAAAAAATAAATTTTCACTTTTTATTTTTTTATCTCCAACAAAATTAATTTTTATTTATTGAAAATTTGGCAATATCACAAAATTAGATATATCTTGACATCCATACGGTTGGATCGTCGAGAAATAGTTTTAAAAAAAATAGAAACAACAATTCGTGACACATCATTAGTTACTAGTACTAGTTAGAATAGTAGTGATCTACTAAGATCTCCAACCAAATTAATTTTTATTTTTTGAAAATTTGGTAATATCACTAAATTAAATATATATTGACATCCGTACGGTTGGATCGTTGAGAAATACTTTTTAAAAAATAGAAACAACAATTCGTGAAAAAGCACTAATTACTAGTACTAGTTAGAATAATCGTGATCTACTAAGATCTCCAACCAAATTAATTTTTTATTTTTTGAAAATTTGGGAATATCAATAAATTAGATATATCTTGACATCCATACAGTTGGATCGTCGAGAAATATTTTTTAAAAAATAGAAACAACAATTCATGAAAAAGCACTAATTACTAGTACTAGTAAGAATAGTCGTGATCTACTACTCCAGCCAAATTAATTTTATTTTTTTTGAAAATTTGGGAATATCACTAAATTAGTTATATCTCGACATCCGTACGGTTTGATAGTCGAGAAATATATTTTAAATAATAGAAACAACAATCTGTGACAAAGCACTAGTTACTAGTATTAATTAAAATATTAGTGATCTACTAAGATCTTCAACCAAGTTAATTGTTTGTGAACAGCTCGAGCTCGGATCGAGCTCGGCTCGGCTCGAGGCTGTTCGTGAACAACTCGAGTTCGACTCGGTTCGGTCAAAGCTCGGCTCGGTTCGTTAAGAAATCAGCTCGGTTCGTTAAGATCAAAGCTCGGCTCGGTTCGTTAAGATCAAAGCTCGGCTCGTTTCGGTCAAAGCTCGGCTCGGCTCGGTTCGTTTACAGGAACAATTGGCAAGTGATGGTCTGTTCCAATTGGCAACAAGCCCAGGTTACTCAGAATAGACAAAGCTCGTGTTTTGAACTTTAAGGTTTGATGGTTTGGCAACCTCCTCCATCAGGGTGGCTAACTTGCAATGTAGATGCTGCTTTCCTCGAAAATGATGGCAGATGTTCATATGGTTGCATAGTGAGAAATGAGACTGGGGGTTTTGTAGCAGGTAGAGGTGGTCGTCTATTTGGTGCCCTTGATCCTTGGGTGGCAGAAGCACTAGCCTTTAGAGAAGCTCTTTCCTGGCTGAAGAACCTGGATTTTACAAACGTCTACATTGAACTTGACTGTCTTAGTGTAGTTGAAGCAATGCGTACAAAGAGCCAAGATGACTCTTTCTTTGGTTCCATTATTGCTGATTGTTCGAAATATCTAAAGGACTTGAGGTCCCATTTTGTTTACTTTATTAGGAGGTCAGCGAATTTAGCAGCTCATTCCATGGCTAGAGTAATTAATTCTATGTCTGATCATGAGGAGTGGTTTAATCCACCCTCTTTTCTTATCGATGTACTTGATAAAGATTTGAGTTATTAATGAAATTCCGTTTTGATTTCAAAAAAAAATGTTTTTGTTAAATGAAAAAGATAAAAGTGTTAAAGAATTTAACTTTCGGGATAAAATGGAATTGATAATAAAGAATTTGTATGGGTGTCTGTGATTCATTATTTATTTTCAATATTTAAAATTTGGATTTTGGTAACTTAATTATTTATTTACTGTTGATTATGAATGTCGAATGATCATGGCTTTTTAGTTGTTTTCGAATTCTGCACTCGCTATAATTCGATCTCAAAACTATCAAATCATGAAAACTAGGTCAACCATTACGCCTGATATGATTTGTTTATTTTAAATTGTCCAATACAATTTTACAAATGTTCTCTGATCGTCTATCGTCTACATTGATAGTACCTTCATCTTATATCCATTCTTGTGTGTCGAAACTTGAAATAGGGTCGATTTTAAATTAGCCGGTCCAGCCCAGAAGAAGTCTAAACTTAGCTTGGTACTTTAGAAAGTCCAGACTTAACCCGGCTTGGATAAAATATGATTAAAATTCAACAAAAACAGGTAACATTCAATTATAATTGAGGAAAGGATTAAAATACCTCTTTTTTGGTATTTATTTGTTCGAAATATTCATTTTTAGAAATACTAACTAAAATATCATTTCAATTATATACTTCATTTATTGTGGAGTATTAAATATGATACTTTTCACCCAATAAAACTGTTGTGAGAGGAATTTGGTACAACACTTCGAGAGAATATCGCTGGAATAACGAATGAATCGCTTGATTTCCGGCTGCAGAATCGGCGTTCAAGCGGTTACAGCCCGGCGTTCAACTGCCAGAGTGGGCGGTTGTTTGTAATGATTTTGGGACTGAGTTTGCAAGGTCACCGGACAGCAAGGACGGAGTAAATCCTACTCAGTCGATCCTAGCTGCCAAAGATGTGTATTGCTCAAGTTTCTACATGATTTTTGTAGAGAGAAGTGAGATTCAACCCTTGCAAAGTGCCTACATATCCTATATTTATAGGAATCAAGTCCAATGTAGTTCTTGATAATTGAGCCACGATTTGATAAGCCTTATCCTCCTCAACCAAGCTGATCCAGTTGTTATATATCCATAAAAGCTTAATTATCTTCATATTTATATGATTTTCCATCATATATCCATGTATATATACATAATCCATGTATATATAATGATTATCCACCATAACAGAGGTTGTTGGGTCGTCCATGATGTTTAGGAGTTATCATAAAGTCAGTTAGAGTGATATATATCCGTTCTCCTACAATTTAGGAGGCTGCTGGGCCAATTCCCGTGGACTGTCGGGGTACGAGTGTGAACCCCTGCCTGGAAGCCCTTCACCTGCATGAACCCCTATCAGGCCTCCCACACAGCAGTACCTCCATCTGGGGTTCAGACACCTGAACCCCTGCATGAATGAACCCCGAACCAGATGCCAGAATCTTCTTCTTTCAGTATATTTCCAAGGCATATTAGGCCCATGCATCCATGCCTGACCTATCATGTTCTTCCATATCCACACAGATTGGGCCTATAACCTTAATGGGCCTTAAATCAAGCCCATGGCGAATTTTGGGCACAACAACTACCCCCCGGTTCCTTGTAGCCAGTGAATGCAAAAGGAACCAAAATAAATCGAGGCCCAATCCTTCCTTATCTTCCTCAGAGAAATACATAGCTTCAACATCATGCTTCCAAGCTTACATGAGCTAACTCGGCGTAAGAAACAGGAAACATAATGCTTCCACATATGTACCCCATCTGAATCCTTAAATGAATTCCTTCCACATACCTTAGACTATGCATAGCGTTCCAGTTCCAATCATGAGCTTTTTATCTTTATCACCTGAACCTACCAGCTTCCAACCTCCTTCCTTGAAAACCATAGCCTGACTTCTTGATATATTTCTTTTCCTTGTGAGGTTGGCCTCCATGTGTGAATCCTTGTGGGTGAAGCCATGAAGCTTCCGTTGTTGCATATAGGCTTCAACCTTCCAGAACCCTGTGCTACCAAGACAACTAGAAAAAGTGATTAGTAACATGAGCTAAGTAGCTCACATATATAATGCACATAGCGCATAGATATATAATGCATAGATGCAAATATGATTATGCGAGTGCATATGATTTTGTATAAATAAACCCATTACTGCCTTCACACTCAAGTAGAACCTTGGCGAACGCACTCCTCAAGACATATGCCACAATATTTAGAGATTTTCATGAAACCATCACAATGGACCTCCCAAGATATTGCTAAGTATTTGGAGGACTTCTCCAATGATGCCCAGTGTTGTGGGACTTCTCCAAACTGTTCCCATAAACCATGGGACTTTGCCAAACCAGGCCAATAAACTATGGGGCTTCTCCCACGTGAACCTATAATCCATATGATGCAGATGATCTTATATGCGTACCCCAAGAGGGACCAAGGTAAGGTTATAAAAACCTCCTCAATTGTAACTATGTCTTTCCAAGTGGTTACGTTATGAGGTATATAGTATGCCCAAGTACCTATCAGCCAGCAAGTTTGAAAATAATTTTGAAACTCATGCATAATGTAAGTAAATATATGCCATGATGACCCTTTGTGTATAAATCCATGCAAGTGTGAAATCATGTGATACACACATCCAGATGAACATGGGTTAATGTGTGATAGAAGATAATGATCCATTTGAAAAGATTAACTTCGCAATGATGTTTTTGGTTAGATGCTATATAAATTTCCTTGTATGCATAGAAAACATGTGTGATAGAGAATATGTAAAAGAATGAAAGTAGAACTTATCTCTTCTTTTAGCACGTCAATCCAAGTCAGGGTTCAACCATTGAACCCATAAGGTTGGGGATGCCACCCTTTGAGCTTAAGATGAGGACCTCATTCCATTATGTAAGCCCTTCCATGGTGAGATACTGAATTACCCCCCGAGGACTAGATTTCCTTCCCGCACGATATGTAAGTCTACCTCCGCTTGAATCCTTGAATCTTTGTCCGTGCACACGCCATGTGTAAAGTAGACTGCTTAGGGGTACGTACAAGTCCTAGGGGTTCACCCAGTTGTACCCTTAAATGTTTTATAAATATCGAGGCTTCACGCAATAGCTTTAACTTGTATATATTTGCTCACCACTACCTGTCAAGGGTTCACGTGGGCTCACCACACTACCAGTGAAGGGTTTACGTGGGCGTAAGATTGATAGGAGCTTTGCTCACCAAGGATACCTAGGGTCAATGCGAACCCGAAAAGAAGGTTCCACTACCTATTGAGGGTTCATGTGGACCTAGCCGCACTACCTGCGGAGGGCTTGAAGCTAATATAAGCATTGTTGCGTACTCATAATGTAAATAATAAGAGGACACCACCACCTGTTAAGGGTTCACGTGGGCCTGACCACACTACCTGTCAAGGGCTTACGTGGGCTTTAAGTTGATGGGAGTTTCGCTAGCCTAGTGTCCCTAGGATCGACGCGAACCCATGACATGCATAATCCATACATGTTAAAACCTACTCATGCATAATCCATACATGAGAAATCCAATCCATGAAATCCAAATCCAAATCCAATCCAAGTCCAAATCCAATCCAAGTCCAATCCAAATCCAGATCCAATCCAAGTCCAAATCCAATCCAAGTCCAATCCAAATCCAGATCCAATCCAAGTCCAATCCAAATCCAGATCCATACTCCTAGAGGAAGCTCGTATCTAGTAGGTCCATACACGTACTACCCCCTAGAGTTCTCTTGCGTAACCTATCTCATAGTAAAGAACTAGGTTCACGTAAATAATAACACATGAACACACAAAGAAGGCATGCGAACATAAGACATGAAGCACATAAGTACATATAGCACACAAAGCATATAAGTACACATAGTCATTCACAGCAGTTAAGCAAATAAAGGCAAAGATAAAGTGATCATAGTTTTAATCAAGTCATAAAAATTATTTCACAGATAAGCGCTCATATCTTACCCCCGGGCTTCCACTAATATAAGATAGAACCTCTTACCGACTGAACCCCTAATCCTAGACCGGTCTTCGGGATCAGACCTAGAGTTCATGAAGAATTCCTATTAACGAGGTTCCATCATAGGAGTTTCCCTCGACCAGGTTCCATCCTCGGAGATTCCCTCAACGAGGTCCCATGTGATTTCCTCACAATGCTAATTTCCTCACGATGTTAATTCCCTCACGATGTTAATTTCCTCACGATGTTAGTTCCCTTACGATGTTAATTCCTATCAATGTTAGTTTCCAAGAGTTGAACTTCACTTACCCAGTTTCCCTGGGGTCGTGGTGAAGCTGTTTGCCAATCCAATGTGATATCCTCACACCGCTAAAGTCCTTAGCGTTCTAACCTCACTCACCCAGTTTCCCTGGGGTCGTGGCGAAGCCGTTTGTCAATTTGTGTGTAGCTTCCACAGCTGTAAATGAGTCCCGAAACGGGGTTGGTTATCCACCAACGTGATTACACGGAAGTTTACCGGCGTTACGCCTGGTCAGGGTTCAAACGAGTGAACCTCCAATATGGGGGAACTTTATTGGCCTAGTGTCCCTAGGTCCAGCCTGCCTTGGGGTTCCAACCCATTCACACGTAATCCACATGTGATGCATGCATAATCCATACATGTTCCTGCCTTGATTCATGTATAATCCATACATGTGCCTGCCTTGATTCATGTATAATCCATACATGTTCCATATAGTCCGTGTAATCAATTAGCACATAATCCATGTGCTTCTAATCCTGCCTTGCGCACGTAATCCACATGCGATTCATGTATAATCCATACATGTTCCTTTAGCATATAATCCATATGCTATAAATCCAGCTCATGCATAATCCATACATGAGAAATCCTCTCCATGCATAATCCATACATGGTAAATCCAGCTCATGCATAATCCATACATGACAAATCCTTTCCAAATCAGTTCATGAAATATAATCTGCATGTGCTCCTTGATCTAGCTTCCAGGGGTACCTCGAATTAGATTCCATTAGGGGTTCGCATACCAGAACCTCAAGAATCTCATGGTCCTGAGCCCTGACCCATTCATTGTAAATAAGTTCTGTTTGCTTAAAAATTTACCATTTTCAAGATACCATCACGGTAGTATACCATCCACTACCCCCCGGTTCCTTGTAGCATTAATGCAAGAGGAACCTAATATAATGTACTCAGGCTCAATCAACCTTCACCCTGAACCTCTAAGCTTACGTGAGCGTACTCATTGTAAGAAACAAGGGGTTTCAAAGGTGAAGCGACTACCGCTCGTAAATTCCTTCCAAGAAAGACCATGTTATTTTTTTCTTGATGATGACTCCACAAATTCTATTCTTGGACCTCCAGGGTTCGGTTGTCGTACCCCTACGTCGTGGTTCCATCAATAGACCTTCCAGCCTTTTATGCTCGGTGCATGTACGCCCACACATGCTTGCCATCCTCGCACGCCTTTGAATCTTGATGATTGTATCCATATCACCTTATATGGTATTCCAAGGATCTCTTTCAGGTTCCAAGTTCGAAACCTTATTTCACAAACCTCCTTGGTACCAAAAATTCACATAAATCAAGCTTCCGTAGGTTCAATTTACTGAACCTCCCGCCACAGGTGTCAAGTACGCATGCCTTTAAGATCCCACCCCAGGCGTATACCGTGGACATAGTTGTGACTGCCTGTAAATCCAACCATGTTGATTGCTGAAGATCCCGTTTTATGTTAAGTTTTGTTGTTGTAACCTAGTAAGGGGTTCTGAGGCTGAAGGCCGCCGAGGGTTCACGTACCTGAACCTCCTGTGTACATCTTCTCATTTGAAAATAGGGCGCATCTTAGAAGTCCTCCATGCAGCCTGGTATCCACTACCCCCCGATTCCTCGGTGTAGTTTGTCCATGGCCAAAATTGAACCTTCAGTGTTTTTCCTTCTATTTAATGAAAGTTGTTGACAACATCATCCTGGGGGAAGTTACCCTTGATTTCCTTCCATTGCCCTAGCGTATGAGGATCCAAGTCTATTCCAACCCCAGATTCCATTCTTAGCCTTGCTATTTTCCCTAGCTTTTAAAGCTTCTGGTTCCTCCTTTTAGGCGTTCATGTATGAACCTCGTACCATTTTCTTCAATATTGACCGAGAGGTCGCTCGTACCCCATTCTTTGTATGGTGGCATATTTCCAGAAATTTATTGAGATTATAATCCTCAGCTCCTTCTGTAATTCCTTCGGTGAGGTATCCCTGTGTTCCAACTTCTGATGTTTGAGGGGATTATAGCAGGGGAACCCCTTTGTGGGAAACCTTCCAGTTTTTTTTTTTTTTTTTTTTTTTTGCGCTTAAGGGGTTTATGGATGAAAACCTTCAAAGCCATGTTATAAATTGATTCCACCATTTGCATCTTCTTCAGAACAGGTCATCCTACCATAGTGTTGTAGGATACGCTCAGAGGGGTTCATCCGTCAATACTATCAATGACAATTTCAGTTCGTGAGAGGTTCGAGTCCACCTTCAACTTCCATGACAACCTTTTTTCTAGAGCTTCATTTAGGTCACTACTTGAGACCTTTTATTTAATGCTTTTAGCTTGATATTCTGACCTTTCACCTTCCACTGTTAGTGAAGTTTTCATCGTGAGCACCTTTATCAGCTGCTTTTGCCTTTAGTGGGGCAACCTCATTTCTCTGAGCTTCATTGATTCAATTTTTTTTTTGAAAAGCTTCTCAACTATTGCTTCTACATGTTGCATTTTGTCTTCATAATCCTCCATTAGAGCAGCCATTTACATCAACGTAATGGGTGGTGCTACCCCCACGAAAACTGGAACCACTTTATGGGGTTCCATCAGCAGGGCTACTGGTAACATGATTCCCCAAGTATCCTGAACGGAGCTTCCATCGTATCCGTACAGTGAGGTGTCCACTACTAACCTTTTCCTTGATTTAACCATTTTAGTATCCCATACCAGTTGTGTAACGCCCATTTGTTGCATAAGAGGCCAAACATGGCCAAGATTGTTTTTCTTGATGAATCCCCTTTAGGCACTAATTAATTCTTTTGGGGTTCTCATGTCGAGTGATACAACCTCCATGGTGGAACCCCTATGTTGAGTTTCAATATTTTTCATTTTGGCTCAAAGCCTTTGAATGGGATTTTCCTTGCTTAAACCATTTTTCAGATTGCCTTCAGAGTTCTTCTTGCTTATTGTGGGGGCTTCTCATTGTTCAGCTTCTTGCTTATGAGCAAGGGGCCTTCCATCATCGAACCTATCGTATACGAACCCCATTTCTGGGAAGCTCTTTTCCGGGGAAGTCCTTTTTACCAATCTTTTCCACATTTTAGTTTGACAAGCTTCATTATAAGCTTTCTGCCCAGTCTATTGAACATACTCGGCCTTCTGTAAAGTGAAGTCTCAGGGTTCTAGGGCTTATTTTCTTGAACCTGTCATCATCGAACCCCTATCCGGGTTCCTCTCACCAATAAACCTCCTTTTCATGGAAGCTTTCTCTTCTAGCTCATTCGCGTTCTCATGATCAATGTTGATGGGAAACCCTCGTACCGAATACCTGAATTATCAATAAGACACCCCTAAGCTTACATGAGCTAGCTCGTTGTAAGAAACAAGAGGTATCTAAGAGAATAATGTAAAATATTTCCGGTAGCTCACCAATGAGGGAGTACATATCTTTGCCATCATCCAGGTTTACCTAATGATCCTTAATCATGGGGTTCGCATCCCTGCTTCAATTTGGGATCACCCGTGCCCCTTAAGTTAGGAGGGTCACACCCTTGTCTGCATTGGGGTTCTCCTGTTACTCATCTGTTAGGAGGTTTGCACCTTTATCTGTGTTGGGGTTCACCTACAGCTCATAAATCATGGTGTTCATACCCCTATTATCATTCGAGTTCAGCTATTTACTTCCTTCATGAATTAGTTGTGGTGTGAACTAGTGTTGTGCTCCACAATTTTTAACGGAAACCCTGGACTTGTTTAACCCCAAAATTGTTGAAGGGGAGCGTTGATAGACCTTAACCTCCATCTAGTTGAACCCCAAGATTGATATTCTCCACTTTCTGGCTATAAAAATTTTCTCGGTCAGATGCAAAAACCAAGTATTTGGGTGTTCATCTGCGAGGAACCTTCTGGCTGAGAAACTGGGGGTTCATCTGTGTGGAACCTTCTATCATGGGTGCGACCACCAGATTGAGGCTTCTCCAGCCTTTACCGCTTGAACCTCTCAACTAGTACCTTTCCAAATGGCCTTTATCTCCATCAACATGTGGACATTCAGTTCCTCGTACGTTCTATTATATGTATTAATGCACCTGATTGGAGAAGTTTCTGGATCGCGGAACCCCGCATCGCTGAACCCCTAAGCTGATTCTTTCCTGTCGAAATTTAGTATCCAAAACACTTATTTTTCGGCCATTCTATCTAAGACCTCAGAGCCACATCTTTTCTTTTATGCATTTTACCACCAAATGACCAGAATAAAGGCGGTCGTGGCTAACCTTCCTTCATCTTCATCCTTTTATTTCGATAAGCCATGATTTTTACCTCGTTTTTTCATCTTTTTATATCTCTTTTTCCAGAAACTTTATTTCCCAGTCCATATACATGATATAATCCGCCATATCTCGATTGGTGACCTCCTTTCTCAATTTTGTGGTCACCTCCGTTGTTCTTCGGTGTATGTTCATCGCCGGAGCTTTTCATTATCTTTCCTCTCAAAAGATCATCCAATCCCCTCCTTCTAGCGCCAAAAATGTTGTGAGAGGAATTTGGTACAACACTTCGAGAGAATATCGCTGGAATAACGAATGAATCGCTTGATTTCCGGCTGCAGAATCGGCGTTCAACTGCCAGAGTGGGCGGTTGTTTGTAATGATTTTGGGACTGAGTTTGCAAGGTCACCGGACAGCAAGGACGGAGTAAATCCTACTCAGTCGATTCTAGCTGCCAAAGATGTGTATTGCTCAAGTTTCTACATGATTTTTGTAGAGAGAAGTGAGATTCAACCCTTGCAAAGTGCCTACATATCCTATATTTATAGGAATCAAGTCCAATGTAGTTCTTGATAATTGAGCCACGATTTGATAAGCCTTATCCTCCTCAACCAAGCTGATCCAGTTGTTATATATCCATAAAAGCTTAATTATCTTCATATTTATATGATTTTCCATCATATATCCATGTATATATACATAATCCATGTATATATAATGATTATCCACCATAACAGAGGTTGTTGGGTCGTCCATGATGTTTAGGAGTTATCATAAAGTCAGTTATAGTGATATATATCCGTTCTCCTACAATTTAGGAGGCTGCTGGGCCAATTCCCGCGGACTGTCGGGGTACGAGTGTGAACCCCTGCCTGGAAGCCCTTCACCTGCATGAACCCCTATCAGGCCTCCCACACAGGAGTACCTCCATCTGGGGTTCAGACACCTGAACCCCTGCATGAATGAACCCCGAACCAGATGCCAGAATCTTCTTCTTTCAGTATATTTCCAAGGCATATTAGGCCCATGCATCCATGCCTGACCTATCATGTTCTTCCATATCCACACAGATTGGGCCTATAACCTTAATGGGCCTTAAATCAAGCCCATGGCGAATTTTGGGCACAACAAAAACGTCAGGAATAAAACGTCATAAGTGATACTTCACTAACAGTGAAATATTTGACGTTCAGATATTTTGAGTGGCGTATCCAACCTGATACTCTATTGTGAATAGAGTATCTAGCATGATATTGGTAGTGGAGTCCAATATTCTGGCGTGTCATTCTAAAACTCCATTATCAGTGAATATTTTGTGGGTATTTAGGATCATGTTTATTGAATATTGGTATTATGGATATATTTGATTGAAAATTAAATATTTTGGACATTCACCTTGGATAACTAATTCTTTTATATTAAATTAATTAAGAGATAAATGTACTTGAAGTTGTCCTCAAACAATCTACCTGAGTTTTGGACACTTCCCATTAAAATTTTAGAAGGATATTTCGTAAACACAAATCATTAGAGGAGAGCACGGATCGGATCGGATCAGATTTATGGTAAAACCGTAACCGAAATTCTTCGGGTTTTAAAATCCAAAACCAAAACCGCAACCGAAACCGGCAGTTCGGTTTCGGATTCAAAAATGTCGGATCGAATGCAACAATATATTATTAGTTTTAAAATAATTCTTGAAGAAAATGATTCGAAAAGGCAACTACAAAATATGACCACAGTTAGGCAATTAACAATATCTGTTAGGCAATTAGGTTACAAGCCAACATCTATCAACTACAATTTCCAGTCAGGTCCAGTGATTAGAGACGGAGGAGGTGATTTATGAAATAAGAGCATCTCCAACAATCTCTTAGTTGGCTCTTAAATATAATATAAATTATATGGCTCTTAGCAAGTTAGTATATAAATTTCCGTGTCAAACTCCAACAATGCTCCTTATCTTGACTCATAACTTATATTTTATTAATATTTCAAATCTTACTATGACATACAATTAAATCCAACCATGTGCAAGTGAATATTTTATTGATAGAAAATAGTTAAGAGCCATGTAGTAGCTCTTAAAATTGAGAAGAGAGAAGAAGCTTTTAAGCTTTTTAAGAGCCACTAAGAGTCTCTTGGAGCTCATTTTTTGTCCATCCTCTTTATTTTTGGACTTAAGAGCTTGTTTAAGAGTCTCTTGGAGATGCTCTAATAACACCACCTTTACTGGTCAACAGTGCACACATGCAACTCTAAACATATACTCAATAAAATGGAATAACAATGTCACGAAATGTTTTAGAGTGTAATTTCAAAAAAGGGTGAAAATGAACCGTCATGTCCCAAATTGTAAAGATAGAGTCCAACCACCCATTTCTAATTTTTAGCAATTATATTTCAAAAAATATGTATATTTATAAATTATATATTAATATATTATTTATTTATTTATTTATTTATTTATTTATTTTAATCGGTTCGAATTCGGGTTTTTTCGGATCGGATCCGACAAGAAACCGAAACCGCATAATCGAATTCGGTTTTTAATTTTTCGGTTTCAGTTTCGGATCGATTTTATACGTATCAGTTTTTAGCGGATTTGGGTTCGGATTCAAATTTTTTCGGATTTTTGCTCAGCCCTACAAATCATACCCTTTGCCTTCATAAAAATATCCCAAATTTTATCTAAGACTTTTTTTTAAAATTTAGGTAACTTACCTAAGATTGACCTCAGATCCAGCAATCTCGTTAAATAGTTATACATGAATTAATAAACTATATTTATGTGTCACACAAATAAGCGAGAAATGAAAAATACTAGAGGTACCAAAATTAGGTATAAAAAATTGTTACCAAATGATGTGGCTTGTTTTAATTGGTTATAGTTATAGTGGGCCCGCCAGGGCTCTCCAATCAAAATATTTTAAATTGACAAGTGTCAGTTGCCATATCATTTGGTACCAAATTTGGTACCTGTAGCACTACTCGCGAGAAATTTATCAAGACAATTATTAAAAATTAAAAAGAGTTTATTCTGGTGAATCATGATTTATATGAACTATATATTCAATTTGTATAAATGGAAATATAAAGATTTTGAGTTTGAATAAAGTCGAACCAAATTTATCCCGACCCGAAAAAAAATCTAATAGGAGTACGACGTAAAGGCCGGGAAAAATTCAAATACTTTCGGAAGTATGACACGATTCTAGTCAATCAAAATTAAATTAGAAACCGAATTTTGATTCAAAAATTCAAATGTTACGATTTCATCAAAATTCGACCCCTATATAGCTTAACATGTGCATCAACACATATTCATGAAAAGCAGTATCTAACATTTTGGAATTTCAGATTCATATTGATGTCGATTATGAACATTCATAATTTAAGTTTTTTTAAATTCAAATTCACACTGAATTTAAACGGATGCTTACAAATTTGAGCCGAATTTGGGCGCACATATTAGACACACCAATCCTAATAAGCCGAAAGACGTGGGGTGATCGCGGTGCGAACGGTGCGGTTTTTTTCCAAAATCGCGGACTAACCTGCGCATGCGGTTTGGTCAAATTTCCAAACCGCAATCGTATCGCGAAATTTTAAAATCGCATAAACCATACCGCGAAAATGCGGTGCGGTGTGGTGCGGTTTATTGCGGTTTACACCATTGATAAAAATAATTATAAATTTAAAATATTAATTTTCATGCATATGAAATTAATTTTTAAAGTTCTTACTCAACCACATTTCTTAATTCGTATGAAGATCATGTCTATAGACTTAACGAAATACAAAAATTGTAGTATGCAATATTGTGATACTAAATAGATAAAGATGGGTTAGCGCATTATAATTGATCTCATAAGCTTCTAAAATAAAATATTACTAGGCAGTAGGTACTAACGAGCAAACTATCCCTTAAATCATTAACAAAATAGTAACATAATATATACATATATATAATATATTAAATATTGGGGTGCGGTGTGGTTTGAACTACATTTTAGAAAACTAAAACCACAACCCACACCGTATCGCGTGATTTTTCAAAATTTGAAACCGTAACCGCACCACAAAAATTAAAAATCATGTGATGTGGTGTGAGTTGGTGCCGTGCGGACGATTTTTACGATTTAATACGATTTATAATCACCTTTAAACAGCAAATGAACACGAAATTGAGTTGTACTTGTAACGAACAAAATAATATATTTAGATATGCGGCATAACAAAAATCCATTTTAAGCCATTTGTCATGCTACCTTGACCATATTTTATAATCAATTAACTATTTTCAAGCATTGTTATAGAAATTGGCCGATTTCTGAAAAATTACCGATAAATCGACCAAAAATCGATTAAAATTTTGGAATTAATTTGGCCGATTTTGCAAAAATCAACGATGAATCATCGATTTTTCAATTGAATCATCCGATAAATCATAAATCGATACCTCAACCGAATAGTTCTGATTTTCGAAATCTATCCCCAAGTCGTAAACAAGTATAGATGAGATGGATAAAAGAATTATTTGGAAGATATACGAAATCGATAATGAAAGAGATTGATTAATCTGAGAAAATACGAGAAGCATAATAGAATATTCCGCAACAATGAGGGCACCCCACCAAACTGACCCCTCCACAACCCAATTTATAATCCCCATCAGTCATTAAACTTGGGCACCTCAAAGGGACAAAACCAATTTTTTGCCCTTATCTCATCCCCTCTACTTTATAGTATTATCCATTTTCTCTTTCTTATAATTTCCATCACCTTTTCCTTTTTCCAACTTCCTTTCCATCACCTTTCCCTTTTTCCAACTTCCAAAATATGTCTTGCAGAATTTCGAAATTTAATTAAACTCGGCAATTTTCGAAATTTAATTAAATTCGGCAATTTATCACATATTATGGAAAAAGAATATATATAATTCAATATTTATATTTACATTTTGGGTACACGATACGCTCACGTAAACATACATAATCGTTCTTCTATTCTAGCACATCTTCGATTTCATGTTGTTACGAAATTACTCCAACAACATATACAAAAGAATACGAACATGAAAGTACACGTATCATTTTGTATTTACCCTTTAGGTACATGACATAACACGAATTACACAAAATAAATAATTATTATTAAGATATATTTATGTTTATATTAAATAAATTAATATTTTTTATAATATTATACATAATTTTATAATGTTATCTGTAACTATGATATATATATATATATATTTATTTATTTATTTAGTACATGTTTATAATAATTTCATCGAAAATATTAGTATTTATTTATTTTAATCTTTGTTTTTAATTAAAATTATACGAAAACATGACACGAAAATTACACGACACAAAGGTACATGAACATGAAATTATACAAATTTTAAATAAATTATGTTTAAATTTAGCATTCAAGTACACGAAATACAAAAATACATAAGACGAAAATACAAATGAATTGGGAGGTATGAATTGAACTACTTACATGCCTAGAGCCGGCAATTTTGTACACGACACGAAAACTTGACACGAAAATGACACGAAAATTACGGGTTTGGGTTTATCTTTGTGGTACACTAACACGAAATTACACGGATGAATTTACTTTCGGTTTTGGGTTTACCCTTTGGGTACACGACACGAAACGAAAATACACGAAATAAATAAATATTTAAATAATTTTATTAAAATTATATGAATACATATTTTAAAATGATATTTCATATATAATTTTTATATAAGATAAATACAAAATAGTTCCAAATTTTAGTTTCACAAGACTTAAGCACACTTCATTCCTTATGACATATTGACTTAAGACTCGACTAATAAAAAATTAATATTTAAATATTTTTATTTTTATTAAAAAATTACACGAAACGTACACGAAATGAAGGCACACGAACACGAAACGAATCCTTAACGGGTCGGTTTTGGATTTAGCATTACATACACGAAACACAAAAGTACACGACACAAAAATACACAAAACGAACGAATTGCCTGGTCTAACATGCCAATCCAAGTTTCTCGACTCTCGAGTTCTCAGTAACGGATAAGTAAACCTGATACTCCTTTCATTTTAATTTATTTGTTTTGTTTAATTTTTTATAATCAAATTAGTTATAAATATATTTTGTATATGTAACATCTTACTTTTTTTTGAAAATAAAATCATGCAAATGAATATCGAATTTTATAAGACACAATCAGATTGTCAAACCAAAACTTATACTACGTCTATTTTATATATAAATCATAAACTAGCATAATTGCCCGTGCAAAAAATGCATCCCCTCTAAAGATTTGAAATGTCAGAATGAACATGTTCTGTTAGAAAATGAAATACATGAGTCCTCATTATGTAATCCATGTATCCAACATGTGTTCGGTGTATATTTTCTAACTTTACCATAGTGCAGCACCAACTTATCAACCTACCTTGCATCTTACTTCACTTGATTCAAAATGCATAGTCTAATGGCAGAAATGACCGAAACATGATTAGTATAAAATGAAACCAAAAGTGCCAAAAGTGTGTATATTTTCACTCTGCATAATTAACAACGGAATCATAGCCATAAAATAGAGGTTGTCAAATTCTGGTTGCTAATATCTGTGAATTTTCAGACATCTCCATAACCAGAAGAAATATTATAGTCAAGCATTAGTGATTCCAGGACCTCTAAAAAGTAACATAATGCTCATGCTTCACTCAACTATAAGCCAATAACAACATGATACCGTGGATTAGATACAAAAGTATAACAAGTTATGAACAACATTACTTGTAACATATGAATAAGCTATTTATGACAAAAAATTTACCATGTATCGGGCTTCGTAATTGACTAATCATCTCTGAAATGGTATTTTTGTTGTTGAGGTTATTGCTTTGGACCCTTGTTCTCTAGTATTTTTGAAGTCCACACAATATAACATTGCATAAAGTAAATTTAACCATTTTTATCCAAATTGCACGCAAACAACAAAAGCATGATAAACCCACCTTCTATTTAGGCTTTATTTTCTAAACCTTGTATATTTATATAATTCGAGTGGACCAACATTTTCGAGTAACAACCTTTATGGGCAAAAAATCTCATGCGTGTTAGACCCTTTCATACCAATTTGTAAAAAGGAAATGAACCGTTTAAATTAAAGTTGGAAAGCATATTATAAGTCGATACAAGAACATGTATATGCGACCATAATGAACAAAATGTAAATACTCATTCAATTTACTATGAACAACGGCATATGCATTGAAAGGATTAATACATATACATATAAAAACTATACATGATGCCGTAAACATAAATTAAATATAAAGTATAGGTTCCTCCTAATGTGGCTTTTAAAACAAGATCATCGAAAATTAATGTTGCCCATATCACGTCTAATTGCAAGAGAACCAATAGATAACTAAGATATATTATCCGGTAAGATCCCGAAAACACCTAAGGTGAACCCCGATCAGCAAGATTAATTCACATCATATTTTTTTGATCTACAACTATAATTTGCACTTGCTAAGAGGTTAATTTATAATAACCCCTGCTTCAAATCATCTACACTCAAACAAAGATATTTTACACGTGATTGAGGGTGAAAAGATAAAGCATACAAAGGCTTGTTTATCATGGCTAGAAGCAAGGATGACAGCTAAAGAAAGTTGTCATTGGAAAGAAATACATAAACCTTGCCAAAGTGTATTTAGGAAATGAAATGAATAGTAAAGCAACTTTGTATAACTACAACTCAGTTGAAATCAATAAACAAATGGATGATAAGACAATATATCTGGTATTGTAATTTTCAAAATGTGTTAACATCGATTTCATACTTTCTATACATAGTAGACATGCTAATATACATTAGGAAGACCATGTATGTGATATAAAAATGAGGTTTGAATCATATACATAGAATATTGTTCTCTCTTTTTCTTTTATTAATTCCGAGTCACGAACAACTAAGGGGTATAACATGAACTGTGCATGCAACCCTAGTCAACCACAGTGACAACTTTTAAAAAACGAGACCATTTGGGCAAATACTGTTATCCACATGTACATTGAAGATCACCTGTTTTCATTCTTGGAAATAACCATATCTGCTAGAACTGCAGGATTGGGAAGTGGAAGTATTTCGCTCTTGGAAATCGCATAAATGGTGTGACCACAAATAGCACCAATTGACTTCCGCTTAGTTATAAGCAACATGTAGTACGGCCCCAGAAACTTGATGAAACCTAGAAAGCAGCAAAGCGAAATAGCATTAAAATAGTTTATATCTAATAGTTAGCTTTTGCCCCATGTATTGGGTCATGATTACCTACTAAAACGAAAAGAAGCTGCACTTGACAACCTACATACCAACAATACCATAGCAATTTGTGACAAATTTAAGCCCTCCTATGGATTTGTTTCCCTCATTTATCCGCCTCAACAGGTCAGCACATTGTCGCTGTGTATATATAGTAGAATCTTCAAGAATGTTGAGATCAAAAGGCTCCAACCTGTCTATCTTTAAAACTCTCCAGTATGTTCTACTCTTATTCCTTCCTACCATATAAAAATTCTGCATTGAAACATTTGACCAAGAAAGTGATTTAGACATTTCATACTACAACTTATGGTAACAATATATAACAAAAAAGGTACATAATTGGATGAATGATGAATCGATACAGAACATCTTAAAATTTTGTAAACTGAACAAAAACATATCATTTGACTCGTCCGTAGCTTGTAAAAGTTAGCAAATGTCAGATTTTTTCTTTTCTAAAAAAAACAAAAAATTGGACAAATTATAGGCTCTAAAAACCAGTAATGTGCTACTACTATTGATTAATTTTAACAGTAGGCTAAAATCTGTGATTATCTTATCTTTTAGAAGTTGTAGTGGGATAAAAAAGTACATTAATAAATAGGTGTGAATCATAACTGGTTCAGACTTCATACTAATATCAAGCTTAATACTATTATTGAGTTTATTTCTGAGCATTGGCTCAAAACTGTTGCCTCAACCACTTTCAATATCATTTTTGTACTTTAAACATTTCAAATACATGGAGAAACAAATAAAAATTACAAATCACAAAAGCATTGCCCTAGCAGAGGCGTGGTTATGTGTTCGAAGGTGATTCTTGACAATGTGTACCCATTGGCAGAACACTTCAATCCTATAACGATGTATTTGTATATGCAACTATCCGCAAGATCTGGTGAAGGCATTATGTAACAGAACTATCTGGCCAAACAATAAATAAAATCTTACAATACTATGGAGACGCCATAGACAGTGTCAACTATCAACCTTACCTTGTTACAAGAAGGCAACAAGCGAACAAGTAACTGACTTGGCCTATATATATCTAAGTCTCACAAGGTTACGCCGTGTCAAAAGTAAATAAAGGTTGAGGCAACGTTTTGGAATTTCCAGGCAAATAGACAATCTTTTGCCTTCGTAACTAAATTTCTCTTGATAAGAAAATATGCTCCAGAACTTAAAAATTAAAAGTCAAAAGTAATGGTCACTCGTTTTTCCTCCCAAGTGAAGCTTATTCGGTAATAATAATAATAATAATAATAATAATAATAATAATAATAATAATAATAATAATAATAATAGAGCAGATAACCCCACACACAGAAGCATAGCATTGGTCAACTATAAAGTCACGAATACGATGCCAAAACTAACGGCTTACGACATACAATCATCGCGCTAAATTTTGAAATAAACCGTTACAAGTAACCAATACATAGATGTCTTTAGCATATTTTACATGAAAATGCCAACTCAACCTCTACTACTCATTCAAAACTTCAAATGGGTTACGTTTGACATTGTGATCTTCAAAATCAGAAAACTGTAACATAACAAAATAGACACCCTACTTACCACCAGAAAAATCACATTAAACAACGTGATCTTCGAAAATCAGCTAACATATATACACTTACAACTTACTAAAAAAAAAGCTTAGACAATAATCAGCAATAACTCTAAATCACAAACGTAAGAAAGTTTAAAAAGACTACCGAATGAGTCTAATTGAGCCAAAACTTCTGCATAATCGCTGAACCCGGAGCAGCACAAGGCTTCTCTAGAAAAATGTCCTGATTTTGCAAGTGCACCTCATTTCCATTTTCAGTTGCCATCTCCGATTCTCAACTCTTTACACAAAATTCACTTGTACTAATTCTTTAATCGCAGATCCCGAGCCCCAAGCCCAGGAATGACTACAAGGGCATTCAAGAAACAAATGATCAACAATACATGAAGCTAGGTTGCCAATGTGGCTTTTAAAACAATATCATCGAAAATTAATGTTGCCCATATCACGTCTAATTGCAAAAGAACCAATAGATATCTAAGATATATTATCCGGTAAGATCCCGAAAACACCTAAGGTGAACCCCGATCAACAAGATTAATTCACATCATATTTTTTTGATCTACAACTATAATTTGCACTTGGTAAGAGGCTAATTTATAATAACCCCTGCTTCAAATCATCTACACTCAAACAAAGAGTAACCCCATATTTTACACGTGATTGTGAAACAACACCTCTACCCCCCACCCCAAAGAAACAACCCAGAATTATTAGAAACAACCCAGAATTATTAGATTAAACCCTTAGAAACAACCCAAAACTATTAGATTAAGCTTAAATTAGACATGACAAGGTCCCTGACAATTAGTTTACCATCTAAGGTCCCAATGCATTAAATCGTGGAGGTGTTGAACAGTTGAAGCAACCTCTCTGTGTGGAAGATGATGCATTCATAATTAAACGAAGAGCAAGTACATGGATGGATCAAGTTGCAATGTATTGTTTATAGGCCAATATATTAGTTGGCAAAGGTTCATGGAAGGATGAAGTTGCAATGCAATGTTTTTAGTTCAATGTATTAGTTGTGGCAAAGTCTCGGCTTATATGATTGTATCACTTTTCGACCAATGTGGACCTGTATTAATTTTCCAAGTTAATGTTGAATTGCAAGTTAACAAGTTCAGAAAATATTGCGTGTATATATCTGACACACGTATATTTACAGATAATATATTCATTCGTGATTATGATTTACGAGTTGTGCTAATATGATTACCAAACCAAACTTCATCACTAAACCAATCAAACGTGGTATGTCTCACTACGCATATCTTAGGAGTATTTGTAATGTTGTTTCAGACAATTAAAAATAATGTCGTCATGATATTTAAAATATCCCCTATTATTCTTCACAAAATGGATGTCCTGATGCAGGAAAATGGAGATATGGAGAAAAATGTTGATCTAACAAGTAGTGCATTCAAAAATAGTTCATCGACAAAGTAGGCACATTACATTCCCCTTCTTGTTGCGATTTAGTAGAGATATGAATTATGCATAAATAATACATGCTCAAACACAGGCATACCGCATTCCCCCAAAGCCTGAATAAAAGTAAGACCATAATCTTCACGTCGTTCGCCCTTTCATGGTTTATAAACCCAGCAATATCTCATTCATCTGCGCAACTTGCCATAATAACGTGCTTATCTTCTGCAAAACCAAAAGTTAGTTAGTTTTTTAGTTGGGACATTTCAACAAACACCTTCACACCAATTCTTCCAAATTAAACCAAAACAAAAACAAACCTCATCTTTCTCCTTAATAGCACTAATCAATTTACATTTCTTATGCGTGATCATCTGCCTTCTCCGTTGCTTCTGCACCCTTAAATACCACAATGCCACCATCACCGCAGCCGTGCCAACACTCAATTGTGCACGAAACTGAGGAATGATCACGAAGGCTCGAAAAAACGGAATAAACCTTACATCTAAAATAACTAAACCCAAAATCCCACCAGGTATCCGGAACTACATTTACAACCAGTTCAGATCCAGGCAACACAGAAACCTTGGAATCCTGATCAGGCAATGATTGATCAGGAGGTTCAGGGCGATCAAAAGCCGGCTTCTTACTTCCTTCAAGCCTCCGCATGTCTGATTCGGAGAGAGATCTTAGCGTTTTCTTGTGGCAAGAGCAGTAATTTTACTAAAATAAGGGCATATTGGTCATTTCACCAGGGTTTTTTGGCTCAACATTATGCTTGTGTTCTCCTATTATATATAGAAGGAGATAACGTTCACACTTATAATATTTACGAGTTGGTCGTATCGAAAATATCTTCAAAATTTTGGATATGTATACAGTAACATTTGATATAATCAACGTCTCATAAACTAACTTTTCATATTAAAACAAGAATTTTTCATCAATTTTTTTCGAATAATTAAACTTATATATATCTTATATAAAGAAACAAATCCAGAATCAACACTAGATTTCCACTTAAAATATATAATCGTGTTGGACTTTCCCGTATGTGTATTAAATTTAACTCGTTCTTTGTTTTGATAATAGATTTTAAATTAGTAAAATTTTCTCATTTGAAGAACAACTAACAAGAGTTTACTCATTAAAAACAATCAAACAAAATTACTACTCCCTCCGTCCCATTTTATATGACCCTTATTCCTTTTTGGGACGTCCAAAAAGAATGAACCTACTATACTTACTATTTTTGAACACTACTTTTCACTATTACACCCACTAATTCTCCATTTTATACTCTTTTTTATATTAAATAAACACTATTACACCCACTACTATCCTCCACTATCTCAAATCTATTATTAAATATTGATAGGTCCCACCACTTTACTCACTTTTCAACTAACTTTACTATCTTTTTACTACTTTTTCTTAATCTCCGTGAAAGTCAAACAAGCCCACATAAAATGGGACGGAGGTAGTACTATTTGTCTATTTCTTAAAAAATAAATAAAATTGCTTTTATCGAACACCGCACCACTGTCTTTGTATACCTGTATTATTACGTTTTATAACTGTACCCACGTGATTCTGAGCCCTTTGCTTCTACACACAATGTTGATTTTCTGCGTACTTCAACAAATGTTTTAATATATTAAATAATAAATCCATACCAAAAATGCTTTAGTCGATGAACACATCAAAGATAATCTATTTTATTCAACATTAAATTTAATAGTCCCTCCGTCCCAAAATATATGACCTTATCACTTTATACACGAATTTCTAGGAGTATAAAGGAAGTACTTTCATATAATATTTTTTTATAATTTTTATTTTGTATAAAAATTTGAACTTTAAACTTTTATACAAAACAAAAATTATGAAAAAATATTATATAAAAATACCTTTTTTAAACACATTGAAGTACGCATAAATAGTAAACATGTCATGTATTATTATATTATGGGACGGAGGTAGTAACAACCTATCGTGTACGAGTTGTCGCACCCATGAACGGAACAAATCCAACTGACCGGCATTTCACCGCACGTTCTTTCACCGGAGAATACGTATTTGCCGGAACCAAATTCACCGTCCTCTTGTACTTTCCAAACCATTTACACTGCATAAATCGATTTTTTCGCCACGGAGGGAGATACAAATCTTGGCTTTTCAATGATCTTCTAGCTCCATCGCTCATTATTTTTACGATTTGCTTTAAATTATCGCTCTTCCCGACAAAAACACTAGGTAGTGCACGTAATATTCGCTCGTACTGGCTCGTACGTCTCGCGATTTCAAATTCGCTAGTAAAATTAAGATCGATGAAGTAACGAATTTTCGGATTATCGGATCGGACAACATCGATAAATTCGTAACTTCCTGCTGTTAATCCTCCGGAACTCTCCCATTTAGTTTTACAAATCCCCGCATTGTATCCATTACTTCTCAAAAATGCCATCACGTTTCGTCTTAGAAGCGATGCATCTGATTTTACGAACCAAAATATTTCCGCAGCATTTAAAACTTGACCTAGTAAAACATTTCTATATTCATCCGAACCATCATTAAAAATCACCTTATTCAAAATCTCGAAATCATCATTGCACATTTGACGCTCATATTCCTGGTCCGAATCCGAGTCATTTTCTTCTGCCCACGACTGATCTTCTTTAACGTCGTGCTCATCGAGAAATCCGCACAGGAGATTTGATAAACAAGGTGCATCATCTTCTTCGATTTCGCCATGTTGAGAACTGTGCTCACTTCCGCTACTCACATAAACCGAATTATGGAACCGGTCTGAACCAATGATTCTTGCTTTCACTCTCTCATCTAGCGGATCAGTTACTTTTTTTCTCCTCGCATTGTTCGCCATTACTTTAAATTTCCGCTACACAACTCACTCGAAATCCTGATTCCGTCACTGCATCAACGTAAACTAGGTGAAGTTTGTGAAAATGTGTATAGCAAGAGGGGGTGAGAGTTGGTACTTTTCTGAGTGGATGGTAGGGAAGTATAAATAGCTGCAAATGTAGGGATATGAATTGCCTTTAATAATTGTTGTTTATACTTATCATGTTTTTTTTTTTTTTGACAAAATTAGATGAGATTTCATTAATAACTTGAATAAGATTCAATCGGGACAAACCCCCAACTGACCATGCAACCAGGTTGAAAAACAAATAGACGAGCTAAACAATTAGCCGTTTTGTTTCCGGATTGCTTAACACACTGAATACAAATATTCTTGACACTAAAAATGAATATATTTTAAATTAATTTTCAGTGCGTGGGACATGGCATATCCGTTGAGTACCCAATGGTTTATTCTGTGTCTGGGTTGACGTGGAGACAGATGATATGGTCACGTGTTTGAGAGTTAGAGAAGTAACGACACGTGGTTATGGATATCATGACTACATGTAACATGTAATGAAAATTACTCCGTATTAGCACTAATCAACGTCAAATTTGTTAATTAGAAATTGATAATAATCTTTTCTGGGCATAAGAATGTGCTTTGTAATTATACTGATTTGATTCTTGCGCTTTAATTAGGGAGCCTTTCAGATCATCTCGGGGCATCCGAGGTGGAGGATAAAATTTCTTCTAACGTATTATCTACTCTCAGACGTGTGAGAGATCTAAATCTACATTTTAGTACATAATCAGATTATTTTATATGTTGAACACAAGTGTTCTTAGACAACACTTGATATACTTACTGTTTAATAATTTCTTTATATACTATTATACTGTATAATCTTGTCTTGTTTAACATTGTGTACATTGAAAGTTAATTATTTTTCAAAATATTGTACTCCTATGACTTTTTATCAATGAATGATTTGATTTCAAAAAAAAAAAAAATCTCATATTTTCGTTTTAAAACGAACTGTTTTCTATGTTTTCACATATTTCAATGTATTTGGTAAATATATATATAAATTTAAATATTTTAATTTTATATAAAAACATAAATTTTCTACTTTTACATAAAATAAAATAAAAATTAAAATTTTGAAAATACCTATTTTGAAGGCATCAAAATGCATGGAAAATGAAATGTCTTATAATATAAAATGACATAAAAATATAAATACTTATCTATTTAGAGTTTAGTCGAATTTTTATATCGGTGTCACATAGTAGTACCCTACGTGAGTACACATTAGAAGTAGTATGGGCTACCTTGACATGGTAACAAACTAACAATTAAATTGTACCAAGAAAAATTAAGAAACTCGTAGACATGATTAAATATTTTTGCCATGATTAAATGAAAATCGTAAATGTGGTAAGATTTTGTCGAATTGACTATTGTTATTAGGAAAATGCTAGAGGTACCAAAATGAGGTACCAAAAAATTGTTACCAAATGATGTGTTATATTGTTATTATAGATCGTAAGTTAGACATTTGTTTTACAGTGGTTAGTTCTGGATACCTATCAACTACTTACATGCATGACGAAAGTCCAAGTCGACCATATCCCAAATATCCTTCAATTAACAATCAACTTTAGGAAAATTATGTTACAACTTACAAGTATGGGCTTCTTAATAAATGTGACAGTTGATGAATAAACATTAAACCTACTGCTACTAGCAAAGAGAATAAAAAACCAAACCAAACCAAACCAAACGTACTCAGTCCTGCATGAGCAGGGTTTGAGGGTTTAAGGGGCAGGATCTGAGGAGGTAGGATGTACGCAGGGGCAGGGTCTGAGGGGTAGGATGTACGCAGTCATGCCCCTACATAAAGGTAGAGAGATTGTTTCTGGTTTTTTGACCCCCGACAAGAATCAAACCCGTGATCTCACGGTTTACGAATTTGACACTTACCACTATGCCAACTCAAGCCCTTCTACTAGTAAAGAGAATGCAAGAGACAATTCGCTGGAGCCACGAGAGAGACAGAGGAAGAGAGAGAGAGATGTGAGGAGAGAGATGTGGTACACATAGTGAGCACATAGTACAGCTAGTTTAGAATGACTCTTGGCGAGCGCCAAGGGTAATACTAACAAGTACTCATAAAATCATGAAAAGATAGACATGTGAGACTCATGACTTTCATGCCATCACCGATCGATAAACATTATCCCAAACCTAAGATTGTCTCCAACCATATTTCTTTCTTCGTTTCAATATTTCTTAACAAATCTTTTTTGGCTTCTTCTTGTCATCATCATCACTTCTGGTCAAACCAAGCGTCATTTAATTAAGGACTATAAAGTGACACTTCCCTCTACATTGATTTCGTGCTTGGGTTGGAATTTTATGTAAATTACTAGATATTTACGATTCGAGTAATTTATAATTTCTACAAAGTTCAATAACCACTAAATTAAAAAAGGGATAGTAAGTAAACAGGGTAATTTTAATAGGGGCTACACTCTGTGTTCCCTCATCCCTGGGATCTTTCCTAGGTTTTCTGGGTTCAGCAAGGACGGAGAAAATGCTGGTTTCACTTAAATCAGGAGCCCTGTTCCTGGTGTATACACGACCTCTTCCATTGCTACAGCTGTTATCATTTTCATTATTCCTGGACTCTCTGGAGAGCTCCTACCTTTTCTAGTTCCACCATGGTTCGAGTTTTCTTAACTGAAAACACCACCCCTGCCTCTTCCACCACCCTGGTTCGAGTTTACCTGATTCCTGAAAACTCTATCGCTGCCTCTTCAACCACCATGGTTCGAGTTTTCATAGTTCCTGGAAACTCCACCCTTACATTTTCCACCACCAATATTGGTATTTTTCATGGAGTCATCACTCACGTGCCAGGACCATCTTGATCACCTTTACTTCCTGTTGGTAACTCCATGAATTCATGAAATCATGATTGCTCATTGTCTGTCAAAACTCAAAAGCAAAAGAAACCAGTCATAGTTAGTTTCTGATTACGCAAGCAATGCACCCCAAATTAAGCTAGAACAGACACATACGTTAATGGTGCACATATTACGTACAGAGAACACATAACAAGCTTAGCTCTTAATCTTCCGTTATGATTTGGATTTAATTTTACAATTTCATTCTAGATTTGCATGCTCATTTTTGTAATAAATAATAGAGTAAATTACAAGGTGGTGGCTATATTTTACCCAAATTTTCAAAATATTGGCCTTGTTATTAAATTTCCAAAATGTTGGCCGATATTTCCCTCTACATTTCAAAAATGTGTCTCCCGTTAAGTTCCGTTAAGTATGCACCGTTAACTTTAAAAAATCCTACGTTTTTAAGGGTATTTTAGTAAAATTATTTATTATACATATAAAAAAAATCTGTCAAGATAATCTCTCCCCCTTTTCTCTCCACTCCCCTGCTACTTCTTTCCACCACCACGGCACCACCCACTTCCCCCTATTTCGAACTGATTTTGAAGCTTTAAAACGAACGACTCGAACAAGAACTCAGAATTCTAATTCGACAAACAGCGATTTAAATCACAAACAACGACCCATTAAAACAAAACGCAAAGAAAAAAAAAAGAATTTGACTCAAACAAGAACTCGGACTACGAACTAAACAGAACATTAAATTGTAAACTTAGTACAAAACTACGAACTCCGAATTAGACTCGCAATTCAGCAAAATTCGAACGGAACAATTGATTAAAAAGAAGAGGGGTTTTTTGTGTAAAGTTGTTCGGTTCTTGTTTAAGGAAATGAAGGCAGGGGTTGGGTGTTTTGACGAAATTGAAGAATGGGAGAAAGAAACGCAGAAAACAAGGAGATGAATGGTTGGGTTTTGCTGGGTTTGTTCGATTGTTCAAAGAGAAAAAGGAGAGAAAGGTTCGAAGAAAAGAAACAGGATGTGTGTGTTTTAACTGAAAAAAGAGAGGATAAAAAGAAACTAAGGTATAAAAACAGGGGATATGGCGAATGGGCATGTTTTCTCTATGTTTTTTCAGAGTTTGTCTTGTCTATGTGACAAGTTTATAAATTAGTCATCATTTCATTCAGTTATCGTCTTTCATCATTATACAATTACAATCTGTTGAGTATTATTAAGTTTCATTATGTCTTTGAAGCAAATGAGTCTGGAGGAAATGTACGCCCGGTTGGCATTGGAAGATGAAGGGGGAGAGGGAATTATCGTAGGAGGGACAGAGAAGGGTTCACAGGAGAAAACGTTTGTGTTGATTGGGAGATTTCTGGCTAAGAAAAATATAAACTTTCAAGCAATGCAAAATGTGTTGGCATTAATATGGCGGCCAAAGGAGGGGATAGAGATTCATGATCTGGGTGGGCATAGGTACTCGTTTGTGTTCTTTCATGTTCTTGACTTACAGAAGGTCATGGAAGGGGGGCCATGGACATTTGAACAGAATTTGCTATTGCAACATAAACTTGAAGCCAACGAGGATGCACACATGGTGAAGTTGAATAAGATGGATATCTGGGTTTAGATTTATGATTTGCCTACGGGAATGTTATCAGAAAAATTATTGAAGAGTGTAGGGGATAATATTGGGGTTTTTGTTAAAGCAGATTCTCAAAGTTTTCATGGTGGATGGAGGTTGTTTGTGCGTATTCGAGTTACACTGGATATTGATCAACCCCTTAAAAGGAAAACGAAGATTAAGAGGGAAGGTGGTACTTGGGCATGGATAAACTTTAAATATGAGGGTTTGAGTACTTTTTGTTTTGTGTGTGGATTAATGGGTCATTCAGATCGTGAATGTGGCATTGTGTATGATAACCCAGATAAAGTAATAGAAAGATCATATGGTACATGGCTCAGGGCACCTCCAAGGGCAGGAAGGAACCAGAATATTGGGGCAAGGTGGCTGAGAAATGGAGTAGATGGAGGTTCTACCTGGGCTGCTAATTCCAGCGGAACATCAGGTTCGAAAATTGATGAACAGACTCAGAGTATGGGTGCGAGATTCATGGAGTTGGATGGACATATTACCGAGATTTCAGGAGATAATTGGGCGATTTGTTTTGCTCAGAGAAATCAAAGAAACGGCTTACAGGATGTGAGTGCAAAACATACGGAGGATGTAACGCTGGGCGGGAAAATAATAAAAGATGGAGATGTGGTCATTGATTCAAAACATAAACGGGTTGGTGAGGTGTCAGATAGTGTGGAGAATGGGCTTATTGAAATGACAAATGGGCCAAAAAACTTGATAGAGGTGGGACCTAGATTCCAGGCCCGCCTACAACAATGAGTCTGTTAGCATGGAATTGTCGTGGGTTGGGTAAATCACGTACAATTCATTTTTTAAAGGAGCTTACCCAACAAATAAAACCTAGTATTATTTTCCTATCAGAAACATTAGCGAAGCATAATAAAATAGTTGAAGTTTGTAAGGCGTTAAATTTTGCAGAATGCTGGTCAGTAGATGGGCAGGGTCATAGTGGTTGTCTTGCTTTGATTTGGAAAAATGAAGGAGGATGTATGGTTAAAGAAAGTACTAAACATTATATTGATTTTGAGGTTGCAAACGATCAGGTAGGATGTTGGAGATACACTGGTTTCTATAGCTGTCTAGAACGTCAAAGAAGACAGGAATCCTGGGATTTAATAAGAGATCTAGCCACAAAATCTGCTTTACCGTGGTGTATCATTGGGGATTTCAATGATATGATGAATGCAGAGGAGAAGAGAGGGGGGAGACCTCAGCCATATAGTCTTCTTCAAGGATTTACAGAGGTTGTAGATGATTGTGGGTTGATAGATTTGGTCTTTGTAGGGGAAAAGTATACGTGGGAGAAATCGAGGGGTAACTGCAATTGGGTCCAGGAGAGGTTGGATAGGGGTTTAGCATCTCAAACTTGGTGTAACTTTTTTCCTCAAGCAGAGGTTCAAGTGATGGAGGTTGCAACATCTGACCATTTGCCTCTTTTTTTGCACTTAAACAAGCAGGTTTATAGGCGTAAGGAGAGAAGGTTTCGTTTCGAGAATTCATGGCTCAGAGAGAAAGATTGTGAGATCGTAATAAGAATGGTTGGAATGAAGCTCATCAGTTGGAGTTATTGGCTAAGATTAAATTCTGTGGTCTTAAATTATAAGAATGGGGTGGGGGAATCAGTAGCGAGTATAAAAAACAAGGCCAAGAACTTAGAGTTAAATTGAGAAAGTTGCGATCTCGGAGGGATTCTCATGGTATCAACAAGTACAATGAAGTCAGGTGGGAATATTTAAATCTGTTGGAAAAACAGGAAATTTACTGGAAACAAAGGGCGAAAAATTTCTGGTTAAGGGAAGGAGATTGCAATACACATTTTTTCCACAGATTTACGTCTGGGAGGAGGAAAAATAATGGTTTTCAACGGATTAAGGATGCAAATGGAGTGTGGCAGGAGACAACAGAGGGGATTCATGAGGTAGTGGAAGAATATTTTTCTCAGCTATTTACATCGTCAAATATTGATGGGAATTTGTCTGATAGAGAAGTTGTACAACAGATTTCTGAAACTGAAAATGAGGATCTTATAGCTCCTATAACAGCTGAGGAAGTTAAAGATGTAGTATTCTCGATACATCCGGATATGTCCCCGAGTCCGGATGGTTTTAATCCAGCATTCTTTCAATCTTTCTAGAATGTGGTGGGAGTAGATGTGATTCGCTTTTGTCAAGATTATATGAATACGGGTAGACTGCCAAAAGGGGTTAACCATTCACTTGTGTGTTTAATACCTAAAGTTAAGACCCCCCCAGACGGTAGCTGATCTCAGACCCATATCATTATGTAATGTGTTGGTGAGAATTTTATCCAAGGTGATGTCAAACAGATTGAAAATTTATCTCAATTCTATCGTGTCTGACAAGCAAAGTGCATTCATAGAGAGGCGGCTTCTGATTGATAATGCAATGCTGGCATTTGAAATAAATCATTACATGAAGAGACATACACAAGGAAAAAAGGTTTGGCTGCTCTAAAAGTGGACGTTTCAAAGGCGTATGACAGGTTAGAATGGCACTTTATTCATAATATGATGAAGAAATTTGGTTTTCATGCTTTATGGATGGATCGAATTATGACTTTTATACGGTCAGTGTCGTATAGTTTCTCACATAATAGGGAGGAATTTGGAAGAATTGTGCCTCAGCGTGGTTTACGTCAAGGAGATCCTATATCACCATACATTTATATAATGTGTGCGGAAGGGTTAAGTGGCATAATTCGTCGTAATGAGCAAGTTGGTTTGTTACATGGATGTACAGTAGCAAGGGGGGCTCCAACGATATATCATCTACTTTTCGCGGATGATTGCTATTTCTTTTTTCGGGCAAATACAACAGAGACAGGAGTTATGAAGAGGATTCTTGATCGATATGAGCATATTTCGGGGCAGATGGTGAATTTTAATAAGTTAGTCGTGACTTTTTCACCAAATACTATGGTTGAGACTAGGAGGGATGTGTGTCAGGAGTTAGGTGTAAGGGAAGCTAGTTTGCCAGGAAAATATTTGGGTTTACCAATGCATATTGGTAGGAATAAGGTGACAGAGTTTGGGTTTTTAGTGGATCGTATAGACCAGAAGTTGCAGGGTTGGAGTACACAAACAATCTCGAGAGCAGGCAAAGTAATGCTTCTTAAAACGGCAGCTCAATCTATACCAAACTTCTGGATGAACTTGTTACTCATTCCGAATGAAGTTTGTGATAGAATAAAAAAGAAGATGAATTCGTTTTGGTGGGGTGGGAGTGGGACGAATGGAGGGATTAAATGGCTCTCTTGGGACAGATTGTGCACAGTTAAAGAAAAAGGTGGGTTGGGCTTCAAGAAGTTAAAAGACTTTAATATAGCTATGTTGGTGAAGCAGGCGTGGCGTTTGATTAATGAAAGTAACCCTTTGGTCAGTACGTTTATGAAGGCTCGTTACTATCCCAAATCAGATTTCTTAAATGCATCAATTGGTTTGAATCCAAGTTACGTTTGGAGGAGTATAATGGCATCTCAAGGTGTTATTCAACAAGGGATTCGTAAAAGAATTGGTAATGGGGAAGCAACAAGAATTTGGAAAATCCCATGGTCACTAGATCCTGAAAATGGATATCTTACAACTGAAGTTAATGATTATCTTCAAGATGCTGTAGCTCAGAATTTGATGGACGATACTCAGAAGAGATGGGATGAGGATATCCTCCAGGATATTTTTAATGAGAGAGATAGGAAGCCGATTCAACAGATTCCTATACCTACACGAAGTAGAGCTGACTCTTTGTATTGGATGTTGGATGATAAAGGGGATTTCACTGTGCGAAGCTGCTATCGTAGGATTCGAGGTGAATCTGAGTGTGTGGATGGCAGTTTCTGGAGGAAATTATGGGGACTCCATTTGCCGGGTAAGGTTGTTAATTTCTTATGGCGAGTTTGCCGGAATGTGTTACCAACAGCGATTGCATTACAAAGTAAGCATGTTAATATAGCTCCAGTTTGTTCATGGTGTGATGTGTAAAATTATGTCTAACCGCAAGCGCACGGTATCTATTGTAGTAGATATTAGCAAATACGGGTCGAATCCTCAAGGAGACAGTTTCAGTTTCAATTCAATTGTTATCAATTGTTTCTAGTCACAAACGATTATTTTGGAATTTTATTAACTACTAAAGCAAATTTAACAATGATTTAAATTAATTAATTAAAGGATCTAGGGCAATTCAGGTTCACCATGCTTACACCAAACAAATCACAAAGGTATAGCTTTTTAATGGGATTAAGTAATTAAAGCAATGGTTAATCTTTTTCAAGCATTAACACTCTCAGAATATCTAATGATGCTTACACAATCACCTTCAATTCCGCTAATTGTATGTAAGCCTCTAGTAGTAAAATCTTTCGATCTATTACTCCTATTGCAATAAGTTAATCCATGATATTGCGCAATTACACAGATTAAGAATTATAACATATCAATCAGAATTACTCTTTACCCATCAATCTACTAATCAAATTAAACCCAAATCATGGTGCAAACATGGCTCCCCTTAATACCCTAGAATTAAACTACTCACTCATTCTAGGATTAAAACTAACAAAAATAATGAAGAAAGCCATATAAAACATATACTAATAAACAAGATGAGATAAAGAATACCTTAAACTTTGTATTAACGAAGAACAATGAAGATCCAAATTAAACCAAGTGCTTACAAAGGAAGAGATGAAGAGAGCAAAGAATAATAACCCTAGCTTCTGTAAAAATACGTATGTATATGTCTATCTCTCACGTTTTCTCTTCCTTTTATAATAAAACCCCTTAATAAAATCTGATATCTATCTCCTAATAAAAGTATTTTTAATATCCTAATCAATTTACAAAAAGATATCCATAATTGAATAGGATTTTCTTGTAAAATTCGTCACTAATTTTGCTCCTCTGTTTCTGGGCTCTTCCAGTTGGATTTTGCTTACTGGATCACCTCTGAATTAAAGACAATTCCCTAAGCTTCGCGTGGACAGTAAGATCGTCAAATTCTGACTTCTGGAACTCAAGATATGGCCCAAACAGTGCAGGCAGCCCGTATAGCCCAATATTACGAATTTTCTCCTATTTTATCTCCAAAATAGCTCTTTTTGCTCCAAATCCTTCCAAGTTATGAATTCTTTATTTCCTACAATAAAACAATAAAATCTATTAAATAAAAATCCAAATTAATGCAAAACATAATAAATATGAGAATAAAATCATCTAAAATATATATAAAAATATACTCTATCAAACATCCCCACACTAAGCATTTGCACGTCCTCGGGCAAATAAGTGAAATAAAAACTAAGTCCTAACAAACATCACTTTCGTAGATGACACGATTGCATTGAGCATATGCAACAAGCCGTTAAACCCCTAGGCAGCCCTAGTAGGACGAGTGTTGTCTCGTGAGGGTTTATAGTGAATACCCACAAAATTCATCTAACCATGCAAAAGATCAATGCTAACACAACACCACACACACAAGTCCTCTCATGCCACATCAACTTAAGAATCAAAGCAAACATACGATGTCTTGGTGTCGAAAGTGCAAGTATTCACGTAGTCTACTCAACCAACATGCAGAAGGTCATAAAAATTCATGTCAAGTGTAAAAATCGTTGGTAATCATGCTAAGCCCACAAGAAACACATCTTTAAGTCTAAACCTGGGATCTCCTATGCCAAAATAAGTAATAACTCACCTTTCACTCAAAAACGAATATTCACTCAAGAACAAGGTTAAGTGTATCACTCAATTCCAACAAAATCATAAACACAACTTGACACTCGCAATCAATCTCACTCTCAACACAACATACATCACTGATGACAATCAAAAGGTCTTTATTCGGGTTGTAGCGTGGGCTAGGGACCAGGTATGTCAAGTAAAGCTAAAACAGGTTAATGTCAAAAGCTAGTACCCAACAATAATCATTATTCAATTCCCTTTCTATTAAAACAAATACTTCCCCACACTTGGATTTTTCAATAACCATTACATAATAACTTGACTAGTCGAATGAAGAAGGATCATACAAACATAAAAATGCTCTCAAATTTATTCATTTTTTTTCTTTTTTTTTTCTATTTTTTTTTTTTCTGTTTTTTTTAGAGAGCTAAATAATAAACACAATGATCCATAGATATTTTTATGAATTTCGACTAGCAAGCATCAACCCAAAATTAATATTCCCCAAAAGTATGATCATCAATAACCCCCCTTTTATGAACACCTTATTACTCCCTTAAGCACGATACTAGCCTTTGACAATTTAGGTTCAAATTTAATGTAAGGCCAATAGAATAAAAAGGATAATGGCAAGTAATGTAGTGTGTCACCGAAAGAATAGGATTAAGCTCAAAGGGTTAACTAATTGATCATGTATAAATGGTGTGGAAATATGGGAAATACGAGGTTAAACCTAAGTGCCTTTATCATCTCATCATCAATTAATGTCATGCATTTCAAGAAAGATCTCAAGTAAGTGCTAGCAATGTAAACAACATGTGGACACTCAAACAAACGAAAAATCATGCAAAAGATATGCATATAGGCTCAAAACTCACTTGGTGTGACAAAACATAATCAATCACAGGTAACAAGACTCTCTAACGCACCTACTTGTATTCAAAGCATGTAAACCAAGTCATCTTGTACATATTCATGTCATTCTAATCACTTACAACATCCAATTAAGTCTACCAGCTTCAACTTGCTAGTGTAAGTGTGTGCACAAGAACAAAGCAAGTCACTTCTCATACAAAAGCGTCAAGAACACAAGAATTCTACGCATGCATGGGTGTATCAAGCAAAATACAACAACTAATCAAATTGCATGGCTAGAATTATTTTTGGTATTTTTTAATTTTTTTTTTTGAATTTTATAATATATAATTTTTTTGGATTTTTTATCATTGAGAACTCATCCCCACACTTAAGTGGTTCATTGTCCTCAATGAACAAATATAGGAAAGAAAAAAAAATGATACTAAAAAGATCCCTAAGAAAATACAAAATAAAGAAAAAAAAAATTATACATATAATAATAATAATAATAATAATATACAAAGAAAGTTAGAAATACTCCCCAAGTGCATAAGCATGAAGTGTCCCTCCAAATATGTTGAGAAGAGTTGCTCCAAAGTAATTGAAACTCCTGGTGCCTTTTCTAGTTTACATATTAATAGCTCCATTTCATAGCACAAGTGCAAGATGGCACAGTTGGTAGCATTGTCCAAATAGAAACAGCAAGGCCCGTGGTCAGAGGTTCAAAACCTTCCAGCTGCATTTTCTTTTTGTGCAAATAGAATCAACAACAGCTGCAAACTTGTTGTGCAGCAGCAGGTCAGCTCACGCGTGTGAGAGAAGCAGGTAAGTAGCGCGCTTGTATCGAAGTGTAACAACAGGAATTAATGCACGGTCCTCCCAAAATTCACACGGCCAGCATATGAACAGGCACGCAAACAGCACGGACAGAAACATCCGCACGGACAGAAACATCCGCATGGTCTTCAAAATTTCCGCATGGACAACACATTATTCCTGTTCATGAAATTTGTGTCCACCAAAATCGCATGGCTGCTCCAAAAATTTCACAGCAATTTTTTTTCAGCAACTCGCTTCTCTCTTCTTCTTTTCCCTTTTTTTTTTTTTTTAAAAAAATCATTTCCTCCAAAATTTAAATAGAACACCTGAAACACTTCACACAAAAATCATCAAGGCACCTTATGGGAATAATAAAAATAATAATAAAAAAAACTACTCCCTAAAAAAAATACAAAAATATTATATAATAATATACAATACTTTACCATACAAATACCATGGGTTGCCTCCCAAGAAGCGCTTATTTTTTTTAAGGCCATCAGCTTAGCCTCCTCAAAATCATTCCGATAAAGGCGGAATATACACTTCCTCGATCATAAACTCACCACCACAAAAAGTATTAAGAGTATTAGTGGTTGTCTTTCTCCTGCAGAAAGTCTCCAAACAAGCATCAATAAAATAAAATATGACATTAATAAGCAACGATTCAGTAAGTGCTTGTGCAGCTTTGGAAAACTTTGTGATAAAACAACGATAAAATTCGAAACCACGAAAATATCGAACTCCCTTGACATAAGGTGGAGGCTCTGGTGGTGGCTTTTCTTCACTCCTCACTTTCACTGGAGCCATTCGGACATCTTGGCTTATCACATCATTGGCTAATAAGACACTTCCATCTTCTCCCTCTTCTCGAGCTTGAAACGTAGGAGCCACTTTGTATGGATCCTCAACCAGAATTTGAGAAATATCATCTTGGACAATATTTGTTATCACATCAACCTTGAAATAAGTGTTTTTGAGCAAAGAAGCCTTGTAAGTAGAGGCTAGATCGAGAGCAAATTTATCAATACATGGTAGCTTAGGCACAGGTTGTGGAAGAGAAACAACAACCATCTCTGTATTGCTTTCCTTTGTAGCCTCATCATCAGTCACATTGTTCTCGGTAGCAGCAACATCATTGATCTCGTCATCGGTGGCATGCTCCTTCTCTTTATCAATGGCCTCATCATCAACGTACATGGAGAAACTATCATAGTCCTGATCGCTTGTGAGATTGATAGCAATCAGGTCCTCTTCGAATCGGATAGATGATGATGGTAAATAGTCGAGCTGCCCTTTAGTAGAAGAGTTAGCCAACTGTGCAATTTGAGATTCAATCGCCAAACTTTGAGTTTCTAATTCTTTGATTGACTCGGCTTGTTCTTCAGAACTCTTTAGCAGTTTATTCAAGATATCCCACATCTCATTTGTCTGATCAGCTTGTACATCTACATTGGGTTGAGAAACATGTAGATCTTCTTGTAGAGGAGGATATTGATATTCTTGTTGTGGCGGCTGCTCATATGACTGATAATATTGTTGCTCAAACTGTTGCTGATTATGATACGAAAAATTTTGAGCACCATTGTCCTGGTAGTAGAAATCTGGTTGATTCACGCATTCTTGATCAAAAGTGTTTGAATACTGATTGTACCCATATCCTTCTTCAAAAGAATTCATTTGTCCCAACTGAGCACTCTGAGAATTATAGACATTGTAAGAGCATTCAAAACCATAGTGACCCTGCACACCGCAAATTTGACAGAAGTTGTAAGTTTTAGGGGCCACTTGTGACATCTCATTAATACTCATTGGACGCATAATGGGCTCTGTAGGGTTGAATGAGGCAATTTCTTGAGTGCGTGCCTCCAACATGGAAGTGAGTAGCGCAAAAGTATCAACTTCACCCATTGCAAACCTGTAGACACTCAACAAAGCCAAGAAAATGTAGTAAAATCTGCCTCAATTGGAACAAAGGTTCCAACGAGACAATGGAAACAATCTAAACAACTAAATTAAAATCAATAGAAACTCGCTATCTCCCCGGCAGCGGCGCCAAAAACTTGATGTGTAAAATTATGTCTAACCGCAAGCGCACGGTATCTATTGTAGTAGATATTAGCAAATATGGGTCGAATCCTCAAGGAGACAGTTTCAGTTTCAATTCAATTGTTATCAATTGTTTCTAGTCACAAACGATTATTTTGGAATTTTATTAACTACTAAAGCAAATTAAACAATGATTTAAATTAATTAATTAAAGGATCTAGGGCAATTCAGGTTCACCATGCTTACACCAAACAAATCACAAAGGTATAGCTTTTTAATGGGATTAAGTAATTAAAGCAATGGTTAATCTTTTTCAAGCATTAACACTCTCAGAATATCTAATGATGCTTACACAATCACCTTCAATTCCGCTAATTGTATGTAAGCCTCTAGTAGTAAAATCTTTCGATCTATTACTCCTATTGCAATAAGTTAATCCATGATATTGCGCAATTACACAGATTAAGAATTATAACATATCAATCAGAATTACTCTTTACCCATCAATCTACTAATCAAATTAAACCCAAATCATGGTGCAAACATGGCTCCCCTTAATACCCTAGAATTAAACTACTCACTCATTCTAGGATTAAAACTAACAAAAATAATGAAGAAAGCCATATAAAACATATACTAATAAACAAGATGAGATAAAGAATACCTTAAACTTTGTATTAACGAAGAACAATGAAGATCCAAATTAAACCAAGTGCTTACAAAGGAAGAGATGAAGAGAGCAAAGAATAATAACCCTAGCTTCTGTAAAAATACGTATGTATATGTCTATCTCTCACGTTTTCTCTTCCTTTTATAATAAAACCCCTTAATAAAATCTGATATCTATCTCCTAATAAAAGTATTTTTAATATCAGTTTACACTAAATCACGCAAGCGTACGTGGTCACAAGTAATACAGATATAAGTCAAGTTCGTTCCCACAGAGATCTGGTTTTTAATTCAGTATTGTACCTATGCAACAATGTATGGTTTTAATTCACTGCTAAGACAAATAACAAATTTGGGTTTTAATTAGTAAATCTAACTAAAAAGCAAATTAACAAACTAAGAATTAACTAACTAACGAGAATTGGAATCGAATTACTTCTGCAAGATAAACCATGGAATCCTAACTTCATTAAATACTTTGCTTAGATCTGACGCCTTTAATCACTATATGCAATGGTTATGATATCTGATCGGATAACACGAAACAAGTATACGCTACTTCTCAGTATACGAATACCAAACTAAACATACATCTACAAAAGAGATAGAAGATGAATAGACACCAATTATGCTTAGACCCTATATCTCTATAGAATTTGAAAACATAACGGTTGAAGAACAAGTTATCCACATTGATCACATAGGGCAACATAATATCTCTATTTAAGCTACAAATCATGATGTTAAAACATCAACCTATCCTATGCTAGCATGGCAAGTTCTAAATCTCAAGATCCACTCTCGCTTCACAAGAGATTAACAAATTAGATGTTAGCTACGCATCTAAATACATGAAACACAACCATACGAGGATATCAAGATATACATCACACACAGATCTTTAAAGCATCAAGATACTAAACTCCATAAATAAATCCGTTAGAATCCCATGACAACGATTAGTTCATAATCGAACCTCTCGTCATCATGGGATCTGATGAAACCATGATAAAAATAAAGTATGAAAAAATACAAATAAATCTAAGTAACTGATATGTAATGGTTCTCCCTAATGATGATGATAATGATCTTAATACAATTTACAAGGGTTGGATGTGTTTATATAGGCTCTAGACATCTTGCCCAGCAAGAAAATACCAGATCAGAATTATAATAGAATTTCTGCAAAATACGTTTCCTAAACTGATTCTGATTTAAAGGGAAATTCGTAGCTGACTTTTCTTCAGATATTCTGGAACGTTCCAAACATAATTGGACCTCTGGACCACCTTAGAATGATAGATAATCTCGTTATCTTCGCGTGGACAGCTTACGGGCCTCAAACGGAGTTGTAGAACTCAAGATATGGCCAAAATAGTAAAAACTGTAATTTTTCAGGGGCAACTTGCGCCCAACAGTCTGTTCTTCGCGCAAATTGCTCCTACCCGGCGCAATTTGCTTGTGATAATCCTATCCCAAGTTGTAGAAAATCTCCCAGGCTTCGCGTGGGCAGTAAGATCGCTGAAAACGGACTTCTAGAACTCCAGATATGTCCAAAACAGTGTAGACTGCGCAACCGTCTCAGAAATCCGAATTTTAATTAATTTATTCTCCAAAAACGATAGAAGCATCAACCATAATCAACATTCTTGTAAATCTGCACAACTAAACAAAACACATCAAAACTACCACAAACTTGAGTCCAAGATAATCAATTTAAGCCGATTTAGAATGCTCCAAGTGGATATAAACTCCACTTATCACACCCCCAAACTTAAACCGATGCTTGTCCTCAAGCATAAACAATTACAACTAACTAACTAACTAGTACCACTTCCGTAGGTGATCACGGTTGCATTTGGCATATGCAACAAGCCCTTTAAACCCCTAGGCAGCCCTAGTGGACGAGTAAGGTCTCGTGAGGGCCTATAGCGAATGTACCCACAAAATCCATTTAACCTAATGCAATGCAATGCATGAATGCAACTAAATGAAAATGCAATTAATCTAGTACTAATATCCTACCATACCTTCAAATCCTCTCATGCCATATCAACTTAAGAATCAAAGTAAATACGCAATGTCTTGGTGTCGAAAGTGCAAGTATTCACATAGTCTACTCAACGAACATGCATAAGTTCTCACAAGTCCATGTCAAATGTAAGAATAAGTTAGTAAACATGCTAAGCCTACAAGAGTACATCTTTGAGACAAAACTCGGGATCTCATACGCAAAAACAAGCAAACACTCACAATCCACTCATAAAAGAATATTCACTCAAGAACAAGGGTAAGTGTATCACTCAATTCCAACAAAATCATAAGCATGCTTGACATTTGGTATCAATCTAACTCTTAACACAACATACATCAATGACGATAATCAAAAGGTCTTTATTTGGGTTGTAACGGGGCTAGGGACAAGGTATGTCAAATAAGCCAAAACAGGTGAAGTGTCAAAAGCTAGTAAGTACCATAATAAATCACACACAACACCATATTCCCCCCCACATAATTTTTACTAAAACAAACACTCGACTAGTCGACTGAAATAGGATCACAACAATACAAACATGCCTTGTATATATATATATTTTCTTTTTTTTTTCTTTTTTTTTTCTTTCTTTTTTTTTTCTTTTTTTTTTCGAGAGCTAAATAAAACACAAACAATAATATAAACAATAACAATGATCCCATAATTTATTACATATGTCGACTATCAAGTAAACAAACCCAATTTTCAATATTTCCCCCAAAATTAAGACCAACAATAAACCCCTCTTTTGCACACCTTATTACTCCCTTAAGCACTCTACTAGCCTTTGACAATGTGGGCTCAAATTAATGTAAGGCCAATACAAGAAAAAGGTCTAGGCAAGTAGTGTGGTATGTCACCGAAAAATAGGATTAAGCTCAACGGGTTAACTAATTGATCATGTAAATATGGTGTGGTAATATGGGAAAATATACGGTTATTCCTATTGCCTTTATCATTTTAATCGTCAAATAATGTCATGCATTTCAAGAAAGACCTCAAACAACTGCTAGCAATGCAACAATCCGTGGACACTCAAGCAAACGAATGAATTGCAACAAATATGCAATAAGGCTCAAAATCTCACTTGGTGGAAAAACATACTCAATCCCAAGCAAAAATCTCTCTAACGCACCTACTTGTATTCAAAGCATGCAAACTAAATCAACTTGCACATATTCATGTCCTTCTAATCACTTACAACATTCAATAAGTCTACTAGCTTCAACTTACTAGTGTATGTGTGTGCACAAGAACAAAGCATATCACTTCTCAATCAAAAGCGTCAACAACACAAAATTCCTATCAAGCATGGGTGCAAATGCAAACTATTATGAACTCACATGAAATACGAACATAAAAACAGAATGTCCTATATGAAACAAACGTAGATAACACGAACATATATGCATGAATTACTACTAATATGCAAAACATGAAATCCTATATGAACAAATAACATAAATATCTACCACACGCTACTTATCCCCCATACCACCCCCAAACTTAAAATATTCAATGTCCGCATTGAATAGAAAGTAATACAAGGGTTAGTAGAAAACATACCTAAATAAAATTGCCGAAAAACGTGGGTTGCCTCCCACGAAGCGCTTCTTTAACGTCAATAGCTTGACGTTACTTCCAAGCCTCCATTAAGGATGATAATAGTTTGCCTGGTCATCTCTTCGCAATACTTCATCGTCATCACGGCGGCACACTTTCTGCCCTTTCTCCTCGCTTGGCATATTCATGTAGCAACTATATCCTCTTCCAATGCCTTCATCTGTTGACCCAAAATCTGATAATTTGTAGAACAACACACATTCGCGGGCTTCGCTTGAATATAATGGAGGAGGGTAAATGTAAATTGCTGAAGCCTTTGTTTCTTCAAAGAAAACTTCCTCCATTGGCTCTAATGCGCTACCTCCATCTTCACACTTTAAGACAAGTAGAAGACCTGCATCTTTCTCATGATCATCAACCTCTTGGTACGCACATACCAATTCTTGAAATTTTTGCAGCTCATCAGTGTCTGTCCCAAATAGTGCCCTTTCCAAATCATCCACCATCCTAACATGATCAAATTCCTCACATGGCTTGTGAACACTAACCTCCTCTTGGAATTTGTCTTCCTCAATTACGCATGTAGTACCTTGCTCCAAGTCACCATTATTTTCTGGTGTTGCCTCTAGTATGAATTGTTGATTCTCTTATTCCAAGGCATTCCTAACTTGAGTAGCTATTGTTTCCAAAGATTTGATAGACGCCTCGTTACTCTTTATACGCATCCTAATCTCCTCCAGAGTCTCTTGTTCCAATGATCTCACAGCTTGAGCAACTAGAATCTCCAAAGATTTGAGAGACTCCTCATTACTCTTCACAAGCATCCTAATCTCCTCCCTAGTAGGAACCTCATCTGACTGAAAAGTAGGAGTAGGTTGCTGATGTTGAAACTCTTCACTACCAAAGACATATGACATATCTGGAACATCTTGCTGGTACTGTTGAGGATGGTATGGAAAATATGGTTGCTCCTCATAAGTGACATATGGATCAACTCCTCCGTAGTAACAATATTGTGAGGGATCATGAACGCCAAAACACCGCTCACATTGTTGAGGCTGTTGAATACCACCTTGGTTGCTCCAGCACTGATACGTCTCATGTGCGCCCGCACATAGCTCACAAACACTAGCCACCTGCTGAACTCCATAGTAAGTTTAAAAATCCATCTTCAACGCCAACACTCTCTGACAAGTACCTGAAACACCAACGAACTATACAAGAATAGATGAGAAAAAGAAATCCGAGTCAGTGAACGCTAACGACCACTATTGACAAGCACATAAACCAAAAATAAAACACCGATGATCCCCGGCAGCGGCGCCAAAAACTTGTTTGCACTAAATCACGCAAGCGTACGTGGTCACAAGTAATACAGATATAAGTCAAGTTCGTTCCCACAGAGATCTGGTTTTTAATTCAGTATTGTACCTATGCAACAATGTATGGTTTTAATTCACTGCTAAGACAAATAACAAATTTGGGTTTTAATTAGTAAATCTAACTAAAAAGCAAATTAACAAACTAAGAATTAACTAACTAACGAGAATTGGAATCGAATTACTTCTGCAAGATAAACCATGGAATCCTAACTTCATTAAATACTTTGCTTAGATCTGACGCCTTTAATCACTATATGCAATGGTTATGATATCTTATCGGATAACACGAAACAAGTATACGCTACTTCTCAGTATACGAATACCAAACTAAACATACATCTACAAAAGAGATAGAAGATGAATAGACACCAATTATGCTTAGACCCTATATCTCTATAGAATTCGAAAACATAACGGTTGAAGAACAAGTTATCCACATTGATCACATAGGGCAGCATAATATCTCTATTTACGCTACAAATCATGATGTTAAAATATCAACCTATCCTATGCTAGCATGGCAAGTTCTAAATCTCAAGATCCACTCTCGCTTCACAAGAGATTAACAAATTAGATGTTAGCTACGCATCTAAATACATGAAACACAACCATACGAGGATATCAAGATATACATCACACACAGATCTTTAAAGCATCAAGATACTAAACTCCATAAATAAATCCGTTAGAATCCCATGACAACGATTAGTTCATAATCGAACCTCTCGTCATCATGGGATCTGATGAAACCATGATAAAAATAAAGTATGAAAAGATACAAATAAATCTAAGTAACTGATATGTAATGGTTCTCCCTAATGATGATGATAATGATCTTAATACAATTTACAAGGGTTGGATGTGTTTATATAGGCTCTAGACATCTTGCCCAGCAAGAAAATACCAGATCAGAATTATAATAGAATTTCTGCAAAATACGTTTCCTAAACTGATTCTGATTTAAAGGGAAATTCGTAGCTGACTTTTCTTCAGATATTCTGGAACGTTCCAAATGTAATTGGACCTCTGGACCACCTTAGAATGATAGATAATCTCGTTATCTTCGCGTGGACAGCTTACGGGCCTCAAACGGAGTTGTAGAACTCAAGATATGACCAAAATAGTAAAAACTGTAATTTTTCAGGGGCAACTTGCGCCCAACAGTCTGTTCTTCGCGCAAATTGCTCCTACCCGGCGCAATTTGCTTGTGATAATCCTATCCCAAGTTGTAGAAAATCTCTCAGGCTTCGCGTGGGCAGTAAGATCGCTGAAAACGGACTTCTAGAACTCCAGATATGTCCAAAACAGTGTAGACTGCGCAACCGTCTCAGAAATCCGAATTTTAATTAATTTATTCTCCAAAAACGATAGAAGCATCAACCATAATCAACATTCTTGTAAATCTGCACAACTAAACAAAACACATCAAAACTACCACAAACTTGAGTCCAAGACAATCAATTTAAGCCGATTTAGAATGCTCCAAGTGGATATAAACTCCACTTATCAATATCCTAATCAATTTACAAAAAGATATCCATAATTGAATAGGATTTTCTTGTAAAATTCGTCACTAATTTTGCTCCTCTGTTTCTGGGCTCTTCCAGTTGGATTTTGCTTACTGGACCACCTCTGAATTAAAGATAATTCCCTAAGCTTCGCGTGGACAGTAAGATCGTCAAATTCTGACTTCTGGAACTCAAGATATGACCCAAACAGTGCAGGCAGCCCGTATAGCCCAATATTACGAATTTTCTCCTATTTTATCTCTAAAATAGCTCTTTTTGCTCCAAATCCTTCCAAGTTATGAATTCTTTATTTCCTACAATAAAACAATAAAATCTATTAAATAAAAATCCAAATCAATGCAAAACATAATAAATATGAGAATAAAATCATCTAAAATATATATAAAAATATACTCTGTCATGGTGTCATGTGCATGTGGAGGATGCAATCCATATACTGTTTAACTGTTCTATAGCGAGGGAAGTTTGGATTAATGTGGGTTTACAGGATCTGGTGATTGCTACGACATAAGATACTGTCATGTCAGTGTTTAAACGGGACTTTTGATAAGTGGATTTTATATCCACTTGGAGCATTCTAAATCGGCTTAAATTGATTGTCTTGGACTCAAGTTTCTTGTAGTTTTGATGTGTTTTGCTTAGTTGTGCAGATTTACGAGAATGTTGACTAAGGTGGATGCTTCTATAATTTTTTGGGAATTAATTGATTAAAATTCGGATTTTTAAGAAGGGTTGCGCAGTCTACACTGTTTTGGCCATATCTTGAGTTCTATAAGTCTGTTTTCAGCCCGTAAGCAGTCCACGCGAAGATAACGAGATTCTCTATCATTCTAAGGTGGTCCAGAGGTCCAATTAAGTTTGGGACGTTCCAGAAAAACTGAAGAAAAGTCAGCCACGAATTTTCCTTTAAAACAGAATCAGTTTAGGAAACGTATCTTGCAGAAATTCTATTATAATTCTGTTTTGGTATTTTCTTGCTGGGCAAGACTTTTAGAGCCTATTTAAACACATCCTACCATTGTAATAGAGAGATACACATTATCATAGTTTTATTACTGTAACCAGCTTAGATCTGCAAGGGAGAAAAGGAGAGAAGGGTTCAACGCTCGTGACAAGCAACGGATCTAGATCTACTTCATCTTTTGTTATAGATTTGTTTTCTCAAACTCTTGTTTATTAATATAATTATTCTTTTATTCATATCTTGTTATTTACCATGTTTTCATCAAATCCCATGACGATGAACGGTTCAATTATGGGCTAATCGTTGTCATGGGATTCTAACGGAGTTACTTATGGAACTTAGTATCTTGATGCTTTAAAGATCTGTGTGTGGTGTATATCTGATATCCTCGTATGGTTAATCTTATTGCTTTTAGATGCGTAGCTAACATTGAATTGTTAATCTCTTGTGAAGTGAAAGTGGATCTTGAGATTTAGAACTTGCCATGCTAGCATAGGTTCATAATTGTTTATCAATATGATTCGTGGGTGAGATGAAAATACTCATACTGCCCTGTGTGATCTTTATGGATAACTTGTTCTTCAACCGTTATGTTTTCAAATTCTATAGACATATAGGGTCTAAGCATAATTGGTGTCTATTCATCTTCTATCTCTTTTGTGGATGCATGTTTAGTTTGGTATGCGTATGCTGACAGGTAGCGTATACTTGTTTCGTGTTATCCGATCAGATATCAAAACCATTGCACATAGTGATTAAAGGCGTCAGATCTAAGGGAAGTATTTAATGAAGTTAGAGTCCCATGTTTTTATTCTCATAAGTAACTCGATTTCTATTCTTTTTAGTTAATTTAATTCTTAGTTTTATAATTTGCATCTTAGTTTAATTTAGTAGTTAATAAAAATCCAATTTGTTATTTGTCTTAGCAGTGGATAAAAACCATACATCGGTGCATAGGTACATTAATTGAATTGAACACCATTCTAGATCTCTGTGGGAACGAACTTGATTTAATCATATATTACTTGTGACAACGTGCGCTTGCGTAATTTTGCATAACATCTTTAATCAAGGGGATAAAGAAAAGTGTGCAACAATCAAAATACTCAACAATCTTATCAGCAAGCAAAGCCATTCAATCAAGGCTATCAACAGCCTTACGCTCCAAGGACACCATATCAACCTTCGGGATTTCAGCAGCAACAGCCCCAGGCTCATATGGGGCAATCGTCTAATGATAAATCAGATGAGGTGTGGATAGCGGTAAAGAACCTACAAGCTGGCCAGAAAATTTTGGAAACCCAGTTGGGGCAGATTACAAGTGCCTTGGTAAATATGCAACAAGGAACTCTTCCAAGTGATACAATGGGTAATCCAGGCAAGAGGGAGGTTCATGAGCAGGTGAAAGCTGTGACTTTAAGATTTGGAAAAGTCACAAGTGATCCTAAATCAGCAACTAAAGAAGATGTTCAGAATCAGCAGGATGAAAAATCTGCAGTACCAGAAATTGAGAAATCTGATTTAGTGGCTGATCAGCTAGATGGTGAGAAGAGCAAGAAACCTGTTGAAAAGTCTACTCCGGAGCAATCTTCAAAGAATAATCAGGTCTATCCACCTCCGCCATTTCCTGGACGCTTGCAGAAAAGTAAAGAGAAACAATTTCAGAAATTTATGGATGTATTCAAGAAACTGTCCATTAACATTCCTTTTGTTGAAGCGTTGGAGCAGATGCCAAGATATGCTAAGTTCATGAAGGATATTTTGTCACGGAAGAGAAGGTTGGAAGAATTTGAAACAGTGGCATTGACAGAGGAGTGCAGTGCGGTGTTGCAACAGAAATTGCCTCCTAAACTTAAGGATCCAGGAAGCTTTACAATTCCATGCACTATTGGCAACCTTTCTTTCAACAAGTGTTTATGTGATTTGGGAGCTAGTATTAATCTCATGCCCTTGTCTGTTTTCAAGCAACTTGGTCTACCGGAGCCAAAGCCAACTAACATCTCTTTGCAGTTGGCTGATCGATCTATCACGTATCCGAGGGGTATAGTGGAGGATGTTTTGGTGAAGGTTGACAAGCTTATATTTCCTGCTGATTTTGTGATCTTGGATTTCGAGGAAGATAAAAAGATTCCCATAATCTTGGGAAGACCGTTCTTGGCTACAGGAAAGACTTTGATTGATGTGCAAAAAGGAGAGCTTACAATGAGGGTGCAAGATCAGAGTGTCACCTTTAATGTGTTCAAGGCCATGAAATTTCCAACAGAGGATGAGGAGTGTTGCAGTGTGGAAATAGTTGATACGGGTCAGAGAAAGAAGTTTGATCAGTTATTGAGTGAAAAATCTGATACACATGTGCTAAAGCATCCCATTAGTGATTCTATTGACAGTTCTTCAGCTCAAGATCTCTCGAAAGTAAAGTTTGGAAAACTTCCACCACATTTGAGGTATGTCCTTTTGAATAATGAGCTAGTGATTTTTGAAGAGGGGCATGATAACGTGTTGCGAAGGTGGAAAGCAGATGATAAGGAAGAAGAAATTTTTGTTCAGCCGGTTGAGTCGGAGAAGCACTTTAGAGGTGTGAAGAAGAAAAAGAAAAAGATTTGGCCGTTGGGTAGTAAAATTAATTTGAAGTCTGAAGGAAGAGATTTGTGGAAAGCAAGCAATCAAGATGTCAACATTCGTATGAGTGGTTTGTCTTTTGAAGATGGTTCAGTTATTCTTTTTAAACCGCCATGAGTTGAGGAAGTAACGTCAAGCTATTGACGTTAAAGAAGCGCTTCGTGGGAGGCAACCCATGCATTAGTGTAGGAAGGAAAAAAAAAAATTGAGTGTTGTGTGAGAAAAAAAAAAAATATTTTGCAACAGAAGTTTCCACGCGCTGCAGCGCCGAACGCGCGCCATGTCCTGGCAATGTTTCTGTCCTGGCAAGAGTATACACGAGTGTGTGCTGTGTTAAAAAAAAAAAAAAAAAAAAAAATCGGCAAAGCAATACAACAGGCCAATTCATCCAGGTCGAGCTCAATTTGTCCATCCAGGTTAGTGGTTAGTTATGTACGTGTGTATTATTTGTTAATATATATATTAAATAAACATTCATCTCCTAAACCAATTTCAATCCCTTTTCTAATTATTTTCTCCACCTAAAATCCTAATTCTAGTCCATATTAATTCCAAATTATTCCCAATCCATCTCTTATTTCATATTATTTTTTTTCCCATCTATATATACACCTATAGACACACAAATCCTACCCCCATTCCAATTATATTTCCTACAATCAATTTCATGGCTTCAAGGTTCAAGTTTGGGAGAATTTTTAATTGCAAGTTTCACCTCTCTGGTTCGTATTTGGGGTATATTTCTTCCTTTTATTTTGATATTACGAATTGTGTTCTTCCATTATTCGGGTTGTGTGTTCTTGATTATTTGGGGGTATTTGTGAATTCAATTTTTTTTTTTGTGGATTTTGGTGAATTTTTGATAAGTGGATTTTATATCCACTAATTGGCTTCCGTTTGGACTTTAATCGTTTGCAAGTTCTCAAGTTTCGTGTTAATTTGATGTGTTTTCATTTAATTTGTGTAGGTTGCATAGTCGGGCAGCATTGGTGGTGTTGGTGAAGTATTGGTGGTATTATGTGAGATTAAAGTAGAAATTACAGGAAGTCCAGGGCAAGAGAACTCGGGAATTTGAGCTCAATGCGCATTCATCACTGTTTTGGCCATATCTTGAGCTCTAGAAGTCCGTTTGAGGCCCGTAAGCTGTCCACGCGAAGAGGAGAGAATTATCTACAAATCTGTCCAGGGGTGCACAAGCGCAGCAGCGCAGTTCTGGGCGCAATTGCGCGAGGAAGAGCGCAGCTGCGCGGTTTCATGCGCAATGGCGCTCGCGGGAGTGTTTTCCAGGGGTTTGCTAGCGCTCTTGCGCGTGTTGAAGAGCCGTTGCGCTTGGTTTAGGCGCAGCTGCGCTTGGTTTAGGCGCCATGGCACTTGATGTGTGTTTTTGAGCAGTTTCCTTGTACCGGGTCAAGTTGATTTTGGGCCTATTATTAGGGCATCTTTATATGTATTATTAGAGACCTAAAAAACATTATCTATCGTTGTTCTTAGTTTTTCTTAGCATCTATCAACACTTTTCATCTAGATTTCAAGAACAATTTCAAGGAATTTCTCCAAGCTAGTGACAAGCAAGGATTATTCTTTGGAACCTTTGTACTCTTCTATTTTGGGGATTTAATTCTAAACCTTATTTCTTCTTCTATATTTACTTGTTTATTTTAGAATTATGTTTTCCATAGAACCCATGATGGCAATTAGGTCGATTATGGGCTAATTCGTTATCATGGGGTTTTAATGGATTTTTCTATGGATTCTAGTAATTGAGTGTTATTTATGCCTTGGTGTGTGATTGAACGTATTGATTGCCTGGTATGTTTATGCTTATTCGTTATAAGTGAGTCGCGAACACTTGTAATTGTTTGTTTAATCCTAGTGAATGCGAAAGTGGATCTAGGGTTTAGAACAATTCATGCTAGCATAGGTTTTTGCATGTGAAGAACATGTATTAATTTGTGGTGTAATTCTAACCGTCTTGCATTGACTATGCATGTTTAGTTTGGTATGCGTATGCTGACAGGTAGCGTATACTTGTTTCGTGTTATCCGATCAGATATCAAAACCATTGCACATAGTGATTAAAGGCGTCAGATCTAAGGGAAGTATTTAATGAAGTTAGAGTCCCATGTTTTTATTCTCATAAGTAACTCAATTTCTATTCTTTTTAGTTAATTTAATTCTTAGTTTTATAATTTGCATCTTAGTTTAATTTAGTAGTTAATAAAAATCTAATTTGTTATTTGTCTTAGCAGTGGATAAAAACCATACATCGGTGCATAGGTACATTAATTGAATTGAACACCATTCTAGATCTCTGTGGGAACGAACTTGATTTAATCATATATTACTTGTGACAACGTGCGCTTGCGTAATTTTGCATAACATCTTTAATCAAGGGGATAAAGAAAAGTGTGCTATGGTGGGACTTCTTTGCTGGAGTCTATGGTCGAGAAGAAATAAATGGGTTTGGGACAAAGTAAATACTTCAGTGTTTGGAATTAAGGCCATGGCTCTGAACCTTGTAGCGGATTGGAGACGTGCTAGACAGGTAGACAAAGTGACTCGTAGAGATGGTCAGGCACAGGTGAAGACATGGAGTAAACCCCCGGATGGTTGGATTAAAGTAAATATTGATGCTGCTTATCGACAAGGAGAATATCATATTGGGATAGGATGTGTAGTAAGAGATGAGCGTGGGCAGTTTTTTCGAGCTCGAACAAATGTTATCAGGAGTCCGAGGCAAGTTCGTGAAGCAGAAGCATGGAGCTTGCGAGAGGCTTTGGAATGGATGCGTCAATGGAGGGTAACTAAGTGTATTTTCGAGTCAGATGCCAAGTTGTTGGTGGATGCATTGAAACAGAATTGGGGTAATTCTGTTTTTGATACTATTGTGGAGGAATGTAGTGATATTATTAGACACTTTGAGGATGTGTCAATTGTGTTTGTGAGTCGATCTGCGAATATGGTAGCCCATCTGTTAGCACAGGCTGCATATTCTATGTCAGGTTCTAGGGAGTGGTTTCATACTGCCCCTGACTTTATTTCATGTAACCTTGATTTGGAAGCAATTTAATATATGCAAGTACGTTTTATTCAAAAAAAAAAAAAACAGGGGATGAAAACAAGCATTGGAATGAAAACCAAAAACACAGAAAACAAAAAGAGAAAATAATTACTGAAAATCAACTGTTGTATTTGAAAATTAATTGTTGTATTTTATTGAAAATCCAACTTTACCCCTGCTTCGTTAGAACTATTAGGAGGAATTTAACGGGAGACATCTTTTTGAAAAACGGAAGAAAACACCAGCCAACATTTTGAAAATCTGATAAAATGGCCAATATTTTGAAAATTACGATTAAATTTAGACACCATTTTGTAATTTACTCTAAATAATAATCAAAGTTGATGATTGTTACCTTGTGAACTTTCATATCCTTGTCAATATTGCCATCCTTCTTGATAGTTTCATTCTTGGATTTCTATAAGATGCAGCACAAGACATCAATTTTAGAGCTACTTTATAGTAAAACACAACAGTAACAAAAGAAACTTTATTGCTACCTGCTTTATGTGAATTTCGCTTTTTTCTGTTTCGAGAGAACCAGCATAGACTCTAAATCTATGTCAAGTGCTCGTGCATGTGGACACTCAAAGTTGCCTTCACGACCTTCTTCTGCTTGTCAATGGCCTTCTGTTCCTCGTACTCTTTAATGTCTTCATCTGATGAGTGATCAAAAATTGTTTGCAAAAATTGGTATATGAAAACAATATCCCAAAAAATAATTCGATAAAGAGGACTTGAACGTTCTATTTCGATAAAGGCCAGGAGATGGAAGCAGCATGATCCACAAGATTAGTTCAAATATTAAGCAGATTCTACGTAAACTACGGACTCAGAAATAAATAAACCTAGTACTCCAGGAACTCTTTCTAACACTAAGACAACATGCTTCCCACCCTGATCTACCTTGAAACAGTATACATTTATACTTTTTATGATGATAATTTAGGGTAATGGCGATGCTAAGAATTAATAAATTTACAGGATTGCCACAAATTAGATTCCCTTTAATTTGCCGCACATCCAAACATCACACAATTATACAGGGGTTGCTTCACTTGTATTACTCCACTACAATGATGAGAAATAGTCCCAATGCTACTTATTTTTCCATTCCTAAATTGCTAAATTGCATGTTAATTTACACAACCTCATTCTCTTAGATTAAAATCTAACTGTGACACATCTTCCAACACCATAAAGTTATTGTAACACCCCCAGATCCAGGGTCAGGAATCTGGTCATTACGGTCTCAATATCCAACCACAAAATCAACATAATTTAAATTACAACCTTGTGACCCAAAACAACAACATAAAACACACCCGTTATAGTCCCAGAGATGAAATCAGAGTAACCATCAATATTATTAATCACAAGTTGGAGTTCTTACAACCCAAAGAATTACAATTTTACAATTTACATGCTCTTTGCCATCCATTGGTATATGCCATATATATATAAATACATTTGGTGCACAAATGCTAACAACTAGCCTACCAGAGGCTGCATCCTCAGCAATGGTAACTATGACCTCCGTGATTAATCCTCTGACGGCTAACACCTGCTATGCTGAGTGCGCCTTGCGCGGCCATCTGATCTAGCTGTTGTTGTGATATAAATAAATAAAGCAAGGGTGAGCAATAGCCCACCAAAAATATAATTGAACAGTGATAATATATAACAGTCCAAAATATCTTTGAAACCATATGCCATGCATTAACGATGTAGTACCAGTATAAGGTATGAGATGAAGTTACAAGGTAACTCAAAATATATTTGTTTTGAATAAATATCTGCTATGTCAAAGATGAGCCAGATATTATCAACTTTTCAAAATAGAGGAACTTGCAGGAAGAATATTGCAATTCCAATTCAAACACTTTTCAAACCTGCCAATAATGATAAGGTTGCAGGAAATTTCCAACATTGAGAGATGAACTAATACTGGAGTTTGACGCGCCAGGAGACATAGCATTTACACGATGATCAGTCGCATGTTATGCTCCCCACCTCTTGTTTACTACATGTAGAAGGAAGCACCGACGGATTTACTTGTCTACCGCCCTCTGGAACCCCCCGGCCAACGGTTGGGCCATTTGCTGGACCGGCGCCACTGGGTCACTTACTCATCTCCTAGTTCATTTCACATCCATAACTTTGAAACGTGAAGTTCCTTCCCCTTTCCCCAAGTATATTACTTGTTGATAGGACTCCACAAAGTAGTCGTATCTAGTTGGAAAGGAAAAATCACCAATATTTCCCAAGCTGATGCTTGTTAATGGATATAAACTTGTTCCATCAATTCTTACCCCTCGAGCGTTGAGGAGGTAACCAAACAGACTCATATCGATGCTTGAAAGAATCAAGATGTGAGTGACAAGATAGTTTTAGCAAGTATAGGACCGGGCAGCCCAATAAATAACATCTCTCAAGTGAGGTCCCCTTATATACGTTTGGAAGTTGAGCGAGTATTTAAATCTTCTTTAAGATAGATTTAAATAAAAATAGAGTTTTGGAAACCTCCCCTTGATAAAAATAGTCATAAACTACTCCAAAATATTTTACACCATATCTGAAGGTGACATATAATCTTTGAATAATATGAATCATTATAAAAGAACTTAAAAGGATTTAAATAAATATTCCAAGAATATTTATTAACTCAATATTAATTAAGGAATATGAATAAATCATAATATTACTCGTAAGTAATCCTCGAATGAATATTTAGAATTATTTACTAAATAACTCTCTTCTTTATATGAATATTCCAGATAATATTCATTAATTAAATAAACTCAAATAAATGTTTAAAATAATGTTCACTAAATAAATCCAATCTTAAATGGATATTTGAAAATAATAATGTTTATTGGTGAAATAAACATTCCTTGGATATTTGATATAATATTCACTAAATTAATAATGAATATTCAACTCAAAAATGATATTTATTGATGAAATAATTGTCGACTGAATATTTGGCACAATATTCATTAAATAAATAATGAATATTCAATCTTAATAATATTTATCGAAGAAATGATTATCGAATGAATATTCGAAATTATGTTCAATAATTGAATCGATTTTAAATGAATGGCGAAGATAACATCTATCGTCTAAGGGAATATTCAAAATAATATTTATCGATGAACTGGAGTTCGAATCAATGTTCAACTAATATTTATAAAATAAATAGAGATTGAATGAATATTCGAAATAATATTCATTTAAATAAATACGGCTCGAATGAACATTAAAATAATATTCATTAAATAAATAACTCGAATGAATATTCATAATAATATTTATCGAAGAAATAAGAATGAATATTCTCTAAGTAAATAACTTAACTGAGGGTTCGAAATAATATTCGAATATTAAATCGACTTTAGATAAATATTAAAGATAATGTTCATCGAATAATTAAATATCTGATGAATAACCCGAATAATATTTATCAAATAATCTCAAAGGAATATCTCAATAATATTCGCCAGATAATAAATGGGAAATATTTACTTAATTATTTTCCTCTGAAAATAATGTCAATATATCAAGAAATAACGACTCCCGGTCTATAATCAAGGAATGAGGTTCAGATGCCCTTCGTTTAAGGGTCTTACAAATTTCCGGCTTATAACTGATATAATAACTATCTAGCTCATAAGCCAACAATAATTCAGGGAACAAGTATATCAATATGACTTTGAAAGTAGGCATGCGTGCTATGACATATGTATAACAGAAAGCATACATATATATATACTCACAACAACAGTCTTTTAAAAAGGATTTAAAACTTGCCTGTGAATCGGGTGCGGGTAGGGGTAGTGGTAGCGTGTCCCGGGTCAGCCTGATGATCTATAAATAGCCAAGGCATTCGGGATTAATCACTTAACACCTTTCGAAGGGTTAAGTATAAACTTAACTTAAATCGAAACACGTTTTCAAGTCGTTTCGTTATACCCCTCTAATTCACTCTTATTATTGCTTTTATTACCCGACACTTGTTCGTTACTAAAGCATGACATTACACTTACATATGGTAAGTATTTAAATCGTATAAGTTCTAAGGTCGAAGAATTATACTTCGAGTCTCATCGAGTATTTTCTAAGTGGTTTTCTTAAAGTTATAATCGAATGTCCGTTTTAGGGGTTCGTTCGTACTTAACCTCGATTCGAACATTTTTATAAAATCGGAAAATGATCCATTCAACGTGTGGTTTTCTCTCACACCTTCCTTTTTACCTCTAATATTTAATTATTAAGATTTGCCACTGATTTCGTAGTTTTAAAGGAATCCAATTTCAGTTACGAACTTTCGTTTACGGTTTCGAACCACTTTTACGAATTTAATCATAACTCCTAAACCGTAAGTCCGTTTCATGCGATCTTTATATCAAAACGAAGCTCATAACATCATCTATCATGTAATGGCAGAATACGAAGCTAAACAGTGGTTTAATGCTACTGTAAAACACGTTTTATTAAGGTTAACGAAATTTCGGCATTACGACGGCTATAAATCGAACGCTCTAAAAATCATAACAACAATACCAAGCCACACCGGGCACAAATCCAACTTATACACATGATTTCTCATCTTAACAAGTCCAGGAACACATCTCTTGATCATAATAATCCTCATGTATAAAAATCAACCATAAGATCATGCTAACATGCTTATAATCATACTAATAACATGACTTATGCTAAATCCATCAAGAACATCATCAAAACTCAAGGTCAAACTAAGGGTTCATGAGGGATATACCTTCCTTGGCGTTGGTTTAAGCCTTAATAAACCTTGCATAACCCTTGTTTAACCTTAACCAAGCTTAGATCATCCAAACAAATAAAGAAAATCAAAGTTAGTTCTTGAAATCACTATTCACCCTAGACTTTGATGATTTATTTGAAAATGGAAAACATGGAGATTAGAGCTAAGATTTCTAGGAGATCATTTTTATGAATTATAAGACTCACCATAAAAATTGCAAGATCAAACAATGGTTGGAAGGTTGATTTTGCTCCTTGAATTTCTTGTAGAAGCCGAATGGTGCTAATGGGGGAGGGGGAGAGATTTGCTTGGCTTGCTCTTGGAAATAATGCATAAAGTGATCAATAATGGATAGATATTTGTTGGTTAAACCATGGTTTGGTTGATGGGTTAAGGCTTGGTTAAGGGTTTGATAACATGTGAGCAAGTATTGGTGCCTTATGTTGCATCCTCATGCCAACTAGTTTAGTTTGTTTCCAATGGTACTTGTATGTATGAAACTTGCTTGGTTCCTTGCATTATTGTGATGAAGAAAGGATAAGAATGAGTGAATTACTTAGGAAGATATTTGTTTGGCACAAATGCAAGTTGCCCCCTCTAGTTTGGTAGAAAAACAAGCTTCTTAAGGAAGCTAACTTAGCTTAGATAATATCTTCATAAAGCTACTTTAATAAAGTGATGATGCCATGGTGGTGATCTTATCCACTTGCACGTGGTTGTCTCTTGGTTCTCTGCTTGTTTCTTTGTCCGGTTATTGCTCAATTCGTTGATCGTTTGGAGGAATATCTAAATCGTTTCTAGTTAGGGTTTTACCGAAAACCTTCTTAATAATTATAATACCATCCTCCATCTTACTTAATACTTCTCGAATTTAATTTCCTTAAATCCCTTTTATAAATCCTTAAGTCTTGCAGTGTCCAGGGAAATCTCGGAGAAAATAAAAGTGCTCTTTTTCTGAATCCGACAGCTTTTACATACACTTATTTTCCTCCTGGATCACTAATACGAACTTAGAAATCCGTTCCGGATACCGGATACCGGATATAGCATTATTATAATAATATTCCAAATTCCACCAAAATCACTATTCATCACTTATTTTTATTTAATTCCTATAATTAGGAAAATGAACCTGGTTCACTCTCGAGTGTTCCTTAACCTTCTTACGGAATCGCTGGACTTATAATAGATATTGATTTGGATGACACAAGAATAATCTTACTTGAAGTAATCTTCTCATATTCTTAGGAGATAGATCATTCTTATCTATGTTGTCAACCAAAGGTATTCTGCATGACATATAATAATTGAATCCAAATCCATTCCATTCATTAAATAGACAGTCGTTACATCGCAGTCATAACCACTATTCATTCCCATATTATTACATAATAAAAAGTTTTAATTCTACCCAAAAATCTGGGTTCTTACAGTTATTAATAACAGAGTTAAGAGCGACAACTTACCCTTGACTCTCGTTAGTCGTTAACTATGATGGTCAACTGCCTTGTGCGGTAGATTATGACTATGAGAAGCCTTGTGCTCTTTTTTTTGTTTTTGCTAAGTAAGCCTTGTGCTCTTGAGTAACATCATCAGAAGCCTTCTAGTCTTGAGTATCACTTTAACATCACAACAAATGAGGTACCTCAAAATAATAAATAAGCTCCTCAAGTTTCAACTGCTCGCACTCTTCCCAAAAGTTATCCACCTAAATATGATAACCTGCTGGAGGAAATAAAGGAAAAAAACGATCGACAATGAGCGAATAACACATATACAAATATGAAACAATATAAAAACTGAACAAATATTAAGCTAACAAAGTTAAGAATAAAAATAAATAAAAGAACAAAGAACAAAGAAATATGGCAATGAGAAAATATAAAGTAGATACTCAACTCACAATATAAAAATAAATGCTCTCAAATCAATATAAACTTACTCTAACAAATAATTATAACAATAAAATATAATCATATTATTCAATATATATATATATATATAATCATACTCTAATACTTACAAAAAATATCCAAAATAACTTATTTACTAACACGGGAGACGATCTTACACAAACAGGAGCATAAAACAAATGCCACCCGAAATCTTACAAAATCTGACGAGCTCGCAAGGCAATAAGCACAATGCTACCCAAAATACTGACAGGCTCCCAAGGCAATAAGCACAATGCCACCCGAATTCTGACAGGCTCCACTACGCCATAGATGGCCTATAGCAACCTTTTGGCATGGGTGTTACCACTACGGGTGTTACCATAGCTATGAAAATTTTGACCTATCGCAACCTTTTGATTGTGGTGTTACCATAGGCACAAAAGTATGTTACTTTAGTTATGAAGGTGTTACAATGGGCTAACACCATGAGGTGTGTTACCATAGAGTATTCATTAACAAATTTTTTATTTAATTTAAAATTAATGATTTAACAATTATTTGACTTTAAAAAAAATTAATTTTAAAAAAAATTCTTGAAATAATCATTTTAAAACGTAATATTCCATCAAATAATTAAATTACATATATTTTATAAATATTAAAATATTTTTAATAAATTTAGAATAAAAAGATTTTCAAAATAAGTAATATTAAAAAATTATTAATTTTTTAAATAAATTCTTTAAAAATATTAATAGAGAAAATAATAATTTGCATAAACTGTGAATTATTTCAAAATAATAAAATAATAAATTTAAAAATTATAATTTAATACCATAATCTAAGATAAATTTAAAATATTTTTTTAAAAAATAAAAAAGGGCACTAAATTATTGAGATGGGCTGCAAATGAAAATGAAGATAGATTGAGCTGAGCGGCAAACAAAAATGAGAGCGGTAAGATGAAAATTCAGAATGAGAGCGTCAAACATAAGTCGGGAGAAAATTTAGGGAAAAGGCACAATTCTAACCTCACTTCTCTCTCTCGCCTCTCTCACTTCTCTCTCGCCTCTCTCACTTCTCTCAGTTAATCGAAAATTTAGAATTAGGTTGGTGTTTGAACTGGGTTAATGGAAACTTGGGTCAAGGATTCAATTAGGGTTCCAGCTGGGATAATCAAAATTTGGAAGAAGGATTCAATCAGGGGTGTTTGCTTCATCGAATGTATCTCTCTCCCTCCATATCAATCTCTCCCTCACTCTCTCATCTCATGTATGTATGTTTTTCTTAATTTATTATGTCACGTTTTTCAAATTTGTGTACACAAGGGCCGAATTATATATCTCGATTTTGCAGTTCTTGATTATTTATTAGCTAGGGCATTAATTTTGCAGTAAGACTAGCTTTTATTGGTAATGTTTCATCCTTGACTTGAAATTTTCGATAGAGGAATTTGTAGCTCACTCTAAGAGTGTTAATTGCCTTAAAATTGGAAGGAAGACATCAAGGATTCTAGTAACTGGAGGAGAAGATCACAATTCATAAGGATAATGTTTGTTATTCTTTATTTCAGCAGTCTGATACAATTGTTTCTATCTTTGCTTGTTATTTAAATTCTGCATCTGTGTGTGATTAACTTATACAGGCCAAGTATGTTTGCTTATCAGTTGTCATATATATTATACATTGATATGTTTATGTTGGTTCAACAACATTTATTGTTCAGCGTGACTGATCCACACTAAAGAACAAAGCCTGCTGGGGTATCGGATGTGAGTCCTACTTACTCTTATCTGTTTGAGTTGCAGAGGGAAGATTGGAGACATCGTCCACTACCTTTGGAGATGGTGCAATATGCTCGAATAGATTTACATTATTTGTTATATATTGCAAAGCGTCTTGCTTCTGAGCTTATAGAACAGGACAAAGGTATTCTCTCTCACTCTTTCATTTGTAAACTTGTAATTCAAATCACTCTTAATAGTAGTTATTGAACTTGCACATACACGTGCATGGGAGTCTGTCATGTTAGTAACCTTAGGCAGTCATCCAAGATATATTGCGTGCCCCAAGGGTGAGCTTGGTCCCCTTTCAAAGCATCATTCTGGTCAGTATTCTTTCTTTGTACAGATGTAAACCTTAAGTACAGATATACTTGATACTTCTGCACATGCCACAGTATAAAGTCCTTTCTCTCTTGTATAAAGTTTCCCACTGGTTTTTTTTCTTGGGGATGCTAAAATTTAGTGGCTTATCTTTTACATTAGCTCTGTATATCATAATCAAATACCACATATACCATTTCATTTTTGTATTCGAATTACAACAACAAAAGGAAATTGATATATACAGTCAGCAGGTTATTTTAATGGTCGAGTCAAACACACTCAGATGCAAGAATGGTGGTTTCAACATATGAACTGAGTTGAACTTTAAATGACGGACTAACTGCATTTTATGGAGTCAACTTGGCCATAGAATAAGATAGTATCCCAGTTAGTTTCCTTTTAGTCCATCATAATATTCTCTTCGTATTTTATATCTAAATGGATAAGTGTGTCGGAAAATTCAGCATGTCTCGATGACAAATTACATTTTGTTCTCGAGGCCAATCGGCGTTCCAATGCTATATGTCTTCAACTTTTTGCGAAAGACAGTGAGTCTTGTCCCGGAGAGTCTGCTGCATCTTCAATAATTAACCGTCATTTCAATGATAAAGGAAGTGCTTCTTCAAATACGTGCCACACTAAGGTGTGCTTTTTTCTTATTATTTCTTGGTATCTACTAAATCCTTTTATGTTGTAGGAATAACCTGTGTTTTTATCCCATGTAGTTTCAGGATTTTGTGAGACAATTATGCAGTTGGAGGGATCTGATGGTTAGTCTTAAGCTATAACATTGTTCATTTATTGGTTCTCATTGTAATATAAGCCAATCTTGTGCAGTCTTTTATGTATGTGTACTTCACTTCCTACTGGATATGTATGTACAAATAAATTTGTTGGTAGCCAATTTATGCCTAACAAACAAGTGTACATTTGGCGAATCTTGTAATCTGCACTTGCTCTATAATTTTCCCTTTCTCGGTAATTCCTAACATTAAGTATTTAATTTTTATTCATATAAGTTGTATTAAAAATATAATTTCTCAAGTCTTCATTTGTAAACTGATGATTAGCATATATAACAATAATAAGAGAATACATCACATCTCTTGGACAAAGTTTATGGGCATAAATTAAAATTACTGATGCTGAAGCATGTCCCAAACCCCAATTACTGCTATTAGATAGTCACAAGATTGTTAGTAAGTAAAGAGAACTTTTTCCTTTTTCTTTATTTTTTTTAACATCTAGCATTCTAATAAGATGGATTCTATTTTATAAATCCATTACCAAAAAAGGGTTAATAATTCAATTCATATATTTCTCTAATAATTAATGCCTCGCTTCTTGGTTATGTTCAGATGCCTTGTTTCATTCTTTGTTTAATATTTTAACTCCAACTCTTCAAGTTGTTTTTCTTCAGCTTACTTGATTTTCATGTGCTTTTAGGCGCGTATGCATGACGAAAGCTTGAAATACGTATTATCAGATCAGGCTATTGTTGCTCTTGCAGCTGATGCTCCAACAAGTGAAACAGATATTTATGACTGCATCTTGCAAGCAGATGGGAAAAGTTAACAAATCAATTAGTTTCTAAAGGAAATACATATAACCATTCAAAGCAAGTTTCTCGTCTGGCTTCGAGAGGGCTTTCTGTTCAAAGATTTTCCTGCAAATCTCCAGCTTATCACAACTGTAGAATATATGCAAATGATGGGCGGCTACTATGTTATTGTGACCGAAGAAAACTAAAGTGGTTAGTGGTTACCTCATTATCTCTATTTGTTCTCTATGTTTTAATATTTCATTCTCAACAGCCTGAAAATGCATTAGTTTCTTGTTTTGATCTCCCAGTCTCTTGCTCCTTTTGACTGTATACTGTATGATTCTAATGGGTTTAATGTCCTATCTACAGTCTTACTGAGTGCTTCCTGCTGCAGGTATCTACGTCGAGATCTGGCAAAACCTGTTGATGACGATCCACTTGCTGTAATGCTTCTTTTTGAACCCAAAGGTGGACCTGAAGATGATGACAATGATTTCAATGTTCAGAGTAAGAAAAACACATGTGTTGGCTGTGGAGAAAAGAACCACTATTTACGCTACAGGGTTATACCCTCTGCTACAGAGTGCACTTTCCAGAACATTTAAATGATGCAAATGATGGAGGGTTGTCCAATGGTGAATGTCCAGCTAGAGCATCCATCAGTATGCCAAGAAAGAGGAAGCATTCAAAGGCATCTAGGTGGCAGCGTAAACTGTCTCGATGTGCCAAACTGAACACGAACGATGATTTGCTCACAGATCGTAGCAAGGTATTTCTATTTAAGAATCTACAAGGATTTGATGAATTTATTTGATCTTCATGTTTAGGTGTCAGACTGATTACAAATATTTTACTATGTAAAGCGGAAATTATTACACATAAATCCATTGCTTATCTAAAGCTCCGAATCGTAAATTGTAGTACACAGATAACATAGAAAAATGTTCAAATACCAAAATATATGTAGTAGTGCGGATAAAACTTTCTGTGTTGTGCATATTTTGGATGCGAACAGTTTTTGCGCAAATGAACAAACCATGCTTGCCCCTGATGCACAGCATGTGATATACTGATATGCATTTTAGCAATGCGTGACAGAACCTCGCACATAAGAGAGGCAACAAAAATTTTAAAGTGCATGTCTTTGATGTTGCATTGGACCATGCTGATAATGTGTAAGTCCCACATGCACAATTTGTGTGGTATTTTAGGCAAAACTTTCCCAAATTGTAACACTTAAGGCCTTTACCCCAGGTATGTCTGCGTTGGTTTGAATGTACGTTTTTTCTGTAGACATTGAACAGAGTCCAGGGGTATTTAGAAACAGTGTTGTCGAAGCATGGCTCAACATAAAAGTAGTTGGGATATATTTTCTGTTATTTACTGAGAAGAAGAGCCTTCAATGTAAATAAAGAGATAATAAAGTTATGGAGAACGCATTACTGATTTGTTTGATCACTGAGCCAAAATTGGTTGAACTAGCACTGTTTAGGCTCATATTTGTATTAATTTACTATGTTTTTTTTTCTTCCGATAATTAACTTTACTTGAGTGTTTCTTAAACTTCCATGCAAAGTGATGATCCTTTTGTGCATAGTTTATGGTAATGTAAATTATCCTGATTTCCAAAAATCTTATAAAGGATCTCGAAACCTGGAAAACTAGAATTATTTCATTCCTTCTCTTTTTTTTGCTGAAACACTGCCAGCCTCAATAAACTAATAAAGTAGACAAAGGAAAATATCCACTTCATACTCTTACAAGTCCAATTAACTTCGATAACTTTTTCTATTTTTGATTGTCTTCTTGGCACATCTTGACAGTTTTTTAGGTGTTCTTATTGGGCCAGGTCTGGTTACTTTTAGTTTGAAGCAGAGAAGAAAACAACACATGCAGATTTCAAGAAGGCCAAAGACAAGGTCATGCAGATTTTCAACGTCCTATATGCCTATACCTATAGCCTCTCGGAGATGATGCAACTAAAAGATGAATCAAAGACTTCACATACATGGAAGCTGATTTTTATTTTTTTGTGTTTCTTTTATCGGTAGAATTGTAAAGTTAGTATACATTCGTCATATAAATGTTCTTGTCCATTCGTCAGATAAATGTTGTTGGTGAAATAATTTAGGACGTGAATTGTTGGTTTGTTTTATGGAAATTCAATATTCTGTTGGTGCATTTTTATTTTGTTACATTTATGATGTTACAATAGATAAAATGTGTGTTGCAATAGGTGTGTTGCAGTAGGTGATATTAGGTGTTACAATAGGTCATATTAGGTGTTACAATAGGCCTTGCACAGTGAGCAGGTGTGCCTCACAGTAGGTCCAAAAAGTGGGTCCCACATGTGGACCCAAATGTGGATCCCACGTGTGGGTCCCACGTGTAGGCCCCATAATATTATGCAAAATTGTATCATCTGTGGTAACACACAACCTATGTTGCTATAGAGTGTTTAAGGTGTTGCTATAGAGGTTTTTGGTAACCACATTTGTTGTGTTACCTTAGGTTGGTTTTTGATGTTACCTTAGATACCTGTAGTTACTGCTGAGAACCTAACACAGCTGAAGTGTTACCATAGCCCTATTTTGGCCTATGGTAACTTAAAACAGGGGTCTATGGTAACACAGTTTGGGGGTTGCTATAGGCCGTTTATGGCGTAGTGCTCGCAAGGCAATAAACACGCTACCCGAAAATCGTAACATCCCAATATTTTATAGTGTTTTTATTTATATTAGTTAATATTTATATTAATATAGGTGCATACATGCTTGTGTTTTTTTATAATTAGGATATTATTAGTAAAAAAAAGAATAAAAGAATAAAATAGGAAATAGAAAAAGAGGGAATAAAAGAGGAAACAGAAGAAAAAAATAAGAAACAATTACTTTTCATATTAGGGAAGAAGGAGAAAAGATGAGTGGAGTAGAGAGGGGAGAATGGGAAGAAGAGAAAGAAGAGATTAGTTTGAGGAACAAATTAGGGTTCTTGGAATTGAGAGTTCTTCGAATTGGGAAAACTGAGTTTATTGAGGATTAGTCATGATCATTAAGGTTTAAGGTACGAATTATTTCGTTTATTTCTTTATTTTCGTATTGCTATTCATTTGAGTTAACATCAATTCTGAATTCTCACAAAATTCGTATCTAATTCTCTATTCATTGGATCGTTATGATTTTAGACTAGTTGGAAAGATAATTTGATTATCTTTATTTTTCGTTCTTTAGGTTTTCTGAAATTCTGCTTGTATGTTGGCCAAGATCTACCTTTTTTGTAATTTGGTGGTTAAATTGTGTTATTATGTTGTAATTTCATAAATACATACTAATTGAAATTTGTTCAAAAATTATGAGCGATACCATTCTAGAAAGCTCTTTTCGATATATGTGTTTTATGTTTACCTTTCGCTAACAAATTCTGTGATTTCGATATGTTAAACATCAAAATACTATTGTGATCAGGGGCTGTTTATTGAGGATTAGTCATGATCATTAAGGTTTAAGGTACAGACTTTTTTGTTTATTTCTTTATTTTCATATTGCTATTCATTTGAGTTAACATCAATTCTGAATTCTTCAAAATTCGTATCTAATTCTCTATTCATTAGATCGTTATGATTTTAGACTAGTTGAAAAGACAATTTGATTATCTTTGTTTTTCGTTCTTTACGTTTTCTGAAAATTACCCTTGTATGTTGGCCAAGATCTACCTTTTTGTAATTTGGTGGGTTAAATTATGTTATAATGTTGTAAATTCATAAATACATACTTAATTGAATATTTGTTCAAAATTATGAGCGATACCATTCTAGCAAGCTCTTTTCGATATGTGCGTTTTATGTTTATGTTTCGCTAACAAATTTTGTGATTTCGATGTGTTAAACATCAAAATGCTACTGTGATCAGGGGCTGTTTTTGTTCAGATAGTTCGTATTTGGTTATTTTCTACATTTGTTAGTTATTTAATTTTTACGGGTTTAACCATTATGGAAAGGTCTATGTTGCCTACGAGTTTCGTGTTTTGTATTTTTTTTCATTTAAGTTCGTCTTAATTGTCAATCTTTGGAACTGGTCAGGTCTGATTTTATATTCAATTGTCTATTTTGTAAGATATATTGGTTTGTTACATTTGAGTAATGTTTTTCGATTATATTTTGATATATGTATGATTTCAGAGATATTGTAAGGTCTTGTCTTTTTCGAGTAAGTTATATGTAAGTTATTTATGATTTATTATGACTTGGGGGATGTTTGATTTTCGAATAGTATTGTGCTTATTGCCTTGCGAGCTTGTCAGAATTCGAGTAGCATTGTGCTTATTGCCTTGCGAGCCTGCCAGTATTTTGGGTAGCATTGTGCTTATTACTTTGCGAGCTCTATCAAATTTTGTAAGATTTTGGATGACATTTGCTTTATGATATGCCCCTGTTTGTGTAAGATCGTCTCCCATGTTAGTAAATAAGTTATTTTGGATATTACTATAAGTATTAGAGTATGATCATATTTTATCGATTATGCTTATGATTATGTTAATGTGATAATTATGCGTAAGTGTTAAAATTATTTGTTAGATAAGTTTATATTTATTTGAGAGCATTTGTTTTTATATTGTGAGTTGAGTATCTACTTTTTATTTTCTCATTCGCCATATCTCATTGTTCTTTGTTCATATATTAATTTTTATTCTTAACTTTATCAGTTTAATTTTTGTTCAGCTTTTGTACTGCTTCATATTCGTATATGAGCCTTTCGCTCACTGCTGGTCGTTTATTCTCTTTATTTCCATCGGCAGGTTATCAGATTTAGGTGGATAATCTTTGGGAAGAATGCGAGTAGTTGAATCTTGAGGAGTTTATTTATTATTTTGAGGTACCCTATCTGTTGCGATGTTAAAATCACCATGAGAAGCCTTTACATTCCTCAGCAACAGGGCTGTTTTATGCTTTTTGCTTCTAATTAACTCCATGGCTTCATCGAAGATATCACCGCATCATTCTAAAACTCTTGATCAGGTCCAATTTTGTTATCACAGCATGTCTGTTATGAGGTCAATTATTATTCGAATGACTAGTCATATTGACTCCATCCTTGAGTAACCCATCAAATCAGGGTCCATTATGCAGGGCACTGTCATTAGCCTGTTCCCCGATGTTGTCCTTAATCAGCCAAAATCTCTTGTAAAACAGGATTATCAACCGGGCCATACGCCGATTTCCATTTTCATTGTGTACCAAGAGATCGAAAATGTTGGCCAAAGTAGCCACATGTATAATACATTTGTTAATGATATAACGTAATGAGACAACGATACATAATTATATCGGTGTGTCGACTTTACTAATGACCCTAAAACCCTTAATAAAATCCAAACGCTGTTTGAAAAATCAAATTTAAAAGGAAATAAGATAAAATAAAATAGTGATAAACTCGTATGGATGTGTACCACATGGTATTATCAATATGTATGTGTATAGTCATTTTTATATGTATAATTCGTATGTATATGTATTTATTCATGTGTATGTGCATATTCGTATGTATATATATAGTCGTATATTTATACGTATATATGTGTATATAATCGTATGTATACCTGTTTCTTAGAAATGGATGTTAAAGTAGATGTGGATAAATCGAATTTACTAGATATTGTGATTGTGTATGAGAATGAAGCAAAAAAAATTAGAGATGAGGTTGGATTATCATTATCCAACTTTTTAATATGTGTTCAAATGAAGCATCGTAAATTGATATATGATAAAGATCTACTCCAAATGTATGAAAGAATATATGCTAAGCTTATAACAATTTGGGTTGGTACATCTTTAAAACCCGATCCTCTATATAAGTTAGTTTTGAACCATAGAAGAAAGATTGAGAAACAAATTAATAATGTGGGTGTTGGTGATATTAAATATCTTCGTTCTTTGGATGATTTGAAGATGCATCTATTCTATTATAAGAGTCCGAGATAAGTGTGAATAAAGATGTTAAATACTTCTATTGATTCGATAAAGTAATACTCCGTATGTAGTTTATAGTAAAATTGAGAATTTTTTTTAATTTTAAAATATTTGTTTATATTTGATTTAAATTAGGGTTAAATATCAAATTGGTCATCGAATAACTTGATATATCTCATATTGCACACTGATAAATTCGGGATCTCATTTCAAACACTTTTAAAGACATATATATCAAACGGATACCTTTAAAATGTACTCGAAAAGTAAAAGTAATTTTTTATCGAGTTCTATGCATTTTTCTTAAATGTTACTTGAACCAAATGAAAGATTATGAATTCTAGTATTTTTGATAATATATTTAGATTTTAAGAAATTTATTTACTATTTAATTTTAATTAAATGAAAGAAAATAACCATAAAATTAAAAATAAATAGTATAAAATTTTCTTAAAATCTAAATATATTATCAAAAATACTAGAATTATTATCCTTTCATTCGGTTATGGTAGCATTCAAGAAAAATGTGTAGAACTCAATGAAAAATTATATTTAGTTCACGAGTACATTTTAAAGGTATCCGTTTGATATTTTTGTCTTTAAAAGTGTTTTAAATGAGATCCCGAATTTATTAGTGTGCAATCTGAGATATGTCAAGTTATTCGGTGGACAATTTGATATTTAACCCATTTAAATTATAATAATACACTTTTCATTATTAAAATGTAATAATTCTATTATCAATCGAATACATTTTTTAGATATATATCAAATAGAGTGTGACTAGTGTTCATGATCATCTATGCATTTAGAGCCGGGTAAAAGAGAATATGCATTTATAAAATTGTGTTGTTGATAAGAACATTGAATCCAGAACTAAGCCAACTTTCCTTGTTTAAAAAAGTTGAAAAAAATAAATTGTCCAATGTTGTTTCATAACACTCACATTTCATCCCAAAATCATTCATAAATAAAGGTGATTGATTTTTAGATTTTTTTCTTTAATTGAGTTACAATTTATTATCTCATGGATATTTTGTGAACAAAGAGAACATAACAAGACAAGATAAAACGTATTTTATATCTCTTCTTCTAGAAATACAGAAATTCTATCACAAGCAAAATTCAAGTCTTCATCATGTTACTTGAATACGTACAAGAACTAGCTATGAAAACTTTTCTAAGAAAGTCAATTGAAAGGGAACATATGTTCAAACAAAGGAGCAAGATATTCAATAATTTTACTAGAAAAATAATTTTTAGTAATAAAAATAAAAGTAGCATTTCAAATAAGGGTCCCGGTCCCTGACAATCATTTGTCAGGGACCTGTTATTTAACAATCAATTTCTCAGCCGTTGGATCAACGATCCAACGGCTGAGATTAAAAAAAAAAATATTTTACGTTCCTCGGAAATTTTCCGCGGAACGCTCCGCGGAAATTTTCCGCGGAACGTTCCGCGGAAAATTTCCGCGGAAAGGGAATTTTTTTTGTAATCCAGGGGGGCCGTTGGATCGTTGATCCAACGGTTTAAAAAGTGATTGTTAAATAACCGGTCCCTGACAATCGATTGTCAGGGACCAGCTGCCTTCAAATAATATGTTCACAAAATTTTATATTCCTACATCATAACCGAAAATTCAAAATGACAAGAACATTTTATTTCCATATCTTTGTTTTCGTACATTTTTTAAATAGTTAACCACACGATTTTGCAGCTGAAACGTATTTATTGAAAAAAATGAAAAAAGTTTAGAAAAATTTCAAGCTTTGTCTTTATTTAGTTACTACAACTTTAAAATCCACACTAAATATTCCGAGTAAAGTCTGACAAACAACTTTAAAAATTTCATGCTAACCTCGCGAAAGTTCCCATGATTGGCAAAGATCTCAACCATGACCGCATAGTGCTCCTCAGTGGGTTGAATTTCATAATGTTCAACCATTTGTTTAAAATACCTTCTCCCCTCCACAACAAGCCCGCCATGACTACAAGCCCGTAAAATAGCAAGAAAAGTTGCACCATCACGATTTATATTCTTTTCCAACATATCATCAAACAAAGAAATGGCTTCATTCCCCATGTCATGATTTGCAAAAACTCTAATCACAGAGTTAAAAAAAATCAAATCTCCTTGAGATAATTTCATAAATACTTTCCACGTCTCCTCAATTTTTCCACAACCCTCTTACATCTCTATAAATAAGGCTATGAAATGTACATTGGAATAAAGCCGGGGCCATCATAATGATAAATTACGGACATTGCAACATCCAAATTCCCTAATTTCGAGCAAGCTGAGCAAACACCAGAAATGATATATACATCTGTTGCCAAACCTTGCTCCTTAAATAGTTGGAAGAGCTTTAAAACACGAAGTGGCTGGTCATTCTTAGCATAGCCTCTAATAATGTAGACCAAGAAATCAGATTCTTCTATAGCATGTCACTGAACAAACGATTCGCCACATTCAAATACCCATCATCAATACATCCACCGATCATCACATTGTAGGTGTCCATATTTGTAAAAGGCATGTCCCAAAAATGTGTTCTCACCGACTCGATGTCTCCGGCTTCCCAACACGAAGAAGTACATGGATGTCTCATCAGGATCACCCATCATTCTATGTAAAATCGCAATGGCAACAAGATTCCCAACATCAACATAACCAAATATCATCAAGAGACTATATTACCAAGGATTGGTCTACTCATCATCAACATCTTCATCTCTAGATTTCTATAAAAACTTGTATTTACAGCATCTACACTTTCGAAGATTTTAGGTATGCTCACACCATTTTACTCGACTTGATTTTTTGAATAGCTGATTAGTTATAGAATGTTTACTACATCTTCATTTTTTTTGAGAAAATGGTATCAAAATCAATTCCTTTGACTACTTATGATTATTTCTGTGCGGTTAAATCTAGGATTAGTTTTGATTTCGAATTACCTTTATATGGTTTGATTATATCACATGGTTTTGAATCGGATGTGCTGGTGCTATGTGGTCTCTTTAATTTGTTCTTGAAATTAGGAGAAATTGACTTTGCAAAGTCTTTAGTTGATAGAATTATTGATGTGAATGATGTCTTCCCAAAATTCACGAAGAAATACATTCCATGGGACTGTCTAATCAGGATCATCTTATATATTTGCAAAAGTTGCAACCATAGAATAATAACAAATCAAATCTCCTTGAGACACTTTTAGAAAAACTTTCGGCTTCTTCATTTTCCTGCAACCCCATACATTATTTTTATGAATGAGCCTATGAAATGTATATTAGAATAAAGCAATGGTCCATCACAATCATGAATTGGAAATATTGCAACATTCAAATTCCCCAATTTCGAGCAAGCTAAGCTTATATCCAAATTCTCTTTGATTAGAGGTTATGCTTCTTCTTAAACGGTTGGAAGAGTTCCTAGTAAGATGTGGCTGATCATTTTTAACATAACCTTCGATCATTGTAAATCACAAAATTAAATTCTATTCTGATATATCATCAAATATATATATATATATATATAGTGTATTTACATGTGGTTAGGCATACATATCTATATATATATATATATATATATATATATATATATATATATATATATATATATATATATATATATATATATATAGGCTAGCGTTCAAATAGAAACCAACCTTAGAATAGAAACTAGAAACCTATACTAAATAAATTATATTTCATTTATTTTAATGGCCCCGCTAGGGGCACCTTCACAAAAAACTTATAAAATTCTTGGCTCTATTCAACAAAAATGTAAAAAAAAAATAAAAAGAATAAATAAAAAAGTTACTGTTCATGTGCCACGTCATCACGTGAACAGTAACTTTTTTTAATTTTTTTTATATTTTTGTTGAATAGAGCCAATAATTTTAAACGTTTTTTGTATTGGGGTACCCCTAATTTGGTCATTAGATTAGCTTGAAATATTTAACTTAGGTTTAGTTTCTAGTTTCCATTCTAAGTTAGTTTCTATTAGAACAAGACCCTATATATATATATATATATATAGGGTTAAGTTCTATGGAGTACAGTTTAATTGGAGTACGTTGGAGTACATATACGTTCTGTACTCAAAATATTTTAAAATTTATTGTTTTGCAAACCTTGTTATATGAATATCATAATTTCATTGATAATTTTGAAAATCATGTATATTTTGCAATATGTTCATCTTGAAAATCCTTTATGTTTTGCAATCAGAACATATATGTTTTGCAACCCAAATGTGTTTTGCAGAACAATTCATTTTACAATATTTTGTTAGCAAAACATACAAAATTTTCAAGATTCTCGATGAAATAATGATGTTCATGTAATAAGATTGGCAAAATAATAAATTTTAAAATATTTTGAGTGCAGAACGTATGTGTACTCCAACGTACTCCAATTAAACTGTACTCCATAGAACTTTTCTATATATATATATATATATATATATATAGGCTAGCGTTCAAATAGAAACCAACCTTAGAATAGAAACTAGAAACCTACACTAAATAAATTATATTTCATTTATTTTAATGGCCCCGCTAGGGGCACCTTCACAAAAGACTTATAAAATTCTTGGCTCTATTCAACAAAAATATAAAAAAAAATTAAAAAAAAGTTACTGTTCACGTGCCACGTCATCACGTGAACAGTAACTTTTTTTTAATTTTAATTTTAATTTTTTGTTGAATAGAGCCAATAATTTAAAACGTTTTTTTGTATAGGGTACCCCTAACTTGGTCATTAGATTAGCTTGAAATATTTAATTTAGGTTTAGTTTCTAGTTTCTATTCTAAGTTAGTTTCTATTAGAACAAGACCCTGTATATATATATATGTATATATATATATATATATATATATATATATATATATATATATATATAGGGGGCTACTCCAATACAAACCTCCTTAGAATACAAACCTAAAAACCAAATTCCAATTCAACATTTAAGCTAATCTAATGACCAAACTAGGGGTACCCCAATACGAAAAAGTATTATAATTCTACCCTCTATCCATTTATCGAAAAAAAAATTGAAAAATATTTTTTTTTTTAAAAAATGATGACGTGGTGGCAGTTTTTTTTCACCGGTTAACGGTGCTTCGCACCTTCTTGTACGGCGCTTCGCGCCTTTATCATTCTAAAATTGTAAGGAATGATAATCAATGGTAAAGGCAATAGACGATTGACGGGTGTGTCGAGAGCCTTCGGCCCTCATGACTACCTAACTCATCCGTTTAATGTCTTAAATGCTTTGCATTTCCACGGCAAGAATTTTTTTATTTTTTTATTTTTTTTGTTGGATAGAGCCAATTATTTTAAGCATTTTTTGTGAAGGTACCCTTGGCGGGAACCTTAGAATAGATGAAATATAATTAATTAAATGTTGGTTTGTAGGTTTGTATTTTAAAAGTGGTTTGTATTTGAGCACTTGCCTATATATATATATATATATATATATATATATATATATATATATATATATATATATATATATATATATATATGCCTAACCACATGTAAATACACAATATTTTTAGTGTACCGAACTATTTTTAAACACTTTTAATGTACTTATATATTTTATAATTCAAAAATTGGAATATATAAAAATTACCATATCATTGGTCATATATAAATATATTATACTTATTGCACATGTTATCAGATTATCTAAAAAACAACTTTCTCAAAATTGAAATTATTTAACAAATGCATGAGGTGAACAATTTCGCAAAAGAATAAAATACATTAACAACTATTTTTACATAGATAATTGATAAGTGGATTTTATATCCACTTGGAACACTTTGTATCGGCTTAAATTGATCGCTTGACCTCAAGTATGTTGTGTTTTTTATGTGTTTTTAGTGAATTCGTGCAGGAATATGAGTCGGATGTGGGGTGATGTTTTCCATGGTTAGATGGTGGATTTGAGGTCAAGAATGAAAGTACATGAAATTGCGAGAGAGCCGGAAGAAACGAAATTAAAATCGGAGTTAAAACGAGGAAAATAGAGCAAAATCAGCAAATGAACAGTAGGTCGGGCGCGGGCGCGCGCGGGAATGAACAGGAGCGCGGGCGCGCGCGTGGTGCGGGAAAAATCAGCCAGAGTTTCTGATTTTTGTTTTGGCCATATCTTGAGTTCTACAAGTCCGTTTTGGGCGATCTTACAGTCCACGCGAAGATAACGGAATTCTCTTTCATTCTAAAGTGGTCTTGAGCACCTGAAACTGCCAAAAAATTCCATAACTTTTGGAAACCCATTCTGACAAGGAAATTGCATTGTTTTCTAATTCTAATCATTGTGGAATTACCTTGGATGACCAGAAGCTTTTAGAATCAGACTTATACATGGAATTGCAATTCTATTTTCATTCAAGATCGGAAATTGCCGTAATTCTATTCTAATTCAAAGACGGTAATTACTTGGAGGAGAGACAACTTGGGGCTATAAATACACACATTGGGGGACATAAAAATCACCACCTACACACCACAATTCGTTCATAGCACGAGATCGAGAAGCCAAGGCGAGGATTGTGACAACGAGAAGATCTAGATATAGTTTTTCTTGTATTCCTTTGTGGAGGCGTATCTTTTGGATGCTTGTTTCATTCACGGATTTGTTCTCTAAACCTTGTTTCATTATTAATTTATTCATCTTTGTTATCTTGTTCATTACCATGTTTTCATCAAATCCCATGGTGACGAAAGGTTCAATTATGAACTAATCGTTGTCGTGGGATCCTAGCAGATTTATCTATGTAGCTTAGTAGTTTGCATGCCTTAAAGATTTATGTGTGGTGAATTCTTGATATCCTCGTATGGTTGTGTTTCATGTATTTAGATGCGTAGCTAACATCTAATTTGTTAATTTCTTGCTAAACGAGAGTGGATCTTGAGATTTTGAACTTGCCATGCTAGCATAGGATAGGTTGATGTTTTAACATCATGATTTGTGGCATTAATAGAGATATTATGCTACCCTATGTGATCTAAGTGGATAACTTGTGCTTAAACCTTTATGTTTTCAAATTCTATAGAGATATAGGGTCTAAACATAATAGGTGTCTATTCATCTTTTATCTCTTTTGTGGATGTATGCGTAGTTTGGTACTAGTATACCGAGAGGTAACTTTTACTTGTTTAGTGTTATCCGATCAGATATCAAGACCATTAATGCATGTATTGATTAAGGCAGCAACTCTAAGTGAAGTAGATAATGAAATTAGGATTCCATGTTTATTCTTATATAAGTAATTCGATTTTAATTCTCATCAATTAGTTAATTCTTAGTTTTAAAATTTGCATCTTAGTTTAATTTAGATCATTAAAAAATCCCAATTTGTTATTTGTCTTAGCAGCGGATTAAAACCATACATTGTTGCATAGGTACTAAACTGAGTTAAAAACCAGATCTCTGTGGGAACGAACTCGACTTATATCTGTATTACTTGTGACCACGTATGCTTGCGTGATTTTATCATAACAATAATTTATGTATAACAACAAATTTTTTGATAAAATAATTGTTTGTCACGCTTCATATGTAACGACCGGGAAACTTACGTGTAATTTATTATATTAAAATATATTTTTAGTTCATTTTATTTTGTTTCAATTTATTTTTAATGCATTTAATAGCATTATGATTTTTATTAAATAGAAAAATTATCCCATACGTGTTAAATGACTTTTGTGTAGCATAGAATATTTGTTGTGGAATAAAAACTAGGTTATTAGATTGCGGCTAGGGTTTGATGTATTTAATGCTAGGGTGTGTGAGCTTCGTGCTTTAATGGCTGCTTCTGCGTTCGAGACTTATACGGTCCTCACAGAATGCCTACGTATCTCTGTATTAAGAGAATCAAGCCAATAAAACGTAGTTCTAGGTTGAGGGGTCTGACCCTTTATATAGGCTGAGAAGCCTCAGAATTAGGGTATATATGGTTAGGAGACTTGGTGGACAAGTCTGCCTTGAGGAAGGTTCTAGACTCCTTCCTTGTAGGAGTCTGTTTCCTTGTATGACTATGTGGCTTGGAGGCCACCCTTTGTGGAGATAATGTCCTTACCTGACTTGTATCTCCCAGCTGTTAATTATCCCTAAATATTAATTACAAAATTAATATCATAATTGGGGTTTGGGCCCATCTGGTGGGCCCCACGTTTGGACCATTCTAGGTCTAATTAATGCCACATTAAATGTGTCTTTAGGGCTTACTTTTAGCCCATATCATTTGCCCCCCAACTTCTAGGAAAATTGATCAGGTTTTCCTTGAAGTTATAACGTTCTTTTCTGAGACTTGGGTCAGGGTTTATTGCTCGTAAGCGAATATTTTCAACAATATCATCTTAATGCAAAGCGTGGAGCGACCGACGCATTTACGACGATGTTAAATGGCACTAGACAGTGCTAATCAGCCTTAAACGATGTTTAAACAATGTTAAACAATGTTAAATGGCATAAAACGACACTAAACGGTGTTCAACGGCACTATACGGTGCTTTAAATGTAAAATTTTTCCATGTTTTCTGGATTTTTTTTTTTTTTTTGCAGCTCAATTTCGAGCTCAAATCTCGAGCTCAAACTGTCCCAGGTCGGGGCTTTTTTCGAGCTCATTTAGTTCATTTTCGACCTGGAGCTTTTCGAGCTCAACTAGTACAATTTCGAGCTCGATTCTCGAGCTCAAACAGTTCTAGGTCGTGGCTGTTTTCCTGGAAATCTAATGTTTTTTCGACCTCAAATGAACGAGCTCTAATAGTGTCAAAACGACCTCAAATTAAATCCCAGGTCGTGAGGAATTTCCATCATTTCTAGTTCATTTTCGAGCTCAATTCTCGAGCTCAATGCTAGGGAATATCGACCTCAAATGGGCTTCAAGTCGTATGGATTTTTCGTGAATTTCTGTGCTTTTTCGACCTCAAATTTACGACCTAGCCATAGCATATTTTCGACCTCAAAATAGGTTTTTAGTCGACTTTTCTGGTCGTTTGATCGAGCTCGAAAATGTACTACAAGATGAGGTCGTTGGTTTCGACCTCAGTCAACTTTGTTTTGGACTCCCATTTACTTTTGGGCCTTAGACTCATGAGAATCTGTGACCTCTCCTCGTGGGCCCTAATCACATGTTTGGGTTCTTTATTGAAGCCCTTATTAACTTTGACTTGGGCCTTAACTTTTGGTCAACATGACCTTAAATTAAAACCTTAATTAGGTTTATCAACATGGGTTGGGCCATGACAGGCCTTTAATCACTTTAACTAAACTTGGGCCTCAACAAGCCTAGTGTTGTTGGGCCTTTTTTTTTTTTTAAATCCACTTTGTGTTGATGGTCCACAAAGGTTTCAAATGGGTTACAACCGGTTAATATTCACTTTAACCGGTAGATATTCACTCTCAACCGGTTGGGATGCTTTTGATTTTTGCCTATATAAAGGTGAAGGCTTTCATTTTCATTTCACCACAAAAGTTTCTAAAAAACTCTCTCTCAAAAGTTCCACATTTCTTTAAGCAATTTTCTCTGAGTTTGATTCTTGTTCTTTGAAGATTCAAAGGCATCCTTCAAGTTTTCTGGCAATTTTTCTTCCAATCTTTGAAGATTTGAAGATTGCTCAAGGATTTCTGGAAATTTTTCCAGAAATTTTCCAGTTGCTGTTGAAGATTTGAAGAACATTCAAGGTATTTTCCAGAATTTCTAGTTTTATAGTTTGAAGATTACCCTTTTTCTGGGTTTTTTCTTCGATTCCTTTGAAGATTTGAAGATTGTTCTAAAAATTTCTTCGTTCTTTGCAGATTTCCTTTGAAGATCAAAAATTTTCTTTGAAAATTTGAAGAAATGGCTGAAGATCGTGCTACTCAACGTTTCCAGAAACTGCAAGTGGCCTCAAAAAGAGGTATCATCATTCGTTCTCCCCTCATGAGTTTACAGGATATGATTTTAAATCGTAAAGAAGATTTTCCATCCTTATCACACCTTGATTCCTTTAATCATAGTAACATTTTCCATGACATAGAAAAAATCTCTGACTATAATAGGATGTATAAAATAGAATCACCCTATAGGCTTATCCCAGCTGAGCCTGGGGATCGATCTTGTCATTGGCGCCCCAATGCACTTTGTATTTATAGGGGTGCCATTGTTGCAGGGGTTCGATTCCCTTTCCATGAGTTTATTCCTAGGCTTTTAGCAGATGTAGGAATTAACCCTTGCCAACTTCCTCCCAACTCTTGGAGGGTAATCAACTGTTTTCTGGTCCTCTGCCTTAAAAACAAATTCCCTCTTTCTGTAGCTCTTTTTAGGAAGATTTTTCAATTTAAAAATTCTGCTGAATCTACCCCGGGTTGGATTTACATTAGTCACCGTTCTTCTACTCCTCCCATCTTTCACCCCCAATCTATTCCTGACTCCAACCCAAAGTGGAAGAAGGAGTTCATGTACTTGACATGGGAAGGTGGAGATTGGGGCAATGTTTTTCGTAGTACCTTTGGTAAGGTCGTAGATGGCAGTGCCAGTGATATTGTTCTGAATGAGGAAGAGACCTTTGCCTACCAGGAGCTCATCAAAGATAATCATTCTACTATGGCTTGGGATCTCCTGAATGAGTTCCAGCTTAAAACTTTGGGACTTTCCCGAGTGAACAATAAGGGTAATTTCCTTTCTTTTTGCATTCCTTTATTTGAATATGATTGTCTCATACCCATTATTTGTCTTTTGTTTTGTAATCGCAGCTGCAGCTTTTATCAACAAGACTAACGAGCCTGAAGATGGAGACACCGCTAGGTTGAAAAGGGCTCGTTCAGGGAAAGATCCTCGAGCCCCAACAGCCACGGATGCCTACCTGAGGCCCCATGTTGCTGATGTTGAAGAAGTGGATGGCTCTTCCAAGAGCGCTTGGCGTCCCAACTGGGGAATTAGGAAGAAGGACTCCATTGTTGGAGACTGCAGGCATGCCATGGACTGGTCCTATCACTCCATAACCCCTGGTGACTTCAAGGATTATGTATCTGGCTCTACTCTCGAAGGAGCTGAAAGTGCTGGAGCTCAGGCCTTCGCTGCTGTAAGCTCCTTATTATCCATTCTCTTATATACTTGTTTTATTATTTGAATCGTGGTTTTAACTTTGTCTTTTGTAGGCCAATGCCAACTTCCAGGGGGCCATATTCCAGGCTAAGACTTGGCGTTCCAACTATGAGACTTACAAGGCTAAGTATGATGACTCTCAGGATGAACTGAGCTCTGTCAAGGCTACCTTAGCGAGGAGGGAGAAGGAGCTTCTAGAGTCTCAGGCTGAAAATGTCACTCTCAGGAAGGACAAGGACGACCTGATTGATGACTACCTTTCCTCCCAGGAGTATGTGGGCTTCATGGAGAAGCATGACGACTCTCTGTTCCCTTATCAGTTTACTCAGGGATGGGACGGAGCTCTTGCTGAGGTTACTAGGAGATTTCCTGGTACCCTCAATGTTTCGGACTTCCCTAGCCCCCATGCTCCTACGGCCTTGGCAGTGCAGGACACCCAGGAGGATGATGAGAGGATCCTGGAGCCAGATTCCTCTGCTCATCTTGGCGCAGATGGAGAGGATGAGCATACTGGAGATGCTTAGTAGTTGATATCTTTATCCATCTATTTATGTACTCTGCCTTTGGGCATGACTTTGCACTCTTGTTAACTTATTTTGAGATAGTCGTTTATGTATTCTGCCTTCGGGCATAACTTTTAAATTCGTAATTCATTGTCCTTGATGCTTCTCAACTTATTCATATTCGCATGTGTAGTCTAGCATTTTGTGCATATATATCAATAAGTAAGGTTCATATCTTATGCGAAAATGTAGGATAGTCTTATTAATATGAAGAAATGGGCACAGCCCTTACATAGATACTCTACCTCCTATATCTCAAGTTTAAAACTTGGAATGGTTTCATCGACCTTATTTCTACTTCAATTACATAGGCAAAAAGCTAGGTCCTTTTCAGGAGAGCTTAAACATAGTACACCTTGAGGTTCAATGCATGCCAAGTCCGGGGCACCTCAACCCCGTCCAAGGTTTCCAGTTTGTAAGATCCTCGTCCTAGCGTCTTCTTGACTCGATACGGCCCTTCCCAGTTCGGGGCTAGCTTTCCCTTCTCACCAACTCCAGAAGCCTCGATCTTCCTAAGAACCAAGTCACCTTGCTGAAAGAACCTCTCCTTAACCCTGTGGTTGTAGTAGAAAGATGCTTTCTTTTGATGCTCCGCATTTCTGGCATTTGCCTCGTCCCTGACTTCATCAATCAAATCTAGGGCGAGCCTCATGCCTTCTTCATTAGTTTCTGGTTCAAATGCCTCAATTCTAGGTGATGCATGCATAACTTCTAGTGGTACAACTGCCTCGGCTCCATAAGCCAGTAGGAAAGGGGTTTCCCCAGTTGTTACTTTGCAAGTAGTACGATATGCCCAAAGTATAGGCAGTAACTCATCCACCCAAGTATTTCTCGATCGTTCGACCCTCTTCTTAAGTCCATCAAGAATAATCCGATTGGCTACCTCAGCCTGTCCATTAGCTTGCGGGTGAGCTACTGAAGTAAAACGAAGCTCGATAGCATTTTCCTCACAGTACTTTCTGAACTCTTCATTGTTGAATTGTGTCCCATTATCTGTCACAAGGATTCGGGGGATTCCATACCTGCAGATTATGTTCTCCCAAAAGAACTGGGAAACTTGCTTGGTGGTTATCTTTGCTAAAGGCTTAGCCTCAATCCACTTAGTGAAGTAATCAATGGCGACAATCAGAAATTTCCTTTGTGCTGAAGCCATGGGGAAAGGACCAAGAATGTCCATCCCCCACATTGCAAACGGAATAGGAGAGCTGATTGAGGTTAACCTCTCAGGCGGCTGCCTTACAACCGGGGCGTGCTTTTGACATCTGTCACACTTCTTGACATAGTCCTGGGCATCTGCTAACATCTCCGGCCAATAGAATCCTAGGCGGGTAATCTTGTGAGCTAGGGCTCTGCCCCCCAAGTGCTGCCCACAGATCCCTTCATGAACTTCCTCCAATGCTTCTCTTGCCTCTTGGGGCCTTAGGCACTTCAAGTACGGGATGACAAACGATCTCTTGTATAAGATGCCTTCAATCAAGGCATATCTCAATGCTCTTACTGACAATTTCCGTGCCTCCAAGGCATTGTTAGGGAGCCATCCGGTTTCTAGATGAGTTTTAATAGGATCTATCCAACAGCTTCCAACATCGATAGGTGCTACCAACTTAGAGTTGATGGTCGGGGCCTTCAAGACCTGGAAGTAAACACTGCCTGCATAATTCTCAATCTCAGAAGAAGCGAACTTAGAGAGGGCATCGGCCTTAACGTTCTCTTCCCTAGGAATGTGCTCCAGGTAGCACTCCTCAAACTGAGTCATAACAGCTTTCACGACTCTGAGGTATTTTGCCATAGTTTCATCCTTGGCCTCAAACTCACCATTTACTTGCGAGACTACCAGTCTTGAATCTCCACACACTTTGAGGTTCTTGACCCTCATGACTCTGGCCAATCCCAATCCAGCTATTAATGCTTCATATTCAGCTTCATTGTTGGTTGTAGGAAAGTCCAACTTCAAAGCGTATTCAACTGTGATATCTTAACATATTTGTTTGCATGTATCGATTTATACGCATATAAATTGAATGGGTATGTTCATTTTTAAATTTAATTAAATTTTAATCATTCGAAAATATTCATTTTTTTTACAAAATTTTTCTGAAAATTTCATATAATTTTAATTTTATAATTTTTCAAAATTCTTTACTTTAATTCATATAATTTTTCTGAAATTTTATGAAATATTTCTGAATTTTTTTTAAAAAAAATCAAATTTTTCTGAATTTTATGAAATATTTTTGATTTTTTAATTTTTTTTTGAATTTTATCCACTAACGGCGTTAGCCTTATTTGGACGGAGGGACCTTAATCAGAAAAATTGAAAGTTAATAGATCGAAAGATTGACTTTTTTAGTTTAGGGACCTAAACCAAAAACGGCCCAAAATTTAGGGACGAAAGAATTAATTTTTCCTTATTTGTTCACTTTACACTTTGAGAGAGGGAGTGGTATCACGCTCCCAATTATCGAACTCAACCCCTACTTTCTAACTAGTCTAATGACTAATATCCAAACGAAAATTATTGACTACCTACATGAAAGAGAGAAGATCCAGCGAAAAATCAAGATTTTAATCTATTTTTACGAATAAAAATTTATATATTCTACTATATATATTATAATAAAAGAGAAAAAGGACCCTGAGATATATCTCAGGGAATTTTTCCTAAGATAGATGTCAAATATACTTTAAATCTTGCTGGGCCCGCAGGACTAATTAAAAATACCTGAATTTACTAAAATGACCATCCCATTTTTATATATAAAGATTAGCTATCTCAGGGAATTTACATGAGATATATCTCAGGCTCCCTACTCTCTATAATAAAATTGATAGATATATCATGAAATGTAATATACGTTTTAAGTTTTATCTCATTAATTTCAAAAAAAATAAAAATAAAAGTTTTATCTCATTAAAATACGCAAAAAATCAACATATATTTATAATAAAAAATGCAAAAATTCAGCTTAGTTCTCAAAACATATTAATGGCAAAAACAGAGTGAATTCATTTTATTGATGCGATATCGAAAAACAGAGTGAATTCATTTATTTTATTGATAATAAAACATTGATTAGAGAAAAATAAAATGGACATAATTTAATTGTTAACTAGAAGGAAATTAGAAATTAGAAAAATAAATCATTCTAGAATTTTAACTAGTTAAACTCTCCAGAAGTGATGGCAAAAATACAATTTATTAACTCTGAGCTTCATTTGGACTTGCCTTTTCCTACTTAGGTTTTGGTCCTTTTGGATGCTGGTGTGAGGCTTCAAGGTTACTTGGTACAATACGGATGGATCAAAGTTACACTTGTCGCCTTGTCGGAAATCATCTATGCAACTGCCAACACTAAATTGGATGCTACGGCGATCAGTAGAGGCAGTGAACATCTACTGAAAGAGCCAAACTCCAACTTTTTGTTTCAAATGCTAAGCTGCTGTAAACAAAAATATACTCCCTCCGTCCCAATGGGATGTTAACGTTTGCTTTTTGCACGGAAACCAATATAGTGGGTGTAATATTGTTAAAATAAATGAAGTAGTGGGTGTAATAGTGTTAAAACTTACTATTTTAGGAAATGTTAACAATCTATTGGGACTTCCCAAAATGAAAAGTGTTAAGAATCAAAAGAGACGGAAGGAGTATTTCAAACAATACATGCACAAAACAGAAAATGTTCAAACATCAATAGTATACAGTACCAATCCCGTCATCATCCCCCTTTATTCTAAATGTAATACGCTCTTTTACTTCCATCAACACCTCTTTATCCATATCTTCATTGTGATAAAAGGGAAAAATCATATTGTCTCCAAATTCAACGACTTCTGTCCTTCTCACAATGGTTCCGTCACGCTCAAATGCTAAGAGTCCATCACTTTTATAATGAAAAATACTATTTAAAATTTCGCCTGCATATGAGTGAGGGTTGAAAGGAGGATGCATCAACCAGGGCACAGGTGCTGCAAATCTCTTTAAACGCCCCTCATCGAACCACGGCCACTCCTTTAACCATGCCTTATGAAGGATGTGGATCACTTCAAATTCATCATCCGTGCCCTTCATCTTGAAATACCTTTCTATTAGCTTCTTTATTGTGGATTTGTACGGAAGATCCTGATATATGACTATGATTCTCTTGCCAACAAGTTGGGAAAATGAAACCTGTAAAGTTAAATAGACAAGACAACATTGAAATACAGAAGTTAGCAAAGCTTAAAGATAAATATTGATCATCCTAATTGTGAAAGTGCTTGCAATTGTTAAATATGTATATAGACACCGATTTGGAATGCTACTCTGAGAACCTTTTTTCTGGACAAAGTAAAAAAGATTTTGAGAACTTTCAAAGACAAAAAAGGAGATAAGAAGAACATACAAAAAACTCACCTGGGAACCGTCATTATGTGTGAAAAGTGAGTCTAGATCCCACAACATCTCTGGCTTCAACTTCTTTACCCTTTCAAGCTCCAAACTGACAGTACTGGAAGTGGTGAATGGGTATGCCGGAACACCATACTTTAACAATATGTTACCACCCAATGGTTCGATAAATTTTCCATGAGGTCCAATAATCACCAGCCATGGATTTGGCGGATGACCTCCCATTGTTTGGGGATATTTGAAGATCCTTTGCAACTTTTTATTACAATCTGTGTCATCGAATGGGAGTGCGAGCCAAGGTATAGACTTAAATGCTTTCAAGAACATAGCTTCATCTGTGCGGCCACCATAGTCTTCATACCAGCCCTGTACATAGACGAGCACAATCTCAAAGTCTTCCCTCGTTTCCAACAACTCGTCATAAACCACCTCAAATTCCTCAGTGGGGTATGATTGATGTAGATATGGACAAAAATATAAACCTACCACCTTATCATCAAGATAATCAAGAAGTACCTGCCAATGAAGTAGAATTAATAAATGAAAAACGCTGATAACGCAAAATATATATATTAGAACATGCAAATGAAAAGACAATATTGCAAAACAGACCAATGTTTAACGATGAAAATGCTGTCAAAATCAACACTTGGTGCTATACAATATATACCTGCTCTCCATCGTTGTCCATGAGATAATCACGTTGAGGAGAGGCCAAGAGCTTTTGAATGGATACAGGCTGCATTTGAACTACATTATCTTCAGAATCAAGGAATTCTATTCTTTCGTTGGTGAAAGGATAACCCGCAGCTCCATACCTAATAAACAAAGGGGTAGAATGACATTGCAAAACCACACCTCTCGGGTCAATGATAAATGAGGGAGGCAGATAAGTTTCCGATATACCAAATATTCTTTGGAGGCGTTGCCGAGATTTTAAATCTGACAACGGGATGGCAGGCCATGGCATCTGAGAGAGTTGTTGTTTTGTGTACTCGGAAAAAATATCGTCTCTATCATCACTAATTGCAACAAAGACAATTTCAAAACCACCTCCTGGCTGTAACTTACTGTATATATCCAACAAGTGTGTTATCACTGCACTCATAGGTTGAAGATCAAGGAGTGACATAAAAAGTAAAACAGTTACTCTATCAGCCAGATCCTTGGCCCCGACCTACAAAAATTAAGGTAGAAAAAATTAGCCAGCTAATTAGTAAGGCATGTATCAACTTGTTTTACAAAGACAGAAGCTCATACGAACAAGGCAAGGGCATGTATCAACTTGTGTTACAAAGACAGATAAATAAATATGAACAAGTACATGTGATAAGGACGTGAACGTAAATACTCCTTATCAACTAGCTAGGTTCGATAAAATTATAGTTTATAAGTTTCATGAAAATGAGTATGGTAAAGTTTTTGAGTTCCAAAAAAATTGTAAATGCCAGACACAAGTGTTCTCTATCTTTGGTTGGTGATGGTGAGATAATGTGTTATAAGGTACACGAGGATGAATATGATGAGTACAAAAATCGAACTGTCAACTCTGTTAGGGCTTTGGTTATGATGATGAATTACACAGTAATGAGAGAAAGAAAGCAGTATTGAGAGAAAGTGGCTCAGGAACAAGAGAGAAAAACTCTCTAAAAACTCACTTTTATTATTCAAATTCAATGTGCCTTACAATGCTCTAAACATGCCTATTTATAGTAATGCTAGAGGTCCTTACATGCAAATATTGAGGTCCTTAAATGCAAATAATTAATGGTAGGTGGAGTAAGTAGTTAGGTATTGTTTTTGACTTTTAATTTTACACATGGGTGGCTATGTGGTCTAAGTCTTGCTTCTCGAAAATCTTGCTTCTGGAATCATACTCCCCGGGTTGGAAAGAACTCGACCTCGAGTTTTAGTGTTCTTCATTGTCCAAATAAGGTGAAAGATCAGCAACATTAAAAGTTGCAGAAACACCATATGTTCCAGGCAGTTCTACTTTGTAAGCATTGTCATTGATTTTCTGCACAACTTTGAATGGTCCATCAGCTCTAGGTGACAACTTGGCATTTGGTTGATTAGGAAATCTCTCTTTTCGTAAATGAATCCAGACCAAATCTCCAACTTTAAAAATCTGTTGCTTTCGATGTTTGTCTCGCTGATTTTTGTATCTGGAATTTTGTTTCTGTATCTGCTCTCGAACTTGTTCATGCAGTTTCTTGATTTCCTTTGCTCGACTATCTGCATCAGAACTGAATTATTGTTTGTTGGTTGACGGAGTCAAATCAAGTGGGCTAAGTGGACGGGTGCCATATACAACTACAAAAGGGCACTTTCCCGTGGACTGATTAGTTGAATTATTGTAAGCAAATTCAACTTGAGCCAGAATAAGATCCCACTGCTTCAAGTTTTTGCCAACAAAACTTCGAAGTAGATTTCCCAATAGTCGGTTGACAGCTTCGGTTTGTCCATCAGTCTGAGGATGGCTCGCACTACTGAACTGCAGCTTAGTTCCCATCTTCTTCCATAAAGTTCTCCAAAAATGGCTTAAAAACTTCACATCTCGATCAGAAGTGATCGTTTTTGGAATTCCATGAAGACGAACTATTTCTTTGAAATACAAATTAGCAACTTGAACAACATCATTGGTCTTTTGACAAGGAATGAAATGGGCCATCTTTGAAAATCTATCCACCACGACCATAATTAAATCTTTCTGACGTTGACTTCGTGGAAGTCCCAAAATAAAATCCATAGTAACATCTTCCCATGGTGATTCCGGTACGGGAAGTGGCATATATAAACCAGTGTTTTGGCGTTTGGATTTAGCCAAATGACAGATTCTGCATCTTTGAATATGCCGATTTATATCTCTTTCCATTCTTGGCCAATAAAAATTTTCCTTTACCAGGGCCATAGTTTTATCTCGACCAAAGTGACTTCCTAATCCTCCATCATGGGCTTCCCAGATAATGGCTTCTCGTAGTGAACATCGAGGAATACACAAAGTCTTCTCTTTGAATAAAAATCCTTCATGCTTGTAGTAATCTTTGGAAGATTGCACTTCAGTAGTATTCCAAATTTTCTGGAAGTCAGGATCATCTGGGTACAACTCCTTGATCATTTCAAAACCAACTACTTTTGTTTGGAGTGTAGACAGTAGAGTATGGCGCCTACTGAGAGCATCTGCAACAACATTTTGAATTCCAGCTTTGTGCTTGATTAGAAATGGATAAGATTGTAAAAACTCACTCCAAGATGCATGTCGACGGCTAATCTTCTGTTGAGAGTTCAAATATTTTAAAGCTTCATGATCAGAATAAAGAATGAATTCTTTATTTAACAGGTAATGACTCCAATGGTGCAAGGCTCGAACAATTGCATAAAACTCCTTGTCGTATGTTGAATACCGAAGTTTAGCATTGTTAAGCTTTTCACTGAAGAAGGCTATAGGATGACCTTCTTGACTTAGAACAACACCAATTCTAGTGTGGGAAGCATCACAGCTAACTTCAAATACTTGATCAAAATTGGGAAGGGCTAATACTGGTGCTTCAGTTAAATATTTCTTCAGCTTGTCAAAACTTTTCTGTGCAGCCTCGGTCCATTGAAACTTGTCTCCTTTGATACAATCTGTGAGGGGAGCGGCAACTGTGCTGAAGTTTTTGATGAATCTTCTGTAAAAAGAGGCTAATCCATGGAAACTTCTGACCTCATGGATTGATTGCGGAACTGGCCAGCTATTGATTGCTTCTATCTTTTTCGGATCAACTCGTATGCCTTCGGATGTGATGATGTATCCAAGAAAAGTAACTTCATTTGTCAGGAAAGCACATTTCTTCAAATTGGCATAGAGTTTTTGTTCACGAAGAGTCTGTAACACTTGTCGGGCATGTTCCAAGTGTTCCTCCTTGTCCTTACTAAAGATCAGAATGTCATCAAAATAGACGACGACAAATTTACCAATAAAGGGTCGAAGGACTTGATTCATAAGTCGCATGAATGTACTTGGCGCATTGGACAACCCAAAGGGCATAACTGTCAATTCATAAAGACCATCTCTTGTTTTAAAGGCAGTCTTCCATTCATCTCCTGGTCGAATTCTGATCTGATGATATCCGCTTCGAAGATCAATCTTTGAAAAGATAGTGGAACCATGTATCTGATCTAGCAAATCATCAAGTCTAGGAATTGGAAATCTGTACTTGATGGTAATTTTGTTGACAGCTCGACTATCAACACACATTCTCCAGCTTCCATCTTTCTTAGGGACTAGAATGGCAGGAACCGCACAAGGACTAACACTTTCCTGTAGTAATCCTTTTTTTAATAATCCTTCAACTTGATTTTGAATTTCAGCATGCTCCTGAGGACTCATTCTGTATGCGGGTCGGTTTGGAATCGTTGCTCCTGGACTGAAATCAATAGCGTGTTGGATGTCTCGCATGGGGGGTAGTCCAGATGGAATGTCTTCTGGAACCACATCGGGAAACTCTTCAAGTAATGGTTTAATTTCAACTAGAACATGAGTCTCCTTATTTGATTCGAATAATAGAAATAAGCTCATGGTTTGAACTTCCTCTATAGCTTCCTCCAGTTGTTTCTTCGTGACTAGGGACACTAATGGTTTGGCTTCCTTCTTGTTTTTATCAAGCTCACTCGGCGGCAGAGTAGCTAGCTTGATTTTTACTCCATCCTTGACAAAAGAATAGGTGTTTGCATAACCGTCATAAAGTACTTGACGATCATACTGCCATGGCCTACCTAGGAGAAGATGACAGGCATCCATAGGCACAACATCACACCATACTTGATCCTGGTACTTCTGACCAATAGAGAATGTCACTAGGCAACGCTTGTCAACTTTGACTTTACTTCCTTTATTGAGCCAATGCAAACTGTAGGGGTGTGGATGAATCTGGGTTGGTAGATCCAATTTTTCTACCATGTAACTTGAAACGACATTTTCACAACTCCCATTGTCTATGATAACATCACAGACTTTTCCTGCAGAAGTGCAACGAGTGTGGAAAATATTGCGTCTCAACCAAGGTTCTTCCTTATTGGCCATTGTGTTTAGGCTTCGTCGGATTACTAAGGACTCACCCTGATCAGCAGTAGTAATTTCTTCATCGTATATTGGATCTGCGTAATATTCTCCTTCAGTGTCTTCTCGAGTCTCTTCTTCCTCATAAACTTCATAGGCTTCTCCTTTGATAATTGTGATGGTTCTCCGGTTTGGACAGTTTGAAGCAATGTGACCAAAACCTTGGCATTTAAAGCATTTACTGGCCTTGTTTTTGTTTTCTGTAGAAATGGTTTTAGGAGAGGGTTGGGTGGAAGAGCTGGCTTGGTTGGTAGGTGGCTTCTGATTGTAAGGTGGTTGGTTTGCTGGAAAGAAATTTTTCGTGGTAGGTAGCTGCTTCTCTACTCGCGTAGCAAGACGAATAACATCTTCTAACGACCAATATTGTTGAAGTTCAACACGATCAACAATATCAGTATTTAATCCTCCGAGGTATCTGGCAATGGTCTGCTCCTCTTTTTCTTGTATATCACACTGCATCATCAACTTCTCAAATTCTCTTGTGTATTCTTCGACTGATAAATTCTTCTGACGAAGATTTTGCAGTTGGATAAACTTGTCTTGGTAGTAGTGAGGAGGAAGAAACATTCGGGTTAATTCCTTTCGCATTTTTTCCCATGTTTTGATCTTGCTTTTTCCTTCTCGATCTCGCCTTTTTTTAAGATTTTCCCACCAAATGGAAGCATGTTTCCTTAATTTCACAGCAATAATCTTCACCTTTTTTTCTTCGTGAATATCCTTATATTCAAACACCCTTTCGACTGTTTGAAGCCAATCGATGAAATCATCCGGTTGAAGTCTTCCTTCAAAGTTAGGAATGTCAACTTTAATGTCATCATGTCTGACTTGCGGCCTTTGAGGTCGACGATTTCTAGGTGTTGAAGAATCAGTGGAAGATTCTTCATCTTCTGGTTGACGCTCGTTTAACAAGACTTGTTGGGCTTGCAAAGCATCTTGAAGTTCCTGAATTTGTCTCCGCATGTCCGCCATTTCAACGTCTCGCAGAGGTTGTCTTCGTGGAGGCATGTTGAAAAATAAATTTTCAGTGAACAGTGCTCGTGAACAGTACCGTATGAACAGTACCGTATGAACAGTGTCGTATGAACAGTGCCGTATGAACAGTGTCGCATGAACAGTACCGTATGAACAGTGCCTTCTTCTCCGGTGATGAACAGTGTCGTCTTCTCCGGCGATGAACAGTGAATAGTGAACAGTAACTTCCGACTAAAAATAGTGACCGGAATTTCTGTTTTTTTTCACTCAACTCCGGGATCTAAAAACTTGCTCTGATACCAAAATATGGCTCAGGAACAAGAGAGAAAAACTCTCTAAAAACTCACTTTTATTATTCAAATTCAATGTGCCTTACAATGCTCTAAACATGCCTATTTATAGTAATGTTAGAGGTCCTTACATGCAAATATTGAGGTCCTTAAATGCAAATAATTAATGGTAGGTGGAGTAAGTAGTTAGGTATTGTTTTTGACTTTTAATTTTACACATGGGTGGCTATGTGGTCTAAGTCTTGCTTCTGGAATCAGAAAGAAAGTGTGATGATTACAGAAGCTAGCTATGTGATCTTTAAGCATGGTAAGCTGCCAACAAAATTTAAACCAAGAACAAAATTCTATCGGAGGATGCAGATATAAGATAAGAGAGCTAGTACATACCTGCTTATTTTCCTTGTAATTGATGAGATAGTTCCTTTTTTCAGTGAAAAGAAGATCCGATAAGTCGAGTGTATCACCAACTTGAATGGTGCTAGTAGTAGTAGGTTGATCTTGATCCAAATCGCTATTGGTATTGTTCTTGTTCCTCTTATTTGAGTCCATAATTGTTGAATTTTCCTCATCAATAGTCCTCTTATTATGATGATGTTGTTGTTGTTTACCCATCGTCATTGAAGATGAAGATGATTTTAACTCTGATTTGAGACAGTTCTAAGTTAGCCTACAAGATGTGTTGTTGTGTAGTATATATATATAATTCGTTTTAATTTTAATTTTGAAATAAGATATGATTATAAATTTTAAAATCAATATCCTACAAGAATTTGAATTACAATTCAATTTTAACTTTATATGTTCTTTAGCTTGGATTGGAGAATACATCCATCTAGTATACATCTATACTATCTATACTTACTATATTATATATTATAATAAGCAAAATGGGGTATAATTTGTAGTTGGTTACCCTTTTTTGGTTATCCCCATTTTTGGTTATCCCTCATTTATCACCGTTAGATCAGCAACTCAAATAGATCATGACCGTTAGATATAACAATACTAAAAGTTGTTATATCCAAAGGTTCAAGGTTCGATTCCCACCAATAACATATTAATTTATATTTAATACTTTTTGGTTATCCCTCATTTATCACCGTTAGATCAGCAACTCAAATAGATCATGACCGTTAGATATAACAATACTAAAAGTTGTCATATGTAAAGGTTCAAGGTTCGATTCCCGCCAATAACATATTAATTTATATTTAATACTAAAAATTATTATATATAAAGATGTAAGGTTAATCAATAACATATTTAAATTAATATTTATAATATTATATTATATTATAAATAAATTATAAAAAATTAAAAGTAAGCACGGACTATAAGCTAGTAAAGATAATTATAAGGTTTTGGGAACCCGAGGGGGAAGATGGAGAGCTCAATGTCTTTGTCAAAATGCCGGAAAAGGTTAAGTGAGTCCGATGTAAATCAGTTTGTAAGTTATTTACCGGAGGAGCTGATAATGAATATACTGTCATGGTCATGTGTTACATCATTGCTCCGATGTAAATCAGTTTCTAAGTTATGGTTATCAATTATTTCGAAACCTGAATTTATCAAAGCTCAACACATCAATTCTCTAAATAAAATACCCTCCTCTATCCTTTTGATCACTTCAAGAATAGGAGTAGACAATGATGAATCATACGGACTTTGTGACGCCACTATTGTCTACCCTCGAGAAGACGAAACACAAGAAATTTCGATTCCCCTGATTCCCCCTTTCGATAATTTGATATTTGTAGCGTCATTCAATGGTATTGCTTGTGTCTGTAATGCTATTTATAGTGATATTTGTAGCGTCGCTGTGGTGCTTGAATCTATTCGTGATGGATCACTTGATGAAAAGGAAGTCAGTCTATGGACTATGGAAGCGGTTTGTGATGAGGTGTTTTGGAACAAAATTGTTAGAATTGTGGCTTGAATACTATTCCTCCGGCGGCACCACCTACCCCCACCTACCACACCTAACCCACCTACCACACCTACCCCCTTAGATTTTGTCTATAAATAAGAAATGCATGTAAGCATTTGAAATCATCTGAGGCATCTGAAAATCTCTGTAAATCTGTTTATCCTCAAGATCAATAAACTATTTCTCTTCTGCATATAATCTTTCTTGCTTCCGTTATAACAAACTGGTATCAGAGCTTTTGGTTGAAGCTGCTGCAAAATTTTCGCCGGTTTTTTTTTAACTCGTCGGAATTTTTTCATCACCGGAGAAGACGACACTGTTCATCGCCGGAGAAGACGACACTGTTCATCGCCGGAGAAGACGACACTGTTCATACGGTACTGTTCATACGGCACTATTCACGGGTACTGTTCATACGGCACTTTTCACGGTACTGTTCACAGGTACTGTTCACCGGCACTGTTCACGGGTACTGTTCAGGCGGCACTGTTCACGGGTACTGTTCAGGCGGCACTGTTCACGGGTACGGTACTGTTCACATATACGATACTGTTCACGTATACGATTCTGGGAGAAAGATGTCTGGTGGTATTAGCTTCAAGGTTGATAAATTTACTGGGAGAAATAGTTTCAGTCTGTGGCAAATCAAGATGCGTGCTCTATTAAAGCAACAGGGGCTCTGGGCGCCGTTAAAAGGAAAATCGACGACAGTTCCTGAAAACGCTGAGATGGCCATTCTGGAAGAAAAGGCACATTCAACAATTCTGTTGTGTCTTGCAGATGACATTATTACTGAAATCGCGGAGGAGGATACCGCGTCTGGTCTGTGGTTGAAGCTTGAAAGTCTTTACATGACGAAGTCTTTAACAAACAAGTTGTTGCTGAAGCAACGTCTGTTCAGTCTGCGAATGCAGGAAGGTATGCCTCTTCGAGATCACTTAGATCAGTTAAACACAAGTTTATTAGAATTGCGTAATATTGATGTTAAAGTTGAAGATGAGGATGCTGCTTTGATTCTGTTAGTTTCTTTACCATTATCGTATGAGAACTTTGTGCAATCGTTTATTGTTGGTAAAGATACTATTTCTCTAGAGGAGGTTAGATCTGCTCTTCATTCTAGAGATCTGCGCCATAAGGCGGCTGGTACAGGTGCAGATAATCATGCTGCTGGGTTGGTAGCTAGCTGGAGTAATGGACATTGAAAGTCGGGGAAGAAATCAGTTCCTAAGGGTCCAAAACCTAATGATATCTGTAATTACTGTAAAGAGAAGGGACACTGGAAATCTGACTGTCCCAAGAAAAAGAAGCAACAGGATAATTTGACAGATACTGCTGCTGTAGCTGATGCTACTTCTGAAGAAGATATTGCTCTAGTTGCTGTCAAGGACACACATCACTCTGATGTGTGGATTCTTGATTCTGGAGCTTCTTATCATATATGTCCGCGCAGGGAGTGGTTTGCAACCTACGAGCGAGTAGATGGTGGCAAGATTTCTATTGCTAACAGTTCTGCTTGTGAGACGGTTGGAATAGGCTCGATTAAAATTCGGACACATGATGGTAAATTCTGCACATTGAATGATGTTAGGCATGTTCCACTAATAACAAAGAATCTGATATCTTTGAGTATGTTAGACATCAAAGGTTTCAGTTTTCAAGGTGAAGGTGGAGTTTTACATGTCCACAAGGGTTCTGATGTGGTTCTGAAAGGTGTTAAACGTGGTACCTTGTATCTTCTTCAAGGTTTTACGTTATCAGGTTCTGTTGCTGTCGCGTCCTCGGAGAAGATTAAGAGGATGCAAACTGATAATGGTCTGGAATTTTGCTCATCTGAGTTTGATGAGTTCTGTAAGAATGAAGGGATTTCTAGGCATCATACCGTCAGGGATACACCACAGCAGAACGGTATAGCAGAGCGTATGAATCTGACACTTCTGGAGAGAGAATGGATTTCTAGGCATCATACAGTCAGGGATACACCGCAGCAGAATGGTGTAGCAGAGCGTATGAATCAGACACTTCTGGAGAGAGCTAGGTGCATACTCTCTAATGCTGGACTAACTAGAATATTCTCGGCAGAAGCAGTTAGTACATCAGGTTATCTGATAAATCGTGGATCTACGATTGTTTCAGAAAGTGGTGGTGTTGAGAAACAGGTGGAGCAGGAAGTCACTCAAGATGAGAGTGAACCACAACAAGAAGTTCAACAACCACAATCAGAATCAGAATCATCAGTTTCAGTAGTGAATCAGCACAGTTTGGCTCTTGATAGATCAAGGAGAGCTAATTATGGGGTGCCTCCCAAGAGAATTGTGGTGAGCAAAGTGGGTACTGCTGATAACCCAGCTGATATGCTCACCAATCCGGTTCCATATAGCAAGTTTCAACATTGTTTGGACTTGTTAAATGTTTGGAGTTGTTGATTGCCCTTTTGAGGGCAAAATCTGAGGCAGAAGAGTTTTTTCTGGTACATCTGGCATTATTATGATGCATCTGGTACATCTGGAAGATTTTTTTTTATCTGGTACATCTGGCATTATTATGGTGCATCTGGAAGAGTTTTTTTTATCTGGTACATCTGGCATTATTATGATGCATCTGGTACATCTGGAAGAGTTTTTTTTTATCTGGTACATCTGGCATTATTATGATGCGTCTGGTACATCTGTTATCTGTTTTTTGTGAGAGGATTCAAGTCAAGGTGGAGATCTATTATCTGGTACATCTCGCATTATTATGATGTGTTTGGTACATCTGTTATCTGTTATTTGTGAGTATTCAAGTCAAGGTGGAGATTTGTTAGAATGGTGGCTTGAATACTATTCCTCCGGCGGCACCACCTACCCCCACCTACCACACCTAACCCACCTACCACACCTACCCCCTTAGATTTTGTCTATAAATAAGAAATGCATGTAAGCATTTGAAATCATCTGAGGCATCTGAAAATCTCTGTAAATCTGTTTATCCTCAAGATCAATAAACTATTTCTCTTCTGCATATAATCTTTCTTGCTTCCGTTATAACAAAAATCTTCACTTTTGACGCTGGTTTCGACAACATAGATTGGGTGTTTCTGTATTCTGGTGCGAATAAGTTTGTTGGAAAAACTAGATTAGGTCAAGTGTTGTATGACTATCGGAAGAAAGAGACTAAATATATTAGACTTCCATCTCAAAGCTTTCACGTAAAAGCTCTCAAGCACACCGAGACCTTCCTTTCAGTTGAACAATTTAATGGAGTCAACGATAGCTGAATGCAGATACCAATTACTACTGTTAGTAGTACTTTTTGATTTATGCTTTCAATGCAGAATATGTTATGTTATTCGTCTAGATTGTAGATAGCTTAACTGCTTCTAATGTATTCATGTTCGTTTCTGTACCTATGCACACCTAAGCTACTTGAAGATATCTATAAGGCATGGATTTATAACTATGATCGATTACAAAACTGCTGCTTTAAAAATATACATATGTTATAGATTAATCGAAGGAAGTGACTCTGAATCAATTCTGTACATGTGTAGCCAGTAGCTAGTACCTATCTATTCATTTTGAATATGGTGAAGGATGAAGAGATGTAATTTAATCTTGAAAATGCTAGTGATTCGATACTTTTGTTCATGGCTAGCTACTACATTTTAACTGCTACTTGTTTCTTTGCAGGCATTAATTGTTTACTCATAGCAGAGTTCTCTGCTGTGATAATGCAGAAAAATTAGGGTTTTACATGCAACTATGCAAGTTGTTTGTAGAATATTTGAGGATCTAATTAAGATTCCTTCTCAAAATAGGGTCCTGGTCCCTGACAATTGATTGTCAGGGACCGTTTATCCGACAATCTGCTTCCTGGCCGTTGGATCGTTGATCCAACGGCCAGGATTTTAAAAAAAATTTCGACCTGTCCGCGCTTAATTTCCGCGGAGCGCTACCCTTCCGCACTTATTTTCCGCGGAACAGTCTAATCATTCCGCGTTAAAAAACCGCGGAACGACTGGAAAAACTGATATACACGATTTAGCCCATTTTAACCCGTATAACCCGTAAAATCTGAAAATCCCTAACTGTGTGCGATTGAAGGCGATTGAAGGTGCGATTGAAGGTGCGATTGAAGGTGGTTTTGCTGCGATTCGAAGAATGGAGGGTGGAAGGAAGGATTATGAAGAAAGGTATTTCTAATTTACTGTTTGAATTGGGGTTTAGGGTTAGGGTTCTCAGTTGGGAAGAAATTGGGGGTTTAGGGTTAGGGTTCTTAGCACATTCGATTGCATTCATTTCGTAGTGCGAATGTATGTTAATTCCATTGCATTGGTATGAAATGTGGGTTTGTGTATGTATGAATTCGAATTAATTGTTCTAAATTCAAATGGAACGAATTTAGTAAATAATTATTGGAACGAATTTGTGTATGTATGAATTCGAATATATGTTCATATACTGTGATTTTATATGCTTGTGACCTAATAATAATAAAAGAGTTTCTCTTGATTTTATATGCTTGTGACGACATTCTTTACGAACTACTAGAAGCATTTAATCAAGGGAAAAAAAATTATGAAATAAGGTCCTTGCTAACTAAAGATATCAGTGTGCTGAATCCCTTATCATTGACGAGATAATGATGCTAGATTCATTTACATCTAGTGTGTTGAAATTCTAGGAGTAATAATCAAACAAAAGAAGGTAAATCAATTAACTAAAAAAATCATAAAGGCTACAAACCAAAGAGGTTGTGAACCTCTAAATAAATGAAGGCCTAAAATAAATCAACACTGTTATACGAAAATAAACGTCCACCGACGACATTCTTTACGAACTACTAGAAGCATTTAATCAAGGGAAATCATAATCATGTGTGCTGGATTAGGAAAAAAAAAGGGGTAACTTAATCGTCGAATAGAACTTGCACATCACCATACTACCTCCCCCCAAACCTTATTCTCAATTTTTTGATATAAATTGGACTCCAAATTAATTTAACATTCACAATTCTAATCTACGGGAAGACTATATTAAACTAAATCATACGAAGGGTGTGGTAGAGAGCGAGACATCAGTATCTAACTCCATATTTTATAGCTTTAGCAATTGCTAGTTAGTATACTAATCAATCCTAGAGTTGCGGTTGAGCAGTCTAAAAATACCCAATACAGACCAAACAACGTCACCTAGCTTAGTAAAATTCCACTCAAAACTTAAGCATCAACTAAACAACATCAAAATGTATGTAATATGTATATATGGACACAGAAACATGTACAGTAAAATGATTAAATTAAAACATTAATATTGCAAAATCATATATAAATAAATAAACACTTTGTTGTGATTAGATGGCAGATAATTTGATAGATAGTAGGTACAACTCTGTTACAGTTTGATAGATAGTAGGTACAACTCTGTTACAGTTTTTCAGTCTGGACTCGTCCTTGTTTGAACTTTTAATGTGAAGTATGCCAGGAAAATTTCTCTGTTGCAACTTTCCTTGTCATACATATGCCTGTCCTTGTCCTTGTTTGTCCGTATGTATGGACATATGCCTGTCCTTGTCATACATATTTTAGTGCATTCTTTGTTAGTAATAATCTGCACATTGGGATTAGATGGCAAATTACTAATCTGATTTTGTTTAAATTGTGGATGTTTCAGGTTGGAGGACGTATTGCCGGGCCCTATTAGTCATACGGTTATATTCAACAATGACTATCATGTGAGTCAGGATGTGTGGAGGGGTGTTGACAGGGGCACCTTACAGTGTTTTTGTGGTAATAGATTGATGCGCAGTTGGGTTTTGAATGATGCGCAGAAGCAACTATTGGTGATGACTGGATTTGGGTTGTTTGTTAATAATGGAGTGGTGCTTCAGAACGATACTGCACTCATCACAGCCCTTGTGGAGCGGTGGCGGCCCGAGACTAATACTTTCTTCATGAGGCAGGGTGAGATGACAGTGACATTGCAGGATGTCCATTACATTTTGGGATTGCCTACTATTGGTCAGCCGTTGGTTGGGCGTGCAATCGATAATCCTCAATCATATTTTGGTAGAAATTGGTTTGAGGAGCTTTCTGAGGCGGAGATCGAGAAGGCTTATGGTAGAGGAGGCATAAAATATACTTGGTTGCATTCTATGTATGGGGGGGATCCTGGTGATGACCCGGACAGGATTGTTCTACACACACAGGCGTACTTGATGATGGTTGTGGGGTCAGTTTTGTTTCCTACTAGTAGTAGGAATGTGGTGCATCCGAGGTACATTGCGCCTCTCCTCTACTTGGATAGTATTCACACATATTCTTGGGGGTCTGCTGTCTTGGCATACTTATACCGGGGTCTTGAGCATGCATCGAAGAAGGGAGCCCAGAGTATCAGTGGTTGCTTGCTTCTGTTGATGATATGGTCTTATCAGAGGTTCGATATTGGACGGCCTATTCCAGATCCTACACGGGATAATTTCCCCCTTGCTGAGTATTGGGCTAGTTCGAGGGTGCCGAAAAAGGGGGGAGATAATGTTACTGAGGAGGCAGAGGAGGAGGAGGAGGAGGAGCAGCCTGTTCAGGGCAAGGGGAAGGGAAAGGGAAAGGGAAAGGCGAAGGTGAAGGGGAAGGGGAAGTTAGTTGAGGATGACTTGCTTGAGGAGGCGGGAGATGAGTTGCTTGATGAGCATGTGGTGTTGGGTAAACGGAGTAGACGTCATGTTAGTAAGGGGCCGCATCATAGCTTGCCACACTACCGGGGTGAGTTTGATGGATTTGCAGGGGAAAGGGTTAACTGGACCCCTTATGATCATTTCTGGGATTCTGATGATGAGGGTCCAGATGAGGATTGGGAGGGTTTTTATGCCGGCTCTGCTAGGGTTGCACTTGTTCATTATGATATTGTTGAGTATCAGCATGCTGACAGGGTTATGAGGCAGTTAGGGTTGAGGCAGGGGATTCCTAGGTCTCCGGTTGACATGACAGCATATAGGGGGGCTAAAGTTAGTTTTGTGGCCCTTGATTGGATGGCTGTATGGTTTGCTGAGATTGGGGAGTGGTACAGATTTGCTGATAGGCCCGGCGATGTTGACTTGGATGATTCTCTTCATGTTTCTGAAGCAGACTATATGGCATGGTACCTTGACATATCCCGGATGCGGGTCGGGAAGCCCCAACCACATCCACAGGAAGAGTATGCTACTCGAGAGTTGTTTAACAACTTGAAGGCCTATGAACTTGTGAGTTTTGTTTCTTATATATATTTGTTCTCTTTGCACCTTTACTAATTGATGTTAATGTTTTAATGATGCTTATCATCTTGTGCAGATCATGAAGGGGTTGGAATTTGCACAAAAGATAGATTGTTCCATTCCTGAGGAGTACAAGGAGGAGTTTGGGAGGATTGCACCCACCTTCTTAGAGCCTTTCTGTAGCTTCATGAAGGAGGTTCGAGGTCCGGCCTATACAATGCCAAAGTTTGAAAATGTTCAGTTACGGGGTAAGGCGAAGGAGACTCCTATGACAGGCATCGATGATCATGATATCATAAAGCTAACACAGCCTTCCCAGCATCTGTCACAGACTCCCATGGATGTAGATGAGCCATCTTCTTCGAGGCCGGAGAAGCTTGGTGTACGTCGTGTGGTGGAAAGGAAATGGCAGATCAATAAACCACTCAAGGAGAATAAGAAAGACAACATCAAGTATACATGGGGATGGGGTGATGGGGTGGTCAAAGCAAAGGGGGGAATTTGGCATAAAAAGTATAATTTGAATGAGATTGCGATGTTATCTTTGGCACCCGGGAGTTGGATAGATGACCGGGTTATCTACACATACATGGTATTCATTGATCTTACACCCATTTTATATAGTAATATGCATTGATACTGCCATCTTGCTTATGAACTAATGTTGTTTATTTGTTTGTGTTCTTGCAGTGTTTGCTACGAGCCCGTGAGGAGGACATTTTGTTGGAGAACGTGTTCGAGCGCAAGCCTACCTACTATTTCATGGACCCCTTTTTTATGAACTTTGCCAAGGGTGTGGACACTAGGCGTGAGAGTAAGGCACTAGCCAGGTTTTATCTTCAGTGGGCCACTTGTGGTGTAGGTCCACCCATAAACAAGGTGGATTTCATTTTTGTCCCCGCCCATGTCACTGGAAATCATTGGGTATTGTTTGTTTATGCTGTGAAGAATTGGGGGGTAATTCTACTAGATCCACTGTACGAGGATGCTGAGTATCCGACGGAGGAGCGAGTCATGGTATTCATTCTTTCTTTATGTTCGCTTTTTTTATTTCCTTCTAACTTTTGTTTCTAATGAGTTGTACTATATTTTAGGTTCGAGTACTTCCGGGCATGTTGAGATATCTTGATAGGAATTCCATGACCGTACCGAAGGAGGAGCCGAGTGTTCAAGCATGGAGTGATAGGCCGAAACAGAAGAATAGTACGGACTGTGGCCTCTTCGTGATGAAGTACATGGACTACCTCCTGCAAGGCTATGAGATTGACTCATTGGTGTGGACGGACGAAGACATTGAGATTTTCCGTTATAGGATTGCCATTGAGATTCAAAAGGGAAAGGCTAGACGAATTCCGGGCTTCCTTATGCGTCAGAGGATCGAAAATGCGTAGTTTAGTTCGTTTTCATTATTTTATTGTAGTTAGTTAGAACCTCTCTATGTTAATAGAATTGAAAACATTGATGTACTTGACTTAGTTGCAATGAAATACATGGTTTATTTGGTTTATATCGGTCGTTTATCGACCGTGTCCCTTCCCGTTTCCCCCATAAATTTTTGTAGTTCCATATTATATTTGGTTTATTTGGTTTTATTTGGTTTATTGGTTTTATTTTCATTGGATTTGGAGGAGATGAAATTTTTCATGTTTTGTGAATTTTGGGCGATTTTGGCCATATTTTGGAGTCTCCGTAAATTTTGTGAAATTTTTTTTTCTTAATTTTCTTGCAGAGACAGGTGCAGAATAGCTGCAGTATTTGTGTGACCTGTTTTGTACAGGTGGGAAGTGCAGGAAACAGGCAGTTTTTGAAAAAAAAAAACCAGGACGTTCCGCGATTATTTTCCGCGGAAGGGCATACTGTTCCGCGATAAATATCCGCGAAATGGCAGAAACAGAGTAAAACAGGGGAAAACAGGGGAAAACAGCCTGCATGTTTGTAAAATTTTGCACTAACTTTTGGAAGTTAGTGCCAAATCTGTCGAAAAAAATGTCATTCCACTTTGTAAAATCTTAAAATGTTATAATAAGTGAATTTTTGGAAAAAAAAACATTAACTGTTTTAATTTATAAAAAAATCAAAATTCCTTAAAAATTGCCTAAATTAAGTTTATTTTGGAATTTTTGAAATGACCTTTACACTCTTGAAATTTTTTCAGATCACTTTGTAAAATCTTAAGATGTTATAATAAGTGAATTTTTGGAAAAAATAACATTAATTGTTTTAATTTATAAAAAAGTCAAAATTCCTTAAAAATTGCCTAAATTAAGTTTATTTTGGGATTTTTGAAATTACCACTACACTCTTGAAAATTTTTCAAAACACACCGTACATTCTTCAACCATTATGACATGGAAATTTGGATATAAATTTCAAAACACACCGTACATTCTTCAACCATTATAAATTACATTCATTTCATTATAATTAAATATGACATGGAAATTTGGATATAAATTCAAAAATAAAACCACAACAATTCCAAATACTACAACATAAATTAGTACATCATAAGAGTTACAATTCCAAATATTACAACATAAAATTACTACATCATAAGTTGAAGAAAGTGTTCAAAAGAAAATGCCCTTAAAATTACAAATTTGCTTCATCTAACCAAATATGCCTAAAATATTGGAGAAGCCGGCCGACAAACGGTGAGTCGGAGTACCGGGAGGAGCATCCACCTTGACAAACGCGGCAACTTGGTACAAGACAACAACACAACCTTCACGGATGACGCCACTAGCAATGGCTTTGTGAGTGCTTGTGTCGTTCCAAAGAGAGACATGTATAGGGATTGATCCATCATAGAGATAAAATGTTGCCCAACAACGAGGATGATTACTATCCTTTACGTGGGAAACCCATCCCTTGACAAATGCCACACGCTTTTGATCACGTGTGCAACCTTCGCGAGGCCTGAATTTGTAAATCTCACTAATATTGTCACAATAGTCAAGAAGTCCACCATCCCAATCGGAAATCCTCCACTTGCCTTCGGTGTCCTTCCCCAAGTTTAAGACGGGGAAAAAGTAGGGCTCCACAGTATACGCTACCTTCTCCATCATTTCTTCGGTGGCCATCCAACGGCATGCTTCGGTCCAATTCTTTGACCTATAAGCCTCTTCCTCCGGAGGATATAACTCACTATCCTCCTCCTCAACAATCGGTGGGGGCTCAAGTGGTTCCCCCATTATGTCATAGTACTCTGGTAAATTACGACATATTTTATCCGCTGCATTGTCCGAAAGATCACTAACGTATGACTCACTTCCCCCGGAAGAAGCCGAGAGTGAATCACTAACATGCGAAACATCCGAAACATCACCACTATCCATGTTACCTATACATGACAATAAAAAGGATTTTGTTAGATACATAGAAAAGGACATAATGTAAATGACAAAACAAAAAAGTAGAGATTTTTAACAATTACAATTGACCACTTTGAGCTTTTTCTACATTTTCACCACTTTTTTGAGCTTTTTCTACATTTCCAACATTTTCACCACTTTTTTGAGCTTTTTCTACATTTTCAACATTTTGACCACTTTGAGCTTTTTTAAGATCTTTCTGTACTTTTGCACAAGTTCTAATATCATGCCCTTCCAATTTACAACGTTTGCATTTCCTCGGGGCCTTATGAAGTGTCTCTATTGGACTTTTGAAACGATGCTCTTTCTTCCTTCCTTTTGTTTGTGAGACAACGGGATCAAAGATTGCCTCATGCAAGTCATGACCACCTTCTTCAGTTGCTTTTGTGCCAACTTCACTCCTCACTTGTTCAATTCCATCAACTCCCATATTTTCAAGAATTTCGGTTTCCCGATTCATGACGGAGACGGCGTACTCGTAACGCTCCTTTGATGCCATGCTACTATGACAAAATGCCATAGTAAGTAAAGTCATGTTGTTGAATCTTTCGGTAGGAGTCAAATCATGGGATGATGTTTCTTCTCCGGTCAAATGGTAAGGCAACACACCATCAATTCTATTAGCATCCTTAGTCCACCGTCTTCTCAAAAAGGCCTCGGGTATTTCGGAAACACATCTCTTTGTCAACACGGCAATAATATGTCGACACGGGATTCCCAAATATTCATACATTCTACACTTGCAACTACCACTTAGAGACATTTTGTTGAATGTAACAAGATAAGTAGTTCTTTTCTCGGGATCCACCAATTGCCTAAAGCATTTGTAGTATGTATTTTCATCTTCTTCCAATGAACGATCTCTATCGTTGTCCACGAAGTATGTTGTAGCTTCCATCAATTGCTCTTGAAATTTTCTGAACATGGTTTTGGTGTATATGGAAGCACCATGTTGCTCTAAAGCGGTCTTCATTTTTATCCCACGACAAGTTTGACGAGTCTTGTAATCCTCTTCTTTCTCCCGCATAAATTGTCTCTCCAAAGCTTTTTGAGCATTTTCAACAAATTCCTTCAAACCCGTGCACGAACTAACATAGCTATCAAAAAATGCATTCATTCCCTCGCTCCTTGAAGTTGTGGTTTGACCCGCAGAGAAAGTGTTTCGAGTGAAGGCCTTGATCCATTTATGCTTCAAATTGTACAATCCTTGTAGCCATGTATTATCTTCCAATTTGTACTTCAAAACCAATGCTTTCCATCTATCCTCAAACACATCTTCGGTCAATGAGTTGTATATGCAATTGTTGAAATCAACTTTGAAACTTTCCGGGTACTTGGAGTAGTAACTTGCAAGTTTTTCGGGGAATTTGTTACTAATGTGCCAAGTACACAACAAATGGGTGGTCTTAGGTAGTTGTGAAGCAATAGCCCCGGCCATGGCTTGATCTTGATCGGTAATGATGGTCAAGGGATGTTTGTTTCTGACCGCCTCGAGCCAACTACCTAATACCCATTCAAAACTTGTTTTGATTTCATCCCTCATTAGTGCAAATCCAAAAACAACCGATTGATAGTGATGATTTACCCCGGTGAAAGGAACAAATGGCATGGCATACCGATTGGTTCGGTAAGTGGTATCAAATGCAACCACATCCCCAAAATTTTTGTATGCCATCAAAGAACGGTGATCAACCCATACTAGACATTTCAACCTTTGCTCTTCATCAAGTAATGTCCTAATGTAAAATTTGCCACCACTTTCTTCTTTCAACCGATTCAACAAGTCTAACCCCGCTTGAGCATCATTAACATCTAAATTATTTTTCCTAAACTCACGTACCACATTCCTTACATGTTGTCCATCAAAACCTACATGTTGTTGTCCACCTTTCAAATTGCCAAAAATGGACATTTGTTGCCTAGGAGGAACACCCGACATATATAATGTTTTCATTAGATTTCTTTGTGCCGCGGTTACATGTCTCTCCCTTCGAATCAAATTCATTTTAGAAGGTGTCACAACCTCGTGATTGTGCTCCAACTCTAGTGCGGTTATCTCCCAATGAGTTGTTTTTTTTTTATTCACGACATACATTCTAACCTTACAACCACATCTAGGAAGAACATCTCGACGCCGTTTACCTTTAGTACTACTACCCATAAAAATTTCATCGTCATTAACACCTCCTTTATCCTTATTTTCCCCCGATAAATTACAAACAAATAATCGAGCATAAATCTCTTTATTTTTAACACGATTTTGTGTTTCTTGAATTTTAATTGCAAATCCATTTTTCAAGGCATACGCTCTAAACAAATTCTCCGCGGCTTCTAAATTATCAAACCTTTGGTGCAAATAAGGAATATTAACTTCTTCATCAACATTTTCATGCAATTTTTCATCTTTACCATGATCATCATCAACAAAATCATCATCATCAACAATATTAACATACTCTACATCATCACTAACATTAACATCAACATCAACATCATCACTAACATTAACATCAACATCAACATCATCTAAACCCTTAAACACATCAACATCATCAATTTTTTTTGATTTTTTCCTAGGTTTAAACTTAGCAAACATCTTATCCGCCATAATAATAACAAAAAAAGAATTGCAAGAAATTACCCAATAAAATGAATGACCTCAATCTCTCTAACTCTTCAATCTTCTCTTCTTTTCCCCCTTTTCAATGCCAAACAGATTTTTTTCAAGCAAAAATGATCATAAATTGGTCTATTAGGTTACATATGGCGGGAGGGGTATTTTGGTCTTCTGCCATTCCACGGAAAATATGCGCGGAATGAATTTTAAAATTTCCAGGTTCCGCGGAAAATAAGCGCGGAAGGGTAGTGCTCCGCGGAAAATATGCGCGGAAGGCCTAAATTTTTTTTTTAAATCCTGGCCGTTGGATCAACGATCCAACGGCCAGGAAGCAGATTGTCGGATAAACGGTCCCTGACAATCAATTGTCAGGGACCAGGACCCCTCAAAATAATATCTTAAATTTCCATTCCATGCAATTTGTTTCGGACTTTCTTTGCGAATTCTGTGATCTTGATAACTCTTTGTAAATTATAGGATCTTAATAACTCTTTTTAAACTCTAAGATCTTCATCTAGTTGACTCTCTTATCTCTTGAGCAACACAGTTATGATTTATGTGTCTCTCTTCTCGTAGCATCTATCTTGCTTCATCAGTAGTTGGAGGCTTGATTCCGAGCTGGGGTTACCAAGGCTGGCGATGTCTGCTACTTCTGTTATGGAAGATGGTTCTGCAGTGGCAGCACCTGCACCAAGAATTTTGCTAAGGAGATGCTGCTGTGATGCTGGTGCCGAAGAATTAAACCTCCTATCCTAATTGATGTTGTGCTACTGCTGTTGCGGAATCTATTGATTCTTGTTTCGAGGAGAGAGCACATTGCCTTTAATAGCTAATTCGCGGGACAACAATTTATGATCTTGGAATCCTAGAGGGGTCCTGGGACAGTACCCAACTCTGTTTCACTTTCCAACAGTAATCCACAGTGGCGCTTTTTCCCTTAAAAGTTCATCAGGACTAGCAGAAGATGCAACAACTGGGGCCTGAGATGAATGGGTTCTTACTACTAGAAGCTGGCAAAGATTGCATTAACACCATTTTATCAACGACAAAACATTTAGGTCTCGTTTGTTTCAATGTAGCTCTACTATATAATTGATAATTTATTGCAACTTAAATGGGTTACGGTGTTTAATTTGATGAATTCAAAATTGGATTAACTTGTGGTACTAAAAATTATATAACATATTATAATCACATATATTTTAAATTCATCAAAATTAACAATATAATTTTAGGTCATCAAACACGAACACTTCAATTTTCCCATGGCTTATAACTTAGTTTCATGCATTTTGTACATGTTATTCTGTAATTCTAGAGTTGACGAAACCAACGATAGCTGTGGCTAATACAGTGAGAGATATATATTTAGGGTTTTATTGAGAAAATGAGGGGTTTAGTAAAATTGATGATTCGGTGCAATTTTTTTTGCAGAAGAAGCAGTAGTAGTATTAAATTGTAGAATGCTACAAACTAATCATACCGCTCATGGCATGATCATTATAAAAATAGTTATAATCATGCTGAATATGTTGCTAAGTACAAGAGATTATTATAATTCTAAAGCTCTGGCCTCTAAATCTTCATTCAGACCTACTCAGACGTGGTACCACTACAGAGGTATGTTTTTGATCTAACTGCTGCTGTTATTCTCTGTATTTGTATCTTCTTCTTTTTTTTTATATCATTTGTTGGGTTATAATTTGTTAAGACTTGATGATAATAAAATTATGGGAAATGCTAACCATAGCCCTAAGGGCTAAGGTTAAGGAGCCACACGTGGTAGTTTCTAATTGGCTCTCCCAGCTTTTTAAGTAGTTGTAATAATAATAATGTATGTGGCCCCCCTGCATTCACAAAAATAAGCCAATAAAAACTCGCCACGTGGTAAAAATGTTTCCCTAAACATAGCGCAGGACCCTAAAATTATAAATTTGGCAGAGGCTGAAGACTACAGAGCTTGGGGGGATGAAACAGATGAAGATTTAGATTCAGTGGAGCATGATCCTATAATTACTAAAGGCGACGTCGTTAATTTGCATGATCTCCTTTTTACTAAACAGTTGGAGTTTATGATTCAGTGGAACATGATCCTATAATAACTAAAGGCGATGTTGTTAATTTGCATGACCTTCTTTTTACCGATTACAGAGATTATCTTGTCAGATATAATGACAATCGACTGGTACCAATAACTTCGGCCTCTATGTATCACTGTCATTTCTATATACTATCAACTGCTAAATAATTCAATTATTTTTCTGTTTCAAGTGCCTGGTTCTAATCTGGGTTGGCTTAGAGCCTGTTTGGCTGTATCTCCTTAAGGAGTTTTGAGCTTTAAGGAGAAAAAGAGCCGTTTGACTAAGCGGGCTTTAAGTTAAAGAATTGTTTTAAGTCATAAGTTCCATTTAGGTACTTTTGACTTATGACTTATGGAGTTTTTTTTTTTTTTCTTTTTTTCACAATTCTTGTAAAATTTAAATATTATGAATTTAAAATTTTTTTAAGTCAAATTTCACTTTAAGTCAAAATTATTAAACCCCCATTTAACTTTAAGTAAAATTACCCAAACAATTCCATTCAACTTAAACTTAAAGTAAACAACTTCACTTTTTCTTTTAAGGCTCTGCAGTCAAAAGTAACTTATTTTAAGCAATCCCAAACACCCTTTTAATAACCCTAGGTTAGATTTTCTCAGCTGGTTGGAAAGAGAATCATACTCTTTAATAAGGGTATTGAAAAAAAGGGTGATTATCGACATGAAAAAGTAGTCAAGTCCCTTGACGTGCTAACACAAAGGTATTTTAACTTGAAGGGTGCGAGTAATGAGTTTGAAGTGATATACATCACCAAAAACCAAACGGAATCCCCATTCAGTGAGCATATTGCAGATATGCCATGGTTTGTAACACTTTCATCCGAGTTATCCGTTGATTTAAACAAGTATTGTTGTTAGTCACCTAGAGGCGACATCAACTTGTTCGCAAAGTGAATGGTTTCGAGGATCTTTAATTCTGGCATTTGATCGAGATGGAAGAGTTGTTAGAAAGACAGCGCAGCTTACTTTCGACCATGTTAATTTTCCTTTTTATGTTGGTGGTATGCAAAGGGAGGCTTTCGTTGATTTGAATCACTTCCATGGATGGTGTGCTGATCAACTCATACTATGGAATTGAGAAATTATCTAATCTTGGCTAGTCCATTTGTTGCCATGCACTTGCCAATGCCATTAACTTAGAGTGTATGTTAACTTCCTAGTACAGATACAGCTCCTACGTCCGTGTTTTGTAGTCCTTTTTGCATTCTTGTTTTATTTTTTTGTGTATCTTATGTTAATTATCTGGCATTGCACATTTGCAATGCCTTCAAATCAGTATCCTTAATAAAAATTTCAAATTAGTTACTCAACAAACTTAATACTTGGTTGTGTCGGATCAAACTAAGAAATTACAAAAATCGAGTCTATAATGTGTGTGTGGACACTTACAAGATTTGTGCTGAGGTTATAGGAGAATTTAATTAGCAAAAAGAGATTATAAGAGAATTTTTATCAACTAATCTTTTAAGACCTTGCCCTGTTCATTAGATTAAAAAATAATACTAAATTCTCCCAATAAAAAACAAGATGCATGGCAATTCAAGAACTCGTCAAGACATGTAAAGAATGATCAATGGTCCCAGCACGAGCATGTGACGACATGACCAGAGAATTGCTACTTCTCAATTTTAAGAGAAACTACCTTTTTTCCCTAATACCAACATTAAGCCCGTCTGCGAGGATTGTGAGGTGATTATAGTTCTGATGAATAAAGATGTCGCCCCTTAACAAAGGGATGGTCTAAGAGCTGAGCAGCCGTGGGACGAGAACTTGGGTCAACTTGTAGGCACTGGTTTATGAAATCTTGCGCAACCTTGGAGATAGAGTTAGGAACTTTCGGGGGCTCAGACTTCCCAATTTTATATACTGCCCGTATCTGTCATGTCATTGAAAGAAAATATGGTCAGAATTCTAGTTATTGGCAGAGTTCTAAATTTTCCGCAAGAATCAGAGTAAGGTCATTGTACAAAACAATAATCTGGATAGGAAAGAATGACTCTGAGCAATATAGGCAGCCACTTGGTTTCCCAATTTAGGCCCGAGATTAAGTTAGTTGCCAACGACCAAAGTGCCTGCCCACATCATACGTTCCAGCCCTCCTAATCATCTTCATTTTTATATATTTGTTAATTGTTATCTTTTATATCTCCAATTAATTCTTCACATAGCGAAGCAGATTCATTTGCTTACTTTGTGAAAAATTCTTTCAGGTTATCAACATTTGCATTACTCTTTTTCATCAGAAAGCTATAACCAGCCATGACATAGGGAGCAGGAAAAAAAATAAATTAAAAACTCTACTTCACATACACAGTCTAGAGGATGGTAAGGAAGTTGACTCGTCAACATCTCCAGAACTGTACACCCAAGGCTCCAGATATCTGCCGCAAGTCCATAACCTCCTTTTCTAATGACCTGCAAAAATAAATCTCCTTGCATAAATTAGTTCTCGACTCGTTTATCCATGGCACACATAAAGTTTACATAAAACATCAGGTTCAAAACCGTCTGGCTTACCCACCCTATCGGAGAAAGATAGAAAACCCATAAACCCATTTCGTCAGTTTAGATCAACAAATTGTCATTTATACATAGGATTTTGATTTGAATCCCAATTTATTATTCAGAATTGTAACATGTCATGTTAAAAACCTCAAATTAAGGTTTTCCAAAACAAAACATATTGGAAAAAATGATGAATCCTAAATCATTTGTATCATCTAAAGCAGGAAATATGGCCTTGGAAGCAATAATGACACTATGTTTGGAATCAACTAGTACTTTGAATATTGTGATGGATTATGGATTTATGGATCATATGTTAGATTTCCTTCAACGCAAGTCTTTCCGTGGCCAAGATTTGGTGTTAAAGGCGATAATTTGGCTATGTGAAACTTCCGAGGAGGCTAAAGTGTCAATGGGTGATGCAGGATTTATGTCAGAAATTGTCAAGTTACTTGATGCAGACTCAACTGAAGTTCGGAAATTGGCAGCCAAGGCACTCTCCATTATGATATCAGTGCCTAAAAATCGCAAGATATTAGTGCAAAACCAAGAAAACGTTAATTTTCTTGTAAAATTGGTTGATCAGGAGGAGGTAAAATTAAGTGACGACAAAAAGTTGTTGCTCTCAATTCTAATGTCAGTAACAAGCACGTCCAGTGGAAGAAAAAGAATTGCAAACTTTGGGTACTTCCCAGACATGGAAAAACCTACAGAAGATGAAGTATCAGATGCACCAAAGTTACTTAGGAAGTCAACCACAAGTAGATTGAGTAATATATTTAGTGGAATGCGGCGCTAAGTACATATAATTAGGCTAATTACAATTCCATGTCAAGTGAAACTGACCGCTATTATATATAGTTTTTTTTTAATAAGCAGACTTATTTTATTTATTTTCTTGTTTATGGTTCATTATCCGTTCGTGTTTGTGTGTAAGAAAGATGACTAGCTAAACTTATGAGTTGAATTTGGTAAACATTATGGTTCTGTGTTTCTGATTCATGTTTATGCCTTTCTGATTAACCATACTTAAAATTTTCATTTTGTTAATTACTGCAATAATTATGTGTTTCTGAAATTCTGCAAGTTAATATGTTGATGTCTGTGGGTTTTCTTTGATTGGTGGAATATATAATGTGCAATACAAAGGGTGATAGAGCTTCAATTGTGGCTGATGGAATTAATTACATTAAAGAACTTCAAAGAACGGTGAATATTTTCTATTATTACAGGTAAATGCCTGGACTATACTGGATCAATCGATCACCATTATAGATTTCTGTCATTAATTCATAATTTGGGAGTATAATTGTGATGAGTGGCTGCATTTGATTGACTTTGCTTCTTCAGAAGATTAAATTTATGCAATCTTTCCCAATTCTTTACTAAATTTCTTGTTTTCCATCTACACATGACATTGCAGTTGTAGGCATTAAAATTTTAACAACAGACTACGAAAAAAACTGGAAGCAGAAGATAATGATCAAAGCTCTCGTTTAGGCCCTACAGCGGACCTATGGCGCAAACTTAAGAGCCAATAGATCACATCAGATTATGAAAACCTATCATTGGGTTGGGTCAGTCTGTTATATAACATAACCTATATAATTTAATTATTCTTGATCACTGAACACATGCATTCACCCAAACACTCTCCCATAGAACTCAAGATAATTTACTCGATATTAGTAGACAATTATAATCACACACACATGTTTCTCCAAAAAGATTTTAAAACTTTTCAAATATTTTCATGATTTTAAACCTTTCTAAAAATTTCCAAGACTATATCAGAAAGGAGGCTGAAGAACAATTAAACCAATTTTAACATAGAGCCTTAACAGAGATAACAACTTTCTGATAGGCAACCAACTGTAACAACTATGTTACATATTCCAAAACTGGATATCCTTGTTATGCATTTGAGGTTTGGGTATCATGAGTTTTTTTTACTGTATCTTTTAAGAAAAAAAATGCTGCAGTGGTTGAGCCACTGACCTCCTTCAAAGGAGGTCAGGGGTTCGATTCCTGCATAGGCCGGAGGTCCTCTCGGAAACAGCCTCCCTATTATATATTATATAGGGGCATGGTATGCGTACATCTACCATCGCCAGACACCACTTTGAGTGATATTATAACTGGGTATGTTTGGTTTGGTTTTTTAAGAAAAAAAATGAGGAATACGCATTCGTCAAATGGGTATTCACGAATGCATATTCTAAAAAAAAATTGAGCTACGAGTCTTAAGGAACAGTAGCTAAAATTAGGGTAAGGTCTATAGGAATAGGTTTATGCGTATCCAAATTGTAAAAATTGGTGGGGCAGTCATTTCTTCCGGACCCCGGGGGGAGGGGGTTTAGCCATGAGTCTTAAGGAACAGTAGCTAAAATTAGGGTAAGGTCTCTGTAGTTCTCTCCCTCCCCAGACCCTTCATCGGAGTTAAACGTGTCTAGGTATTTGATTTGATTTACTCACACGCGGCATAACCTTATCAAGTCATGATTTACACATCTGATCACACACTAACATAACTCAACCCATTACCCATACTAGATAGCACAGGATCATAACAAAAGACTATTGTTAAAAACAAACACTCATACAACCACATTTGATCTCAAATAACAAAGACAGGGGCAAAGTAAAACCTCTGGAGCCATCCAAAAAGCAGTACCCTTGCAAGATTTCACATCGTTCAAGTTGATTGACTGCATAGAGAAATGTAAATTCAACTTGGACAATAATTCTCAGAAAGATATAGAAGAAATCCATAAACTTAAAAAAAAAAAAAATCTGAAATATGTACGATGAGCGGATCAAAACCTTTGCCAATCCAAAATCTGCAAGTTTGACAGTTCCATTGGTATCGACCAAAATATTTGCACATTTGATATCTCTGGAAACAAAGCAAGAACTGTTCAGTGATTTAGGACAACGGGTTTTTAGTTAAAAAGATATAATAACTAGGTTCATAAGCTGAAACAAACAATTTATTCAGTTGGCTATAATAATACAAAGGGGGTATGTGGCAATCCATGGCCAAAGTTGGCTATACATCATCGTCTTAACAACTTCATTCAGCATATACAGAAAGAAGGACGATTTTTGATTGCTGCAAATGGTTTAAATCATGTAACTTGTTTAATGCTAATGCCAACCTGTGTACAACATTTCGGTCATGAAGATACTTCAAACCAAGCAAAATCTGCCTCGTGTATGCTGAGACTGGGGCATCTCCAAGTTTATACTGATGATAAAGGTTGAAGAGTGAACCTTTGCTTGCTAATTCAAGAAAGATATAAAGAGTTGATTTATCCTGAAAAAAATCGTGGAAATGCAAGCATAACTTGGTTAATAACCACTGCAATTGTTCAGAAATATAATGAGAAACAATAGAAAGATTACTGCAGAATGACAAAAAGAATAAACAATGACAACTGCAACATATAGATAGTATACATGTCAGTATGTCACTTCATGGGATAAATTCTGAAATCGTCCTATTATAGGACTCCTATATATTCGCATCTTTTTCCAGTTGTCTTGTTAAGTATAAGGTTTTTTATATTTACATTTTAACAATAGAATATAAGTAGAATAAATAAAGAAAATACACTAAGATGAAAGCAAGAAACGTACCTTATATGTGCCATAATATTGTACTATGTTCTCATGCTCAAACTTACTCAGAAGAGAAATTTCCTGCATAGATAGACAGCGGATGTGGAAGAAGATACCTTATGGTGTTCTGAAAGGCAAAGAATTCAAGACAATTTGGTACAAGATTTGGCCACACACCTGTTCAAGTTGATAGATACTTTGCTTCCCCTGGACACATTGATCAAGCAAAGAAACTTCCTTCACAGCCAAAAAGAAGCCACCACTGCAAAATGTAAATAATGTTCCACAAAAATGTATTAGAATGAATCTCATATGATAAAAGAAGATAGATAAATAAATAAGAGAATATGAAAATAATGAGTTACAAGATTGACAACAAAGTAGAGGCGATCACTTACTCAGTAATTCCTTCATGTACTGACCCAAAGGATCCCCGTCCCAGTAGTGCTCCCTTTGTCCAACTGTTAACAATCCGTCTAACTCTCCCATTTGGAGAAATATATGACGGAGGTTCATTCCTAACAGTTGAACCATAAATACTCCTAGTCCTTACGGTCGGAGACATATTCTCAGTAGTTGTACTTGAAGAATCACCATTGTCATTAGTAGTAGAAAATGAACAAGACTCTGAATTTTCAACACACTCATTCTCATTAAACTCCTCCTCAATTTCACCATGCAAGCCCAAAACATTAACTGCCACACTACACTTCATCGTATCAGTTAGAGATATCAAAAGAGGCGGCCTAGCACCCTTAATCCCCTCGCCACCACCAATCACTTCATTTTCTCCACCATCATCATCAACATTGTCATTATCATACATTTGTAAACTATATGGCATCATCCCATCAGCGGAACGTATCAAAACAGGGAGCTTAACACCCTTAATCCCATGATCATGGTGACTTTCATCTTGGTCATTATCATCATGGCCTACATTATTATTAATTCCAACATTTTGACAAGAACTATCAACAATTGGACTAACTCTACTCCCACAACAATCAAGATCCAAACTTTTTACTTTGGAAGGGGGCGAATCATCAGACAAACACATCTTAATCCCATGAACATGCTGAACTTCATCATCTTTATGATCACCGCCATCATCTACATTACTACTAATTCCAACATTTTGACTAGAACTATCAACATTTAGACTAATCCTACTCCCAAAACAATCAAGATTTATACTTTTTACCTCGGGAGCGGGCGAAACATCAGACAAACACCTTTTAATCCCATGATCATGTTGAATTTCATCATCTTTATGATCACCATCATCATCATCTACATTACTACTAATTCCATCATTTTGACTATAACTATCAACATTTAGACTAACACTACTCCCAAAACAAGCAAGACTAAAACTTTTTACCTCAGAAGCATCCGACAAGCACTCGAGGTGCATCTTTCTAGCTTCCCAATCACGAAGAGAGATGCCAAGATCATCAGGATCGGAAAGACCCAAACTATGAATAATACTATAAAGTTCGTCTTTAGTACCATTAATTCTAAAGCTACTTTTATCAATCTCTGGTGGAGTGTAATCAATATCTTTTTGTGCATTCAAACGCTGAAGCTTCGGGCCTCCTTTGGTGGAGCGTTTGAGCTTGTTTTTGTGTTTAGGATTGCTGCTGCTGCTACAGCTATGATTCAATAATTTTATCAAACCAAACATCAAAGGTGAGTTTTTTTATAGGACTTTGATTCAGGTAATGTAAATTGTAATCAGAGAGAGATGACACTGACTGTAGAAGAGATGACACTGGAGAGAGAGAGAGAGAGAGAGAGAGAGAGAGAGAGAGAGAGATGATACTGACTGTAGAGCAGAGAGAGAGAGAGACAGAGGAGATTTGTTGAGGAACAGAGAGAAAAATAGAAACGCGGGAAGAGATGGGGACATTACCGATCTTTTAAGGTTAATATACAAAGATTAAGGAAGTTAATTACTTTTAAAACACTAAATTACGTTAAATATCACTTGTATTTCCTTACTTACCATACTACTTACCATCTATTCTCGTATCTCTTAATATCTTTGTCCATATACAATACACAATAATCTTTCTGAGATTGCATGTATCTTAGATTATTAAATCAAATATTTCATTGATTTCCCATGACAAATGACAAACTATTCTGATCTAACTAATTTTACCAATTTTGATATTTTGAATTTATATATTTTTTAAATTCCGAAAGACTGTGGATTTAAATAACGGAAAAAGAGTTTCTACCTGACACTGTAGGAAACTTTTCTACAGTGTCGCCTTAAATTAAACCTGGGCCATAGATTAATCTAATCCAACGGCCCCGCTAGGGGCACCACACACAAATCGAATACACCCTCACACACACAATCCCACCTAATTTCCTCCATTTTTAATTTGATTTTTCCCGTCAATTAGTGATTTTTTTTTTGAAATCTAACTTCACTGTATTTTTCTCCATCTCTCAACGATCAGTTTGCATATCATATGTGCAACAAAATCGTGATTTCTTTACTCTTTACTCGAAGAAACTCTTTACTCGAAGATTAATGAAATTTCAAAATTCAAACATAACACGTCCTAAAGTGGATTCTGGTCTTAATGCAAAACACAATAGTACCAAAATCTCCTTCTGTTAATCTTCTTATCATCAATGTAATCGAAAGAACAAGAACTAAATTTTTATAATTTGAAAATATTCATAAACTACACTAAAATAACGGCAAACAACTTGTTAACCAGCACGAATTCCCTTGTCACAATTGTTTTGGTTGACTCAATTGTTTTGTCCTTGAACTTCTTCGTAATTGTCAAGTAGAACCTGCAATAACAGTAATTCTAATCACAAGATATAATAAGAGTAATTCTACATACACAGAAAGCAACATTAGATAAACAACAGATTTACGTGTCGATCTGTATAAAAATGTTTCTCATCGATCTGTATAGAATCTTTTCGTGGAAAGAAAAAAATTATAAAACCAAGGTTTCATGCACATGCTTCGCTCTACCTCCCTTGAAATATTTGAATATATGTGTGGTACATTATTTTTAACAACTCAGAGTTCTCAGCTGTTATACTAAATTAACGATACAGAGCATACAAGTAAGAGCCAAAGTAAATTTAAAAGCTAAAGCATGGTACTTAATTATTACTTAACAGAAAAATAGTTAAGGAAAAACTCACAAAAAACTATAATACTTCCTGTTATGCCATATTTTGGCATGTCTAATAATCTTCCAAATTTCTAATAATTACTAATTATTAATTCAGATTAATAATTATAACTTAACCTCTAAGTTTTATCCTCTCTCTGAAACGAGGAAAGAATCAATCTCAATCAATTAATAACGGAAAATATCTCCAAACGATATTCTTCAAATCAGGAAGATATCACAACGATAAGATTAAATCAGATAAAATCAATCATTACCCACATTAACGTAACTTATCCCTTAAGTCTCTGGGGATAAGCCCAATTAATTCACAGAACTGCGTTGGGCTTGATCCTATATAAACATATAGGTACGCAGGCATCTGGGTACGATATGGAATCCGATACACGAGACAAATCGAGACACCTGCCAAGTCTAGCCCCCTCTTTTTTCATAAACCCTAATCCATAAAACAGCCATATTCATACAAATCGCTCTATTATTCCAGCAAACCTCCGATTTCGTGTTGTTACGAAATTCCTCCAACAACATTTGGCGCTAGAAGGAAGGGAATTAATTATTTGTGGAGGACAAATAATTTTCAAACAAAAAAATCAACTGGATTTTGGGTTTTATCCGTGCATACATCGGCTACCAGGAGGGTTCAATCAAACAATCATCACTCATCGGCTAACTATGGCGTCTACCGGTCAACAGTCCAGGAAAAATATAAATGATGGCAATTGGCAAGGCTAATGATGTGGGACCAACAAGGATCAAACTTAGAAAGAAAAACAAGAACCTGAACAAAGGACGTAGGAAAAGAATGAAGGGAAAAAAAAAACAAGAGCAGCAGAGATCACCAAGAGGAGCACCACGCATGTGCACGACGCAACACCGAAAAGCAAAAAAAAAAAAACATGGCTGGCGACCGGCGAGCAAAAGGCTCAGAAGTCAGAACGCGGCCTAAAAAAATTAAATTAAAAGATAAGATTTCTATTTTTCTTATTTTAATTTTCTGCACATTAAATATTATGCCATGCATGCATATTAAATCATGTTTCAAAATATTTATCACTTCAAATTCGTGCGAGCAATATATTTTTATGCTTGTAAAATTATTGTGATTTAGAAAATATCGTACGAGATATTTATGTTGATGAATTGCGAATATTTATGCTGATTGATTGTGGATTTAATTTACAATCTCGTACGAGCTGCATTATTCTCAAGGAAAAAATACATATACGAGACGCATAATTTTGTAAAAGAATTTCTACAAAAAGGAGCATTATTTTCGAAGAAAATAAATATCACGACATTCTTAAAAGAGCATATTTATTATTGCGTTTGGATTTGCAAAAGATTTTTCATATATCGTCGCAATAGTACATATATGTCAAAAATATTTCCAAAACTTGCGAACTAAATTGCCAAGTAGGGTAGCCTGGACAAGTTATAAATTCTGCAATGCTATACACTTAGTAAAGTGCAGCACCCTCTGGATTATTATTGAAGGTCCATGACCAGATCTTGAGCTCAAGGTCGCATGGGTGGGAAGGCATCCCTATGCAAAATATCTTTCAGACATGCACAGCCAGCGCGCGTGCAAAGTTCACCAGAAAGTTCACCAGAATTACATCTACATCTCTTAGTGAAGACCTCGCCAGACACATCCTTATGTGGTTGCATCAGACACTTGAAAAGCGTGTATGCCAGTTCGGGATATATACAAGCGCCAAGGTCCTAACTAGACAACAAGGATCGCAAAGGATTTCAAAATATTATTTATGCTCGCACATTTGAAACCTTGGCAAATATATATCTTATACTGGTTATCACATGCTATCATACTTGCATCCGCATACGCCTAACGAGCACAGTGGTGCTCTAAATGTTTTGCTAATCTTCTGTTTTTAGTTGTTTCAGCTACTCCAGAAATTTGGAAGCTTAAAGAATGTTTAGTTCTCCACTGCAGCAAGCTACACTGAAGAACTGGGGGCTAGTTGTTATGCCATATTTTGGCATGTCTAATAATCTTCCAAATTTCTAATAATTACTAATTATTAATTCAGATTAATAATTATAACTTAACCTCTAAGTTTTATCCTCTCTCTGAAACGAGGAAAGAATCAATCTCAATCAATTAATAACGGAAAATATCTCCAAACGATATTCTTCAAATCAGGAAGATATCACAACGATAAGATTAAATCAGATAAAATCAATTATTACCCACATTAACGTAACTTATCCCTTAAGTCTCTCGGGATAAGCCCAATTAATTCACAGAACTGCGTGGGGCTTGATCCTATATAAACATATAGGTACGCAGGCATCTGGGTACGATATGGAATCCGATACACGAGACAAATCGAGACACCTGCCAAGTCCAGCCCCCTCTTTTTTCATAAACCCTAATCCCTAAAACAGCCATATTCATACAAATCGCTCTATTATTCCAACAAACCTCCGATTTCGTGTTGTTACGAAATTCCTCCAACAACACTTCTCAATAAGATGGATGTGTACAACGATCTTATCTCAGACTTACACATACATTCCTTTTCCTTATTCTTTACAGGACTGCACTCTGTGAACTGATCAGGGTTCATATAATATACAGGGAATGTAGATTCGTTGGCACAAAAGGATGTAAATACTTGTAACTAGCTAGCTAGGTTTTTAAAATGACAGCTAAAGTAAACTACAAACAGATAAGTACAAATGAGACAAAAAGCAACACTAAAATCGTAAACAAAAGCTTGAATACCTCGATTGTCAACAACAGTTTTGTATCTAATAAATACAACAACAGACATACTCACAAAATATACTCTGAACTACAAAAACACACATAATCACAAAAATTACAAATAATTACAAAAATCAAACAAAAACACACATAATCACAAAATATACTCTAAATCACAAAAAACACACATAATCACAAAGAGACAGTAGTATTGATATTAAAAAACACACATAATAACAAAATCACAAAAACACAAAACAAAACATAAATAATCACAAAATATAATATGAATCACAAAAAACACACATGATCACAAAGAGACAGTAGTATTGATCTTAAAAAACACACATAATCACAAAATCACAAAATACAAAGAGTCAGTAGTATTAATCATAAATTTTACAAGTACTGCTCACAAATAAACATAAATAAAAACAAAAAATTATTATAAAACCCTAATTTAACATACCTCCTCTAGTCCTAGCCATTTTTTCCCCTTCACTACACATATAACGATAATTAGAAGATGCTTGAAGAAGATTTGAAGACTAATCAGTTAGTTTAAGTAAAAATAATTTGAAACCCTAAAAATCACGAAAATACAAACATGCATTTGACGAAATATAGTTTACAGGAAACATTAAGCTCTAATATGAAGATGAATGTACAATAATGTACCTTTTTCGAGATTATCAGTGAGTTTTTTTGTGATTACACTGGGAATCTTCGCCTCAAGTTGTTTTTGCACGATTTCCTTTCGTTTTTCTTCAATCTAGCTATGATAGAGATGTATAGTTGAATTATTAGTTGTAAATTGGGGAAAAGAGCTTCGAATTAGTGTGGTTGATGAAAGTATTTAGTGATTTTTCAGTTTTTGGTGTAAATAGTGGAGATGGTGGGTTTCGTGCCGGTAGTTTAGGAATGTATGTATCTGTGTCTATATTTGTTTTCTATTTTTTGAATTTTTTTAATCGCGTAGTATCTGCTGTTGGGCTGGATCAACGTATATTTGGTGGGCTGGGCTTAGTTTCTAGGTTTCTATTCTAATTTGTTTCTAGTAGAACAGGACTCTATATATATATATATATAGGCAAGTGCTCAAATACAAACCACTCTTAAAATACAAACCTACAAACCAACACTAAATTAATTATATTTCATCTATTCTAAGGTTTCCGCCAAGGGTACCTTCATAAAAAATGCTTAAAATAATTGGCTCTATCCAACAAAAAAAAATTCAAAAAAAAAAAAATCTTGTCGTGGAAATGCGAAGCATTTAAGACAGTAAACGGATGAGTTAGGTAATCATGAGGGCCGAAGGCTCTCGACACACCCGTCAATCGTCTATTGCCTTTACCATTGGTTGTCATTCCTTACAACTTTAGAAGGATAAAGGCGCGAAGCGCCGTACAAGAAGGTGCGAAGCACCGTTAACCAGTGAAATCCACTGCCACGTCATCACGTGAACAGTGATTTTTTTTTATTTTTTTTATTTTTTTTGTTAGATAGAGCCAATTATTTTAAGCATTTTTTGTATTGGGGTACCCCTAGTTTGGTCATTAGATTAGCTTGAAATATTAGATTATGCTTGGTTTGTAGGTTTGTATTTTAAGAAGGTTTGTATTGGAGTAGCCCCTATATGTAATAACCCTAACTTTAGTAAAGCTACAGTGATCACATGAATAGTAAATTCCGAGGATTTAGAGAAATGGTATATAAGTACTCCATAATGGAAACGGGAAATGAATAAACAGAAACCATATTAGTGTTGTACATTGGAAATAAGAGACTTGAAATGACGATAGATTCCAGAAATTCCTGAATATGGATTTTGAGGATTTTGATTTCGAATAAGCTTCTATTGGATATTAAGGAGCATGGAAATATTATAAGAATTATAGATTGATGGATTAGTGAATTTAGATTTCACCAGGGGATTATGAAGTTAAGAGAATACCAATGGAATTTGGATTGTTAAATGATTTCAAAACCACAGAGATAAAGAGGTACATTCGAAACGAATCACAAGTAGACGAGTATGAAGACCAAACAACCAAGATTAGTAATATAACAAGGATACATACCACATTATTATTATCCAAGATTATTATCATAATACTTAGAAAAACAAGAAAAGAGATTATTAGATCATCAAGATGACATCACCATCCATTAACACTTGTTTTAAGGGTAAATTAGTACTTTTGCTAGGCTTAAACCATAAATATCTTCCAAGGCTTCCAAGACAAGCTAGAATAATCAAGATTAAGGAAGATACGATCAAAAATCAAGAGCAAAATCTCTCCCCCTCCATTTCTTGCAAATTCGGCCAAAACAGTAGCAGTCCAGAAAAACAGCCATAACTCCTTCGTTTCTCAGCCGAATTTCGTGTTCTTTAGCTTTTTGGAAAGGTATTGAGATTCCCTACAACTCTTCTTTAGGAACCTTGTCCAGAAAACCAAGGTAAGGACCTCGTTTTTCATCTTCTTTCAGCTGCAGTTTAGTAACTCTAAGAATTAACTTGTGTTTTATGGTTTCTTTAGACTATCCAAGCTACTTTAAGGTTGTTTAAGGACTAGCCAAGGATTATTAAGTGTTGTTAAAGCTTCAAGGAAGGTATGGAGTTCATGAACCCTTAGTATTATCTTGAGGTTATGATGATTTATGGTTGGTTTAGTGATTAAGTGGTATAAATGTTATGATTATGATGTTATAAGTGTTTGTAAGTGATTAAAGTTGAATATGGAAGTGTTTGGGCTTGTAACCATGGCTGGTAATGAAGACCACATGGTGTAGGTGATGATTATTGTGTTTGATAATTGATTTGGAGGAGTTGGATTTATGGAAAGTATGAAAATACAGCGGTTATAATGTCCGATTTTCGTTTAACCAAGAAACTGCCCTGTTTTGGAACAACAGAGGCATACGGTAGGTTCCTGTTTAGAACACCAACTGACCATGAGATGATATATCTTGGTTCATAGATCGTTTTGATATAAAGTGCGTTAAAATCTGATGAACGGTTTAGGAGAAAAGTCAGTTTTAGTGAAAGACGTTCGAAAGTCGAGAAACCGTAATTGTGTTAACTTTGAAACTATAACTACCATACTTAGACATTTTTAAAAATTATGAAACTTTGGGATATTGTAGTAGGGTGGTCAGAGGACCCTTGACAGTTGACCTTGCATTAAAATTCGAAATTCATATTTTCTGAGAATTTTTACAGTTAAGTGTGGTCGTTAGGGGAAATGGTGAAAACCCCTGAAATTTTGATTGAGGTTATAGATGGTTAAGTTCTCGAACCTTTGGGGTAATAGTGATATGTTAAACATATATTAAAGTGTCAAGGGTATTGTTAGACAAGAGTGAGGTAAGTAAGAGATGTGGTCTTCTAACGACAGTCTTTCTGTGTTTATAGAAACTTCGGGAGAGCCACGAGCCATACTGCCAGGATACAGAGATCGAGGCAAGATCTTTTCTATCCCTACTTGGAAATTATTTATCTTTAAAGAAATTTGATTTCGTGGAATATGTACATGTGATGCTATTATTAAGAATTTGTTTTCCGTGATTATGGATATTAAAAGGAGAAGTATATGAGTATGATTTGGATATGACTATGGATATGAGTATAAGATGGATATGAATATACATAGAGATGATTGTGCATGAAGGAACATGCCTTATGATTATGGGAATATGAAGGAATAGTATCAGTTGTTATCCAGAGTTATATAAATAATGGTATCAGTTATTATCTAGAGTTATATGAGAAATGGTATCAGCTGTTATCTAGGGTTATATGATTTATAATATTGTTTTAAAAATATTCTTTCTAAATGTTGTGACAGATATTATTGAGTATTATTTAATACTTCTCAAATAAATGGGATACTTTATGTATATAAAATCATATTGATTTCATTGAATATAGAAGAGATGTCTGAGTCATAATCAAAGTATTATGACATAAATATTTTAAAGGTGATGATAAATGGAAATGGAAATGATATATGTGAAAGGAAATGTGAATGGAAATGGAAGATGTGAAATGATATTTGATAATGGTACAATGATTTGAAAAGGGGGGATTGCAACAGTAAGCGTAAGAGGCTGTGTGCTGCACAGTCCAGCATTCAATATTTTATTTCGGCACGAAGATGCCAAGGGAGGATGTAGCAGGTAGCCTTCCTCCATGGTTGATTACCAGGTAGGGATCATCCCTTCTACTAGTAGTAAACGGAGAGCGGATACGGTCAGGCGACTGATCATCGTCCTACGTATCTGGCGCCAGCAGATATCCCCAAAACTTGAAAGAAAGAATTGAAAATGGTTTTCAGATTTCTATAACTGAAAACAGAAAAGTTATATGAAATGATGGAATTATTGTTACAAACAAAGAAAAACTGATTTTATATTAATTTATATGATTGTTGCATAAGAAGGAAATGAGAAGATTATAGCGAGAGATTTGTCCAAGTTTTTATATTATCTTGAAAGATTACACTGAAATGGTATATTGATGGTTATAGCATTCAAGAAGAGAAACTGATTTTATATAATTGTATAAAATTGTTGTGTAAAAAGGAAATGGAAGGATTATAATGAGAGATATAGTTCAAATTTTTATGTTATCTTGAGATAATATATTGATAAGAAGTGTGAATTATTATCTGAATACAGGAGAGCAATTGATATTATGTTGTTGTACCTTTCTTTTCTTATAATAGAAAGTGGATGATGTATTATTAAATAGGAATGTCATTTTTCTCAAAGTCTATAATTATTTTCAAGATTATTATATGATATTAGAAGTGAGACTGAGATTATAATACTATATATTTCTTTCGTACAAGGATAATATGAAAGTGTATATAAATATTGAATGGAAATACAATTCTTTCCATAATAACTGAAGTTTGCTTTTGTCTATTATATATATATAATGGTTTATTTTCCTTTGATGTTAGTAGATAGAAATTATCTTGCTGAGCTATTTTAGCTCATTCTTGCTACTTATGTATACACAGCTAGGTATGCCGATTCTACGCAGAACACCCCGCAAGAGGGTAGGGGAAAGGCGACCTTCTGAGGGCACGTTAGCATCGATACCTGAGGTAGTGTGGAGGCAGACGGGTTCTGAGAGCCTTATGTATAATAAATTGTGTAAGAATGTAATAAACTTTTGATTGTTGGAACGCTTCATGTCGAAGTGTTATTCAACAATGTACTTAAGTGTGATTCTGGGTTTGTAATAACTGTTAAGTCTAAACTTTTAGTATGATGGTTGTTGTTCTCTGAGCATATGACTGGTATGTGTGTGTGTATTATTGCGGGGTCAATTGCATATGTATTAATTGTTATAAAAAAAAAAAAAAAAGACCCAAGGGATATTGATATTGAATGGAAATTGGTCCGTGATGGCCTAGATTTATGACCCCGGATTTGGGGCTGTCACACTATATATATATATATATATATATATATATATATATATATATATATATATATATATATATATATATATATATATATATATATACTATTATATAAAAGTCGAAACATTAAAAGTTTTGGTACCTATTTTTTGGTATCTGTTCTTTGGTACTTCGTGAATTTACTTATTTACCCTTTATTATAATGAAAAATAAGTACATCTAAAATAAATAATAACATAATATAATTAATGGTAAGTCGATTACCTTTTTTACATTAACATAATAAAATTAATGGTAATTAGTCGATTACCTTTTTCACATTTACTTTTTGTTGAAGATATTACCTTTTATAAACACCTAAAAACATCAATCGTATCATATCTTTCGATCATTAATATTTCCTTTAGAAGTAAAACACGTAACCTTTTTAATTTAAAACAACTTTTTTCACATTAACATAATAAAATTAATGTTAATTAGTCGATTGATTTTTTCACATTACTTTTAATTGAATTGAAGATATTACTTTTTATATAAAAAGTAAAATACAAAATCAAGGCATGATGGACCGCCCTTCCAAAAAAATAAAGTGAGAAGAATGGACGGCTAAACCCACGTTGCAGAAGCCCATAACCTACTTTAGTGTTATGTCAATGTGGCCTGGAAAACATGATTAAAATTAAAAAAATTATTAAAAATAATGATTATATAAAAACATAATTTTAATATTAAATAAAATTTATAACATAATAAATGAAATTCATGCATCGCACGGGTATTAAAATTTTGTCGGTTCGGTTTACAGAACGGTCATCCTAATTAATAAAATAAATAATAAATAATAAATAAAATAATTAATGATAATTAGTCCATTACTTTTTTTAATTAAAAGATGTTTAGTTTTAATTGATGATATTATCTTTTATAAATACCTAAAATATCGTATCTTCCAATCAAATTAAAAAAATTATTAAAAATAAGTATGATATAAAAACATAATTTTAATATTTAATAAAATTTATAACATAATAAATGAAGCCGCTGCATCGCACGGGCATTGAAATTTTGTCGGTTTGATTTATAGAACGGTCATCCTAATTATTAAAATAAATAATAAATAATATAATTAATGATAAATAGTCCATTACCTTTTTAATTAAAAGACGTTTACTTTTAATTGATGATATTACTTTTTATAAACACCTAAAATATCTTATCTTCCAATCAATAATATTTATCTTCTAATTAAAACACGTTAACTTTTAAATTAAAACATAATCTTACAATAATTAATATATACCCAAAAATGTTATACCGTATCTTCTAATCATTTTCAAAATATAATAGAAATATGTATAAAATGAAGATTTTTAGTAAAAACCGGAACCGTTAGATCTAATGATTAGATATATCATTTGATTAAAGTAATTTACTAAAATTTTAAGGTTCGAGTTCCGTCAACGACATATTTATTTTAAAAATTTATAATATAAGTTTTAACATGCATAAACTTATATTAAAATATTTAAATTAAATTAAAAATAAATTATTGAAAATAGTGATTATATAAAAATATAATTATAAAATAAAATTTATTACATAATTTTTTGTACCTATTTCCTTCTTAATAATATAATTTTAAAGAAAATTACACAATGAAAAGGATATAATTAAAAAGGATACAATTCAATTTTATTTATTTTATATTAATATTTAAAAAAAAATCATATTTACTACTTGGGTTATATCTCAAGATCTATAAATCAGATTTGGATGAATTTATAGCCCACGTGAAGGTTATAAAATTATCTTTAATTTAATGATAATTTAAAAATTATTATTGAAATGGAAACACTAAAAATCTCAATAAAAAATATGGTTACGAATTTTTACATTCATCATATTCAGTGTAAAGGACCTACATTGATAATCATATTCAAAGTAGAAAGCCAAATTATATATATGATATAAATTATTGACATAGACTTTTTCGTCTTTCAGTATAAATACACTTTTTAGTTTACATGTTAAAAAGTAAAATATTTTTTTTGCTAGATCCAACATTTTTCATCTATTTATTTTATGATCTAACGGTTCTTATTTATTTTGTCGTCACTACACTATATATGGTGTTTTGGCAACAACTAAATAAGTGTTAAAAATGTTGAAAAATGTTACCATAAGATTTAAGGCAACATTTTGGACAATTTTGAAGGTGTTGGAAATTTCCATGTGGTCTTAGATGTTAAGCCAACACATTTGTCAAAATTATGGCAACATCAACATCATATTGCCTTAGGCACTTATGTCAATATTTCGTGCAGATAGCAACATTATTTTCGTTGTTTACATAAAATCTATGGCAACACTGTTTACTCAACCAACACCCTTGCGATGTTGCCATATAACCTATATTCCAACATATTTGTCCCTCTACAGCAACACCATTTCATATACAGTTCACATTTTTGCCTACATCCTAACATGTTATAATGACAATTTTTAGTTTATATTGTTTAAGTTTAACAACATTTTTACAAGCTATGACAAGATCTTTAATAATAATTTTGTAACAGCTTGCTTCCTAAATGTAACATCCTAATATAAAACATAATCCATCATAAGAATCAAGCAAGCCAATCAACCTCAACATTTATAAATAACTTCCAATACAATTTTTCGGTAATACTTAAACCAACGATTACATAAACAAATTAAATATTGTCAAACATAGTCAAAAGATTTTATAACTACTAATGTCAAACATAGTTAATAAGACGAAAGCATCTAAGTTCTTCATAATGTCCAACCGCATCTCTAGGTTCTTCATAATGTCTCAAAGATTTTATAACTACTAATAAGATAGAAGCATCAAGAAGCATCATTGTCGGCTTCACATGCATCACCGTTTGCAACACCCCCAACTTCCGTACAAGGAATTTGGGTCGCCACGTCTTCATCCATCCCCATAGAGCAATACCTGTTCTCAATATATTCTACTACAACAATAAAAGTAATCTCCATGCATCTAACTCCACAGGTTATAGTCTTAGAACTTTCACTTACATTAACCAAAATATTACAATATCAGAGTAACCTCCAGAATCTTAGTACAACGCGTCTCTACAATACACCTTAATATAATACATAACAGTCTCTACAACGCGTCTGCTTTACACTACATAACACTTCTGTCAGCTTATTCTCATATCCGGAACCTTTCTTCTAGCGTGATGCGTCCGTTGCAGGACCTTTACCCTTATCACAGTTCGCCGCACTAGTGCCAGCTCTGATTTCCTCTGTTTTATAATATTTAAAAATAGCAAGAATGAGCCAAAAATTGCCCAGCAAGTTATATACACAAGAATCATATATATATATATACACCAACAAAACTTCTTCAAGAAATGAACCCCAATATTTTCTTTAACATACTAAAATTTACCCGCAAAAACTGAGTAAGGATATAATATTCATACTGCAATTAATACCCGCCTGTGGTATTAATTACACTACTGATGGACTATATTCAGGAGATTCTTATCCGCTGGTCTGTAATGGATGATCAGTCCATACATCTTGCAATTTACTACCGGTAGAAGGATGATCCGCCTATCACACCCTAAGCCGCATCCGGGCTTTTATACACCTTTGTTGGGCTGGCCGCCGTACCAGTCTCTTACATTATCTCTAGTCCAGAACCCGGGGTACCAGAGTACCCCTGACCACCTTCAATACTCCTCATCTTAGATGTCACGTATAATTCCACGTGCACCTCAATATACTCCTTATCTTAGATGACACGTATAATTCCACGTGCACCTCAATTCATGGTAATTATTATCGTTCGGAAACAATCGAACGATTAATACTTCCAATAAATCACTCTCCTCTCGAAATATAAGAGGAAAAATATGAATGACTGCTTTGATCATGGATTCGAATAAAATGATCCAGATCAAATCTCTCATCACCTCCAATAATTAACAATATAGTTTCTCTAAACATTTATCTCCCTTCGAGTACGAACAATGTACCTCGATACTTGTCCCAATCATATGGACCAATAACTCTTAGACATATTACTATACTTATATACTATCCGGATAACATTCACAACAATAATATATATACATGCATTCAATTGCATCAATATCCGGTATTTGAGTAACGAGATGAAATACTTGCAACTTGTAAAGAAAACATTTGAACTGACATATACCATATGTTGAAACATATACACTCTGAACAATAGAGTAGGGTTTAGTATACTTGCCTGGTGCTCCGGAGGTAGTAGGGGCTCGTGGCGAGGTCCGATAATCTAAACAAGTCAAGAAAATACGCGATTAATCCCCTATACGATTCACTTATAACTCGACTCTTAGATACTTAATCCAATCACAAACAAGGCACTAAGGGGTCCCCCTAGACTCGTACTAGGTCCATGCTAATCGTCAAACACTTAAGTCATAAGTTTAGTCCGAAATCGATCCTCCCATTCATGTTGTACTTAACCATTTATAACCTCTTTCTTTACATTAATACGTTGCCTTGATAATCCTTAACAAGTTTCGTGTTTTAGTCGACTCGAAATTCCTCTTTTAACTTAGCCAAAACGGATGGTCAAAGTAGCACCTCTAGAGTTGACTTTCCTTAGAATCACTATTCCTTGACTTGCACTCCAACACTTTTAATAAATCACTGGAAACGTATTTAAATACGAAACCACTTCTAAAATCATCTTTGGTATTTGTAGTATTTATCATAAAAATCTTGATTCGAAAACACGGGTCTAGATAGGTGAAATGTATTTTCAAAGTTGGGTCAACTGCGGATTCTTACTATTTGCACCACTTTTACTAAAACATTCATAACTCGATAACCGTTAACTCAAATGATGCACCGTTTTCGCGTGCACGATCTAGAGAATTTCTAGAAGATAACCGACTCAAGATTTGGCTCTGGTCAGAGGACTCATTATTCGGAATTTTACAAAACAGGGCAGGGGTTTTTCAATGAATAGTATCATCTCCTAAAAGGCTTTTTCACTTGCGAAACCTCGGCTGACGCATTTTTATAAAATAGGAAAATAATGTTTTTGATTCGAAACCTCCGCATAGACTCAACTAACTGTCCTTAACATTTATCCTCAAAATTTCGTATTATAAATCGACTATTAAGGGTCTCAATCATAGCCTCTAAGTTGGTACATTTTTGTAGTTCCATCCCTCGAACAACTTTCACTAAATCGGTAATATCTCCTAAACCGTAAACTCTTTTAATGCGATTCTTGCGGCAAAATAAACTAGACAACCATATATTTTTAACCATATGCAGTGGTGTGTCTAAAAATGGTTTATGGTCTCAGGCCTTAACTGTTTTCAAGGGTTAACGAAATTTCGTCATTACGACGGCTATAAATCGAACGTTTCCATTTTGTAACTCCTCTAATAAGTCACACAAAGCAACCCATACTCTAATATTACAAACCAACCATCATACTAAGCCCCTAGGGCCAGTGGTAAGGTCCTTTGACCACCACTCAACATAAACATCTCAACACAAGGCTTAATAATCAAGTAACCCCTTAATATGAACACATCTTTACACTAACATCAAAACTCCACCAAAACTCATATATATAAAAGGTAAAGTTGAGGTTTATACCTTTCTTGATACTCTCACAACACTAACAAAGCTTTGTACACCTTATAATAGCCTTGGGTAGTCTTAACAAAGCCTAAAAGCCATGAACAAAACAAGAAACCAACTTAAAACACTATTCATCATCAACTTTGTAAAATCTATATAAAATCGAAAAATTAGAGATTGGTTCTCAAATTTTTACCACACCTTCTACTCTTCAAGGGATTTCTTTTGAGCTATAGATCACAAGATTTGGTGCTCGGTTGCTAGGGTTTTGAGGCTCTTCTTTCTGCTGATCAGAATCTGGACAGGTTTGGTTCTTCAACTTGGGGAAGAGATTTGACTAGGCTACACTCCTTTGTTAGCCATGAAATTTTGAACGAATGTTATACATATATTGAGGAAGCTATGGTTCAAATTTGGTGATTTATGAATGGATAGAAGTGGAGATATGAATTTTTCTTTCATAGTAGCTCATGCTGGGCAGTTTGGAAAGAAATGGAGTTAGCTTGCTTTTCTCTAGCTTTCTTGACTTGTTTTCTAGCTAAAGTGTGATATTTTGCTATGTTTATCAGCTGTGCTACTCTTCATATTCTCCTTCCACACAAGTGTCAAGTAATGGGAGAGTTTAGGTGTTTTATTTGCATGGTTTTAACAAGAACACCTCACCTTGTACTATTCTTAATCCACTTGCATCTTGTTTGGTTTCACACTACTTCTCTTGATCTGTTGCACTTAATAATCTTGCATGGTATTTAATCTTGTCATGTGTTCAATCCATAATCCATAATTCGTTCGCTTAATCGCTTAATCTCGTTATAAAGTTCTAGCGATTCCTAGAATGCTCGTTATATTAACTCAGGGGTTTTTGTTCTAAAACCTTAAATCACCTTTAATAAAATAATAAAATATAAAATCCTTGAATCCTCAAATTAAATAAATCACTTATCTTGATCGCATTGAAATGCTCTTCACTGCCCGGTCAAATATTTCATAAAAATAAAGTTTGGAATTTCTGAATTCCGATCGCGTTTACATACACTTATTTACCTCGTAGATTACTAATATAACTTCGAAATATCCATTTCATACCCCGTACATAGGGTGACATGAAAAATTTTCTTAGTCCCCAAAATCACAATTCATTCATACTTTCACTATTCGTCCATGCAAATCACTATTCATCCCTCAAATGAAACATTTTCTCAAGTACAGAAATTTGGGTTATTACAGTCTTCCCTCCTTAAAAGGATTTCGTCCTCGGAATCAACGTAGGCAATAACCAAGGTTGCTTATCTTGTACTCTACTCTCTGATATCTCCTCATCGCTTTTACCAGCTTTATGCTCTCATATTTCGATTATAAACTCTCATGCTATATCGTCTATTCTGTCTCTGATACTCTTCTTGACCACAATTATAACACATACCTTCTGATTTTGCACATACTCTCGGATGCTTCTTTCCACATGTCTATTTCAATCTCTCTTTCCTACTTAGAGTATTAGCCACCACATTAGCCTTCCCCGTCTAGTAATTATTGCACCTCGAAATCCTTCACTAATTATACTCACTTCCTTCGTTTATCCTTATCCCGACTCTATCATCAAAATACACCTAACCTCAATAGTAAATCTTAATTATGCCTTAAAATTCCTCATATTCTTTTCTTTTACTAATCATCAAATACACCTCTTTCTTATCATCTTTAATCTCCTGAATCAATTCATTCTCAGCTTTTACCATTGCTGCTTCTTATGCATATCACATGGTCCCTTATCTAAAACACTGCATCATTATATCCAATCTATTGTTTCAATCCCTTTTGAAATCTTCTAGCTCCTACCTCTTCCAAATCCATACATAATACCATCATACTCTTCTTGTTTTGTTTCCATCTATAAAATACACTCTATTTATCTCTTCTACACTTCTCTAAAGGTCACAGCCTCACTCGATTCAACCTATCCCAATATGGTTTAGTCTAATAAAACTGTATACCCATGAAATATTTATTTATGAAAACAAAACAGTACATATTCATATATATACATATATATACCTGCAGTTATATATATATGCATATTTATGGATACATATTTCTATATACTCATTTATATAAAAAAAATTTAAACCCAATAAATCATGGATACACATTTTTTCTCGTCCTAATTGATTCTACTACTGGTAATAGCCATCATGCCTCCACCCCACTACTCTTTGAAATCCTACTATATATATGCCTATCGGTTCCTTGGCTTCTAAACTCTCTCTTATATAGTCATAACTCCTCCTACACTCGTTCTAAGGTTTATAACCTACTGCTCTGATACCATCTGCAACACCCCCAACTTCCGTACAAGGAATTTGGGTCGCCACGTCTTCATCCATCCCCATAGAGCAATACCTGTTCTCAATATATTCTACTACAACAATAAAAGTAATCTCCATGCATCTAACTCCACAGGTTATAGTCTTAGAACTTTCACTTACATTAACCAAAATATTACAATATCAGAGTAACCTCCAGAATCTTAGTACAACGCGTCTCTACAATACACCTTAATATAATACATAACAGTCTCTACAACGCGTCTGCTTTACACTACATAACACTTCTGTCAGCTTATTCTCATATCCGGAACCTTTCTTCTAGCGTGATGCGTCCGTTGCAGGACCTTTACCCTTATCACAGTTCGCCGCACTAGTGCCAGCTCTGATTTCCTCTGTTTTATAATATTTAAAAATAGCAAGAATGAGCCAAAAATTGCCCAGCAAGTTATATACACAAGAATCATATATATATATATATACACCAACAAAACTTCTTCAAGAAATGAACCCCAATATTTTCTTTAACATACTAAAATTTACCCGCAAAAACTGAGTAAGGATATAATATTCATACTGCAATTAATACCCGCCTGTGGTATTAATTACACTACTGATGGACTATATTCAGGAGATTCTTATCCGCTGGTCTGTAATGGATGATCAGTCCATACATCTTGCAATTTACTACCGGTAGAAGGATGATCCGCCTATCACACCCTAAGCCGCATCCGGGCTTTTATACACCTTTGTTGGGCTGGCCGCCGTACCAGTCTCTTACATTATCTCTAGTCCAGAACCCGGGGTACCAGAGTACCCCTGACCACCTTCAATACTCCTCATCTTAGATGTCACGTATAATTCCACGTGCACCTCAATATACTCCTTATCTTAGATGACACGTATAATTCCACGTGCACCTCAATTCATGGTAATTATTATCGTTCGGAAACAATCGAACGATTAATACTTCCAATAAATCACTCTCCTCTCGAAATATAAGAGGAAAAATATGAATGACTGCTTTGATCATGGATTCGAATAAAATGATCCAGATCAAATCTCTCATCACCTCCAATAATTAACAATATAGTTTCTCTAAACATTTATCTCCCTTCGAGTACGAACAATGTACCTCGATACTTGTCCCAATCATATGGACCAATAACTCTTAGACATATTACTATACTTATATACTATCCGGATAACATTCACAACAATAATATATATACATGCATTCAATTGCATCAATATCCGGTATTTGAGTAACGAGATGAAATACTTGCAACTTGTAAAGAAAACATTTGAACTGACATATACCATATGTTGAAACATATACACTCTGAACAATAGAGTAGGGTTTAGTATACTTGCCTGGTGCTCCGGAGGTAGTAGGGGCTCGTGGCGAGGTCCGATAATCTAAACAAGTCAAGAAAATACGCGATTAATCCCCTATACGATTCACTTATAACTCGACTCTTAGATACTTAATCCAATCACAAACAAGGCACTAAGGGGTCCCCCTAGACTCGTACTAGGTCCATGCTAATCGTCAAACACTTAAGTCATAAGTTTAGTCCGAAATCGATCCTCCCATTCATGTTGTACTTAACCATTTATAACCTCTTTCTTTACATTAATACGTTGCCTTGATAATCCTTAACAAGTTTCGTGTTTTAGTCGACTCGAAATTCCTCTTTTAACTTAGCCAAAACGGATGGTCAAAGTAGCACCTCTAGAGTTGACTTTCCTTAGAATCACTATTCCTTGACTTGCACTCCAACACTTTTAATAAATCACTGGAAACGTATTTAAATACGAAACCACTTCTAAAATCATCTTTGGTATTTGTAGTATTTATCATAAAAATCTTGATTCGAAAACACGGGTCTAGATAGGTGAAATGTATTTTCAAAGTTGGGTCAACTGCGGATTCTTACTATTTGCACCACTTTTACTAAAACATTCATAACTCGATAACCGTTAACTCAAATGATGCACCGTTTTCGCGTGCACGATCTAGAGAATTTCTAGAAGATAACCGACTCAAGATTTGGCTCTGGTCAGAGGACTCATTATTCGGAATTTTACAAAACAGGGCAGGGGTTTTTCAATGAATAGTATCATCTCCTAAAAGGCTTTTTCACTTGCGAAACCTCGGCTGACGCATTTTTATAAAATAGGAAAATAATGTTTTTGATTCGAAACCTCCGCATAGACTCAACTAACTGTCCTTAACATTTATCCTCAAAATTTCGTATTATAAATCGACTATTAAGGGTCTCAATCATAGCCTCTAAGTTGGTACATTTTTGTAGTTCCATCCCTCGAACAACTTTCACTAAATCGGTAATATCTCCTAAACCGTAAACTCTTTTAATGCGATTCTTGCGGCAAAATAAACTAGACAACCATATATTTTTAACCATATGCAGTGGTGTGTCTAAAAATGGTTTATGGTCTCAGGCCTTAACTGTTTTCAAGGGTTAACGAAATTTCGTCATTACGACGGCTATAAATCGAACGTTTCCATTTTGTAACTCCTCTAATAAGTCACACAAAGCAACCCATACTCTAATATTACAAACCAACCATCATACTAAGCCCCTAGGGCCAGTGGTAAGGTCCTTTGACCACCACTCAACATAAACATCTCAACACAAGGCTTAATAATCAAGTAACCCCTTAATATGAACACATCTTTACACTAACATCAAAACTCCACCAAAACTCATATATATAAAAGGTAAAGTTGAGGTTTATACCTTTCTTGATACTCTCACAACACTAACAAAGCTTTGTACACCTTATAATAGCCTTGGGTAGTCTTAACAAAGCCTAAAAGCCATGAACAAAACAAGAAACCAACTTAAAACACTATTCATCATCAACTTTGTAAAATCTATATAAAATCGAAAAATTAGAGATTGGTTCTCAAATTTTTACCACACCTTCTACTCTTCAAGGGATTTCTTTTGAGCTATAGATCACAAGATTTGGTGCTCGGTTGCTAGGGTTTTGAGGCTCTTCTTTCTGCTGATCAGAATCTGGACAGGTTTGGTTCTTCAACTTGGGGAAGAGATTTGACTAGGCTACACTCCTTTGTTAGCCATGAAATTTTGAACGAATGTTATACATATATTGAGGAAGCTATGGTTCAAATTTGGTGATTTATGAATGGATAGAAGTGGAGATATGAATTTTTCTTTCATAGTAGCTCATGCTGGGCAGTTTGGAAAGAAATGGAGTTAGCTTGCTTTTCTCTAGCTTTCTTGACTTGTTTTCTAGCTAAAGTGTGATATTTTGCTATGTTTATCAGCTGTGCTACTCTTCATATTCTCCTTCCACACAAGTGTCAAGTAATGGGAGAGTTTAGGTGTTTTATTTGCATGGTTTTAACAAGAACACCTCACCTTGTACTATTCTTAATCCACTTGCATCTTGTTTGGTTTCACACTACTTCTCTTGATCTGTTGCACTTAATAATCTTGCATGGTATTTAATCTTGTCATGTGTTCAATCCATAATCCATAATTCGTTCGCTTAATCGCTTAATCTCGTTATAAAGTTCTAGCGATTCCTAGAATGCTCGTTATATTAACTCAGGGGTTTTTGTTCTAAAACCTTAAATCACCTTTAATAAAATAATAAAATATAAAATCCTTGAATCCTCAAATTAAATAAATCACTTATCTTGATCGCATTGAAATGCTCTTCACTGCCCGGTCAAATATTTCATAAAAATAAAGTTTGGAATTTCTGAATTCCGATCGCGTTTACATACACTTATTTACCTCGTAGATTACTAATATAACTTCGAAATATCCATTTCATACCCCGTACATAGGGTGACATGAAAAATTTTCTTAGTCCCCAAAATCACAATTCATTCATACTTTCACTATTCGTCCATGCAAATCACTATTCATCCCTCAAATGAAACATTTTCTCAAGTACAGAAATTTGGGTTATTACACCGTTGTTAGGTGGCTCCACACTTAACTCTTCAATATCAACCTATACGAACATTGTTTTAATTGATTTTTAGACATCTAAGGCAACATTTTTTGTGGCAACATTATTTCCGAGTGTTGATAAAGACCTTATATGGTGTACATGTACTGAACACCAGATTATCGAATACTAAAATTTTGGACAAAATCACTCTTACACTTATTATTAAAACTGTATTTTTTTGTTAGTATAACTATCTTCAAATAATAAAGAAGGATATTTGATGATCAAAATGAAAGATAAGTAGATTTCATAAATCCAATAGGATTTTCAACGTAAAAAATCGTCAATTTCTTCTCTCTTTTGTTTCTGTGTAGTTTTAATTGAAAACTAATTGTTAAACGATCACTAAATTAAAGATTATTTTGTTAATTTCATGTGGACGGTAAAATCGTCCAAATCAAATTTTAAGAATTCAAGATATAACACAAATATTAAATTGAACGTGTAAAATCTTATACTTATCAATTTTTAACAACAATTTCATGGGTAAATTATATATATATATATATATATATATATAATATAATTTTTTATTTCGATTTTATATATGTATTATATGTTTTGTATTTTAATTGTCCAATAAAATCAACAAAAAAACGATTTTGACAAAAAGATAATTGAAAACGGGTTAGATTTTTATCACCCCCATTCCAAATCCTCCCAAGGTTACTTCCCATTAGAATATTCAGTGGGCAACTTCAATAATTTTACGACTTATTGAATTGTAGGCATCAATCCTTACCATATATATTACACCAATTTGTTTACATTATTAGGCGTGCCTATAGATAAATGTTTTTTTACAGTGTTAGGTTGTCAATGTTATTATTCATAGCTTACCTTCATGATCACTAAAATATATATTGTATCATTGTCCATACATTTAAAAGTATGACATAGTTTTTCTTATATGCCCTTTCTAGAAGGGATCAACGTCCATATAAGATCAGTTTCTCGATTCTTCCGAAGTAGAATTTTTTTAGATCCTTGGAAGTCGATTCATGAGAAAAACACACAAGTCACATTCAATAAAAATGCATTCGATAATTTATTTCTTCGATACATCAATAAAAAAACCTCTTTTCTTCATCAACTTAATTGCTATTAACTTTAATATTATACGGGAAATATTATTTCCAGAGCACATTTTTAATTTACAGAGCTATATGTCACCTATTGTATTAGAATATGCTACATATTGCGAATACAGGGGAAATATGCAACACATATTGCTCTAAAAAAAAGGCTCTGGAAATAACATTTCCCTATTAGATATATTGCTATTTCACCAACTTAATATTTAAAGATACATCATGAATGCCCATAACCATTCAAAAGGCATCTTGAATTTACAACACGAATCAATGACAAAAGGTACAGAAACAATCATAAAACCATTAATTATCATTTATTTTGAACCATTTTTTAAATATAATTATCATTTAAAATCAGACCCATTCGTTTTTCTATAATTATCATCTTGATTATTTGTCCTTAAATTTTGTGGTTTCCTATTAATTAAAAAATCCAAGAGTGTAAAGTCAATTAATCAGTAAGTCCACATTAAAATTAATATTAAATTTTACTAATAGTTAAATAAATGTTTTATAATTATCTTTCAAAATATTTATCCTTAATTTAAGTTTTGGTTAACCATTAATTAAATGAAATCCAGGAATGTAAAGACTTTTACTTAGTAAGTTCGCAATAGATATATGTATAATATTAAATTAGATGTACAATTAGTTAAATATATATAAATTTGATGTGATACATGTGTAAATAAAATATTAATTTCAAAGATATGTTTAATTAATTTATTATTTCAAACTTTATAGATTTTTTTTATGTCTTATATTTTTCTCTGCTTCTAACCTTTTTCACATCCATCTTTTACAAGCTAATCAAATTGATATATATGAAATATATGCATTAACTTGACAAATTAAAATATGTTGAAATCATTTCATTGTAAATTTTGTTTATGGTCTGTTGTGAGACTAATAGACAAATCTACTGCAAAAAATCAGTCTCTCTACTTTTTTGAGATTATATCACACCCCGGTGAACATCCTTATTTCTTTCTCAAACTAAGTATTATATCTACGAAGTATTTTTATTTGGCAATTTAAATTATTATATTGAGAAAAGTTAATGTTTATGAATGATGTTGTTTTTTTCTGTAAGATTTAATCACTTTATGTATCTACTTTTTATTTTCTTACTAACAAAAATACCTACACACTTATTCACACACATATGCATGTTCCAAATTAAAGCATATAACTTTTCTCCACTTAATAATACTTATATTAATATATTTGTTCGTGTATCGAATACATATTAATATGCCACAATTTTTTTGTTGTCAGAGTAGTTAGAAAAACCACATATCTAATTCACCAAAATCATGTCTGTAATTTGGTAGTCAACTTTAACATAGGTACTCTATAAGCTCATGTCACGAAATTATATAACCTGCTAAGAAAATAACTTTACCACTACATACTCCCTTAAAACATGTTCAATTTTAGTCTTTTCTTATATTTTATGAATTTACATAATTGTTGGTGGATCCTACATATGAATGAATTTCATGTCATAGTTAATGATTGTTATCGCCTATCCGAGAATTTTAATTTTAATTTTTCGGAAACTAAATTTTTCACTTTACTTTACTGGTAGGTTACCAGAACATACACAAACAAGGCAAACAACGATATGTTATTAGTGGGATATGTACTCTCAATAAAGTACTTTATCATGCATGGCTACAAACCTTTGTTGCCGTATTCGAAAAAGTAAGAAAATATATGATAAGTATGGTTGTTTGACCTGTGCCGTTAACAATATTTATAACATTTTTCTGACTAATATGGTCAAGCGCAATTTTTTCTTAAGAATAATTTGAAAATTACTGAATAATATATATAACTTTTTTATTTAATTAAAATCTATTATTATAGTCTCTATTAGTGACATAACATATATGTTGATATATGACATATTATGATAGAAAATTAACTAACTATATGTATGTCTTATAAGATCTTTACGGTTTTACAGATACATTGAATCAGGAAGTTACATTTATATATAACAAGATTGCTCGGTTAATAGTGTGTTATGGTCGCTGACAACGAGATACTTCAATACGATGAAATTTTCATTTTACTTGACTTTAAATGTAAATATTCATTTGTCATGGGTTTAAATGCTTCTAAACTTATAACTTAAGATTTATTGTATCACTCACTCAATCAGTTTCTTATATCTTTTTATTATCCTTAATATAATTTATCCATTGCGTGAGGAAAAATTATAAACAAGTTTTTTTTTTGCTAAATATAAACAAGCTTTTGATGCTTTTGAGACTTTTTTTTGAATTCCAACAAGACTTTTTTATGAAATTAACGAAGTAAAAACTAAACAAGAAACCAAGTCACAGAAGTAATTTATGTGTAGTGCAGTTAGAGCTACACAACATTTCGATCTAGACAGGTAAATAAGACTGGACCGGGTCTATCAGTCCAAAAATCCGGACCGGATCATATATAAGCGGTTCGGTCTCCGGTCCTTCAAATAAAAAATCTGATTTTCCGTCATGTCTGGTCCAAGAAAAAATTCTGATCGGATCGAAGTTTTTGTACGTATTCTTTTATTTTACTTTATTTTTAAAATTATATAACATAGATATTAAATATTTAAATACATCATAATTTAATAAACTAAATTAGTAGATAAAAATTGATGATGTATTAGAGATCGACATTGAAATCTAAATAATTAAATGTAAAATTTTTATTTTTTAATACTTATATATTTTTTTGGTAATTATTTAATATTTTTATAATTGTACATTCGGTGCGTAGCACGGGTAAAATGCTAGTTGCTTTTCAATCCTCAGTGTATAAATTAATTAACTAGTGTGTTTTCTCTCTGTAATATTACTAATATCATTATATTGTTCAGTATGAGTCAAATACGTAATGATTTATTTATTATTATATTGTTCAATATGGATCATATCGGTATGAATTTATTTTTCAACACATTCTTATAGAATTTTTACTAACAGAATTGACTTGATATTTATTAATATATCCCTCACACAATGGATGTACGAATGAATTTTAATAATTTTCACCTCCGTATATCGATCTATCACCTAGTGAATTTGCAACCTAACTTCCTTAAGACTCATACTGAAAGGTTATCTTGCCATGTGGTTCTTCCTAGTCGTATGTGTTTGTTAATATTTTAGTAACCCTGAGAAACTATACGTTTTGTATTTGTTGCACTTATAATGTGTATCATTCTCGCTATCTTATTTTAAAATTAATTGTACTTGCATTGCTTGGAAGTTATCGAAAAGTATAGATAAAATCAGCATGACTGATAAAATCAGGAGCACTAGTCAGCTCCTACATCTGACTTGGAACACGAAAATGGAATGCAAAAAGGATCAAATCCAAATATCAGTAATTGAAAGTCTTTAATATAGATTACATAACTGTATGTATAAAGTCGAGAGACCAGAAATTAAGTCCAAATATAATTAAAACAGGCATGCAGGTCTGCTTCAAACTTGGGTAAAGGCATTTTCTGCGTGTGATCATAATGGCTTACTGGGTGAACAGCTAGTAATATGATCAGGAGGCACTGGCCATGGACTCGATCAGGAGTTGGTAACCTTCCGGTACAGGAGCCTGTGTTTGCACACACTGAGCCAGCGCTGGAACATCAGCACTCACATCTAGATACCTAGCCACCAAGAGAAGCAGATGAAAATCGGAAATTCGCTTAACAAATGGTAGATTTGTTGTTCGATCCAAATGGCTCTTCAGTGCCCTCATTGTCACGGGTGCATTCCTGTTTTCGATAGGAAATGTGGATGAAAGAGGGCCCTGAAATAACAATGAACAAACTAAATATAAGGAATCACTCAGATAGAGTTCAGTTGCATATCATAAAAGTTTGGGCAAATAAATTTAGGAGGATATTTCAAAAAAGCCTGCAAATATACAAAATTCAATGCCTAAACTTCGCATAAACAACTTCCCCCAAAAATTCAATTGTATAAAAAGTCTGTCGCTGAATATGATATCAACCTACGATATCATTCCTTCCGTTCCTAGTCTTGGACCAGTGACACTTTACCACACTACGCTTAACTATTCTTGAAAGAAGGGAGCACTTCTCCCAAATATACATACCCAAAATGTTGTGCACTTAGGCATTTTATACTAGGCAGCTTCCAGCACTGTTGGTCTTATTCGCTAGTTTCCCTTGTAGCTAAAGCTAGCTCAAATCATAAGTCTACACTTCAATTGATGCCTTTAAGATTAATAATAAGAAGAAAAGTAAATGTGCACGTTTATTTGAGTGGGCATACTAGCGGTTTTACTTATACTATCTACCATACATGTCAAACCTTGACCTAAGTCAAATATCTGGCTTTTAATTCACCATGCACCATGCTAACAACATCCAGTAATGCATAATATTTTATACTTCTCATTTGCAAGTTTCTATACAACACCTTTCAAACCTTTCATACTTCTCATTTGCAAGTTTCTATACAACACCTTTCAAACCTTTCATACTTCTCATTTGCAAATTTCTATACAACACCTTTCAAACCTTTTATACTTCTCATTTGCAAGTTTCTATACAACACCTTTCAAACCTTTTATACTTCTCATTTGCAAGTTTCTATACAACACCTTTCAAACCTCTGCGCATATACTTATCCTTAAATGTAAAATCTTATATGAGCCTCAAAGTTTAAATACACAGGTGCAAAACACTATCATACTCCACAACAAAGATTGAATTGCGATGCAAAGGAAATGCGAACCCAAAACACATGGGTGTGGATACAGGATTTTATTAAACAAGAGAAGAACAGAAGACACACACAAAAAATTGGTAAAGATAAAAGTACTCTACAAGATGAGCTCAAAGAATCAAAACTGACAAGGGAAAGCATTAAGGTAGAGCACCAAAATGAGCAAAGAAAGGAATTGAACAAAATTGAGATAATCTATAAAAAAGCTACTTGATACTCCAGCTCTACCAATCTTTACTCCTAACATCAAAAGCTCATAGTTCAAATGAGATGGATAAGTATAAAAACAATACTACCCACATTAAAAAGTAAAAAGAATATAATTTGTTTTTCTGCTAATTAAAAGAAGATTTATTGATAAGTAACACAAGTGACAAAGAACAGGGATTATCACTCTTTCTCACCAAACTGAGAACTAATAATATCCATATCAAAAGCAACTTCACTTTTAAATGATAGAAACAAGTCACAACCAATAAACAAGTCACAACCAATAAATACTACTCCCTCTGTCCCATTAGATTCTTTACATTGTTTTAAGACTGTCTGGCACGCATTTTAAGGTGCATATAAAGTATAGTTCCATAATTTATTTTTACAATTTTCTTTTCATGTATAAAAATTGAACAATCCTATTTTTATACAAGAAAAGAAAATTTTAAAAATAAGTTATGGAACTATCCTTAAAATGTACCATAAAATGCGTGCCAGACACTCTCCAAACAACGTAAACAAATGACCGGGACGGAGGGAGTACTACATAGTTCAGATCAGGTTCTAGATGGGTGAAAACTGAAAACTTACCCGAAAAATTGGGGTTAGTTTCTGGTAGTCCCAAAATATCCGACCCGAAAATAGCCCAACCATATCATTCCAAGCACCTTATAACATGATAGCTACTGCCTACTAGTTACACTCAACATAAGTGCAACTTTTCTCACAAAGCTTTCTAAATTTGGCTACATATATTTTAATTTTGGGCAGACAAATTATGAAACAACTTGAAGAATGCCTGTAAATATATGTAAATTAATGCCTAAACTTTACAATACAATTTTCGCCAGAGAATTCAATCTACATATCTTAGACGAAAGCATTTCTAACAAGAAAGGTCGTAGAATCCAGGGTTCTTTGTCTCATTAACTAGTTCTGTTTGCAAATAAAGCTGTCAGGAACTCCTTAAGACTAAATAAATTACATGACGGAATAAAATTTCTCAAAGCATTAAACTAATAAAAAAGGAATATGTAAATCACATTTGCTAAAGTGGACATACTAAAACATTTACAGTACTGTACATGTCAAACCTTGATCCAAGTTATATACTTATATCTAGCATCAATTCATGTATCAGCAGAAATAACAACTTTGGAGGAACGCATAAGTTGGTTACAAAAGTAACCAGGACTTGCATTATCACATTAATTTCACCAAACGAGTCATGAAATTAAAATTTCGCTTAAGAAATGAATATGAAAACATCAAATTAAAATTAGCTTTAAAGATAAAAACATAAAGTGAAAATGGGTATGTTATCATCACCCAGACCATTACTGCTTCTGAACGCAGTGATTAAGCATCGTACTTTATCATATTAACAAAGTTAAATAGAGGCATTAAAAAAGATAAGATTTATATCATTGTCCAAGTTTAAATTAAATATTTTCCTTTAATACAACACATACATTTAGGTAAGTTCATGTAACATCTCTTAAGGCGCTCCATCTAGAGTTTGTATACACTATACATGAATGCAAATACCAAATTTTTTTATAATAAAAAGGGTGAGGTGTAATGGAAGTGTAATCCCTGAGAATGTGGCTGGGTGCAAAAGTAGAAAATGAAGGTGTAGGATTAAAATTGATCAATGAGAAAAGTTCAAAGAGGTAACACATATAATTGTATAAGGGAACTGCATAGACAGATGAGGTAAAAGATCCAGAGATAACAAGAACAAGGGTAGGGGTGCACCAAATGTAGCTACTTCTTATATAGAGCCAAAACATACTAAATCACCCAGTATCATTAAACTAAGACTAATAACACTCAACATAAGTACATCTCTCAATCGAAGCTTTCTTACCTGTAGTCTGTATATGACATTCTACTTGAGCATTTGCCAAATATTAAGAAAAGACTGTCACACAACATACGTCTTTCATATTTAACTAATCCTCCAGATTCTGTTTTGAACTAGCAGAGTACACAACCAAGTAAGAGTTAAAACAGCCATACACAACACAACCAAGTAAGAGTTAAAACAGCCACATGACATTTAGCAAAAAAAAAACAGCCACGTGACAAATTAGCAAACATAACACAATTGCACAAGACATAAAACTTATAGAAAGTAAAGGAACTTTAAAAAAAACCAAAATTAACCTGATGATCGGAAATCTTGACAACCACCAAGAAGAAATCATTATCAATTTCCTTAGTATCTTTAACCCCAACAACCACATCTTTTTTCATTTTCGACAACTTAGGATCATCCCCATCCTTAACATCAGTCTCAAACCACCCTTCTTTAAACAACTTAATACAAGTATCACTCATTTGAAACGCCTCAAAATGCACATCAGCACCACCATCCTCATTCACCTTCAACTTGACAACAGCAGTAACCCACTCCTTCAACTCACTCTCCCCTTGCAACTCCGCAGCCTGCAAAACCTCCCTACTTGACAACGTATAATCAAACTTACTCTGACTAATCGTCTGCGTAAAAATAAACCCAACTCTCCTCATCCCTAATCCCAACGCAATTGCATCAACAATCCTCTCCTCACCTTCATCCCTCATCAAAACCAACCCTTCCTCCCCACCTTGCTGAGGCGGCTCGTAAATAAAATCAACCTCAACCTTCCCTTCATCACTAACAACCCCATACATAAACCCGCCACGCTTAACCCCAAACGCCATCGTCTCATTAACATAACTCTGAAACACATTAGCCGTATCCCTATCAAAACTAACCATCTCGCAATGTGGATTCTCCTGTCTCGAAACCCGCATTTGTTTCGCAATTAAATCATCCATAGTCATTTTTTTACCAAAAGAACCAGCTGGAGAAGCCTTAACAGAAGGCCCAACAACATTTCTTTCGCCCTCGTAAGCAAGATACAAAATTGAGCCATGAGAGAGGCCTAGTGATGATATGGGTAAGTGGGGGTTTGCCATATCGGAGAATTGGGTGAATTCTTGAGGGGTTTTGGAGAGTAAAAGGTTTTGATTTGTGGAGAGGGTTTGGTTGTTAATGGGGACACCGAGTTGGGTTTGGATTAGGGTTTTGAGTTGAGAGATTGTGATGTTTGGGTTGTCTATTGTTACTCTTTCTAGCCCATCTCTGCTTCTGATTCTGATCATCATCTTGTCTGGGAGAGAGAGAGATTTGAGGGAGAGATATTGAAAGAGATTGAGGGAGGGAGGGAGAGAGATTAGAAAGAGAGATTTGAGGGAGAGAGTGAGATATTATGTTGGAAAAGGGGGGGAGTGTAGATGGGGGAGAAGTATATGGGGTTGTGTGTGTGTGAGTGTTTTCTTGAAGAGGAAGACGAAGGAGAGAGGGTGATTGAGAATTTGAGATGGGACACGATGCCGATTTTATAAAGAGTAGGGCTACATACCCCAAATTGGGTACCAAATTTTGACATTTGTGGCACTAACTAATTGGCATTTTAGAATATTTTAATTGGATGGCCCTGGCGGGCCCATTATAATTATAACCAATAATTACTTGCCATGTCATTTGGGAAAGAAATTTGGGGTACCTAGCATTTTCCTTTTATAAATTTGACATCTAGATTGTACCGGATCGGGTTTAACCCGACTCTAAAACTTATGCCAATTTTATTTTTATTTTTTTGCAAAATGAAAAAGAATTTGCATTTATCAATGATAGGGTTTACACAATTCAAAACAGGATTGGAAAAAGAGATATTTTTTCGTCCACGAAAGTTTATCATCTAATCTAACTAACTGAAAGGTATGTTTAACCAATCCATGGGTCGTAATATAGATTACGACTGACATGAGAAAAAGATTACTCCGGAAGTTCAGACAATAAAACATTCATATCAAATAAGAAGACTCACGACAAAAGTAGGCCTCGTTAAAACCCCGCAAGAGCAAAATCCTATGGGGAAAAAACTCGGGGGAAAAAGAGTGCCCACACTACAACGATCAACAAAATAAATAATAACATAATATAAACCAAACCAAACATACCCAGTTTATCCCGCTCAAAGCAGGGTCTGGGGAGGGTAAGATGTACGCAGACCATGCCCCTACTTTTTACAGTAGGGAGGCTGTTTCCGTGAAGCCCCCCGGCTTAGTGCACACAAGACAGTGATGAAAGGAATGGGAAATGAATTCCACCGAACCTGGGCCCATGGCTTGGACCTCATGGGACTTACCTAAGCGGGCAAGGGGTAGTCCTCTCCTGATCTAGAATGACCTCTGGTCAAGCTCCCTGCTCCTGCAAAACCAGAAAACAGAAGACAATATGAAAACAAAAAGTCAAACTTCTAAGATAGCGCTAACCGAGAGAACCCAACTCTGAGGCTCTCAACCACAGAACCGCTCCATAAAAGAGAATCCACAACTCTAATCTGACGCCTCCAAGAACTCCTATCGGCGGTCAAGGTCTCATTCAGGTTTAAGGCATTCAGATCCATCCTAAGCTGCTCTTCCCACGACCTCCTCGGTCTGCCTCTCCTCCTCACCCCAACAACCGCAAGGCTCTCGACCCTCCTCACCGGGGCTTCCGGTAGCCTACTGCGGACGTGGCCGAACCATCTCAACCTCCCTTCCCTTACTTTCGAAGAAAGAGGCCCCACCTCCAGCTCGCTCCTGAAAACCACATTCGGGATTCTTTCTAACATCGTGCGGCCACAGGACCACCGCAACATTCTCATTTCAGCTGCTTCCAACTTGCTCTCGAGGGCCTTCTTCGCCACCCAACACTCCGAACCATATAACATCGTGGGACGAATTGCCGCTCTATAGAACTTTCCTTTCAACTTTAACGGGACTTTCTTATCGTACATCACCCCTGACGCTGCCCTCCACCGTAGCCACCCTGCCTTGATACGATGCGTGACATCGTCTTCAATCTCACCTTCCTTCTGGATGATCGAACCCAAATACTTGAACTTATCCGTACGGGGGACGATCTGATCTTCAATCCTAACCTCCACCCCTTCCCCGTTGGCCTCTCCACTGAAGTTACACCAGAGGTATTCGGTTTTAGACCTGCTCACGCGTAAGCCTTGGGGCTCCAAAGTGGATCTCCAAAACTCCAACTTCTCGTTCACCTCCCCCCTCGATTCCGCCACTAGTACGATATCATCGGCGAAGAGCATACACCAAGGGACGACATCTTGAATCCCTCGCGACATAACATCAAGGATAAGGGCGAAAAGAAGAGGACTAAGGGCCGACCCCTGGTGAAGCCCAATCTCAACAGGGAAGTAAAGTGCGTCACCTACAGGTGTCCGGATGCAGGAACTAGCTAGAGAGTACATGTCTTGAATCGCCCTGACGTACGCCGACGATACTCTCCTCTCCTCAAGGCTCTTCCAAATAGCTTCACGGGGGATGCTATCATACGCCTTCTTAAGATCAATGAAAACCATATGGAGGTCTTTGTGACGCTCTCTGAACTTCTCCATAAGGCGTCTGACGAGATGAATGGCCTCGGTCGTCGATCTCCCAGGCATAAAACCAAATTGGTTCTCTGAGATTTCGACTTCTCTTCTAATCCGAAATTCGACCACTCTCTCCCAAAGTTTCATGGTATGACTGAGTAATTTAATTCCCCGATAGTTACTACAGTTCTGAGCATCACCTTTGTTCTTGAAAAAAGGGACGACAATACTGCGCCTCCATTCATCTGGCATCTTAGCACCCAAGAGAAGAGCATTGAACAGATCAGCTAGCCATTGTACACCAACCTCACCAAGACAAAACCACACCTCGATAGGGATCTGATCCGGACCAACCGCCTTCCCTCTAGCCATCTTTTGAAGGGCACCCTTGACTTCCTCTTTGCTGATACGTTCACAAGGGCCGATAGAGCGAACAGACGAACAAGGACCTCTTGCGCCACACTGGCACCACTCCTCCTAGCCTCATTAAACAGATTGTGAAAATATGAACTCCACCTCTCCTTAATGGCGTCTTCATTTATTAACACTTGGCCTGAATCATCCTTAATAAACTTAACAGAACCCAGGTCGCGTCGCCTTCTCTCCCTAGCTTTAGCTAGTTTAAAAATAGCGTTCGCTCCTTCCTTGGTATCTAGGCGCTTGTACAGCCCGTCGAAGGCTTCACTCTTGGCTTTCGCCACCGCCTTTTTAGCCTCTCGTCTCACCACCTTGTATGCTTCCGACTTCAGAGTCCTCTCCACCCCTGAACTCGACAAAAGCTCTTTAAAGAGCACATGTTTAGCCTTTACTTTCTTTTGAACCTCCTCGTTCCACCACCACGACTCCTTATGACCACTGAACTGACCTGAGGAGACCCCCACCACCTTCTCGCCCACACACCGAATAGCCTTCGCCATGTTGGACCACCTACAGTTAGCATATCCACTAAGATCAAAACAACCTTCTTTAAGCAGGGACTCCCTGAATTCGGCCGCCTTCTAGCCCTTCAAGTCCTTCCAAAGAATTCTTGGTCTGGACTCTCTCGTTCTGCGAACAACTCGGCCCCCATGGATAGATCCATGGCCAACAGCCGGTGCTGGGAAGCACACGCCTCACTCCGGAACACCTTGCAATCTACGCACGCCCTAGCATCCCGCCTGCGCATAAGAAGGTAATCTATTTGGGTGCTGAGGCCCCCGCTACTAAAGGTAATGAGGTGCTCAGCCCTCTTCTGAAAAACAGAATTCAAAATTACCAACTCCTGAGCAGTAGCAAACTCCAACAACGCTGACCCACCGACGTTCCTGACTCCGAAGCCGAAACCCCCATGGGCGAAGGGATAGCCATCCGACCTCTCACCAATGTGACCGTTAAAATCTCCACCCATCACTAAAAGTCGATCATCAGGAATACTTCCGACCAACTCATCTAAACAGACCCAGAAAGCCTCCTTCTCCGAATCGCCATTTACTTTTAGTTAAAATATTACCTTTTCCAATATACAAAATTTTACTAAAATTTCAAGGTTCAATTTACTAAAATTTTAGTAAATTTTTCTAATATTACTAAAATTTCAAGGTTCAATTTACTAAAATTTCAAGGTTCGAATTTCGTCAACGACATGTTCATTTTAAATTTTATGAAATAAGTTTTAAATCATGCATATCATTAATTAAATTTATATTAGATTAGTTAATTAAAATGAAAATAATGATTGTATAAAAATATAATTGTAAAATTAAATTAAAATTATTACATAATAAAAGAAATTCGTGCATCGCACGGGTTATAAGCTAGTGATTGCTAAATATTAATTATGTCAAATTTTGCTAAGCTTGTAACGTGTTTTACTTCAATACGGTTGACTATATTAATGCGCTATATTTTAAAAATAGTATATTATTATTATTATTATTATTTCAAGTTGTTAAAAATAGAATGTATTATTTCAATATAGTAAATTAGTAATTAATGATGTGGAGTTTTACTACAGATTGCTAAAGGTTCGACACATATAGCCAACCTATTGTGTTTGTCTAGATTTTTATTGTGAAAATATATATATGCACATTCTTAGTTAACTATTGGTTACATATTATATTAGGGGGTATATTCAACTGAAATTTTGAGAAATTAATAATAACTAGCTTCAATTCCCGTGCAAGGCACGGGATTGCTCTATTTTATACTATAATTGTTATTTTTTTCTCGTTATGTTTTGATATTAATATTAGCAATTGATATTGTGATGTCTAAAATTCTTTTCAGTTTATCGCATTTTTTTTAACCAACATTAATTTTGTCCCCTTTTCAAGATCTCCCATTTTGATTAAAACATTCAGACGTGCTTTTTATTTTTCCAAAGTGCTTAAGTCATGTATATGTTGTATTTGATATTACAGATTGTCAAGTAATGCACCGGAGCCAAGAAAGCATAAAAAAAATATTGTATTAGACACATTTCTATAAAGTAAAAATACTAAATTACAGTACACAAAATTAATTTATTCTTAATTTATTCTGTAAATTGTATAGCAAAAATATATATGTTGTTAGCAATCTGAAGTTAATGTTCCAATATTATTTCTTCACTAATGTTAGATCACTTATAATGAGTTGTAAGGCTCTTTACTCGTGCGACACACAAATTTCTTCGAATGGTTAGTTAATTGCAACATAACAAAAGTGTTATAATTAAGTAGATAGTATTAAATGATGTATAATAATGAATATACATATTAAATACGAATTTTAAATGATGTGCATTAATGAATGCAGAGGGTCAAAATAGTAATTTAAGTTGGATTAAAATGGTACATGTTGTGGCATTATATATATAATAGAGGGTCATTAATATTATTTTATTAAATCGAATAATTTCAAAATATCTAGTTTCACTAAATACCATATATCACTCATTTATACTAAACTATAACATAATAAAATATAAATATGTAAATGTAAAACGAAGAAAAATGATTGAAATATCTTAGAAATCAAAATACCAAAGATTCTTCATTCATCACCCAACATACATAGCATATTTTATGCTTATAACACATGTGATGTGTTAGCCTAGTGGTAAGGTGATGTGCAAATGAACCTAAAGACCTAGGTTCGATTCTCATGAGTAACAATTTTTTGAAAAAAATTTAATCCATAGAGGGTAAAAATAGTAATTTAAGTTGGATTAAAATGGTACATGTTGTGGCATTATATATATAATAGATTCATGGAATAACACAATAACAAATCTCAATGATAAAAGGTTTTTTGAAATTCTTCAATATCTCAATGATTTTGGTGAGATTTCAAACATTATAAAAAACAATAACAAATTCATCAAAATTCACAATTTCAATAAATTCAAAAAAATCATGAATTTTTGAATACCATCAGATTTAATGAATTGTTTCAAATCCAGATTGAATACACCCAAATTTTGTTTTAAAATCCTAATTTAATATCCTCAGATTTTAAAAAACATTTTGAAATCCAAATTTAATATCTCAAAATTTTAATGAATTGAAAAAAAAATCCAAATTGAATACCCCTAAATTTCTAAATCCAAAAAAATTCCACAAAATCCTAGTTGAATACACCCCCTTAGTCCTTCCATCCCAGGCTTATACACAATCAAAAAAAAAAAAACCAAACCAAACCAAACATACCCAGTATATCCCGCACAGAGCAGGGTCTGGGGAGGGTGAGATGTACGCAAACCATGCCCCTACTTTTTACAGTAGGGAGGCTGTTTCCGTGAAGACCCCCAGCTTAGTGCCCAACAGAAAAATAGTGTGTGATATTTACAAAGGCTTCATAAATTTTGTAAAAGATCGCTGACATACCTGAGCCCATGGCTTTGATTACATGGGACTTACCTACGTTCTCGCCTGATCTATGATGTCTCCTCGCATAGATCCCTGAGTCCATGGCTTTGGACACATGGGGCTTACCTACCCGGGGATTGACTACCCCGCTCTGCAGAACACTCAGGCCTAAGATGACACCTGGTCAAGCTCCCTGCAACTGCGAAACCAGAAAATAGAAGAACATAACCAAGATAAAACAGAAAAAACAGAGAAAAGAGAACGGAAAGCCGAGCTTCTAAGATAAAGCTAACCGAGAAAACCCAACTCTGAGGCTCTCAACAACAGAATCGCTCCCTAAAAGAGAATCCACCACTCTGATCTGGCGTCTCCAAGAGCACCTATCAGCGATCATGGTCTCATTTAAGTTTAAAGCCTTCAAATCCAACCTAAGCTGCTCTTCCTAAGACCTCCTCAGTCTGCCTCTCCTCCTCACCCCATCAACCAAAAGACTTTCGACCCTCCTCACCGGGGCTTCAGCCAGCCTCCTACGGACGTGGCCGAACCATCTCAACCTCCCTTCCCTAACTTTCGCATAGAAAGGCGCTACCTCAAGCTCTGTCCTAAAAACCACATTCGGGATTCTCTCTAACATCGTGCGCCCACAAGACCACTGCAACATCCTCGTTTCAGCCGCTTCCAACTTGCTCTCGAGGGCCTTCTTCGCCGCTTAACACTCCGAACCGTATAACATCGCAGGGCGGATTGCCGCTCTATAGAATTTCCCTTTCAGCGTTAACGGGACTTTCTTGTCGCACATCACCCCTGACGCTGCCCTCCACCTTAGCCATCCAGCTTTAATACGATGCGTGACATCGGCTTCAATCTCACCTTCCTTCTGGATGATCGAACCCAAATACTTGAACTTATCCATACGAGGGACGATCTGATCTTCAATCCTAACCTCCACCCCTTCCTCGTTGTCCTTAGCACTGAAGTTACACCAGAGATACTCGGTTTTTGACCGGCTCACACGCAAGCCTTGGGGCTCCAAATTCGATCTCCATAACTCCAACCTCTCGTTCACCTCCCCCCTCGATTCCGCCACAAACACGATATCATTAGCGAAGAGCATGCACCAAGGGACGACATCTTAAATCCCTCGTGACATGACATCTAAGATAAGAGCAAAAAGAAGAGGACTGAGAGCCGACCCTTGGTGTAGCCCAATCTCTACAGGGAAAAAACGAGAGTCACCAACTGGAGTCCGGACACAGGAACTAGCTTGGGAGTACATGTCTTGAATCGCCCTAACGTACGGCGACAACACTCTCCTCTCCTCAAGGCTCTTCCATATAGCTTCACGAGGGATGCTATCATAACCCTTTTCAAGATCAATGAACACCATATGAAGGTCTTTGCGATGTTCCCTGAACTTCTCCATAAGGCATCTGACGAGATGAATGGCCTCGGTAGTCGATCTCCCAGGCATAAACCCAAATTGATTCTCTGAGATTTCAACTCCTCTTCTAATCCGACCTTCAACCACTCTCTCCCAAAGTTTTATAGTATGGCTGAGTAATTTAATACCCCGATAGTTACTACAACTCTGAGCATCGCCTTTGTTCTTGAAAAAAGGTACCACAATACTACGCCTCCATTCATCTGGCATCTTATCCCCTAGGAGGAGAACATTGAACAGATCCGCTAGCCATTCTACGGCAACCTCACCAAGACAAAGCCACACCTCGATTGGGATTTGATCCGGACCAACCGCTTTCCCTCTAGCCATCTTTTGAAGGGCACCATTGACTTCATCCTTGCTGATACGCTCGCAGGGGCCGAAGGAACGCACAGACGAAAGAGGGACCTCTTGTCCCACACTGGCACCACTCCTCCTAGCCTCATTGAAAAGATTATGAAAATACGAACTCCACCTCTCTTTAATAGCATCTTCATTCACTAACACTTGGCCTGAATCATCCTTAACAAACTTAACAGAACCCAGGTCGCGTTGCCCTCTCTCCCTAGCTTTAGTTAGTTTAAAAATAGTGTTCGCTCCTTCCTTGGTGTCTAGGCGCTTGTACATCCCCTCATAGGCTTCACTTTTGGCTTTTGCCACAGCCTTTATTGCCTCTCATCTTGCCACCTTGTACGCTTCCAACTTCAGCATCCTCTCCGCCCCTGCACAGCACGATAAAAGCTCTTTAAAGAGCGCAAGTTTAGCCTTTACTTTCTTTTGAACCTCCTCGTTCCACCACCACGACTCCTTAGGGCCACTGAACTTTCCTGAGGAAACCCCCACCACCTTCTCGCCCACACACCGAATAGCCTTCGCCATGTTGGTCCACCTAAAGTTAGCATCTCCACCACGTGCAAAACAGCCTTCATTGAGCAGAGACTTCCTGAATTCGACCGCCTTCTCGCCCGTCAGATTTTTCCACAGTATTCTTAGTCTAGACTCTCTCGTCCTGCGAACAGCTCGACCCCCCATGGATATATCCATGGCCAACAGACGGTGCTGGGAAGCACACGCCTCACTCCGGAACACCTTGCAATCCACGCATGCCCTAACATCACACCTGCGCATAAGTAAGTAATCGATTTGAGTGTTGTGCCCCCCACTACTAAAGGTGATGAGGTGCTCAGCCCTCTTCTGAAAAACAGAATTCACAATTACCAACTCCCGGGCAGTAGCAAACTCCAACAACGCGGACCCGCCGACATTCCTGACCCCAAAGCCGAAACCCCCATGAGCGCTGAGATAACCATCTGCCCTCTCACCAATGTGACCATTAAAATCGCCACCTAATACTAAAAGTTGGTCGTCAGGAATACTTACGACCAACTAATCTAAACAGACCCAGAAAGCCTCATTCTCCAAGTCGCCCAAACCGGCTTGAGGAGCATACGCACACACCACGTTCACCACCTTTTCCCCAACCACAACTCTGACAGACATGATCCTGTCGTTACATCTCTTCACTTCCACGACGTTGTCCTTTTGATCCTTCGCCAAAAGGATACCCACCGCGAGTTGACAAGACCTGAGTACCACAATTTATACCCGTTCGCTTCTCTTGATTGCTCCCCCTTCCACCTAGTCTCTTGGATACATGCCACATCCACTCTTCGCTTCTTCAGCACGTCCACTAACTCCAAAAATTTTCCCGTTAAGGTACCTAAATTCAAACTGCCAACACGCAAAATACACGACATACAAACGAGCAAAAACACACCTAAAAATAAATAAATAAAATAAAATATAAATAAATAATAATAATAATAATACTAATAATAATAAATAAAATACAATAAAATACAATAAATAAATAAAAAGCACAATAAATACAATTGACACCAATAAATAAAAAGGTACGGGAGTTCAAAAGAGCAAATGAGCAAATGCAGTGGTTCTGAGTTGGGTTTGATGGAATCGAAGCAGAACAGGGGAGAGGGATATGCAGAACACGAGAAAAAAGAGGGAGAGAGAGAGATAGGTTTGAGTTGATTCGAAGAAAAGGAAAGCACGAAATCAAGATTTTGTGAAATTTGCAGCGAATCAGAAGAAGAAGAAGGAAGAAAATGAAATGGGTTTGATTTGTGGTTTGGAGAGAAAAAAGGAAAGAGGAGAGGTGTTGAGGTGGAGTCGAGAGCCGGAAGGTTGCTGCGGTGTTGTTGTTGTTGGCGGCGGTGTTGAGGTGGAGCCGGAAGGTTGCTGCGGAGGTGTTGAGGACGACGAAGGACTGACCGGAGAAAGAAAGCACAGTACAAAGACTTTAGCCTGCAGGTCTATAATGCTAACCCCAATAATAATAAAAAAAACCTTCGGTGAGCACTGTAAATGGGGCAGAGTTTAAAAGAGAGAGATATTCTATTTAGAAGTTTACAAGCGAGGCGTCTAAGAGCATCTCCAAGAGGCTCTCTATTGTAGCTCTTAAATCAAAAAATGAGGAGAGAGAATAAAAATCAAGCTCCAAGAGACTCTTAAAGGCTCTTTAAAAAGTTAAGAGCTTCTTCTCTCTCCTCTATTTTAGGAGCAACTAGTAGCTCTTAGCTTAATATTTTATTAGTAAAATAGTGGTTCTTCTCTTTCATCTATTGATTGTTTGTCCAAGTGGAATTGAAATATGAATAAAATAGAAAATAAAGAGCCATAATAGAGAGCATTGTTGGAGTTGACACACAAATCAATGTAATAACTTGCTAAGAGCTTAATTGTTTATAATATATTTAGGAGTGAGTTAAGAGACTCTTGGAGATGCTCTAATGAATGATGGGGTTTGGTGGTTTCAAGAAGGAGATGAGAAAAAGATAGGATGGGGTTGTATTTTGAAATAAATGGAGGAGAACACTAAACAAAGAAAGAGACGTAGCAAGAGGCGAAAGAAAAAAGGGTATTAGTTTGATATGTCCCAAATTAACAAGTCAATTATAGATATATCCTTTTTTATATGACATTTATAAATATGTCCCATGGTTAAATTTAACTCATATATAACTTATATACATATAAATATAAATATATTATATATATAGTATGACCATAATACCCCTAAAAGACTCCCCCTTCTCTTTGTCTCTAACCCCATCCACCTCCGTTAAACTTTATGTAGAAGCTTGTTTTTAAGTTCTGACCTTCTCTTCTTCTCATATATTCTCAATGAAATGTAAATTATCAAATCCAAAATCTAATAAATAAATACACACACCCCTCTCCTTATGTTATACAAATTAAATCATATCTCAAGAGCCATAATTCATTCTCCTCTGAACATCTCCACGCCGCCACCAATTCCGATCTCCGGCCCCGCAGGGGCACCCTTGAATCACTTTTGCAACACATGCATCCATTTATATACATATCAATCGATTTCGAGCAAAAACTATTTTGTGTGAGTTCGAATTTTTGTTCCGGTTTTCAGTTGAGATTGTTCGAAGTTTGTAGAGTTGTAGATCGGGAGAAAATAGGTCAATTGGTGGTTGATTTTCGAATCGGGGTCACCTAAATTGACCAAGCATGTGGGGTTTGATTTCTGCCATTTTTCCGACTTGTTGCTTCTGCTATGTCCACATTTACTGTTCTTGGGTGAAATACTGAAATCTTGTGGGCAAGTGTGTGAGGGTGGATGATGTTATTGTTGGGACTGTTAGGAGGGGACAAAACAGTCTTTTAATAATGTATAGTTAGTGAGTTAATCATGGTTGCAATTAAAAAAGGGATATATTAGATAAATGGGGTATATTTATAATTATAAATAAACATGAGACATAATTATAATTGAGCTTTTAAAATGGGACATATTAGAAAAATACCCAAGAAAAAAACAGGGAAGAGTGTAAGTATGAGTGTGTGTATGAATGCTAGACTGATTAATGTTATTGGAATCTCCGGCGATTTGCCGGCCAAAGGAGTCAGATCTCAGAAATATGACCGTTGTCTTTTTGCACAGAGAGAGAGAGAGAGCGAGAGTACTTACTACTCCCTCTGTCTCACAATTCTTTTCTCGTTTAATATGTCGGGACTGTTCATAACATGAGACAAATTACTAATTTACGTCTAATCTATAAGTCCAAATATAGTCATGAGTGATTTTGTTGGATTCGTATTTATGAGTACTTTAATTTTTTACAGTGAAGTTTTTATATTTAAAACTAATACGAAATTAAAGATATTAACGATCAAAAGTGTGCGTTGGCAAACGTGATAAAGGTAAACAGGAAAAGTTTTAAGAGACGGAGGGAGTATATTCTTATACACAATCAAAAGTCTAACTTTAATTCAATCATGTTATATAAATTAATAATTACCAAATAATTATATTATTTTTTCACAAAAAATAACATAATTAACACATAATTTATCATATTAATTAATTATAAACAATTATTTTGGAACAAATGAAATAAAAAAAAATTGAACGATAAAAATGATATATTTTATTCAAACTATCCCTCACTCACTTATTTTTTTACGTACTCTAATCCTTTATCAAAAAAAATATTCTATTATTTTAATTTTCTAAAATTCCGCCTATACCAACCCCAAGTAGCGAGGCGAGGCGAGGCCCGCCAGTTAAGCCCAGCAGAGGTTTTGCCCAGCCCAGCAGAATATATATGATAAGAATATATATGATAGTAGTCGTATCTATACTATCTTATAATAAGCAAAAGAGGGTATAATTTGTAGTTGATTACCCCCATTTTTGGTTTCACTTATCACCGTTAGATCAGCAACTCAAATAGATCATGACCGTTAGATTTAACAATTCTAAAATATTAAAAGTTGGTATATGCAGAAGGTCCAAGGTTCGATTCCCGCCAACAACATATTAATTTATATTTAATACTAAAAATTATTATATACAAATATGTAAGGTTTATACTATCTTATAATAAGCAAAAGGAGTATATCTAACCAAAGGGTTCCCTATGGTTAGACATATAAACTATTAAATTCATACAAAATCTACTATAAAATCATTTAAAATGACTTTATACAAGCCAACAAAATGGCACAAATGCCTCCTACAGGTCCAAAAATATACGCCATCAATCATGGCCACCCATAAATGGTACAAAACTTGATTACTACCCATAAATGACATAAAATTTAATTAATATCATAAAAATACAAAACTCAATTAAAACATTTATTTAGGAAAACAATTATCCCACTAATAAAACATAAGACGTAGAATATATATTTAGGGAAGAATGAAAATTGAATTTAAGAATTAAGCAAAAAAGGAAGACAAATATCCCACTAATAATTAAATAAGGAAAACATTTAAACAGGAAAAACAAATAATTAGGAGGTCAAAAATAAAAAATCTAAATATCAACTAACATTATCTAGAAATCAATTAATTAGGAAATCAATAAATTAACATAATTAAAATCGCAGCCAATCTATTACTATATATTACTAGCATTTTGCCCGTACTTCGTACACGTCATCTTATTTAATTTAAAATGATAATACCAAAAATTTAACAAATTTGATTGATTTCTTAAAACATCTTATTTAATTTAAATTGACAATACCAAAAATTTAACAAATTTGATTGATTTCTTAAAAAGATATTGTATGCAATTATATAAATAATCAATTCTTAGAAAGATATTATATACAGTTATATAAGTATTTAATAAAATAATGATATGCTAAAATTTATATAAAAAAGTAGCATACAATTCTATTTTAACAATGTTGAAAATTTATTTAATCCATCAAAATCTGCAATGAAAGTAATAAATATTTTTACAAATATTGTTCTCTAATTGAAAACAATAATAAATTGTCTTTATTATTCAAATGCGGAAATGATAATCCCTTCACCCTCAATGACTCCAAAACATTAAATGGCTCCAAAACATTAAACCTCATATAATATCAAGAACATATTATATTAACTATGAGACCTCATAGTTAATATAATATGTAAATGTTGCAGAACAATGAGACCACATTTCAAGCAATTTTTAATTTTTTTTGTTAATTTTTTTTATGAATGGATAGAGGGTAGAATTATAAGACTTTTGTGTGAAGATGCCCCTAGCGGGGCCCTTTAAAATAGCTTGAAATGTAGCGAATATGTGTGTTCTCACTGTTCTCATTTTAAATTTTTTTTGTTAATTTTTTTTATGAATAGATAGAGGGTAGAATTATAAGACTTTTTTTTGAAGATGCCCCTAGCGGGGCCCTTTAAAATAGCTTGAAATTTAGTGAATATGTGTATTCTCACTGTTCTCATTCTCACCGGAGCGTGACCATTAAACTGTATTAGTAAATTCATGTATGAAAATACAGTGTATATATATTATTAATATAGATTGTTTTATTAAAAATAATTAAATTATACAATTAAATAAGCAAGCCAAAATATCAGATAAATATTCTAGTAGATTTATAGGTTATGTTCAAATTAAGGTCTTTCACCATGGCTCTCGCTTTCTGAAATTGTTGAATTTATTTTATTGAATTTATTATATTAAAAGTATATTCTTATTGAAACAAATATAATAATTTGAATTTGAATATATTTTTAAACTACTTATTTTGATGGGTTGTTAATTTTTTTGTGATCAAGTTAGAGGGGCGACCTAAAATAAAATTAATGGGAATACATAAACCCATTACCCACGTTATCATAAACAATACCTATAAAATGGAAGTTGCTTATGTGGTTCAGGCTTGTTAATTACTTCAATACTTCATTAGCTTGATCATCATGTGGATCATCTTTCTTTTTATCACTTATGTTGCTGATTTATTTGTAATTTTTTAATGGCGTACCTTTATGACGTTATAGAATAATTTTTTCGTAAAACCATATTACAGTCATGTTATTGTTTTCTCTACTATTTTAACCAACAATATCACATGTACGTGCGCTAGTAATATTGTGCTTGTACAAATCTAAACCTCTACTATTATCCTTCATTTTTTATTAATAATATAATTAATGATAATTAGCTGATTGCCTTTATCAATTAAAAAATGTTTACTTATAATTGATGATATTACCTTTTATAAATACCTAAAATATCATATCTTCCAATCAATATTTTTTTCTCTCTAATTAAACATGTTGACTTTTAATTTAAAACATAATATTGCAATAATTAATACATACCCAAAAATACGACATCATATCTTCTAACCACTAACAAAATATGATAAAAATTCGTATACAAACGAATAATATCCGTTAGATTTTTAGTTAAAAATTAGAATTGTTAGATCTAATGATTAAATATATTACATGATTAAATTTATTTACTAAATACATACCCAAAAATGTGACATCATATCTTCTAACCACTAACAAAATATAATAAAAATTCGTATCAATATATTCTTAATGTCTGCTAGTATTGCATTTTGAAAATTACTGCTTTTATCCTTCATTTTTTTAATATTCTTTATTTCTTTGATGCCCTTTTTTGTCATTACACAGGAAAATTACTGCTTTTATCCTTTACTTTTTTAATCTTCTTTATTTCTTTGATGTCCTTTTTTGTCATTACACATCATTTGGAGCGACCCAATTTAGATTGGATCGACCCAAATCTAAATCTATACTATTTTTTTTTATCATTACACAACATTTGGATCGACCCAATTGGATTGACCCAAATCTAAACCTCTACTATATTTTGAAAATTACTGCTTTTATCCTTCATTTTTTTAATATTCTTTATTTCTTTGATGCCCTTTTTTGTCATTACATAGGAAAATTACTACTTTTATCCTTTACTTTTTTACCTTTTATAAATACTTAAAATATCATATCTTCCAATCAATAAATTTTTTCTCTCTAATCAGCATTTGGAGCGATCAAATTGGATCAACCCAAATCTAAACGTCTACTATTATCTTTTATTTTTTATTAATAATATAATTAATGATAATTAGCTTATTGCCTTTTTCAATTAAAAGATGTTTACTTATAATTGATGATATTACCTTTTATAAATATCTAAAATATCATATCTTCCAATCAATAATTTATTTCTCTCTAATTAAAACACGTTGACTTTTAATTTAAAACATAATATTGTAATAATTAATACATACCAAAAATATGACATCATATCTTCTAACCACTAACAAAATATAATAAAAATTTCTATACAACGAATAATATCCGTTAGAGTTTTAGTTAAAAATTAGAACTGTTAGATCTAATGATTTAATATATTACATGATTAAATTTATTTACTAAATACATACCCAAAAATATGACATCATATCTTCTAACCACTAACAAAATATAATAAAAATTCGTATACAACGAATAATATCAGTTAGATTTTCAGTTAAAAATTAGAATTGTTAGATCTAATAATTAAATATATTTCATGATTAAATTTATTTACTAAAATTTCAAGGTTCAAATTTTTATAAATACCTAAAATATCATATCTTTCAATCAATAATTTCTTCTCTCTAATTAAAACACGTTGACTTTTAATTTAAAACATAATATTGCAATAATTAATACATACCCAAAAATATGACATCATATCTTCTAACCACTAATAAAATCTATACTATATTATAAAAGCCGAAACATTAAAAGTTTGGTCGATCGATCGGTACGGTACCTATTGATTTTACTTATTTACCCTTACTCAAATAAAATCCATCATACTACCTAATTAATTTCTTTTTTCAGGTTAAACATATTATCTTCTCTATTTTTCAATAAATAAATAATTTCCTTTTTCATGTAAATTCAATATCTTTTATATTTTATCTAACTAAAATTTCCATCCTACTAACTAATTAATTTCCTTTTTCAGGTTAAACATATTATCTTTTCTATTTTTCAAAAACTAAATAATTTCCTTTTTCAGGTAAAATACAATATTTTTTATATTTTATCTAACTAAAATTTCTCATTTATTAATCAATTTCATTTTTCAGGTTAAACATATTACCTTTTCTATTTTTCAATAACTAAATAATTTCCTTCTTAGGTAAAATACAATATCTTTTACATTTTATCTAACTAAAATTTCTCCTTTTTTAAAAACTACGATCAATTTTGTTTAATAAAATAACATAATTATATTATAATTAGTATTAACTAATCAATTACCTTTTGAGCCAAAATACGTTACATTTTCTCTTTTCTCTAACTAAAATCTCTCTTTTTCCAATTGTATCATGTACGGTTACCTTTTTCAAACACGTTACCTTTTTGTTTCTCTTACGAAAATCTCACTTTTTCCAATTATATCACGGGCGATTCTATTTAATAAAAATAAAATAATAATATTATAGTACTAATAATTAACTGATTACCTTTTCAACAAAAACGTATCATCTTTTATATTTTTTCTAATTAAATTCCCTATTTTCCTAGAAATTTCATGGTCAACATTAATTTCTCATTTTCTAAAAACTATGAGCAATTTTATTTAGTAAAATAACATAATTAAATTATAATTACTATAAACTAATCAATTACCTTTTTCACATAAATTATGTCATCTTTTTAATTTTTGAGTTACCTTTTTATTTTTAAAAACTAAAATATCTCTTTTTCCGATTATATCACGGATGGTTCCGTTTAATACAATAAACTAATAATATTATAATATTAATAATTAAGCGATTACCTTTTTTTATCTAAAACGTATCATCTTCTATTTAATGACATAAAATAATAATTATATAAATACTAATAATTAGCCGATTACCTTTTTCAAGTAAAACCTATCATTTTTTCTATATATTTTTTTAACAAAAATCCCTCATTTTCCAGAAATATCACGGATAACATTTATATAATTATTATCAAATCATCTCATATAAAAATTTAAGCCTCCCAAATTTATATTTTAAATAAATTAACTTAAATTAATGAAAAATTCATATAGTATTAAAAAAAATCCGTGCATCAAATAGCTCGGTTTTATTTTTTTAATTTTCTCAAAATTTTGAATTAATAATTCCAATGATTAAAAAAAATCTCAATTGCATTTTAAAACTTTACTAATAGAGGAAACTAAATATATAGTTTCATTATTTTTTTTACCTATAAAATCTTTACTAATGAAGTAAAGTAAATATCTAAATTGCATTTTAAATTTTTACTAATCGAGGAAACTAAATATACAATTTCAATATCCTTACCTTTAAAATTTCATTTTAAAACATTGAAAGTTTGGTCGGTCGGTTGGTTGGTTGATCGGTCGGTACCTATTTTTTTACTTTATTACCCTTACTTAATTGTAAATAAAATTTCTCCTAATAACTAATCAATTTCTGTTTTCAAGTAAAACATATTAAAATAATCAATTTCCTTCTAAAATAAGTTACCTTTTCTATTTTCTTTAGCTAAAATCTCTCTTTTTCCAATTAAATGATGCCCTTACTTAATTATAAATAAACAATTTCCCAATAATTAATCAATTTTCATTTTCAAGTAAAAATATTAAAATAATCAATTTTCTTTAAAAAAAACGCTACCCTTTCTACTTCCTTTAGCTAAAATCTATATTTTTCCAATTATATGGTGCCGGTCGGTTGGTTGGTTGGTCGGTCGGTCGGTACCTATTGTTACTTAATTATAAATAAAATTTCTCCTAATAACTAATCAATTTCTGTTTTCAAGTAAAACATATTAAAATTATCAATTTCTCTAAATTGCATTTTAAATTTTTACTAATCGAGAAAATTAAATATACAACTCAATTGCATTTTAAATTTTACTAATAGTGAAAATTAAATATCACTAACTAAATATAATAAAAATTCGTATACAACGAATAATATCCGTTAGATTTTTTGTTTAAAATTAGAACTATTATATACTTATATAAAGGAGAAACGAGGGGATCTAAACCTCTACTATTATCCTTCATTTTTTATTAATAATATAATTAATGATAATTAGCCGATTGCCTTTTTCAATTAAAAGATGTTTACTTATAATTTATATGATATTACCTTTTATAAATACCTTAAATATCATATCTTCCAATCAATAATTTTTTTCTCTCTAATCAGCATTTGGAGCGATCCAGTTGGATCAACCCAAATCTAAACCTCTACTATTATCCTTCATTTATTATTAATAATATAATTAATGATAATTAGCTGATTGCCTTTTTCAATTAAAAGATGTTTACTTATAATTGATGATATTACCTTTAATAAATACCTAAAATATCATATCTTCCAATCAATAATTTTTTTTTCTCTCTAATTAAAACAAGTTGACTTTTAATTTAAAACATAATATTGCAATAATTAATACATACCCAAAAATATGACATCATATCTTCTAACCACTAACAAAATATAATAAAAATTCGTATACAACAAATAATATCCGTTAGATTTTTAGTTATAATTAGAACTGTTAGATCTAATGATTAAATATGTTACATGATTAAATTTATTTACTAAAATTTCAAGGTTCGAATTCCGTCAACGATACTATTATCTTTCATTTTCTTAAACTTCTTTATTTCTTTGATGCCCCTTTTTACCATTACACATCATTTGGAGCGACCCAATTTAGATTGGATCGACCCAAATCTAAACATATACTATTTTTTGTCATTACACAACATTTGGAGTAACCCAATTGGATCGACCCAAATCTAAACCTCTACTGTTATCCTTTATTTTTTATCTTTCTTTATTTCTTTGATTCTCCTTTTTGTCATTACTCAAATCTATCTCTGTCATTTTTCACCTTCAAGTCCAAGCCGCTCAAATCTTCACGCTGCTGGATTTTGACACATGTTTGCACTTTTCAGATTTGAAAGCTGGGGTTTTCACCAAATTAACATCTCAACCCCCTGAAGTAGGGTTAAGGTATGTGTACTAGACTTCCGTACGGGTCATATATGTTTGGTTCCGGTTTTTAGTTTGACCATAAGAGTTAAGTTTTTATTGATTTCACAGTATTAAAAATTAGACAGGATAATATTTGTTTGGTTTTGATTTTGGTTTGGAATTTAAGAATTAAAGTTTTAATGAATTACCCGATGTTATAATAATATACAGGACACCAGAAAGGTACCTTTAAAATATTTGCTTGGCCTTTCAATTTTCGATTTTACATGTCATAATGACAAAGGTAGTTGGAAAGATTACCAGTTAATAACATTGACACAGTACAGACCATGTTATTTGTAAATAATCTTGGGACTCAATTTGATACTTATAGACATTATTTTGTTTTCAAGCAAATTTATGTTCTTTATGGATTTGTTCAACTTAAGGTTCATGGGGTAGACATGCTACGTACCAGAAGGTCTTATGGAATAGCATACTTATTATCGGATGTCTCCGAAGGGACTATGGAATAGCATACTTAGAAGCTAAGACCCACGTCACAAGCCTCACCCTCTGGGTCAGGCAACATTGTTCTTATTTATGCTCTAAATATCTTCTTTACTCGCGTTCAATTTCACTTCATATATGATCTCATATTTAGCACTTTCACTTGAGCTCCATATTAAAATATAAAAGAACTAACTTTTCCCTTTTTCAGTTTAGTTTGATTTTTGAGAGAAAATAGGTAGTGAAAAATGTGATTGTTATAATTTGTAATCATACATTATTTGAAGATAAAAGTGAATAAGTGAGCTTCTTGCGGAGACCTGTGTTTTTTGTAAACAGTATTATCCTTCATTTTTTTAATCTTCTTTATTTCTTTAATTAATGCCCCTTTTTGTCATTACACAGCATTTGGAGCGACCCAATTTAGATTGGAACAAAAAATTCTATTATGATATTGTACTTATTTTCAGTAATGTTGTAGTACTACGATTGCACCTCCAGCCTTTCTCTTCTCCTCCAGCTACATAATTTTAAATATTGAAAACAAAATACAATACAAGAAGAAGTTTGCATTTATAAATATAGATTACAAGCAGAGAGAGATGTTTAGTTACAGATAGACTACATAGCAACAACATAAGTGATAAAAAAAAAGATGTTAGTTACAGATAGACTACATAGCAGCAACATAAGTGATAAAAAGAAAGATGGTTCACATGATGACCAAGCTAATGAAGTATTGAAGTAATTAACAAGTCTGAACCACATAAGCAACTTCCATTTTATAGGTTTGTTTATCATAACGTGGGTAATGGGTTTATGTATTCCCATTAATTTTATTTTTGGTCACCCCTTTAAGTTGATCACAAAAAAATTAACAACCCATCAAAATAAGTAGTTTAAAAATATATTCAAATTCCAATTATTATATTCGTTTCAATAAGAACATACTTTTAATATAATGAAGTCAATAAAATAAAAATTCAACAATGTCAGAAAATGAGAGCCATGGTGAAAGACCTTAATTTGAACGTAAACTATAAATCTACTAGAATATTTATCTGATATTTTGGCTTGCTTATTTAATTGTATAATTTACTTATTTTTAATAAAAGAATCTATATTAATAATATATATACACTGTATTTTCATACATGAATTTACTAATACAGTTTAATGGTCACGCTCTGGTGAGAATGAGAACAGTGAGAACACACATATTCACTACATTTCAAGTTATTTTAAAGGGCCCCGCTAGGGGCATCTTCACAAAAAAATCTTATAATTCTACCCTCTATCCATTCATAAAAAAAATTAACAAAAAAAATTAAAATGAGAACAGTGAGAACACACATATTCGCTACATTTCAAGCTATTTTAAAGGGCCCCCTAGGGGCATCTTCACACAAAAGTCTTATAATTCTACCCTCTATCCATTCATAAAAAAAATTAACAAAAAAAATTAAAAATTGCTTGAAATGTGGTCTCATTGTTCTGCAACATTTACATATTATATTAACTATGAGGTCTCATAGTTAAGATAATATGTTCTTGATATTATATGAGGTTTAATGTTTTGGAGCCATTTAATGTTTTGGATCCATTGGGGGTGAAGGGATTATCATTTCCGCATTTGAATAATGAAGCCAATTTATTATTGTTTTCAATTAGAGAACAATATTTGTAAAAATATTTAATACTTTTATTGCATATTTTGATGGATTAAATAAATTTTCAACATTGCTAAAATAGAATTGTATGCTACTTTTTTATATAAGTTTTAGCGTGTCATTATCAATATCAATATATTCTTAATGTCTGCTAGTATTACATTTTAAAAATTACTATTTTTACCCTTCATTTTTTTAATCTTCTTTATTTCTTTCATGCCCTTTTTTGTCATTACACAGGAAAATTACAGCTTTTATCCTTTATGTTTTTAATCTTCTTTATTTCTTTGATGTCCCTTTTTGTCATTACACAATATTTGGAGCGACCCAATTTAGATTGGATCGACCCAAATCTCCTTTATTAGTCAATTTCCTTTTTCAGGTTAAACATATTATCTTTTCTATTTTTCAATAACTAAATAATTTACTTCTTTGGTAAAATACAATATCTTTTACATTTTATCTAACTAAAATTTCTCCATTTTTTAAAACTACGATCAATTTTGTATAATAAAATAACATAATTATATTATAATTAGTATTAAATAATTAATTACCTTTTTGAGCCAAAATACGTTACCTTTTCTCTTTTCTCTAACTTAAATCTCTCTTTTTCCAATTGTATCATGGACGGTTACCTTTTTCAAACACGTTACCTTTTTTCCCTTCTATTACGAAAATATCGTATTACATTTTAAAAATTACTATTTTTACCCTTCATTTTTTTAATCTTCTTTATTTCTTTCATGCCCTTTTTTGTCATTACACAGGAAAATTACAGCTTTTATCCTTTATGTTTTTAATCTTCTTTATTTCTTTGATGTCCCTTTTTGTCATTACACAATATTTGGAGCGACCAAATTTAGATTGGATCGACCCAAATCTCCTTTATTAATCAATTTCCTTTTTCAGGTTAAACATATTATCTTTTCTATTTTTCAATAACTAAATAATTTACTTCTTTGGTAAAATACAATATCTTTTACATTTTATCTAACTAAAATTTCTCCATTTTTTAAAACTACGATCAATTTTGTATAATAAAATAACATAATTATATTATAATTAGTATTAAATAATTAATTACCTTTTTGAGCCAAAATACGTTACCTTTTCTCTTTTCACTAACTTAAATCTCTCTTTTTCCAATTGTATCATGGACGGTTACCTTTTTCAAACACGTTACCTTTTTTCCCTTCTATTACGAAAATATCTCTTTTTCCAATTATATCACGGGCGATTCGATTTAATAAAAAAAATAATAAAAATATTATAGTACTAATAATTAACTGATTACCTTTTCAACTAAAACGTATCATCTTTTATATTTTTTCTAATTAAATTCCTTTTTTTTCTAGAAATTTCAAGGGCAACATTAATTTCTCATTTTCTAAAAACTATGAGCAATTTTATTGAGTAAAATAACAGAATTAAATTATAATTACTATAAACTAATCAATTACCTTTTTCACATAAATTATGTCATCTTTTTAATTTTCACGTTACCTTTCTATTTTTTAAAACTAAAATCTCTCTTTTTCTGATTTTATCACGGGCGGTTCTGTTTAATACAATAAACTAATAATATTATAATATTCATAATTAACCGATTGCATTTTTTATCTAAAACGTATCAATTTCTATTTAATGAAAGTTTGGTCGGTCGGTTAGTTGGTTGGTCGGTCGATCGGTACCTATTGTTTTTACTTAATTATAAATAAAATTTCTCCTAATAACTAATCAATTTATGTTTTCAAGTAAAACATATTAAAATAATCAATTTCCTTCTAAAATACGTTACATTTTCTATTTTTTTAGCTAAAATCTCTTTTTTCCAATTAAATGACGCCTTTACTTAATTATAAATAAACAATTTCCCAATAACTAATCAATTTTTTTTTCAAGTTATTAAAATAATCAATTTTTTTTTAAAAAAATGTTACCTTTTCTATTTCCTTTAGCTAAAATCTATAGTTTTCCAGTTATATGGCGCCGGTCGGTTGGTTGGTTGGTTGGTCGGTACCTATTGTTTTTATTTAATTACCCTTACTTAAATATAAATAAAATTTCTCCTAATAACTAATCAATTTCTGTTTTCAAGTAAAACATATTAAAATAATCAATTTCTCTAAATTGCATTTTAAATTTTTACTAATCGAGAAAACTAAATATACAACTCAATTGCATTTTAAATTTTATTAATAGTGGAAATTAAATATCACTAACAAAATATAATAAAAATTTGTATGCAACGAATAATATCCGTTAGATTTTTAGTTAAAAATTTGAACTATTATATAAATATATAAAGGAGATCCGAGGGGATTTAAACCTCTACTATTATCCTTCATTTTTTTATTAATAATATAATTAATGATAATTAGCCGATTGCCTTTTTCAATTAAAAGATATTTACTTATAATTGATATGATATTACCTTTTATAAATACCTAAAATATCATATCTTCCAATCAATAATTTTTTTCTCTCTAATCAGCATTTGGAGCGATCCAATTGGATCAACCCAAATCTAAACCTCTACTATTATCCTTCATTTTTTTATTAATAATATAATTAATGATAATTAGCTGATTGTCTTTTTCAATTAAAAGATGTTTACTTATAATTGATGATATTACATTTTATAAATACCTAAAATATCATATCTTCCAATCAATAATTTTTTTCTATTAATTAAAACACGTTGACTTTTAATTTAAAACATAATATTGCAATAATTAATACATACCCAAAAATATGACTTCATATCTTCTAACCACTAACAAAATATAACAAAAATTCGTATACAACGGATAATATCTGTTAGATTTTTAGTTAAAAATTAGAACTGTTAGATTCAATGATTAAATATATTACATGATTAAATTTATTTACTAATTGCATACCCAAAAATATGACATCATATCTTCTAACCACTAACAAAATATAATAAAAATTCGTATACAACGAATAATATCCGTTAGAATTTTATTTAAAATTAGAACTGTTAGATCTAATGATTAAATATGTTACATGATTAAATTTATTTACTAAAATTTCTAGGTTCGAATTCTATCAACGATACTATTATCCTTCATTTTCTTAATCTTCTTTATTTCTTTGATGCCCCTTTTTACCATTACACAACATTTGGAGCGACCCAAATTAGATTAGATCGACCCAAATCTAAACATATATTATTTTTTGTCATTACACAACATTTGGAGTAACCCAATTGGATCGACCCAAATCTAAACCTCTACTATAGTATTATCCTTTATTTATTTTTTTATCTTTCTTTATTTCTTTGATTCTCCGTTTTGTCATTACTCAAATCTATCTCTGTCATTTTTCACCTTGAAGTCCATTCCGCTCAAATCTTCACACTGCTGGATTTTGATGCATGTTTGCACTTTTCAGATTTGAAAGCTGGGTTTTTCACCAAATTAACATCTCAACCCCCTGAAGTAGGGTTAAGGTATGTGTACTAGACCTCTGTACGGGTCATATATGTTTGGTTCAAGTTTTCAGTTTGGCCATAAGAGTTAAGTTTTTATTGATTTCAAAATATTAAAAATTAGACAGGATAATATTTTTTTGGTTTTGATTTTGGTTTAGAATTTAAGAATTAAAGTTTTAATGAATTACCCGATGTTATAATAATATACAGGACACTAGAAAGGTACCTTTAAAATATTTGCTTGGCCTTTCAATTTTTTATTTTACATGTCGTAATAACAAAGGTAGTTGGAAAGATTACCAGTTAATAACATTGACACAGTACGAACCATGTTATTTGTAAATAATCTTGGGACTCAGTTTGATACTTATAGACATTATTTTGTTTTCAAGCAAGTTTATGTTCTTTATGAATTTGTTCAACTTAATGTTCATGGGGTAGACATGCTACGTACCAGAAGGTCTTATGGAATAACATACATTTTATCGGATGTCTCCGAAGGGACTATGGAATAGCATACTTAGAAGCTCAGACCCACGTCACAAGCCTCACCCTCTGGGTCAGGTAACATTGCTCTTATTTATGGTCTAAATATCTTCTTTACTCGCGTTCAATTTCACTTCATATATGATCTCATATTTAGCACTTTCACTTGAGCTCCATATTAAAATATAAAAGCACTAACTTTTCCCTTTTTCAGTTTAGTTGGCTTTTTGAGAGAGAATAAGTAATGGAAAATGTGATTGTTATAATTTGTAATCATACATTATTTGAAGATAAAAGTGAATATGTGAGCTTCTTGCGGAGACCTGTGTTTTTGGTAAACAGTATTATCCTTCATTTTTTTAATCTTCTTTATTTATTTAATGCCCCTTTTTGTCATTACACAGCATTTGGAGCAACCCAATTTAGATTGGAACAAAAAATTCTAATATGATATTGTACTTATTTTCAGTAACGTTGTAGTACTACGATTGTACCTCCAGCAAAATAAGTAGTTTAAAAATATATTCAAATTCAAATTATTATATTCATTTCAATAAGAACATACTTTTAATATAATAAAGTCAGCCATGGTGAAAGACCTTAATTTGAACATAAACAATAAATCTACTAGAATATTTATCTGATATTTTGGCTTGCTTATTTAATTGTATAATTTACTTATTTTTAATATAAGAATCTATATTAATAATATATATACACTGTTTTTTCATACATGAATTTACTAATACAGTTTAATGGTCACACTCTGGTGAGAATGAGAACAGTGGGAACACACATATTCAGTATATTTCAAGCTATTTTAAAGGGCCCCGCTAGGGGTATCTTCACAAAAAAAAGTCATAAAATTCTACCCTCTATCCATTCATAAAAAAATTAACAAAAAAATTAAAATGAGAACAGTGAGAACACACATATTCGCTACATTTCAAACTATTTTAAAGGGCCCCGCTAGGGGCATCTTCACATAAAAGTCTTATAATTCTACCCTCTATCCATTCATAAAAAAATTTAACAAAAAAAAAATTAAAAATTGCTTGAAATGTGATCTCATTGTTCTCCAACATTTACACATTATATTAACTATGAGGTCTCATAGTTAATATAACATGTTCTTGATATTATATGAGGTTTAATGTTTTGGAGCCATTTAATGTTTTGGAGTCATTGGGGGTGAAGGAATTATCATTTCCGCATTTGAATAATGAAGACAATTTATTATTGTTTTCAATTAGAGAACAATATTTGTAAAAATATTTATTATTTTTATTGCAGATTTTGATGGATTAAATAAATTTTCAACATTGTTAAAATAGAATTTTATGCTACTTTTTTATATAAATTTTAGCATATCATTATTTTATTAAATACTTATATAATTGTATATAATATCTTGCTAAGAATTGATTATTTATATAATTGCATACAATATCTTTTTAAAAATCAATCAAATTTGTTAAATTTTTGGTATTGTCAATTTAAATTAAGTAAGATGTTTTAAGAAATCAATCAAATTTGTTAAATTTTTGGTATTATCATTTTAAATTAAATAAGAAGCCGTGTACGAAGTACGGGCAAAATGCTAGTTTTATTAAATACTTATATAACTGTATATAATATCTTTCTAAAAATTGATTATTTATATATTTGCATACAATATCTTTTTAAGAAATCAATCAAATTTGTTAAATTTTTGGTATTGTCAATTTAAATTAAATAAGATGTTTTAAGAAATCAATCAAATTTGCTAAATTTTTGGTATTATCATTTTTAAATTAAATAAGATGCCGTGTACGAAGTACGGGCAAAATGCTAGTACAACGTAATATCTGTTAGATTTTTAGTTAAAAATTAGAACGGTTAGATCAAATGATTAAATATATTACATGATTAAATTTATTTACTAAAATTTCAAGGTTCGAATTTTAATAAATACCTAAAATATCATATTTTCCAATCAATAAATTTTTTCTCTCTAATTAAAACACGTTGACTTATAATTTAAAACATAATATTGCAATAATTAATACATACACAAAAATATGACATCATATCTTCTAACCACTAACAAAGTATAATAAAAATTCGTATACAACGAATAATATCCGTTAGATTTTTAGTTAAAAATTAGAACTGTTAGGTCTACTGATTAAATATATTACACGATTAAATTTATTTAATAAATGCATTAAATGCATACCCAAAAATATGAAATCATATCTTCTAACCACTAACAAAATATAATAAAAATTTGTATACAACGAATAATATCAGTTAGATTTTTAGTTAAAAATTAGAATTGTTAGATCTAATGATTAAATATATTAAATGATTAAATTTATTTACTAAAATTTCAAGGTTCAAATTTTTATAAATACCTAAAATATCATATCTTTCAATCAATAATTTATTCTCCCTAATTAAAACACGTTGACTTTTAATTTAAAATATAATATTGCAATAATTAATACATACCCAAAAATATGACATCGTATCTTCTAACCACTAATAAAACCTATACTATACGGTACCTATTAATTTTACTTATTTACCCTTACTCAAATAAAATCAATCATACTAACTAATTAATTTCTTTTTTCAGGTTAAACATATTATCTTCTCCATTTTTTCAATAAATAAATAATTTCCTTTTCAGGTAAATTCAATATCTTTTATATTTTATCTAACTAAAATTTCCATCCTACTAACTAATTAATTTCCCTTTTCAGGTTAAACATATTATCTTTTCTATTTTTCAAAAACTAAATAATTTCCTTTTTCAGGTAAAATACAATATTTTTTATATTTATCTAACTAAAATTTCTCCTTTATTAATCAATTTCCTTTTTCATGTTAAACATATTACCTTTTCTATTTTTCAATAACTAAATAATTTCCTTCTTAGATAAAATACAATATCTTTTACATTTTATCTAACTAAAATTTCTCCTTTTTTAAAAACTAAAATCTTTTTAATATTATAATATTAAAAATTATATCACATAAAATTACTTTTTCACATAAATTATGTCATCTTTTTAATTTTCACGTTACTTTCTATTTTTTAAAACTAAAATCTATCTTTTTCCGATTATATCACGGGCGGTTCTGTTTAATACAATAAACTAATAATATTATAATATTAATAATTAATCGATTACCTTTTTTTATCTAAAACGTATCATCTTCTATTTAATGAAATAAAATAATAAAAATATAAATACTAATAATTAGCCGATTACCCTTTTCAAGTAAAACCTATCATTTTTCTATATTTTCTAAATAAAATCCCTCATTTTCTAGAAATAACACAGATAACATTTATATAATTATTATCAAATCATCTCATATAAAAATTTAAGCCTCCCAAATTTATATTTTAAAAAACTAACTTAAATTAATGAAAAATTCATATAATATTAAAAAAAATCCGTGTGAGATGCTAAAACCGAATTGTGAAAGAAGGGGAGAAAGATACTGCAGCAATTGTGAAAGAAGTGGAGAAAGATACTATATAATTGATTGTATATGCAACCATAAGGAAGTAATTGAGTAATTGATTGTATATGCAGCCATCCATTTTCCTAAACGTGACCATAGATTATTATGTATGGTAATTGCCTAATTGGTACTGAAGGAATGCACTCATGTAGATGTAGGTCTCATTGTGTACTATTTGAATTTATTTTTTAATACATTCTACACTACCAAATAATATTTCAACATTTTTCATTATCATATTAATATCCTACCAATATTATGGGTTATCATAGTTGATTTTCAGACATTCTTGTCCTATATTCAAATCAAAAAGTAAAAGGATTAAAAAGCCTATGTAAAAAAATTGGATAATATTGATTTCAAAGGGTAATTGGTGTAATTTAAAAATAAAAAGACTAAAAAGTCTATGTAAAAAAATTGGATAATATTGATTTCAAAGGGTAATTCCAAATGTTGATTAGAGAGAAAAAAATTATTGATTGGAAGATATGATATTTTAGGTATTTATAAAAGGTAATATCATATAAATTATAAGTAAACATCTTTTATTTGAAAAAGACAATCGACCAATTATTATTAATTATATTATTAATAAAAAAAAATGAAGGATAATATTAGAGGTTTTGATTTGGGTCGATCCAAATATTGTGTAATTGATAATGTACACCTAGAGGGGGGTGAATAGGTGTAAATGGCTAACTATGTTCAACTAAAACCGATTTTAAAAATTACCAGAAACAGCTTACTGATTTTGTTTTATGCAGAGACAAATGGTATGCTGAATGCACAGATAATCAGTACAGTTAAGTGCAGAAACAGTAAGCTAAATGCAAGCAGTAAGTAAATAACAGAAAATAAAGAACACAGAGACTTTTAGCCAGGTTCGACCCCTAACCCCTATGGTCTACGTCCTGGTCCCTTACCAACTTGGTAAGAGAATATATTATTGATCACTGAAATAAAACCAATTACAAGATACAATAATATATCTCCCTTAATTCCCAGCTGTTGACAAATGGCGTGCTGAACTCCTGTTTCTGAACTTGCTCTCTAAGCTATACTTCCCAAGTATACTTCTCTAGCAACGATCACCAAACCCTAGTTCCCAAGCCAACTTGTCCAACAACTAAACCTTACAAATCGAACAATACAATCAATAGATGAATACAACTCAAACTATGAACTCTTTAAGATATAGCACGTATAGAATATATTAAGAGCTCGAGAGAATGAAAGATATAGCAATGAAAAACCGAGTTGTTTGTAATCTTGTGTGCTTGAATATTTTTCTCTGGATTGTTAGCAACGAATGAACACAAGAATAAACTATATATAGCCTCACAAACAACGTTCAGAAAATCAATCACCAATTTATTCGAACTGTTAGAATCAATTTCCAACGTTCAATTGGTTAGGGATTTTACAAACGTTCTTGTGAACGTTAGACAGAGGGTTTGGAAGAAAGAAATCGATGAAAACATAACCCTTCTGATTTGTATAGATATAAAACGCGTATAGGAGATTTTGTAGAAAGAAATCTTTTAAATAAGGAAACTCCTATAAGTTTTATAAAATAATTTAAATAAGGATATTTGAAAGATTTGAGCTCTAGAATATATTGTGTACGTATTATATAATAAATAGTCCTCACAATATATTTCCTGAATTACATCCATGAGAATTTGTCTTGATATAAGTCTTCAGGATTTCTAGCAGTTTGCAAATGGCTTGCTGTTTGTGACTGTCAGTGCAGATGGCTTGCCAAACTGTCTCTGTTGTAACACCAAATGGCTTGCTGTATATATATTCTCTGAAAACTTAATATGCCCTGCAAAACCAAGTTAGTACAACCATAACACAATGTTTTATATCAAACTACAAGCAAATAGCTTGCTGAATGTGATCATCAAAACCATAGGAGTATCAATCTCCCCCTTTTTGATGATTACACAATATTTAGGAGAAATAATAACTCCCCCTAAATCCCTGCATATTAGTACATTTTGATATAAAACAGATTCAAGATAAACAAGCATAATTAATCATATCCACATCGAATATCTTGACCAAACAAGCAAATAAATTCTCCTAAATTTCTCCCCCTTAATCCATCAAAAAATTCAACAAAAAGAACATTAGTCCAGGTCTGGAATAAGCATAGAGAAATAAAATTTGAAAAAAAAATTAAATCAGGTAATGGCATATAAACAGTTCAGATACAAATGGTAAGCCAACGTTACCCATTCTGTGCTTGTCAGCTTGCTGACTACACAGTACACATGCCAAGTTCCATTCGAATGGCTGCAAATCTTTCTTCAGCCAATGGCTTTGTGAAGATATCTGCTAGTTGAACTTCAGTTGAGACAAATACCAACTCAATCTTCCCTTTTGCTGCATTATCTCTCAAGAAATGATGACGAACGTCGATATGCTTTGTTCTTGAGTGATTCACAGGATTCTTGGAGATATTGATAGCACTCGTGTTGTCACAATATATTGGAATCTTGCCACACTTGATATTAAAATCCCTTAGAGTTTGAATCATCCATAAAATTTGAGAGCAACAGCTACCAGCTGCTAAATATTCTCCTTCGGCCGTTGATAGAGCAACAGAAGCTTGCTTTTTGCTTTGCCATGAAACCAAGCTTTGTCCAAGAAATGTACAAACACCACTTGTACTCTTTCTCGAGTAAATCCATTTTTGAGAAGAAACTTACTAAGCCTCTCATACCACGCTCTAGGGGCCTGCCTTAAACCATATAATGCCTTCTTGAGCTTGTAAACATAGTCATGAAACTTCTCATGTTCGAATCCAGGTTGCTGTTTGACATAGACTTCCTCATCCAGCACGCCATTTAGGAATGCACTTTTTACGTCCATTTGATATAACTTGAATTTCTTGTAGCATGCATAAGCAAGAAGCATTCTGATTGATTCTAAATGAGCTACAGGTGCATATGTTTCTTCAAAATCAATTCCTTCTTGTTGATTATAGCCTTGAGCCACGAGCCTTGCCTTATTTCGAGTAACTGTTCCAAATTCATCCACTTTGTTCTTGAACACCCATTTTGTTCCTATGATAGAAGCATCTTCTGGTGGCTTTACAAGATCCCAAACACCACATCTTTCGAATTGGTTGAGTTCCTCTTGCATTGCCATGATCCAATTTTCATCTTCTAGTGCTTCCTTGATATTTTTGGGTTCTTCTTGAGCTAAAAAGGCAGCATAAGCACAAAAGTTTGCTTTTCCTCTCCTTGTTGTGATTCCATCTGAAATATTTCCAATGACAAGTTCTGGAGGATGATTCTTTATTGTCCTTGTAGCCTTTGGTAGAGAATGTTGAGCAATTTCTTCATGTGAAGTGATTCTGACCACTTCAGCTTGCTGATTTGCATTTCCAGCTTGCTGTTTTTCATTCTCAGTAGTGTTGTTGGCTTGCTGACTTCCAGTTTCAGCAGAATTGTTGGCTTGCTGATTTCCAGTAACTTCATGTTGTATATTATCAATTTCACCTGCAAATTCTTCCTCGTCTCTTGGCAGATCATTGTTAGGTTCTTGAAAAGTAACATCAATAGATTCTTCAACTATATGTTTATTTAAATTATAAACTCTATATGCTCTACTAGTTAAAGAATAGCCAAGAAAAATAGCTTCATAAGATTTAGCATCGAATTTACCATCATTATCAATTGTCTTGAGCACAAAACACTTTGAGCCAAAGATTTTGAAGTAACTAATGTTTGGCTTCTTTTTCCTCAACAATTCATACGGAGTTTTGTCCAAGATAGGCCTGATTATGACTCTGTTCAACAAATAGCACGCTGTATTCACTGCTTCTGCCCAAAAACTTCTAGGCAGCTTGCTTTCTTGCAATAGAGTCCTTGCTGTTTCTTGTAGTGACCTGTTCTTCCTTTCTACCACTCCGTTTTGCTGTGGAGTCCTTGGTGCAGAAAATTCATGTGTAATTCCTCTTTTTTCACAATAAGCAATGAAGTCTTTGTTGAGAAATTCACCTCCTCTATCACTTCTTATACCTACAAGCTTTGTATTCAACTTGTTCTCAAGTAATTTGATTAGCTTCTTAAACTCATCAAAAGCACAATCTTTAGTACGAAGAAATAATACCCATGTAAATCTAGAATAATCATCTACAATCACAAAACCATATTGTTTACCTCCAATACTCTTGTAAGCTTCTGGACCAAATAAGTCCAAATGCAGAAGCTCTAAGGGTTTAGAAGTAGATACCATTTTCTTTGATTTGTGAGTACTTCGAAGCTGTTTTCCCAATTGGCAAGCTGAACAAACTTCTGATTTGACATACTTTAGCTTGGGCAGCCCTCTCACTAGTTTCTTGCTTGATAACTTTCTGAGCAAATCCATGTGTGCATGTCCCAATCTTCTATGCCAAATATATGGATCATTATCCATTGCAGCCAAACAGCATGCTGTTTCCTGCAAATCGAAGTCTAATACATATATATTTCCTTCCCTTCTAGCAACTAGGGGGAATTTGTTAGTACCAATAGTAATAATAGCTTTATCAATGCCTAATTCAACATGATGTCCATCATCAAATAATTGAGTAACACTCAACAAGTTATAAGAAAGACCTTTGACATATTGAACTTTATCAATTGAAATATTACTATTACCAATAGAACCGGTACCAAGGATTTGAAGAGTTTTGCTATTCCCAATTGTCACTCTTCCACCCTTTTTCATTTTGAGATTCATAAACTGAGATTTGTCTCCACACATATGTCTTGTGCATCCACTGTCCAAGATCCATTGCTTTGTCTTGACCTTAGCAGCAAGGCACATCTACAAAACAAACAAAAATAACTCAATGTTTTGGTACCCATATAGGTTTGGGTCCAGGTTGGTTAGTAGCAAGAATATATAAAGCATTTAAATCAGATTTCTTGATCCACATTTGGACCACTTTTGGGGACTGATCATTCTGTTGGTAAGCTGTTTGTCTTCTGCCAGAAGCATTCTGGTATGCTGTTTGTCTCCTGTCTGGTGCATTCTGGTAAGCTATTTTCTGTTTGCCTGATCCATTCTGGTATGCTGTTTTCGTCTTATGATATACTTGAACCACACAATTCTTTTCCAGATGTCCTTTTCCACCACATTTGTTGCATGTCTTCCAAGGCATAGCATAATTGTAGGGAATGCCATTCCTTCCATCATATTTGAGCACCTTATCTTTCTTGTTGAAGTTTAGACCAACACCTTCTCTGACCAAAGGTACATTTGCCTTCTTCATCATTGTTTTTAGAGTGTCTTCACCTTGAACAAAAGTTTCCATGCCCTTCTTGAGATCTTTAACTTCTGTTTCTAGGAGGGTGATCACTTCAGCTTGCTGTTTGATGAGTTCAGCTTGCTGGATTCTCTTTTCAGCAGTTTTTGAGGATTCGGCTTGACTAGATTCCTTCATTTTGTATGATTCCAATGCTTTAGCTTTAGTTTTGACATCAGACCTTAGCTCTTTGATTTCTTCAGTCAAGGTCTTGTTTCTCTTTTCAAGTAACTTGACATTTGCCTCTAAGTGTCTGTTCTTAGTATTCAGTTCCTTGATCTCTGTAGCTTTACTGAATGAAGTTGAATCCCATTCTTCCATTTTTGGCAACAGATCTTTTACCATTTTGGATAAATAGGCATTCTTATCAGTCAGCTTGCTGATTTCAGCCTTTAGTGCCATGTGTTCTTCAATTGTAACACTATTTTGTTCCTGCATGGTTAGTGAATCTAACAAAGTATCATCTGAAGAAATATAATCATTAAAAGAGTTTACCTCACTCTGATCTTCTTCAGAATCAGTTTCAGCATACACTCCTTCTGAATTTCCAAGAGCAGATTCATCTTCCATTCCAACAAGTGCTAAGTTCACCATTTCTTCACTTGAGTCATCACTGGAATCTGAATCATCATCACTCCAAGTCAGTAGAGCCTTTGATTTCTTCTTATCCTTGAAAACAGTAGGCTGTTTTGACTTCAGTTTGTAGCAGTTCCTTTTATAATGACCTGGCTTGCCACATTCGAAACAAGTTTCCTCCTTAGAGTCTTTTGAGCCTTTCTTGTTGTTGTAGTAGCTACCTCTTTCCCTTTTCATCATATTCTTCTTTTCTATCAGCCTCTTGATCTTCTTTGAAATAAGTGCAAGTTCCTCATCTGAATCAGATTCATCATTAGAGTCAATTGGCTTGCTGTTTTTAGAATGGAGAGCCATATTCTTCATCTTTTCTGTTGGAGCTTTAACACTTGAACTTCCCACCTGATTTCCATTTATCTTGCTTTCAAATTGCTCTAGCTCAGCAAATACAGCCAAGTGATCCATAGTATCAATAAGTGGTGAGGATTCCAAGGCAGTAACTTTGGCTTCGTAGATAAATGGTACTGCACTTAAGACCTTCATATTGATTTCATCTTGTGGTATAGATTTTCCAAGCCTCTTCAGTGAGTTAATAGTAACTTGAAACCGTGCTTGACTATCCTTGATAGTTTCACCTTCATTAAGCTTGAAGTTTCCAAAGTCATTCATTAGCTTGCTAAGTTTCACCTTCTTTAGAGATTTCGAACCTTCATGATAAGTCTCCAAAGCATCCCACATTTCTTTTGCTGATTTGAGTGAAGATACTTTATCATATTCAGCTTGGTTCAAACCATTCATAAGAGAACTCCTTGCCTTTCCATTGTAGCCAAGTTTGATTAATTCATCCGGAGTGAGATCATCAACATCCTTTGGCTTGCCATCCTTGTCAAGAAAGACATAAGGACCTTTTTGCACAACTCTCAGAACTAATGGATCTCTGGATAAGTGAGTTTCCATGCTGCTTTTCCACCAGTGGTAGTTGTGTGTGCCATGAAGAAGTGGAGGCCTAAAATCAGATTTTCCTTCGGGATAGTTTTCAGTCATTTTGATCGAATACTTTCCCGTTACAGAATTGTTAGTATACCAAAGCTCTGATACCAAATGATAATGTACACCTAGAGGGGGGTGAATAGGTGTAAATGGCTAACTATGTTCAACTAAAACCGATTTTAAAAATTACCAGAAACAGCTTACTGATTTTGTTTTATGCAGAGACAAATGGTATGCTGAATGCACAGATAATCAGTACAGTTAAGTGCAGAAACAGTAAGCTAAATGCAAGCAGTAAGTAAATAACAGAAAATAAAGAACACAGAGACTTTTAGCCAGGTTCGACCCCTAACCCCTATGGTCTACGTCCTGGTCCCTTACCAACTTGGTAAGAGAATATATTATTGATCACTGAAATAAAACCAATTACAAGATACAATAATATATCTCCCTTAATTCCCAGCTGTTGACAAATGGCGTGCTGAACTCCTGTTTCTGAACTTGCTCTCTAAGCTATACTTCCCAAGTATACTTCTCTAGCAACGATCACCAAACCCTAGTTCCCAAGCCAACTTGTCCAACAACTAAACCTTACAAATCGAACAATACAATCAATAGATGAATACAACTCAAACTATGAACTCTTTAAGATATAGCACGTATAGAATATATTAAGAGCTCGAGAGAATGAAAGATATAGCAATGAAAAACCGAGTTGTTTGTAATCTTGTGTGCTTGAATATTTTTCTCTGGATTGTTAGCAACGAATGAACACAAGAATAAACTATATATAGCCTCACAAACAACGTTCAGAAAATCAATCACCAATTTATTCGAACTGTTAGAATCAATTTCCAACGTTCAATTGGTTAGGGATTTTACAAACGTTCTTGTGAACGTTAGACAGAGGGTTTGGAAGAAAGAAATCGATGAAAACATAACCCTTCTGATTTGTATAGATATAAAACGCGTATAGGAGATTTTGTAGAAAGAAATCTTTTAAATAAGGAAACTCCTATAAGTTTTATAAAATAATTTAAATAAGGATATTTGAAAGATTTGAGCTCTAGAATATATTGTGTACGTATTAGATAATAAATAGTCCTCACAATATATTTCCTGAATTACATCCATGAGAATTTGTCTTGATATAAGTCTTCAGGATTTCTAGCAGTTTGCAAATGGCTTGCTGTTTGTGACTGTCAGTGCAGATGGCTTGCCAAACTGTCTCTGTTGTAACACCAAATGGCTTGCTGTATATATATTCTCTGAAAACTTAATATGCCCTGCAAAACCAAGTTAGTACAACCATAACACAATGTTTTATATCAAACTACAAGCAAATAGCTTGCTGAATGTGATCATCAAAACCATAGGAGTATCAGTAATGATAAAAAATAGGATAGATTTAGATTTGGATCGATCCAATCTAAATTGGATCGCTCCAAATGCTGTGTAATGACAAAAAGGGACATCAAAGAAATAAGAAGATTAAAAAAATAAAGGATAAAAGCAGTAATTTTCCTGCGTAATGACAAAAAAGGGCATCAAAGAAATAAAGAAGATTAAAAAAATGAAGGATAAAAGCAGTAATTTTCAAAATGCAATACTAGCAAACATTAGGAATATATTGATAAGGTGACACAAGGGCAAAAGTTGCCAATTTAATGGTCATGAAATTACAATTTTACCCTTATATTTTTAAAAATTACAAAAATACCATCCTTTAATAAGTATGTAAAAAAAGGTGAAATTGTGTTTGTGTTTGGATTCGAACTACTAACCCTCATCTATTAAACCTATGCCATAACCAACTTTGCTACATTTAATTTTGTGTTTTGTTCAAAAATCCTATAAGATAAGCCACATCTTCTATTCTTGTCCATTCTTCTTTTACCTTTTTTTTGAGTAAATAAAATATTGATTTATATTATTTCTAAAAAATTGGATAGATAAACTTACAAAAAATATTCTAATAGATTGAGTATACTCTACAATTCTCTTTTGTCATTTTAGATTATACATACTTTAACCGAGTACAAAAAAAATTATTTATATGCTTCTCCGATCCATGTAGATATTAAATTCTTGAAATAAAAAATAAAATTTGGTTTTAAAAATATGTAAATTTAAAATTTTAATTATCAAATCATACATATATAATTAATAATTGCATCACATTAGTTTTAGGTATATAAAAATTTAAATATGTGAGTTATATTATGGGGTTTGATCCACCAACTATTTAAACTTTGAACGAATAAAATATATGATTGGTATATATATATACACGAAAAAAATGAAATTATGTTAAAAATATGAGAACTCTAAAAATATGATCTATGTTATATATAAAAAGTAACATAATTAATATTCAATAAATTCAAAAAATATATAAAATTTTAAATCATAATTATTACGAAATTACAACAATTATTTATATTGATCAATTAGACTATAACTCGACTATGAAGTATGGTACATATGAATATTTATATAATTTGACAAATTGATCGATATAATATATAATAGTTAAGTACTTAGATAAATATAAGATAAAATCAAAAACATTGATTGTAAATTTCTTATACATGCGTTGATCATTAAGGTCGCTTTATCATATAACATTAACTGAAATTTTAGAAGAGAAAAGTGGATGCCATTTTTGAAATAATGAAATCCATCCCATGCATTTACAAAAATAACATTCGAATATTATTATAATATATCTTAACTTTAGGTAAATTTAGGAAAAAAAAAAAACTTTAGGTAATATCTACAGTTAACTATAGAATCATTAAGCTATTTAGAAATTTTTAAAATTGAGTTAAAAGCTAATTCAAAATGTAATATAAAAAATTAGTATGCAAAATTATAAAATAATTATAAAAATATTAGATAAATTGAAATCTTATAGTTTATCATATTTTTAATTACGAGAAATAAGTTCAGTGCCCGTGCCTTGCACGAGCTTTTACGCTAGTTAGCTACTAATAATACAAAACCTCAATCAAAAAAATCAATTAGCAATTAATGATAAAAACTGATTTTAATAACCTCATTAATGCTATTAAAACTAAGAGTAGTGCTAGAGGTACCAAATTGGGTACCAAAATTTGCCACCAAATGATATGGCATTAAATATTTGGCTTTTTGGGATGTTTTAATTGGTTGGCCCTGGCGGGCCCAATATAATTATAACCAATCACAATAATGACAAGTCATTTGGTAACAATTTTTGGTACCTCTAGCATTTTTCTAAAACTAAACAAATAAAATTGAATAAAATCACTAATAATCATAATCAAAAAGCAATTATCAATTAAAAAGCCATTTATTCCCAAATCAAGGATTTCAAACCAATAGAAATCAAATCAGAAACCAGAAAATTACACATTAATTCAACACCAATCGGAAAACACTAATACGAGACAATCAAAAACACCACTCAATGCAACTCGGTTACCAGCAACAAAAATAATGTACAAAACTAACATTAAGCTGACTTAGTTAATTCAGAACCAGGACAGGACTCGGATACACACATCACTAACTCGGAAACTCAGAACATAGACTCGCTGCAGACTAATCAAAACAAAGACACAAAACGCTAACACTCGAACCGAGTTGACTAAGAAAACCAACAAACAAAACTCATTCTAACAGGAATTATGGCCCTTTATCTCACAATTTGGAGTCAAATGGCCCTTAATCTCACAAATTGAAAAAATGACCCTTTTTATCATAGAAAAACGCAACATTAAGTCACGTTTTTGAAAAACGCAACGGCGTGTTGCGTTATTGCTTTTTTATTTTCTGAAATCGATTTTCCAAAAAAAAAAAAAATGTCAAAAACGCAACATTATGTTGCATTTCTGAGAAACGCAAGACCAACTGGCGTGTTCAGCTATGGGCCCCGCAGGGGTGATGAATTTTCAAAAAAAAAAAAAAAAGAAGGTGAACACGCATCTTCATCAAGCGTGACTGAAAAAAAAAAAAAAAAAAAATAGAAACGCAACATGAAGTTGCGTTACTCCCCCAAAATCAAAAATGCCAGACGCCTTTGCGTTTCTCTGTGATAAAACGGGCCATTTTTTCAGATTGTGATAATTAGAGCATTTTACCCCCAAATTGTGATAAAGAGGGCCAACACCCTTCTAACAGCAATTTACAATCCAAAAATAGCAAAGAAATAGTACTTGATTACAAACCTCAGCAACAAATCTGGAAAACAGTAATTTTTTACAATTAAAAATGTAAACATTCTAGTGATTACAATTCCAACAGCAGCACAACTCGCAACAACTCGGGGAAAAAAACAGCAAATCGGACACAGATTAGCGACTCAACAACAAACAAATACACTCAGCACCAACGATTCGACTCAGCGATGACTTAGAAGAAACCAGCGATTAACAAAATACAGACTCAACGGCCAAAAAAACCAAAATTCAACAAATGACACAAAACTTAGTAACATAGCACTACACTCAAATACAAACAAATCGAACTCGCTGCAAATCAGAACTCCGGAACTCAGAAACCATAAAAAAGAACAAGAATTCATAAACTTTGTATTTCGAAGAAGAAATAAAAAGGAGAGGCTGGATTTAGTGGGTTTTTCGAACAAGGTCCTTGAATTTTATTAGTGTACGTGTGTGTGTATTGTTTTGTTCTTGATTTGTATGAATTGGGTGTACTAATTGTGTGGGAATTGTGTATTGTGATGGGTTATTGTGGTTGTATTTCAGAGAGGGAGGCACCACCGCGGCGGTAACGGTGACCGGCGGTGGTGGTTGGGGCTTGAAGCGAAGCAGGGGTGGAGGTGATGCGGTCCAAATGCTCTATCATTAATTGTATGCAACATACATATATCAAAGTGATTCAGCCTATCAATGGTGACCCATTCATTGGTAGCCTGGAAACTCCAGTGGCATCAAGCCCATTGATTGCATGGTACCTTTCTAATCTTCCGGCCAACAGGACAGCTGTGAACCCACTTCTCCGAGGGGTCGAGGTTTGTCTGGCTCATGGGCTCCTTCTCGTTGATGTGAAGGCATTGAGGAACACAGAATTTGCAGGTGCAGCAGGAGGGCTAGTAACAATTCTCAGCATATGTTTGACAATGTACGAGATTGCATCATTCAAAGAAGGAGAGCCATCAATTCAAACTGCTGATGGATGGGCCAAGTTTACTGGAGGATTCTTTTTCGGAGGAATTTCTTGTGTCACTTGGGCCTATTTCCTTCTTTATGTTCTTGATCTTCCTTACTTTTTGAAATAGAAAAGTAGATTCCATTTTACTTGTGCTGTTGTAATTGAATTGGGAAATGACGAAGTTGTAAACTTTAAAGTTCACTTGGATGATAATGTATTATACATTTTTCTAATGAATGTTACTAACTTGCTTGTGACCTTGTAGTGTTTCATCTAGTGTTGCATACATTTTGTTTTGGAGTTGGGGACATTGATGATTATGAAGCAAATTTTGATCAAAATTCACTCATTTTCTCGTTTAGCTTGACAAAAAAAAAATATTTCACTCATTTGCATTTTTCTTTTTTTGCCCTTGTACTATTAGTACTACATATGACAATGAAAAATCTCACATGATGGATAGCTAATAACTTAACATGCATATTTAAAAGTAAGGGTATGCGAACACACCTGATTAAATACTAAATTCTGAAATCTAAGTTGGTGCACGAACTCAACACAGTAAACCTGTTTTTTATCAAGCGGTCTGCTAATATGGTCGCTCACGAGTTAGCTCGAGTGTCATATTAATATCCAGATCGAGTTTTCGATAGGAGATCTATTCCTGTTGAAGTTGTATTAAGGAAGGATATTGCTTAATTAATAAAATTCCTTGTTCGTCAAAAAAAATAAAATAAGGGGTTAACCAAACCAATCATATTCGTTATGTACCACTATGAATATAGGGGTCGTTTGGGATATCTTAAAATAAACTACTTATCACTTAAATGTAATAAGTAACTTATATGAAATAAGTAATTGTAACTTATAATTTATATTTTCGTGTTTGGGTGTTTAACTTATAAGTCAGTAGAGTGTTTAGTAAATTAGAACTTATAAGTTAACTTTTTTAAATATTTTCAAAATATTTATTTTTTAATATATATAAGTGGATATCAATGGATAGATCTCGATGAGTAGAGAAATTTGACATATACATATCAATTTTTTAATGAACGAATCAAAAGATATATGATTTTAAAAATTTGAATAATATTATATATTGCGTATATCGAGAAATAAGAATAAGTTGAAAGTTAGAATTTCTAACTTCCAACTTAACAACTTATTTGTATAGAAGAAGTTAGTTTGATTATTTTGCCAAACCGTGCATAAAAGTTGAAAAAGGTCGTTCTTGCCTCGATAAGTGGGAAACGCCCGTTTTGGGCAGTTGCCACATAGTCTAGAGTGGAGAAGAGAGCACACTCTGAAATAGAGTTTGGAGTAGAGACAGATGAGGTACGGAGACCTTAGGGAGCTAATTAAATTATTTGAATTGTGTTGCCAATGGAACACAAACTAAATGTTAAACTACAGATCTATTTTAAAAACAGATAGAAATGATTTTTATGATAATTAAATGTACTAAATATAATTGGAAAAAGGGGGGGGGGGATATGAGAGCCAAAGACACCATATCCATTATAAATGAAATGGAACAACAGGTTTAATTGTCACTTTCTGTTTGTTTGGAAACACACATTTACATTGCATTACATAATAGTAAACCTCCTATGACCGCTAAAATCGGGTTTTAAGTTTTTCAACCCAAACATATATCGGGTCATTACATGGGAAAAAAACATACAGAAAAAAAATGTTTCAGCATCAATAGCTAAAAGGTTTATACATATACAGTATCAATCCCGTCATCATCCCCCCTTATTCTAAATGTAATACACTCTTCCACTTCCAGCAAGACCTCTTTATCCATATCTTGATTGTGATAAAAGGGAAAAATCATACTATCTCCAAATTCAACGACTTTTGTCCTTCTGACAACAGATCCGTCACGATCAAATGCTAAAAGTCCATAGTCTCTCCTAAAAATACTTTCTATAAGTTCGTGTGCATATGTGTGAGAGTCGAAAGGAGGATGGATCAACCATGGAACAGGTGCTGCAAAATCCTTTAAAAACCTATCCCGACCAAGGATGTGGATCACTTCAAATTCATCATCTGTGCCCTTCATCTTAAAATACCTTTCTATTAGCTTCTTTATTGTGAATTCGTACGGTTTATTGGGATTTTGAAATATGACTATGATTCTCTTGCCAACAAGTTGGGAAAATAGAACCTACAAAGTTAAATAGACAAGACAACATTAAAAAAAAAGTTAGCAAGCTTAAAGAAATTCAAGGACAACGCGTGAGTGCAACAGATATTAATCATCCTAATTGTGAAAATGCTTGCAATATATCATCTATTATAAATGCAACCATTTGGAATGCTATTCTTAGAACCTTTTTTTGGACGAAATAAAAAAGTTTTGGAGAACTTCTAAAGACAAAAGGAGAGATTAGAAGAAAATACAAAAGAACTCACCTGGGACCCATCATTATGTGTGAAAAGTGAGTCGAGTTCCCACAACATCTCCGGCTTCAACTTCTTTACCCTTTCAAGCTCCAAACTGACAGTACTAAAAGTGGTGAACGGGTATGCTGGAGCACCATACTCTAACATTATGTTACCACCCAATGGTTCAATATATTTTCCATGAGGTCCGATAATCACCAACCTCGGATTTGGCGGCAGGCCTCCCATTGTTTGGGGATATTTGAAGATCCTCTGCAACTTTTTATTACAATCTGTGTCATCGAAAGGGAGCGCCAGCCAAGGCATAGACTTAAATGCTTTCAAGAACATAGCTTCATCTGTGCGACCATCATATTCTTCATACCAGCCCTGTACATAGACGAGCACAATCTCAAAGTCTTCAAACGTTTCCCTCGTTTTCAACAACTCGTCATAAACCATCTCAAATTCCTCAGTGGGGTATGGTTGATGTAGATAGGGACAAAAATATAAACCTACCACCTTATCATCAAGATAATCAAGAAGTACCTGCCAATGAAGTAGAATTAATAAATGAAAAACGCTGATGATGCAATATATATATATATATATATATATATATATATATATTAGAACATGCAAATGAAAAGACAATATTGCAAAACAGACAAATGTTTAACGATGAAAATGCTGTAAAAATAAACACTGGGTGCTACACAATATATACCTGCTCTCCCTCGTTGTCGATGAGATAATCACGTTGAGGAGAGGTCAAGAGCTTTTGAATGGATACAGGCTGCATTTGAACTATATTATCTTCAGAATCAAGGAATTCTATTCTTTCGTTGGTGAAAGGATAACCCGCAGCTCCATACCTAATAAACAAAGGGGTAGAATGACATTGCAAAACCACACCTCTCGGGTCAATGATAAATGAGGGAGGCAGATAAGTTTCTGATATACCAAATATTCTTTGGAGGCGTTGCCGAGATTTTAAATCTGACAACGGGATGGCAGGCCATGGCATCTGAGAGAGTTGTTGTTTTGTGTAATCGGAAAAAATATCGTCTCTATCATCACTAATTGCAACAAAGACAATTTCAAAACCACCTCCTGGCTGTAACTTACTGTATATATCCAACAAGTGTGTTATCACTGCACTCATAGGTTGAAGATCAAGGAGTGACATAAAATGTAAAACAGTAACTCTACCAGCCAGATCCTTGGCCCCGACCTAAAAAAAGTAAGGTAGAAAAAATTAGCCAGCTAATTAGTAAGGCATGTATCAACTTGTTTTACAAAGACAGAAGCTCATACGAACAAGCATATAAAATGGAAAATGATCAATAAATATGAATGTGACGAGTTTACGAATAATAATAAACTGATGCTAACTCGAGAAAACAAAGTGTCATGATTGCAAAAGCACCTTGCTAATGAATCAATTGGTTCACCTGCTAACTCCTGGATAAGGAAGTGAAGATTAATACTCCCCATCAACTAGGTAGGTTTCATAAAACCATGGTTTATAAGTTTCATGAAATTGAGTATGGTAAAGTTTTTGGATTCAAAATATATTGTAAATGCAACACAAGTGTCTGATGAATATAACTGTGATTTGATTATTAAAGGGTTGTATGATCATGAGAACTTGGACGGCGCGACGAGATTAGTTAATCCTAAAAAGTGTTCTCTATCTTTGGATGGTGATGGTGGGCTAATGTGTGATAAGCTACAGTGCTACACGAGTATGAGAATGGTAAGTTTGAGGCTCTAGCAGATAGTAGAAAATCAAAACTAGATACCAAGTTGCATGACAAAAGTCGAACTCACAGCTCTGTTATGGCTTTGTTTTGAGCTTACCTACACAGGATCATATAATCTGTACGGAAATGATGATGGATTACATAATAATGGGACTTGCTGGTCAAACAGTGGAGAGTTACAAGAAGTGTGATATTTTGTTGGGAGGAATATGCCAAATAAAAAGATGTCTAATCAGACTAGATTTACTCTTGACAATTGCGGAAAAGGGAATTGAGTTAACTAGTTCAACTCGAATCAGTGATAGGTTTGCAGGAAGCGGACAAGTGAAACTATTTGACTTGTTTAAGGCTAGACGCTGGCTGCAGGGCATATGACAATTGTGCTAATGAATATAGGTACCAACTTAGAGCTTGTGGATATCCATATGACTTATGAGACAATCATGGTAGGCCAACATTATGCACCTACATATTAGGTACCAACTGTCTTACAAAGAATAACATGTATCAATCAAAATATAAATTTATGCAGGTAGGCAGGTAGTTTGTATATATATATATATATAAATACAAGAATAAGACAAGAATAGGTAGTACTTACCGGCTTATTTTGCTTGTAATTGATGAGATAGTTTCTTTTTTTAGTGAAAAGAAGGTCGGATAGGTTAAGTTGATCACCAATTTGAATGGCTCTAGTAGAAATGTGTTGATCCAAATCTTTACAATTGTTGTCATCCATGGATACATTTCTCTTCCTTTTCCTATACAATGCATTTTGGACAATTTTAGACCCCAAATTGTTAAGCATCTTCCTCCTCTTCCCGGATGAATTTTCCCCATCAATATTCTTTCTCTTGAATGATTTCTCCCCCTCCTCAACATGTTTACGAATCACCGGCAGCCTCCCAGTTGTTTTTAGCATCCCCTTACCCTTGTTCTTCTGCATCGCTAACAATGGATTTGAGACTTTTCTAGGGATTTTGACTTTTATAGGGATTTTGACTCTTTTTTTTAAGCTCTCATCTGATATCTCTCTGTGTTCCTATATATAGGAGTTAGGACTAGGGACGAGGAGAATCCTATCCTTGATGGGATGGGTTTTGTGAGTTGTTTAAGTTTTGGATTTCAAATTATTAAAATTAATTAATTATTATTATTTTTTTATTACATACTTTATATAAAATTTGTTATTATATTTAGCTTTTATGATGTTGTTGTTGAGAAAATTTCTAATAACAATTTTTTTAAATCAGCGGTTGTACTAAAATTATATGCCAAACTTTTGATAAATTTATGTTTGTTGTTTTTTTATTGTAAAACATAATATTTTTTTTCTTGAAAATTTTAAATAACACATCATTATAAATTTAGTATCCTATTCGAATTAGAGTTCAATTGCTTATTTTTTTTAAATATTATAAAACATAATATTTTTCTTGAAAATTTTCAATGACGTGACATTATAAATTTAGCATCCTATTTTTTTTTTTTTGATTAAATAAATTTAATATCCTATTAGAATTAGAGTTCAGTTCCTGTTTAAAAAAAGTACTCAATTATAGGGGTGTGCACGGGTCGGTTCGGCTCGGTTTTTACCGAAAACCGTTACCAAATCGTACATGTCGGTTCGGTTCGGTTTTTACCTATTAACCGTAACCGAACCGCTCGGAACGGTTTTTTTCGGTTCGGTTAACCGTTTGTCGGTTTCGGTTTTTTTCGGTTTTTTATTTTTAATACTTAATATCATGCTAGTAAAAATTATAAGTTTCTAATTTTCTTAAACTCACTATTCCTACGAAGGTGGCGCATGTTTTAGCTTAAAGGTGGTCATAAGATCAATCAATTCATTTTTAAAATATAAAATTGTAAAATCAAATTTTTTGACATTTTTAAATCTTTTTAAGTACATAATTATTTTTTGATAGATTATTAATAATTAATGTAAAAAATAAGATGGGAAACTTTTGCAATTCAAGTTGTACTAGCTTTTGTCTTACTTCTTATATAAAATTCTATATTTATATAAGTATATAATATAAAAATATAAATTATTAAAATAATATATTTTCGGTTCGGTTTTTCGGTTCGGTTATTGGCATAAAACCGTAACCGTTACCAAACCGTTCCGTCGGTTCGGTTCGGTTACGGTTTTTTTCGGTTTTTGTCGGTTACGGTTTTTTTCGGTGCGGTTTTTCGGTTTTTCGGCTCGGTTTCGGTTTTTCGGTTTTATTTTGCTCACCCCTACTAGGCCTGTCAACGGGTCGGATTCGGATCGGATTATCCTAAATCCATATCCGAATCCATTAAGATTTTTCGGGTTCGGATCGGATCGGATCAGGGGCGGATATTTTTTAGTCCGATCCATACCCGATCCGTTCGGGTTTCGGATTTTCGGATCGGAGGTCCGACCCGTTTAATTAAAAAAAAAGAAAAATTTGCAAAATTATAAAATTGACATATCCAGATTTAAAATTCCATAAATTCATTTGATTTGGTAATTTAACAGTCAACTAGTATTTTGATTAGTACTTTAACTTGTATTCAAATTTTTAGATGTTATTCGAAAAGTCAATATATTTTTTATAAATTTTATATTATATATGATAAATAAAATATATATAATACATACTAAATAATAAATATAGTATATTACATATTATATAATACATATAAATAATAAATATAACATATATTATATATATAATATACTATAGATATGTAGATATATTTTTTATATTATATATTATATATAATATATAAAAAAATATAAAAAAATATTTAATATATAAATATATTCGGATCGGATCGTTAACGGATCGGATCATGCTAAATCCATACCCGCTCCTTATCGGATCGGCTCCTTATCGGATCGGATCCATATCGGATCGGATATTTTTTTGAAGGATCCATACCCGCTAATTTCGGATTGGATCGGATCGGATCGGATCGGATTCTTGATCCATTGACAGGCCTAACCCCTACTCAATTAGAGTTCAATTAGGTTTAAAATAACATGTCAATTGATTCAAAAAAAAAAAATAACATGTCAATTGTATATAGTATATGAACGTTTAGGACAGCCTAGGAGAGGAGTGAGAGATGCAGAGCTCAAGTTCTTTGTCAAGATGTCGGAAAAGGTCAAGTGGGTCCGGCGGCGGTAGTTACTTACCGGAGGAGCTGATTATGAAAATCCTATCATGGGCATGTGTTACATCGTTGGTCCGATGTAAATCAGTTTGTAAGTTATGGTTATCAATTATTTCGAAACCTGATTTTATCAAAGCTCAGCACATGAATTCTCTTATTAAAATACCCTCTATCCTTATCATCACTGCAAGAACAGGAATAGACAATTTTGAATCATATGGACTTTGTGATGCCACTATTGTCTACCCTCAAGACGATGAAACACAACAAGTTTCGATTCCCCTGATTCCCCCTTTTGATAGATTGCTATTTATAAGCTCATTTAATGGTATTGCTTGTGTTTGTAATGGTGTTCATAGTGATATTTATCTGTTCAATCCTTTAACTAGGATGTCTAGAAAACTCCCCCCAAAACCTATCCTGAGGAATCCTTTAACTAGGATGTCTAGAAAATTTGATGTTGTGTTTGGATTTGATTCTGTGTCCAATGACTATAAGGTTTTAAAGATTGCTTATCGAATACCAGATAATGATGGTAATAGAGCTTTGGATGTACTATCGTCCGTGAATTTGTATTCTAGTAATTCTGATTCGTGGAGGGAGATTCAGGTTGGTATTGCTTTACCAAGTCTTGTCGATTGCTCCATTGTTCCTGTTCTGATATCGGGTCCTGTTGTTGATGGAGTTTTGTATTTGGAAGCTGTGAATACGATAGTAACGTTTAATTTGCATAGTGAAGTGTTTGGACTCATCCCGTATCCTAGCTTTGACCACACAAGGAAGTCCAATGTTTTGGATTTTCAAGGCGTCGTCGCTGTGGTGCTTGAATCTGTTCGTGAAGGATCACTTGATGAAAAGGAGGTCAGTCTATGGACTATGGAAGCGGTTTCTGACGAGGTGTTCTGGAACAAAATCTTCACCTTTGACGCTGGTTTCGACGAGATAGATTGGGTGTTTCTGTATTCTGGTGCTAATAAGTTTGTTGGGAAAACTAGATTTGGTCAAGTGTTGTACGACTACCGGGAGAAACAGACTAAATATATTAGACTTCCATCTCAAAGCTTCCACTTAAAATCTCTCAAACACACAGAGACCTTCCTTTCGGTTGAACAATTTAATGGAGTCAACGATAGCTGAATGCAAATACCAATTACTGTTAGTAGTACTTGGTCACTTGGTGATTTATGCTTTCAATGGAGAATATGTTATGTTATTCGTTCAAGTTGTAGACACAACTTGATTGCTTCTGATGTATTCGTTTTTGTACCTTTTCTCATTGTAACATTGTCTGCCTGCTTTTGTTTATTTATAGCTTGATTATAGAGAGTCGTTACTTCATCATATTATTATGGCTGTTAATGTGATTTAATCATTCGTTCTTCTTTCTTTTTTTGTAATTCTTTTGAAATCTTTCATGTATGTAGCATGCACCCTAGAGATTTTTGTACCCCGAGGCAAAATGGTTTTTCCCTTTTATTACGACAACGATGTGGAAAATGAATTCTTTGTAGAATCGAAAGATAGGTGATCTCTGCCACGTCTAAGATGGTGAATCCATGAATGTAATCAGGGTTTACACTGTTACTAAAAAAGAAACTGTAAAGGAATTGACACTTTTATGCCTTCACCTCCTGCCTTCATATTTATGGGTTTTAAATATATATTGTTTATTTCAAATATTAAAAGTTGACTTATATATCTCGTAAATTATAGGTATTCTGTTACCAATAATCCTTCTTGCTCTCTATTTGGGCTTCAACTAAGATTTAGGTTTTGGCCATCTTCGTATTCTCAGTTCTTTAACTTACTATGGCTGGTGATCAAACCCCAGAGAATTACATAATTTCTGTTCCAAACCCTTCTATCAAGCTCTTGTTTGTTGAAATGGGCGTTGGCTATGATCAACATGGGTATGTATATATGTATAAATTACTGTGTGTATGTTTTCTTTAATCTTTTTAATTAAAGATTGAAACTTTTCTTGATTTGATTTAATGGGCTGTGTTGATGTACAGGCAAGATGTCACTAAAGCAGCTATGAGGGCTTGTAGAGATGCTATTGTTTCCAACTCTATCCCTGCTTTTCGAAGAGGTTTTTCGATTATCTATCACTGCTTATGCCAATATTTTGTTTTTGCTCGAGTTTACTTAAGATTAACTAGTTTTTGCCTTTGATTTAGGTAATGTAGTCTATCGTAGTTGTTATATTATCGCATTTTATGTTAAGGGTGTATCTATTCAATAGAGCGTCTAAGGTGCATTGCATATGTGTGCTCTAGTTTTTGAAGAAAGTAGGCATTAGTAGATTTTTGGATCAAAATGTGTGAGTTAGATAGGTTGCATTTAGGAAAATGAAAATGTATGCTTGTTAATAACAACAGATAATTGTAGACTTGTGTCCCTTTTTGAAGCCTGTCAATATTTTTTTTAAAACTCTCTAAATCATGTCTTTGATTCTTAAAATATAGTTTTTCAACATACTTCTAACCTTTGCAAGATATATATTTTTTTTTAAATTCGGGTGTTCACTAAAGGAAGACTCTTCGGAGCAGGAGTAAGGTCTGTGTAAATCTAAGCTTCAATTAACCAAGCAGCAGGGCGGGCCATACCAGTATGCTTGCTTTGGTTTAGAGTTGTTGATGTTTGTTTAAATTATGGGCATTTTGTCCTTATCTTATTTTGTTCAACAGTTAAAACTCTCTAGTTTCTACTTTCTAGTGTAGCTGTAGAGGAGGAAATACTAATAAATTTTTTATAATTGTACCTATGCATTGGTTGTACGCAATACTATTTTTTTTATGTTCCTGTGCGATCGCCGAGCAGCATTTAATTTTCTAGATGTTCTGCTGCTTATTAAGAATGAGTTGAAGTGTCACTTCGATGTATGTGCAATGGCATCGCAAACAAATGGCTTAACTTGGAGAGATTTACGTAACTGTGTTTCCACCATGCTTTACTGTCACCAGGATTCAGACTTGGAAAAAACTTACAGGGTAATCCTAGATGAGTCCCTTGCAAATCTTCTAATATTAGCTAATACAGTAAGGAGAATTACCTAGGGGAGAAGTAGACATCCTAAAAAAGATGCATAATGAAATTCGAACATCTGTCAAGTTTCATGTGTTTTATGGATATTTTCTGTATAAACTGAGAAGAGAAACTTCATTCATAAGATTTCATTTAATAATCTATTATGTTTTAGCTTTTATTCTTATCTATGCACTCTAGCTTATGCGATTTTTTTGTTTTTGTCAATATAGGTTCTGTACCTGGAGTTTCATCTGATCAGATGAAGCTACAAATCAAATTAGGAAGCAAAGTTCCTTGGATATTCAAAAAGTTAAATCTGTGTTCCCTTAGTAAGTATCTCCCACTTTAAAGAGTTTTCTAAGATTAGTCGGATATACTCCCTCCGTCCCACCCATTTCTTTACATAAAAAATTACGTATCTGACACGCATTTTAAGGTGCATTTTAAGGATAATTCTATAACTTATTTTTGATATTTTCTTTTTTTGTATAAAAATAGAACAATCCTATATAGAACAATCCTATTTTTATACAAAAAAAGAAAATATAAAAAATAAGTTATAGAACTATCCTTAAAATGCACCTTAAAATCCGTGCCGGAAATTGGTCCACAAATGTAAAGAATTACATGGGACGGAGGGAGTATTGTCTAAGATGAGTCGGATATTATATTTGGTCTCGTAGAAATCCTGGAATTGCATTTTCAGAGACAAGGCTTTGGTGTCCTTACCACTGATTGACCAAAAAGTAAAGGTTCTTCCAAATGAGCAGATTGTAACTTTTCTTAAATTTGAACCTCTTGAAATATTCATTCAAAGCAGGACGGTTTCCTAGTTGGATTAACTTCATACTCATCCGTGCGACAGATTGTGCGAAACCAACTGAAATTTTTTATGTAAAATATCACCTTATTTGGGGACACTATTGCATTATCTGTATGATGGATATTTACTCCCCCACTCCCTCAAAAACAATCATAAATACGCAACCACACTAGAACACACAGAAAAATTGAAAGATCTCCAATACACTGTAGTACTGTACACAGAGAAAATCAATCAACTGATCATGTGTTACTTGCAATAATTTTTGGCACATGTGAGAAGCAGTGATGATGAAACTAATGAGTATATAAAAATATGACAGTGGGGACATTGTGCACATTGAAGTTGTGGATGGTGGACTCGTATGTTCGAGCGGTACCCATGTAGATGAACTGGGTGATAAGAATGATGACTGTTACATAGTTAATGCAGCTGTCTACGTTGGTTATTAAGTTTTCATCTCATGTTAGGCCCTGTAAGTGACACTGAACTGAAATCATTCTATCCTTAGTCTTTTAAGTTCATTGTCTCTTACTTTGTTGTAAATTTATCTCCTTTCTATTGTAGTTGTTAATCAGCATTATAGATTGGATGTTGACGGTAATATTTTAAAAATATGTGGGTGCTCATAATTTTATATTCTTTATTTTAAAAATGAAAAGTTTAAATTTTCGAATATTTTATTTAAGTATGATTTATAGATTTATAAGTAGTGTTTTAATTGGGGTTAGAATGAAGTATTAGTGGTAGTAATATAAGTTTGGGCCTAAGCCCATTAAGCATTAGAAACGCAGATGAACAAACAGACCGGGGAGAGAGAAATGAGAGATTGGGGGAAAAGAAAATTAGGGATTGAGAGAAATTGAATTGGGGGATTCAATTTGGGGGTTGAATCAATTTAGTGTATGTATATATATATACGCGTGTGTGTGTATAGTGCGTGGTTGTGGTGAGCTGGAGAGAGGCTGCGCGCGGGGAGGCAGTGGCGCTGTTATTGGCGAAGTCAGGCGGAGCAATGGCGGCATGGGTGGTAGCAGCGACAACCGGGAAGGTCGCCGGCGAGGAGAACCTGGTGGGGAGTGCTGGTGAGCTGCGTGGGGTCTGGTATAGAGAGAGAGAGAGAAGAAGAGAGAGGCTGTATTGAGAGAGATTTCGAGGGGGATTTCTGGCGAGTCGAATCGAAACTGAGACGGTATAATCTCGTGTCTTATCTATTTAATTTTCGTATTTAATTAGTTAATTGTGGTAATTTAATTAGTTGATTGTAATTTTAATTAGTTGTGAAATTGCGAGTATTGTTTAATTGTTGTAATTAATTAATTGTAAATGGTGAGATGTATGTGTTAATTTTTTATAATTAGAGTATATTGAATTTTGAGAATATTGTTGTGATTTTTAATTGCGAGATAATGTGTTAATTGTCATAGTTAGTTAGATTGATATTGTAAATAATGAATATTGTTTTAATCTCGTGATTTAATTCGAGGAAGTCATGAATGCCAATTATGATGGTTAGAGTTAAATTCTCAGATTTTAAATTTAGAAACTAGTTAAGTAGTAGAGTTGTAATTTATAATTTTTGGGATTAAGTGCGAGTTCGGGTTTAGCGGTTGTCAATAGTATTTGTTAATTGCTAATTGTTATAGTCGCATAATGTGTGATTATATGAGTTTGTCAGTTTGTAAATGTCTACGTGTAAGGTGCTATAAGTGGAGTTGTAGTAATTGTGGGATGTCATAATTGTCAACTACTTAATGTTGGAATCAGTTGTGGTGTCGTTAATATTCAGGTTTAATGATTATGAGTGGTTAATGGTGATGTTGGTATTATTTGTGGAGTTATATGAGTCGACTAAATGGTAAGTATGGGAATACGTAATGCATGTTAAATGTTAGAATTTTATAATAATTAGAATTGTGCTAGGGGTTATGAGAAGATCACAAGTTTTTAAATGTCAATATTTAAAGGACTTGTGTAATTCTTTTCGACTAATCCCTAGGGCTTACGAATATCCATGATTAGCTATCATGAGTATAATTAATATACTTGAGTGATGTGATCATTGATATAGCGTAAGTAATAGTTAGTGCTAGGGGTTGTTCCCTAGGGCTTACGAACGTCAATGATTGGTTGTCCGTGTATCATTAAAATGCGTGAAAAATACGATCATTGGTGTAGCGTAAGTAGTAGTGTAATGTAAATCATTATGTGTTTAGTTGCCGCATGTTCGGGCGGGTACTTTTCATTACTTGTTTATTTTTATGTTGCTGCAAGTTGAGGCAGCTTTATTTTTGCAAAAACAGGGATTGAATTGTATTTGAGGGGCTGTGCCCATAGTCCGATAAACGAATAGGTCATGCCGAAATTTTCTAAAAATCCCCTGTATTTAAAGTATTTAAATTATTTGATTTAAAGATTTAAAGGCATGTATGTGTATGAGTGTTTAAGTACATATGTGATGATTAATGAGGTGTGGATATATATTTATGTATGTATTGCTTTGTGAGTTATGAGTAATTAGTTATGAATTGGATGGTTTATGTACTAAATAGTACTTTACTATTATTTCGAGTATAATTATGGATTCGATATGGACTCAGCGAGCGTGTTGATGAGACGATTGAAGGAAAATGAATGCGTGATCGAGTAAAGACCAAAGTATAGTAAGTAGCGAAGCGACGCATTGGAATCGAGGCAAGTGTACTAACCCTCGCTTATCGTTCAAGCGAGATAAATATGTTTTTATTTAGTATAAATATTCCCTTCAAATCTTATTGCTAGTATCCTCTCCTTCAAATTATTAGTAAGGATATATTTTATTCACATATCATGTGGAGAGTAGAATTTCTGCCAGTATTATCCTTTCTTAAGTATTGTCAGTAATATTCTTTTAAAGTTTTTGCATGTATTGCATTCTTATTCCTTTTTTAGTATAATGTTCTTAAAGTAAATAGTTTCCCTGAGATTATTTGAAAGTAAAGTAGTTTGATGGAATTGGAAGAATTTTTATAAAATGTGGACCAGCTTCATGGTCAGAGTAGTAAAGGCCAATGTCAATAAGTGCCTAGTGAGGGGATCCCAGAGTATTGTTTTTGGCTGGACTTTACGTGGCTGATCACCCGTAATGTCCAGAGTATGGTGAAAAACTCCAATTCTATTGAACGTTGTTTTATGCAAGTATATTCTCATGATAGAATGTTTAAGTTAAAGTAAATTTTCATTTCCAAGTATGTTGGATATCAAGTTATGATTTGAGTTAATAAGTACTTTTAGTATAAAAATGGAAAGTAATTATATTAGTGTTTTGAACGGTGAAAACTAATTCACGGTTATTACGGTCACTGTGGCATGTGTTGCGCAGTGGTAGTGAGAACCGAGAATGATTTGAGATCTTCTTATTTATTCAAACTCATGATTGTCAGGCCGGTTAGGCAGCTAGGTATGCAAACGCTTAGCGACATGAATGAAATTTGAGTAACTGAGAATTTCTTGGAGATTTTGTTAAAGTGATAGTTAAAGTATTTTGCAAGTATTAAAAGTTTTGAATCTAGTATTACAAACCTTCTCAGTAATTAAATTATGATTTCGAGTTATAATTGTTTTAAATGATATTAATCTTCTGTTAAAGTTAAAAATCCAGATTGCAATTATAGTATTGATTATAAATTGGTGAGCATTCCTTCGCTCATATTTATTGTTCATTTTCCATTTGAGTTCATATTTCTTGAATTGCAAATATTGCATTCTTATTTCATCCAGTTCAGTTCTATATATATAACTTGCTGAGCATTCTTTGGCTCACACTTGTTGTTTTTAAAATCTATCTTTTCAGTAAACTAGTTGGCGAGGCTTAGCCTGCGCAGTTTAGAAAGTGGAAAGAAGAAGCAGGATGCTGTTATGAAGCTGACGTGGATTAGAGTATTTAGATTTAAAGTTTGATTTGTTGTATGTAAATATAATTTTAGTAGTCATAGTATGTATTTGATTAGTTGGCATGGTATACTCCTATTGGAAGTTATACTAGTGATTTAAGTCTGTATTAAGTATTGTAAATAGAGTTGTATTTAAGTTGGTTTTGGGTTTTCTTGTTTCTAGAACTGTAACCTAAGATCCTGAGTTGGGAGTTGGGGTCAAAGAGCTTTTGATTGAGTTTTTATTTTTATTTCAGTTTTATTTTGATTTCAGATTTTTAATTTAGTATTCAGCAGGTTTATGTTGTATTTACGAATACATCATGACCAACTTTTGTTAGAATTATTGAGTTTGTTAGCGTGACGCCCAAATCTACTGACCCCGGATTTGGGGGCGTTACATAAACCCGACCTCTCCATTATCTTATTTTTACTATTATTTTAATGTTCGAGTAAAAATAATGGTGATTCGCATTATTTTAAAAATATTATATTGTAGGTTTCATAATATGGTACACATAGAGGCATTTTGAGCCAATAAATATCCTGTGAAATTACGAGTTTGCCCTTATATATTACAAAATTACATTGATTTGCCACTCCCTTATTTATTTGAAGAGAAAAAATAAGTTATTTTGTATTTGTGGGGAATTGAACCTACAACCTCCTCCATATATTTTTTCCTCCAAATCATTATGCTACATTATGTTTTTTGGTATGGAGTGTTAGTCACAGAGGCATGGCTGTTTACATCTAATGATCTAATAACAAGTCTAATTGTTTGTAATGCTTTGCATTACTTACATGCATGACCTCTTAACTGAGGGAACCTCTAGTTGTAGAGTTTCTATTTGTTCTGTACTTGTAATAGACATCAAATCCTAGTTGTGTAACTGTACTTATAAAGTCAAGAATAATGCTTGAAAGAAGTTCCAAGGTTCATGCCTCAAGCAAGAAGATAAAGACTGTCAAATAATCACAGTTGGGATTTGAAGAAATGAAGAATTTGCCTAAGTACCAATTCGAGAAATACTTTTGTCTATTCGAGAAGTCTAGCGTTTGAGAAGTCAGAGATTCGATATCTCTGAAGACACTGTTCGATATCTCTGAATGAACTGTTCGATATCTCATTCGATATCTCAGAGATTCGACATGTCTAAATACTCTATTCGAGAACTCAAGAAGTCAACATGTCAAAGTGGTATTCGAGTTCTCAAGGAGTCAACAAGTCAAAGTTCCATTCGATATCTCAAGGACTCAAAAAAGCTATTCGATATCTCAGGGATTCGACAAGTCAAGTGTTCAATTCGACAACTCAAGGAACCCTGGAGAAAAGTGTTATTCGAGAAGTGATTCGATATGTCAATCATACAGTATTCGAGAACTCAGAGTTATCTAATCCTAGTTCTGGAATCAATCACTTAGCCACTTCTCGAATACATTCTTGGAGACAAAATACTGAAGAAATTGTACAAGTCAGAAACCTGCAACAAGCCAATGCACTTTATGGACCATAATCTGTAACGTGCTCTGGAAAGCCTACAAGGAAGCTTGGAGAGATATAGAAGAGACAAAGAGCTAAAGAAGTGGATCTGAACAGAACTTTAAAAGTCAAATCTGTAGCCGTTTGGATGCTTACTCAAAAAGGATAGACATACAAGAAAGTAATTTATCCTGTAACCTTATTTGTAGTAGTTGAGTTGTATTTATGTTCTATAAGAATACAATCTCACTTCTTTAGTTGATTAAATTTTTCACTTCTTTAAATTCACAGATTGTAACAACCTTTATCTAATAATATATTAGATTAAAGTGATATTGTGTCTTGTGTTGTTCTTTATCCGCACCTACATATTTGCACACACAAACACTTATCTTGCCTCACAGATTCAAGAACAAGAAAAGTTCAAGAATCCATTCACCCCCTCTGTATTCTTTTGCTGTATTCAATACTCAACAAGTGGTATAAGAGCGGGCTGTTTATTCAAAAATAGAAAAACGATCATGAGTTTGAATACACCAAAGACCACAGGAACGGCGAAAGTCCCTAAGTTTGACAAAGAAAATTACAACCTCTGGAATATAAAAATGATGTTGTTCATCAAATCCTCTCATCCTCTGTATCCTGAGATTCTCAAGAATGGTCCCTTTGTTCCACAACAAGAGATATCTGAGAAGACTGTTGGAACCATAACTGTTCCAAGATCTTATGTGGCCAAGGAACCATCTAAATGGACAGAATCAAAAAAGGAGATGGTTGCTCTTGACAGTCACCTCATGTTGCTAATTATTGATTCCATGGATATGTCAATGTTTGCAAACATTGCATCGTGTACATCTGTCAAAGAAATGTGGGATCACATTGAGGTGTTATGTGAAGGGACTGATGAGGTCAAGGAAAACAAGAAACATATACTGGTCACACAGTATGAAGCTTTCATGGCACAGCCCAAGGAAAGCATCACTGAGATGTTTGAGAGATTTCACAAGCTAGTTACTGAGTTGCAGATGAATGGGAAGGTTTACAGCACCACGGAGTTGAACATGAAGTTTCTACTGTCTTCACCAAACCACCTAGAGCAGCGGGACATTTCTCTAAGGGAAAGAGATTTGAACAAAATCACATATGATGTGCTCTATGGGGTTTTAAAAACTCATGAGCTTGAGTTGCTTCAGAAAAGGGCTATCCAAGCCAACCAAGGCAGAATGATAAACACATCATGTGCCTTGATTGTCAACAAATCTATTCAAGACCTAGCTAGAAGCATCTACAAGTCAGCTAAGGATAGAGGAGATAGTAGATGATGAAGAAACTGAAGCTGAGGTAAGTGAACCTGTTGAGGAGAAGGAGGAAGAAGAGTTTTATACTCTTGAAGAACTAGATGGAATGGAAAACATTTCATATGCTTTCATGGCCAGAAAATTTCCAAACATCAGATTCAAGAGGAACAAACCCTTCAAACCTAAAACCCAAAACCATTCATTCAACAAGAGCAAGGTACCTGTGAAAGCAAACAAGAATAAGTTTAAGACCAGCCATGTGGATAGGTCATCTGTAAGTTGTTATAGATGCAATGACCTAGGGCATTTTGCCAGTGAATGCAAGAAGCCTAAAAAGAAGGATGAAGAGTTTTTAGAGCTTGAAGCTAAGTATGAGGCCCTTCTGAAAAAGCAGACACAAGGTAAGGCCTACATAGCTGAAGGGAAGTGTTGGGATGATTCTGATAGTGATGGAGAAGAGCAAGAATTTTGAAACTATGCCTTGATGGCCAATACCAAGGATGACACATCTTCATCAGACTCTCAGGTACCATTTCTCACTACCATAGACATGTCTGTTTCTGAGTACAAGTGCATGATTGAACAACTATCTGTTGAAATGTTTAATATTCATACTAGTATGACTGTTGCTAATGAGGAAATTGCTAAACTGTCTACTAGAAATGAATTGTTAATAAAAACGAATGAGGAACTTGAGCTAACTGCTATGCAAGTAGAAAACCTTAAGAAAGAAGTTGAATATCTCCAGAATAAGGTTCTATGTGCTAGTCAAATTGAAAAGGCTCTTAAGGATGAAATAGCTGAAAATGAATTCAAACTGAAAACCTTTAAGAACTCATCTGGTCTACTGCAATCCTATTGTGAGAAAATTCAAGCTAAACCCAAGGTTGCTATTGGACTTGACTATGGCACTCTTAAACAGAGGAAAGGCTATGCTGTCATTGAAGATGACATAGTTGTTCAGGAGGAAGTGTCTCTCATTTTGAAAAAGGCTGAGACTCCAATTTTTAAAAAATCAACATTTGAAATTGATGAGGATGCCTTACTCATCAATCAAATGTTGAATGATGAGGATGAGGCACAATCCAGTGAACAACAAGCATCCTCTAAGAGTGAGAGTGTCAAGTCAAAAGCCAAGGAGCCAGTAGGTGATAGGCATAGGCCTAAGAAGTTTGTTAAGTTTGTATCAGCTGGGAAGAATGAATCTGAGAAGAAATTCGCTAAGAAGAAACAGAACAGAAATGGCAAGCTATGGATTAACAAAGATAACAACTATGCTTATATGCCTAATGCCCCTAGGAAAACTTGTCAAAATTGTTTCAGTACCAATCATTTAACTCATGCATGCAAGAAACCTATTGGTAGTGTGCCCAAACCTTTCTATGATTGTTCTGTGCCTTTAAGACATAGAGATGCTCCATTTTGTGATAAATTTGACTGTATGCCATGCAATATGAATGTTATGACTACTTGTTTCAATTTGAGAAGGCAATTCATTGATGGTTGTATCAGTCACAATGCTCACACACACTACACAAGGTCAAATTTTTCAAGTCCTCCTAGAGTTAGGAAGGTACCTCTGTCACCTAAGTCTGAAACCTCATGTTCTAAGACTTCTAACAGTGACAAGAAGACTAACACCAAGAAAGTTGATAAGCATGTTGTTTATGATAAAACTGTTTCTAAGTCACATGGACCCAAACTTGTTTGGGTACCAAAGGAGAAGTAATACCTTTGTGTTTGTAGGGCAAAGAAAGTGAAAAGAAGGTTATGTGGATTTTGGATAGTGGATGCTCAAATCACATGACTGGTGATATGGCCCTGCTACCACAGTATGAGGAGAAGGCTGGCCCAATGGTTGCTTTTGGAGATGACAGCATGGGTAACAAATTGGGATATGGCAAGTTGAAAGTTGATAATGTCATCATTGAAGATGTAGCACTAGTAAAGGGACTCAAGCATAATCTGCTAAGTGTTGGTCAGTTTACTGATAGAGGATTCAAAGTGGATTTTGACAAAGATGAATGTTTGATCACCCACAAGAAGACTGGTGATTTTGCTCTATCTGGAGTAAGGAAAGGAAGCCTGTTTGTAGCCAATATGGACTCTGCAACCAAGGACAAAATTTGTTGCTTCTACTCAAAAGCATCAAATGAAGATTGTTGGTTGTGGCACAAGAGGTTATCACACTTGAACTTCAAATCCATTAATTTTCTAGTCAAAAGAGAGTTAGTGAGAGGCATGCCCACACTTGAATTATGTCAAGAAGGAGTGTGTGAGGCTTTTCAAAGAGGAAAGATGAAGAGATCAAGCCACAAGTCAAATACAGTGACATCGGTAACCAAGCCCCTACAACTCATTGTTATGCTAAATTCACGCAAGCGCACGTAGTCACAAGTAATACAATTAAAGTTCGTTCCACAGAGATCTTGGTTAAGTTTTACTCAGAAAATATGTCTATGCAATAATGTATGGTTTTAATTCACTGCTAAGAAAATAACAAATATGGTTTGATTAACTAAATTAAACTAAGATGCAATGTATAAAATTAAGAATTAAACAATTAACTAGACTTAAATTCGGATTACTTATATGAGAATAAACATGGAATCCTAGTTTCATTATCTACTTCACTTAGAGTTGCAGCCTTTGATTAAAACATGCGATGGTTATGATATCTGATCGAACAACACGAAAAGAGTAAAAGTTACCTCTCGGTATACTAGTACCAATCTAAGCATACATCCACAAAAGATAGAAGATGAATAGTCACCTATTATGTTTAGACCCTATATCTCTATAGAATTTGAAAACATAAAGGTTGAAGCACAAGTTATTCACTTAGATCACATAGGGTAGCATAATATCTCTATTCATGCCACAAATCATGATGATTACATCAACCTATCCTATGCTAGCATGGCAAGTTCTAAATCTCAAGATCCACTCTCGTTTAGCAAGAGATTAACAAATTAGATGTTCGCGACGCACCTAAATTCAATAAGTACAACCATACAAGGATATCAAGAATTCACCACACATAAATCTCTAAGGCATGCAAACTACTAAGCTACATAGATAAATCCACTAGGACCCCACGATAACGATTAGTTCATAATCGAACCTTTCGTCACCATGGGATTTGATGAAAGCATGGTAGTAAACAAGATAAAGAAGATGAATAAATCAATAATAAGATAAGGTTTAGCGAACAAATCCGGAAAAGTAATGAGCATCCACAAGATACGCCTAACAAAGGAATACAAGAAAACTATGTCTAGATCTTCTTGTTGTCACGATCCTCGCCTTGGCTTCTCTCCCTTCTTGCTCTGAACGAATTATGTGTGTAGGATGTGTAGATTGTTATTTTTCTGTGCCCCAAGGTGTGTATTTATAGCCCCCAAGTGCCTCCTTGACCAAGCGATTACCGTATTTGAAATAGGATAGAATTCCGGTAATTTTCCATCTTTAATTGTAATAGAATTGCAATTCCCATGTTTAGAACTGATTCTAGAACCTTCAAACCGTCCCAAGTGATTGCCATATGAATTAGGAGAAGAAAACGGCAATTTCCTAATTAAAAACTGATTCCAGGAAAGTTTCTGCCGGTCTCCGCGCGGCCGCGCGCGCCCTAGGCCAATTCCACCGCGCCCGCGCTCAAGGTTTCTTCAGTATTCTGCCTGCGCGCCCGCGCGCAATATAGGCTTGTCCTGGCGCGCCCGCGCCCAGGGTTTACTGCACATGCTGATTTCCTTTTGCTATCCTGATTTCACCTCCACTTTTGAATGCAACTCTAAGCACTTATTCTTCTGAGCTTAAAAACACGTATAACACTGAAATTTCCACACTTGCACCTAGAATTATATCCTGCACAATTTCTCACAAAACACATTAAAACACACCAATACTTGAGATACAAAACACCAATTTAAGCCGAAATAGAATGATCCAAGTGGATATAAATCCACTTATCACACCCCCAAACTTAAACCGATGCTTGTCCTCAAGCATAAACAAACAAAATATATACAACTAGCTAGTACCACTTCCGTAGGTGATCACGGTTGCATTTGGCATATGCAACAAGCCCTTTAAACCCCTAGGCAGCCCTAGTGGACGAGTAAGGTCTCGTGAGGGCCTATAGCGAATGTGCCCACAAAATCCATTTAACCTAATGCAATGCAATGCATGAATGCAACTAATATGAAAATGCAAGATCCCCTTCTAACTCACCAAAACAAACTAACAAGCAAATATCTCAACGAATGCAACAAATCCAAGCAGAGCTCGACTAAATCCCCGTATACTAACAGTACATGACAGAAACGTGCGTGTGTGCAATGCTCATCAGAAATACCCCCAGAAATAGGTCAAAAATCATACATGCTTTCCGTCAAGACAATCACAGGTTTATAACTAGAATAGACTGTAGACACTCCATAACCTAGGAACACCTCCACCCTTATCCAAGGTAGACAGAAACTCATGCTTTATTACTATGCTACGACACTACATATACAATACGCATGCTTATTTAACCGTGCAATGAATGAGACCCCTAAAGGCTTATACAATAATACCCATGTAGCGAGTGTTAGGTCAGCAGGATCCCAGACTATAAAAGCCTTAGGTCACTAGGACTAAGTCCCCTCAGACTTAATTACTCGAGTATTAAAGAGCTCACTCTGGTTAATTTTGCATTCAACAAACAAAACTTGACTCTTTTTTTTTTCTTTTTTTTTTTTTTCTTTTTTTTTTTTTCTGATTTTTTTTTTTTTTTTTTTCGCAATCTGGAATGAGCCTTTCTCATTTCCAACCCTAGACTACTCATATAAATATGAGCTGGCTACTAGCCAATTGACGCCTAGCCTTTATTGACAAATATTAACAACTAGCATGAAATTCCTGTTTTCCCCCAAACTTAGACTTTAATGTTCCTACGCTATAAAGGGAATAACGAAAATTCTAAGAATAAACAAGTAATTAAATCTCAAAACATCCAACATGCATGACTCCAACCTACCCCCAAAAGCACCCCAATGAGACTGTGTAAAAATTTTGTTTCCGAACATGCAAGTCAATTACCTAGGAACTATAAATCAGCCCTCTACTCATTATCATCACACTCAAATCAACATCTACCTATCAATCAGAATCAGCTCATTTTAAGGGATCATGAAAAATGCATGCCATGCAAATGCAACTAAATGAAAACTCACATGATATACGAAAAATAAAACAAAATGTCCTATATGAAACAAACATAGATAATACGAACATAAAATGCATGATTTACTACTACTAATATGCAAAGCATGATATCCTACATGAACACATAAATACTACACATAAACTACGCATCCCCCAAACTTGAAAGATTCAATGTCCGCATTGAATGGAAGTAAATACAAGGGATAACAGAAAACATACCTGAAAATACCGAAACACATGGGTTGCCTCCCAAGAAGCGCTGTCGTTAACGTCATTTAGCCGGACAAATATGATTCAAATCATGGTGGCTCGAAGATTGCATTCGACTTGTCCTTAGCAGAAGAACCATTCACCCATTGTTTCACTATCTTCTTGCTATCTTCCCACATCTTTGCTAAATCACCCTTCACTTTGACTCTTCCTCCAATTGACTTTTTCTTTTTCTTCTTCACACCTCTAAAGTGCTTCTGCTTCACAGTTGATTGAGAAGAACACTCCTCTACCTCATCATCCATGATCCACCTTCTTAACACATTATCTGAACACACTTCAAAAATCACCAACTCATCATTCAGAAGGACATATTTCAAATGGGATGGAAGTTTTCCAAGCTTGACATTCGAGAGATCTCGAACTGAAGAACTGTCAATGGAATCAGTGATGTGATGTTTTAGCATGCTCATATTCGAATTTTCGCTCAACAATTGATCCAACTTCTTTCTCTGACCCGTATCAACCGTTTCCACACTGAAACACTCTTCATCCTCTGTTGGAAATTTCATAGCCTTGAACACATTAAAGGTGACACTCTGATCTTGCACCTTCATTGTAAGCTCTCCTTTCTGCACATCAATCAAAGTCTTTCCTGTAGCCAAGAACGGTCTTCCCAAGATTATGGGAATCTTCTTATCTTCTTCAAAATCCAATATCACAAAATCAGCTGGGAAGATGAACTTATCAACTTTTACCAAAACATCCTCTACTATACCCCTCGGATAAGTGATCGTCCTATCAGCCAACTGCAAAGAGATGTTAGTCGGCTTCGGCTCCGGTAGACCAAGTTGCTTAAAAACAGACAAGGGCATGAGATTAATGCTAGCTCCCAAATCACATAAACATTTGTTGAAAGAAAGGTTGCCAATAGTGCATGGAATAGTGAAACTTCCTGGATCTTTAAGCTTAGGTGGCAACTTCTGTTGCAGAACAGCACTACACTCCTCCGTTAATGCCACTGTTTCAAAATCTTCCAACCTTCTCTTCCGTGACAAAATATCCTTCATGAACTTTGCATATCTTGGCATCTGCTCCAATGCTTCAACAAAAGGAATGTTAATGGACAGTTTCTTGAAGACCTCCATAAATTTTTGAAACTGTTTCTCTTGACTTTTCTTCAAGCGTCCAGGGAATGGCGGAGGTGGATAGATCTGATTATTCATTGAAGATTGCTCAGGAGTAGACTTTTTAACAGGTTCCTTGCTCTTCTCACCATCTAGCTGATCAGCCACTAAATCAGATTTCTCAATTTCGGGCACCGCAGATTTTTCATCCTGCTGATTCTGCACTTCTTCCTCTTCTTCAGTTGCTGATTTTTGATCGGTTGTAACCTTTCCGGATCTCAAAGTAACTGCATTGACCTGTTCCTTATTTTCCCTCATGCCTGGATTAGTCTCTGTATCACTAGGAAGAGTTCCTTGTGGCCTACTAAATAAGGCACTTGCAATCTGTCCTATCTGAGTTTCCAAGAGCTTCTGGCCAGCTTGTAAGTTCTTTAATGCTATCCACATCTCATCAGATTTATCATTAGATGATTGCCCCACCTGAGTCTGAGGTTGTTGCTGCTGAAATCCTGGGGGTTGATATGGTGCCCTATAATTCTGCTGATAACCCTGATTGTACGGCTTCACTTGCTGATAAGATTGTTGATTATTCTGATTGTTGCTCCAGCTGAAGTTAGGATGATTCCTATTATTAGGATGATAAGTGGCTGGAACTGGTACAGCAGGTCTCTGGAAATTACTCACGAACTGTGCTGATTCAGAAGAGATAGCACATTGACTCGTCTCATGTGCGCCCGCACATAACTCACAAACACTAGCCACCTGCTGAACTCCATAATTAGCAAGAGAGTCCACCTTCATAGCAAGAGCCTTCAACTGAGCTGTAATCATTGAAGCTGTATCTACTTCCAAAACTCCTGCTACTTTGCCTTGAGAAAGTCTCTGGGTTGGATTCTGATATTCATTAGCAGCCATCATCTCAATAAGTTCATAAGCTTCATCATAGCTCTTTGCCCACAGAGCTCCTCCTGATGCTGCATCTAGCAAAGGTCTAGATTGTGCTCCCAACCCATTGTAGAATCCATTGATAACCATCCAATCAGGCATGCCATGATGAGGACACTTCCTTAGCATCTCCTTGTAGCGTTCCCAAGCCTCACACAAGGACTCGCCAGATTGTTGTTGGAATTGAGTCAACTGGTTCCTTATTGCTGCAGTTTTCGCCATAGGAAAGAATTTTGTAAGGAACTTCTGAGCAAGATCTTCCCATGTAGTAATGGAACCAGGTGGTAGAGAGTGTAGCCAGCTCTTAGCCTTATCCCTCAGAGAGAATGGGAAAAGCCTCAACCTGATAGCATCATCCGTCACACCATTACACTTGAAAGTGTCGCAGATTTCAATAAAGTCCCGAACATGCATGTTTGGATCCTCTGTAGTAGCTCCCCCAAACTGGACTGAATTCTGCACCATCTGAATTGTGCCCGGCCTGATCTCAAAGTTGTTCGCTGCAATAGCTGGCCTAACAATGCTTGACTGAATATCATTGAGTTTCGGCTGAGAATAGTCCTTCAAAGCCTTAGCTGCTGCTGCATCTGCCATTGCTACTGTAGTTTCAGTCTCCTCTTCCTTATTCTCTATATTCTCAACAAGATCGTCTTCTGCCAGTTTTAGTAATCGAGCTTGCGAACGTGTTTGCATACAAACTCAAGTACCTGAAACACCACGAAACAAACAAACTAAGTAAGAATCCGAGTCAGTGAACGCTAACGACCACTATTGACAAACACATAAACTGAAATAAAAACACCGATGATCCCCGGCAGCGGCGCCAAAAACTTGTTATGCTAAATTCACGCAAGCGCACGTAGTCACAAGTAATACAATTAAAGTTCGTTCCACAGAGATCTTGGTTAAGTTTTACTCAGAAAATATGTCTATGCAATAATGTATGGTTTTAATTCACTGCTAAGAAAATAACAAATATGGTTTGATTAACTAAATTAAACTAAGATGCAATGTATAAAATTAAGAATTAAACAATTAACTAGACTTAAATTCGGATTACTTATATGAGAATAAACATGGAATCCTAGTTTCATTATCTACTTCACTTAGAGTTGCAGCCTTTGATTAAAACATGCGATGGTTATGATATCTGATCGAACAACACGAAAAGAGTAAAAGTTACCTCTCGGTATACTAGTACCAATCTAAGCATACATCCACAAAAGATAGAAGATGAATAGTCACCTATTATGTTTAGACCCTATATCTCTATAGAATTTGAAAACATAAAGGTTGAAGCACAAGTTATTCACTTAGATCACATAGGGTAGCATAATATCTCTATTCATGCCACAAATCATGATGATTACATCAACCTATCCTATGCTAGCATGGCAAGTTCTAAATCTCAAGATCCACTCTCGTTTAGCAAGAGATTAACAAATTAGATGTTCGCGACGCACCTAAATTCAATAAGTACAACCATACAAGGATATCAAGAATTCACCACACATAAATCTCTAAGGCATGCAAACTACTAAGCTACATAGATAAATCCACTAGGACCCCACGATAACGATTAGTTCATAATCGAACCTTTCGTCACCATGGGATTTGATGAAAGCATGGTAGTAAACAAGATAAAGAAGATGAATAAATCAATAATAAGATAAGGTTTAGCGAACAAATCCGGAAAAGTAATGAGCATCCACAAGATACGCCTAACAAAGGAATACAAGAAAACTATGTCTAGATCTTCTTGTTGTCACGATCCTCGCCTTGGCTTCTCTCCCTTCTTGCTCTGAACGAATTATGTGTGTAGGATGTGTAGATTGTTATTTTTCTGTGCCCCAAGGTGTGTATTTATAGCCCCCAAGTGCCTCCTTGACCAAGCGATTACCGTATTTGAAATAGGATAGAATTCCGGTAATTTTCCATCTTTAATTGTAATAGAATTGCAATTCCCATGTTTAGAACTGATTCTAGAACCTTCAAACCGTCCCAAGTGATTGCCATATGAATTAGGAGAAGAAAACGGCAATTTCCTAATTAAAAACTGATTCCAGGAAAGTTTCTGCCGGTCTCCGCGCGGCCGCGCGCGCCCTAGGCCAATTCCACCGCGCCCGCGCTCAAGGTTTCTTCAGTATTCTGCCTGCGCGCCCGCGCGCAATATAGGCTTGTCCTGGCGCGCCCGCGCCCAGGGTTTACTGCACATGCTGATTTCCTTTTGCTATCCTGATTTCACCTCCACTTTTGAATGCAACTCTAAGCACTTATTCTTCTGAGCTTAAAAACACGTATAACACTGAAATTTCCACACTTGCACCTAGAATTATATCCTGCACAATTTCTCACAAAACACATTAAAACACACCAATACTTGAGATACAAAACACCAATTTAAGCCGAAATAGAATGATCCAAGTGGATATAAATCCACTTATCACTCATTCATATGGATTTGTTTGGGCCTATCAATATTATGTCACTAGGAAGAATAGGAAGAAAGAAGTATGCCTTGGTGATGGTTGATGACTTTACAAGGTATATATGGGTGGAATTTCTGGCATCAAAAGATGAGGCTCCACAAGTAATCATTGAGCACATAAAGAAAGTTGACAAGGAAGCAAAGGCCAACAATGTAAGTGTGATTGCATTGAGAAGTGATAATGGAACAGAGTTCAGAAATGCCATACTTGAAGCATTCTGCAAAGAGAATGGAATCTCTCAGCAATTCTCAGCTCCAAGTACTCCATAACAAAATGGAGTTGTTGAGAGAAAGAATAGAACTCTAATTGAGGCTGTTAGAACAATGTTGCTTGATGCAAAGATGCCTACATGTTTTTGGGCTGAGGCTGTGAGCACTGCATGCTATATCCAGAACAGAATCCTCATCAACAAAAACACTGGATTATTGCCATGCAAGAGGAGCTGAATCAATTTGAAAGAAACAAAGTATGGGAACTTGTGCCTGCACCAAAGAATAGAACCATTGTTGGAACAAAATGGGTTCTGAAGAATAAGATGGATGAAGATGGTGTAATAGTAAGAAATAAAGCAAGGTTGGTTGCAAAAGGATACTCTCAACAGGAAAGCATTGATTATGATGAGACATTTGCCCCTGTTACTAGATTGGAAGCCATCAGAATATTCTTGGCATTTACTGCTCATTCAAACTTTAAAGTTTATCAAATGGATGTCAAGAGTGCATTTCTGAATGGAGAGTTGGAAGAAGAAGTTTACGTGCAACCACCACCTGGCTTTGAGGATCCACATTTTCCAGAATTTGTCTACAGATTGCTTATGGCATTGTATGGACTTAAGCAGGCTCCAAGGGCATGGTATGATACTTTATCACAATTTCTCCTTGAAAATCAATTCACTAGAGGCACATTGGACAAAACACTATTTTACAAGAAGCATGGTGATGATATTATCCTAGTTCAAATTTATGTGGATGATATCATATTTGGCTCTACAAATGAGAAGCTGTGTGAGAAATTCTCTAAACTCATGCAGAGCAGATATGAGATGAGTATGATGGGAGGGTTGACATTCTTTCTTGGGTTGCAAGTCAGTCAAAGGAAGGATGATATCTTTATCAGTCAAACCAAGTACATCAAGGATTTATTGAAGAAGTTTGACTTAGAAGACTACTCACCTGCAAAGACACCCATGACCACTGCCACTAAATTGGATGAAGATGCTAAAGGCAAGAAAGTAGATATCTCAGTCTACAGAGGCATGGTTGGTTCTCTACTCTACCTCACAGCAAGTAGGCCAGACATCATGTTTGCTACATGTCTGTGTGCAAGGTTTCAATCAAATCCAAAAGAATCACATTTGATTGCTATAAAAAGGATCTTTAGATATCTGAAGGGCACTCCAAACTTAGGTTTATGGTATCCTAAGGACACAGGGTTCAATCTGGTTGGTTATTCTGATGCTGATTATGCTGGATGCAGAGTGGATAGGAAAAGCACCTCAGGTAGCTGCCAGTTTCTTGGAAAAAGATTAGTCTCTTGGTATAGCAAGAAACAGCAATCTGTGTCAATTTCTACAGCTGAGGCTGAATACATAGCTGCTGGAAGTTGCTGTGCTCAAGTGCTTTGGATTAGAAACCAACTTAGAGATTATGGACTTGTGTTGGAAAGAATTCCAATCATGTGTGACAACATAAGTGCAATCTCTATAGTTGCCAATCCTGTCAATCATTCTAGAACAAAGTACATTGACATCAGATATCATTTCATTAGAGAACATGCAACTAATGGAACCATTTATTTGCATTATGTCTCTACAGATAAACAACTAGCTGACATATTCACTAAGCCATTAGATGAAGCCACCTTCACAAGGTTGGTTTGTGAGATTGGAATGCTGATTTCTTCAGATTCTGGCTAAGTGAATATATCACCTAGATTGTTGCAGCAGTAAACACTTACTTTATCTAAATTCTCAATATTTTTAGAGTAAGTGTTGGCTGAAATATGATTTATAAATATTTCAAATCTGTTGCATATGTTGGAAAATCATATCCTGTCAACTTGAAATTTCTATGAAATTTTGAGAATACCACTATTTAATTTGTTAGATTATTCTTTATAGAATATGTCTGGTGAATTTTAAAAAGATAGTGAAAATTGAATTTTTATGAGTGAAAAAAATATTTCGATAAGTCAGACTTCTCGAATGATTCATTTATTTTAATGCTCGACTTCCCTAACAAGTCTATTCATGACATTCTTGAGTTCTCGAATAGAGTCTTTAGAGAAATCGAACAAAAAAATGCTTAAGTCCTCGAATAGAGTATTTGAGTTCTCTAATGACTAAGTTCTCGAACTCTATGTTTGAGTTCTCGAATTATTTGAAAAGGCTGAATTCTCGCTGAATCTTAACTGTTTTTGGATTTTTATTCAGAATTTTTAAATCACTCATAAAAACATATTTTACCTAATTTAGAATTTATTCTAAGTTAGATAACTACCAGCTGTGAGTTTTCAACCTACTTGAGATATCGATCAAGCCTTTCTTGACTTCTCGAATAGTTGTTTTCTACTTCTCGAATGCTTGACTTGTCGATACAAAACATATATCTAATCGACAATTCAAGTACTTCATACTTATACAATTATACATTTATTCAATTCATTTCATTCGATTTCTCAAGCATCTAAAACACCAAAACCCCTGTAAACCCTAATCTCAAAAGCTAAATTTCTTCTTCAACCTTCGTTCTCTTCTCTCTAATCTCTGTATCAATGGCAACTGTGAAATCAACACCAACTTCATTGCTATCTCAAGTGATGTCGAAGCTCCAAATACAAACTTCAAATGTTTTGTTCGATGGATGTCTGAGTCATACATCAAGGATGCACTCTCCGCCAACCCAACTCTGTATCTAGACCTACTGGAACAGTTTTGGAGAACAGCTACTGTGGAAGTTGTGGCCCTAGAAAACGCAATAACATCATACATAGTCTACTGCAAGATTCACGACAAGGAATTCACAATCACCACTGAAGACATGAATCAAGCACTGGGCTTACAACAGGAGGTGTATGATGACCAAGCCACAAATGGTGATTTGGAGGACTTCTTTGATTTTATCAACTACTCAGATGAAATCAAACTTGGGCACTTGAATTGGAAATTCTTGAGGAAGGAATGGAGTTATGTCTTTGCCACCATTATTCAAATCTTCACAGCTAGGAAGTCAAGCTTTGATCAGATTAGTGCACCTGCTCAGCAAATAGGATATGCCTTAGCTTATGGGAAAAAGATCAATGTTGGTCAACTGATTATGCAGGAACTGTATGGGAGACTTGGTAAGAACTCAACCAAGAGAGGTACTGACATCTTCTTCCCTCGCTTTATTCAATCTGTACTTAATTTTAAAAATGATAAATTGATTGAATTACCTGGGATAGATAGAAATAGAATAGGCTATCCTAAATCCATGACCAAACTCATTTTTGGTAATTTGGAGACTAGGAATGATGTGGATGTAAGACTTAACATAACTCCCCATATGGAGGGTTTGTTTAGGACTTACCCCCACAACATGCCAACATTTGATTCCAAATATCAGTTAGTTAAGCCTAAGCAAGTAGTACAAGATGCTAACCCAGGGCTTGCTAACCAACCCTCTCAACCAAACACTCTACCACACAGTGAGCCAACTGCATCATCCTCTCAAAAAGGGTGATGTTAGTAAAAAGAAGAGAAAGGAGATAGTGTCTGCACCCTTGAACATATTATCTGAAGCAGCATTAGCTGTAGAACTAGGTTTAGAAATTGAGGAACCTGAGTCACCCTTGACAAGGCCAAAGAAGAAGAAATCTAAAACCACCTCTTCACCCTTGGAGTGATAAGGCTGGCACAACACTGAGTGGAGAGCACATCACACTTGAAACTCCCTCTATTTCTCAGGGGGAGTTGCCAAAATCCAATCTACAAGACACTCTTATTTCAGAATCTCACACTCAAATTTCTTTGGAGCCTGCAACTCAATTAATTGAGGAGCAAGGCATTGATCACCAAGAATTCTTTTCTCTTGGTGAGCCAATGGACTCAAGTGACTTAGTGCATGACACTTTGCTCACCACCCAGAAACCACATTCAGATGGTGAAGGAATGCTAGCTGGGGCATATCCTGATGACACCATCACAAACACAGAGGATTCAATAGTTTTTACTAGAGACTCTATGCCTGTGTCAACTACTGTTGTAACTCATCCCACTCCTGTGGAGACAACAGTAGTAGAGTCAATCCATCCGGTTTCAGAAGTTGCATCTGTAACTGAGGAGTCTAGCTTGCCTAGCTCTAGCACTAACATGGCTCAGGCCACCTTGTCACAATGGCTGAGGCCTGTACAACATGACAGTGCCTCAGGATCATCAACTGTTCCACCACTATTGACGGATGAAGCACTTCATTGCTTAAATGTGGAACAACTTGATGAGATCTCTAAAATAGCTCAACATCTCCTCACAGCAAATCTACCAAATGCCAACTATGAAGCTATTTTGCTCTGTCACAAAGAAGATGTTGAAAATCAACAAGAGAAAATAGCAAATGAAGCTGATAGAGATGGAAATATAGATGCATGGATGAGCACCACCAAAGAATGCACCCTGGCTGAGGCTCTGCAGTACTTGAGAGAAGAATATATAACTACTCTTGGCTCAAATGCTCGAACTCTCTCACCTACTGATGTCTATGAAGCCATGAATGAATCCTACGAGGGAAGTCTAAAAGCTATTCACTATCTTGGAAAAGGAATGAAAACTGAACTTGCCAATATCTGCAGAGATACAACCAAGGAAGTGAGTGAGCTCAAAAGTAAATTCACAACTGAATTCCCTCCCCTGGCATCTACACTCATAGAGATAAGGGAATGTAAAAAGACTTGCACCTCTGTGGACCATGAGCTACCTTCCTTGAAAGACAGCCTCACAAAGCTCACAAGTGAAATGGCCACTCTATTATCTCAAACTCAGGATGCCAATGCCCTACTCAAGGTTATGTGGAAGAATCGATATGGTGACAAAGTAATCTCTGAGGTACCTATGCATAACATGAGCAAGTATGAAGTGGAAAGGCTCCAGAAACAATCACTCTCCTCTTTCAGAGCTGAACATCTCAAGGAATCAGTGGAGAAATTGAAAAAAGGAGTGTTTGACCTAAAAGTCTTCAATGCTGAGCTGAAAGAATCTGTCAATCTTCTGAATGAAAAGTTGGACACTCAAGCTACTGCTCATGCTGAGGTTCTTCTCAATCAACAACAGATGCTTTCTGCAATGATGAAGCACATGGGCCTCCCTCTACCTGAAGAATCTTCAACCCCAAAGTTCACTCCTACAGCCTCTGTGTAAGAACCCGGATTTTTGGGTAGAATTAAAACTTTTTATTATATAATGATGTGAGAATGAATAATGGTTACGACTACGATGTAACAGTTGTTCTTCCGAATGAATGGAATGGATTAAGATTCAAATGTTTATATGCCATGAGCCATGCACTTGGTTGATAACCTATATTAGAATAATCTATCTCCTAGGAAATAAGATATGGTATTCCAAAGAGGTAGTAGATATTCTGATGTTATCCAAATCGATATATGTTATTAGTCCAGAGGTTCCGTGAAAGAGTTAAGGAACGCTCGAAAGAGGACAAGGACATTTTATTAAATATAAGGAATAAAAGAGAATAAGCAGTGAATAGTATTTTTGGTGGAAATGAGAATATGATTAAGACGACGCCATATAGAATTATTCAGAATGGATTTCGGAGTTTATATTCATGATCCAGGGGCGAGATAAGTGTATGTAAATGATATCAGATTCAGAAAAATAGCACTTTTATTTTCTCCGAGATTTCCCTGGACACTGAATGATTTAAGGATTTAATAATGAGATTTAAGGAATTTAAATTCAAGGATTATTAAGAAAGATTGAGAATGGTAGTAGAAATATTAAGGAGGTTTCCGGTAAAACCCTAAGTAGGAATCCTTGAGATATTCTTTCGAACGATCAATGAAAATGAGCAATAACCGGATAAAGAAACAAGCAGAGGACCAAGAGACAAGTATGTGCAAGTGGATAAGGTCAAGTAACTAAGTAGTTACAAAGGTAACTAGCATACTTAGAAACTAACCAAGCAACTAAGCTTACAACATACACCATTCCACAAAATCACAACACTTGGCATGGGTGATGCATGAGATGAGCAAAGCACTTTAATAAAGTGGCTTTAGGCTAGATATTATCCATACAATACAATAATGCAAGATAAGATCAAGCAAAGCAAGAAACCAATTCCTTTTCTCTCATTCTCTCAAACTGCCCAGCAAGAACACCTCAAAGAAGAAAATTCATATCTCCATTTCTATTCATGATCAAATCACCAAATTTTAACCATAACCTCTCCACTCCATGGGCAATATGCGCTCAAATTTTCATGGTATTCTAATGAGTGTAGCCTACTAAAAACTCCTCCCCAAGAGAAGAAACCAAACTGTCCAGATTGTTTGATAGTTTCTGTGATGATTTTCAAACGGCCATATCTCCTTCATTACTCAGTGAAATTCTGTGTTCTTTAGCTTTTTGGAAAGTTGGTTAGATGCTCTACAACTCTCCTTTAGAAGCCTCGTCCAGAAAACCTCGGTAAGACCTTTGTTTTTCATGATCTTTCAGCTGGGTTATAGAAACTCCGAAAATCTCTAAGTATATTCTTGATGTTTCTTGATAGTTTAAGCTTGGTTATGGAGTTATAAGGACTAAACAAGGTTTATCAAGGATATTACACTCTCCAAAGAAGGTATAATTCTTAAGGACCCTAGATCTAGTTTTGAGATTTATGATGTTCTTGGTAGTTTAGAGATTAGTATGATTATAATGTTATATTAAGAATGATTAGCTAGTGGTTTAAGTTGATCTAAGTATGATGATGATTATGATGTTAAAGTCAGTAGTTTTTGGTCTTGTAAGATGGATTATATGATTAATTGATGTATGGTATGCCCGGTGTGGCTTGGTTTTGATGTTACGAATTTTGGAATGTTCGATTTATAGCCGTCGTAATGCCAAAATTTCGTTAACCTTAAGAAATCGTGTTTAACAGTAGCCATAACTCACTGTCTAGCTTCGTGTTCTGCCATGATAAGTTAGATCATGTTATAAGCTTCGTTTTGATATAAAGATCATGTGAAACGGACTTACGATTTAGGAGTTATGGTTAAATTCGTAAAAGTGGTTCGAAACCGTAAAAGCAAGTTCGTAACTGAAATTGAACCTTCGAAACATGAGTTATGCAGTGACGAAGCATGGTAATTAAATTCTAGATGTAAAAAGGAAGGTGTGAGAGGAAACCTCATGTCAAATGGATCGTTTTCCGATTTTATAAAAATGTTCGAATCAAGGTTAATTACGAATGAACCACTTAGAAGATCACTTAAGTATAACTTTGGTTATAACTTAGAAAGCGGGCGATAAAACTTGAGGTGTAATCTTGGCTCATAAACGACCGACCTTAGAACTTATACGGCTGAGTATATACCAAGTGTAAGTATAAGGACATGCCTTAATAGCGAACAAGTGTATGGTTAAAACGGTATTAATAAGAGTTACACTTCGCTTCTTAAAAGCGTTAAGTGATTAACCTCGAATGTTTTGATTATGTATAGATCACCGGACCACCCCGAGTCATGCCACTAGCATAAGCTGGAGTACCAGGCAAGTCTTCAATCAATTTGAAGCTGTTGTTGTGACAATATGTATATATCTGTTGTTTTGTGATACATATGCCATAGCATGCATGCCTATCTTCGAGATATATATATTGTGATACTTGTTCCTTGAATTATTGTTGGCTTTTGAGCTGGATTGATAACGTATCGGTTATAAGCCGAATATTGCTAAGACCCTTAAGTGAAGGGCATCTGAATCTCATTCTTCGAGTATAGACCGGGAGTCGATATTTCTTGATATATTGAGATTATTTTCAGAGGAAAATATTTAAGTAAATATTTTCCACTATTTATCTGATGAATATTACTCCCTCCGTCCCAGCCAGTTCTTTACATGGCGGCTGGGCACGGAGGTCAAGGATAGTGGGTGTAAAGTGAGTGTAATATTGTTAAAATAAATAAAGTAGTGGGTGTAATAGTGATTTTATTGTTAAAATAAGTGAAGTAGTGGGTGTAATAGTGATTTTATTGTTAAAATAAGTTAAGTAGTGGGTGAAATAGTGTAAAGTATTGTTAAAATAAGTGAAGTAGTGGGTGTAATAGTGTTAAAACTTACTATTTTGGGTAATGTAAAGAAATGATGGGACAACCCAAAAAGGAAATTGTAAAGAAATGGATGGGACAGAGGGAGTATTTATATATTCCTTTGGGATTATTTATGAATATTATTTTGAATATTCATTCGAACTTAAATTATTCAATTGAGCTTGCTTCAGTCAATGAATATTATCTTCAATATCCGTTGAAAGTCGATTCATCAATGAATATTATTTCGAATATTCATTTGATAATTAATTCTTCGATAAAGTATTATTAAGTGAATATTCATTACTTATTCAATGAATATTACCTCGAATATCCATTTGATAATTATTTCTTCAATAAATATTATTATTAAATTGAAGATTCACTATTTGTCCAGTGAATATGGTTTCGAATATTCATTTGGTAATTATTCCTTCAATCAGTATTATTAACTCGAATATTCATTATTTATTCAATGAATATTATTTCGAATATTCATTTGATATTTATTCCTTCAATAAGCATTACTAAGTGAATATTCATTACTGGTACAATGAATATCACCTCGAACAATCGTTTGATAATTACTTCTTCAATAAATATTATTACTAAATTAAAGATTCACTATTTGTTCAGTGAATATTGTTTCGAATATTCGTTCGAATCTTATTTATTTGATTTGATTATTCACTATTTGTTTAGTGAACATTATTTCGAATACTCATTCGAGTTATATTTAATTGTTAATTATTGTTAACTTGGATATTCACTATTTATTCAGTGAATATTATTTCGCATGTTCATTCGAGCTTTATCTATTTGATAAGTATTATCAAGTTAAAATTCATTAATTATTTAATGAATATTATTTGTGAATATTTATTCGAGGATTATTCCGAGTAATATTTTTATATTAAGATTATTCCTCCAATATTCTAAGTTGATAAATATTCCTTGGGATATTTAATGAAATGAATTCTTCTATCTCGTTTCAGAGTGATTTACTTCGTTTGAATATCATCTTCGACCCTCGAATATTAAATAAATTATCTCTGAATCCTATTATTATATTATCTTATCAAGGAAGGTTCTCAGAAACTCTATTCTTCATTCAAATCTATCTCTCAGATTATAAGGGAACCTTACTTGAGAAATGTTATTTATCTTGTTGACTTCCCGGTCATAGATTCTTTGAAACTATTCTTTTCAATTGCAACTTGGTTGCTATTATTCATGGAATCTTATGTACCCACTAATTATTCGAGGGGTAAGAATGTTGGAACAAGTTGATATCCATTAACAAGCAGCAGCTTGGGAAATATTGGTGAATTTTCCTTTCCAACTAGATACGACTACTTTGTGGAGTCTTATCAACAAGTATTATACTTGGGGAAAGGGGGACGAACTTTAAATTTCAAGGTTATGGATGTGAAATGAACTAGGAGACGCGTAAGTGGTCGAGTGGCGCCGACCCAGCAATAGCCCAACCGTTGGCTTAAGGAGTTCCAGAGGGCGGTAGACAAGTAAATCCGTCGGAGCTACCTTCTACATGTAGTAAACGACTGATGAGATGCATGACATACGACTGATCATCGTAAACGTTAGGGCATCTGGCACGGCAATTCTCCCGTATTAGTTCACTATTCAAAGTGGGAAATCTTCTGCAACACTATCTGTGTTGGCAGAGTGGAAAAGTGTTTAAAACTGGAATTGCAATATTCTTCCTGCAAGTTCCTCTATTATGATGAATGATGCTATCTTGCTTATCTTTGACATAGCAGATATTTCCACAGATGATATAAATTGAGTTACCTTGTAACTTCATCTTTTACATTGTATTGGTATCATTTCCGTAAATGCATGGCATATGGTTTCAAAATATATCTTTGAACTGTCATATATATCACTGTGAGTTATATTATATTTGGTGGGCTATTGCTCACCGTTGCGTTATTATTATATCACAACAACAGATAGATCTGACGGCCAGCACAAGGAGTACTCGGTGTAAGCAGGGACAGCGGTTAGGGTTGCCTACTGATGACATGGACGACATTGCTGTGGTAGAAACTACCAATAGGCTAGACTGTCAGCTTTTGGTTTATCAGATGTATTTATGTAAATGGATGACAAAGAGTATGTATTAGTAAATTGTAATTCTTTGGGTTGTGAGAACTCAAACTTGTGATTAATAATATTGATGGTTACTCTGATTTCATCTCTGGGACTATAACGGGTGTGTTTTATGTTGTGGTTTTGGGTCACAAGGTTGTAATTTAAATTATGTTGGTTTTGTGGATGAATATTGAGACCGTAAAAACCAGATCCCTGACCCCGAATCTGGGGGTATTACAGAAATGGTATCAGAGCGTTACGTTATAAATCCCAGAGATGGTGCGACGTTAAAACAATAAATTCACTATGATAATAAGAACTCTTGCCAGGTTCATAGTCGGACTACTTAATGTTGTACTGACATATAAAACCCTTATGGGAAATCTTAAGTATCATGATAGTAACTTAGGGCTTTCTCGTATCGACTGGTAAGGCGACAGAACTTAAGGCGTTCGAGCAGCAGCACAGTGATGCTTTATTATATGTTGACGATCGGCTTAAAGACTCGATAGAGTACCCTATTGAGGGGCCGAAGGAGGTTCCAACTAAGAAGGAGAATCCTGTTAAGGATAAAAGAGTTTACCCTTGAGGAAATGAGGGCTACAGCCAGAGAGACTGTAAGAGTTAAGGTATAGTGCTCAGAGGAGTGAGCATAAAGATCTGAGGTATTATTAAGAGAACTAAAGATGCAATATTGGATTCATAGTCGGACTACCGGATGTAGAACCAGCAAGTAAGACGGATTGGAAGAATAACTTGAGATCTTATATAGGGATAGATAATAATCCTTAGAGACTTTCAGATTAATGAGAAAAGAGTAGAATGATGCGTGATTATTAAAGACACCGATATATGACAGGGGAGCAGAGTCTCCAGGAGCAGTTGAGATAGAGGCAGCAAATGCCACAACATGTGATGAATGGAATAGTATAAATATTGTTAATAGTAATTCGCCATGGGAAGGCAGACTTTGTAGGTTATAATTTATAAAGTCAAATTGAGATGGATGAGATGGTTTGATTCAGGGAAATGTTCATTTCATGAATGGATTAACTTAGAAAATAAAGACAGTGGAAAGTGATGGTATGATGGGATTCAGAGGAATACGAAATTCTTTCTTTTCCTTGAATGGATTAATGTAGTTATCTTAAATTTATTCCAACACTGAATCGTAAATGGATCAAGTAGGCGATCAGTGGTTAAAAGGTAATTGAGAATGTTTTTAGATGAAACCTGAAGAAATAGGTGTATGCCGAGTTCTCAAAGTATGAGTCTAGCAAAATGAAGTTCAGTTATTTGGACATACGATCAATAGTGAGTAGTGTTGGTTGGCTCGCCGAGATAAAGACAATTTCAAATGGAGAAAGGCCAACCACACCAGCAAAGGTGAGAAATTTCGTAAGATTCACAAGGAATATGTGAGGAAATTTCCCTAGAGCTAAAGATGAAAGTGGTGACGACCCAGCGTTGGCGTCGCCTAACGGAAGAAGGAAGGCTTTGTGATATATTATGATGCACCTCATACAGGAATAGGTGGTGTGCTTGTGCAGCACGACTGAGTATTGTGGATGCGTTCAGATATCACGGTTCACCAGATTAGAATGGCCTTGGTAGTGCCAAATTTTATGGATTGACTAACTTCGATGGTAGTGTTCCTTCTGAGATTAGTGGTTAAGTAGATTGACATGTGATAGTATCGACCATTAGGACATATATATTTGGTTCCTTTCCAACGGTTACACTTCCAACTTTATGTCGATCATACCGTTACTATAACTGCTTACGATTCGACCGCTCGGATGTTCCTTGAACTATCTTTCAAATATCGAAATGAATCTTCTTAGTGTTACCAATGGGCGGACAGATTGACCAAAATTTCCATGATTCTGGGAGGAAATTTGAAGAATTTTTTTGGCAAACCTTGTCTTTCTGATTATCATAAGATATCACTAAAGAAAGTGGAAACTGGAGCAAACCCCGTGGACTGGGTAAAGTAGCCGTTATACGGACTGGTAGACAGACCCCGACTATTGTGATTGATTCTAGAGATAAACTGATGAAGTTGAGATTGGATGGTAAAAAAAAAGGAAATGTAATTAAGAAACAAGCCGGACTGAGAAACTCCGGGATTGATTTAAATGAAAAGGCTGTTATGGCATAAGTGTTAAGCTTATGTGGCACGCGGAATTGATACGAGTAGTTGAAAGGATAAAAGTAAAGGAGAGGTGACCGGAGACGGTACCGAGAAGTCGATTGAGACTTATATGGAGTAAAGTTTTGAAAAGATCAAAAGGTATCGAAGTAGCAGGCATTTTGCCAGCAATTGCTAGGAATGTAATGCTCTAAGCTAACCCCTAAACTCACATATTCTAGTATGGCCAGTTGGAGCCATGTCACAAAGGATTATTAGGTGACTAAACCAGCAATATCAGGACAAAGCGGGGGTTGCTTTTATCCAAGCACCGACCGCGAGAGCTTTTAGGATATAAAGTGAAGTGATTCATAGGTATATGATTGACCAGATTCTGAGTAAGAATAGAAGCATGGTGCGTTGAGACACCTGATATTGGGATATTATAAATACCATGGATATATTATGGCTGAGACAGATGATCAAGCTAAGTATTTAGAAATGGCCAAAGGTGGCTCAACACGAAACAAAAATTTTGTATAAAGCTAATATCTTCCAGATCGTCCTTGCTACCATGACCAAGTTCTGTGAGAAAGACAGATAGACATATGTCGTCTTTTGGAAGGTCACATAGACTGACATTCGTTTGAAAGAAGAGGTTAGCATTATGCTACCTATATATTATCAAGATGAGAATGATTGGGAAGAGACCCATATCAATGATATGTGATTTGATTATCAGTAAAAGGATGTAAGTATTTCTTGAAAATAGAATTGAGGTTAGAATACCCATAAATTGGGATGAACCCTGGGGATGCACAAAGGATGGCATTACCCTAATAATGACATTGTGAATTTAGATGATATAAGTTTGATTGACTAAGGCAACAATAACCTTTAAGGGTTTATTTAAAGGAATTTCAAAAAGCACACAGACGAAATTGTTATAAGATTGATGATTGATGTTTGATATACACTGTACCCAGAAAATAAAGGATGAATGATGAGGATGACCTAAGAAACCTTACAAGGAAAAAGGTAATATTCTGAGCTTCAAATTGGAAGTTTGGTAAGAAATGTATGACATCATAATGATAATGCCAGATAAGGCATGTGTGAAACCATGAAGGGTTATGGATTGAACCAATAAGGTTGAGAATATCCTCAGTGTGATCGGGAGTAACCGTGATAAAGTTCACACGGGAAGGTGGAAGCATTGACTTATGGAAAAAGACCGATCTATATTTTCTCTCCTTCAGCAGAGTCTAAGGGAGAATGCTTTCACCCTGAGTTGGAATAGATCCAGAAAACACCGACTACAAGGAATTATTGTTATCAGGACATGGCCAATGAGGTGGCCGACACTTTAAGTATAAAGGAGTAATTATGAATGCACATACCAAAGAAACATAATGATATCGAGAAGGACCTTGAAGGTCATACTGTGGTGGAGGATTTACATTCCCTCTGATGATTGTGCAAGAATCAACCATAAGAATAGTTAAGTAAACATTCGATTCCTGATGACGTCTTAAGAATATTACCTACATTAGGAGGTCCTAATTGAAGTAAACCAGGACCATGATACGAAATTGATTTAAGGTTAGCTAGTAAAGCGCTACGCAAACGACAAACGTTGGTGATTCAACAAAGGGCTACGTTAATGTAGTGGCGAGTCTTTTAAGAAATGCGATGACAATGCAATGATAAAGATAGTACTGCCATTGATAAGCTAAAAGGCATGTTGATGAATGACAAGAAAGTTTATGTTGGTGTATTTTTGCGCAAACAAGATAGAGAATATGAGGTTGAAGATTCATAATGCTAAGAGGCAAATTTGACAGAAATAGATTATATTGGATCTAAGTTAGAAAAATCGTCAAGGTTTATTTCAGATGGCTTATTTTTGGAATGACGTGATGCTCGAAATAAATGATTAGGCTATGATGATTCATAAAGTGATTATAGTAGAAATGGGAGCCAAGTGGCTGATAGAAACAGAAATAGAATTGAGGGTCAATAAGGGAGTTGGATATGCGGACTCCTGAGAAACCCCAGCAATGAAGCTAGAAAAGTTGAAATTGAAAGCATAAATGACATATGGATTAACTCCCTTTTAAGTTGGAAGAATTCAAGGATATTCGGAATAGATCGGTTGATTAATCAAGAGACTCATGGATCGAGAAAGTGAGAATTTAGATGGTTGAACAAAGGTAAGTTTGACCCCAAAGATGTGATACTTATCAAATAAAAGGTGACGGGATACCAATAAGAAGGTGTCAAGTACAAAGGATGTCTTACAGAAATGAATAAGAATCAGAAAACCAGAAGGATGTGATTGATAAAGAAAAGATTGGGAAAATAATCATGGAATGTGAGGCAAGGAATGTTATGAATGGATTGATGAATGAGTTTTCTAATGAGCTCTCGAGGTGACAATCTGATAGTGTTAGTATTGTGAATATGAAAGAGCTAGTAATGTGGCGTGTAATGCCAGTAACGATGATGTCAAGCGAGAAATCCAAGATCTAACCTGAAATGGTCGAAGGATTTTCCAAAAGTGAGTGATGCTAAGATCGAACAAGAGTAAGGTCCATAGAATGATGGACATAGCAGCAAGGACATGCGACACATAAGATTACGATAAAGTAATATTTGTTACGAATACGATTATTTTCTTCTCTAATGAACCTCTATAGTTCAGAGGTAAATTCTAAGTATGATATTTTGAAATCATGAAAACTTTCTATAATTCTTTGAAATTCTTTTCTTCTCTCTTATTCATCTTCTTTTTGAATTGAGAGGAACAACCCTTTAAGGAGGGGAGGTACTTCTACGTGACTATCTATATGTGTGATAGAAGTCTAGGTGGAATACCGTAACTTGTTTAATTGCTTGTCAAGTACTAAAGGCTGGCCCCCTTCTGTACTAACTATGCAATATGACAAATGTTCATTGATCATAGTGATTTCTCAATAAATTCTTCTGTTTTTATACATTGATCGAGATTGCGAAGATTAAAGCGATCAGGAAATGCGTAATTACGAGTGAGGTTATCTCCGAATTCGTAGCGCGTTAGTGATACCGAAATCACTGCAGATACAAATAAAAGTAGTAGTATATGATTGGGTAAGAGCATAGCCCGGATAGTGTGTTGTACGAAAAGTAGCAAAGTTGACAAAAAAGGATAAGAGGAGTATAGTAGCATTGGTGAGATGTGTTGTAAAAGGATTGGAATGATTACGGATTGTAACACCCCCAGATCCGGGGTCAGGGATCTGGTCGTTACGGTCTCAATATCCATCCACAAAACCAACATAATCTGAATTACTACCTTGTGACCCAAAACAACAACATAAAACACACCCGTTATAGTCCCAGAGATGAAATCAGAGTAACCAACAATATTATTAATCACAAGTTTGAGTTCTTACAACCCAAAGAATTACAATTAACCATTACAAACTCTTTGCCATCCATTTGTATATGCCATATAATAATTACACTTGATACTCAAATGCTAACAACTAGCCTACCAGTAGCTGCCTCTTCAGCAATGGTAGCTATGACCTCAGCGATTATTCCTCTGACGGCTGTCACCTACTTACGCTGAGTGCGCCTTGCGCGGCCATCTGATCGAGCTATTGTTGTGATATAAATAAATAAAGCAAGGGTGAGCAATAGCCCACCTAAAAGAATATAACTGAACAGTAATAATATATAACAGTTCAAAATATCTTTGATACCATATGCCATGCATTAACAACCGTATTACCAATTTAAGGTATGAGATGTAGTTACAAAGTAACTTTAAATATAATTGATCCGAAGAAATATCTGCTATGGCAAAGATAAGCAAGATATTATCAAATTTTCATGTTAGAGGAACTTGCTGGAAGAATATTGCAATTCCAGTTCAAGTACTTTTCAAACCTGCCAACAATGATAATGTTGCAGAAAATTTCCCAATTTGGAAGATGAACTAATATGGGAGCTTTGCCGCGCCAGGAGCCACAACATTTACGATGATCAGTCGCATGTCATGCTCCCCATCATTTGTTCTCTACATGTAGAAGGAAGCACCGACGGATCGCCCGCCCTCTGGAACCCCCTGGCCAACGGTTGGGCCATTAATTGCTGGACCGGCGCCACTCGGCCACTTACGCGTCTCCTAGTTCGAATAGCATCTATAACTCTGAAACATAAAGTTCGTCCCCCTTTCCTCCAAGTATAGTACTTGTTGATAGGACTCCACAAAGTAGTCGTATCTAATTGGAAAGGAAAATTTCACCAATATTTCCCAAACTGATGCTTGTTAATGGATAGACAATTGTTCCATCAATCTTACCCCTCGAGCGTTGAGGAGGTAACCAAAAAGATTCATATCGATGTTTGAAAGAATCACGATGTGAGTGACAAGATAGTTTAGCAAGTATAGGACCGGGCAGTCCAATAAATAACATCTCTCAAGTGAGGTCCCCTTATATACGTTTGGAAGTTGAGCGAGTATTTAAATCTTCTTTAAGATAGATTTAAATAAAAATAGAGTTTTGGGAACCTCCCCTTGATAAAAGTAGTCATAAAATACTCCAAAATATTTTACACCATACCTGAAGGTGACATATAATCTTTAAATAATATGAATCATTATAAAAGAACTTAAAAGAATTTAAATAAATATTCCAAGAATATTTATTAACTCGATATTAATTAAGGAATATGAATAAATCATAATATTACTCGTAAGTAATCCTCGAATGAATAGTTAGAATTATTTACTAAATAACTCTCTTCTTTTATATGAATATTCAAAATAATATTCATTAATTAAATAAACTCAAATAAATGTTTAAAATAATGTTCACTAAATAAATTCAATCTTAAATGGATATTTGAAAATCATAATGTTTATTGGTGAAATAAACATCCCTTGGATATTTGATATAATATTCATTGAATTAATAATGAATATTCAACTTAAGAATGATACTTATTGATGAAATAATTGTCGACTGAATATTTGAGACAGTATTCATTAAATAAATAATGAATATTCAATCTTAATAATATTTATCGAAGAAATAATTATCGAATGAATATTCGAAATTATGTTCAATAATTGAATCGACTTTAAATAAATGTTGAAGATAATATTTATCGTCTCAAGGGAATATTCAAAATAATATTTATCGATGAACTGGAGTTCGAATCAATGTTCAACTAATATTTATAAAATAAATAGGGACTGAATGAACATTCGAAATAATATTCATTTAAATAAATAAGGCTCGAATGAATATTAAAATAATATTCATTAAATAAATAAACTCGAATGAATATTCAAAATAATATTTATCGAAGAAATAAGAATGAATATTCTCTAAGTAAAGAACTTAACTGAGGGTTCGAAATAATATTCGAATATTAAATCGACTTTAGATGAATATTAAAGATAATGTTCATCGAATAATTAAATATCTGATGAATAACCCGAATAATATTTATCAAATAATCTCAAAGGAATATCTCAATAATATTCGCCAGATAATAAATGGGAAATATTTACTTAGTTATTTTCCTCTGAAAATAATGTCAATATATCAAGAAATAACGACTCCCGGTCTATAATCAAGGAATGAGGTTCAGATGCCCTTCGTTTAAGGGTCTTAGAAATTTCCGGCTTATAACTGATACAATATCTATCTAACTCATAAGCCAACAATAATTCAGGGAACAAGTATATCAATATGACTTTGAAAGTAGGCATGCATGCTATGGCATATGTATAACAGAAAGCATATATATATATATATATAATCACAACAACAGTCTTTTAAAAAGGATTTGAAACTTGCCTGGAAATCGAGTGTGGGTAGGGGTAGTGGTAGCGTGTCCCGGGTCAGCCTGGTGATCTATAAAGAGCCAAGGCATTCGGGATTAATCACTTAACACTTTACAAGAAGATATATAGACTTCACTTAAGTCGAAACACGTTTTCGCATTATCTTGTTATACACCTCTAGTGTAACTCTTTTTATCACCGATGTGGTTCGACATACGTTCGCTATTATGACCCGTCATTGTACCCACACTTAATACGTAGTTAATCCATGTAAGTTTTAATATCGATCATTTACGAATCAAGACTGTACTACGAGTTTTATCGTCCGTTTTCTAAGTTATTAACCAAAGTCATAATCAAGCATGCTTCTAGGGGTTCGTTCGCGTTTAACCTTGATTCGAACATTTTTATAAAATCGTAAAACGATCCTTTTAAGGCAAGGTTTTCTCTCACACATTCCTTATCATCTCTAGTATTTAATTACGATGGTTCGCTACTGCATTACCGAATTTATACAGGTTCAATTCCGATTACGAACTGGTGCTCTCGTTTACGAACCACTTATCTTAATTCGACCATAACTCCTAAACCGTATATCCATTTCACTCGATCTTTATATCAAAACGAAGCTCTTAACATGAACTAACTAAACATAGCAAAATCTGGGACTGGAAAGTAAGGTAATGCTACTGCTATTCATGGTTTCTTAAGGTTAACGACAATCGGGCATTACGATGGCTATGTTTACACGTTTTCCAAAATTCAAACCATCCAATAATCATAGTTTCCACTCCAAACAACATATACATGTTATTCAACCATGAACTAAGACCAAACAATGTCTTTCCGTTCATCTAAACTAATTTAACAATTATCAAAGCCCAATATAAACTTAATGTCTTAAACATGCACATAACTATAAAACTTCATGAAAACTCATGTTTCATCCAAGGGTTTCAAGTGTTATACCTTTGATTGAAGCTTGATAGTGCTAATATACTCTTACAACTCCTAAACCTTGCTTAAACTATCCTTTGGAAGCCATAAACTAAAGATCAAAATCAAAACAAGAATGTTAGTTACTATTCATCATCACTTTCATAATTCTTTTGAAAATGAAAAACTCAAAGGATGATGCTAAGGTTTTGGGTTTACCTTCTACTAGTCTCAAGCTTGATTTTAAGCTATAGGTTGAAGTGAATGGATGGTGGCAAGTCTCCCCCCCTTTTTTCTTGTTTTAGGCCGAGAGTTACCAAGAGAGAAAAGGATGGTGGTGTTTGTTTTTGTTTTTGTGATGTTATGACTTAATACATGCACTTTTATGTATATAACTTGGATGCATCTCTTCCTTTTGGGTTGTCAATCATCTATTGGTGCCACTTGTCAATCTCTTACTTGTCCAAGTGTTGGCTCCACATTAAACAAGTCCATTTTTGCAAAAGTGCACTTATACCACCTAGCTTGTAGTTGACTTACAAACATGTCACTTAGGTTTCTCCTTTTTCCACCAATTGCATTTGTTTGTCTCTTGGTTAATTGTTCGTTCCTTTGTCCGGTTATTACTCAATTTCCTTGCTTGTTCGGAGGAATAACTCATTCGTTTCTAGTTAGGGTTTTACCGAAAACCTTCTTAATATTTATAATACCATTCTCCATCTTTCTTAGTACTTCTCAAATTTAAATTCCTTAAATCCCTTTAATAAATACTTAAGTCTAGCAGTGTCCAGGGAATCTCGGAGAAAAATAAAAGTGCTGCTTTTCAGAATCCGATGTCGTTTACATACACTTATTTCGCCCCTGGATCATGAATACGAACTCAGAATTCCATTCTGAATACTTCTATATAACGTCGTCTAATAATATTCGTATTTCTACCAAAAACACTATTCATTCCTTATTCCATCCTTATTCCTTATATTTATAATAATGTCCTTGCTCTCTTTCGGGCATTCCTTAACCCTTTTACGGAATCACTGGACTAACAGCAGATATTTATTTGGATGACACAAGAATATCTCCTTCCTCTTTGGAGTGCCATAACTTATTTCTTAGGAGATAGATTATTCTAATCTAGGTTGTCAACCCATTGCATTCTTCATGACATATAATCATTTAAATCTATACCCATTCACATTTATTATTAATACCTTGTAGTCGGAGTCACTGTTCATTCTTTCATCAATATATAAAAAGTTTTAATTCTACCGAAAATTCGGGGTTCTTACAGTCTCCCCTCCTTAAAAGGATTCCGTCCCGGAATCAGGTAGAAGACAATTGGGTACTTATTGGTTATTTCACTTTCTAATTCTCTGGTCGATCCTTACACATTCCAATCTTTCTAAAGCGCATCGTACTGGTGTTACAATACACCCTTTATACGTTCTACCAATTCCTTGGTACTTTCGCACAACACATTATCCGGTATACGCTCTTGTCCGGTCTTATACTATTAACCTTATTGGTACGTGCAGTGACTTCGGTATCACTAACGCACTACGAATTCCGGAGATAACCTCACTCGTAATTATGCAATTCCTGATCGCTTTAATCTTCGCAATCTCAATCAATACATAGAATTAGAAGAATTTGTTGAGAGATCACTATGATCGATGAACATTTGTCCTATTGCATAGTTAGTACAAAAGGTGGCCAACCTTTAGTACTTGACAAGCAATTTAGACAAGCTATGGTATCCCACTTAGACTTCTATCACATAGACAGGTAGTCACGTAGCAGTACCTCCCCTCCTTAAAGGGTTGTTCTTCTCAATTTAGAAGAAGATAAATAAGGGAGAAGGAAAGGAAAGAATTTCAAAGAATTATATAAGAAAATTTTCATGATTGTCGAAATATCATACTTAGAATTCACCTCTGAACTATAGAGGTTTATTAGCGAAGAAAAATAATCGTATTCGTATCAAATACTGCTTTATCGTAATCTCACATATCACATGTCCTTGCTGCTCTGTCCATCATTCTATGGGCCTATATTCTTGCTCGATCTTAGCATCACTTACTTTTGGAAAAATCCTTCAACCTCTCAGGTTAAATCTTGGATTTCTCGCTTGACATTATTATTACTGACATTCCACGCCACGACACTGGCTCTTTCATATTCATAATTCTAACGCTATCGAGTTGTCATTCCGAGAGTTCGTTAGAAAAACTCATTCATCAATCCATTCATAACATTCCTTGCTTCATATTCCATTATTTCCTAATCTTTTCTTTATCAATCACATTCTTCGTATTATCTAATTCTTATTTACTTCTGTTGGTTAACTTCCACCGTCATCTCAGTGTTGAGACACTCGTCACCTTTACTCAATACGTGTTACGCGTTTGGGTCAAATTTTCCTTTGTTCAACCATCTAGATTTCACCTTCTCATTCCATGATTCTCTTTATTACTCAATCCATCTATTCCATATTTCTTCGAATTTTCTAAACTTAAAAGGAGACAATTTGTATGTCATTTATGCTCCTAATCCTAACTTTCCGTTTTGGCCAATACCCTTGCCCTGCCAATTCCATACTTTTCTCGCTTCATTACTGGATCTTCTCATGAGCCCGCCTATCTGACTCTCTTATTGATTCTCAACTCTATTTCCATCTCTATCAGTCACTTGTCTTTATTTCTACTATAATCATTCTATGATCCATCATAGCCTAATCATTTATTTCAAATATCCTGTTGCTCCAAAATTAAACCATCCAAAATAAACCTGGACGATTTCTCTAACTTAGATTCAATTCGACATCTCCACAGTCATTATCACCTAATTTTTCAGGAGAATCACCATCGCTTATCGTTTACGCAGTGCTTGGATCACTAAACATGCGGGTTTCATAATTGTCAATTCAAGATCCTCTAGGAAAACAAAATAATCACTATTCCCTATCCATAGGGAATGCTTCCTGAACTTGACGTAGATATTACATGAAGCAGATAAAATTACCGAAGAGCTTCCAGCATCGCAGCTGGAACAAGCTGGTGAGATTATTAATCATATGTCTCCAGTATAAGACTGGAAGCTTAGTAGTTCACTTAATCACTTTTCCGAACCTCGTTAATCCTTCTCACAAGGATACTTTTCAGCATCACGATTCTCCAACCTCATATCCTCTATCTTGTTTACACAGAAATACATCAACATAAACTTGCTTGTCATTCATCGTCATGCCAATAGCTTATCAATATCCGCACCAATCTAACTTCTGTATTTAATCATCCCTTATTAACTCATCTCTCCTCTTTCTTTCTAAAATACGGGAGAGTCGCTTGGGGAATTTTGCTCTGGCCTGTCGCAGAATCTTCTAGTGTCGGTAATGTGCTGCAGACAAAATCAGGAGTCGAATGTTTACTTAAACTATCCTTATAGTTGGTTCTCGCACCATCATCGGGGAACATAAATTCCTCAATCACAATCTGACCTTCAAGGCCATTCTCATTTTCACGCTATTCCTTTAGTATGAGCATATATACTTACTTCCTTATACTTAAAGTGTCGGCCACCTCATTGGCCTTTCCTGAATATAATAATTTCTTGAAGTCAATGTTTTCTGGATTTATCCCAACTCAGGGTGAAAGCATTCTCCCTTAAATTCTGCTGAATGGGAGAAAACATATATGAGTCTTTTCCAAAAGTCATTGCTTCCACCTTTCTGGTGTGAACTTTACTACAGGTACTCCCAATCATACCTAGGATATTTCTTTACTTAACTCCCTTCTCGTTTTAGGATAATCTCAACCTTATTGGTTCAATCCATACTTCCTCATGGTTTCACACATGCTTCATCTGGCCTTATTATTACTATGCCATACTGTGGCATCCCATAATCCGGGGTATAGATTTGGGGCCATTAACCACAATCCACATAATATATACCTGGATATATTCATCAAATAATAATAAAATACCCCTGATCCAAGATCGCTTACAGGTTATTGTATGAAACAAACTAACAAATTAAGTATTACAATCCAACCCCCGAATAAAATTGTTATACAATCTTTAAATAAACTAAGTTCACTGTCAAACTAGTTTACCAACCTTGACAAATTCCAAAACCACTACCCGACGAAATCCACAACTCGAACGTCACCTCTCGCTGCTGGATCAAGAAAACTCATCAACCACAAGGTCCACTAATTTCCTCTACTAACTGAAAAAAAATAAACAACAAGCAAGAGTGAGCCAATAATGCTCAGCAAGTGTAAACAGTGATAGCAATATCAAGAACAATATAGGTTCTGATCAACAAAAATACTCATCATGTGGTACGAAAGAAATCAGCTTAAATGAAATATTATAACTCCAAGATGAGCTAACAGGGCTCCGATAGAATAGATTGCATCAATAATGAGAACCGATAAGAGTTCTGATAATCAACGATAATCATCATAGACTTCAAAGGAATCAGGCTTCAAGCAATTTAAACTTAGTGCATGGATTAGAATTGGATTTTTATATATTTTAAAAAAAATAAGGTTAGGCTGCTGATCAGTCACGCACTAACCCCGGACAAACGCACACAGCAATGTCCTTTAATGGATCCACGGCACACATTGGCCTTAACATCTGACCACGAATCTGGTCTCCCCGAAGGGACATCTGCTGACCATTAATATGGTCTCCCCGAAGGGACATCTGCTGACCAATAATATGGTCTCCCCGAAGGGACATCTGTTTTAAAAACATTCCAATTCTATATCCCATAATAGGTGTCGGAACAATCGACAACCTCTATCAACCAAACAATCTGGAAAACTCACGTTCCAGCAAAACAACTCATCTAGTGGAATGAAAAGAGAATCAACAATTCTATCCTCGATATCGACAAGTTCGATATATAAATGGGGTGAAAAATTAAGAACAGCATCAACACTAGATGTCGACGAGATCAACAATAAATGGGGTAATAATTAATAGATAAAGAACCACAACAATAATAAATGTCGACGAGATCGATAATAAATGGGGTGATAATTAATAGATAAAGAACCACAACAATAATAAATGTCGACGAGATCGATAATAAATGGGGTGACATCATAATCAAAATAATTAAAAATAAATTTCACTAGAACAAGAAGTGAAGGGAAAAACACTTGCAATACGATTAACAACTGGGACTATAAGATAAAGCAAGGATATAGTCAAGTGATAAACATTCAATAGGCTTTAGAAACATTTTTAGAACACCACTCAACCATTGGTTAAGAATAAAACTGGACTTGAAATATTTTAAAATATTTTTGAATCATTTTTTTCTAAATAAATGAGCCACAAATAGATTTTTAAAACAACACACAGACTCTGTCTCCAAACACAACTTGGCTCCAAATATTTCGAATACTTGCAAATCATTTTCTAGATTTTTAGAAGTTTTTCTACTATTTTTAAATCAATTTCTGCATTTTTTTAAACAATTTTCCACTATTTTAAAATCATTTAAATCCTTAATTGGATTACTAAGAACTAAATAACCTTAATTAAATTAATTAAATCGACTAATAACCAATCAGTAAAATTATTCGACAAATGTTTACATTTGCCGAATAATTAAATTAATTAAATTATTATTCAAATTTAATTAAATTAATTAAAGTAATTAGCTCTTAATCATTTTGAATTAAACAAGTGAGTAAATGATTTTCAAAAATAAATAATTAAATAAATAATTTAGAAATAATTCGGAATTTCCAAAAATATCCTTGAAGACAGGTACTTGTACGATCATTTTAAATTCACATTTGAACGATAGACGAGGAAATAAATGTTTGCATACTGTTTGAAGGCGAACATCATTTTGTAAACATCATCTTACCGATACAATCTATACATAACAAGAATAGACTTGCATCATCACTTGAACAATAAGTGAGGAGTAACAACACTTGCCTCGATACATGAAGCTTCCACTTCCAATATCTCGATCCGTCACTCACTTTATAACAACTTCTACTTCTTTACATGTTGACCTCAACTCGATCGTACATCTGTCTTTCCTTAAGACTCGTCAATCTCTTGTTGAGCACGCCCGTCCACTCCGATAATCATTTCTTACTTGAATTTCTATTTACGCCTGCACTGCTCCTAGGGCCGGGCTTCCTACTCGTACCTACATATGGTAACGCGTTACTTCAGTACAACTCAACCAAAATTTTACTGTCGATCTAATCTACCCATACGCGTCCTATAACGCTGTACAACTTAACACATATAGCACATTTTGGTTATACACATAAAATAATTTAGTACAACCAGACCAATCACATAAACACCTTCTCAAATTGATTTGCAAATAATTCTTATTAAATTACTATAAGAATTACAAGACATTACTAGCAAAATTTTGACAGCATCTCCTTTATAATATCGCCTAACCCGTCGGAATTCAACTGACTCAAAGCAATTGAGAAATCAACAAACAATCCAAATATCAACTTCAATCCCCAACTTATACTTATACCTTACAATCTTTACTCAATATACACCCAAAATACAATACTCCCTCCCAGAATCCAACATTCAGTCTGTGATACATATAGGAGAATTAATCTACACACGTAACTATTGATCCCTTGAATTCAAACCAAATGGCATATACATGAGTCTAAAACCAACTTGTTAACCAAATTTACACATATAACTATATCTCAACAATTAACAATTTATAATCATAAAAATCTAGTAATTTACTACCCAACTTTAATTATCATCAAAAACGAACTATTACAGTACATATCAAACAAGAATAAAGAAAACACGGCAACAGCAGCAATAGTAATCGAAATAGCATCTAAGACCCTAAATACACAGCACTTGAATTACATAGTAAGAAAACAACCGGCCAAAACAACCAAAAAGCCTAAAATCTGAACCATTCTTTCAGCCATACTCGCAAACTTAAATTATAGACGAACTGCAGCAACCCAACATATAAACATGGCCACACACTCACAATACGAACCAACACTGAAACAAGTCAGAAATTGAACTAACGCAACAAGCAACTCAGCCACAACCATTGACTATGAACACCCACACAACAATATACTTACACACACAAGATCACATATACATACACTGCCCGTACCAGTTTAAACAACACCACAGCCACAACTATTGAGCTCAAACAACGACTTGTACAGGGGAAGAGAATAGAGTTATTGTGTACCCACACATCCATACATGCTCACGGTGTGACACACACGCACATGCTGTATAACTCACTCACACACAGCTGCAACTAACACATTAACCAGCCCCCTCAGTTCTCCCCGTTACTCTGTTCTTTACACAAGCACATCACCACGCACGCCCCACCTCCCTTGGACATACACGAACCCGAGCAACTCACACACACAGTAGGATAGCCGGGTCAAGAAATGACAGCGAAGAGGGGAGGGGAGAGAGTGATAACACCCTGGACAACCACCCACACACACCGTTGTCTACAGATGAACACAACACCACCACCACACTTGGCTATTCTTGGCTGCGAAAACAGAGTAGAGCATGATAGAATATAGAGTGAATTACAACAGGGGTTTAACAATAACAACGATCTTGATGCTCTCTTGAATGAAAATCGACAGAATTGAGAGGAGGATTTGACAAGCTTTGAGAAGCTTCGAGAGCTGGTAAACTGAATTGGGGAGAAATGAGATGTTAATTAGGGATTTAAGGGATTAAAAAGAGAATGAAAATTGTTTAAGAGGTTTATAAGGATTTTCTGATTAAACAATTAAAAATCCATCTCGTAAAATAGCGAATAAATAGATAACAATTGGGAAAAATAAAAATTTCATTTTTAAAACATAGAGAATAAAATTATCTATCTTCCCATATTTTTAAAATGCTTTTAGCATCATAAATGAATTAAATATGAATTTTACAAGTTTTGATACTTTAAATGCAATATAACTCGTAAAATCAATTTAAAATACTGAAACACTCAAAGTAGTTCTCCCGATAATTTTAAAACTAATTAATATCATGAAGATGTTAACATAAAAAAAATTTCACGATTTTTAATAATTCCGATGATTTTATAAAAATCTCAGAAGATCAATAATGCATGATTTAAACATATTTAAATCCTCAACAATACAAATAAAAATGCACAAACTTACACGGCGCACACAAATTATCATGTAACCACGTGAACACAATATCACATATATTGACCTTCTCACAAACAATCACATCATATAATCCACATTTAATATTAAATAAGAAATTTTAAATACGCGATTTTTTTTCTAGGTCGTTATAACCTTCCCCCCTTAAAAGGATTCTGTCCTCAGAATCAATCCTAAGAACACAAGTAACAGTACTCCTCAAACACCCGTTTCCATTTCCCAGGTTGTATCTTCAACTCTAGGACTCCTCATAATAACTCATACATCGATAGCTTATCTTGTAAGCCCTCCAACTCCAAGTAAACTTTAACCTTACTCTTACCAATTTCGTTAATTCGAAACATTTATTACTCTTAAACGAATACCTGATCTATAGAAAATCGGGCATGACCTTTTCGTATAATGAACTATGCCCTGCGTAATCATTTCGAATACCAACGATCTCTATACTCCACTCATTCACAATCTCAATTTAATAATACACCTTGATAACCATGCCTTGAATCGCAGTAAATATGTAAATAAATAAATCTGCCCTGACTTGCAATAACCATACAAGTAAAGAAATCTCCCTTGACTTGCAGTAAACAGGTAAACAAATAAATCCATATCACCTTGATTCCAATTTGTCAACCAAACCTCATGTCATCCATTCTTTATCATGTCCTTGAAATCGAATACTACAATCAAACATACACGTCATTACATACACATCAAACACAATTCGGTTATAACTCAATTCTCACTCTTATAAAAATATTTTGGTCGATTAACACTTTTGAAATACAATCTCGAATATTTATCGGTTTAAAACAAATCAAAATCATTTTATCCTCGACATCTGCAGTCCTTGAAACTAGTAAACTCCTTAACCTCGGCTTCGACATAATTTACCACAAAAACAAAATATTGAAATACTCGGTTTGTAATACCGACCATCCCGGGGTCACAGCCCCCTCGATGCCGACCACGAAACAACTTTCAATTCAACACTTTTCAACAAACTCAGACTTTCATTAACAAGAAAATTCGACTTGACATACATCACATCAGTTGTACGTCTTTAACAATTAATTCGCGATCCTCGAATATCATTTAAACTTCACTATCTAACATTCTCTAAGATCAACTTCCGTAACATAGCTTTACATACTCAACAAGTACTCAAATTTGACTTTGCGCATTACAACTTTAATGTTTAACACAACTCAAATTTACCGCAAAATTATGACATTCATCCATCGCTTGCATTTTGAACTACTTCGAACAAATACATGTTCACCACTTGTCCTCCTGACTATTCAATTCTTTTCTGTCAATTCATTCACATTCTGATTCGTCACCTCATCTCGGTACCTCTTAATTCTATAATAACTCATGCTGAAATAACACAAGATGAATCATCTTCGTTGTAGACTAGGTGTTCAAACTTCCACGTCTGACTTCTCAACTCTTAGAAACTCTCTTCACACTTCACTATCCATTTAAACCTTTTTGTTCTCTCTCTGGTAACATTGATTACTACTGTAGCTATCTTGATAAAATCTTCAAAAATCTTCAGTAGTCCCTAGTTATTCTCATAAAACTTCCGACCTCTACTGGCATGTTGGGTTCTTCCCACTTCATTATTGCTTCATCTTCATAAATTCAATTTGATTCTTTTCATTTCCAACCACATGTCTTGAATTTAGGTTCCTTCTCATCCAAAATTCACATTGAAATTCTTGTACAATATATATATATATATATATATATATATATATATATATATATATATATATATATATATATATATATATATATATATATATATATATTGGAACTTCTTAAAGTCATTCTATTTGACATCTTATTCATTGCACCTATAAAGCGGTAAATGCTCTCGTTCAATTAAACACCATCACCAATAATTCATCGTATCCATATCAATTCAAAATACTGCTTCAAAAATATCATAGGGTTTCTATCCTTAGATGGTCCTAATCCATTCATAAATCAACTTTTAGATAAAACATCCACCTTTCAATTGGTTAAACAACTCATCCAACCTTATTAAAAAAAACAAATTTCCTCATGATTACTGGTCCACTTATTCTATTTTTGGAAAAAAAATATCACAAACAGCTCTACATTTTTACCTGGTCACTATCCTGGTAATCCATCAAAATATACCTCCGAAAATCTTAATAATTAAAATTTGCTTCGTCTTATCTGTTTCCATTCTGATATCTCCCTCTGTGCAAAAATTTCAGTATCTTAGTAAAATAATCTCTTGATCTACACAATCGTTAAAACTTCTGTGTCTGCTTCCGGCCTCAAAACACGACTTTTACATCTCTTGAAAATCAAAGTCTCACTTTATTGTCCTCACAATTCGCTCGTATTTCGTTGTTACGAAATCAATCCAATCCTGAATCACGCTTAACTCTTTTTACTGTCATCACAATCAAATTCTTATTACTTCATTTATAATCTTGTTGAATTTCCAACTTTCGAATGATTTATAGAAAATATTTCTGTCACTTGTCACCACACTATTATTTCTGGTTATAACCATAACTCTCTGCATTTATCTCAACAAAATCTCCGTATGCTTCTCTCTCGAAATATTATCTTCTGACCATGAGATCTCATTAATCTTTGTTAATTCTCATTATGTAGGTAACCACTTTGCCCTCACTCTTCCAACTCCAAATCCTTGGAATTTCATATTCTTCCGTTAACTGCATCACATGTCTTCCGTTGAAACGCTTCTGAGACTTCATGGTTCGCTATCTTCCTCTTGTTCTCATCTTGTTCCATCTTAGTCGACTCTCTTCTACTCTTAATAATCACGACTCTTCAAATTGAGTTTCCACCAGTTATTAATTCAAACACAATCATCTTACTTCTTATTCAAGTTTCACTTCCTTGTGATAGTTATTACAAACAAATATGTCCTGCTTCATTATGTTTTACTCAAATTATCCTTCATGGTTGCAAAAACCTTATATCCAACAGCGGGTTTCAAAATATTCAGAATCTTATAATATTCCATTTACTATCTCTGAAATTAAACAGATGTCCAAAACAATCTTTTATTAACACTAACCGTCACCTACCAAACATCTTCATCGTCATTCTCTTTTCAATTTTTAATAAATCCTCATTCTTGTGCCCTTGATATATACTTCTTTCTTGACTCAAATTTTCATTAATCTCGAATCTTGTACATGGCGGGTTTCAAAATATTCAGAATCTTATAATATTCCATTTACTATCTCTGAAATTAAACATATGTCCAAAACAATCTTTTATTAACACTAACCGTCACCTACCAAACATCTTCATCGTCATTCTCTTTTCAATTTTTAATAAATCCTCATTCTTGTGCCCTTGATATATACTTCTTTCTTGACTCAAATTTTCATTAATCTCGAATCTTGTACATGTGTTCTCAATCCAATAATTAATCTAATTTGACACTTAATCTCTGTTTTAACATCAACTTCTAAATCAATCTCACTCAATTCTTCTCCACGTAATCGCTGTTTAAATACCTAAGAATGTCGTCGCGTCTATCTTCACGGCTCTTCACCACTAGTAATCCAAAATCATCAAGGTTTTTCCGACAAAGAAATCAATAGAATGAATAGGTATCAATATGAATGTACACTGGATTTTGTTTGTTAAAAATTTTTATGAAAAGATTTAACCGAGAGATCAATATGATCTTTGAACTATTATCAGGTTGTATTTGTCACTTTGGTCAACCACCCTAGTACAAAAGATGGCCAATCTTTAGTACTTTCATGACAAATACAATCAGTGGCGTCCCACCGGACTTCTATCACAGAGATAAAATGTCCCTGAATCCCCTATATACATAGGTTGTTCATCTCAGTTTGAATAAAGAAGATCAAATGTTCAGGAAAATAGACAGAGTTCAAGAGTCTCAAAATTTTCCAGTATAGAGTTGGATGAAGTGTCCTTTAAAAATAGGGATACTTCTGAAAGAATAGGATTGAATTCAAGTGAATCTGATATACAAACTCATCATCAATGGAAGTATAGTCGATTAAACAAACGTTCAAGAAATTCATAATTATTCATAATCTCACTCTTGTCGACTAAGCATTAATATACCCAGCTGCCAAAACTGGCCTGACAATAATGAGTTGAATAACTACGAAGATCTCTATTCATTCTCGATTTTAATCGTCACTGTGCAACAAATGCTTCAGCGACAATATAAACCGTGAATTCGTTTACAACAACTCAAAGCAAGAACAAGAATCAATTCAACTGCCCAAATGGGGAATCAATTGACAATTCAACCGAGATCAACGGCTAGTAGCGTGCAGCTATGCCTACACTTCCAACTCATGCCAACAATCACTTCCCACATCTCATTTCTAGTCTTCTCGTATTCTCTCTATAACGTTCACATCGTAACTAAAGTCGTAGAAACATTCTAGAAGGTACGCAAAAGTCTCGAGATAATGTCCTCCAAACTGGTAACTTCAACGGCTCACTTAGCCCGGGCGGCTCTGGATTATCTGTCTCATTCATAACCAAATCTTTGAACGAATCGAACTCCTACTCGTGCGATATGTCGAAAGACCGTACTACGTCGCAATATTCGTCATAATAACCTAAGGCGAACCTTATCCTAAATCGTTCTACCTAACGCCCGTCTCAGACATGTATACCAACCCATCCTAACCTGTTTCAGTGACCATAACCTGTAGCTCTGATACCAACTGTGGCATCCCATAATCCGGGGTATAGATTTGGGGCCATTAACCACAATCCACATAATATATACCTGGATATATTCATCAAATAATAATAAAATACCCCTGATCAAAGATCGCTTACAGGTTATTGTATGAAACAAACTAACAAATTAAGTATTACAATCCAACCCCCGAATAAAATTGTTATACAATCTTTAAATAAACTAAGTTCACTGTCAAACTAGTTTACCAACCTTGACAAATTCCAAAACCACTACCCGACGAAATCCACAACTCGAACGTCACCTCTCGCTGCTGGATCAAGAAAACTCATCAACCACAAGGTCCACTAATTTCCTCTACTAACTGAAAAAAAATAAACAACAAGCAAGAGTGAGCCAATAATGCTCAGCAAGTGTAAACAGTGATAGCAATATCAAGAACAATATAGGTTCTGATCAACAAAAATACTCATCATGTGGTACGAAAGAAATCAGCTTAAATGAAATATTATAACTCCAAGATGAGCTAACAGGGCTCCGATAGAATAGATTGCATCAATAATGAGAACCGATAAGAGTTCTGATAATCAACGATAATCATCATAGACTTCAAAGGAATCAGGCTTCAAGCAATTTAAACTTAGTGCATGGATTAGAATTGGATTTTTATATATTTTTAAAAAAATAAGGTTAGGCTGCTGATCAGTCACGCACTAACCCCGGACAAACGCACACAGCAATGTCCTTTAATGGATCCACGGCACACATTGGCCTTAACATCTGACCACGAATCTGGTCTCCCCGAAGGGACATCTGCTGACCATTAATATGGTCTCCCCGAAGGGACATCTGCTGACCAATAATATGGTCTCCCCGAAGGGACATCTGTTTTAAAAACATTCCAATTCTATATCCCACAATAGGTGTCGGAACAATCGATAACCTCTATCAACCAAACAATCTGGAAAACTCACGTTCCAGCAAAACAACTCATCTAGTGGAATGAAAAGAGAATCAACAATTCTATCCTCGATATCGACTAGTTCGATATATAAATGGGGTGAAAAATTAAGAACAGCATCAACACTAGATGTCGACGAGATCAATAATAAATGGGATAATAATTAATAGATAAAGAACCACAACAATAATAAATGTCGACGAGATCGATAATAAATGGGGTGATAATTAATAGATAAAGAACCACAACAATAATAAATGTCGACGAGATCGATAATAAATGGGGTGACATCATAATCAAAATAATTAAAAATAAATTTCACTAGAACAAGAAGTGAAGGGAAAAACACTTGCAATACGATTAACAACTGGGACTATAAGATAAAGCAAGGATATAGTCAAGTGATAAACATTCAATAGGCTTTAGAAACATTTTTAGAACACCACTCAACCATTGGTTAAGAATAAAACTGGACTTGAAATATTTTAAAATATTTTTGAATCATTTTTTTCTAAATAAATGAGCCACAAATAGATTTTTAAAACAACACACAGACTCTGTCTCCAAACACAACTTGGCTCCAAATATTTCGAATACTTGCAAATCATTTTCTAGATTTTTAGAAGTTTTTCTACTATTTTTAAATCAATTTCTGCATTTTTTTAAACAATTTTCCACTATTTTAAAATCATTTAAATCCTTAATTGGATTACTAAGAACTAAATAACCTTAATTAAATTAATTAAATCGACTAATAACCAATCAGTAAAATTATTCGACAAATGTTTACATTTGCCGAATAATTAAATTAATTAAATTATTATTCAAATTTAATTAAATTAATTAAAGTAATTAGCTCTTAATCATTTTGAATTAAACAAGTGAGTAAATGATTTTCAAAAATAAATAATTAAATAAATAATTTAGAAATAATTCGGAATTTCCAAAAATATCCTTGAAGACAGGTACTTGTACGATCATTTTAAATTCACATTTGAACGATAGACGAGGAAATAAATGTTTGCATACTGTTTGAAGGCGAACATCATTTTGTAAACATCATCTTACCGACACAATCTATACATAACAAGAATAGACTTGCATCATCACTTGAACAATAAGTGAGGAGTAACAACACTTGCCTCGATACATGAAGCTTCCACTTCCAATATCTCGATCCGTCACTCACTTTATAACAACTTCTACTTCTTTACATGTTGACCTCAACTCGATCGTACATCTGTCTTTCCTTAAGACTCGTCAATCTCTTGTTGAGCACGCCCGTCCACTCCGATAATCATTTCTTACTTGAATTTCTATTTACGCCTGCACTGCTCCTAGGGCCGGGCTTCCTACTCGTACCTACATATGGTAACGCGTTACTTCAGTACAACTCAACCAAAATTTTACTGTCGATCTAATCTACCCATACGCGTCCTATAACGCTGTACAACTTAACACATATAGCACATTTTGGTTATACACATAAAATAATTTAGTACAACCAGACCAATCACATAAACACCTTCTCAAATTGATTTGCAAATAATTCTTATTAAATTACTATAAGAATTACAAGACATTACTAGCAAAATTTTGACAGCATCTCCTTTATAATATCGCCTAACCCGTCGGAATTCAACTGACTCAAAGCAATTGAGAAATCAACAAACAATCCAAATATCAACTTCAATCCCCAACTTATACTTATACCTTACAATCTTTACTCAATATACACCCAAAATACAATACTCCCTCCCAGAATCCAACATTCAGTCTGTGATACATATAGGAGAATTAATCTACACACGTAACTATTGATCCCTTGAATTCAAACCAAATGGCATATACATGAGTCTAAAACCAACTTGTTAACCAAATTTACACATATAACTATATCTCAACAATTAACAATTTATAATCATAAAAATCTAGTAATTTACTACCCAACTTTAATTATCATCAAAAACGAACTATTACAGTACATATCAAACAAGAATAAAGAAAACACGGCAATAGCAGCAATAGTAATCGAAATAGCATCTAAGACCCTAAATACACAGCACTTGAATTACATAGTAAGAAAACAACCGGCCAAAACAACCAAAAAGCCTAAAATCTGAACCATTCTTTCAGCCATACTCGCAAACTTAAATTATAGACGAACTGCAGCAACCCAACATATAAACATGGCCACACACTCACAATACGAACCAACACTGAAACAAGTCAGAAATTGAACTAACGCAACAAGCAACTCAGCCACAACCATTGACTATGAACACCCACACAACAATATACTTACACACACAAGATCACATATACATACACTGCCCGTACCAGTTTAAACAACACCACAGCCACAACTATTGAGCTCAAACAACGACTTGTACAGGGGAAGAGAATAGAGTTATTGTGTACCCACACATCCATACATGCTCACGGTGTGACACACACGCACATGCTGTATAACTCACTCACACACAGCTGCAACTAACACATTAACCAGCCCCCTCAGTTCTCCCCGTTACTCTGTTCTTTACACAAGCACATCACCACGCACGCCCCACCTCCCTTGGACATACACGAACCCGAGCAACTCACACACACAGTAGGATAGCCGGGTCAAGAAATGACAGCGAAGAGGGGAGGGGAGAGAGTGATAACACCCTGGACAACCACCCACACACACCGTTGTCTACAGATGAACACAACACCACCACCACACTTGGCTATTCTTGGCTGCGAAAACAGAGTAGAGCATGATAGAATATAGAGTGAATTACAACAGGGGTTTAACTATAACAACTGTGACGCCCCCAGATCCGGGGTCGGGAATCTAGGCGCTCACGGTCCATTTTCCATTATTATCATACTTGTTCTTGCACACAATATAAATAAACAGTCATCGACCCCACAATAAACTCACACCGCATACACGCACACACACACACAGGTTAGAGTCTCAGAAACGTCATACATTTGATTAGGCAAAAGTAAAAGTTTTAGAGTTATTACAGACCGAATTAAATAGCATTTATGCTACCAGCAACACTTCGATATGAAGCGAAGTTGGCGGCTTGAAAGTTTGCTGCGGTACACTGCCTTGCACAGGTCATACTTATAAATAAAACGTACTAACAAAAGTTGCCGACCAATCCGGCTAACGGGGCCTACCGGTGGAATCTCAACTGCAGCCTGGGGTCTAGTCACCTGCTTTCGAACAGTCTGACTGGTTCTTGCCATTTCTCTTAGCTGTTGTGTTTGTAAAATTTGAAAACAAGCAAGAGTGAGCAACTATAGCTCAGCAAGAATATACGTATAAGATAAGCAATATAACGTTCCATATGTATAATAGTCATTAAACTCGTTGTATCAATCAGTTATAGAATCACTTGTCATTATTGGTAAATTTCAAAGGTGCACCAGTACGTGCCCTTGTTTTCAAAATAACCTTGCAGTTCTAGCTACTGCATAAAGTCAACATCTTTCTCATCAAAATAGGACACTATCGGCAACTGGCACATAGGCCTATGATGCAGTGTCAAAGCATATTTCCAAAGTGGAGGATGGGACTGGAAGAAAACATAAAAACCTGACAAGGATTGACGATGATCAGTCGCCACATCCGAGTCCAATAATCCGCGGGTCTTCTCTACCGGTAGAAGGATATAAACTACATCCGTAACTATCCCTGAGTGAAAACTACATCCGTAATCACCCTCGATGAAAACTACATCCGTAATCATCCTTCGGCAACACATGGGCCGGAATAATAATTGATGGACCGCCTGGCTCACGGCCGCTTACACATCCCGGGAATCGTTCGTCAACGGTTCCCACACCTGCCAGAGTCCCTTTTTCTTTTTCTTTTAAAAACTTGCTTTTGATTGAAAACAGAGTAGTTGTGGTTCGACATCAGTCGACCGATAATTCTTGAAATCATACAAGAAGCAGAACCTGACCGGGGGTTTTCGAAAATGTTTTGAGTTCGAAAAAGTTCGAGTTTGAAAGTATTAGAAGGTATCTTGGATTAACTTTGTTTTTTTAAAATAGTGAACAATAATTATTAAATGATATTTTAAGATTTAATATCAATAATTAATAAATTAATAAAATAATTATTTAATAAAATAAACTTTCAATCCAAGATAGGGTTTCGAGTATTTACAAAGATATAATAATAGTTATCTGAATATACGATACCACCCGAATGACCCTTCGGGTTTTCGCAATATAGATACGATATAATAATATACCGCTCCCCGGTCAATAGTATACACGGACCGCCACGACCTCTATTGCTAGAGTCGTTGTCCGAAGAAAACATTTCAATCTAAGTTCAAGGGGTACAAGCATATGTGTACTTATACAATCTTAATTGCATCAATATTTCGATAAACATAGCATTTGATGTAATTTGAAAACTACAAACACAACAGTGAAAATCTTTGTATATGTATAAGTTTTGAAAAGTAAACTTGCCTTGGTATGGTAAGGGTGGTAAAGCTCTCGGGGTCGCACGGTAATCTATAAATATTCAAGGGTATGCCCGTTAGTAACTTAACGAGACGACTAAATAATAATATAAAATAATTATGAGCCTACCCTAGCGACTCCACTCTTAAGTCCACTAACCCTCCTAAAGGTCCTTAATATCATAAGTTCATGTTCGTTAATAATCCGACTCGAAATAATCGTCAAATTTCAATTATGCTAAGTTTGTGTAAAAATCTCGAAAAACTAATCCTACGCGCGATTTTCCACTTGCGCGCATCTCACTCTAACATTTTTAGAAAAATATTAAATTCGAATTTTAACTCAATTCCTTTTGGGTCATCTTCTCCACTGTAAAATCTCACTTCTCAATTTTTACCACGAATTTACCATATTTTTAAAGGGTCCAAACATAATTTACAAGGGGACAATTTTCAGCAGTCTGCCATTCAGAACACGATTTACTAAATAAATCATATCTCCAAATCTACAGCTCTCCTGTCCATGAGCTTTATATTTCTATAAACTACACTCCAAGACCTTTCCAACCATATAAGGTAGGTTTTCAGGGGATTAGATTTAGGCCTCTGAATTGCAGTTACAAGCAGGGTCATTTACAGATTCGTCCAACAGCTCATTTCTACAAGTCATCCACCTTCTAAAATCTCCACCCACTTCAATATCATCATAAATCCACCAAGAAAAATATCATATACTCATGTGACTTCATATAACATAAAAATAATTTTTATTATAGCAATATCCATCAATATCCAAGATATTCATAAATCATGCTCTAACTAACACTTTTTAGCACTAACACTTGTAGATCTAACCATATCAAGCAACTTCTCTTGCCATGGCTACTAGGGTTTAAAATTTATACCTTCCTTGAAGCTCTAGGTACCTTGACAAAGCTTGAAATCCTTCCCAAACACCTTGGTTGATCAATCTAAGGCTTAATCTTTAAGATCAAAAATAAAAGTTTAGATAGTCACTATTCATCTAGAAACTTTAGGAATTTTTTTACCTATCCTAGACTTGGAATTAAATCATGAAAAATTTACCATACCTTAGTTATATCAAGAGGAGGCTTGGGCTAAAATATCATGAATTTAGGATGAGTGGAAGTGGTAGAAGAAATTTTCTTATTCTCCTTGTTTCTTGAAGTGCCGTGAGTTAGCAAGCAAGGGGGGGGGGTTGCTCTTGTTTTTACTTGGTGGTGTGTAATAAAATGAGATAAGTGCTAGTGGTCTTGGCTAAATATTGGCCAAGTCTTGAACATGTGGTAAATATTATGCCATGCCTCTTGAATTATACTTGGTGATCCCTAAAATGGGGAACCATGTCATAAAAAGCTAACTACTAAGTACTAACTTGGTTACTACTACTAACTATCCTACTAACTATTGGTTGATAGCTTTGACTTGGTTAGTGCATGGGATTTGCATGGCATTGCATGTATTTTAGTCACCTTAGCATGGCTAGTAGGTATTTTCCAATTTCCACAATTTTCTAGATAATTTCTTAAACATTTTTGGTGGAGCTTTTCCTTCAAATAATCTTTCTAAAGTCCAACTTCCTAATTCTAAATATATATGGGTCCTTGGGTTTTCAAATAAATAAATCCATGACCTCATCATAGTATTCATATTTATCGATATCCCGGAAATATACGAAAATAATAAAATAGGATTTTGCGAAATCCGTCGACATTTACATACACTTATTTTCCATAAGGGAACATAATATCATTACAAATCTTCATTTATCCGTCATTCATATATGGGGGTGAGATTCACTTCTCTTACATAACAAAGTTACTATTCATTCCGTCTACTCCAATAATATCAAAAATCAGGGTTCTTACAGCCTCCCCTCCTTAAAAGGATTCCGTCCCGGAATCAGGTTGAAAACAGTTGGGGGTGCTTTTCACGCATCGCGCTCTCTAGTTCCCATGTTGATTCTTCGACATTCTGATTCCTCCACAAGACTCTCACTAGTTTGACAACCTTGTTCCTCAGCACCTGTTCTTTTCTATCCATGATTTCTACGGGTTGCTCCACATATGTTAAGTCTGGTTGCAGATCCACTTGATCATGTTCTATCACATGTCGGAAGTCGGTATGGTAGGGTCGTAGCATGGACACATGAAACACATTATGTACTTGTTGTAAGCTCGGAGGTAAAGCCAATTCATAGGCTAACTTTCCAACTCGTTTCAAGATCTCAAAAGGTCCAATGAATCTCGGGCTGAGTTTCCCCTTCTTACCAAATCTCATCAATCCCTTCCACGGTGATACTTTCAACATCACGAACTCTCCTACCTCATATTCCTTATCTTTGCGGGACTGGTCCGCATACTTCTTCTGTCTGTCTTGGGCCGCTACCAGCCGTCCTCTTATAAGCTCGATAGTTTCTCTTGTCTGTTGGACCAGTTCGGGCCCTAAAATCTTCCGTTCTCCTACCTCTTCCCAACACAATGGAGACCGACATCTTCGTCCGTACAAAGCTTCATATGGGGGCATGCCTATACTCGCATGGTAACTGTTGTTGTAGGAAAATTCGATCAATGGCAAGTGGTCGTCCCAACTTCCCTTGAAATCTATGGCACATACTCTCAACATGTCCTCGATGGTCTGGATGGTTCTCTCGCTCTGTCCGTCTGTTTGGGGATGGTATGCAGTACTCATGTTTAACTTAGTCCCCACACAATCCTGAAAACTCCTCCAGAACCTGGAGTTGAATCTTGGGTCTCTATCTGATACGATGCTCACAGGAACCCCATGCCTAACCACAATCTCTTTTAAGCAAATATCCACCAGCTTGTCGACGGTGTATCTCTCGTTGATTGGAAGAAAATGTGCTGACTTGGTCAATCGATCAATAATTACCCAAATGGCGTCATGATTAGTCTTGGTCCTTGGTAATCCGACCACAAAGTCCATCGCAATCTGCTCCCACTTCCACTCGGGTATCTCCAAGGGTTGCAACAATCCACTGGGCCTCTGATGTTCGGCCTTCACTCTCTGACATGTCAAGCATTTACTTACCCACTCTGCTATGTCTTTCTTCATGTTTGGCCACCAATAATATTCTTTCAAATCCCTATACATCTTGGTGCCTCCAGGATGAATCGAATACCTTGAGCTATGGGCCTCTTGCAAAATCTCATCTTTTAATTCTCGAACGTTCGGGATCCATATCCTAGATGCGTACCTCATAACTCCATTCCCGTCCTTCTCACACCTAATTTCTTCGCCAGTCAAAATTTTCTCCATGGAATTCTTTTCTTCTTCTATCTTCTTTTCCTGACATAACTTGATCTTTTCCAATAGCGGTGGTTGGACTTTTATTTCCATTAGACTCTCTTGGCCAGTTCCTGGCAACCTCACCTCAATCTCCAGCCTCTCGAGGTCCTTGATCAATTCATCCACTGACGTTATCATCTTAAGCTTCTCCTTTCGGCTAAGTGCATCGGCCACTACGTTGGCCTTCCCTGGGTGATAATGAATCTCACAATCATAATCCTTGATTAGCTCTAACCATCTCCTCTGCCTCATGTTTAACTCTTTCTGAGTGAATATGTACTTTAAGCTCTTGTGATCCGTGTAGATTTCACACTTTTCTCCGTAAAGATAATGTCTCCAGATCTTCAAAGCAAAGACTATCGCTGCTAATTCCAAATCATGGGTGGGGTATCTTATCTCATATTCTTTGAGTTGCCTAGACGCATACGCAATCACCTTGCCATGTTGCATGAGCACACAGCCCAGGCCTTTATGGGATGCATCACTATAAATTACAAAATCTCCCTTATCATCGGGTAGGGCTAGTACTGGTGCTGTCACCAACCTCTTTTTCAACTCTTGAAAGCTCTCTTCACATTTCTCAGTCCACACAAACTTCTCGGTCTTGCGAGTTAGCCGGGTCAAAGGGGCTGCTATCTTGGCAAAGTCTTGGACAAATCTCCTATAGTAGCCGGCCAATCCTATGAAACTTCTCACCTCTGTCGGAGTGGTTGGTCTCTCCCAATTTGATACAGCCTCTATTTTGGCTGGGTCCACTAGGATGCCTTGTTCGCTAATCACATGCCCCAAAAACTGAACTTCCTTCAACCAAAATTCACACTTCGAGAACTTAGCGTACAACTTTTCTTCTCTTAATGCTCCCAATACAATCCTTAAGTGCTCTGCATGTTCCTCCCTCGTCTTGGAATAAATTAAGATGTCATCGATGAAGACTATAACACACTTGTCCAGATACTTCTTGAAGACTCGATTCATTAAGTCCATGAAAGCTGCGGGTGCATTTGTTAACCCAAACGACATTACTAAAAACTCATAGTGTCCGTACCGGGTGCGAAAGGCCGTCTTTGGTATATCTTCTGGCTTAATCCTTAACTGATGGTACCCGGTTCTCAAATCGATCTTGGAAAAATAAACTGCGTCCTTTAGTTGGTCAAACAGGTCATCTATTCTGGGCAGAGGATACTTATTCTTTATGGTCACCTTATTCAACTCCCTGTAGTCTATGCATAATCTCATACTGCCATCCTTCTTTTTCACGAATAGTACCGGGGCTCCCCACGGTGACACACTAGGTCTTATCATTCCTTTATCCAACAGCTCTTGCAATTGGGTGGCCAACTCTTTCATCTCCACTGGGCTAGCCTATACGGGGCCTTTGAAATTGGGGCCGTGCCCGGAACTAAATCTATAGCGAACTCGACGTCTCTATCAGGTGGTAGTCCTGGAAGATCATCCGGAAATACGTCCGCGAACTCATTAACGACTGGGATTTCCTGTAGGTTTGGCGCCTCCTTATTGGTATCCTTTACATAGGCTAAATAGGCCTTGCATCCTTTACGTAACAGCCTTTTAGCTTGAATCATAGTCAGGAACTTTTGGGTTTGTTGTTTTCCACTAAACACTACTTCCTTATCCCCTGGCAGTCTTAAACTCACTTTCTTCTTCACGCAATCAATCTGAGCTCCATGGGTTGTCAACCAATCCATACCTATTATTACGTCAAACTCCCCTAATTGAAAAGGTATTAAATCTACCCGAAAGTGTCGCCCTTCTATTTCTAGGTCGCAACCTGGACAAACTTGGTTAACAGGAATAATTTCATGATTAGCTATCTCTACTTGCAGTCTGTCTCGCAGTGGTTCAGTCTTAAGGCCTAACTGACTTACAAAATCTAGAGATATGAAAGACTTGGTGGCTCCCGAATCAAATAAAACATTCGCATTAACTGAGTTGAGTGGTAGGGTACCTGCGATCACATCCGTGTTCCTCACGGCATCTTGCACAGTCATGTTAAAAGTTCTTGCAGTAGGGGCCCTGTTAGAAGCAGTTCCACTCACTCTTGATGCAGCTGGCCCAGAGGACATACATTCCCTCATTCGGTGCCCTGGTTTCCCACACTTGAAGCAATTACCTCCGGCACTGGCGTTGTTACTAGTTCCTCGACAGGTGTTAGCATAATGTCCTGTCAGCCCACACTTGAAGCACTTCACATCTTGCAGATTACACACGCCCGCATGTTTCCTTCCACATTTATTGCATTCCGGGAGTGGGGCTCGGGGTGGGGTAGAGTACGATGATCCCTGTGGTCGGCCGCCCTGGCCCACACTCCAACTTTCAGCTTTCTTGGTTCCAAAGTTCCCACTGGGTTGGGACATTGTTCCTCGCTTAAATTTGCTCGGAAAGCTACCTCCCGCAGAGTTCCCCTTTCGACTATCAAACTTCCTCTTCCTTCCCTCTCTCTCCTTCTGCATCTGTTCGCCTCCAGCCTCAACAATCGATGCTTTCTGGACCAGGGTGGCATAGTCTGTCAGCTCAAGAACCGCCACACGATTCTGAATCCATTGCTTTAGCCCCAGTTGAAACCTTCGGGCCCTCTTCACCTCAGAGTTCACATATTCCGGCACAAACCTTGACAGCTCAGTAAATCTTGCCTCATACTCGGCCACCGTCATGTTACCTTGTTTGAGTTCCAAAAATTTCAGCTCCATTTGTGTTTCCATGAACCTAGGGAAATATTTTTCCAAGAACAACTCGCTAAACCTCTCCCAGGTCACCACACCTCTTTCCTCCAAATTCTTTTTGGCTTCCCACCAGTAGTTTGCCTCACCCTTCAGCAGATAGGTGGCGAAAACAGTTTTCTGCTCTTCAGCGACTCCTAGTATCTCAAAAGATTTTTCCATTTCTTTCAGCCAGGCTCTTGCCTCGACTGGGTCCGCAGTTCCCTTAAACTCCGGGGGTTTCAGGGATTTGAAATTCCGAAAGGCATTGGCGTTGGCATTGTTGGGTGGTGGCTGAACCGGGGGACGGTCCAAGTTTTGCCTGAGTAGGTCCATGAATCGCTCCATAGGGTCTCTCCTTGGGTTTTCCACCTCTAGGGTATCATCTTCAGCTTCCTCTTCATCATACTCAGAGTTATCAAACAGGTTATAGTCACTATCTTCATCCTCGCTCGGGTTCTGATCCTCTCTCTCCCGGTTTTGGTGGCCTTCCGGCCCATGGTGGCTACCCTGGCCTTCAGAGCTGGCCGGGTGAGCTCGAGTGTTCATTCTTCTGGGTGGCATGATTCTGATAATAAGACAAAAATGGGTTAGGGTTTTCAATTATTTGACCGTATTTAGAGAAGTCAGGAACGTATGTTCCTCCTCACACAGGGTTAAAATGACCGTATTCAGTGCTCTTATGATGGCGATAAACTGTAAAACCTTTTTAGGGGAAGTCGTTACGTGGTTCGAAAACATTTATAGGAATTTCCAAAATTTCGAAACTTCGCAATTTGTAGAAATATTTTCAAAATTTTTTAAATAACTAAAACCATTTTTTTTTTTTTTTTTGAAAGGTTTATTTTGGAAAAATTCGTAGGAATATTTTGGAAAATGTGGAGAACAATTTGAAATCACATATCGTAAATTTGAAATAGCATGGTTGTATTTGGGGCTTGTAGCAGTTGTATAATCACAGTTGTATATCAAAACAGTAGAGCATGGCATCGGAAAGTAAAGCAGTTGAGACAATATCAAGGAAACTGAAACTAAATAAGTACGGTACAAGGGTGGTCACAAGTTCGGATGTTAGAGCCAAATACATAGTTCCGATGTCAAAGTCTAGCAAAAGTGGAACAAATACAAGTACATAATCCGAATAGTCAAGGCTACACAAAAGTAGGGCTACATCCATACATACTATCTGAAGTCACATCTATATGTAGGTCAGTCTACTCATCCACTGGTCAGAAAGGACGCCACTGCACAAGTCAACTATCCCGCAAAATCGACACACTAATGTCATCTGTACCTAGGGGACTGAGCTATCAGTAACACATCACGGGGCCGCACCGCGACGGAGCAAGGCCCTCACCCGGGCAAATGCACGACGCACAACACGCCTAGCATCCCTAGCCCGGATCACTCCGATCCCTAATCCGAGAACCCTCTCGCGACTCCTCCTCTCAATCCTGTGGAGTCGAGCTCTAGTCCTCCTAGCAACAGTAGTCCTCATCTCAGCCTGGATCCTCAAGCGCGCCTCGCGCTCCTCCACTATCACCCTCCTCGCCTCGGTAAGTCGGCCCTCGGCAGAAAGTAAGTCTCGGGTCATGAACTGCACGACATAGGCGTGCTCAGCGCCCGACACCGGGGGCAGGTCCAGTGGTGGGGGTGGCATAACAGGGGCAGGAGCAGGAGCAGGGGTAGGGTCACGCTCCTCCTCGCTAGAAGTGTCCTCCTCGGGATCATCATCATCAGAAGAAGTGAGGCTCAATAACTGTGGAGAGGGCGGGGGTGTCACAACACGGTCCTCACCGGATCGCACACTCTCCTCATCAGTGGCCACAGGGGAGGGGGTAACAGGCTCAGGCTCCATAAAGGGCTCCTCCTCGGGGTCCTCATCATCAGAATCCCCTAATATCGTAATCCAGGGGCCCAGCTCAGGGTCAGCATCAGTATCCTCAACAGGGTCCTCAGTCTCTCTCAGTAGTGCCTCATCATGCTCCCTCTCATAGGCCTCAGGGTCTGGTATATCCTCCATCTAACACAAGGGAAATAAGCTAGGTTACTAACCAAAAAGAAGGGTTTAAGAAGTAGTTCCCTCACGGGCCTTAGAAGTCAGGGCTATATCCGATAACCCGACTGTGAACTCGATGAGAGCTCCAGGTATTAATGGGATTATTATTAGTGTTATATTATTCGTATTATTATGGTTGCTTTCCTAAATTACTATCGTTTCTGAGAACTGTAACCTTCTCTCTGATACCATTTCTGTGACGCCCCCAGATCCGGGGTCGGGAATCTAGGCGCTCACGGTCCATTTTCCATTATTATCATACTTGTTCTTGCACACAATATAAATAAACAGTCATCGACCCCACAATAAACTCACACCGCATACACGCACACACACACACAGGTTAGAGTCTCAGAAACGTCATACATTTGATTAGGCAAAAGTAAAAGTTTTAGAGTTATTACAGACCGAATTAAATAGCATTTATGCTACCAGCAACACTTCGATATGAAGCGAAGTTGGCGGCTTGAAAGTTTGCTGCGGTACACTGCCTTGCACAGGTCATACTTATAAATAAAACGTACTAACAAAAGTTGCCGACCAATCCGGCTAACGGGGCCTACCGGTGGAATCTCAACTGCAGCCTGGGGTCTAGTCACCTGCTTTCGAACAGTCTGACTGGTTCTTGCCATTTCTCTTAGCTGTTGTGTTTGTAAAATTTGAAAACAAGCAAGAGTGAGCAACTATAGCTCAGCAAGAATATACGTATAAGATAAGCAATATAACGTTCCATATGTATAATAGTCATTAAACTCGTTGTATCAATCAGTTATAGAATCACTTGTCATTATTGGTAAATTTCAAAGGTGCACCAGTACGTGCCCTTGTTTTCAAAATAACCTTGCAGTTCTAGCTACTGCATAAAGTCAACATCTTTCTCATCAAAATAGGACACTATCGGCAACTGGCACATAGGCCTATGATGCAGTGTCAAAGCATATTTCCAAAGTGGAGGATGGGACTGGAAGAAAACATAAAAACCTGACAAGGATTGACGATGATCAGTCGCCACATCCGAGTCCAATAATCCGCGGGTTTTCTCTACCGGTAGAAGGATAGAAACTACATCCGTAACTATCCCTGAGTGAAAACTACATCCGTAATCACCCTCGATGAAAACTACATCCGTAATCATCCTTCGGCAACACATGGGGCGGAATAATAATTGATGGACCGCCTGGCTCACGGCCGCTTACACATCCCGGGAATCGTTCGTCAACGGTTCCCACACCTGCCAGAGTCCCTTTTTCTTTTTCTTTTAAAAACTTGCTTTTGATTGAAAACAGAGTAGTTGTGGTTCGACATCAGTCGACCGATAATTCTTGAAATCATACAAGAAGCAGAACCTGACCGGGGGTTTTCGAAAATGTTTTGAGTTCGAAAAAGTTCGAGTTTGAAAGTATTAGAAGGTATCTTGGATTAACTTTGTTTTTTTAAAATAGTGAACAATAATTATTAAATGATATTTTAAGATTTAATATCAATAATTAATAAATTAATAAAATAATTATTTAATAAAATAAACTTTCAATCCAAGATAGGGTTTCGAGTATTTACAAAGATATAATAATAGTTATCTGAATATACGATACCACCCGAATGACCCTTCGGGTTTTCGCAATATAGATACGATATAATAATATACCGCTCCCCGGTCAATAGTATACACGGACCGCCACGACCTCTATTGCTAGAGTCGTTGTCCGAAGAAAACATTTCAATCTAAGTTCAAGGGGTACAAGCATATGTGTACTTATACAATCTTAATTGCATCAATATTTCGATAAACATAGCATTTGATGTAATTTGAAAACTACAAACACAACAGTGAAAATCTTTGTATATGTATAAGTTTTGAAAAGTAAACTTGCCTTGGTATGGTAAGGGTGGTAAAGCTCTCGGGGTCGCACGGTAATCTATAAATATTCAAGGGTATGCCCGTTAGTAACTTAACGAGACGACTAAATAATAATATAAAATAATTATGAGCCTACCCTAGCGACTCCACTCTTAAGTCCACTAACCCTCCTAAAGGTCCTTAATATCATAAGTTCATGTTCGTTAATAATCCGACTCGAAATAATCGTCAAATTTCAATTATGCTAAGTTTGTGTAAAAATCTCGAAAAACTAATCCTACGCGCGATTTTCCACTTGCGCGCATCTCACTCTAACATTTTTAGAAAAATATTAAATTCGAATTTTAACTCAATTCCTTTTGGGTCATCTTCTCCACTGTAAAATCTCACTTCTCAATTTTTACCACGAATTTACCATATTTTTAAAGGGTCCAAACATAATTTACAAGGGGACAATTTTCAGCAGTCTGCCATTCAGAACACGATTTACTAAATAAATCATATCTCCAAATCTACAGCTCTCCTGTCCATGAGCTTTATATTTCTATAAACTACACTCCAAGACCTTTCCAACCATATAAGGTAGGTTTTCAGGGGATTAGATTTAGGCCTCTGAATTGCAGTTACAAGCAGGGTCATTTACAGATTCGTCCAACAGCTCATTTCTACAAGTCATCCACCTTCTAAAATCTCCACCCACTTCAATATCATCATAAATCCACCAAGAAAAATATCATATACTCATGTGACTTCATATAACATAAAAATAATTTTTATTATAGCAATATCCATCAATATCCAAGATATTCATAAATCATGCTCTAACTAACACTTTTTAGCACTAACACTTGTAGATCTAACCATATCAAGCAACTTCTCTTGCCATGGCTACTAGGGTTTAAAATTTATACCTTCCTTGAAGCTCTAGGTACCTTGACAAAGCTTGAAATCCTTCCCAAACACCTTGGTTGATCAATCTAAGGCTTAATCTTTAAGATCAAAAATAAAAGTTTAGATAGTCACTATTCATCTAGAAACTTTAGGAATTGTTTTACCTATCCTAGACTTGGAATTAAATCATGAAAAATTTACCATACCTTAGTTATATCAAGAGGAGGCTTGGGCTAAAATATCATGAATTTAGGATGAGTGGAAGTGGTAGAAGAAATTTTCTTATTCTCCTTGTTTCTTGAAGTGCCGTGAGTTAGCAAGCAAGGGGGGGGGGGGTTGCTCTTGTTTTTACTTGGTGGTGTGTAATAAAATGAGATAAGTGCTAGTGGTCTTGGCTAAATATTGGCCAAGTCTTGAACATGTGGTAAATATTATGCCATGCCTCTTGAATTATACTTGGTGATCCCTAAAATGGGGAACCATGTCATAAAAAGCTAACTACTAAGTACTAACTTGGTTACTACTACTAACTATCCTACTAACTATTGGTTGATAGCTTTGACTTGGTTAGTGCATGGGATTTGCATGGCATTGCATGTATTTTAGTCACCTTAGCATGGCTAGTAGGTATTTTCCAATTTCCACAATTTTCTAGATAATTTCTTAAACATTTTTGGTGGAGCTTTTCCTTCAAATAATCTTTCTAAAGTCCAACTTCCTAATTCTAAATATATATGGGTCCTTGGGTTTTCAAATAAATAAATCCATGACCTCATCATAGTATTCGTATTTATCGATATCCCGGAAATATACGAAAATAATAAAATAGGATTTTGCGAAATCCGTCGACATTTACATACACTTATTTTCCATAAGGGAACATAATATCATTACAAATCTTCATTTATCCGTCATTCATATATGGGGGTGAGATTCACTTCTCTTACATAACAAAGTTACTATTCATTCCGTCTACTCCAATAATATCAAAAATCAGGGTTCTTACAACAACGATCTTGATGCTCTCTTGAATGAAAATCGACAGAATTGAGAGGAGGATTTGACAAGCTTTGAGAAGCTTCGAGAGCTGGTAAACTGAATTGGGGAGAAATGAGATGTTAATTAGGGATTTAAGGGATTAAAAAGAGAAAGAAAATTGTTTAAGAGGTTTATAAGGATTTTCTGATTAAACAATTAAAAATCCATCTCGTAAAATAGCGAATAAATAGATAACAATTGGGAAAAATAAAAATTTCATTTTTAAAACATAGAGAATAAAATTATCTATCTTCCCATATTTTTAAAATGCTTTTAGCATCATAAATGAATTAAATATGAATTTTACAAGTTTTGATACTTTAAATGCAATATAACTCGTAAAATCAATTTAAAATACTGAAACACTCAAAGTAGTTCTCCCGATAATTTTAAAACTAATTAATATCATGAAGATGTTAACATAAAAAAAATTTCACGATTTTTAATAATTCCGATGATTTTATAAAAATCTCAGAAGATCAATAATGCATGATTTAAACATATTTAAATCCTCAACAATACAAATAAAAATGCACAAACTTACACGGCGCACACAAATTATCATGTAACCACGTGAACACAATATCACATATATTGACCTTCTCACAAACAATCACATCATATAATCCACATTTAATATTAAATAAGAAATTTTAAATACGCGATTTTTTTTCTAGGTCGTTATACATACATTCCTTACCAAGCTTCCCCTTTGAAGTTCAGAACATTACCTCTTCCCTTATAGGGTCTCTTAGGTCATCCTCATCATTCCTCCTGTATCTTCTGGGTACAGGGTATATCGAACATCAATAATCAATTTTATAACAATTCTGTCTATGTACTTTTCGAGACTCCTTTCCACAAATCCTTACAGGCTCTTTATACTTTGGTCGATTCAACTTATATCGTCTGAATTCAAAATGTCTTTATTAGGGGTGATGCTATCCTTTGTGCATCCCCAGGGTTCATCTTAATTTATGGATGCTCTACCCTCAATTCTATTTTCAAGGAATACTTACATTACCCTGAAATTGGCAATCAAATCATGTACCCTTAATAAGGGTCCATTTTCAATCATTCTCATCTTAATAATCTATAGGTAGCTTAATGTTAACCTTTCTTTCAAACGAATGTCGGTCTACATGACCTTCCAAAAGACAACATATGTCTATCTACTCTTTCATACAGAACTTGGTAATGGTAGCAAGGATGTTCTGGAAGATATTGGTTGTGTTCAACGTGAATCTCTTAGTGCCTAATGCTCTTTTTGAGGACACTAAGCTTCAGATAACATTTATGCATCATACTGCACTGACTTTGGCAATCTTTGCAACTTTTCAGTGGTCACTACTCTCAATTCTAATACGTCCATGGTATATATAAAATCCATCATCCTGTATCTCAATTCAATTTATATCAAAAGCCCTCGCGGTTGGCACTTGATTAGAAGCACCCCGCTTTGTCCTTACATTGCTGGTTCAGTCACTTGATAATCCTTAGTGACTTGGCCCCATCTGGCCATGCTAGAATATGTGAGTTTAGGGGTCGGCTAATAGCATTACTTTTCTAGCAATTGCTGGCATAGTGCCTTCTACTTTGATACCTTTTGATCTTTTCAAAACTTCAATCCATATAAGTCTCAATCGACTTCCCGGTGCCATCTCCGGTCACCTTTCCTTTTCTTTTATTCTTCTAGTTACTCTTATCAATTTCACGTGCCACAAAAGCTTAACATTTCTGGCATGACAACCTTTTCATTTAAGTCCATCCCGAACTTTCTTAGTCCGGCTTGTTTCTTAATCACATTTCCTTTTTTTTTACCATCCAACCTTATCTTCATTAGTTTATTTCTAGAATCAATCGTAATAATCGGGATCTATCTACCAATCCGTATAGCTGCTACCTTACCCAATTCATAGGGTTTGCTTCAGTTTCCACTCTCCTCAGTGATGTATTCAGATAATCCGAAAGACAAGGTTTGCCAAATTTTATCCAATTCCTTTCCAGGATTAGGGAAATTTCAGTCAATCTATCCACCCACTGGTTACATTAAGAAAATCCATTTCGATGCCCAAAGAATATTTCTATGGACATCCGAGCTGGTCGAACCATAAACAGTTACAGTAGCGAAATGATTGACATAAAGCTGGGAGTTTAACCATTAGAAGGAAACCAAGTATACATCTTCCCTAGAAGGGGAATCAAAAGTTCCAAACTAAACATGCCATACCTCCCCGATACATGTTTGTCCTAATAGTCGATACCACCGAATACCAGTCTACTTAACAACTAGTCTCGGAAGGAACACTACCAAGGTCATCCGAATCTGGTGAATCGTGTTGTCCAATTGTGTTCGAAAATTATGTTGTCGTGTTGCACAAGCACAACACCTAAACCTGTACGAGGTGCATCCTAATATATTCCAAAATTTTCCTTCTTCCATTAGGTAACTCCAATGCTGGATCGTTATCTTTAACTCCAGGGAGATTTTCCCCCATTTATCTTGTCCATTCAAACTTTTATTCTTACCTATAAGTCGGGTTACGGGACTGCACTCTTGGTATAGTCCTGAGCAAATCTTTGGTAATACCTTGTAAATCTTACGAAATTTATCACCTTTGTCGGTGTGGTCGACCAATCTCCATTTGAAACTGTCTTTAACTTGGTGGGGCCGACCAACACTACTCCTATTGATCATATGTCCTATTAACTGGCTTCATTTTGCCAACACTCTTACTTCGAGAACTTGGCCTACACCTGTTCTTTCAGGTTTCATTTAAAAGCATTCTCAATTACATCTCAACCACTTCTAGCCTTACCTAATCCATTTAAAATTCAGTGTCAGAATAAACTTAACGTAACTACCATAATCCATTCAAGGAAAAGAAGGAATTTAATATTCCTTTGAATCACATGCATCTAATGTTTCTGGTTCATCATTCCACTGAATTGAACTAGACTTATACTTGGTTCCTGACGATAGCCTTATTACTAGTTTATCACAGACTCACTGGTCTTCTCCTCTTGTAGGTTCTGAGATCATTGTCTCGCTTACTACTTCCTTATATTCTTTATCCAATCATGCCATCACCTTCCAATGTCTTTATTTTTTAAGTTGATCCATTCATAAAATGGACATTTCCTTGAGCCAAACCACCTCATTAATCTCAGTCTGACTTTATAAATTATAACTTATGAAATTTGCCTTCTCATGGTGAATTACCATTAACAATATTCACATTAATCCATTTATCACATGATATGACACTTGCTGCCTCTATCTCAACTGCTCCTGGAGACTCTGCTCCTTGTCCTCTATTGTTGTCTTTGGTATTCATGTACCACTCTAACTCTTTTCTCATTAATCTAAAGGTCTCTAAGGATTTTTTTTTCTATCCCCATATAAGATCTCAAGTAATTCCATCAAATCCATCTTACTTGCTGGTACTTCATCTAGCAATCTAGCTATGAATCCAATATGCATCTTTAGTTCTCTTAATAATATCTCAGTTCTTTACGCTCACTTCTCTGGGCACTATACCTTAACTCTTACAGTCTCTCTGGATGCAGCCCTTATTCCCTCAAGGGTAAATTCCTTCTTCCTAACAGGGTTCTTTTCTTTAGCTGAAACCTCCTTCTGGTTCTCAGTAAGGTATTCCGTCGAATCACCAAGCCGATCTCCAGCATCAGAACAAGCATCATTGCGTTACTGCTCGTAATCCCCAAGGTCTGTCATCTTACTAGTCGATACAAGAACGAGCTAAGTTACTATCATGATACTTTAGGGTTCCCATAAGGGTTTTATATGTCTGTACTACATTATGTAGTCCGACTATGAACTTGGCAAGAGTTCTTATTATCTTAATGAATTTATTGTTTTAACGTCGCGTCATCTCTGTGATTTATAACGCTCTTTCTGATACCATTTCTGTAACACCCCCAGATCCGGGGTCAGGGATCTGGTCGTTACGGTCTCAATATCCATCCACAAAACCAACATAATCTGAATTACTACCTTGTGACCCAAAACAACAACATAAAACACACCCGTTATAGTCCTAGAGATGAAATCAGAGTAACCAACAATATTATTAATCACAAGTTTGAGTTCTTATAACCCAAAGAATTACAATTAACCAATTACAAACTCTTTGCCATCCATTTGTATATGCCATATAATAATTACACTTGATACTCAAATGCTAACAACTAGCCTACCAGTAGCTGCCTCTTCAGCAATGGTAGCTATGACCTCAGCGATTATTCCTCTGACGGCTGTCACCTGCTTACGCTGAGTGCGCCTTGCGCGGCCATCTGATCTAGCTGTTGTTGTGATATAAATAAATAAAGCAAGGGTGAGCAATAGCCCACCTAAAAGAATATAACTGAACAGTAATAATATATAACAGTTCAAAATATCTTTGATACCATATGCCATGCATTAACAACCGTATTACCAATTTAAGGTATGAGATGTAGTTACAAAGTAACTTTAAATATAATTGATCCGAAGAAATATTTGCTATGGCAAAGATAAGCAAGATATTATCAAATTTTCATGATAGAGGAACTTGCTGGAAGAATATTGCAATTCCAGTTCAAGTACTTTTCAAACCTGCCAACAATGATAATGTTGCAGAAAATTTCCCAATTTGGAAGATGAACTAATACGGGAGCTTTGCCGCGCCAGGAGCCACAACATTTACGATGATCAGTCGCATGTCATGCTCCCCATCATTTGTTCTCTACATGTAGAAGGAAGCACCGACGGATCGCCCGCCCTCTGGAACCCCCTGGCCAACGGTTGGGCCATTAATTGCTGGACCGGCACCACTCGGCCACTTACGCGTCTCCTAGTTCGAATAGCATCCATAACTCTGAAACATAAAGTTCGTCCCCCTTTCCCCCAAGTATAGTACTTGTTGATAGGACTCCACAAAGTAGTCGTATCTAATTGGAAAGGAAAATTTCACCAATATTTCCCAAGCTGATGCTTGTTAATGGATAGACATTTGTTCCATCAATCTTACCCCTCGAGCGTTGAGGAGGTAACCAAAAAGATTCATATCGATGTTTGAAAGAATCACGATGTGAGTGATAAGATAGTTTAGCAAGTATAGGACCGGGCAGTCCAATAAATAACATCTCTCAAGTGAGGTCCCCTTATATACGTTTGGAAGTTGAGCGAGTATTTAAATCTTCTTTAAGATAGATTTAAATAAAAATAGAGTTTTGGGAACCTCCCCTTGATAAAAGTAGTCATAAAATACTCCAAAATATTTTACACCATACCTGAAGGTGACATATAATCTTTAAATAATATGAATCATTATAAAAGAACTTAAAAGAATTTAAATAAATATTCCAAGAATATTTATTAACTCGATATTAATTAAGGAATATGAATAAATCATAATATTACTCGTAAGTAATCCTCGAATGAATAGTTAGAATTATTTACTAAATAACTCTCTTCTTTTATATGAATATTCAAAATAATATTCATTAATTAAATAAACTCAAATAAATGTTTAAAATAATGTTCACTAAATAAATCCAATCTTAAATGGATATTTGAAAATCATAATGTTTATTGGTGAAATAAACATCCCTTGGATATTTGATATAATATTCATTGAATTAATAATGAATATTCAACTTAAGAATGATACTTAATGATGAAATAATTGTCGACTTAATATTTGAGACAGTATTCATTAAATAAATAATGAATATTCAATCTTAATAATATTTATCGAAGAAATGATTATCGAATGAATATTCGAAATTATGTTCAATAATTGAATCGACTTTAAATGAATGTCGAAGATAATATTTATCGTCTCAAGGGAATATTCAAAATAATATTTATCGATGAACTGGAGTTCGAATCAATGTTCAACTAATATTTATAAAATAAATAGGGACTGAATGAACATTCGAAATAATATTCATTTAAATAAATAAGGCTCGAATGAATATTAAAATAATATTCATTAAATAAATAAACTCGAATGAATATTCAAAATAATATTTATCGAAGAAATAAGAATGAATATTATCTAAGTAAAGAACTTAACTGAGGGTTCGAAATAATATTCGAATATTAAATCGACTTTAGATGAATATTAAAGATAATGTTCATCGAATAATTAAATATCTGATGAATAACCCGAATAATATTTATCAAATAATCTCAAAGGAATATCTCAATAATATTCGCCAGATAATAAATGGGAAATATTTACTTAGTTATTTTCCTCTGAAAATAATGTCAATATATCAAGAAATAACGACTCCCGGTCTATAATCAAGGAATGAGGTTCAGATGCCCTTCGTTTAAGGGTCTTAGAAATTTCTGGCTTATAACTGATACAATATCTATCTAACTCATAAGCCAACAATAATTCAGGGAACAAGTATATCAATATGACTTTGAAAGTAGGCATGCATGCTATGGCATATGTATAACAGAAAGCATATATATATATATAATCACAACAACAGTCTTTTAAAAAGGATTTGAAACTTGCCTGGAAATCGAGTGTGGGTAGGGGTAGTGGTAGCGTGTCCCGGGTCAGCCTGGTGATCTATAAAGAGCCAAGGCATTCGGGATTAATCACTTAACACTTTACAAGAAGATATATAGACTTCACTTAAGTCGAAACACGTTTTCGCATTATCTTGTTATACACCTCTAGTGTAACTCTTTTTATCACCGATGTGGTTCGACATACGTTCGCTATTATGACCCGTCATTGTTCCCACACTTAATACGTAGTTAAGCCATGTAAGTTTTAATATCGATCATTTACGAATCAAGAGTGTACTACGAGTTTTATCATCCGTTTTCTAAGTTATTAACCAAAGTCATAATCAAGCATGCTTCTAGGGGTTCGTTCGCGTTTAACCTTGATTCGAACATTTTTATAAAATCGTAAAACGATCCTTTTAACGCAAGGTTTTCTCTCACACCTTTCTTATCATCTCTAGTATTTAATTACGATGGTTTGCTACTGCATTACCGAATTTATACAGGTTCAATTCCGATTACGAACTGGTGCTCTCGTTTACGAACCACTTATCTTAATTCGACCATAACTCCTAAACCGTATATCCATTTCACTCGATCTTTATATCAAAACGAAGCTCATAACATGAACTAACTAAACATAGCAAAATCTGGGACTGGACAGTAAGGTAATGCTACTGCTATTCATGGTTTCTTAAGGTTAACGACAATCGGGCATTACGACGGCTATGTTTACACGTTTTCCAAAATTCAAACCATCCAATAATCATAGTTTCCACTCCAAACAACATATACATGTTATTCAACCATGAACTAAGACCAAGCAATGTCTTTCCGTTCATCTAGACTAATTTAACAATTATCAAAGCCCAATATAAACTTAATGTCTTAAACATGCACATAACTATAAAACTTCATGAAAACTCATGTTTCATCCAAGGGTTTCAAGTGTTATACCTTTGATTGAAGCTTGATAGTGCTAATATACTCTTACAACTCCTAAACCTTGCTTAAACTATCCTTTGGAAGCCATAAACTAAAGATCAAAATCAAAACAAGAATGTTAGTTACTATTCATCATCACTTTCATAATTCTTTTGAAAATGAAAAACTCAAAGGATGATGCTAAGGTTTTGGGTTTACCTTCTACTAGTCTCAAGCTTGATTTTAAGCTATAGGTTGAAGTGAATGGATGGTGGCAAGTCTCCCCCCCCTTTTTTCTTGTTTTAGGCCGAGAGTTACCAAGAGAGAAAAGGATGGTGGTGTTTGTTTTTGTTTTTGTGATGTTATGACTTAATACATGCACTTTTATGTATATAACTTGGATGCATCTCTTCCTTTTGGGTTGTCAATCATCTATTGGTGCCACTTGTCAATCTCTTACTTGTCCAAGTGTTGGCTCCACATTAAACAAGTCCATTTTTGCAAAAGTGCACTTATACCACCTAGCTTGTAGTTGACTTACAAACATGTCACTTAGGTTTCTCCTTTTTCCACCAATTGCATTTGTTTGTCTCTTGGTTAATTGTTCGTTCCTTTGTCCGGTTATTACTCAATTTCCTTGCTTGTTCGGAGGAATAACTCATTCGTTTCTAGTTAGGGTTTTACCGAAAACCTTCTTAATATTTATAATACTATTCTCCATCTTTCTTAGTACTTCTCAAATTTAAATTCCTTAAATCCCTTTAATAAATACTTAAGTCTAGCAGTGTCCAGGGAATCTCGGAGAAAAATAAAAGTGCTGCTTTTCAGAATTCGATGTCGTTTACATACACTTATTTCGCCCCTGGATCATGAATACGAACTCAGAATTCCATTCTGAATACTTCTATATAACGTTGTCTAATAATATTTGTATTTATACCAAAAACACTATTCATTCCTTATTCCATCCATATTCCTTATATTTATAATAATGTCCTTGCTCTCTTTCGGGCATTCCTTAACCCTTTTACGGAATCAATGGACTAACAGCAGATATTTATTTGGATGACACAAGAATATCTCCTTCCTCTTTGGAGTGCCATAACTTATTTCTTAGGAGATAGATTATTCTAATCTAGGTTGTCAACCCATTGCATTCTTCATGACATATAATCATTTAAATCTATACCCATTCACATTTATTATTAATACCTTGTAGTCGGAGTCACTGTTCATTCTTTCATCAATATATAAAAAGTTTTAATTCTACCGAAAATTCGGGGTTCTTACACGGATGGATCGGGGAACTAGCATTACCCCCAAATCTGCAACAAGTGCACAACGGGTTCCATGTTTCGATGCTAAGAAAATATAACCCAAGCATATTGTGGAATACGAGCACGTGGACATACCACCAGATCTAACCTATGTGGAGCAGCCAGTGAAAACCATAGATCGAAAAAGAACAAGTGCTCCGAAATAAGGTCATCAAGCTTGTCAGAGTTTTGTGGTAGAACCACAACGTGGAAGAATCAACTTGGGAATTGGAAAGCGCGATACTGGAAAAGTACCCCCATTTGCTCTCGGACTGATTCCGGGACGGAATCCTTTTAAGGAGGGGAGACTATAAGAACCCGGATTTTTGGGTAGAATTAAAACTTTTTATTATATAATGATGCGAGAATGAATAATGGTTACGACTACGATGTAACAGTTGTTCTTCCGAATGAATGGAATGGATTAAGATTCAAATGTTTATATGCCATGAGCCATGCACTTGGTTGATAACCTATATTAGAATAATCTATCTCCTAGGAAATAAGATATGGTATTCCAAAGAGGTAGTAGATATTCTGATGTTATCCAAATCGATATATGTTATTAGTCCAGAGGTTCCGTGAAAGAGTTAAGGAACGCTCGAAAGAGGACAAGGACATTTTATTAAATATAAGGAATAAAAGAGAATAAGCAGTGAATAGTGTTTTTGTTGGAAATGAGAATATGATTAAGACGACGCCATATAGAAGTATTCAGAATGTATTTCGGAGTTTATATTCATGATCCAGGGGCGAGATAAGTGTATGTAAATGATATCAGATTCAGAAAAATAGCACTTTTATTTTCTCCGAGATTTCCCGGACACTGAATGATTTAAGGATTTAATAATGAGATTTAAGGAATTTAAATTCAAGGATTATTAAGAAAGATTGAGAATGGTAGTAGAAATATTAAGGAGGTTTCCGGTAAAACCCTAAGTAGAAATCCTTGAGATATTCTTTCGAACGATCAATGAAAATGAGCAATAACCGGATAAAGAAACAAGCAGAGGACCAAGAGACAAGCATGTGCAAGTGGATAAGGTCAAGTAACTAAGTAGTTACAAAGGTAACTAGCATACTTAGAAACTAACCAAGCAACTAAGCTTACAACATACACCATTCCACAAAATCACAACACTTGGCATGGGTGATGCATGAGATGAGCGAAGCACTTTAATAAAGTGGCTTTAGGCTAGATATTATCCATACAACATAATAATGCAAGATAAGATCACGCAAAGCAAGAAACCAATTCCTTTTCTCTCATTCTCTCAAATTGCCCAGCAAGAACACCTAAAAGAAAACAATTCATATCTCCATTTCTATCCATGATCAAATCACCAAATTTTAACCATAACCTCTCCACTCCATGGGCAATATGCGCTCAAATTTTCATGGTATTCTAATGAGTGTAGCCTACTAAAAACTCCTCCCCAAGAGAAGAAACCAAACTGTCCAGATTGTTTGACAGTTTCTGTGATGATTTTCAAACGGCCATATCTCCTTCATTACTCAGTGAAATTCTGTGTTCTTTAGCTTTTTGGAAAGCGGGTTAGATGCTCTACAACTCTCCTTTAGAAGCCTCGTCCAGAAAACCTCGGTAAGACCTTTGTTGTTCATGATCTTTCAGCTGGGTTATAGAAACTCCGAAAATCTCTAAGTATATTCTTGATGTTTCTTGATAGTTTAAGCTTGGTTATGGAGTTATAAGGACTAAACAAGGTTTATCAAGGCTATTACACTCTCCAAAGAAGGTATAATTCTTAAGGACCCTAGATCTAGTTTTGAGATTTATGATGTTCTTGGTAGTTTAGAGATTAGTATGATTATAATGTTATATTAAGCATGATTAGCTAGTGGTTTAAGTTGATCTAAGTATGATGATGATTATGATGTTAAAGTCAGTAGTTCTTGGTCTTGTAAGATGGATTATATGATTAATGGATGTATGGTATGCCCGGTGTGGCTTGGTTTTGATGTTACGAATTTTGGAATGTTCGATTTATAGCCGTCGTAATGCCGAAATTTCGTTAACCTTAAAAAATCGTGTTTAACAGTAGCCATAACTCACTGTCTAGCTTTGTGTTCTGCCATGATAAGTTAGATCATGTTATAAGCTTCGTTTTGAAATAAAGATCATGTGAAACGGACTTACGATTTAGGAGTTATGGTTAAATTCGTAAAAGTGGTTCGAAACCGTAAAATCAAGTTCGTAACTGAAATTGAACCTTCGAAAAATGAGTTATGCAGTGACGAAGCATGGTAATTAAATACTAGAGGTAAAAAGGAAGGTGTGAGAGGAAACCTAATGTCAAATGGATCGTTTTCCGATTTTATAAAAATGTTCGAATCAAGGTTAATTACGAATGAACCACTTAGAAGATCACTTAAGTATAACTTTGGTTGTAACTTAGAAAGCGGGCGATAAAACTTGAGGTGTAATCTTGGCTCATAAACGACCGACCTTAGAACTTATACGGCTGAGTATATACCAAGTGTAAGTATAAGGACATGCCTTAATAGCGAACAAGTGTATGGTTAAAACGGTATTAATAAGAGTTACACTTCGCTTCTTAAAAGCGTTAAGTGATTAACCTCGAATGTTTTGATTATGTATAGATCACCGGACAACCCCGAGTCATTCCACTAGCATAAGCTGGAGTACCAGGCAAGTCTTCAATCAATTTGAAGCTGTTGTTGTGATAATATGTATATATCTGTTGTTTTGTGATACATATGCCATAGCATGCATGCCTATCTTCGAGATATATATATTGTGATACTTGTTCCTTGAATTATTGTTGGCTTTTGAGCTGGATTGATAACGTATCGGTTATAAGCCGAATATTGCTAAGACCCTTAAGTGAAGGGCATCTGAATCTCATTCTTCGAGTATAGACCGGGAGTCGGTATTTCTTGATATATTGAGATTACTTTCAGAGGAAAATATTTAAGTAAATATTTTCCACTATTTATCTGATGAATATTATTTATATATTCCTTTAGGATTATTTTGAATATTCATTCGAACTTAAATTATTCAATTGAGCTTGCTTCAGTCAATGAATATTATCTTCAATATCCGTTGAAAGTCGATTCATCAATGAATATTATTTCAAATATTCATTTGATAATTAATTCTTCGATAAAGTATTATTAAGTGAATATTCATTACTTATTCAATGAATATTACCTCGAATATCCATTTGATAATTATTTCTTCAATAAATATTATTATTAAATTGAAGATTCACTATTTGTCCAGTGAATATGGTTTCGAATATTCATTTGGTAATTATTCCTTCAATCAGTATTATTAACTCGAATATTCATTATTTATTCAATGAATATTATTTCGAATATTCATTTGATAATTATTCCTTCAATAAGCATTACTAAGTGAATATTCATTACTGGTACAATGAATATCACCTCGAACAATCGTTTGATAATTACTTCTTCAATAAATATTATTACTAAATTAAAGATTCACTATTTGTTCAGTGAATATTGTTTCGAATATTCGTTCGAATCTTATTTATTTGATTTGATTATTCACTATTTGTTCAGTGAACATTATTTCGAATACTCATTCGAGTTATATTTAATTGTTAATTATTGTTAACTTGGATATTCACTATTTATTCAGTGAATATTATTTCGCATGTTCATTCGAGCTTTATCTATTTGATAAGTATTATCAAGTTAAAATTCATTAATTATTTAATGAATATTATTTGTGAATATTTATTCGAGGATTATTCCGAGTAATATTTTTATATTAAGATTATTCCTCCAATATTCTGAGTTGATAAATATTCCTTGGGATATTTAATGAAATGAATTCTTCTATCTCGTTTCAGAGTGATTTACTTCGTTCGAATATCATCTTCGACCCTCGAATATTAAATAAATTATCTCTGAATCCTATTATTATATTATCTTATCAAGGAAGGTTCTCAGAAACTCTATTCTTCATTCAATTCTATCTCTCAGATTATAAGGGAACCTTACTTGAGAAATGTTATTTATCTTGTTGACTTCCCGGTCATAGATTCTTTGAAACTATTCTTTTCAATTGCAACTTGGTTGCTATTATTCATGGAATCTTGTGTACCCACTCATTATTCGAGGGGTAAGAATGTTGGAACAAGTTGGTATCCATTAACAAGCAGCAGCTTGGGAAATATTGGTGAATTTTCCTTTCCAACTAGATACGACTACTTTGTGGAGTCTTATCAACAAGTATTATACTTGGGGAAAGGGGGACGAACTTTAAATTTCAAGGTTATGGATGTGAAATGAACTAGGAGACGCGTAAGTGGTCGAGTGGCGCCGACCCAGCAATAGCCCAACCGTTGGCTTAAGGAGTTCCAGAGGGCGGTAGACAAGTAAATCCGTCGGAGCTACCTTCTACATGTAGTAAACGACTGATGAGATGCATGACATACGACTGATCATCGTAAACGTTAGGGCATCTGGCGCGACAATTCTCCCGTATTAGTTCACTATTCAAAGTGGGAAATCTTCTGCAACACTATCTGTGTTGGCAGAGTGGAAAAGTGTTTAAAACTGGAATTGCAATATTCTTCCTGCAAGTTCCTCTATTATGATGAATGATGCTATCTTGCTTATCTTTGACATAGAAGATATTTCCACAGATGATATAAATTGAGTTACCTTGTAACTTCATCCTTTACATTGTATTGGCATCATTTCCGTAAATGCATGGCATATGGTTTCAAAATATATCTTTGAACTGTCATATATATCACTATCAGTTATATTATTTTTGGTGGGCTATTGCTCACCCTTGCGTTATTATTATTATATCACAACAACAGATAGATCTGATGGTCAGCACAAGGAGTACTCGGTGTAAGCAGGGACAGCGGTTAGGGTTGCCTACTGATGACATGGACGACATTGCTGAGGTAGAAGCTACCAGTAGGCTAGACTGTCAGCTTTTGGTTTATCAGATGTATTTATGTAAATGGATGGCAAAGAGTATGTATTAGTAAATTGTAATTCTTTGGGTTGTGAGAACTCAAACTTGTGATTAATAATATTGATGGTTACTCTGATTTCATCTCTGGGACTATAACGGGTGTGTTTTATGTTGTGGTTTTGGGTCACAAGGTTGTAACTTAAATTATGTTGGTTTTGTGGATGGATATTGAGACCGTAACGACCAGATCCCTGACCCCAGATCTGGGGGTGTTACACTCTGTGCCTGACAACAAGCCTTATAAGGGGGAGAAGAGGACATCAAGGAACTCAAATCCAAAGGGGGAGAAACCTCAAGCAAAAGGCATCAAGATAAATGAGGGTGGTCATCAAAGGGCTTCAAAATCTATACCTCATGTCTCAGGCAAAGGCAAATCTAATGTTGATGAACCTCATCCTCTCTGCCAGTGGTCACTCTACCACCTATGCACATCACTACTCCAAGTGGCCAAAAGCAAACTGTCACTACTAAAGTAGTGGCAGGCTCCATGCCAAGTGATCTAGTCCAAGCTTCCAGATATGAAGATGATCCAGTGGAGATTAATGTGATTACAGAGGCCAAGCTAATAGAAGTAGCAAATTTAGATATTTATCATGATGCTGCATTCTTAAAGTTTCTACAAGCCTCAAAGCCTAGGTTGGAGGAGATACTTTGCTATATAGAAGAAGCCTTAAAGATTAAATCAAATATCTAACAGTTATTCCAAGGAAGCTAAATCAAATCTTTCTCAAGGAAATTATGATGGTGACCAATGGAAAGATATGACACCTATCTATTGACATCTTGAAAGCCCTAAAATTCACTGAGATTGAAGCTATCTTGGAACTAATTGAGCAGAAAGGGGAGAACAACAAGAGTCTGTACACTGAACTAAGAAATGGTCAACAAGCTAGTCTTCCTGAAGTATGCATCAAACCAAGAACCATCTTCTATCAGTCTGGTACTAAAATTCAAGATGTTAATCAGTTGGTTATCCCCAGTGATCTCACCCCTCGAAATCATAGACTCATCATTGCTGTCACTGATCCGCTACAAAAGAAGGATGAAGTCAGAACTACTGAAGAGTTGGAAGCACTACACATCCTCAGAACATTCATTGTAACTGGTGTAATTCCAGAAATGGCTCAACCTAGGAGAAATAAGGATGATGAAGATGAAGACATAAGTGATGGGAGGAGAAGACATCACACGAGTGATAAGGGTGATTAAGATGAGAAGAAGAAAAAGGACAACAAAGACAAGAAAGATGGTGATGACCAAGGCAAAGTCTATGAGAGGAAGATTGGAAAATAGCAAGCCTTAGGCATTGCTAGTAGTAAACTCACCACAACACAAGACTTTGAGTCTAGGGTGAATACTGTTAGTAATGACCTACCAAAATCTGATTCAATGGCTTCTGTAACTGTTTTGCAACCTCAAGAAGAGAAGAGGATTCAAATCAAGAAACCAGGTGTATGTTTCCATAAGCAAACTGCTAATGGAGTACTACAATGGTCTACAAGCAAGGGTCATAAGTTTCTGCCTAGCAATCAAGTAAAGAGAATTAAATTCAAGCATGCTGCAAGAAGGGTGAAGTTATCTAAATCAAAGGCACTGACAATCACTCCAGGATTAAACATACCACCTCTAGATGAAAACTATGATGAAGACCAACTGCAGTTCCTATGGGCTCAAAGAATCTATCATGTTGCCATTATTGATGATTTTCTTGAAATTAAATATACTGATGGAAGACAGAAGAAATTCAGACAAGGGACATGTCAGCACTGGGGCAGGCTATATGATATAGAAAGGATAATTGCAATATTGGACTCTGAAGATAGAGTGGAAAAGGTATGGAAGCTGGAGTTAATTGACTTTTTCAAAATGAAGAGAGATCACCAGGCAGAACAGAAAAAGAACAGTGAATAGCTACTAAAGAAAAGGGAGGAGGAGTTTGCTGCAATGGAAGCTAAGGCTGATGAATTGAGAGCTATGGGTCTGTGTAGAGTCAAGTTTAATCCTTACATCATTGAATACAAGAAATATGGTAGAAATGTAAAGATTAGAATGGACTACATCAGTTCCTATTCTGAGAAACAGCTGAATGAAGTACTCAAGGATTTGTCAGGCTCCCCTCTAATTGAAGAACTCACTGCAATGGAAGACATTATTCTTGCCATGAAAGAAAATGCAAAGAATAAAGCTAAAGAAGCTGAAGAAAAGATGAAAAATGAGAATCTGCAAGCCAAATCTCAAGAGATGAATCCAAAAGGATATGGCTAGTAGTTCCTCATAACTTGTAAGAATACTTTTATGTATTTTCTTCAATCAATTTACATACTTGTACTTTTCAAGTTCTATCTTTATGTATGTTAGGCTTGTTATCAGACATGAAATTGTGACTAAGGGTCTTACTCACAATTTGGGGGAGATTGTTAGTCACAGAGGCATGCATGTTTACATCTAATAACAAGCCTAATTATTTGTAATGCTTTGCATTACTTACATGACCTCTTAACTGAGGAAACCTCTAGTTGTAGAGTTTCTATTTGTTCTGTACTTGTAATAGGCATCAAATCCTAGTTGTGTAACTGTACTTATAAAGTCAAGAATAATGCTTGAAAGAAGTTCCAAGGTTCATGCCTCAAGCAAGAAGATAAAGACTGTCAAATAATCACAGTTGGGATTTGAAGAAATGAAGAATTTGCCTAAGTACCAATTCGAGAAGTACTTTTGTTTATTCGAGAAGTTTAGCGTTCGAGAAGTCAGAGATTCGATATCTAAGAAGAAACTGTTCGATATCTCTGAATGAACTGTTCGATATCTCTGAATGAACTGTTCGATATCTCAGAGATTCGACATGTCTAAATACTCTATTCGAGAACTCAAGAAGTCAACAAGTCAAAGTGGTATTCGAGTTCTTAAGGAGTCAACAAGTCAAAGTTCCATTCGATATCTCAAGGACCGAGAAAAGCTATTCGATATCTCAGGGATTCGACAACTCAAGTGTTCTATTCGATAACTCAAGGAACCCTGGAGAAAAGTGTTATTCGAGAAGTGATTCAATATGTCAATCATATAGTATTCGAGAACTCAGAGTTATCTAATCCTAGTTCTCGAATCAATTACTTAGCCACTTCTCGAATACATTCTTGGAGACAAAATACTGAATAAATTGTACAAGTCAGAAACCTGCAACAAGCCAATGCACTTTATGGACCACAATCTGTAACGTGCTCTGGAATGCCTACAAGGAAGCTTGGAGAGATATAGAAGAGACAAAGAGCTAAAGAAGTGGATCTGAACAGAACTTTGCAAAGTCAAATCTGTAGCCGTTTGGATGCTTACTCAAAAAGGATAGACATACAAGAAAGTAATTTATCCTGTAACCTTATTTGTAGTAGTTGAGTTGTATTCATGTTCTATAAGAATACAATCTCACTTCTTTAGTTAATTAAGTTTTTCATACACTGTAAGACATATCTCTCTGAGAAAAATGAAGCTGAGAATACTTCCATTTGTATTCACAGATTGTAGCAACCTTTATCTAATAATATATTATATTAAAGTGATATTGTGTCTTGTGTTGTTCTTTATCCGCACCTACACATTTGCACACACAAACACTTATCTTGCCTCACAGATTCAAGAACAAGAAAAGTTCAAGAATCCATTCACCCCCTTCTGTATTCTTTTGCTGTATTCAATACTCAACAAGTGGTATAAGAGCGGGCTGTTTATTCAAAAATAGAAAAACGATCATGAGTTCGAATACACCAAAGACCACAGGAACGGCGAAAGTCCCTAAGTTTGACAAAGAAAATTACAACCTCTGGAAGATAAAAATGATGTTGTTCATCAAAGCCTCTCATCCTCTGTATCCTGAGATTCTCAAGAATGGTCCCTTTGTTCCACAACAAGAGATACCTGAGAAGACTGTTGGAACCATAACTGTTCCAAGATCTTATGTGGCCAAGGAACCATCTAAATGGACAGAATCAAAAAAGGAGATGGTTGCTCTTGATAGTCACCTCATGTTGCTAATTATTGATTCCATGGATATGTCAATGTTTGAAAACATTGCATCGTGTACATCTGCCAAAGAAATGTGGGATCACATTGAGGTGTTATGTGAAGGGACTGATGAGGTCAAGGAAAACAAGAAACATATACTGGTCACACAGTATGAAGCTTTCATGGCACAGCCCAAGGAAAGCATCACTGAAATGTTTGAGAGATTTCACAAGCTAGTTACTGAGTTGCAGATGAATGGGAAGGTTTACAGCACCACAGAGTTGAACATGAAGTTTCTACTGTCTTCACCAAACCACCTAGAGCAGCGGGACATTTCTCTAAGGGAAAGAGATTTGAACAAAATCACATATGATGTGCTTTATGGGGTTTTAAAAACTCATGAGCTTGAGTTGCTTCAGAAAAGGGCTATCCAAGTCAACCAAGGCAGAATGATAAACACATCATGTGCCTTGATTGTCAACAAATCTATTCAAGACCTAGCTAGAAGCATCTACAAGTCAGCTAAGGATAGAGGAGATAGTAGATGATGAAGAAACTGAAGCTGAGGTAAGTGAACCTGTTGAGGAGAAGGAGGAAGAAGAGTTTTATACTCTTGAAGAACTAGATGGAATGGAAAACACTTCACATGCTTTCATGGCCAGAAAATTTCCAAACATCAGATTCAAGAGGAACAAACCCTTCAAACCTAAAACCCAAAACCATTCATTCAACAAGAGCAAGGCACTTGTGAAAGCAAACAAGAATAAGTTTAAGACCAGCCATGTGGATAGGTCATCTGTAAGGTGTTATAGATGTAATGACCTATGGCATTTTGCCAGTGAATGCAAGAAGCCTAAAAAGAAGGATGAAGAGTTTCTAGAGCTTGAAGCTAAGTATGAGGCCCTTCTGAAAAAGCAGACACAAGGTAAGGCCTACATAGCTGAAGGGAAGTGTTGGGATGATTCTGATAGTGATGGAGAAGAGCAAGAATTTTGCAACTATGCCTTGATGGCCAATACCAAGGATGACGCATCTCATCAGACTCTCAGGTACCATTTCTCACTACCATAGACATGTCTGTTTCTGAGTACAAGTGCATGATTGAACAACTATCTGTTGAAATGTTTAATATTCATACTAGTATGACTGCTGCTAATGAGGAAATTGCTAAAATGTCTACTAGAAATGAATTGTTAATCAAAAAGAATGAGGAACTTGAGCTAACTACTATGCAAGTAGAAAACCTTAAGAAAGAAGTTGAATATCTGCAGAATGAGGTTCTATGTGCTAGTCAAATTGAAAAGGCTCTTAAGGATGAAATAGCTGAAAATGAATTCAAACTGAAAACCTTTAAGAACTCATCTGGTCTACTGCAATCCTATTGTGAGAAAATTCAAGCTAAACCCAAGGCTGCTATTGGACTTGACTATGGCACTCTTAAACAGAGGAAAGGCTATGCTGTCATTGAAGATGACATAGTTGTTCAGGAGGAAGTGCCTCTCATTTTGAAAAAGGCTGAGACTCCAATTTTTAAAAAAATCAACATTTGAAATTGATGAGGATGCCTTACTCATCAATCAAATGTTGAATGATGAGGATGAGGCACAATCCAGTGAACAACAAGCATCCTCTAAGAGTGAGAGTGTCAAGTCAAAAGCCAAGGAGCCAGTAGGTGATAGGCATAGACCTAAGAAGTTTGTTAAGTTTGTATCAGCTGGGAAGAATGAATCTGAGAAGAAATTCGCTAAGAAGAAAGAGAACAGAAATGGCAAGCTATGGATTAACAAAGATAACAACTATGCTTATATGCCTAATACCCCTAGGAAAACTTGTCAAAATTGTTTCAGTACCAATTATTTAACTCATGCATGTAAGAAACCTATTGGTAGTGTGTCCAAACCTTTCTATGATTATTCTGTGCCTTTAAGACATAGAGATGCTCCATTTTGTGATAAATTTGACTGTATGCCATGCAATATGAATGTTATGACTACTTGTTTCAATTTGAGAAGGCAATTCATTGATGGTTGTATCAGTCACAATGCTCACACACACTACACAAGGTCAATTTTTTCAAGTCCTCCTAGAGTTAGGAAGGTACCTCTGTCACCTAAGTCTGAAACCTCATGTTCTAAGACTTCTAACAGTGACAAGAAGACTAACACCAAGAAAGTTGATAAGCATGTTGTTTATGATAAAACTGTTTCTAAGTCACATGGACCCAAACTTGTTTGGGTACCAAAGGAGAAGTAATACCTTTGTGTTTGTAGGGCAAAGAAAGTGAAAAGAAGGTTATGTGGATTTTGGATAGTGGATGCTCAAATCACATGACTGGTGATATGGCCCTGCTATCACAGTATGAGGAGAAGGCTGGCCCAATGGTTGCTTTTGGAGATGACATCATAGGTAACAAATTGGGATATGGCAAGTTGAAAGTTGATAATGTCATCATTGAAGATGTAGCACTAGTAAAGGGACTCAAGCATAATCTGCTAAGTGTTGGTCAGTTTACTGATAGAGGATTCAAAGTGGATTTTGACAAAGATGAATATTTGATCACCCGCAAGAAGACTGGTGATTTTGCTCTATCTGGAGTAAGGAAAGGAAGCCTGTTTGTAGCCAATATGGACTCTACAACCAAGGACAAAATTTGTTGCTTCTACTCAAAAGCATCAAATGAAGATTGTTGGCTGTGGCACAAGAGGTTATCACACTTGAACTTCAAATCCATTAATTCTCTAGTCAAAAGAGAGTTAGTGAGAGGCATGCCCACACTTGAATTCTGTCAAGAAGGAGTGTGTGAGGCTTGTCAAAGAGGAAAGATGAAGAGATCAAGCCACAAGTCAAATACAGTGACATCGGTAACCAAGCCCCTGTAACTCATTCATATGGATTTGTTTGGGCCTATCAATATTATGTCACTAGGAAGAAAGAAGTATGCCTTGGTGATGGTTGATGACTTTACAAGGTATATATGGGTAGAATTTCTGGCATCAAAAGATGAGGCTCCACAAGTAATCATTGAGCACATAAAGAAAGTTGACAAGGAAGCAAAGGCCAACAATGCAAGTGTGATTGCATTGAGAAGTGATAATGGAACAGAGTTCAGAAATGCCATACTTGAAGCATTCTGCAAAGAGAATGGAATCTCACAGCAATTCTCAGCTCCAAGTACTCCACAACAAAATGGAGTTGTTGAGAGAAAGAATAGAACTCTAATTGAGGTTGTTAGAACAATGTTGCTTGATGCAAAGATGCCTACATGTTTTTGGGCTGAGGCTGTGAGCACTGCATGCTATATCCAGAACAGAATCCTCATCAACAAAAACACTGGATTATTGCCATGCAAGAGGAGCTGAATCAATTTAAAAGAAACAAAGTATGGGAACTTGTGCCTGCACCAAAAAATAGAACCATTGTTGGAACAAAATGGGTTCTGAAGAATAAGATGGATGAAGATGGTGTAATAGTAAGAAACAAAGCAAGGTTGGTTGCAAAAGGATACTCTCAACAGGAAAGCATTGATTATGATGAGACATTTGCCCCTGTTACTAGATTGGAAGCCATCAGAATATTCTTGGCATTTGCTGCTCATTCAAACTTTAAAGTTTATCAAATGGATGTCAAGAGTGCATTTCTGAATGGAGAGTTGGAAGAAGAAGTTTATGTGCAACAACCACCTGGCTTTGAGGATCCACATTTTCCAGAATTTGTCTACAGATTGCTTAAGGCATTGTATGGACTTAAGCAGGCTCCAAGGGCATGGTATGATACTTTATCATAATTTCTCCTTGAAAATCAATTCACTAGAGGCACATTGGACAAAACACTGTTTTACAAGAAGCATGGTGATGATATTATCCTAGTTCAGATTTATGTGGATGATATCATATTTGGCTCTACAAATGAGAAGCTGTGTGAGAAATTCTCTAAACTCATGCAGAGCAGATATGAGATGAGTATGATGGGAGGGTTGACATTCTTTCTTGGGTTGCAAGTCAGTCAAAGGAAGGATGGTATCTTTATCAGTCAAACCAAGTACATCAAGGATTTATTGAAGAAGTTTGACTTAGAAGACTGCTCACCTGCAAATGACCACTGCCACTAAATTGGATGAAGATGCTAAAGACAAGAAAGTAGATATCTCAGTCTACAGAGGCATGGTAGGTTCTCTACTCTACCTCACAGCAAGTAGGCCAGACATCATGTTTGCTACATGTCTGTGTGCAAGGTTTCAATCAAATCCAAAAGAATCACATTTGATTGCTATAAAAATGATCTTTAGATATCTGAAGGGCACTCCAAACTTAGGTTTATGGTATCCTAAGGACACAGGGTTCAATCTGGTTGGTTATTCTGATGCTGATTATACTGGATGCAGAGTGGATAGGAAAAGCACCTCAGGTAGCTGCCAGTTTCTTGGAAAAAGATTAGTCTCTTGGTATAGCAAAAAACAGCAATCTGTGTCAATTTCTACAGCTGAGGCTGAATACATAGCTGCTGGAAGTTGCTGTGCTCAAGTGCTTTGGATTAGAAACCAACTTAGAGATTATGGACTTGTGTTGGAAAGAATTCCAATCATGTGTGACAACATAAGTGCAATCTCTATAGTTGCCAATCCTGTCAATCATTCTAGAACAAAGCACATTGACATCAGATATCATTTCATTAGAGAACATGCAACTAATGGAATCATTGAGTTGCATTATGTCTCTACAGATAAACAACTAGCTGACATATTCACTAAGCCATTAGATGAAGCTACCTTCACAAGGTTGGTTTGTGAGATTGGAATGCTGATTTCTTCAGATTCTGGCTAAGTGAATATATCACCTAGATTGTTGTAGCAGTAAACACTTACTTTATCTAAATTCTCAATATTTTTGGAGTAAGTGTTGGCTGAAATATGATTTATAAATATTTCAAATCTGTTGCATATGTTGGAAAAACATATCCTGTCAACTTGAAATTTCTATGAAAGTTTGAGAATATCATTATTTAATTTGTTAGATTATTCTTTATAGAATATGTCAGGTGAATTTTAAAAAGATAGTGAAAATTGAATTTTTATGAGTGAAAAGAACATTTCGAACATTTCGATAAGTCAGACTTCTCGAATGATTCATTTATTTTAATGCTCGACTTCTCTAACAAGTCTATTCATGATACTCTTGAGTTCTCGAATAGAGTCTTTAGAGAAATCGAACAAAAAAAATGCTTGAGTTCTCGAATAGAGTATTTTAGTTCTCTAATGACTGAGTTCTCGAATACTATGTTTGAGTTCTCGAATCATTTGAAAAAGGCTGAATTCTCGCTGAATCTTAACTGTTTTGGATTTTTATTCAGAATTTTTAAATCACTCATAAAAACATATTTTACCTAATTTAGAATTTATTCTAAGTTAGATAACTACCAGCTGTGAGTTTTCAACCTGCTTGAGATATCGATCAAACCTTTCTTGACTTCTCGAATAGTTGTTTTCTACTTCTCGAATGCTTGACTTGTCGATACAAAACATATATACAATTTAGAGACTCACACACTTTCACTCAATCCTTTTATTCTAAATCCTCCATTAGGCTCTGCATTTTATCAAACAAGTAACAACATCCATTAAAAACCCATATACACAATTCCAAAACAACATACAATTACAATTTCACAAAATAAACTAGTATCGAAAAAGATGGAATAACTAGGCTCGACATTTCAACAAACAGCTAAAAGGCAACAAATCATTAACAAGTATTCAATTACACACACATACCTGAATCTTGAAATCAGGGACACCAAAAATTATACCACCGAGTTGAGCATCAAAACACCAAAAATGGACTCATTGAAACAAGTATTACCTGAAATCAAGAACAAACTCATCAATTTGTTCATAAAAATCGACCAATTTGTGGCCTCAAATCTCTAATTAGTAGTTAATTCAGCGTATATAGAGATAGAGAGAGTATACTGAGATGAGCGGAGTTGGACAACGGAGATGGACAACGGAGAGATGAGAGGGAGAGAAGAGAGTGTGAGAGATGAGAGCCGAGAGAGATTAGAGACAGCCGTGAGAGTGAGAGAGATATGAGATCTGTGAGCTTCTATATTTTGTTTTTATTTATTTTCTTTTGATTTAGATGAGAGCGGGCTTTTTAAGTTAATTGAAAATTTTAGCGGGCTTATTCTATTTTCAACAATAGTGGTAAAATTTTTAACATTTTTCCGGATGTCTAAGCCAACACCAATTCATGTGTTGGCATTGAGGACTAAAATGAATCTAAGGCAACATGAATGGCAACATCCTGTTATGATGTTGGCTTATAACAAATTTATTCAATTTTTAGCATCTAAGGCAACATTTAACGTGGCAACATCGATTTTCAGTGTTGGCAAAGACCATTTGTGGTGTAGTGTATGTAAGAACCCAGATTTTTGGGTAGAATTAAAACTTTTTATTATGTATTGATGTAAGAATGAACAGTGGTTACAACTACATCGTAATACTGGCTTTAAAGAATGAATAATGACAGGATATATATATTCCAAGGTTATATGGCCTGAAGGATGCTATTGGGTGATAACTTAGATTAGAATAATCTATCTCCTAGAAAGTTAAGATAAGATTCCCTAGAGAGAAATAGATACCCTCATGTCATCCAAATCAATATCTATTATAAAGCCCAGCGGTTCCGTAAAAAGGTTAAGGAACACTCGAGGGTGAACCAGGTTCATTTTCCTAATTATAGGAATTAAATAAAAATAAGTGATGAATAGTGATTTTGGTGGAATTTGGAATATTATTATAATAATGTTATACCCGGTATTCGGAACGGATTTCTGAGTTCGTATTAGTGATCCAGGAGGAAAATAAGTGTATGTAAAAGCTGTCGGATTCAGAAACAGAGCACTTTCATTTTCTCCGAGAATTCCCTGGACACTGCCAAACTTAAGGATTTATTTAAGGGATTTAAGGAATTTAAATTCGAGAAGTATTAAGAAAGATGAGGAATAGTATTATAAATATTAAGAAGGTTTTCGGTAAAACCCTAACTAGAAACGAATGAGTTATTCCCTCGAACGATCAACGAATTAAGCAATAAACGGACAAGGAATCAAGCAGAGGAGGCAAGATGCATGCATGTGTGCAAGTGACAAATATCTAGAAACCATATAGTTACTTAAGTAACCAATACTTAGTGAATCAACTAAGTACTTAGAAAACAAACCACTTGGTTAAGCCTTAACCATCCAATCTTCAAACTTGGCATGGTAAATCCTCATCCAACAATGCACACTTTGATAAAGGTGTTTTAAGATGAGATATTATCATAACCATTTCACTTTATCAATTATTCAAGAAAGCAACCAAGCCAAGAACACCATTTCTTCCTTTTCATTACATTCGGCAAATGCCTTAATTCCAAATCCAAAGTCCAACTTCCCACCATTGATTGATCTTGAAACTTTTATGGTGAGTCCTATATTTCATAAAACTAATCTCCTCAAAATCCTAGCTTCAATCTCCTTTGTTTCCATTTTCAAAAAAATCATTAAAGATGAGGGTGAATAGTGATTTTCAAGAACAAATTCTTGGATCTTGATTTTTTTGGATGATCTAAGCTTGGTTAAGGGTATACAAGGACTATACAAGGCTTAGCAAGGTCTCACACACATCATGGAAGGTATATATCACCAAAACCCTAGCTTGTAATTTGAGTTTTAATGGAGTTTTAGATGAGATTTGATGATGATGTTAGTATAAGCATGTTTACATGATCATGTAGTTGTTCTTAGTAGTTATTTAGTCATGATTCAAGTCCTTGATGATTTTGAGGTTAAGACCAGTGGTGCTAGGACTTGTGGATATGAGAATCATGTTTATGAGTTGTGTTGATGCCCGGTGTGGCTTGGTTTTAGTGTTACGATTAGTAGAACGTTCGATTTATAGCCGTCGTAATGCCCGATTTTCATTAACACGAAGAACTCGAACTGGACAGTAGCCATAACTCTCTGTTCTTGGCAAGATAATGAACCCTACTGCTAGATTTTTGAACATAGATCACTTTGGCGAAAGAATCGAAGCATTTCAATTTACGGTTTAGGAGTTATGATTAAATTCGTAAAAGTGGTTCGAAACCGTAAACGAAAGTTCGTAATTGAAATTGATTCCCTTAAATGTCGTTTAATCAGTGACGAATCTTATTAATTAAATATTAGAGGTAAAAAGGAAGGTGTGGGAGAAAACCACATGTCGAATGGATCGTTTTCCGATTTTATAAAAATGTTTGAATCGAGGTTAAACGTGAACGAACCCCTTAAAAGTATGACTTTGGTTATAACTTAGAAAACGGGCGATAGAACTCGAGGTATAATCTTGATTCGTAAACGACCGACCTTAGAACTTGTACGACTTAAGTATATACCAAGTGTAAGCATGATGACATGTCTTGATAACGAACGAATGTCGGATCGTATCGGTGATAAAAAGAGTTACACTAAAAGAGACGTAACGAGATAACTCGAAAACATGTTTCGATTTAAGTGGAGTTTATACTTAGCCTTTTAATAAGCGTTAAGTGGTTAATCTTAAATATTCTGATTGTTTATAGATTGTCGAGCTGACCCGGGACACATTACCCCTACCCGCACTCGATTCTCAGGCAAGTTTCCAATACTTGGAACTGTTGTTGTGATAATATATATATATGATGATTGTTGTATACATATGCCATAGCATGCATGTCTACTTTCAAGTTATATTGCAATACTTGTTCCCTGAACTGATATTGGCTTATAGACTAGATACGATATATCAGTATAAGCCGGATTTTTGGTTAAGACCCTTAGTGAAGGGCATGTGATATTCATTCTTTAAATGTAGACCGGGAGTCGGTATTTTGAGATATAGATATAGTCTTGGAAACCCGGAGGGATTCCAACGACAGATTAGTATTCCTTTTGAGGAATGTTATTATTACACATTAATTATATTTCCATAAAGTATTATTTACTTGGAAATCTTTCGAGAAATGTTATTTGAGTATTATCTCAGTCGAGAAATATTAAATGAATATTATTTCGAATATTCATTTAGAGTTTGATTATTTCATGAATATTATTTCAAGATTCATTTAGAATATCGTTTATTAAATGAATATTACTTTCGAATATTCATTTAAGGTTTTATCTATTCAATGAATATTACTTTAAGATATTTCTTTGAAATTCTAATTACTTAAGGAACATTATTTCAAATATTCCTTGAGAGTATTGATTACTAAATGAATATTAATTAGATATTCATTTAGAATAATATTTATTAAATGAATATTATTTGGATATTCATTTAAGTTTTTATTTACTTAATAATCATTATTTTAAATATTTATTTGAGTTTATCTATTTATCGAATATCATCTTGAATATTCATTTGATCTTTATTTATTTAATGAATATTACTTTCGAATATTCATTTAAGGTTTGATTTACTTAATGAATATTATTTTAAAATATTCATTGGAAGTTCTATTTACTCAAGGAATATTACTTCGAATATTCCATTAAAGTTTTTATTACTAAATGAATATTATTTGGATATTCATTTGGAATGTATTGATTGAATGAATATTATTTTCAAATATTCATTTAAGGTTTGGTTTATTCAGTAAATATTATTTTAAATATTTATTTAAGTTTATTTATTCAAGGAATATTATTTTAAATATTCATTTACGAAGAGACTTATTTAATAAATAATTCTATATATTCATTCGAGGATTACTTACGAGCAATATTATGATTTATTCATATTCCTTAATTATTATTGATTTAATAAACATTCTTGGAATGTTTAATAAAATTCCTTTGAATTCTTTTTATAATGATTTATATTATTCGAAGGCTATCCTTCACCTTCAGATATTATGTAAAATATTTCGGAGTCTTTTATGACTATTTTATCAAGGGGAGGTTCCCAAAACTTTAATTTCATTTAAATCTATCTTAAGGAAGATTTAAATACTCGCTCAACTTCCAAACGTATATAAGGGGACCTCACTTGAGCGATGTTATTTATTGGACTGCCCGGTCCTATACTTGCTAAAACTATCTTGTCACTCACATCTTGATTCTTTCAAGCATCGATATGAGTCTTTTGGTTACCTCCTCAACGCTCGAGGGGTATGATTGATGTAACAAGTTTATATCCATTAACAAGCATCAGCTTGGGAAATATTGGTGAATTTTCCTTTCCAATTAGATACGACTACTTTGTGGAGTCCTATCAACAAGTGTTACACTTGGGGAAAAAGGGGAACGAACTTTACGTTTCAGAGTCATGGATGATATTCGAACTAGGAGACGCGTAAGTGGCCGAGTGGCGCCGGTCCAGCAATAGCCCCACCGTTGGCTGAGGAGTTCCAGAGGGCGGTAGATAAGTAATTCCGTCGGAGCTACCTTCTACATGTAGAGAACGACTGATGAGATGCATGACATACGACTGATCATCGTAAACGTCAGGGCATCTGGCGCGGCAATGCTCCCGTATTAGTTCATCTTCTAAAAGTGAGAAATTTCTGCAACACTGTTGGTGTTGGCAAGGTGAAAAAGTGTTGAAACCGGAATTGCAATATTTTTCCTGCAAGTTCCTCTTTTATGATAATTGAGAATATCTTGCTTATCTTATGCATAGCAGATATTTATTCAAAACAAATATATTTTTTTGAGTTACCTTGTAACTTCATCTCATACCTTATATTGGTACTACATCGTTAATGCATGGCATATGGTTTCAAAGATATTTTGGACTGTTATATATTATCACTGTTCAATTATATTTCTGGTGGGCTATTGCTCACCCTTGCTTTATTTATTTATATCACAACAACAGCTAGATCAGATGGCCGCGCAAGGCGCACACAGCGTAAGCAGGTGTCAACCGTCAGAGGTTTACCGCTAAGGTCTTGGCTACCTTTGTTGAGGATGCAACTACTGGTAGGCTAGTTGTTAGCAATTGAGCCTCAAATGTATTTATATTATGGTATCTATTAATGGATGGCAAAGAGTATGTAATTGTACAATTGTAATTCTTTGGGTTGTAAGAACTCAAACTCGTGATTAATAATATTGTTGGATACTCTGATTTCATCTCTGGGACTATAACGGGTGTGTTTTATGTTGTTGTTTTGGGTCACAAGGTTGTAATTTAAATTATGTTGGTTTTGTGGATGGATATTGAGACCGTAACGACCAGATCCCTGACCCTGGATCTGGGGGTGTTACAGAAATGGTATCAGAGAGAGCGTTATATATCCCAGAGATGATGCGACGTTAAAACAGTAAATTCATTAAGATAATAAGAACTCTTGCCAAGTTCGTAGTCAGACTACATAATGTAGTATTGACATATAAAACCCTTATGGGAACTATTAAGTATCATGGTAGTAACTTAGCTCGTTCTTGTGCCGACTAGTAAGGCGACAGAACTTGAGGCATACGAGTAGCAGCATAATGATGCTTGTTTTGATGTTGAAGATCGGATGGTGGATTCGATAGAGTACCCTACTGAGGACCCGGAAGAGGTTCCAGCAGAGAGGGAGAATCCTGTTAGAGACAGGGAAGTTTACCTTGAGGAGATGAGGGCTGCAGCCAGAGAGATTGTAAGAATCTAGATATAGTGCTCAGAGAAGCGAGCTTAAAGAATTGAGATATTATTAAGAGAATTAAAGAGGCATATTGGATTCATAGCCGGACTACCGAATGAAGTGCCAGCAAGTAAGATGGATTTGAGGATTTACTCAAGATCGTATGTAAGGATAGATAAGAATCCTTGGAGACTTTCAGATTAATGAGAAAGGAATTAGAATGATGCATGATTATCAAAGACATTGATATAGGACGGGGAGCAGAGTCCCTAGGAACAGTTAAGACATAGGTGGCAAGTGCCATATATTCAGATAAATGGATTAGTGTGAATCTTATTAATGATAATTCGCCATGAGAAGGCGGATTTCCTAGGTTATAATTTATAAAGTCAAATTGAGATTGTTAAGGTGATTTTATTCAGGGAAATGCCCAACTTATAATGGATCAACTTAGAAAGAAAAGACATTGGGAGGTGATGGCCTGAACAGATAAAGTATATGAGGAAATAGTAAGCGAGACAATGATCTCAGAACCTACAAGAGGAGAAGACCAGTGAGTCTATGATAAATTAGTAATAAGGCTATCATTAGGAACCAATTATAAGTTCAGATCAATTCAGTGAAATGATGAACCAGAAACATTAGATGCATGTGATTCAGAAGAATATTAAATTCTTTCTTTTCCTCGAATGGATTATGGTAGTTACCTTAAGCTTATTCTGACACTGAATCATAAATAGATTAGGCAAGGCGAGCAGTGGTTGAGATGTAATTGAGAATGCTTTTAGATGCAACCTGAAAGAACAGGTGTAGGACATGTTCTCGAAATAAGAATTTTGGCAAAATGAAGTCCAGCAATAGGACACATGATCAATAAGAGTAGTGTTGGTCGGCCCTACCAAGTTAAAGATAGTTTCAAATGGAGATTGGCCAACCACACTGGCAAAGGTGAGAAATTTCATAAAATTCACAAGTTATTACCAAAGATTTGCTCAGGACTTTACAGAAAGTGTAGTCCCGTAACCCGACTTATTGTAAGGATAAAAGTTTGAATGGACAAGATAAACGTGAGAAGATCTTCCTGGAGCTAAAGGTAAAGTTGGTGATGACCAGGGTTGGCATTGCCTAATGGAAGAAGGAAACTTTGGGAGATATTATGATGCAACTCATACAGGTATAGGTCTGCGCTTATGCAGCACGACGGCGTAATTTCGAATACATTTAGACAGCACAGTTCATCGGATTCGGATGGCCTTGGTAGTGCCAATGTTGAGGAACGACTAACCCCGACGGTAGTGTTCCTTCTGAGACTAGTTGTTAAGAAGACTGGTATTTGGTAGTATCGACTAATAGGACGAATATGTATCGGGAAGATGTGGCATGTTACTAGTGAGTGAATAGATTAACTGAAGTTTCCCTAATCCTGGAAAGGAATTGGACAAAATTTGGCAAACCTTGTCTTTCGGATTATATGAATACATCACTGAGGAGTCGATTGAGACTTATATGGAGTGAAGTTTTTGAAAAGATCAAAAGGTATCAAAGTAGAAGGCACTATGCCAGCAATTGCTAGAAAAGTAATGCTATTAGCCGACCCCTAAACTCACATATTTTAGCATGGCCAGTTGGGGCCAAGTCACTAAAGATTATCGAGTGACTGAACCAGCAAGGTAAGGATAAAGCGGGGTGCTTCTAATCAAGCGCCAACCGCAAGGACTTTTGATATAAAACGAATTGAGATACATGATAATGGATTTTATAAATACCATGGATGTGTTAGGAACGAGGATGGTGACCAGTAAAGGTTAAGAGGATTGTCAGAGATGGTGCAGTATGATGCAAAAAATGTTATCTGAAACTTAGTGTCCTCAAGAGGAGCATTAGGCATTAAGAGATTCACGTTGAACACGACCAATATCTTCCAGAACATCCTTGCTACCATTACCAAGTTCTGTAAGAAAGAGCAGATAGACATGTGTTGTCTTTTGGAAGGTCATATAGACTAACATTCGTTTGAAAGAAGAGGTTAGCATTAGTCTACTTATAGACTATCAAGATGAGAATGATTAAAAGAGACCCTTATTAAGGACATATGATTGAATTGCCAAGTACAAGATGTAAATATTCCTTGAAAATAGAATTGAGGATAGAATGTCCATAAGATTAAGACGAAACCTGGGGGATGCATATAGGATAGCATCACCCCTAATAAAGACATTGTGAAATCAGACGATTTAAGTTGAATCGACCAAGGTATCAATAACCTGTAAGGATTTGTTGAGAGGAGCCTCGAAAAATGCATAGGCCGAATTGTTATAGGATTAATTATTGATATTTTGATGTACCCTGTACCCGGGAAATACAGGAGGAATGATAAGGATGACCTAAGAAAACCTTATAAGAAAAAGGCAATATATTCTGAACTTCAAAATGGAAGTTTGGTGAGGAATGTAGATAAATAATAAGGCTAGATGAAGCATGTGTGAAACCATGAGAAAGTAAGGATTGAACCAATAAAGGTTGAGATTATCCTAGAACTAAGAATAGAAATATCCTAAGTATGACTAGCAGTAACAGTAGTGAAGATCACACAGAAAGGTGGAAGCAATAACTTATAGAAAAGACTGGAATATGTTTTCTCCCATTCAGCAGAGTTCAAGGGAGAATGCTTTCACCCTGAGTTGGAATAGATCCAGAAAACATTGGTCTTAAGAAATTATTATTAGGAAAGGCCAATGAGGTGGCCGACACTTTAAGTAGTGAGGAGTAATTATGAATGCTCATACCAAAGAAACGGATTGGTATTGAGAAGGACTTTGAAGGTCAGAATGTGGTAGAGGAATTTACATTCCCTCTAATGATTGTGCAAGAATCAACCATAAGAGTAGTTTAAGTAAAGATTCGATTCCTGATGTCGTCTTAAGCATATTACCTGCGTTAGGAGGTCCTATGTTGAGGTAAACCAGGACCTGGTACGAAATTGACTAAGTAAACCGTTAGCTTCCAGTCTTCTACTGAAGATATATGATTGATAATTTCGTCAACTTGGCATAGCTACGATGCTTGAAGCTCTTCTGCAATTTTATCTGCTTCATGTAATATCTACATCAAGTTCAGGAAGTATTCCTTATGGATAAGGAATAGTGATGATTTTGTCTTCCTAGAGGATCTTAATCTGACAATTATGAAACCTGTAGGATTAGCTATTAAAGCACTATGTAAAGGACAAACGAGGTGATTCAACCATGGACTACATTAATGTGGTGGTGATTCTTCTGAGAAATTAAGTGTTAACGACTGCGGAAATGTCGAATTGAATCTAAGTTAGAGAAATCGTCCAGGTCAATTTCGGATGGTTTAATTTTGGAGACGACGGGATATTTGTAATAAATGATCCGGCTATGATGGTTCATAGAATGATTATAGTAGAAATGAAGACAAGTGGCTGATAGAGATGGAAATAGAGTTGAAAATCAATAAGAGAGTCAGATAGGACTCATGAGAAGCTCCAGTAATGAAGTGAGAAAAGTATGGAATTGACAGGGCAAGGGTATTGGCCAAAACAGAAAGTTGGAATTAGGAGCATGAATGACATACAAATTGACTCCTTTTAAGTTTGGAAAATCCGAGGAAATATGGAATAGTTTGATTGAGTAATAAAAGAGACTCATGGAATGAGAAAGTGAAATCTAGATGGTTGAACAAAGGAAAGTTTGACCACAAACGTGCCACGTATATTGAATAAAGGTAACACGCGTTCCCCTAATAAGGTGACGGTGGAGTACAATAACAGAAGTGAATTAGAACTAGATGATAAGGTAGATGTGATTGATAAAGAAAAGAATGGGAAATAATTATGGAATGTGAAGCAAGAAATGTTACGAATGGATTGATGAATGGGTTCTTCCTAACGAGCACTCGGATTGACAACCTGATAGTGTTAGAATTATAAGTATGAAAGAGCCAGTGTCGGGGCGTGAAATGTGAGTAATAATAATGTCAAGCGGGAAATCCAAGATTTAACCTGAGAAGTTGAAGGATTTTCCAAAAAGTAAGTGGTGCTAATATCAAACAAGAGTATAGGTCCATAGAATGATGGACAGAATAGCAGGGACATGTGATATGTGAGATTACAATAAAGTAGTATTTGATACGAATACGATTACTTTCTTCCCTAATAAACCTCTATAGTTCAGAGGTAAAATCTGAGTATGATATTTTGACAATCATGAAAACTTTCATATATGATTCTTTGAAATTCGTTCTTTTCTTCTCCCTTATTTATCTTCTTCTAAATTGAGAAGAACAACCCTTTAAGGAGGGGAGGTAATACTACGTGACTCTCTGTCTGTGTGATAGGAGTCTAAGTGGAATGCCATTAATTGTTTAATTGCTTGTCAAGTACTAAAGGCTGGCCCCCTTCTGTACTAGCTATGCAATATAACAAATGTTCATTGATCATAGTGATCTCTCAACAAATTCCTCTAATTCTATATATTGATCAAGATTGCGAAGATTAAAAGCGATCCAGAACGTAGTACGAGTAAGGTTATCTCCAAATTCGTAGCACGTTAGTGATACCGAAGTCACTGCACGTACCAATAAGGTTAATAGTATAATATCGGACAAGAGCGTATACCGGATAATGTGTTGTGCGAAAGTATCAAAGAATTAGTAGAACGGATAAAGGGTGTATTGCAACACCAGTACGATGTGCTTTGAAAAGATTGGAATGTGTAAGGATCGACCAGAGAATTGGGAAGCGAAATAACCAACAAGTACCCAATTGTCTTCCACCTGATTCCGGGACGGAATCCTTTTAAGGAGGGGAGACTGTAAGAACCCAGATTTTTGGGTAGAATTAAAACTTTTTATTATGTATTGATGTAAGAATGAACAGTGGTTACAACTACATCGTAATACTGGCTTTAAAGAATGAATAATGACAGGATATATATATTCCAAGGTTATATGGCCTGAAGGATGCTATTGGGTGATAACTTAGATTAGAATAATCTATCTCCTAGAAAGTTAAGATAAGATTCCCTAGAGAGAAATAGATACCCTCATGTCATCCAAATCAATATCTATTATAAAGCCCAGCGGTTCCGTAAAAAGGTTAAGGAACACTCGAGGGTGAACCAGGTTCATTTTCCTAATTATAGGAATTAAATAAAAATAAGTGATGAATAGTGATTTTGGTGGAATTTGGAATATTATTATAATAATGTTATACCCGGTATTCGGAACGGATTTCTGAGTTCGTATTAGTGATCCAGGAGGAAAATAAGTGTATGTAAAAGCTGTCGGATTCAGAAACAGAGCACTTTCATTTTCTCCGAGAATTCCCTGGACACTGCCAAACTTAAGGATTTATTTAAGGGATTTAAGGAATTTAAATTCGAGAAGTATTAAGAAAGATGAGGAATAGTATTATAAATATTAAGAAGGTTTTCGGTAAAACCCTAACTAGAAACGAATGAGTTATTCCCTCGAACGATCAACGAATTAAGCAATAAACGGACAAGGAATCAAGCAGAGGAGGCAAGATGCATGCATGTGTGCAAGTGACAAATATCTAGAAACCATATAGTTACTTAAGTAACCAATACTTAGTGAATCAACTAAGTACTTAGAAAACAAACCACTTGGTTAAGCCTTAACCATCCAATCTTCAACACTTGGCATGGTAAATCCTCATCCAACAATGCACACTTTGATAAAGGTGTTTTAAGATGAGATATTATCATAACCATTTCACTTTATCAATTATTCAAGAAAGCAACCAAGCCAAGAACACCATTTCTTCCTTTTCATTACATTCGGCAAATGCCTTAATTCCAAATCCAAAGTCCAACTTCCCACCATTGATTGATCTTGAAACTTTTATGGTGAGTCCTATATTTCATAAAACTAATCTCCTCAAAATCCTAGCTTCAATCTCCTTTGTTTCCATTTTCAAAAAAATCATTAAAGATGAGGGTGAATAGTGATTTTCAAGAACAAATTCTTGGATCTTGATTTTTTTGGATGATCTAAGCTTGGTTAAGGGTATACAAGGACTATACAAGGCTTAGCAAGGTCTCACACACATCATGGAAGGTATATATCACCAAAACCCTAGCTTGTAATTTGAGTTTTAATGGAGTTTTAGATGAGATTTGATGATGATGTTAGTATAAGCATGTTTACATGATCATGTAGTTGTTCTTAGTAGTTATTTAGTCATGATTCAAGTCCTTGATGATTTTGAGGTTAAGACCAGTGGTGCTAGGACTTGTGGATATGAGAATCATGTTTATGAGTTGTGTTGATGCCCGGTGTGGCTTGGTTTTAGTGTTACGATTAGTAGAACGTTCGATTTATAGCCGTCGTAATGCCCGATTTTCATTAACACGAAGAACTCGAACTGGACAGTAGCCATAACTCTCTGTTCTTGGCAAGATAATGAACCCTACTGCTAGATTTTTGAACATAGATCACTTTGGCGAAAGAATCGAAGCATTTCAATTTACGGTTTAGGAGTTATGATTAAATTCGTAAAAGTGGTTCGAAACCGTAAACGAAAGTTCGTAATTGAAATTGATTCCTTTAAATGTCGTTTAATCAGTGACGAATCTTATTAATTAAATATTAGAGGTAAAAAGGAAGGTGTGGGAGAAAACCACATGTCGAATGGATCGTTTTCCGATTTTATAAAAATGTTTGAATCGAGGTTAAACGTGAACGAACCCCTTAAAAGTATGACTTTGGTTATAACTTAGAAAACGGGCGATAGAACTCGAGGTATAATCTTGATTCGTAAACGACCGACCTTAGAACTTGTACGACTTAAGTATATACCAAGTGTAAGCATGATGACATGTCTTGATAACGAACGAATGTCGGATCGTATCGGTGATAAAAAGAGTTACACTAAAAGAGACGTAACGAGATAACTCGAAAACATGTTTCGATTTAAGTGGAGTTTATACTTAGCCTTTTAATAAGCGTTAAGTGGTTAATCTTAAATATTCTGATTGTTTATAGATTGTCGAGCTGACCCGGGACACATTACCCCTACCCGCACTCGATTCTCAGGCAAGTTTCCAATACTTGGAACTGTTGTTGTGATAATATATATATATGATGATTGTTGTATACATATGTCATAGCATGCATGTCTACTTTCAAGTTATATTGCAATACTTGTTCCCTGAACTGATATTGGCTTATAGACTAGATACGATATATCAGTATAAGCCGGATTTTTGGTTAAGACCCTTAGTGAAGGGCATGTGATATTCATTCTTTAAATGTAGACCGGGAGTCGGTATTTTGAGATATAGATATAGTCTTGGAAACCCGGAGGGATTCCAACGACAGATTAGTATTCCTTTTGAGGAATGTTATTATTACACATTAATTATATTTCCATAAAGTATTATTTACTTGGAAATCTTTCGAGAAATGTTATTTGAGTATTATCTCAGTCGAGAAATATTAAATGAATATTATTTCGAATATTCATTTAGAGTTTGATTATTTCATGAATATTATTTCAAGATTCATTTAGAATATCGTTTATTAAATGAATATTACTTTCGAATATTCATTTAAGGTTTTATCTATTCAATGAATATTACTTTAAGATATTTCTTTGAAATTCTAATTACTTAAGGAACATTATTTCAAATATTCCTTGAGAGTATTGATTACTAAATGAATATTAATTAGATATTCATTTAGAATAATATTTATTAAATGAATATTATTTGGATATTCATTTAAGTTTTTATTTACTTAATAATCATTATTTTAAATATTTATTTGAGTTTATCTATTTATCGAATATCATCTTGAATATTCATTTGATCTTTATTTATTTAATGAATATTACTTTCGAATATTCATTTAAGGTTTGATTTACTTAATGAATATTATTTTAAAATATTCATTGGAAGTTCTATTTACTCAAGGAATATTACTTCGAATATTCCATTAAAGTTTTGATTACTAAATGAATATTATTTGGATATTCATTTGGAATGTATTGATTGAATGAATATTATTTTCAAATATTCATTTAAGGTTTGGTTTATTCAGTAAATATTATTTTAAATATTTATTTAAGTTTATTTATTCAAGGAATATTATTTTAAATATTCATTTACGAAGAGACTTATTTAATAAATAATTCTATATATTCATTCGAGGATTACTTACGAGCAATATTATGATTTATTCATATTCCTTAATTATTATTGATTTAATAAACATTCTTGGAATGTTTAATAAAATTCCTTTGAATTCTTTTTATAATGATTTATATTATTCGAAGGCTATCCTTCACCTTCAGATATTATGTAAAATATTTCGGAGTCTTTTATGACTATTTTATCAAGGGGAGGTTCCCAAAACTTTAATTTCATTTAAATCTATCTTAAGGAAGATTTAAATACTCGCTCAACTTCCAAACGTATATAAGGGGACCTCACTTGAGCGATGTTATTTATTGGACTGCCCGGTCCTATACTTGCTAAAACTATCTTGTCACTCACATCTTGATTCTTTCAAGCATCGATATGAGTCTTTTGGTTACCTCCTCAACGCTCGAGGGGTATGATTGATGTAACAAGTTTATATCCATTAACAAGCATCAGCTTGGGAAATATTGGTGAATTTTCCTTTCCAATTAGATACGACTACTTTGTGGAGTCCTATCAACAAGTGTTACACTTGGGGAAAAAGGGGAACGAACTTTACGTTTCAGAGTCATGGATGATATTCGAACTAGGAGACGCGTAAGTGGCCGAGTGGCGCCGGTCCAGCAATAGCCCCACCGTTGGCTGAGGAGTTCCAGAGGGCGGTAGATAAGTAATTCCGTCGGAGCTACCTTCTACATGTAGAGAACGACTGATGAGATGCATGACATACGACTGATCATCGTAAACGTCAGGGCATCTGGCGCGGCAATGCTCCCGTATTAGTTCATCTTCTAAAAGTGAGAAATTTCTGCAACACTGTTGGTGTTGGCAAGGTGAAAAAGTGTTGAAACCGGAATTGCAATATTTTTCCTGCAAGTTCCTCTTTTATGATAATTGAGAATATCTTGCTTATCTTATGCATAGCAGATATTTATTCAAAACAAATATATTTTTTTGAGTTACCTTGTAACTTCATCTCATACCTTATATTGGTACTACATCGTTAATGCATGGCATATGGTTTCAAAGATATTTTGGACTGTTATATATTATCACTGTTCAATTATATTTCTGGTGGGCTATTGCTCACCCTTGCTTTATTTATTTATATCACAACAACAGCTAGATCAGATGGCCGCGCAAGGCGCACACAGCGTAAGCAGGTGTCAACCGTCAGAGGTTTACCGCTAAGGTCTTGGCTACCTTTGTTGAGGATGCAACTACTGGTAGGCTAGTTGTTAGCAATTGAGCCTCAAATGTATTTATATTATGGTATCTATTAATGGATGGCAAAGAGTATGTAATTGTACAATTGTAATTCTTTGGGTTGTAAGAACTCAAACTCGTGATTAATAATATTGTTGGATACTCTGATTTCATCTCTGGGACTATAACGGGTGTGTTTTATGTTGTTGTTTTGGGTCACAAGGTTGTAATTTAAATTATGTTGGTTTTGTGGATGGATATTGAGACCGTAACGACCAGATCCCTGACCCTGGATCTGGGGGTGTTACAGTGTATCTAATCGACAATTCAAGTACTTCATACTTATACAATTATACATTTATTCAATTCATTTCATTCGATTTCTCAAGCATCTAAAACACCAAAACCCCTGTAAACCCTAATCTCAAAAGCTAAATTTCTTCTTCAACCTTCGTTCTCTTCTCTCTAATCTCTGTATCAATGGCAACTGTGAAATCAACACCAACTTCATTGTTATCTCAAGTGATGTCGAAGCTCCAAATACAAACTTCAAATGTTTTGTTCGATGGATGTCTGAGTCATACATCAAGGATGTACTCTCCGCCAACCCAACTCTGTAACTAGACCTATTGGAACAGTTTTGGAGAACAGCTACTGTGGAAGTTGTGGCCCTAGAAAGCGCAATAAAATCATACATAGTCTACTGCAAGATTCACGACAAGGAATTCACAATCACCACTGAAGACATGAATCAAGCACTGGGCTTACAACAGGAGGTGTATGATGACCAAGCCACAAATGGTGATTTGGAGGACTTCTTTGATTTTATCAACTACTCAGATGAAATCAAACTTGGGCACTTGAATTGGAAATTCTTGAGGAAGGAATGGAGTTATGTCTTTGCCACCATTATTCAAATCTTCACAGCTAGGAAGTCAAGCTTTGATCAGATTAGTGCACCTGCTCAGCAAATAGGATATGCCTTAGCTTATGGGAAAAAGATCAATGTTGGTCAACTGATTATGCAGGAACTGTATAGGAGACTTGGTAAGAACTCAACCAAGAGAGGTACTGACATCTTCTTCCCTCGCTTTATTCAATCTGTACTTAATTTTAAAAATGATAAATTGATTGAATTACCTGGGATAGATAGAAATAGAATAGGCTATCCTAAATCCATGACCAAACTCATTTTTGGTAATTTGGAGACTAGGAATGATGTGGATGTAAGACTTAACATAACTCCCCATATGGAGGGTTTGTTTAGGACTTACCCCCATAACATGCCAACATTTGATTCCAAATCTCAGTTAGCTAAGCCTAAGCAAGTAGTACAAGATTCTAACCCAGGGCTTGCTAACCAACCCTCTCAACCAAACACTCTACCACACAGTGAGCCAACTGCATCATCCTCTCAAAAAGGGTGATGTTAGTAAAAAGAAGAGAAAGGAGATAGTGTCTGCACCCTTGAACATATTATCTGAAGCAGCATTAGCTGTAGAACTAGGTTTAGAAAGTGAGGAACCTGAGTCACCCTTGACAATGCCAAAGAAGAAGAAATCTAAAACCACCTCTTCACCCTTGGAGTGATAAGGCTAGCACAACACTGAGTGGAGAGCACATCACACTTGAAACTCCGTCTATTTCTCAGGGGGAGTTGCCAAAATCCAATCTACAAGACACTCTTCTTTCAGAATCTCACACTCAAATTTCTTTGGAGCCTGCAACTCAATTAATTGAGGAGCAAGGCATTGATCACCAAGAATTCTTTTCTCTTGGTGAGCCAATGGACTCAAGTGACTTAGTGCATGACACTTTGCTCACCACCCAGAAACCACATTCAGATGGTGAAGGAATGCTAGCTGGGGCATATCCTGATGACACCATCACAAACATAGAGGATTCAATAGTTTTTACTAGAGACTCTATGCCTGTGTCAACTACTGTTGTAACTCATCCCACTCCTGTGGAGACAACAGTAGTAGAGTCAATCCATCCGGTTGCAGAAGTTGCATCTGTAACTGAGGAGTCTAGCTTGCCTAGCTCTAGCACTAACATGGCTCAGGCCACCTTGTCACAATGGCTGAGGCCTGTGCAACATGACAGTGCCTCAGGATCATCAACTGTTCCACCACTATTGACGGATGAAGCACTTCATTGCTTAAATGTGGAACAGCTTGATAAGATCTCTAAAATAGCTCAACATCTCCTCACAGCAAATCTACCAAATGCCAACTATGAAGCTATTTTGCTCTGTCACAAAGAAGATGTTGAAAATCAACAAGAGAAAATAGCAGATGAAGCTAAGAGAGATGGAAATATAGATGCATGGATGAGCACCACCAAAGAATGCACCCTAGTTGAGGCTCTGCAGTACTTGAGAGAAGAATATATAACTACTCTTGGCTCAAATGCTCGAACTCTCTCAGCTACTGATGTCTATGAAGCCATGAATGAATCCTACAAGGGAAGTCTAAAAGCTATTCACTATCTTGGAAAAGGAATGAAAACTGAACTTGCCAATATCTGCAGAGATACAACCAAGGAAGTGAGTGAGCTCAAAAGTAAATTCACAACTGAATTCCCTCTCCTGGCATCTACACTCATAGAGATAAAGGAATGTAAAAAGACTTGCACCTCTGTGGACCATGAGCTACCTTCCTTGAAAGACAGCCTCACAAAGCTCACAAGTGAAATGGCCACTCTATCATCTTAAACTCAGGTTGCCAATGCCCTACTCAAGGTTATGTGGCAGAATCGATATGGTGACAAAGTAATCTCTGAGGTACCTGTGCACAACATGAGCAAGTATGAAGTGGAAAGGCTCCAGAAACAATCACTCTCCTCTTTCAGAGCTGAACATCTCAAGGAATCAGTGGAGAAATTGAAAAAAGGAGTGTTTGACCTAAAAGTCTTCAATGCTGAGCTGAAAGAATCTGTCAATCTTCTGAATGAAAAGTTGGACACTCAAGCTACTGCTCATGCTGAGGTTCTTCTCAATCAACAACAGATGCTTTCTGCAATGATGAAGCACATGGGCCTCCCTCTACCTGAAGAATCTTCAACCCCAAAGGTCACTCCTACAGCCTCTGTGCCTGACAACAAGCCTAAGGGGGAGAAGAGGACATCAAGGAACTCAAATCCAAAGGGGGAGAAACCTCAAGCAAAAGGCATCAAGATAAATGAGGGTGGTCATCAAAGGGCTTCAAAATCTATACCTCATGTCTCAAGCAAAGGCAAATCTAAGGTTGATGAACCCCCATCCTCTCTGCCAGTGGTCACTCTACCACCTGTGCACATCACTACTCCAAGTGGCCAAAAGCAAACTGTCACTACTACAGTAGTGGCAGGCTCCATGCCAAGTGATCTAGTCCAAGCTTCCAGATATGAAGATGATCCAGTGGAGATTAATGTGATTACAGAGGCCAAGCTGATAGAAGTAGCAAATTCAGATATTTATCATGATGCTGCATTCTTGAAGTTTCTACAAGCCTCAAAGGCAAAGGTTGGAGGAGATACTTTGCTATATAGAAGAAGCCTTAAAGATTAAATCAAATATCTAACAGTTATTCCAAGAAAGCTAAATCAAATCTTTCTCAAGGAAATTATGATGGTGACTAATGGCAAGATATGGCACCTATCTATTGACATCTTGAAAGCCCTAACATTCACTGAGATTGATGCTATCTTGGAACTAATTGAGCAGAAAGGGGAGAATAACAAGAGTTTGTACACTGAACTAAGAAATGGTCAACAAGCTAGACTTCCTGAAGTATGCATCAAACCAAGAACCATCTTCTATCAGTCTGGTACTAAAATCTAAGATGTTAATCAGTTGGTTATCCCCAGTGATCTCACCCCTCGAAATCATAGACTCATCATTGCTGTCACTGATCAGCTACAAAAGAAGGATGAAGTCAGAACTGCTAAAGAGTTGGACGCACTACACATCCTCAGAACATTCATTGCAACTGGTGTAATTCCAGAAATGGCTCAACCTAGGAGAAATAAGGATGATGAAGATGAAGACATAAGTGATGGGAGGAGAAGACATCACAGGAGTGATAAGGGTGATAAGGATGAGAAGAAGAAAAAGGACAACAAAGACAAGAAAGATGGTGATGACCAAGGCAAAGTCTATGAGAGGAAGATTGGAAAATAACAAGCCTTAGGCATTGCTAGCAGTAAACTCACCACAACACAAGACTCTGAGTCTAGGGTGAATACTGTTAGTAATGACCTACCAAAATCTGATTCAATGGCTTCTACAACTGTTTTGCAACCTCAAGAAGAGAAGAGGATTCAAATCAAGAAACCAGGTGTATGTTTTCATAAGCAAACTGCTAATGGAGTACTACAATGGTCTACAAGCAAGGGTCATAAGTTTCTGCCTAGCAATCAAGTAAAGAGAATTAAATTCAAGCATGCTGCAAGAAGGGTAAAGTTATCTAAATCAAAGGCACTAACAATCACTCCAGGATTAAACATACCACCTCTAGATGAAAACTATGATGAAGACCAACTGCAGTTCCTATGGGCTCAAAGAATCTATCATGTTGCCATTGTTGATGATTTTCTTGATATTAAATATACTGATGGAAGACAGAAGAAATTCAGACAAGGGACATGTCAGCACTGGGGCAGGCTATATGATATAGAAAGGATAATTGCAATGTTGGACTCTGAAGACGGAGTGGAAAGGGTATAGAAGCTGGAGTTAATTGACTTTGTCAAAATGAAGAGAGATCACCAGGCAGAACAGAAAAAGAACAGTGAAGAGCTACTAAAGAAAAGGGAGGAGGAGTTTGCTGCAATGGAAGCTAAGGCTGATGAATTGAGAGCTATGGGTCTGTGTAGAGTCAAGTTTAATCCTTACATCATTGAATACAAGAAATATGGTAGAAATGTAAAGATTAGAATGGACTACATCAGTTCCTATTCTGAGAAACAGCTGAATGAAGTACTCAAGGATTTGTCAGGCTCCCCTCTAATTGAAGAACTCACTGCAATGGAAGACATTATTCTTGCTATGGAATAAAATTCAAAGAATAAAGCTAAAGAAGCTGAAGAAAAGATAAAAAATGAGAATCTGCAAGCCAAAGCTCAAGAGATGAATCCAAAAGGATATGGCTAGTAGTTCCTCATAACTTGTAAGAATACTTCTATGTATTTTCTTCAATCAATTTACATACCTGTACTTTTCAAGTTCTATCTTTATGTATGTTAGGCTTGTTATCAGACATGAAATTGTGACTAAGGGTCTTACTCACAATTTGGGGGTGATTGGTAGTCACAGAGGCATGCATGTTTACATCTAATAACAAGCCTAATTGTTTGTAATGCTTTGCATTACTTACATGACCTCTTAACTGAGGGAACCTCTAGTTGTAGAGTTTCTATTTGTTCTGTACTTGTAATAGGCATCAAATCCTAGTTGTGTAACTGTACTTATAAAGTCAAGAATAATGCTTGAAAGAAGTTCCAAGGTTCATGCCTCAAGCAAGAAGATAAAGACTGTCAAATAATCATAGTTGGGATTTGAAGAAATGAAGAATTTGCCTAAGTACCAATTCGAGAAGTACTTTTGTTTATTCGAGAAGTTTAGCGTTCGAGAAGTCAGAGATTCGATATCTAAGAAGACACTATTCGATATCTCTGAATGAACTGTTTGATATCTCTGAATGTCGATATCTCAGAGATTCGACATGTCTAAATACTCTATTCGAGAACTCAAGAAGTCAACAAGTCAAAGTGGTATTCGAGTTCTCAAGGAGTCAACAAGTCAAAGTTCCATTCGATATCTCAAGGACTCAGAAAAGCTATTCGATATCTCAGGGATTCGACAAGTCAAGTGTTCTATTCGACAACTCAAGGAACCCTGGAGAAAAGTGTTATTCGAGAAGTGATTCGATATGTCAATCATACAATATTCGAGAACTCAGAGTTATCTAATCCTAGTTCTCGAATCAATCACTTAGCCACTTCTCGAATACATTCTTGGAGACAAAATACTGAAGAAATTGTACAAGTCAGAAACCTGCAACAAGCCAATGCACTTTATGGACCACAATCTGTAACGTGCTCTGGAAAGCCTACAAGGAAGCTTGGAGAGATATAAAAGAGACAAAGAGCTAAAGAAGTGGATCTGAACAGAACTTTGCAAAGTCAAATCTGTAGCCGTTTGGATGCTTACTCAAAAAGGATAGACATACAAGAAAGTAATTTATCCTGTAACCTTATTTGTAGTAGTTGAGTTGTATTCATGTTCTATAAGAATACAATCTCACTTCTTTAGTTAATTAAGTTTTTCATACACTGTAAGACATATCTCTCTGAGAAAAACGAAGCTGAGAATACTTCCATTTGTATTTACAGATTGTAGCAACCTTTATCTAATAATATATTAGATTAAAGTGATATTGTGTCTTGTGTTGTTCTTTATCCGCACCTACACATTTGCACACACAAATACTTATCTTGCTACACAGATTCAAGAACAAGAAAAGTTAAAGAATCCGTTCACCCCCCCTCTGTATTCTTTTGCTGTATTCAATACTCAGCATGGAGTTAAAACTCTTTTTACATAAGTTCAATCTCTATATTATCCTATTTTTACTATTATTTTAATTTATGAGTAAAAATAGTAATGACAATTATTAGTTTCAAATTTTGAAATTTTACTTTTCAAAATATGGTACGTAATTATATACACTAATTTCAAAATTTTATTCCACGCTCTTATTTTAAATGAGTTAGTTTATTTTTGTTGTGAATTGAATCATTAACCTCGTCCAAACAATTCATCCTTCTGATCATTGTATTACATATATTTTTGGTTTTTAGTTAAATTTTTTTAGATAAGTTCGACCTCATATTTATTCTATTTTTAGTGCTACTTTAATTTTTGATCAAAAAATAATGGTGATTCACATTACTTTTAAAATATTGTATTTTAGTTTACAAAACATGGTACATGATTATATATACAACTAATTTAAAATTTTGATAATAATATCACGCAATGTAAATTGGTTTATTTTCAATTAATTAAACATTTCTTACATATAATATTAACTATAATATAATTTATATTTTACATAACAATCTATACTATATTATAAAAGACGAAACATTAAAAGTTTTGGTACGGTATGGTACAGTACAGTACTTACCTTATTTAATTATACTATATTATAAAAGACGAAACATTACGGTACAGTACAGTACTTACCTTATTTAATTATTTTAATTTATTACCCTTAATTATTTTACTTAATTATTAAAAAACAAAGCAAAATCGTTTCTTAAACTATTACACGCAACTCTTTCCAACACTTCTCCTAAATAATAAATAACCAATTACTTTTTTAGCTATTAATTTTTCTAATTTTTCTAACTAAAATATTTTATTTCCAAAAATATGATCGTTCTAATTAATGATAAAAACAAATAATATTATAATTACTAATAAATAACTGATTACCTTTTGCACCTAAAAGGTAATATATTTTATATATTTTTTAACTGAAATATCTCATTTTCTCCTAAATAATAACTAACTAATTAACTTTTTTAGCTACTACCTTTTCTAACTTTTCTAATTAAAATTTCTTCTTTTCAAAAATATGGTCGTTCTAATTAATGAAATAAACTAATAATATTATAATTACTAATTAAAACACCTAAAATATTGTATCTTCCAATTATTAATACATCTTCCCTAAGTAAAACACGTTATCTTTTAATTTAAAACATAATCTTGCAATCATTAATATATAGCCAAAAATATCACAACACATCTTTTAATCACTTATAAACTATATTTCCAATCACTAACAAACTATCGAACAAAAATGCCTATACAAAGAATAACAACCATAGATTTTTAGTAATAAATAAAAACCTTTGGATCTAATGCTTAAATATTTTATCTATACTGTTATATTAAAGCTAATCTTACGATCATTAATATATACCCGAAAATATCACACCATATTTTCCAATTATTAATGAAATATATTAAAATTCCGTGTACGTTATTTATAATAAGGAAACATTAGTATAATTCGTAAACAAGAGTATATAAAATTATATTAAATTAAAATTCAAAAATTATTAAAGATAATGATTATATAAAAACATAATTGTAATATTAATTTAAAATAAGTTTACATTTAATTGAATATATTACCCTTTATACACACCTAAAATATCGTATCTTCCAATCAAATATTTTTTTTCTAATTAAAACACGTTACCTTTTAATTTAAAACTTAATTTTGTAATCATGATCTTCCAATCATTAGTATTTTTTTCTAATTAAAACATGTTACCTTTTAATTTAAAACATAATCTTGCAATTATTAATATATACCCAAAAATATCACACCATGTCTTTCAATCACCAATAAAAATATATAATAGAAATATGTATACAACGAATAATTACCGTTAAATTTTTTGCAAAAAAATCAGAATTGTTAGATTTGATGATTGAATATTTTATAAGATTAAGTTATTTTACAAAACATTCAAGATTCGAATTACGTTAGCGACGTATTTAATTTAAAATTTCATAATATAAGTTTTAAACCGTGCATATCATTAATTAAATTTATATATATTATTTAAATTAAAAATAAAATAATTATGAAAAGTAACAATTATATAAAAATATAATTTTAACATAAAAAAATTTATTTGGGGGTATAATTTGTAGTTTGATTAACCCCTATTTTTGTTTATCCTCTCATTTTTTGTTATCACTCATCCACAATCGTTAGATTTTCAAGTCAAATAGAACATGATCGTTAGATACAATAATACTAAAAATTGTTATATACAGAGATCTAAGGTTCGATTTCCACCAACAACCTATTAATTTATATTTAATACTAAAAAATATTATATACAAAGATGTAAGGTTCAAATTCTTTCAATAACATATTAAAATTAATATTTACAATATTACACTAAACTATAAATAAATTAAAAACAATTAAAAGTAACTCGTGTTTTGCACGGGCTATAATCTAGTATATAATTAAAAGATGAGATCCTTAAAAATGTCAGACAGTACAAAAGTTTAATAAAAATGAACCTTTTAGATAAGTTGAGAAAGATAAACTTCCTTGAAAAAGATCATATAATATATTATAATACAAAATATAGAAATCAGTTCATATCATATGTACATCGATTAAAAGTCGTATAATACACATAGAGAAATTTTGGTTGGAAAGAATATTAAAAAATTCAAAATAAATTGTAAAAAGGATTAAAAATACAGTCAAGTTAGCAAATATCTTAGAAATTAGTATATTGCATAGCATGCACATACACAAAATATTATGATCGATCAATCACATTATATACTATGAGGTAGTTAAAATTATTTGTCTAAAAAGATAAAATTTTAAATTATGCAATTTGTTTTTTATATACTGATTTGACAACATCTTTATTGTGAAATATTACGTGGGTAAATAACAAGTTTCTTGAGTTGTCAAAATTATAACTGAAATATGAATAAATATGTCATTCGTGTACGACTCATTTATTTTAGGGTGAAAAACCAAAATACCCACCATTTTATTCCTCCTACCCAAAATACCCACTGGCAAAAACTTCCGCCCTTTTTACCCACGGACCACGCATCACATACATGCGTGGCCTTGTATACGCATCCTTACTATACGTATAGACTGTACGCAATATTAAAATGCGTGCTCTTTGTTAATTGAGTTTCAGTGGGCAGGTGAACAGTAGTACATATACGCATGTTAGAAATGCAAAATACTGGATACGCATGTTACACATGCGTACATCGTGTATTGTTCACTATCTTCCACCAGTCGCCGACGACGAATTTCTGGTCGAATTTTCGACGAGTTCGTTCATCCCTTTACTGAAATCGTACACTAGCATGCTATACATCAAATTACTTGCCTTCTCACGATCTACAATCCTATACCACTCACTTTCCATTTTGTTTCCCGGATTAAAAAACCCCAAATTTGAAACTCATTTTCCGATTAACTCTCCGGTAAGTCTGTGTACGCCCCTGCGGGGCCGGAAAACAACAGATTAATGGGGGGAAACGTAGAGGCAGGTCTGGGCTTTCTTTTAGTACCATCACGACTATTGGAAATTGTCGGAGCTGTGCAAACGAACAAGGTGACCAGATTGGAAATTTTGAGCTTCAGTTAGTCGCCGGAGTGGTAAGTGACAAAATGACGTCAGCTGACGTCGATACGCATCTCTGAGATGCGTATCATAGATTGCGCATTTTCATTATGCGTATCCAAGACTGCGCATGATTTGTATGCGTACTCCGTGGTTAGAAAGGGCGGACTGTTTTGAATATAGGTTTTTCGGGCACCTTCCATAGAAATATGGTGTAGTTTGGGCATTCTTTCTTTATTTTATGATTGTATTCTTAAATATACCTTGAAAGAGAAAGACATCAAAAGAACTTTATTTATCCCTCTTATGTATTGACTAGATTCTTTATGAAAGAATGACAAAAAAATGAGGAAAAAATATTACTCCAAAAATTGATTTATTATTAAATAGAAACCCCCCTTATTATTTAAATTTTATGTTCTCTTACCCAAATTTATTATAATAACAAATTATTAGATGTTTTCTACTTGTGACATAAATTTGTACAAATTTGTGTAAATGTGTTATTCTATATCCAACACATTTATATGCTACGAAATATTTTATTTTGAGTGCTTATCTGAATAATTAAATCAAATTTTCTGTAAAACAAAATTGGGCCATTATAACAAACATGTTTTAACGGAAACTATACAATCATGTCAATATATATTCTTTAAATCGTAAAAATAATTAAATTTACATCAACTTTTAGAAGATGACCCTGCCTCGCACGAGTTATTACGCTAGTTGATTATCATACTAAAACACTAAACAAAAATCATGGCCACAAAATACCTCTTCAAGGCACCAAAATGCCATCATTTATGGTCCCCAATAAAGGTACAAAACTGATTATCACAATCACAAAATAAACCTAAATCATGGCCACCAATTACTCAATATGCAGACAAAATCAACTGTAATAATCACATTAATTTATGAATACCCCCAAATAAGAGAAAATAATGACTTACTAATAAATCTTATAAATACATATGACATGATGAGCAATTAAATGCATATGAAACTATCCTAATTAATGCAAAATCAATTTATTATAGTAAGAAGGGTTTCAAAAACAAATTTTAAAATCCTAATTAATAATATTAATCACATAAAATACTAGTCAACCTAATTATTTTCATCAAAATTATAGCCTTGCATTCAAAATTGTAACTAACCATAATTAATAGCAAAGAATTTTGGTCAATTTCGATACCAATTTTTGCACTAATCACAGAAATGATTTAAATCAACTAACATGAGCTAAAACATGGGAGGAAATGGATACACTTAAAATAAACCCTCAATACTTGTTTACATTTAAAAACAAGAAAATAGACACAAACTTGATGATTACAATTAAACTAAAATTTATACTGAGCAAAAAGAGTAACCATTACCAAGTTAGTTCACAACTTATACTATTCGAATTAAACAAAAAAATCGATTAAGCAAGCTACAAAAACAAACTGAATAACCCAACCACAGACTCACAGGAGAACTCGAAAATGAAAGTCTCTATCTACTCGCCCAAAATAAATAATAACCCAATCCAAGACAAACAAGCTTAAACAATTCAGTATAGCGACTCAGACTCGAAACTTTACGCAACTCAGACTCAAACTCGACACATTCAAACAACACGAACAAGATGATTCGGCAGACAAACCCAGCAATCAAAAACAACTCGGCCTTATACCATTCATAACAATAAAGGAATAGATCGAAAAGAGATGAAATATATTGGGATAAATATTTAGACATGAGTTTGAGAGAAAAAAATTTGTTTTCACCATTATAATCTGATTTAACAATTATTCGGAGAATACCTGATCTATGGATTTTATACACACAGACATACACATAACAACAATATATACCAGAGTATTTGAATGAACGAGAATCGGCTCCTCAGAAATCACAACTGAATGAACTAAAAAAGGAAAGGGTCTTGAAGCTGAATGCACGCAGGTGAATTCCGAACCCATATTCAAATTAGGGTTACTTGGAACTTGGAATTACGAAGTACTCTACTTCTTATTCGATTAGTTCGATTAGTAAACAAGTGAGCGTATGGTAAAAAACTTAATTACCTCTTAAAGGTCAAAATAATTCATTAAGACCATTAATATATGTTAACTGGAAATATAATAAGATTTCATTTCTAAAAATTTGAAAAATAAAAGATACATGTCAATAGAATTTAAATATCGTCATTCAAAATGGTAACCGAAAAATTAAATTTTATAATGAATTATCATAAACGAGTGATTTAAAAACCTAAATTCAAACTAATATAGTCAAGTCACATTAATATAATATTAATATATACACAATCAAATTTAGCATTTCACTTTTAAAGACTAAAATTAAGCTACATAAGCAAACATATTGTCAAGCCTAATTCAAGAAGCAACTATCGTCAATTACGGGAAGGGCAACTATCTTTTATTGTCATATCTAATTTTAGAAGTAAATACAAACATATTAAGAAAACTAATAAGTGCAATGCTAGAGATCTGGTCTGCATATAGATTTAATTAATGATATCACAAAAACACATTATCAAAATATTTTAAATCCACTGTAATTTCTAGCATTTAGGGGGGGCACCTTTTACAAGAAGTTACAAGATTTTACATAAAGATTTTTACAAGATGTTTGATCAAATTTTTTCTAACTTCTAAGTGCTATCCGCGGGGCACCTGTTTACTCTGTATCATTTAATTTTCTCAAGAGACCTTTACCTCTAGCTACCTACTCACTCTAAACACGCACTCATCCACCCACCATCACCTTGCGGCCAAATACCACTTATCATCGCCCAAACATTCCAAAACATACAAAACACAAGTCACTACCTCAACCCGCGAGCACCAAGCGGGCTTTCACCATAACCACTATCCTTAAACACCACACACTATACATAAATATCATCCAAATGACTAATCACAAACCCACAAAAATCAAACACACATATAGCATACATTTAAAATAAAAAAATATACCAAACACCATTCATGCATTCAAAATATCAAATTCATAGTCATGGCCAAATTGGCCGAGTTTAAAGAAACATCAATGCAAATACACAATTCTTTAAACCAAATAGAAATTACTTAAACTCCTACAGCTCAATTCAAACCAACAGATTCGTCTAGGTCTGCATCGTCACTATCATCACCATCGTTGTCATCATCGCTGCTCCCATCAAATTCACGTTCTCTCTCTTCCAATTGCACGACATCCATGATGGTGAAGCACACTTCCAAAAATAGATTAAAGTCGTATTCCTCAATCGCCCCCATTTCCTCTCGCGATAAATCAAGGACATACTTCCCGTTGAACGTGTAGTTATTTTTTTCAAGCGACATCTACACACACACAAAAAATTAGTTATCATAGGAGGAATGGATATAGATCAAATGATATCAGCAAATTTATGCATGTCAGCAAAATACCTTTACAAGAGCAAAAGACGGGAAATTGTCGAACACAGCAGCACAACAACTAGAAGCTATCAAATCACCAACTATGACTTGTTTCACCACTAAGTTGCTTATATAGCCACCAAGGGATGGCAGTAGGAAGGGTGCATTAAAAGTTACCAAGCTTTTAATGATGCAATCTTTTAAAAATAGTTGCGGGATAGGGCATATTAAAAGCTTTCACTGAGCAAATTAAAGATAGTCGCAGGGAGTGCCTTTGATATTAAGCCCTCTTTTTCCCCACATGTTAAATAATGTCTATTGCTTGTATTTGTGAACGTATACACACACACATTACAAGTATATAATTTATTATTATTTCAAGGTGGTCTGTTTCAGGAGAAATTTGTAAATATAGAAAAAAATATTAACAAATTTTACAAGGATTCTTACGTAAATTGTTAAATGATTGATAAACACTAAGTTATTAATAAATTAAAGAATTGATAAGCAATAATTTGTTATTAATTCAATTTATTAAATCTTTTGTTAATAAATTAAATTATTAACAAATTAGTGCTTATCAATCATTTAACAATTTTCGTTAGAATTCTTGTAAAAATTGTCAATATTTTTTCCCATATTTACAAATTTCTTCTGAAACAGACCACCTTGAAATTGTTGGAACGCGCAACACCCATTAACTCCACATATTAGTGTAGTATGATATTGTCCGCTCTGGACCGTGGCCAAGTCCGCACGAATTTGTTTTTGGGCTCCTCCCAAAAGGTCTCATGCTAATGGAGTTGTTTTGGCTGCTTATATTCACGATTATTCTTCTTTACCTTAACGATATGGGACTTGGGTTGACACCCACTCTACAATCTCCCCTCAATCCAAGAACCACCAATCTTGTGACCTTATACCGCCGCTATTCATCTGTGGCTCCTCATCTTGCGGAACACGCCGCCCGACCACCTCAATGTCAGGAAGACTTTCGACACAAGCAGTCTAAGATCTCCAATCATAGTTCTGGAGAGCCTCTCACACCACACACCTTGCAACCCGCAACCTCAGGATCAACTTCTTAACCATCGGCTCTAATACCACTTGTTGGAACACGCAACACCCATTAACTCCACATAGTATGATATTGTCCGCTCTGGGTCGTGGCCAAGCTCGCACGAATTTATTTTTGGCTCCTCCCAAAAGATCTCATACTAATGGAGTTATTTTGGTTGCTTATATTCAAGATAATTCTTCTTTATCTGAACGATGTTGAACTTGGGTTGACACCCACTCTACAGAAATAATAATAAATTACATACTTGTAATTTGTGTGTATATGTTCACAAATACAAGCAATAGACATTATTTAACATGTGGGGAAAAAGAGGGCTTACTATCAAAGGCATTCCCTATGACTATCTTTAATTTGCTGAGTGAAAGCTTTTAATGCACTATATCCCGCACCTATTTTTAAAAGATTGTAGCATTAAAAACTTGGTAGCTATTAATGCACCCTTCCCGTTGCCAGTCTTTGGTGGCTATATAAGCGACTTAATGGTGAAACAAGTCATAGTTGGTGATTTGAAAGCTTCTAGTTGTTGTGCTGCTGTGTTCGACAATTTCTTGTCTTTTGCTCTTATAAAGGTATTTTGCTGCCGTTGGTGCATAAATTTGCATATATCATTCGATCTATATCCATTCCTCCAATGATAATTGATATTTTTTTATGTGTAGATGGCGCTTGACAAGAATATCTACACGTTCAATGGGAAGTATGTCTTTGATTTATCACGAGAGAAATTGGAGGCTATTAAGGAATACGATTTCGATCTATTTTTGGAATTGTGCTTCACCATCATGAATGTCATGCTATTGGAAGAAAGAGAACGCGAGTTCGATGGTAACATCGATGATGACAACGATGGTGATGATAGTGACAATGCAGACCAAGACGAATCTGTTGGTTCGAATTGAGGTGTAGGAGTTTAAGTAGTTTCTATTTGGTTTAAATAATTGTGTATTTGTATTGATGTTGCTTTAAACTCGGCCAGTTTTGTCATGACTATGAATTTTATATTTTGAATGCATGAATGGTGTTTGGTATATTTCTTTGTTTTGAATGTATGCTATATGTGTGTTGCTTTTTATGGGTTTGTGTTTAGTCGTTTGGATGGTATTTATGTATAGTGTGTGGTGTTTAAGGATAGTGGTTATGGTGAAAGCTCGCTTGGTGCTCGCGGGTTAAGGTAGTGACTTGCGTTTTGTATGTTGGAATGTTTAGGCGATGATAAGTGTTATTTCGCCGCAAGGTGATGGTGGGCGGATGGGTGCGTGTTTAGAGTGAGTAGGTCGCTGGAACTAAGCCCCAACCAAACGGGCTCAAAACAAAGTTGACCTAAACGTAAAAGAAAAATAATGAAGAAAAGTGTTGAAAATGAAGATACAAGAAGCTTTTGAAGAGGAAACAGTTGACAAGGGGGAAGGCCAACTATTTAATTAAATTAGCTCTTTAGCTCGTGCAATGCACGGACATAGTCCAGATATAATTAAATTATTGGTTTGTTCTAAAAAAATTTGTACGTTTGCGTATTAGAGTAGTAATTTATGAGTTATGCGACAAGTAAAGTTAGTACAAATTTGTATTGCACTTTTAAAAATGAAAGTTCTTTTTTTATTTATTTATTATCTTGTATTCATTTGAACGTATTTTTACCATACAAATATAATACTTAAAATATATCAGAGATTATGTATAATTTGATTTATTAGAAGTATAAATAACTACAATGCACATACATGCTTAATATATAAATTTTACTCAATTAATTTTTTTTACAATATTTAATTCATAAAAATTTAAAGTAAATCTAAATCTAAATAATAGTATAATAACATATGGTAACTGTTAGCGTATATCATAATATATTATGAGTTACAATTTATGAGTTACGCGACAAGTAAAGTAAGTACAAGTTTGTAGTTGTCAAAAAAAAAGTACAAGTTCGTATTACACTTATATACATGAAAGTTTTTTTTATCTTTGTTTAATCTTATGTTCATTTGAACGTAATTGTGTCATACAAATATAATACTTAAAATATGTCAAAGATTATGTATAGTCTGATTTATTAGAGGTATAAATAACTACAATGCACATACATGCTTAATATATAAATCTTACTCAATATTTTTTTTTACAATATTTAATTCATAGAAATTTACAGCATATCTAAATAATAGTATAATGATATAATTTTAAAAATACTTCACCTAACTTATAAGTAAATTTATCCAAACACATATATAACTCATAAGTATTCTTGCATTCTTGCACTTATCACATTTCTGATTTTAAGTCAAAAGTTTTTCATTTTAAGATACCCCAAACACCCACATTATTATACATGTATTTAAATCTATGCATATGTGTATGTATATATGTACGTTTGTATGTTTGTATGAGTATGCAACCAAAAAATTAAAATCGTTTAGTGAAATATTATCATATATTCACATAAATGTATGCATGCATGTATGCATGTATGTAGGTATATATGTATGTATGTATGTATGTATTTGTGTGTATATATGTGTGTATGTATATATGTATGCATGTATGTATAAGTATGTATTTTAATTTTACAGTATTTAATAATACTAGTAAAAAACCCGTGCGATGCACGGATTTTTTTAAATATTATATGAATTTTTTCATTAATTTAAATTAATTTTTTAGAATTCTTTTAGAAAAGGAGAAATTAATATTTTTCGTGAAATTTCTTTTAAAAGATGAATTTTAGTTAGAAGTTATAGAAAAGAAGATACGTTTTAGCTGAAAAAGGTAACCGGTTAATTATTAATATTATAATATTATTAATTTATTGTATTAAATAAAACTGTCCGTGATATAATTAGAAAAAGAGAGATTTTAGTTAGAAAAAATAGAAAGGTGACGTGAAAATTAAAAAGATGACTTGATTTATGTGAAAAAAGGTAATTGATTAGTTTATAGTAATTATAATTTAATAATGTTATTTTACTAAATAAAATTGCTCATAGTTTTTAGAAAATGAGAAATTAATGTTGCCCTTGATATTTCTATATAAAAGGGAATTATTAGTAATATAATGTTATTATTAAATATTATAATCTTAGTATTTTATTTTAATTACAATATGATATAATTGGAAAAATAGAGGTTATAATAAGGGAAGAAAAAAGGTAATGTGTTTTGGCTGAATAAGGTAACCGTCCATGATAAAATTGAAAAATAGATTTTAGTTAGAGAAAAAAAGAAAAGCTAACGTGGCTGAAAAAGATAATTGATTAGTTGATAGTAATCATAATATAATTATGTTATTTTATAAAACAAAATTGTTCGTAGTATTTTTAAAAAAGGAGAAATTTTAGTTAGATAAATGTAAAAGATATTGTATTTTACCTAAAAAAGGAAATTATTTAGTTATTGAAAAATAGAAAAGGTAATATGTTTAACCTGAAAAAGGAAATTGATTAATAAAGGAGAAATTTCAGTTATATAAAATATAAAAGATATTTTTTTTTAAAATGAGAAATTAATGTTGCCCGTGATATTTCTAGAAAAAAAGGGAATTAAATTAGAAAAAATAGAAAAGATGATACAATTTAGATGAAAAGGTAATTGGTTAATTATTAGTATTATAATATTATTACTTAACATTTTTATTAAATATTATAATATTAGTATTTTATTTTAAATATAATATTATATAATCGGGAAAAGAGAGGTTTTAGTAAGAGAAAAAAAGGTAATGTGTTTTGGTAGAAAAAGGTAACTGTACATGATATAATAGGAAAAAGAGAGATTTTAGTTATAGAAAAAAGAAAAGATAACGTGTTTTGACTGAAAAAAGTAATTGATCAGTTAATAGTAATTATAATGTAATTATGTTATTTTATTAAAAATAATTTTATTATAATAGTTAATGGTAATTATAATATAATTATGTTATAATTATAAAATAATTATAGTTAATAGTAGTTATAATATAATTATGTTATTTTATAATATAATAGTAATTATGTTTTTAAAAAAGGAAAAATTTTAGTTAGATAAAATGTAAAAAATATTGTATTTTACCAAAAAAGGGAAATTATTTAGTTATTGAAAAATAGAAAAGGTAATATGTTTAACCTGAAAAAGGAAATTGATTAATAAAGGAGAAATTTTAGTTAGATAAAATATAAAAGATATTGTATTTTACTTGAAAAAAGAATTTATTTAGTTATTGAAAAATAGAAAATATAATACGTTTAACCTAAAAAAGGAAATTGATTAGTAAGTAGGATGAATTTTATATGTAATTGATTAAGGGTAAATAAGTAAAATCAATAGGCACCGTACCGATTGACCAACCAAACTTTTAATGTTTCGGCTTTTATATAATAGTATAGATGTATTAAATATGTTGATGTATAGGTGTGTGTATGTATGTAGGTATTTATGGATATTAATAATTTTGTAGTATATAATGATATGTATTGAATATATATATTGATGTTAAAATACCAAAATAATTCTAAAAAAATATAGTAGAAAGGAGGGTAAAATGGTCATTTTAATTTAATTTGCTCATCAAACCCCTTTATTATTATATTAACTCTTATATTATTATATCCTATATATAATTGACGTAAGGAGGATCAGGTGATAAAGTAAGTTAAGAAATGGACTAGAGAATAAATTAGATGTTGGGCCTTGTTTAAAAGTTAAAACTATGGTCCAAAAAAACTAAAATTATGCTACCAAGTAACTAATGCACCAAAATAAATAACAAATGATAAAACAGAAAAAATTATAGTTGAGAAAATTATTGTTAACTAAAATTATTACAAAAATAATTTAGACTAAAGTTTAAAATATAATTTAACAAAAGCCTTACCAAAAAAATAAAGAAAACCTAATTTTTTTAAAAAATGTCATAAAAAAATTTATTTTTAGATTCTACAACACATGTCTTTAAAATTTATACTAATAAAAGTAAACACAAATCAATAAATTAACATTTTATTATTTTGCAAAGATTTTAAATTTGGTACTAAAGTTGTAAATAAATTTAAAAAAATCCGAAAATCTAAAATAAAATAATTAATAGAGAATCTAAATATAATAAGTACAAATAATCCTAAATTAAATTTCATCAACAATAAAATTTAAAATAAATTAACAAAGAATAAAACTAATAAAATATTCATCATCATCAACTTAATTAATTACTATTATAGGAAAAATAGTTGTAATAGCCCAAAACTTACATACAATTAACAAATAAGGATAAAATACAAAAAAACATAATGAAAATAAATCACAAATTCATTCTTTATATAAAATAAATAAGTTTACAAAGCATGTCATTAGAATTTCAATTCAAAAATAATTTTTTTTAAAAAGAAGAATTTACATTTAATTACAAACAAAATTTTTTTTAAAGAAAATATATTATAAAACAAGATATTAAAAATTTAATTAAAAGACATATTATAATTGGAAATGACACAAAATTCAGCAAAAAATAATTTACAAACAAATACTAATTCAAAACAAAAAAACTAAATTTAGAAAATTAAAATCAAAAAGAAAATTTAAATAATGCACTTAAAATAAATATAAACCAACACAAAAATATAAGAGATATTATAAACTTTGTTTAAAAAAAGTGTTCGCATATATGTTAAATTATAATAAGTTACCACATATCTAAAATCTTATATATATATATATATATATTCTAATAATTAGAAGTTAAAACGACAAAAAATATGAAATATTAAAATATATGTTAAGCTAAACCTTAAAATATAATTTTCAAACAAATCATTTACTTTACCAACACCAAAAGACAAATTAGCAAAAAATCATATTTAAAAATAAGTCTCAAATTCATTCTTTATATATAATAAACAAGTAAACAAAGCATATCATTAGAATTTCAATTCAAAAAATAATTAAAAAAAACAAGAATGTACATTTAATTACAAAACAAAAAAGAAGTTTTAAAGAAAATATATGGTAAAAGAAGATAATAAAAAATTAATCAAAAAACGTGTCGTAAATGACACCAAAATTCAATAAAATATAATATACAAAATAAACGTCAATTCAAAAAAAAAGATCTAAATGTAAAAAACTAAAAAGAACAATAAATTTTAATATAATGTACTTAAAACAAATACATACCAACACAAAAACATAAAAAGATAATACAAACTTTCTTTACAACAATTACATAATCACATATACATATATAAAAAATAGTTAAACCAATAAGTTCTCGCATGTCTAATATATATTATATATAGAAAACTCCCCAAAAAATATGAAATATTTAAATATATGTTAAGCTAAAACTTAAAATCTAATTTACAAAAAACAAATCGTTTACCAAATAAAAATGTTTAAGAAAAAAATATTTTAATAAAAATTATTAAAGATTCTATTTTTAGGTTTGACAATAAAAATGTTTCAAAAATAAAAATTAAAAAAATTTGAGCACAAACCAACACATAAACAAATTCTTACTTTGCAAAGAATAAATTTAAATTAAAAAGTGAACACAAATCAATAAATGATCATATTTTAAATTAGAAAGCAATCTAAATACCCACAAAATAAATTTATATTAATATCTAAATATAATATAACATAGAAACCCTAATATTACTCTAAAAAAACACGTAATAAACACCACACATGGCAAAAATATAGAATTAATATTCAAAAAAATAAACAATTTAATACCACACATATTTCCCAAAAGGTTAAAAAAATGCATTTAAAAACTATAAAAACACAATAACAAAATATCTAAAAAAACTAAGATAACCATTAAATTACATAATCAAAAATATAAAAAGATAATAATAAATTGTTATACGAATATAGTACCTATATTTAAAGTATATCATATGTAATCTACTAAAATAAAAAATAATTATTAAATACTAAAAAATATGTTAACCTAAATTTTGAAATAAAAATTATAGAAAAACCATTTACAATAAAAAAAAACAAATGTATACTTACCAATCATATAACATATGTATTATTATCATTAAAAGTAAAAATATTATTCAAAATATTATAAAACTAATTTTTCAAGAAAAAAATTTATAATGAAAATTGTACTAAAAATTATTAATAAAATTACCCGTACGGGTATAAAGTTAGTATATATAATAGATTGGTGGATTTAAAGCCTACAAGTTTGATAATCAATTAAGTTGATGAAGATGAGCGGCGAAAAAAAAAAGTTGATGAAGATGAGCGCAGGAGACACACCAACGCAGTTATAATACTCGTAAGACATCTTGTATTTAGCGGTTTCGAGATTTTGAAATTTTGGACCTTTATCAACAGATTTTAGTGAATTTTTGGTTTAAATACGAGTTAAAATTTCTTGAAAATATTTTATCAAATTGTTATTGTCTTATATTAAATCGCATGATTAGATTTGTAATCAAACAAAATTTTGTATTAGGATACATGATTATTGGATATTTTTATGTTTCTTTAATTGTTATTTTAACATTTTTTGATCGAGAAGTATGACCTCAAATTTATTTATTTTTATTAAATATATTTTACTTTTGAAATGTCTTGATGGTACGTACTAGATATTTTGTAACAGAATTTTGGACTTATAAATTGTGTTTAGTTCTACTCTTGTAAGATGAGATCTTTAATTATAATTTTTGAATTTAATTTGAAGATCTTGAATGTGACATTTGCTACACTGATTTAAAATTAGTATGCTTTAATTCAAGGGAAACAAAAATTATGTCTATTATTAATGATCATAATTTTATATATTTTTTCACAAACTGTGTGCAAAATAAATCTGATACAAATTGTTTATACATAGCATATATGCTATAGCTCTAAATTGTTTATGAGAGAGATGAATAATGATAGAAATATTCACAGTTATATAGCCAAGAATTGTTCGAATATCAAAAGGAAGTTTAAGGGCATTTTAACGTTGGATGTGCATGTAATGTATACATAAATAAAGAAGGTGCATATATCAATTCTCAAAATATAACTTGTTACAACATATTCGAGATAATAGATGATTGTATTTGAATTCATGTCATGATATTATTTTGTCATTTTATTTTTAGAGAAACCATATTACACTAGTTGACAAATATCCATACTTTATACACTTTAATAATATAGTATAGAACATATTACTATTCGAATTTATTTCCTTATTGTGAAAAGATCATTTGAGATAGTGCCAACATGTTGTTGGTGCAGTGGGTTGAACCCTTATCTCCTTTGTAGGAGGTCAAGGGTTTGACTCCTGGGTGTGTGTGAGTTTAGATTCTATTAGTTTCCTTTTTTTGTATTTGTATTTGGCCGGGCTCCTTCTGCCATTCCTTTACTGAAATATCAGGTTTGGGCTTTCCAACGAGGAGGTTGTCTCAGAGAAAGCCAGTGATGAGAAAGGAATGGCTCCATAGTTAGGATTAGAGTTTTAATGTTGTAATGGCATATATGAACCGAAGAATTTAGATGTGAGTATATGATTTTGTAAGATGATGCAAGGTGCCTCTTGAAGGTATTGCAAGGTGCCTCTTGAAGGTATTGACTACCACACATATCAACACAATGCATTGAAATTATAACAAGATTGATCAATGATCACCGACCAAACCACAATTATACTAGGATTCTAGATATAACAAAAAGGTACCTGAATTCAATCGAGAGAGACGGTGTGCATACTTAATTTACTTGAGTTGCAATTCTTAGTGAACTCTTTAATTGGCTTTGGAGTGATTTGCATGCATGGCTATTTCAAGACAACACACACAAAAAACATGCAGATCTAGATGAGAAAGATCAAACAAAGACAGATCAACTGGGACTAATTAACATGAGTATAAAATATAAGCACACCTTTTAATCTTCGCTTGCAGAAAAAGTAGAGGGCCGGGATTATTTTCCGATGTACGTAATTAGGTCTTGTAGTTGCTTCACTGTCGAGTAACCCAAAATTGTGTTTTTTTTTTTTTTTTGTCACAAAGATAAAATGTTTCATTAAATTGAACAAACACACAGGCGAGACAAACCCCCAACTGGTGATACAATCAGGTTGAAAAACAAAGGCAAGCTAAAACACTTAGCTGATTTGTTTCCTGATCGTTTGAAAACACTACAGATCTGGAAAAATCTGTTAACTGAAAATGAAAACAAAGACAACCCAATAAATCCGAATTGTACCAACATCTCTGAATACAGTAATACTACAATTGACCTTAACACATAAAAACCATTGGTAACCATTGTTCAGGTGGAGCACCCCAACTATCAACTTGCCGGGAACCAGCTATAGACTTGCAGTAAGTAAAAACTCTCCAAGGATGAACACTATACATACTATTGTACTCCCTCCGTCCCTTTTGATTGTTAACATTTCACTTTTTCAAAACTTTCTGGCACGCATTTTAAGGTGCATTTTAAGGATAGTTAAATAACTTTTTTTTCAAATTTTCTTTTTCTGTATAAAAATTTAATGTTTAAATTTTTATACAGAAAAAGAAAATTTTAAAAAAAAGTTATTTAACTATCCTTAAAATGCACCTTAAAATGCGTGCCAGAAAGTTTTGAAAAAGTGAAATGTTAACAATCAAAAAGGACGGAGGGAGTATATAATTTCCACCATTGCTTTCTGTCAATCCACCACATCTCTCAAGTCTATTATGTAAAACCAATGTATCGATGTTATGAATATTAACTCAGTCAACCACTAATTAATTACCTGCAAGTAACTTACATCTATTTACTTAAAAGAAATTTAAACAAATCATTATGAAAGTCAACAATCTTGACCACGGTTGGGTGTCAAAATTAAATCCAACTCGGACCCAAAATCAAAGGATTTTAAATAAAGAGACAATAATAATTTTGCTTTCATTGGCCCATTCCCTTTTAGTAGTCTATATACAAAATATGTAAATATAAAAAAAATGCTAGAATTTCCAAATTCATTCCCAAATGTCATGTATTATAATTATATTGGTGTTAATTTAATTAATTATGATAAATTCCTTGCAATTATATAAATTTTACCGATTAAAACCTTTCAAAATGTTATGTCAACTACTCCACATACGTCATTAATAAAGAACTTTATTTGAAAACGTTTTTGGAATATGTAACAATAGTACAATACTCAAATATAAACACATACTTAATAATAACATCAGTACGTTTGGCCGGGTTTTAATATAATTGAAACTGCAAATTTCAAAATTAATGCATTTCTTATAACATTAGTTGGGCGGGTAATTTTGGTTTATTCAGAAACTGTAAATTTACATATATGGCCGGGTAAGTTTCGTTTATTCTGAAACTGCAAATTTAAAGATATAAATTAGAGTCGATTCCACGGGCTATTAATCATCGCAGCACTACATCACGAGAGAAAGGACAAACGTCGCCGTCTCTTGACGTGCTAATAAAAAATAGAAAAGGTAATAAAATAGTGCAAATCCTTGTATGCACTCTGGGTAAAGTTTCTGATAAATACTGTTGGCTCTTTTTATGCAAAAATAATCCTAGTAATTTTCGATTTACAAAAGAGTTATTAGTCAAAAATCCAACCAACTTTCTATTTTTTTGCAATTTAATCAATAAACTTATTTTTTCTCATAAAAATTCAATAAACTTTATTAAACTGTGAAAATAAATTAATTATAATTAGTCATTGTTGATGTGTATTAACTATTGTTCAGTCACATCTTTATTAAATAAGCAATAAATTATTAATAAAAAAATTCATTCAAATTATTACTTCATTGTAGTTTATTATTTTTTTTTGATAAACCAAAATATATTTATAATTATGAAATATTAAACTAGATTAAAATAAAATATATTAATAATAATTTTAATTACAAATCTTTCAATTGCATTGTTAGTTTATGTATTTTCATATTTTTAAAATTTATATTTTAAGTATTTGTACCCTTCCCTATTTTTATGACAAAAAAAAGAGTGATCTGATTTATCATAATTAAAATTATTTTTTGAATTCAATACATTTGAAAAATGGGTATGTAATATGGACAAAAATCACATAAAGGATAAAGGCATGCATGACTTTTGCCAAGTTTGTCCGGTATTTTTTTAAAAATTAATAATTGCGTGGATTTCATGATTTTATTATAATATTATTAATAACTAATATAAAATAAAATTTGTCCGGATTCATTGCGTTGATCAATTTTAGGAGGAAAAAAACAAATATAATCAATTTTGGGGAAAAAAGGCAAATAGAAGTTTTATAATGAAAATAATTGTCTAACTAGCTATACACCAAAATGTTTTGCAAGTATGTAAAAAAATTAATTTTATATTAAAAATTAGATAATAATAATTAACCATGGTTATATTTAGGACAAATTTTTGCAATTTAGCAAAATTTGTTGGGGTTCTTTTTGAAAAAAATAGTTGATTGGTTAAATGGCAAAAAAAATGTAAAGTTGATTGGTTTTTTTGACTAATTGCTCTTTACAAAATTAGGGAGTAGTCGTATTTTTTGTAAGTAAAAATTTGATAGGAGTATCCAACTTTAACGTGTGTATGGGTTTCGATACGTTATGCTAATTATTATAATAAATAAATAATAAAATAATGTGACTAATTAACTTTTTTAATTAGAAACTGTTTATAGAATATATATTTATATGTATGTTATATTTTATCCTCATATTTATTGTTTTATGATAGAAAATAAAGATTTCTCAAATTTAATATAAGAATCGAGCTTATTTGGATTTAAATTACTGCTAAATTTGGATTTATTGACTGAGCATAGTCATAAATGGAATTTTAGACATGTAATTGGACAATTTTACAGTCTAAGCTAACGACATGCTCCCATTCTAGGTATCTTGCTTTAGCAAGTTCTTGCCAAACTTCCTCCACTATATAACTCTTTGGCCATGTTTGTTTTAGGGGATTATAATCCTTGGAAAATTACACTATCTTTCTTAAATTTAAAGGATTATAATCCCATAGAAGTATATTGCTATCATCTTTTTGATTCATTTCTATGGGATTATAATACTTTCATTCACAAGGTATTATAATCTCATGGGAGTGAACTAAAACAATGATCAAAATGTGAATTCATGGGATTATAATCCCTTACGTTTGGGATTTATAATGTCATAATTTGGGGATTATAATCCCTTGAAACAAAAATGGCCTTTGGGTTTGCTCCTCTGCCAAGATCCAATGCCTGTGTGATTTTGAATTGGAAAAGATGAGCTTTAAGTACGATAACAAACCATTTTGTCACAAATTGGATGCAGATCAACTTCTTTACATTTCTTGATTTGGTATCTTGAATTTGATTAGCCAAATTTCTTAGCCAAGGCATACCAGCTCCATAAATTTAAAAAAATAAATTTAAATGAAAGGCAGCTCCACAAACATTTGCCTCGCAAGATATTATATTTTATCCCGGCCTGGAATCCAGATGGAGCTAGAGTTTGTTGGAGTTATGCTTCAATATTTATTGAAGACCGATTTGGTGACAAGAATCAAGTCAAGAATAAATTTCAATTATGTTTCTATTTAATTTTATATTTCAGTTTTTATTTTGTAAACCCTATATAAAGGACTTGATCCTTAGATAATAAGATGTATAAAACTTATATCAATATATATCAATCTTCATACTCATGTCTTCTCCCACTATGCTTCTCTATTTGTTTATCTATAAACAAAAAAAAAACCGACATGGTATAAAGAGCTCTCTTCTTAAGAGACCTATGCTTTTGATAAAAACACCATGACCCATAACCATATGCAAAAACAATGCCCATAACCATAACTATATATAACCATATCCATAACAATAACCATAACCATATTGAGGAACACCAACTGACAACACACGGAGACAACACACAAATGTACCACTAAGTAAAGCAAGCAAGTAGTGGATACATAATTATCACATGGAGCAGCTAAAGCATAATTGAGCACACTACATTTTGTCTAAACATTCCATACATTCTCTGCACTATGTATTGTCTCTTTGGTACCGTTAATATTATCGTTATATGTATGCTTGAGTGTAATATTTATAGAGAAGTTAACTCTATGTTAAACTTAAGAGAATGAGATTATATTTTGTATAACATTTGTGAACCTCTTTATGGTATCAGAGCTCACACTCAAAGCAACAAAACTCGATCTCATGGCTGCTTCATCCACTGCAGAAACCATTCTTTCTATTCAAAGTTTTCATCAATGTTCGAGCTTGGCAACATTGAAATTAAGCAAGTCCAACCTGCTGCTGTGGAAATCTCAAATTGTTCCACTTGCTAAAAGCCTTGGCGTCTTCCATCATCTCGAAGATGGAAACGTTCCGTCACAAACGGAATTATCAGGTGACAAAGAAGTCATCAACCCAAATTACAACATATGGTTCAACAATGATGGTCTCTTGACCACATGGCTGCTTGGAACCATTACTGAAGAGGTATTGCTGGATCTTGAAGACACATCTTCTGCTTACAAGGTCTGGAAATCTATAGAAAATGTTATATTGCCACAATCAAAGGAGAAAGAGATTCTTCTCACCGATTCGCTCATGTCTTTGACAAAAGGAAGTATGAGTCTTGAGCAATATCTACGAACGTTCAAAGGGTTTTGTGACAATCTTACTGCTATTGGCAAGCCTTTGGATGAAACTATTAAAGTTTTTCATCTTGCAAGAGGACTTGGGCCACGCTACAAAGATTTCAGGTTAGCAATGCTTTCAAAACCTCCTTATCCATCGTACAATCAGTTCGTTCTATCTCTGCAGTCCCATGAACAGACCCTTTTACTAGAAGAAACAAGCAACAATTTCACAGAACCACACCAAGCCTTCTACAGCAGACGTGGTAGAGGTCGTGGTCGAGGAGGACGATTCAACTCCAGTGGTCGAGGATTTGGACCAGCAGCTAACCAACGAAATTTCGGTTCTTCATCAGACCAAAACAACGATAGACATATAACAAGCAACAACCAGTTCAAAGGGAGAAATGAAGAGAATCAAAGACCATTTAAAAAGGAAGGAAACTTCACCAATGTGATTTGTCAAATTTGTGGAAAAAGAAATCATACGGCTATTAAATGTTGGAGTAGATTTGATCACTCTTTGCAACCGGAAGATCAACTTGCACAGGCTCTTTCAGCAATGCAGATGCATGATGACATTGATTCCACTCTATATGCTGATTCGGGTGCCACCAAACACGTCATGAATGATGCTGGTAAACTTCACAAACTCTCACCTTATTATGGAAATGATTCATTATATGTTGGAAATGGTAGTGGTCTTAAAATATCTCACACTGGTCAAGGAACTATACAAACACAGCATGGCAACCTAAAATTAAATGATGTGTTAGTAGTTCCTGATATTAAAAAGAACCTCTTATTAGTTAGTCAATTAACAAAGGATAATGCATGTCAAATCACTTTTAATTCTAATGAGTTTTTTGTTGAGGATGTTCAGGGCAGAATAATAGCTAAGGGACTCAAGAAGGGAGAGTTATATGCTTTAGAAGAAATTCAAAAAATGGCTTTAATGGCTATATCAAAAAGGACCTCCTCAACAATTTGGCACCACCGCTTGGGACATACTAGCCCACGAATTTTACAGTTTTTGAATAATAAAGAATTTATCAAAATTTCTAAATGGAAGAAAGAAGGAACCATTTGTCCTTTCTGTCAAATGGGAAAGAATTGTAAACTTCCTTTCAATGAATCTACAATTTCTTCTATGCACCCTTTAGAAAAACTTCATTGTGATTTATGGGGACCAGCCCCTATAGCATCTTGTCAAAATTTTCGATATTATGCAGTCATAATTGATGATTTTACTCGATATACATGGATTATACCACTAAAACATAAATCTGATTTCTACAAGCAATTCATTAAGTTGCAAAGACTTGTTGAGAACAGATTTGATAGAAAAGTTAAGACATTTCAAAGTGATGGAGGTGGTGAGTTTACTTCGAATGTCTTTGCAACACACCTGCAACAATGTGGAATTCATCATCAGTTTTCTTGTCCTCACACCCCAGAACAAAATGGGGTGGCTGAACGGAAACATCGTCACATAGTGGAGACAGGTTTAACGCTTCTCTTTCAATCAAAATTACCTATGCGGTATTGGGTAGATGCTTTCCTAACTGCAGTTTTTACTATTAATCGTCTCCCTAGCACTAAACTCCTCATGGATTCTCTATTTAAGAGGTTATTTGCAATCAATCCTCAATATGATATGTTACGAAGTTTTGGATGCAGGTGCTTTCCACATCTTAGAAATCATGGCAAAAATAAGTTTGCAATGAAAACGTATCCGTGTGTTTTCATTGGATATAGTCCGATGCATAAAGGGTACAGGTGTTTAAATCTTAAAACTAATCAAGTTTATATATCAAGGCATGTAATCTTTGATGAACAGGTATTTCCATTCAACAAGACAAGCATCACTGAGACAGACAATTCAGTTGAGGCAATTGAGTTTACCGATCAAGAAGCTTGGTCTACTAAAAATATTACTCACAACAATACTTCAGACTCTTCTGAAAAACAACATTTCATACATGACCAAACGTCACATACTATTCCACCGATGGATATTGAGCATACGGATATCACTGGACTCACACCAGATCACCTTGATGCATCGCCTAATTCTGATGAAAGTACAGAAGCTACAGGCAATGATTCTGATGGAAGTACAGAAGCCACAGACAATGAAGATGACTTTGTTAAAGAGACAGCTTCTACGACTGATTTATCTCCAACACTTACGGTTGATCAAGAAAATTCGGACAACACTCATATCGACTCACCAAGTGTCAACTTACCACTGACTACTGCATCTAACGACGTTGTCATGCCCAGTATGCTCACTCGTAGACAATTAGTTTTAAATCCAGAGCTTAATCCTATCTTAGCTAAGGAGACCGAAAAGATCAGAAAAAGGAGGCAAGACAGAGCACATGACAAGGCGCATGCACTTATTTGTACTAATGAGCTTAAGGAACCAACTTCATGGAAGAAGGCAATTCAGAGTGATGCATGAAATCAAGCAATGCAAGATGAAATTCATGCTCTTCAAAACAATTATACATGGACCCTTGTTCCTCGTCCTTCCAACAATAATGTTGTTGGATTGAGATGGGTTTTTAAAACAAAGCTCAAACCAGATGGTACTTTAGATCGATATAAGGCGCGTCTGGTAGCTCAAGGATACACTCAGGTAGCAGGACAAGACTACAAAGAAACCTTCAGTCCAGTTATTCGAATCACTACTCTTCGCATTGTTCTTGCTCTTGCTGTAACCCAACATTGGCCTCTTCGACAACTCGACATGAAGAATGCCTTTCTACACTGGATATTGAATGAGACAGTATACATGGAACAACCCCCTGGTTTTATGGATACAAAGTTTCTCGATTTTGTTTGCAAACTTCTCAAATCGATATATGGCCTAAGACAAGCATCGAGAACCTGGTTTGATACCTTATCTCAGTTTTTAATTGACTTGGGATTTAATTGTAGCAAAGCTGATTCTTCATTATTTGTCTTTTGCAAGAATTCAATTACTATCATATTACTAGTGTATGTGGATGATATTGTCATTACAGGCAATGATGTGACAAAAATACAGTACATGATTGATGCACTAGGACAAGAATTTGCTATCAAGGATCTGGGCCAACTCAGTTTTTTTCTGGGAATGGAAGTTAAATAAAACTCAAACGGTATCACTATATCACAAAGTAAATATGCTAATGAGTTGATTACTAGAGCTAATTTACAAAACTGCTCTACGATTGCCACACCCATGGCAACAAAAACACAGTTGTCGACACAGGATCTTGAGCCTTTTGATTCTACAATCTACCGAAGCATTGCAGGTGGCCTTATCTATCTCACTCACACTCGACCAGACATCACTCATGCTGTGCACAAGATCTGCCAAAAGGTGCAACATCCTATAAATGGCGACTTTAAAGCAATTAAAAGGATTCTTCGATATGTTAAGGGCACCATTGATTTTGGCATTCATTTCTCAACCCAAAGCTCCCTCAAGTTATATGGTTTTTGTGATGCGGATTGGGCTGGATGTCCCACCACACGAAGGAGTACATCTGGATATTGCATATACCTTGGCACAAACTGTATTTCTTGGTCATCCAAACGTCAACCGACTGTGTCCAGATCGAGTGCAGAAGCTGAATACCGTGCACTGGCCATTTCTACTGCTGAAATCACCTGGATTTCCTTCCTTCTTCGTGACCTGCAAGTGACACTCCCTCAAGCTCCTCAACTGTTTTCTGACAACATTAGTGCACTCTACATGACCATCAATCCAGTCTTCCATTCTCGATCAAAACACATTGAAATTGACTATCATTTTGTTCGTGAGAAGGTTGCGTTAGGATCATTAGTGACACGGTTTGTCCGCTCCATTCAACAAATTACTGATGTACTTACCAAACCTCTATCTAAAGACAACTTCAAACGTTTACGTGACATGCTTGGCATTCGAAGTACTTCTCCCACCAGCTTGAAGAAGGGTATTGAGGAACACCAACTGACAACACACAGAGACAACACACAAATGTACCACTAAGTAAAGCAAGCAAGTAGTGGATACATAATTATCACATGGAGCAGCTAAAGCATAATTGAGCACACTACATTTTGTCTAAACATTCCATACATTCTCTGCACTATGTATTGTCTCTTTGGTACCGTTAATATTATCGTTATATGTATGCTTGAGTGTAATATTTATAGAGAAGTTAACTCTATGTTAAACTTAAGAGAATGAGATTATATTTTGTATAACATTTGTGAACCTCTTTAAACCATATATAACCATAACCATAAACCTTGTCTATACTCCATGTCATGGAAGCTGGTTCCATACAAAAACATTTAGAGTTTGCTCCTGAAGTATATGATGGAGATCATGGAGATGACTATAATTTGTGGTGGCTATACATGAAAAGAATCTACAAGGAAACATGATAGGTCCCGAAGGAGGGTAAAATAAGCTAGAAGGGGGGTTGAATAGCTTATAACCCTTTTTAAAAATTTAGAGCTTGGCGTTTTTAAATTTCTTACTCCTTTTAAAATTAATTACTTATAAACAAGTAATATAAAATGCGGAATATAAAAGCGAGAAAGTAAAAAGATTGACACGATCGATATATCCTGGTTCGCGATGCCCGCAATCTCCTAACGGATTTGAACACCCCTACTCCAGTCCCCGAGCTCCTCCCGAACTCGAGATTTATCCACTATAAGAATCACACTCCTTATAGTAGGCGGAGAAGCCTTTACAAACACTATGTATTTATCTTAGAGCCTAACTACCTGTTACCTCTTCAAAATACAATAGCAAACCCTTACAAGATTATCTTGGACCGTAACTCCCCGTCACCTCCTCAAATGCTATGTAAGTATAACCACTACAAGAAAAAATCGACCACACGACAGTTTTAATCCGTCATCTGAAGCCCTGATTTTCCGTTGTCTATTGGAATGCCGTTTGTTATGCGTATCAGACAACAACAGCATAACCATTGTCTATGTTGCAGAAAGATAACAGACGTAGTTTCAAAACTGTTGTATGAAAGCTGGTATAGACAACGGGCATTGTCTTTGGAGATGTCTGATGATGTTTCAGACAATGACAGCGTTTCTAAAAAATGTTGTGCAATACAAGGATCATACAATGGTGTTTTAAATTTGGTCTATTGTTTGATTATGTTTTTAACAAGGGTTTTTTCAGACATGTCTATTGTGTAATACTTGGATCATACAATGGTTTTTTAAATTTGGTCTATTGTCTCATTATGATTTTAACAAGGGTTTCTTGAGACATGTCTATTGTGTACTACCTGAATCATACAATGGTTTTTTAAAATTTGGTATATTATCTTTTATTTTTGCCATCTACAGACAATGGTTTGTTTAATTTGAACTGTTATTTCTTCCATATACAGACAATGGTTACTGTTGTGCCCAAAATCCGCCTTGGGCTTGATTTAAGGCCCATTAAGAGTACGGGTCCAGATTGTATGGATATTGAAGGATGGGCTGGGTTGGGTATGGATATGGTGGCCCAATATACCTTAGAGAAATAAGGATGGTGATATCTGGATCGGGGTTCGTCCATGGAGGGGTTCAGGTGCTTGAACCTCAGTTAGGGGTACTACTGTGTGGAGGCTTGACAGGGGTTCATCCAGGTGATTGGCCTCTAGGCAGGGGTACGTGCACGTACCCTGACGATATCCAGAAGGTGGCTCAGCAGCTTCCTAAATTATCGGAGAACGGATAGGGGACGCCCTAACTGACTTAGGGATAAGTCCTAAACATCAAGAGCAGGTTAACAACATCTGTTAAAACAGATAATCATTATATACATGGATTATGTATATGCATGGAGATATATGATGGAAAATCATATATTTATGGAGATAATTATGGATTTATAGAGGAGTAACTACTAGATAATCATATCAGCTGGGATAATTCATGGAATCAGTTCAGTTATGGAGGATAAAGCTTATCAAATCGTGGCTCAATCATCAAGAACTACATTGGACTTGATCCCATATAAATATATGGGTATGTAGGCCATTTGCAAGGGTTAGACACAAATATACACACCTCTAACACAGTTCTAGGCATCTTCTCCGATTGAGTAGGATTTACTCAGTCGTAATTGCCTGGAGACCTTGCAAATTCAGTCCAAAAATAGCCACAATTCCCCCTCAGTTCAAGGCAGTTGAATCCTAGCAGTCGGCGTACGAACCTGTCTTCACGCCGATTTCTACGCGATTCTCCGTTCTTCCCGCAACTACCTCCAAGAAGTGTTGTACCAAATTTCCCTCACAACATTTTTGGCGCTAGAAGGAGGGGAACTTTGGTTTAATCTCTAGAGGGAAGAGATGTCTCGAAATTTCGGTGATGTACATACGCCGGAGGGGAACGGAACAATTATGAAGAGGAATATAACGATGGAGCCACGAATCAGGAACTCCAGGAGAAGATTAAGAAGATGGGGAAGAAAATAAACTCCTTGGAAAAGAAGTCCGAGAAGTTGAAGAAATGGAAACAAAAGCATAGTTCCACGGGCCGCAAAATGAAAAAGAGGGTGGCAACCCCGATCCATTTTGATTTTGATAATAATGCTGAGGAGGTCAAGAAGGGGGTCTCGGAAAAAGACTTTTCTGATGTGGAGACTGACCAGACAGACCCGGATTGGGAGGATAATGAGGAAGAGGTCCTGAAGTCACAGGGTTCGCCCACATGCAGCCTGAGTGTCTTTGACAGGCTGGGCAATAGGTTGGATAGCAAAGACCTCCGTCACAAACTGGATAGAAAAAAGGATCGGCAGACAATGAGGACCCAAGATGGGAGGTCTCAGTCGAGGGAGTCTCAAAGCCACAGGAAGGAGAAGTCTGGCCCCAAATCTGGCAAAAATACCAAGGTGGTTGAAGATGAGAGAAGCGCCAGCTCCCAGCATAACCCCAAACATGGTGGGGGTTCCATTGATGAGACTGATGAGGATGGGAGCCAATTTACCGATGGTGAAAATGAGCATTATAAGGTGAGAGATCTACGTGAGGCACTCAAGAAATTAAGGGTAGAAAAATAGTCAATGGAAGGCTTAACGGTGGCTTCAGCCTTCACGAAGAAGGTGAGGGATTCACCACTCCCGGCAAAGTACCGGGGGGTAGGTGACTTAAAGTTCAGTGGAACTACTGACCCCGCTGAGTACCTTAGCCGATTCAACATTGAAATGGAGGTATACCAGGTCAAAGATCTGACGAAATGCCGTTTATTGGTTGCCACACTATGAGACAGTGCCCATCAGTGGTTCAAAAGGATACGTCCAAACTCAATACGGTCTTGGTGGCAAATGAGTGAACTATTTGTAACTCAGTTTCGGGCTTCGGTTGCGTTCGCACCCCCGGCCAATACCCTTGCAAATATCAAGTAAGATGAAAATGAAACCCTCACTGAGTATTTCAAACGCTTCAATGCGAAAGTCCCAAAGGTAAGGAAAGCAACTGATGAAACATACAAAAACTTCTTGATTGCGGGTGTACGCCCAGGGACTGACTTCTGGAAGGAGCTGCAAGGCCGGGAGCCCAAAACTTTAGCAGATTTTTATGCTAGAACTGAAACCCACAAAGTGGTAGAGGAATCAATGGCTAAGCTGAAGAAGGATCGTACTTCTAGCAGTTGGAATAGGAGCAAAAGAAATAGATCTTGCAGTCCTAAAGATAGGGGGTACAATAAACGAACCCTCTACAGTGGAAGCTCCTCTGCTAAGGCAGCCCATCACAGTGAAAAGACGACACCGTTGACTGTGAATGCAACTGGTGCAGAGAGAACAGTAAACTACAAGTACCCAACTAGAAGTTACTCCCGAGATACTGTCAAATATGCGGAGTACACCCCACTTGCCGCTTCTGTTGAGCATGTACTTGAGGTAGGAAGTAAGGTCGGAATGTTTAGAAAGCCTATAAGGAACGAACCCCCAGGAAGGAAGGATGTAGACCCATACTGTGCCTTTCATGATTCTAACGAGCATGGGACGGCGGATTGCCTCCACTTAAAGGATCACATTGAAGACTTGATCAGAAGGGGATACCTTACGGAATTTGTGGCCCAGGAAGCAAAGAGGTATAAAGACGATAAAGTAAGTAAGGATGCTGAAAGGGTGAACCTAGAGCGTACTACGAGGGCTAATAGTATACGTACTATCATAGGTGGACCCTATATTGGGGGTACGAGCATGAATGCCAGAAAAAACTACACCAGGGAAGCCAGAGGTGCACCCCTCACAAATGTATACCACTTGACCGAAAGACCCCCCAAGCTCTTTAAGGGGGAAGCAGCTGATATAACGTTCACTGAAGAGGATGCTAGGCACGTTCATCATCCCCACAACGATGCACTAGTGGTCAAGGTTGCGATTGGAGGCCTGAAGGTGTACCGAGTATTAGTGGATAACGGAAGCTCCGTGAATATTCTTGCATATAGCACTTACCAAAAAATGGGGATGCTAGATAAGGAAATGGCTCCTTCCTATAATGAGTTATACGGTTTCACTGGGAACCCCGTGCAGATTGTTTGACGGGTGAAGCTCCCTATTACTTTGGGGGAGGAACCCCGGTCTGCCACACAGATAGCCGAGTTCATGGTTATAAACGAAGGCATCTCATACAATGGGATATTGGGAAGACCGTTACTTTAAGAGATGCGGGTGGTAACCTCCATCTATCACTTGTCCATGAAATCTCCCACTCCAGGTGGAATTGGATGTGTACAAGGATGCCAATTGGATTCTAGGGAATGCTATAGTAAGGCGTTACATGCAGCTGAGCAGTCTTGCAAACACCTGCTATTAATGGATGGGGGTCCTATAAATGAACAATGTTATCGTTACCTGGAGCCAGTTGAACAGCAGGTGGACGAACCCCCACTTCGGAAGGAGGTGAGGTCAGTAAGGGGAACTTGTAATGCTATTATGTCCCTACAGCATCAAGGGAAGAAACCTCACTATGATGTTGCTTTTTCTTGGGGGAAAGACACCTATGCTAAAATGTTGATGCTAGAAGCCCCAGAATCTCGGGGTACGGAAACGGTGGAACCCCTAATCAAGAAGATGATTGAGGAGGTCCTTAATGATGATATTGAAAGTTTTGATGATGAGAATGGCTCGATGAAAATGACAAAGGCCAAACGGCCCGGAGGAAAGTTACCGTAACTTGACCAAGGGTACACTCCCCTCATAGCTGATAAAGGTTACAACTATCGCACTAAAATGCCTTTTGGACTGTTGAATGCTGGATCGACCTACCAAAGATCAGTCGGCTCAATGCCCACAGGTTCATTCAGGAAGGATGGCCATAATCTCTTGGAAAATAAAGGCAACCATCATTTGCATCTAAATCTGATGGAAAAGGGCTCAGGGAACTTCACAGTTGAAGCCCAAAGCCCATCAACTTGAGACGTGTAAGTACCCTGATGGCAGGGTTCGAATACGGCTATCGGTTGGTGATTTGGTTTTAAGGAAACTAATGCCCAATAAGAGAACTCCAGGATATGGAATCTTTGAGGCAATTTGGGAAGGCCCTTATGTGATCACATCGATCCCGTGGGAAGACACTTATCATTTGGAAGGTTTGGATGGAAAACTTATTCCGGAGGCATGGAACGCCGAACATCTTAGGAAATATTGTCGGTAGATGACTCCACGTAATGCTTATCGTAGGCCTCTTTCAGGCATAGGAGAATAAAGGTGGTTTACTAGTTATAACTACCACGATCTTAGGACCAGTCGTTAAGAATTTTTATTTAGGATAATAAAGTGCTCGGGGGGTTGTGAATGTACGCCGACCTGTTGAACACCTATTTTGATTCGATTGAATATAATGTAGTCATCTTGTTCTTTGCTTTAATTGCTGTCTTATGTAGTGGAAATGAATGAATGAATGCATGCTATATGTGTTACTTGCTTTGTTTACGTGCTACGTGTATTACTTGCTTTGCTCATATGTTGCATGTGTTACTTGTTTTGCCTACGTACTGCATGTAGAGGTTACGACCTCTTGTACCTAGTTCTTCACTATAAGTCTAGTTATAATAAAGAACTCGGGGGGGGGGGGGGGTAGTAGGTGGATATTAGCCCTGGATAGGATACTAACCTTGGATAGGATACTGACCTTGGATAGGATAAACTAACTTAAAAATGGATAATTTTTAAAGGAAATTTAAAAAAATTCGGATTCAAATCGCATGTGGATTACGTGCGCAAGGCAGGATTGGAAGCACATGGATTATGTGCTAATTGATTACACGGACTACATAAAATATGTATGGATTATACATAAATCAAGGCAGGCATATGTATGGATTATACATAAATCAAGGCAGGCACATGTATGGATTATACATGAATCAAGGCAGGAACATGTATGGATTATACATGCATCACATGTGGATTACATGTGAATGGGTTGGAACCCCAAGGCAGGCTGGACCTAGGGACACTAGGGCCATAAAGTTCCCCCATATTGGAGGTTCACTCGTTTGAACCCTGAAAAGGCGTAACGCCTATAAACTTCCGTGTAATCACGTTGGTGGATAACCAACCCCATTATGGGACCTATGTACAAACTATGTACAATTTGGCAAACGGCTTCGCCACTACCCCAGGGAAACTGGGTGAGTGAGGCCTAACTCTTGAAAATTGGAACGCTAAGGATTTTACCAGTGTGAGGAAATCACATTGGATTGGCAGACAACTTCACCACGACCCCAGGGAAACTGAGTAAGTGAAATTCAACCCTCGGAAACTAACATTGTAAGGAAACTAACATCATTAACATCATAAGGAAATCTCCCAAGAAGGGATTTAAGCACATCTAGGGGTACGATCAGTGGAACACTGGTCTCCCCAGGTAAGGGTCCCTATGGAATATAGGGATAGACTTCAAGGCAAGGATTTGGAATGGATATGGTAGGCCTGGTAAGGAACTTTCTTTGCTACAGGAATTAGATGTCTACAGCCTGTGAACGGGTTCACATCATGACATACTTAAGGGTACGGGTGGAAAACCTACCTCTTCTAAGTCAGGAATCCTCGTAAGAATGAGGTTGGAATTTGGTAAAAAGGATGCCTTACAGTGAAATCTATGCATATGTCTATTTTATTTAACTATTGTGCAGGATTGTCAAATTTCTTTATCCCAGGTTCACTCATGGTGACCTACTTGGCAATAATCCTTGAGGAAGGAAGGGCTTATGTCTAATTCTAAGGGATGGCAATTTCATTAATAGGGCGGCATACGCCTATGAAACACATGTGTTCTCTTTCGTGGCCCAGGCTACGAAGGGTGTACCCCGAAGGCTCACCAAGGTTTATTCATCCTAACGAGGCATATCATGGATTTTTTATGAAACATGGCATGGATTTTCTACAAGGCATGGCATGGGCTTGCTATGAGGTATGGCATAACAAGTCGCATACAAATATGTGCATGTGTGTGCGCGTAAGGTGGACATGTGACAAACAGATATAACAGGAAAGCATGCAAGATGCATAAACCATCTACTTATAGTTCAAAAGAAACCAATTCAAAAGTTATGGGTACAACTTGCGAGGCCTTCCGAGGAGCCCGCACCCTCAAAATAGTTCACGGCGATCGACGCCAAAAGAGTTCTAAAAAGGTCACTTAAAAAGAGTGCATGGGAAGAAATTACTGGCTTTGCTTGGTTGGAGAGGCAGAAGGAGTCACACTAGCTGGGGAAGTCTTTGCAGCTTCGAGTTCGGGCGGGGTGACTTCCACCTGGGATTCCACTGTCGAACCCCCAGCGCAAGCTTCAGCTGCCTCAATCTCTATAGCTTCCGCCACATCCTTCGCAGCAGTATCTGCAAGCACCTCATCATCCTTGTTCAGGGGAGCTTCGGTCATGATAGCCTCTGGGACCTCGAAGGCTTTCTCTTCTTTGATCAGGCTGATGGCGTTCACAGCATCTTGGCCTAGAAGTGCCCAATCCAGGTTAGGGAAGGCTTCGTGTGTGGAGGCCATGTAATCCTTGATGCCAGCTCGGTATCCTGCATCATACTCTTTTTCCCCCCAAATAGAGAGAGCAACCTTAGACTTAGCAGCAGCACCCTGGAGGGCCCTCACCTTTACTTTAAGTCTGTTTTTGTCAACAACAAGCTGTTCTTTTTCCTTATCAAGTTTGATGGCTAAGATGTTCAGTGTCTCCCTCTCCTTCGACAATTTATCTCTCTCCTGGATCAAAACGGTCTCATTCTCATGGAACTTCTTATTCAAATCCAACATCTTCTTCATATCCTCACGGTATACCTTCACTTCGGAACGTAGCCCAACAAGCTCTTCATGGACTTTGGGGTCTCCTTTGGCAGCTTCAGCCATTTGACGACTGTATTTCAGATGTAAGAACAAGCTCTGGGCATTGGCCATGGACATCGTATCGACAGCCTCCTCCATGTCAATCTTATCCCACTCTCGGATTGACTGCATGGGGGTACATTCCTTAATGGAATCAAGGAAATCTGTGAGAGGAGGGGACAAAATAGCATCAGTGGGACTACGCCCTGGATCACCCCTTAATCTTTTGCTACTTCGAGAGCCGGAAGCACCAGAGGGCTCAGAAGTTCTTTAAGAAGACCTTTTTCTTGAGAGAGTGGATTTCTCAACAGAAGCCAAGCTGGTTTTGATGGTTGGAACAAGAGTCTCTTCCTCAGGGTCTACGTTCGCCTGCTCTCTCTTTGAGACATTCTTGCTCGATCTCTTGATGAAGGAAGGAATGGAGAAAGACATCTCTGTAGATAAATAAGCATAAGACAGAAGGTGTTAGTAGCAAATGGGGGTATGGCAGCAGAATATATAAGCAAAGAAGATGCATCAAACAAGAATAAATGTACAAAGTACGTATATGAAGCATGCATGGTCTATGAAAGGTAGGTACGTTCAGGGACTGGGGTACGTTCAAGAACCTGTTTCACGGAGGGTTCCCTCATCAGGGTTCACCTCAACAGGGGTACGAGCAACCCCTGTGCTATAAAGGTACGTTCGTGACTGAACCCTAGGTTGATCAAATTTTCTTTGGTTAACAAGCCGGAGCCATCTCCTAGCTTTGCGCATCTTCTCAAGGCCTTTTTAGCTCGCTCTAGCTCAACTCCTTCCAGGGGAGTCTGTTCTGGCATTGTTATCATATACAAACAAAAAAGATAATATATAACAAGGCTTCACATAGAGGTACGCCTAAAGGGGATGATTACAGAACTATGAAAACAAACAACTCATAAGGGTCGAGGTTGAAATCTTTTCTGTACTCTGGGCAATCATAACAGTATAAAAACTGTTTATACCAACCTGACATGCCCTTCTTGTTCCCTTTTATACATTGTCCCTTGTGGGAATTCCAAGTTGTAAGGTAAAAGAAGCCCGTGGTTTTTCCAGTCTCTTTGAGTTTGTAAAAGTAACCCAACTTGTACGCTGATAACTCGACTTAGAACATGGCATCATAGTGGATGAACATACAAATCACCATGCGATAGGAATTTGGTGTCAATTGCATGGGTGCAATGCTGTAAAAGTCAAGTACATCTTTGATAAAGGGATGAAAAGGTAGAGATAATCCCAATCTAAAAAACTGGGAAGATAGCACAGCGTTTGGGATTGTCTGGTCGAGTTCAAAGCTGGAAAACTCATGGCACCTCTCCTCAGGTTGGGGTACAACAAGTGTGCATCCTGGGTTGCATACACTCAATAAGTTTTCTAATTTCTGGCTGGTCATGGTTGACTTTGTATTGGCACAATGAGGTAGGTTTGCGCTGGAGTCAGAGACTTCAGCAGTCGTAGCCTCATCATGGTGTTCATCTGTGGAGTTTGAGCAATTGGCAGGTTTGGTTGGTAGGGGAACATGACTTAGAGGATCAAATTCCTCTTTTATCTCAAATGTGTCAGAGCTAATGGGAGTAGGAACCATGGATTCAAGGTTCGTTGGTCTAGCTTTCTTAGAGATTTGAGCCTTGATAGGGTCAAGGATTGTGATTTTTGATCGGGTACGGCTACTAAGAGTGGAGGATAAGGGTGGAAATGAGGATACTGGGCTTGGAGACGAGAACGAATTCCCTTCAGAGGATCCTGTCTTGTGGGTGGCCTCCTTGGTCACTGAATTTTGGGATTGAGCGGAAACGGTTCGGCTAGACATCTGCAAGGAGAAGAGTAGTGTCAGCACAAAGCGTTTGACATAAACTAACAAGGTGTCGATGTGGTTGTTAATCAGTGGCATTAGGGGAAGAGTTGAAGGCCTCAAGGTCATTACGAGGGTTCCACTGTGTGAACCCCAAAGCAAGAAAAGGCTTAGAAAAAAGCTACTCTCATAAGGACATCAGAATGACAGGGCGAAAAATTGGAGGCAATGGGTTTCAAATAAACGTTATGTAATACAAGGATCATACAATGGTGTTTTAAATTTGGTCTATTGTCTGATTATGTTTTTAACAAGGGTTTTTTCAGACATGTCTATTGTGTAATACTTGGATCATACAATGGTTTTTTAAATTTGTTATATTGTCTCATTATGATTTTAACAAGGGTTTCTTGAGACATGTCTATTGTGTACTACCTGAATCATACAATGGTTTTTTAAAATTTGGTATATTATCTTTTATTTTTGCCATCTACAGACAATGGTTTGTTTAATTTGAACTGTTATTTCTTCCATATACAGACAATGGTTACTGTTGTGCCCAAAATACGCCTTGGGCTTGATTTAATGCCCATTAAGAGTACGGGTCCATATTGTATGGATATTGAAGGATAGGCTGGGCTGGGTATGGATATGGTGGCCCAATATACCTTAGAGAAATAAGGATGGTGATATCTGGATCGGGGTTCGTCCATGGAGGGGTTTAGGTGCTTGAACCTCAGTTAGGGGTACTACTGTGTGGAGGCTTGATAGGGGTTCATCCAGGTGATAGGCCTCTAGGCAGGGGTACGTGCACGTACCCTGACGATATCCAGAAGGCGGCTCAGCACCTTCCTAAATTATAGGAGAACGGATAGGGGACGCCCTAACTGACTTAGGGATAAGTCCTAAACATCAGGAGCAGGTTAACAACATCTGTTAAAACAGATAATCACTATATACATGGATTATGTATATGCATGGAGATATATGATGGAAAATCATATATTTATGGAGATAATTATGGATTTATAGAGGAGTAACTACTGGATAATCATATCAGCTGGGATAATTCATGGAATCAGTTCAGTTATGGAGGATAAAGCTTATCAAATCGTGGCTCAATCATCAAGAACTACATTGGACTTGATCCCATATAAATATATGGGTATGTAGGCCATTTGCAAGGGTTAGACACAAATATACACACCTCTAACACAGTTCTGGGCATCTTCTCTGATTGAGTAGGATTTACTCAGTCGTAATTGCCCGAAGACCTTGCAAATTTAGTCCAAAAACCACCACAATTCCCCCTCGGTTCAAGGCAGTTGAACCCTGGCAGTCGGCGTACGAACCTGTCTTCACGTCGATTTCTACGCGATTCTCCGATCTTCCCGCAACTACCTCCAAGAAGTGTTGTACCAAATTTCCCTCACAATAGTTACCGAAAAATAAAGCGTTGTCCCTTCATTACGTTCACAACGATTTCTTGAAAGATAACCATTGTTAGAGATCTTCGCACACAATGGTATTAATCATCCAAAGCATCATTTTTATTTGATTCATACTATGGTTTAATTTAAACTATTTTCCCATTGATATTCATAAACAATGATTTACCAAAACAAAAATATAAAATCAAAACATTTGCGAAAAATCCAAATTTTACCAAAATTACAAATACACAACTTGTCCACAAAACTAAAATAAAAGGACAAAATCAAAGCCCTATCATACTAGAAATTGTCCATTGAACTACCTAAATCAATTAACTCCAAATGATATTGTAACAGGATCTCCTAACTCCTCCGATAAAATAGCTGAATGAACAGGCTGCAGAGATAAAGGAGAGGCCCCAAAAGTCACTGAACGAAAAACAACAAGAGTATGATATTAAAAAGGCTCTTATGTACAAGTCATTGTGATAACTTATGTAATGTCAGAAGGGCTGGAAAACAATAGCCCGTAGACTACCTAAGGTATCTTGTCCCTTCAATTCTATAAATATTTTGCTGATGGGTGCCCTGCATGATATTTTCTATATTTATTTAACAGGAATGTTTTCGCATTGAATGCTATTGGTGTCATCCCTGATGAGCTATGGAATTTGACTTTCATCACCAATCTGTATGTTCTTTAATCTGGACATGAGTGGATATCTCTTTCACTCTCCGGGTTTACTAGACAGCTGTTATGCATTTAAGCTATAGTGTGCATAACTTGCACAAACATATGTGGCGAAACATCGACATGACAATTTAGAATTGTTTGTACAGTAACATATTTTCGTTGTTAATGATTGTAAAGTTTCTCCTACCTACAGTGCAGGGATTTGCGCCAAAATTACTTGACAGGTCCCTTATCCGCATCTATTGGAAATTTAGTCAGCATGCAGTACTTGTGAGTACTTGTGAGTAAATCCCTTATTGATTTATATTTCTATGTTTTTGATAATCTCATAGAACTCCGATTGACGTTTATAGGACTCTAGGCGTTAATTCACTATCAGGAGAACTTCCGAAGGAACTTGGCGATCTTACTAATTTGATATCCTTGTCTGGTTTTAGTTCATTTTGAAATTTAATAAAAATCATATATTTTATGATCAATACTACCAATCTATATAAATTTTGTGGGTTTGTAAAATGTGTCTTACTTAATATTGCAGGTCTATTGCCTTTAACAATTTCAGTGGCCCTTTGCCGTCGGAGCTGGGGAGTTTAACAAAGTTAGAGCAGATGTAAGTGTTTTATTTCCCTCTGTGTGTAAATCCCTGTTCTCATGGCATCAAAGTTATTTCCGAAAATAGTCCTGGTCTTCAGATAAAGAGTGTCTAATCAATGTGAGCAGCTAGACAACATATATCTCATCACAGAAGTCTTATGTTAGTTCATGCCTAATTGTTTGCGGAAACAAGTTCATACTGCATATCAGAAAATCGCAAAAGTGCTCTTTTTATTTTGTGTTTTCCATTTGTAGTTTTGTACCACCTACCGACCTTTTGCTTGTATTGAACTTTAGCTAAGAAGTTCGTCTTCATAGCCGGTATGTGCCATCAGGAAATGGAGGTTGCAGGTAAACGAGCTAAGATGTGATACTGTGATAGAGAACTCAGAGCAGAATAGTTTACTAATTAATGAAACTTGAAAAAGTAAAAAGTAAATTTTACAGAAAGCGCCCACATCTATACTATCTCATCACTATCTCTGAAGTTCTTGAATCTTTGAATGTAAAGGCTTATTTATATGAGAATTACTAGCCTGATAATGTCAACGGGAGAGTGCAAATACAAGGGTGGCAAGAAGGTGAAGAGGAAGATTTCCGAGGGTTTGCATGTTAATTTGACTTGGATTCAGACGTTGCTTGGTGATCGAGATTCTGTTCACGATTTGTTCGAGGAGGCGATGGAGGAATATGGTTATGGAACCTAGTGATAAAGGGTTGCACTTTGTACTCTGACAACAATTCTGTTTGATTGAGATTGGTTTAATTAAGGGTTCATGAATAATTTTGTGGAGTTGTTTGTCTGATTGTACTCTCTGGAAAACTAATTTAGGGCATGTTTGTCTGTGATTTTATTAAAAGTTGTAATTTTAGCTTAGCTTCGACCATAATGTCCAAGGTGTGTGGATGGCTATGATCGGAGCAACTAATGAGATTGCACGTACCACTGTCAACCCTCACACTCAAGTATTGCTGCTGCTAGAGATGGAAGCGAAGCTCTATCTATGTTAGATAACCTGTGTAACGCGGCTCAAGCGTTGCTGAATGCTGTTGGGGGCAGAAATTTTGCTATATTAGTTAGTGTAGTTGTTTAACATCATTCTTGATCCCGCAAAACGGAACAAAACTCTCTTCCATGTTTCCCGCCTATTGCAAATAACTCAGGCAAGTAAGCAAAACAATACTCCCTCCGTCTCATAATATGTTTCCTGTTTTTAAAAACACGTTTGCCCCAACGCACACTTTTGATCGTTAATATCTTGAATTTTGAATTAGTACTAAATATAAAAATTTCACTGTATTAAAGTACTCATAAATACGAATCCAACAAGATCACTCATGACTATATTTTGTCTTATAAATTATGCGTAAATTACTAGTCAATCGCTTATAATGAATAGTAACAAATGTCAAAATGAGAAACATATTAAGGCACAGAGGGAGTACTTACTCAATGCCAAAGATATTCTTGATTCTGAATATTTCTTCTAAACCTTAAATAAACTTTGACATAAGAAAGAGTGTCAATCCAATAGGAAAAATTAAAACAACCTCACATCACACCACAGTAGTCATATAAAAAACAATAACCGATTCAAGTCATAAAAAACAAAACTTACAACTTTTTTTGTTAAGCCAAAACTTACAATTTTAAAGATGAAGTGATGAACAATAAAAATAAAACCCTTTTCTTCTTGTTGTTTGAACAGACACACACACACACGCAAAATGGAAGGATTCAAAATTAGATGTAATAATTAGTTTTATAGAATGCTATTCAAATATGATTCCAACCTTCAATTATTTTTGCAATCAAATTTAAATGTAAATGCAACGGTAACATTTGCATATTTTAATTTTGTAAATCATAAAATATATAAACATAATATTTTAAAATTAAAATGTGTCATCTCTCATGACAACTTCACACATGCCCAGGCATTCCTTTGTCTAGCACCAATTAGTTACACGAGTTCGTGTTATATATTACATACCAATTATAAAAACATTACATATAACTATCAGGATGAGAATTCAATTGGAAGTGTAACTGTCAGGTTTTCAATATTGACTTAGCACCAAATGTGTTATATTGTACTTATAGGGTAATAGCGTTTTTTGTTATGGAGGTGAGGGAGGGCGCATTCCCCGAGCTCATAGGCTACACATGAGGGTTTTAAACGATCAGGATGAGAATTCAATTGGAAACAAAGCAATCCACAACTGTTCGGTAGAAGCCGGGGCTGGGCTCTAGCGCGTCTTATAGTTGGTGGTCTTAACCGTCCCTATCAATACAGAGGTTTATACCGAGTAGTTTTTTGGGAAGAACTTGACACTGAACAAGAACGAAAACTCTTTAATTCTATAATTCTTTGTTTTATATTTCTTTAATTTTTTTTAGAGTTAATTGCAAAATGCACCCTCAAAATATCGTTCAAAAACATTGTTGTATCAGTACTTATAGAAAAACAAGTTACTACCCATAACTTTCAACCCCAATTTCAATTAGCACCCCTTCCATTCATTTTCCACGTTACCGTTAAAAAATAAGGGGCAAAACAGGAATGTAAATTTCCAACTGGTCTTTTGGTTATAAAAAGATAACATATGTATATCCCTTGTTCCTATTCTTGTTTTATTTCTTCTTGATGGGTGATTTTCTACAAATATGGAGAAATATGGAGAAATGAACAAGGAAAAAAATTAAAGAAAAAAAGCTAAATAAAGCAAAATAATATTCATTGTGCCACTTAAACTGATAGGGGAAATAGTTAAAGGTCTGGAGTAAAAAATAAAATTAGAAAATAAATGCAGATATAGCATGATGGTAATATTAAACAACATCTTCAAACTAAATAATCCCAAATCAATCCATACATAAATAAATTTATTTATAATTCTATAATATCTACTTTGTTTTTATTTACTAAATAAAAATATCTACTTTGTTACTTTAATACATTTCATCATCACGACATAAAGAAATGTCACCCTCAAATAATTTGTGTTGAATTATTGTTGTTGAATTATTCTCCGGTCAGAAGAATTATAACAACATGCGTTAATTAATTAAATAAATATTTTTGTTGAATTTTTTGTTGACATTTTAAAAATTTTGGGAGATGGTGAGTTTAAAAAAACGTTTTGGTAAATGCAGGGACGTTGAGACAGAATCTTAATATACGAAAATTGTCTACCTCAAATTCCTTTTCCAGAATCAAGATAAAAAAGTTCTTGAAAGTGCTGCTCTTTCATCCATTTTAAAGCTATAAAAGATGTCAAATGTCTGAACTACCCATGATATTTAATGGTAACGGAGCAATATAACGGAAAGTAGACAGAAGGGGTGCTAATTGAAATTGGGATTGAAAGTTATGGGTAGTAACTTGTTTTTCTATAAGTACTTATATAACATTGTTTTTGAACGATAGTTAGAGGGTGCATTTTGCAATTAACTCTTTTTTTAACTCTGTTAGCCTGTTAGATTTTTTTTATATTTTTAGTGTGTTTCTCTGGGGATGACTAACCACCTCTGCCAGCATTGTGAGGCATCTCTACAATGTATTCATGTATTGTGTCAAGAGGAGTCCTTCCAGGACTACCTTGTGAAGCACGAGGTCTGTCTTTTTCGTCTGTTCTTTGATCATTTCTTACTTATCATTGGTTGAATTATTTCCTCGTTAAAAAAAAAATAAAATAAGTAATCTCTATTCCGCATAAATTGGTTCCAATGGATGACCTTTCTATGGATGACCTTTCTGGGGCTGAATTATATTTTCTTTAAATGCTTCATAATAATCATATGATTGTAAAATGGGATTTCTGTCTACTAACTTTGTTACTAAAAAAAGATCTATTTAGTTATTTACATGCCTTTGTATGCTTTTCAGGTATTATCTGGGAAATATGAGATTCTTCTGCTAGTGTAGTGTGTTTTGAAGCTAAACATATCAACTCCAGTAGAGGAGCTAGACTATGTTGCAGCCGCTGTATCAAGAATGAAGTCCACAGTTTTATCTATTGTAATCATTATGATTAATTTGTTCAGTTTCCCTTAGACATATGGCTAGAGACATAATATCTTTGGGAATTAACTCAACAGTTGAATAATTTAATTGTTCGCAATTTAATTTTGTGCTAAATGCAATATTAATTGACTACCCCTATGCAGTTGTTGTACCTGTGTGAGGTAAATATCATTTCTTATTTGGATGAAATCACCAAATCTCCTAGAAGCTAGAGGATAGCCAGGACTATGACACTAGAGGTTTGTTTGCGAAAATAAGTTAACCTAGCATTTCCTAAGATATGTGTTTGTTGAATATTTTGCAATTTGCTTGTCACTAGTCATTTTTATATCACCCCCCAAAATCACTAAAACACCCCCACCCCCACCCCTCACCCCACCCCACCCCACCCCACCCCACCAGAAATCAGTAAAATACACTCCCAAAATCACTAAAATATAAATACCACCATCCACCACCACCCCACGCCACGCCACCTGAAATCAGTAAAATACACCCCCAAAATCACTAAAAATACACATCTAAAAATCACTATTTTTACAACCCCACCCCACCTGAAATCAGTAAAACTCCCAAAAATCATTAAAATACAAATACCCCCACCACCACCCCCCCACGTCCCCACCTGACCTGAAATCAGTAAAATACATCTCCAAAATCACAAAAATACAAACACCACCATGCACCAGCAGCCCACCCCACCCTACCGGAAATCAGTAAAATTTATTCGGAAATATTTTTTTCCGAAATATTTATTCGGAAGCATTTTTTTTCCGAAATATTGATTCTGAAATATTTTTCCCAGAAATATTTATTCGGAAATATTTTTTCCGAAATATTTATTCGGAAATATTTTTTCCGAAATATTGAATCCGAAATATTTTTTTCCGAAATATTTAATCGGAAATATTTTTTTCCAAAATATTTATTCAGAAATATTTTTTCCAGAAATATTTATTCAGAAATATTTTTTCCGAAATATTTTTTTTCGAATTATTTATTCAGAAATATTTTTTCCATAATTATTTATTCAGAAATATTTTTTCCAAAATATTTAATACCAAATATTTTTTGGGTGTTCGCCCAAACTACCCAAAATTCAGCTTTCTCTCACCAAAATGCCCAGAATCGGGAAGCACCGCCCAAATTACCCACTGGATACGCCCATGACAGAGGAGTATCCTCGGATACGCCCACAGAAAAGGAGTAAGCTGGGGGATACGCCTACCCAAAAAGAGTAAGCTGAGGGATGCGCCTACTGAGACGGAGTAAACGATCTTGGTTGCGCCTGTGGCAGTCACGCGTCTGGTGATACGCATCTTGAAGATGCGTATCATACGTCATCACAGAGCAGTCTGATGGCGACAACAATGGCGATTTCTGGTGACTAATTTCGATCTCATACTCCGTCCACATCCTTGATTCGTTCATCACATACTATATATCATTAGAATCGGGTTTCAATTCTCTACATGCCTATAATCATATTTTATCAGTTTAGTTGCCGGATTTTAAACGCCTAAAATGGCGATTCAGTCAGCTATTACAACTCCGACGAGCTTCGATTGCCCCCTGCGGGGTCGGAGATGATGAACGAAGTTCAGTACGATAAAGTACACGAGCTTGCACTTATTTTAATATGCTCAAGTCGTGTGGAAAGTGACTGGAGACTGTGCAATTGAAAGAACTCGCCGGAATGATAAAGGTCGCCGGTGGAGAGCTCTGGTTTTTCAGTCGAGATTTTCGTTTTTTCTGGCATCGAACAGTGAATGGGATACGCCTGTGGAAACGGCGTATCCCGTGGGTAATTTGGGCGTTGTTTTTAGATCTGGGTATTTTGGTAAGTGGGTACCCATTTTTTAGGTATTTAGGGTATTAATTCATATTTTTTCCCGAAATATTTATTCGGAAATATTTTTTCTCGAAATATTTATTTTGAAATATTTTTTCCAGAAATATTTATTCTGAAATATTTTTTTCCAAAATATTGATTCGAAAATATTTTTTTCCGAAATATTTAATCGGGAATATTTTTTTCAGAAATATTTTTTCCAGAAATATTCATTCTGAAATATTTGTTTCCGAAATATTTTATTCCGAAATATTTTTTCTCGAATTATTTATTCGAAAATATTTTTTCCCGAATTATTTATTCTGAAATATTTTTTTCCGAAATATTTAATCGGAAATATGTTTTTCCAAAATATTTATTCGGAAAAAATTCTTTTTGGTAAAATTTATTCCGAAATATTTTTTCCCGAAATACTTATTCCGACATATTTTTTCCCCAAATATTTAATCCGAAATATTTTTTCATGAAATATTTATAGGGAAATATTTTTTCCCGAAATATTTTTTCTGGAATATTTTTTCCCGAAATATATATTAGGAAATATTTTTTTGCCAAATATTTAATCGGAAATATTTTTTTTTGAAATATTTAATCGGAAATATTTTTTGCCGAAATATTTATTCGTAAATATTTTTTCCCGAAATATTTATTCGAAAATATTTTTTTCCGTAATATTTATTCGAAAATATTTTTTCCCAAAATATTTATTCGGAAAATTTTTTTCTGAAATATTTTTTCCCCGAAATATTTATTATGAAATATTTTTTTCCAGAAATATTTATTCTGAATATTTTTTCCCAAAATTATTTATTCGGAAATATTTTTTCCTATCTATTTATTCCGAAAATTTTTTTTCCGAAATTAAACTTTTTTAAAATAAATTTATAAATATAAAAAAATGTTAAATTAATTAAAGAATATAAAATTGAAAATAATAATAAATTAAAATAAAAAATTGAATAATTAAATAAAATTAGTGATAGAAGTCATGATGGTGTCATATAAGGGGGTGGGCGAGGGTTTGATGATGTAATTTTGTGGATGGGTGATGTCATATAGGGGTGAAGATAGTAAAATAAGGTGTGCAGATAGTAAAATTGGGTGTGCAGATAGTGGTTTTTAGTTTGTATTTAAGCATTAGTTTGTATTTGAGCAAAAACCTATATATATATATATAGGAAATCAATCAGGAGCCCCCGGGGATATCCCCCTGCCCGCCATGTTTCATTTCGGGCGTAATTTTGTTATTATTAATTAAAAATAGGAAATTAAGATAAAATTTGAATTAAAATTCATAAAAATTCAAATATTAATACTCATTAATTCTATGATTAATTTTACATTAGATTCACTAATTTTCTATTTTTGAGATTTTATACATTAGATTCACTTAGTTAGGAGTACGGGTCAAATCGATAGTTGACTACCACTAATTGTTAAAATTAATTTTTTATTTTTTGAAAACTTGGGAATATCAATATATTAGATATATCTTAACATCCGTACGGTTGGATCGTCGAGAAATAGTTTTTAAAAAATAGAAACAATAATCAGTGACAAAGCACGAGTTACGGTACTAGTCAATATACTAGTGATCTACTAAAATCTCCAACCAAATTAATTTTGTATTTTTTGAAATTTTGGGAATATCAATATATTAGATGTATCTTAGCATCCGTACGGTTGGATCGTCGAGAAATAGTTTTTCAAAAATAGAAACAATAATGAGTGACAAAGCACGAATTACTGGTACTGGTCAATATACTAGTGATCTACGAAGATCTCCAACCAAATTAATTTTTTATTTTTTGAAAACTTGGGAATATCAATATATTAGATATATCTTATCATCCGTACGGTTGGATCGTCGAGAAATAGTTTTTATAAAATAGAAACAATAATGAGTGACAAAGCACGAATTAGTGATACTCGTCAATATACTAGTGATCTACGAAGATCTCCAACCAAATTAATTTTTTATTTTTTGAAAACTTGGGAATATCAATATATTAGATATATCTTAACATCCGTACGGTTGGATGGTCGAGAAATAGTTTTTAAAAAATAGAAGCAATAATCAGTGACAAAGCACGAGTTACGGTACTGGTCAATATACCAGTGATTTACTAAGACCTCCAACCAAATTAAATTTTTATTTTTTGAAAATTTGGGAATATAAATATATTAGATATATATTAACATCTGTACGGTTGGATCGTCGAGAAATGGTTTTTAAAAAATAGAAACAATAATCATTGACAAAGCACGAGTTACGGTACTCGTCAATATACTAGTGATCTACTAAGATCTCCAACAAAATTAATTTTTTATTTTTTGAAAATTTGGGAATATCAATATATTAGATATTTCTTAACATCCGTACGGTTGGATCGTCGAGAAATAGTTTTTAAAAAATAGAAACAATAATCAGTGACAAAGCACGAGTTACGGGTACTAGTCAATATACTAGTGATTTACTAAGACCTCCAACCAAAATAATTTTTTATTTTTTGAAATTTTGGGAATATCAATATATTATATATATCTTAGCATCTGTACGGTTGGATCGTCGAGAAATAGATTTTAAAAAATAGAAACAATAATGAGTGACAAAGCACGAATTACTGGTACTGGTCAATATACTAGTGATCTACGAAGATCTCCAACCAAATTAATTTTTTTTTTTTTGAAAACTTGGGAATATCAATATATTAGATATATCTTAGCATCCGTACGGTTGGATCGTCGAGAAATAGTTTTTAAAAAATAGAAACAATAATGAGTGACAAAGCACGAAATACTAGCACTGGTCAATATACTAGTGATCTACGAATATCTCCAACCAAATAAATTTTTTATTTTTTGAAAACTTGGAATATCAATATATTAGATATATCTTAACATCCGTACGGTTGGATGGTCGAGAAATAGTTTTTAAAAAATTGAAACAATAATCAGTGACAAAGCACGAGTTACGGTACTGGTCAATATACCAGTGATTTACTAAGACCTCCAACCAAATTAATTTTTTATTTTTTGAAAATTTGGGAATATCAATATATTAGATATATATTAACATCCGTACGGTTGGATCGTCGAGAAATGGTTTTTAAAAAATAGAAACAATAATCATTGACAAAGCACGAGTTACGGTACTCGTCAATATACTAGTGATCTACTAAGATCTCCAACAAAATTAATTTTTTATTTTTTAAAAATTTGGAAATATCAATATATTAGATATATCTTAACATCCGTACGGTTGGATGGTCGAGAAATAGTTTTTAAAAAATAGAAACAATAATCAGTGACAAAACACGAGTTACGGGTACTAGTCAATATACTAGTGATTTACTAAGACCTCCAACCAAAATAATTTTTTATTTTTTGAAATGTTGGGAATATCAATATATTAGATATATCTTAACATCCGTACGGTTGGATCGTCGAGAAATTAATTTATTATTTATTATTATTATTATATCTTTTACCCTCCAAATTAATTTAATATTTTTTGAAATCTTGGGAATATCACTAAATTGGACATACATTTTAATTTTTAATTTTTTTTCTATTTTTTGAATTTTATTTAAATTCTTAATAAACACATAACAGATTGGAGGAAAATAAAAAATTTGTCTACACACCCGCAATGAAACATTGCGGGCGTTACTGAAATTACATACTTACCCTTACTATGCCCGATTATACACACAACCTAACACTGTATTATCACAAAACCCGATTCTGCACACACAAAACCCTAATTGAGGCGATTTCTTGGCGATTGAAGTGATTTGAGGCGCTGCTCACCATCCCCTAATTAGGTACTTTCTTAGCTCTCTATTGATTTATAGAATAGCTTTGTTTTCATTAATTCCTGTTTTGTTTGTTGAGTTCGCATTACTCTTGAACCTACATAACAATTATCAGGTGAACTTTTAAGTTTTAAGATGATTATTGTTGCATGCCAACTGTTTGTAAAAATTCCTAGCTTACTACTTGATGCTAATTTGATTATAAATGAACTAGGAGTCTAAGATAGATATCCTAAATTAGATTTAGATGCCATCTACATTAAATTGATCGAAGAAACTAACCTTATTTAGGTGACTTGAACTGTGAAGAATTGAAGATTCTGTTAACGGAGGAATTTGGGAAAACAAATTCGGGGAGGGTTGCTGGAATTGTGGTTGTGGTTGATGACGGTGAGCGGCGTAGGATGCTTAGGGTTAGGGTTGGTGATTTGGGGATGGCTGAGATTGTATGTGAGAGTTATTGCAATTTAGATCGAATATTGAATTCTCTCTTTTTCGCAAGGGTTGCATCATGACATACAATGTGCCTACGTATCCTATTTATAGGAATCAAGCCAAACGTAGTTCTTGGGGAACAAGTCACCGACATGGGTTAGGTTTCCTTGTTTAGGGAAGTCCCTCGGATTGGGCCACCGCCATTAGTGGAATCATCATGGGCTTTCTAGCCCAACTATTTTCTCGGAGCGTGGCGGTTAAGTCATTGACCCGAGATTGTCGGAGTCAATGCCCACCTTGAGCCACCAATGGGAGAATAACTAGTTATAGGGCTAGCCCTCGGGATCACTAAGGGGCGATTCCTCAATGGGGAAATTCTTGATAACCTAGGCAAAGCCATATCTTCCTTTTAGTTTCTTGGGGAAATCCCTCTGTCATCAATAGAGGGCGAGACCCCTTATCTTCATATAAGGTTATTTAGGGGAGATTCCCTTTTCCAGTGATGCGAGGGCGAGGTCCCATTTAAGGGCGAGATCCTCGTCCTGACTAACCACGGAGAAAGAATAGCTAGTCAGAGGGCTAGTCCTGAGATTGCCAAGGGGCGACGCCCTTCGACCTCCCTAGCAGGGAAATGCCTGCTAGCCTGGATGAGGCTTAGTCCTTCTCCATAGCTGAGATAATAGATGACTTGGGTTATGATCCAAAGTCTTTAGTATCCTTTATGTAACTGTATTGGGGAGATTCCCCCATTCTGATGCCCGAGAGGGCGAGGCCTCTTTGTAAGGCGAGGCCCCTTTGGATGGCGAGGCCTTCATAAAAAGTGAGAGGCTTGTCAGGGCTGAAAGGCAAGTCTTCTGTTCTGAATGTTGATTCCCTTAAAGGGCGACACCCTTATTGAGTGGGCGAGGCCGATTCCATCTCCTTCCTTACTGAAATATAGTAGTTACCTCCTTGCTAGTTTTCTACGGGCGACACCTCAAAAAGGGGCTACGCCTTTCATGAATGTGTGCTAGGCCCATTAAGAATGTACTTCTGAGATTTCTTCCTTTATATAAGATGTGTCATATTTCTCCGATCCTTGAGGGCGATGCCTCCAAATAAGGCCACGTGTATTCCTTCTTAGTAATGGAGATGTCTCCTCATCAGACAAAACCCACGGGCGATGCCGTTTAAGGAAAAGGGCGACGACCGAGGGCGAGGTCGTTTAAGGAAGAAGACGACCACCGAGGGCGAGGTCGTTTGAGGAAGAGGACGACCACCGAGGGCGAGGTCGTTTGAGGAAGAGGACGACCACCGAGGGCGAGGGCGAGGTTGTTTAAGGAAAAGGACGACCACCTAGGGCGAGGTCGTTTAAGGAAGAAGACGACCACCGAGGGCGAGGTCGTTTGAGGAAGAGGACGACCTCCGAGGGCGAGGTCGTTTGAGGAAGAGGACGACATCTCATGTAAACATAGGTTAGGCCCAGTTGACATATCCAATCTCCTTGTTCATGGATTGTGGATCGGGTCGTCCCCCTCCAGCCAATCAAAGGGCAACGCCTCCAGGTAAGGCGAGGCTGATTTTTTGACATAACAACTACCCCCCAGTTTCTTGCAACAATTGTTTGTAAAAGAAACTAAGTCCCGATCTTTAGAAAAATGCCAAGGCGAGCCTTGACCTAGGGTGTCACTTCCTGCTACTGATGTATTTCCTCCTTAGCTATGTGCTCTCCTTAAATGCTAAATCTTGAGACAATGGCTCACGCTCGATTACTTCTCAATTATATTCCATAATGATTTGGTGTTGGTGTTGCTCAAGAATAAATATTCCATCTAAATCCCTTCAAAGTGATTCAGGAACTTCCCAATACTGAGGTACATAAAGGCGCCTTTTGTGAGGGCGACGCTGATATGGATGAAAAACTGCCACATTATTCTTCCGTCTTCATCATAATTTGTTAGATACCGCTTAAGAGAGTCCTTAGATAGTGAGTGATTCATGAAATAAGGTAAGCCTGACACAATAAAATTCCTTCATATGCCGATAGTCTTCACGGTCCCAACTCTAGAGGGCGACGTCGATCCCACCAATAGGCGATGTTGTTGGAGATATAGTCTTGCCCAAAAAATGAATCTTCCAATGTTGATTTCTTGACCTTGGTTACACGTAGGCGAAGTCGTTGTAATGGGAGACGTCGTTTGAAAATGGGAGAGACATTTAGTTGATAAAGAGGCACGAGTCATCATCTTGTATATCTCATTGTATTCTTCGAATATCAATTCTAACACACATTTTGAACTAGGCCATATAAGGCCGAGGTCGCTTCAGAAGAGGGCGAGGTTGCTCCAGAAGTGTGCACACAATCTTCAATATCTATTATTTCTTCAGAATCTCAAATTGACCGTTGATACTCCTTCGATTTAATTTCGACGCAGGACAACTTTCAAAATAGCATCATCCCCCGAGGGTCTTCAAAGAAAATATCACCCTGAAGGGTCTTCTAAGAAAAATTACCCCTAAAGGCCTTTCAAATGAAACTATGCTAGAGGCCCTTCCTACTGGAGCCTTATTCTTCAAAAGTGTAAACCTTCGAGAAGACGTCACCTATCATAGAATAATGTCGTCTATCTCCCTGCACTTAAAAAGTCTCCATCCTTCTAACAAAAGGTGATGCTTCCAGGTAGACTACCCCCCAATTTCTTGGCAGTCGACCGGTCTGCATACTTCGCCCCTTCTATTCCTGGTTACATGCTGTAATTCCAGACTGACAATGCTGAGATCATCACTGTTGCTACGGAAGACATAAGACTAAAAATTGAGGGAGAGAAGACAGCCATGGCCGAGGAGGAGGCGATAAAGAAAGAAATAGCTGAAGGTGACAACGCTAGAACGGTATTGCCCACTGATGCTACAGCCAAGTGACTATATGAGCTTTTTATAATTGCAAACATAATAGGAGTGCGGGCCCTCCTGTAATGGCCTTGTCTTTTTTAACTTTTCTTCAATATATTTTACTTTCTCCCAACTAATTGGAGTGTGCGTCCTCCATTTAAAGACGTTGCCCTTGTATTGACTTGATTCAATTTATTATGCATAATTATGTCTTCCTTAAGTATCTGCCTATTTTATCTTGCATTCCACTAGTACTCAACAACTTTAATATATCTTGCCTCTCTGTTAAAATCTCGCCCCTTTCTGGGAATCTCGCCTTTCTTCAACTTAATTCATGAAATTAGAATTTAATTCATGAACCTTAATAAATATCTCACTTCAAAGGTAACAACTACCATGTCTTCTCGAGGGTATCTCCCTCCAAGGGAGTAATTTTCCTCAAAATTTAATAATTTTATGATACTCTCCTCAGAGGAGATCATTATTAAGTTCAGAAATACCCTCCTCACAGGAGGTGGATTTTCCGAAACTCGAACCCTGATGAGGCGCCGGAAGTACGGACATCCCCCCCGGAAGTACGGTTTTCGCAAGGATTTAACAATTTGGGATACCCTCCTCAAAGGAGGTCGTTCCCCATTCCAGAAATATCCCTCCTCACAGGAGGTGGATTTTCCGAAGCTCGTGCCTTGATGAGGCGCCGGAAGTACGGTCATCCCCCCCGGAAGTACGGTTTTTGCAAGGACTTTGATAATTCGAGATACCCTCCTCAAAGGAGGTCGTTCTCCATTCCAGAAATACCCTCCTCACAGGAGGTGGATTTTCCGAAGTTCACTTTATTTTTATTCATACTCTCCTCAAAGGAGATCATCTTTTTATACATCCCACAAAGATCCTCCTTAGAGGAGGTCATCTATCACAGAATTCATACAAAAATTTATCAAAGAAGCATGTTTTATTCATAAATATAAATCCTGGCTAAGGAGTGGTACATACACTACCCCCCTAGACTTTTACGAAAATAAATTAAGAGAAAGTAGAACAAAGGCAGGAAGCACATTACCTCCCTGTGAGAACTATTCCCTTTGGTTTATGGCAGATTCTTTTTCGGAACGTTGATTTCCTCTGTGTGTTTGATAGCTCATCTTCTAGTTATGATGACTCTCCCTTAGATCCTCCCTCTCTCCAAGTGGCGGCGAGGTCCACCATGATTCAGGCGAGATCCAGCAATAAACTATTTTTTCCTCTCCATCGCATCCAGCCTAGCCCCCATACGAGTGTTAGCGTTTCCCATAAAGTGATTTTGTTCCAAATCTCGGCGTTACTTATTAGGACAGGGGAATCTCCCTCAATTTGAGGGGTCGCCAGTCTGTCGGGAATTCTAGGCATAGCATCCATCGGATCTGAGTTCGTCGGTTATTGCAGGGGTAGGTTTTTCATGGTCCTAACTTCCTTCACACGACGATCATCAACACGTTCTTGATTTGACTGTGACATCCTTCCTCCTGAGATGTCAAAACCCCTCCTTCTAGCGCCAATTGTTAACGGAGGAATTTGGGAAAACAAATTCGGGAAGGGTTGCTGGAATTGTGGTGGTGGTTGATGACGGTGAGCGGCGTAGGATGCTTAGGGTTAGGGTTGGTGATTTGGGGATGGCTGAGATTGTATGTGAGAGTTATTGCAATTTAGATCGAATATTGAATTCTCTCTTTTTCGCAAGGGTTGCATCATGACATACAATGTGCCTACGTATCCTATTTATAGGAATCAAGCCAAACGTAGTTCTTGGGGAACAAGTCACCGACATGGGTTAGGTTTCCTTGTTTAGGGAAGTCCCTCGGATTGGGCCACCGCCATTAGTGGAATCATCATGGGCTTTCTAGCCCAACTATTTTCTCGGAGCGTGGCGTTTAAGTCATTGACCCGAGATTGTCGGAGTCAATGCCCACCTTGAGCCACCAATGGGAGAATAACTATTTATAGGGCTAGCCCTCGGAATCACTAAGGGGCGATTCCTCAATGGGGAAATTCTTGATAACCTAGGCAAAGCCATATCTTCCTTTTAGTTTCTTGGGGAAATCCCTCTGTCATCAATAGAGGGCGAGACCCCTTATCTTCATATAAGGTTATTTAGGGGAGATTCCCTTTTCCAGTGATGCGAGGGCGAGGTCCCATTTAAGGGCGAGATCCTCGTCCTGACTAACCACGGAGAAAGAATAGCTAGTCAGAGGGCTAGTCCTGAGATTGCCAAGGGGCGACGCCCTTCGACCTCCCTAGCAGGGAAATGCCTGCTAGCCTGGATGAGGCTTAGTCCTTCTCCATAGCTGAGATAATAGATGACTTGGGTTATGATCCAAAGTCTTTAGTATCCTTTATGTAACTGTATTGGGGAGATTCCCCCATTCTGATGCCCGAGAGGGCGAGGCCTCTTTGTAAGGCGAGGCCCCTTTGGATGGCGAGGCCTTCATAAAAAGTGAGAGGCTTGTCAGGGCTGAAAGGCAAGTCTTCTGTTCTGAATGTTGATTCCCTTAAAGGGCGACACCCTTATTGAGTGGGCGAGGCCGATTCCATCTCCTTCCTTACTGAAATATAGTAGTTACCTCCTTGCTAGTTTTCTACGGGCGACACCTCAAAAAGGGGCTACGCCTTTCATGAATGTGTGCTAGGCCCATTAAGAATGTACTTCTGAGATTTCTTCCTTTATATAAGATGTGTCATATTTCTCTGATCCTTGAGGGCGATGCCTCCAAATAAGGCCACGTGTATCCCTTCTTAGTAATGGAGATGTCTCCTCATCAGACAAAACCCACGGGCGATGCCGTTTAAGGAAAAGGGCGACGACCGAGGGCGAGGTCGTTTAAGGAAGAAGACGACCACTGAGGGCGAGGTCGTTTGAGGAAGAGGACGACCACCGAGGGCGAGGTCGTTTGAGGAAGAGGACGACCACCGAGGGCGAGGGCGAGGTCGTTTAAGGAAAAGGACGACCACCTAGGGCGAGGTCGTTTAAGGAAGAAGACGACCACCGAGGGCGAGGTCGTTTGAGGAAGAGGACGACCTCCGAGGGCGAGGTCGTTTGAGGAAGAGGACGACATCTCATGTAAACATAGGTTAGGCCCAGTTGACATATCCAATCTCCTTGTTCATGGATTGTGGATCGGGTCGTCCCCCTCCAGCCAATCAAAGGGCAACGCCTCCAGGTAAGGCGAGGATGATTTTTTGACATAACAGATTCGACTTGAATTCAGCAGTTTTATGAATTGTGAAGCTTGATTCTCGTATAATGGATTGTGAATTGAAGATGCTAAATTGTGAATTGTGAAGCTTGATTCTCGTATAATTGTTCATTTTTCTGCACTACTATAGAGCAATTTTTACAAAATTCTGGAACATTTTTCTGCAGAAACTGTGCAGCAGTTTATGCTGATTTTTAGTAGCAGTTTATACAGATTTTCTGCAACAATTTTTTGATTATTTTTTGCGGTTCTAAATACCAACAACTTGATGGAAAAAAACCTCAAACTAGTATAGAACCCTTTAAAATAAGCAATTGCCTTTAATTATTGTGATGTTCTAATATTTATTTTGAAACGTTGCAGGTACTATGGATCACCAGTGTGGGCCTCTTGATCGATCACTGTTGTTCAAGCAGGATGACCACATCAGCACTAAGATATGGGAGGGTGGTGTCAGGGATAAGCTGAGGGTATATCAACAAACATCTAACATGGGTCATTGGGTTTTAAAGGCCGATCAAATTGCACTGCTGGATACTTGGGGTTTTGGAGGGTTTGCTAACCCCTTGGTTGTTCCTCAGAATGACATTTCTTTGATCACAGCCTTGGTAGAGAGGTGGAGGTCAGAGACGAACTCATTTCATTTTCCTTTCGGTGAGATGATGATTACCTTAGAGGACGTTTATATGATTTTGGGTTTGCCGGTCTTTGGCAATTCTGTTACTCATCCCGAGGTTAAGAACCTGCTGCCTTATTGGATGAAGATGTGGGATGATCCAAAATTATCGAAAGATGAGAAGAAAGAAATGTATGATGGTGGGATTAAATTGCACAAGTTGCGGAAATATTATGGAAATCGGCCTGAGAGGCACCCAGCTGAGCAGGTTGATCCGGAGGAGCTTGAGTGGGAGTGCTTATTGCATACACGGGCGTATGTGTTGTTTATCATTGGGGGTATCCTATTTCCCACATCTTCCCGGTCTGTTGTGGCTCCCCGATACTTACAGCTCTTACTGCAACCGTCGAGTGAGATTGGTAGTTATGCTTGGGGCGCTGCTGTTCTATCCTATTTGTACAGAGCATTGGGTAAAGCTGCCGACAAGTCGAGCCCAATGTTTACTGGGTGTGCCATGCTTCTTCAATTATGGGCTCATGAGAGAGTTTTAGTCGGACAGCCACAGATTGCACCGTTCCAGGAGCTTACATGGCCGAGGTCAGTAGCATGGGCACAGCCGGTGAATATTAGGAGGATTAACCCCCACCACCACACGGGAGGTTATCGGGGAGATTTTGACAGATTTCAGATTTATTGGCTGAACTGGACCCCGTATTCCAGCTTTTATGAGATGGAGGGGGCTGATGAGGATGATGACATGTGGCATTCCCTTCATATGGCTCTAGGTCGTATCCCGCTGATCCATTTTGAGATCATTGAGTTACAGATGCCGGATCGGGTCATGAGACAGTTTGGTATGATGCAACACATACCGGAGGAGCCATATGATATGGGTCACCTACGGTCGGAGAGGGCATCAGAGTTTCAGAGGTTAAATCATACAGTGATATTTCAGGCTTTTATGGATGAGTGGTATCATTATCAGGATACGGCAGGGGCCATCGTTACAGAGCATGAGGAGCATGTATCGGTTGAGGAGTATAACCAATGGTTTATGCGTGTCAGCAAGATAAAATATAAAAAATTAGTAGTTCGTTAACTATAGCGATCTTCAAAATTTATACTAGAGTTTTCAAGTTGCTCGTTGCTCGACTCCTTGGAGTTTTCAAAATTTATATTAGTTGTCGTTAGTTTTCTGTACACATGAGTTCATTGATTGCATTATCATATTATTATATTCTGTAAAGATAACATCATGATATGTATTTATAGGCGCCTCCTGATTTCAACAAATCGAATCAAGAGATAGCTTCCATGGCCACTTTCATTGAACAATACCGAAAGCAACTCCATGGAAATGATATTCATTTGTGCAATATTGCGTTCTTTCCGGTTTGCACAAGATCGCATTGGTTCCTGTTCGTTGTGGACCTTAACAATTTTCATCTGATGATGATTGATCCTATGCGAGACGAGAATCCTACTAGTGGGAGAGAGATATACCATGTTGAGTTCTACGTTATGGTAAAAAGTTGTTCTTTTTAGTTACGTACTTTATCTATTGGTTCCATGTTCGTTGTAATACATGTATGTTATATTGTAGGAAAAATTTCTCCCCTACATGCTTCATAAATTGGATTCAAACCGCTTCCCCGCCAATAGATATTTGAGGGTGAAAGAACTTCAAAGTCGTCCTAAACAAGATGGTGGGGTTGATTGTGGCGTGTATGTTTGCAAGTACATGGATGCCATCCTTCATGGATTAGACTTGGGGCAAGAAAAGTGGCACACTACCTTGGATGTAACAACCTTCCGATATCGCATAGCACATGAGATAAAATGCGGGGAAACACGTCAGATGCCTGACACGTCGATCAGGCAAAGGTTGACGGGGATGTAGTTTGTTGCTATATTGCTTTTGACTTTATTGGACTTTTATGTATGTTTGTTATTGGACTTTTGACTTTATTGGACATGTTAGATTTCGGATGTTAGTTAATTTTTTGAATTTTTGGTTGTAGTATGGTTGGATATGATTTTGGTTTTTTATAGTATGGTTTTCGGTTTGAATGTAGGTTGGATTTTAATTTTGGATATTGGTTGAGTGTAGTTTGAATTTTGGTGTTGGTATTGTTAGGATTTTGATTGGATTTGGCAGGTTGGAATTTTGGGAATGTTTGGTTGCAAAACTGGTTTAGAACAGTTTTTCCTGGGCAGGACTAAAACAAATAAAAGCTGGAGAATTTTCCCAGGCGCCCGCCATGTTTCATTGCGGACGCCCGCAATGAAACATGGCGGGCATTCTGGAAAATTTCTATTTTTGCTGTTTAGTCACTGCAGTTTGATTTCTTTCAAATTTTAAATCAAAGATTAATATTTTTACACCAAACCTTCTGCCTATTTTCTGTTTTTCCAAAAAAAAGTTTTTTTTAAAGTTTTTTGTTTTAAACATTACATTTTCATTGTGAATATTGATAATCCATAAACAAGTAACAAAAACTACTTCATTACATAATAATCCATTACATTACCAAGATTACATGAAAATTGGAATAAAAACTGGAGGTACTCCATTGCATCTAGGCTGGCTTCCCTGGACAATTTCTCCCATCATGATTTGCTCCTTCCAATCCACATTTTCCACACTTCCGCGATTTCTTCTTCGAACTTGACGTCTCAATACCACTTTTGCGTCTTCCGGCTTTTTTTCTTCCTTTAGTTTGTGACATTGGGGGATCCAATATGTGATCATCTTCGCCTTCATGGTGAAACGACTCATTCATTCTTACATTGTGTTTCTCTTCCGGAAAAGACTCATTGATGTACACCTTCTCTTTCTCAATTCTATCCATCAAGTAATGGTATCGCGGGACACTAACACTACCGATAACACCTAAACTTTGAAAGGCATTGCATAATGAACTATATCTTGCCGTTTGTGATTCAAAAACATTGACATGCACGGGATGGCCATAAGGTAAAGTTCTCGAGGTTTTATTGGCATTCATTGTCCACCTCACTTTGATACAATCTTCGGGAATTTGCGTTTTTTGTTTCTTATTACGGTAACGGATCATGTGTCTACAAATAATCCCAGAATTTTCAAATTTCTTACAAGCACATGAAATTTTCCCGTCCATTGCAACACATAGAGTATAAATTTTTCTACAATTCTCCGGCACAGTGGACTTTCCTACCAAGTACATTCTAGGAAAAGATCTTCCATCATGTTTTACGCTATTAACAATAAAAGATCCACTTTTTAGAAGCTCATTTTGAAATTGTTTAAACATCTCTTTTGTGTAAATCGTGGATGCATGAGCCTCCAAAGAAGAATTGTATAATAGTCCCCTTTCCTTGTACTCGGTCTCATGGTCGGCTCCAACCTCGTTGAGATATTGTTTCTCCAAAGCCTTTTGTGAGTTCTCAATGAATTCTTTTAAACCGGTTGATGGTTTAACATACTCATCAAAAAAAGAATTCATGGACTCGCTTCTTGAAGTGGTAGTCATTCCGGCGAAAAAAAATTGCTTGGTGTGAGCACGGATCCATTTTCTTCTAATTGCATACATCTCATTTAGCCAAACATGATTCCCGAGATCGTACTTTTCAACCAACACCTCCCAATTACCTTCAAATTCGGTAGGTGACAACGACTTGTACACACATGAATTAAAATCTTTTTTAAAATCCGGAAATCGAGTATAACTTCTCGGGAAACTTTTGACTTATATGCCACGTACAATATGTATGATTTGTTTGTGGCATGACCGCGGCTATAGCATTTGACAAAGCAATGTCTTGATCGGTAATAATCGCAACGGGATGTTTGTTGTCAACGGCTTCCAACCATGTTTCCAAAACCCATTTGTAAGATGTTTCTTTCTCATCCCTTACAAGTGCAAATCCAAACAAGATGTTTTGGTAATGGTGGTTCACACCCGTAATAGGTATAAACGGCATGCAATACCTATTAGTCCGATAAGTCGAGTCGAAGGTTACCACGTCTCCAAAATTATTGTAAGCATTAATCGACCGAGAATCAACCCACACCAAACCCCTAACACGATTCACCTCGTCCACATCCACTCGATAAAAGAAATTTCAACCACAAGCTTCTTTCAATTCTCGTAGCAAAGCCAAACCACAATCCGCATCACCGGAATCAAACACCCGTTATCGAATGTCGCGTACGACATTACGTATGTCTTGACTAGAATAACCAAGATTTTGAATACCATCACATGACTCACTAAGAAATTTCATTATTTTCACGGTCTCGATTCCCGATTTGTGAAACAACTCAATTATCGATCGGGTAAACGAATCTATGTTATGCGACCTTCGCATGAATTGTACTTTATCCGGTCCATGATTGTGTTCTAAGTTGACCGAAGGTACTTCCCATTTGTTCAAATTCACTTTATAAGTGACACACATCCGAGCTTCACAATTAGTTCGACTAATAAAATCTCTTGTCCGCTTCCCTTTATCCATAACACCCGGTGTGTTCGGACCTCGTCTCCCACCCTTCCGACAAATATACATCCGCGATGCAAGATCATCAACATTTTTATGTTTATGAGTGCTCCTAATAATTATCTCAAACCCCACCTTACGACCATAATTTTTATACAATAATTCCGCTTCTTGTAAAGAATCAAATTGCATACCAACACAAGGAACTTCATCATTCATATTTGCAAAAAAAGATCCAATATTTTCTTCTCCAATATTAGCTTTATAATTGTCATGACCATCAGTATCATCCTTTTTTCCAATATTAACATCTTCATCACTATCAATAATTATTTTTTCTTTCCCTTTCAAATTAGAAGTATCACCAAAATTAATATCATCCTTTTTTCCAATATTAACATCTTCATCACTATCAATAACTATTTTATCTTCCCCCTTCAAATTAGAAGTATCACCAAAATTTTTACCAACATTTTCAATATCATCAACAATATCATCAACATCTATTGTTTCATGAATTTCAACACCATTCTCATCAAAAAGTTTACGAAAAACTCTTTTATTTCGAATGGGAGTTCCGTAATTGAAGTTGTTATGATCACTAGAAGAGTTAGAATCGTAATTAAATAAATAGGAAGCCATGAAAATTCTAACCTTATTTTTTGCTCTCCAAAGATGAACAAAGCTGGAAAAAACTGTGCAGTTTGAAAAAAATAAACGGCTGGAAAGTTGATGGAAAGTTGAACAAAAGGCTGGACAGGAAAAAATAAAAGGCCGGAAAGTTGATGGAAAGTTAAGCGCCCGCCATGTTTCATTGCGGACGCCCGCAATGTTTCATGGCGGGCGTCAGAAATATTTTTATTATTTACCTAGTTTGTGAAATATATTATAAAATTAATTAAAAATGAAGAAAAGATTAAATTTGAACTAAAAATTTATACACACTCAATTAGTGGTAGTCACTATTTTTGGGATGAATGAAAACTCAATATCAATATTTTTCTATTTTCTTGATTTTTTAATAATATTTAACTAGTTTGTGAAATATATTATAAAATTAATTAAAAATGAAGAAAAGATTAAACTTGAACTAAAAATTCATACACACTCAATTAGTGGTATTCACTAGTTTTGGGATGAATGACAACTCAATATCACTATTTTTCTATTTTCTTTATTTTTCAATAATATTTAGGTAGTTTGTGAAATATGTTATAAAATTAATTAAAAAAGAAGAAAAGATTAAATTTGAACTAAAAATTCATACACAATGTATTAGTGGTAGGCACTAACTTTGGGATGAATGTCAACTCAATATCACTATTTTCCTATTTTTAATTTAATTTTCACAAGAGTACGCCCGCCATGTTTCATTGCGGGCGCCCACCATGTTTCATTGCGGGCGACCGCCATGTTTCATTGCGGGCAGAGGGATCAGGGGGATATCCCCCGGGGGCTGTGGAACGAGTCCCATATATATATATATAGGGTCTTGTTCTAATAGAAACTAAATTAGAATAGAAACTAGAAACTAAACATAAATTAAATATTTCAAGCTAATCTAATGACCAAATTAGGGGTACCCCAATACAAAAAGTTCATAATATTCTTGGCTCCATCCACCCAAAAAAAAAAAAAAAAAAATTACTGTTCACTGCTGACGTGGCAGTGACGTCAGCGTGAACAGTAATTTATTTATTTTTTTTTTTTTTTTTTGGTGGATGGAGCCAATAATTTTAAACACTTTTTGTGAAGGTGCCCCTGGCGGGGCCATTAGAATGAATGAAATATAATTTATTTAGTGTTGGTTTCTAGTTTCTATTCTAAGATTGGTTTCTATTTGACCACTAGCCTATATATATATATATATATATAGAGTCCTATTCCACTACAAACTAAAATTAACTACAAACTAAAAACTAAACACTAATCCAACATTTCATGCTAATCTAATGATCAAACTAGGGGTACCCCAATACAAAAAATGCTTAAAATAGTTGGCTCTATCCAACAAAAAAAAAATCATTGTTCACGTGATGACGTGGCAGTGGATTTCACTGGTTAACGGTGCTTCGCACCTTCTTGGACGGCGCTTCGCGCCTTTATCACTCTAAAGTTGTAAGGAATGGCAATAAATGGTAAAGGCAATAGACGATTGACGGGTGTGTCGAGAGCCTTCGGCCCTCATGACTACCTAACTCATCCGTTTACTGTCTTAAATGCTTCGCATTTCCACGGCAAGATTTTTTTTTGTTGGATAGAGCCAATTATTTTAAGCATTTTTTGTGAAGGTACCCTTGGCGGGAACCTTATAATAGATGAAATATAATTAATTTAGTGTTAATGGTGTACTGTAAAGAAAGAACAGAACTCTAATTGAAGCTGCAAGAACAATGCTTGAAGAGTCTAAGCTACCAACATACTTCTGGGCAGAAGCTATAAACACTGCATGCTACACCCATAATATTTCTTTGGTCAATCAAGCAAAAGGCATGACACCTTATCAACTTTTCAAAGGCAAGAAACCAACAATCAACTTTCTGCATGTCTTTGGATGCAAATGCTTTGTACTGAAAAATCATGGTGAGCATCTTGGAAAATTTGATTCAAAGGCAGAAGAAGCTATCTTTGTTGGATACTCAGCTGGAAAATCCTACAAAGTCTACAACCTAAGACTAAACATTGTAAAGGAGTCCATACATGTTGTCTTTGATGACAAGAAAATATCTTGTCTAGTAGATGAAGGTTTTCATGAGTCTCTCTCATTTGAGAATGAGAGAAGTGGTGAAGAAAGTGAAGATGATGATGAAGAATGGAGATCAAATGGTGTGAGAAACAAACAAAGATCATCAGTTGAAGTGCAGAATGAACCACCTGTTGAAGAGCAACTTACACCATCAGTTGGAAATCAATTTGAAGCAATTGTAGAAAATCAAAGAGAAGCATTTGTTGATGAATCTGCAAGAACTCCATCAATCTCGAGGGCCATACACTCAGGGGGAGTTTCTCACAGTCAAAACTCAACAACAAGCCACAACGATCAACACATAGAAAATGAAGCCACTTCATCAAGGTCAAACTTACCACCACAAAGAAAATGGACCAGGGATCATCCATTTGAGCTTATCATTGGAGATCCTAATGCAAAGGTCCAAACCAGAAGAGCAACTCAAGAAGAATGCTTATATAGCAGTTTTCTATCCAAAGAGGAACCTAAGAGAGTTGAACATGCTCTTCTGGATCCAGACTGGGTTTTAGTAATGCAAGAAGAGCTAAACCAGTTTGAAAGAAATGAAGTATGGAAACTTGTACCCAAACCTAAAGACAAATCAGTGATTGGCACTAAGTGGGTATTCAAGAACAAGATGGATGAGAATGGCATAGTCACAAGGAATAAAGCTAGATTAATTGATAAAGGCTACTGTCAAGAGGAAGGAATTGACTTTGAAGAAACCTTTGCACCAGTGGCAAGGTTAGAAGCAATAAGGATCTTCCTGGCCTATGCAGCGCATGCCAAATTCAAAGTCTATCAAATGGATGTCAAGAGTGCATTTTTTATTGGTATTCTGGAGGAGGAGGTGTATGTTAGTCAACCGTCTGGTTTTGAAGATCCAGGCTTTCCAGAATATGTGTTCTTTCTACTCAAAGCACTCTATGGCCTGAAGCAAGCACCTAGAGCCTGGTATGACACACTCTCACAGTTTCTTATAGAGAATCACTTCATTCGAGGTACTATTGATAAAACTCTCTTTTATAGAAATGTCAATGACTCTATGATACTTGTCCAAATTTATGTTGATGATATAATATTTAGGTCTACAGATGAGAAACTTTGCAAGAGGTTTGCCTAACTCATGCAAAGTAGATATGAAATGAGTATGATGGGTGAATTAACTTATTTTCTTGGTTTACAAGTTAAACAAGTGAATGAGGGAATTTTTATAAGTCAAACAAAATACATTATGATCTTTTAAAAAGGTTTGATTTAGCAGATTGCTCTTCTACAAAAACACCATGGTCACTGCCACTAAGCTTGAACTGGATACTAAGGAAAAGAAGGTGAACATGACAAGCTATAGGGGCATGGTTGGATCTCTTTTATACTTAACAGCTAGTAGACCTGATATTATGTTTGCTACATGTTTATGTGCTAGATTTCAAGCTGATCCTAGGGAATCTCACTTAGTAGCTATTATAAGGATTTTCAGATATCTCAAGGGAACACCAAAACTTGGCATTTGGTACCCTAGAGATTCTGGTTTTGATCTAACTGGTTACTCAGATAGTCAGATGCAGATTATGCAGGTTGCAAAATGGATAGAAAAAGTACCACAAGAACCTGTCAATTCTTGGGAAACAAGCTGGTCTCATGGTTCAGTAAGAAGCAGAACTCAGTATCTACCTCAACTGCAGAGGCTGAATACATAGCAGCTGGGAGTTGTTGTGCACAGATTCTGTGGATGAGAAATCAACTACTTGACTATGGAGTTAAAGTTAAAAAGATCCCAATTTTCTGTGACAATACTAGTGCAATTGCAATATCACAGAATCCAGTGCAGCATTCTAGAACCAAGCACATGGACATCAGATACCATTTCATCAGGGAGCATGTGATGGAAGGCATTGTGGAACTGCATTTTGTTCCTAGTGAAAAATAGTTGGCAGACATTTTACTAAAGCTTTGGATGAAGCAACCTTTTCAAGGTTGGTAAGTGAGCTTGGTATGTTAAATTTCACATGATCTTTTAAAATGTCTGTTCAATTAGTTGCAGCCAGTGAATTTCATTCTCTGGATTTTGTTTGTTTTATTTGATTATCTTCATGATTATTCTGGAGATATCACTGTAGCATAATTAAATAAATATTTTATTGACATATATCAATTAATGATATTTTGTTAATTTTATGTCTATTTAATTGTGAGTTTATCTGATTATTGTGGATTAATTCTTGATTCGCTGCGTGATTATTTTTAAATCCATAATAATTAGTAGTATTAAACATGTGTATATGTGTATAGGCTGATAGGTCTTGGTGATAAGATGTTTTTCGGCCGACAGGTTTCGGTGATAAGATGTTTTTTCGGCTAATTAGGGTGTTAGGTGAGAAATTATTGAGCGGTGTTAGTTTTTCAAACATAACCTATCACTATTACACCTAACCCACTAAACCTTGAAACCTTATAAATGATGAGTTTTTGTTTGTATTTAACATCATCATTTTTCAGATATACAGAGCATATACACACAATTACGGAATATTTCAAGCTTTGATCGGAAAGATCTCTCAATCTAACTGGTGGTTCTTAGATCGGATTTCATATTCTTGCTTTATACATCATCATTTATAAAAACTAACCCTTGTTTTTGAATTTCTTCAAAGTTTTGAAAATGGCATTGCAAGGAAGGTTTTTAATTGCTAAAGTTAATCCTATTTCCATCCAGCAAATCGAAACCATTCAGGATGAGCAATTTCGGGCCTGGACACAATTTCTGAATGAACATTCATTAATTCGCTATGCTTTAGTTACACAGGTGTAGCTTAACCATGATGCATTGTGTGAACTATATTGCAGTGCAGTTAACACTTCTGGACAGGACGGGTGTGCATTCACATATCGACTATTTGGTAGATCGATTAGGGTCACTGAACGAGATGTTAATCGAATTCTTCATTTTCCTATGGAAAATCTCGTTTTTGATCCTACACCCGAACAGATTGAAATGTTCTTTCGTTTTATAAGGTACCAAGATGGCAATTTCAATACTGGTAATCTATCTAGAACGTTTCTAACCCAGTACTGGAATTTCTTCTTTCACACTCTTAACCATGTTTTTTCCTCAGATAGAACAAATCAAGATCGAATACCTGAATTTATTCAAATAATAGGGTATGCGATCACCAATAATTTGAGGATTAATTTTGGAAAAATAGTGCTTGGTCGAATCATTTTAAAGATGAAACACTTGGGAACAAGAGATGTTCAGACTCAAAATGTCAAATGTCTATATCCAAGGTTTCTACAGCTAATATTAAATGATTTTTTGAATGATGAAGACAGGGTACGCTTGGAAAATGGTCAAAAGGTGGAATGTTCTTCCATGAAGACGAATGTAATTAATTACATAAGCAAAAAGAAATATACGGATGTGCCTACAATCCTAACTGAATATCTAAAGACTGTCCCACTTTCGTTGTTACCACGACCAGTGAGAGCAGGTATACGACAAGGTAATATTTCAATCCCTGCTATTCCAACCTCTGTATTCCCTATTGTGTCAGAGGAAATACAGTTTCTACAGCCCCCAGTGGCCATCTTACCCGACCAAGAGCAAGAAATCCCACCGACTCTAACACGGGTCGAAGAGCCCATTCTACAAATGCAAACACAAACACAACAAACTCCTACACCTCAATTGTCACTTAAACGACCAGTCATCCACATTATTGAGGGAGATAGTGCCTCAGCAGCACCACATAAGGAGTTAGTTACATCAGCCGCTCTACCTCATTCTAAACGGAGTAAACCCAATGAACCTGAGGTAACGGCAACTGTTAGTGAAACAATTCTTTCTTATCCAATGAGTGAAAATGTAAATAAGGTTGAATTGACGGGAGCAACTATCTTGAGTTCCATTTCACGGAACATAAGAGTGGTTGATGATCTTTCTAAAGATCAAATGCGTTCACAGGCATCCGATGTGGAATTACCTACCTCAATAACTGCTGGTGAATCTTCCATTTTACGGAAAGATCCGTCAGAAGGTGGTTCTATTATGAACAAAGTGTCTTCACAGACGTACGAGGGAAACTTGGGTTTTGTGCCATTTAATCGATTCAAGTTTAACCTCCCAGAGAGAAAATCTCTGGATCTCTTTCGAGATTTACCACTCTTTACCAGTGGTCGGCAACTCGCTTCACGCAAGGACGGAAGCTCACGAACTTTCATTGCACCATCTGTGACCTCTGAAAAAGGGGCTAGGATGATTTCCTTTGCAGGTACACATATCGGTGGAAGCTCTGGAGGACAGTTGAGGGAAACACGAACAGAACATGTAAGTGTCACCCAAACCACTAAACCGAGTGAATTTAGAGTGTTGAGTGAAACACCTGCAGAACGTACGAGTGAGCAACCTACTCAACCACATGCACATGTAACCAAAAAGGAATACATCAGACTCCTTACACGGGTCCAAACAATGGAGAAAGAGTTGCAAAATATCTGTAAGTTCATTGCAGAAATCAAAAATTTGCAACTTATTCAACATGATATATTCCAGGTTCAATTGAATACCATGGCAACGCAGTTTAATGATGCAATCAACTCCTTGGTAAAGTCATCTTCGTCTAATTTACCAACTCCACATCCTACTACTCTGGAGGATAACCCAACTAAGGGGGAGAAGTTGGATGATCAAGAAAAATCTACTAGGCGTAAGGGCAAGGAAAAGGTTGTTGACACGGAATTAACTTTATTTTGGGAAAGGAAAAGCTAATGGGAGTATTAGTGCTATGTGGAAAGAAAGCAAGGCAAACTTGAAGATATGTTCAGTCTAGAGGAACAATTTGTCTTGTACTTGTTCAAATTTTAGATATCTGGAAAATGTATATATGATCCAGAATGCGATTTAATATTATTTATCTTTGTATTTCATTTTTGTTTTTGTATCAGTTGAGTCATCTTCTAGGAATTTGCTTGTCAAACCCTAACAATCAAATAGGGGGAGATTGTAAAGCATAATGTAATGTAATATGTAATAGAGGACATATATAACTCAAGTAGGATAAAAGATAAATAATATTAACTCTATACAGGGATCGTGAAATTTGAAGAACAGACACCGACAAGGATCAAGTCGCTGAAAGAAGTTCATTAACATGATCAAGCCTCAGTGACAAAATAAGATATACAGATGATTCAGTTGAAGGGCCAGAAGATTTCATGTATTTAATTGAAGATACTGCTGCAGACTAATCAATTGGAATGTAACGAAGGTGTGAAGATCAAGATCAGTGCTAGTCACTTGTGAACCAGACCAGTTCACTAAGTGTTAGCACATACGAGAAGGATCAACACATTAATTCACAGAAAGAATTTCCAAAGCCTATTGATGATCAAGAACAGACATAATATCTCAAGATATTGTCAAAAATTAATTTACTCTGAAAATTAACTAAGTAACAGATTAATTAATTATTTATAATAAATAATTAAATTAATCTGGTACTTGAACTATTTTCTGAGATGAATTAATTCAGCAGAATATTTGAAACAGAAGAGAGAAGCCTAAAAGAAGTAGCCAAAAATAGTAATACTATGCAAAGTTACTATGCATGATTACTATGCAAGGTTACTATGTGCGGTTACTATTCACGATTACTATGCAGGTACTGTGCAAATAGTGATTACTGTGCAAATAGTTGTTACTGTTCAAATAGTGACTGGTGGGGCCCACGGAAGAAAATTTTCTCAGCAGACACGATTTGGTTGGTGTAATAGTGGTTACTATGCAGGTGGGGCCCACGTGAATAGTACAGCATAGTGACTTTCTAAAATCTATAAATAGGCCTGTCGTATTTCATTTCAAAATACACCTCAACACACAACTTTCTCTTCTCTCTCTTATATCTTCTCAGTGTAAGCTGCTAGACAGTCCATCTAATAGGAAAGTCGGCTTAGCCCGCTTTCAGGAAGTGTCGGGTAGAAGGTCCTCGTACCTAAACTATCCTTAGGAGTGTAAGCTGCTAGACAGTCCATCTAGTAGGAAAGTCGGCTTAGCCCCGCTTTCAGAAAGTGCCGGGTAGAAGGTCCTCGTGCCTAAACTATCCTTAGGAGTGTTTAGGTTTTGAAGCTAATCCATTGGATTAGAAGTTGTAACACCCCTTCGAGTTTATTATCAATAAAGATATATTCTTGGAATAATTATTTTTTTTAGTAGTATCGTATTCAACCCCCCCTTCTACGATACTTCGGGACCTAACAAATGCACAAATTACAGTTCTTCCACAAAACCACATAAATCATTTTTAAAGCAGTCAGGAACAAAACACATACCAAATCAAAAAAAAACATTCCAATAAAAAGCGTAACAAGCCAGACACACGCCAAAAGGCGAGACTAAAAACCAAAAATTCAAAGACCTCGGAATGACACCAAATTTTGGTATGATGTTAAGGAGGAGAATTTGAATCTAATGGTATTTTTTATTTGCGGAGTTAGACTCAAAACCAAGATTGATCTGAGAAACAAATTCTAGATGTTTGGCTTTGATTCGATTTTTATTGAAAAAAGACTAGAGAAAAAAAAAGGGGGGGTTTAGAAGATTGAGAGGAGGACTGGAGGATGGTTTGATGGGGAAAACGAAGTTGTAGATGGAGAAAATGGGGTGGCGGCTATTGTGACCTTGGGGAGTCCTCTCATACAACTAGGAAATTACATACAATCTTTTATTAAATTTAATAATTATATAAGCAAGATGGGCTCCTACTGACTATGCGCCATGTGGGCAGTGGGTCCCACCCTGCTGACGTAGCAGGTGGATCCCACCTTGTTGACACGATAGCTGATGTGACAAGTGGATCTCACCCCGCTAACGTCGCAGTTGACGTGGCAGGTAGGTCCCACTTCTTCCTGACGTGGTAGTGATGTTGTTTTTAACAATTCTAGACCCAGAGACATATAAAGATGGTATTTTTGCAAAAAAAAAAAAAAAAAGTTGTGTTTTTGCAAGATGGTAAATTTACAAATAGTTTTCTTAATAAAAGTAAAATTGCAAAAAATTACTTTTAACAATATATTTATCAAAAAGCCTCAAATTTAAATCATATATTTTATTTTATGAACAAAAAATTTATAATTTTTACTATATAATCAATGCTCTTAAAAGTGTGTGTCAAAAATTAAAGCGTTAATTATTTCCAAATAGAAAGTAATAAATTAGAACCAATACTTATCAGGGTGTTGGCCCTATCTATCACAATTTGAAAGAAAATGGTCCCAAATATCACAGCTCAAAAACTTGGCCCCAAATATCACTCTAAAACAAAGGATCGTGTAGCGTTTTGAAACTTTTTTTTTCCTTCCATAACGCTAAAGCGTGTAGCGTCTTTTGATTTTTTATTTTTTTTAAGGCAAAACGCTAGTTAAACTATTGTTTCCAGGTTACAGAACGCCATCTAAAATTGAGTTTTAGTAGAAGTACGCACTTCTACTCCACTTAAGTTTGTTAACGCTACTTTATTAAATGTTTAGCTTTTTCTGAAGTGTAAAACGCCACTTCAACTTTTGTTTTGACCATAACGCTACTTTAAGTAGTGATTTATGTTAAAAAAAACGCTACTTTAAGTAGTGTTTTCTGTTCGAAAACATTACTTCAAATGGTGTTTAGAACCTACCAATTTTATTTATTTATTTATTTTTCTAAATATGTATTTGCAAACATTATTAAAAAATTTATAACCAAATGATTAATTCAAATTATGTTTTTTAAATTTAAAAATTGAATATTTCCAAACCCCAAAATGGAAACATTGAACCCCAAAAATTAAGCGTTGAAACCTCGAGGGAATACAGATAAAATTTAAAAATTTTAATTAAAAAATTTAATCCGGCGGCCTGATTTTTAAACGCTAACGCGTTTAAAAATCAGGACAAGTTAGGGTTTTGGGTTTAGGGTTATTTACAACCCTAAACCCTAAATTCGTATACGGTTTATTTGTCGTTCCGAATATTTCTAAAACCCAAAATGGAAACATTGAATCCCAAAAGTTAATTGTTGAACCCCTAAATTTAATTAAATTGTAATTTTTAAATTAAAAAAATTCAATTTTAATTGAAAATTTTATTATAATTTTTTTAATATTGTTCGCAAATATAAATTTTAGGAGAAAACAAAAAAACAAAAAAAAACTAGCACTAACACTAAACACTTTCTAAACTAGCGTTAACACTGAAAACACATTCTAAACTAGTGTCTTCAACCCCCCCCCCCCAAAACACAACATAATCTAGCGTTAACACTGAAAACACATTCTAAACTAGTGTCTTCACCCCCAAAACAAACATAATCTAGCGTTACTAAATAATAATAAAAAAAATCCTCCCCTATAAAACGCTAAACGCAGAGACATTTTTTTAAAAAAAAAAAATAAAACGCTACACGAAGTAGCGTTTTTACTAAAAAAAAAATTAAAACGCTAGACGCAACATTGTTTTGGAATGATATTTGAGATCAAGTTTTTGAGTTGTGATATTGAGGACCATTTACTTCAAAATTGTGATATTGGGTGCCTTTTTTCTACTTATCATATCTAATAACATAATATTTATAGAAACCATTACATACTAATAAAATGACAATCGATCACCAGACACCATAAGTATAGTTTATAATTTACAAAAATAAATATCAATGGTTTCCAATATAAAATAATGATGAACGGCATACAAATGGATCACTTTTGTAGTACATAGTACGGGTTCGGATTTTTAGTTACTAGGTTAATTTAGTTTTTACTAAGACCTTGTACATGAATATATGATTGTAATAGTTGTGCCTTTGCACGAGAAATGTTCTTTTGCGACAAGGCGGCTAATTTTCTGATACAAAATATACATAAATTATATAGGGGATGTTTGAGGGAACTTTTTTCCAGAATAAGTCAACTTATTTTAAGACAAATTTAGAGATTCCTAACTTTCCAACTTATTTTTCAACTTATTTTTGCAACTTATTGAATCTCAAACATACATTAAATACTTGTATAAAAAAATTTATCAAAATATAAATTTTTTACCCGAAAATAAGTCCATAAGCCTGAAATAAGCTTAGCCAAACATGCCAATAGTAAGCTGCTCATTGCACCCATCCCTGCATAAATTACATCAATTGTTGTCCGAATCAAAAGGAAAACCTCAGCACAAAATACACCTATACATACAACGATAATTCAATCTTTTAATCATGATTTCCTGACATGAGTGAAATACTGAGGCTACAACCTGTTTTGTAAAATACTCATCCTACATTGCATCCTAAAACTAACCAGATGTCATAATACAATAAAAACAGGTCTAATGATCTAACAGGGACGTCATTGTTCTGCATGTAACATCTTCAAAAATTCTTTATGATTTATGCCAGACGTTTTCACTTTCAACAAAAAAGCATGACATTTTGGTCTTTGCTGCCAACTACTGGAGGGTAATTAATATTCTTCAGCACCGACTTTCAGTCAATGAATGCACGATAGAGGTCCAGGTTCCTCCACCACTCCATGCTGTAATGTAAAGTGGGAAGAGTAAGAATAACTGCCAAAAATTCAAAAACACTGCCCCTTCCCAATAACACAACAGGGTGATTCTGGTATTTGGCCATATCAATAACACGAGAGTGCAGGCAAAACATATATAAAGAGCCCTAAAAATTGATACATATTTCCTAAACAATATATTTATCAACAACTTTATGTAGTATAAATAGTGATAAAACTATAAAAATATACCTCTAAACTTGTGAAATATCAGATATCCCACTAAAGTGTAAATATCCTCAATTTATTCCATCAAACACTGAAAACCATGTATTCTTGTTCGTTCTTAACTGCTGGTAGTTTTTCCCGTATGATTATTCTACGCAGAATAAATGCATGGTAACACTTTGGGACCCAACATAGATCATGTGCAATAAGATATATACTTTCTGTTTCCACCCAGCAAAATTTCGCCAATTTTTTTTCTAAGCATGAAACAAGGGATAGAGGACTTCTGGTACAAACTGAAAAACATCCAAACCTTAGAGGATATATATGCATTAACCCTACGAACCAAAAGATGTATATCTAGTGGATCATGTAGTAAAGAACGAAATTTCAAGTCTTGTTGCTCCTGAATTCCTAAAAAGAATTAACCAGAATTATACTTGGTTTAAGTACATGGGACAAAGTCACAAAAGCACAATTATATTTACATATTGTATATGTCAAATATTGTGTGCTAAATTGTCAGCTTAGTTAGGCACCGTCCTTGACTATTACAACCATAATATAGACTTGGTGTCTTAGTTCTTTTATATATAGGACTTGATAGAACTCTTGTAATTCAACACAGATCAATTTATTGGATCCTTCTGTTGTTCATTCCTTAGCATAGCTAGGGTCTTATTTCTAACATGGTATCAGAGCGGGTTTATTAGAGGAGAGAAATCATAGAATCAGAAACTCCCCAGGAACCAATTTCAAACAACCATGAAGCAATTCTTCAAAACCCGAAAATCAAAACACATGGAAACACAAATCTAAACATACCACAGAGTAGTACATACAGAGAGAAGTCACCAGAATTTTTCAGATCTCGGAAACACTTGCTGACGCGCCGCCACGCGCGGCCCCACGCGCGGCAGACGCCGTCCACGCGCGCCACGCGCCGGCTATTCTTCAGGGAAAGTTGATCGCCTCCTTCGGCCGAGTTCGTCCATACCCTCCTTGTTTGAATCAGTAAGATTTATTTCTGAAGATATAAATATATACACGTATATATATATATATCTGTTCGTATGGTGCTGGGATTTTTGATCAGAATACAGGTGAAGATTTGCTTGAAAAGAATAAGTTCACTTGAAAGCCGGGAAGCACAGCAGATGTTTGCTTCTGGTGTTTTAAGTGTAAAGGAGCATCTCATGCTCGAAGATGAAACAGAACAGGAGACAAGAAAGGGGAGAGGGTTGAAAGAGAAAAAAATTGCTGGGTTAATTGATATTTTGTATTGTTAAGTGGGCTTGGGAGACAAAGTAAAAGCATCCACTAAAAAAAAGTAAAGCAAAAGCATCCAAAAAAAAAAGGGAAGATGCTAAAAAAGAAAAATGTTGTCGACCAAAAAAAAATGTTGTCGATTAGGAAAAAAAAATTGTTGTCGACCACGAGGCTGGTTGCAGTAAAAAAAAAAAGGATACAAAAGAAAAGAAAAAAAGATAAAAAAAAAATCAGTGATTTTATGATTTTAGATCCGATAAAAAAAAATTATTTTACATTTATTTTCTTAAGGGAAAGTAGTGTTAATATTAAAAAAATCGGGATCTTTTAAAAATGTATCACTTCGATTTTAAAAGTTTGCCCGGTTATAGATTTAATTGTGTAGTATTCAAGTGGTAGTTGATATTACGGTATCACTCCAATTTATTACGATGCTACAAATTAAATAGTTCAGGGGGCGTTATTCCAAAGGAGCAGAAGAAGTAGTTGTATATTCAGACAACACAGTTCACTGCCACAGATGAAAAAGCAAGCAGCAGAAGTAGTGTATATACAGATGTACACACAGTTCACTGCCCTGACGACAAAGCAGCAGAAGTAGTAGTATGTATACAGACATACACACAGTTCACTGCTATATCTTGTTAATACCGAGTGATCACAAAGTCGAGTCTCGGTTTCTTAAAAATCAGTTCAAGGACTGATTGGTGGTCATCCACCGTTGTGCTGAAAAGCAGCACTTTTTTATGATTTTGACATGGCCTAAAATATACCGTGTGGTCACAAGTTCGAGTCCCGGTATCCCAAAAGACTCAATAAACTCAAGATCGATCAAGCCTAAAAATGGGTAAGTTGGATGCTCAGATTAAGCTCAAGGGCTACTAGTGTCCACTCTTCAATCCCAAGAAAGGTCTTTCATCCGAAGATGGGATTTCGAGTGAGGGGGCGTGTCAAATATTGTGTGCTAAATTGTCAGCTTAGTTAGGCACCGTCCTTGACTATTACAACCATAATATAGACTTGGTGTCTTAGTTCTTTTATATATAGGACTTGATAGAACTCTTGTAATTCAACACAGATCAATTTATTGGATCCTTCTGTTGTTCATTCCTTAGCATAGCTAGGGTCTTATTTCTAACAGTATACTATATAGTAAAGCTTGAAAGTTACAATCTACATGAAATTGTTAATTAAGCAAAACCAAACTAGATATGAAGACATAGGTAACGTAACCTTTTGAAGACTGCTCTATCCATGGTCCATTCATAACATTTATGACACTACATGCCTCGCTGTATTCCAGATCTGACAGTAGCTTTGGTGTAAGCAAGAAACACCTGAGCATTGTAAAAACAACCACTTCAGAGGCAAACTTAACAAAGGGCCCAAAATTTTTTATTAACATTAATTTCATTAAGAAAGATAAGAAACTATATTTTCTCTGATACGCTGGAATAAATAAGCATACATCTACCAAAGTACTACAGACAACTTTTCCCGGATCAGATTAAAACACTTCATAACACAAAACGTCCGCTTGCTTAAAGGTATCTATACTATCCAATCTGCAATTGTATTAAGAGTCAATCACATTCCAATGGCTGGAACTCATTCACTGCAGCAAATTGTTGTAGCTTTACACTGAAATGGCAGGTTAATGACCCAACTTCTTAGGCAGATTCTCTGACCTAACTTTTAATTTTGCACTCATGGTGGACACTAGACACTCTAACAAGGTATGGATACTAATCCTAGGAAAGAGGCAAATATGTACTTTTCAATAAATTGCCAAGTCCGGCACTCGGACACTTCTAGTTGAGTCTTAGTAGCAATGGGCAGGTTTAAAAGGTTAGTGTTGTCACCATCTTCACTTTTTCCACTATTTATTTTGAAAAGTAACTTAGTTCATTTGTGAAGTAACTTTACAAATAATAGCCATAATAAAGGTTATTTTTTACTCTTTTAGGAACATTTTTTTAACGATAAAAAATTCAATTTAAATCTACACTTAAAAAGTGGGTTTGGCAATACTATTTGCTTTAAAAGGTCCAAGGTCAGTTGATCCAAAAATGAACCTGGTAAAAGTTATTGCTTTGCGAATTCATGTATTCTACGCAATAAATTATGGTCAATACATCACACAGTTCAGCTCAAGCACAAGACAAACGACAGATACGAGAGTTGCTATATCGAATCAAACTACAGCCCACAAGGAGAAAGACACTAGAATTTTATAATTTACTGCACTTAAACCAAGTACTTACTGTGGTGTATTTGGTTGGCTAGCAGCTCTAACCAACTGCTGAAACATCTTTCTCTCGTTTACAGGATCCATTCCTGCGAAAATGAATATAATTATACCTTTCAAAAAAAGGAACATATAAAATATTGTCTACTGTTGTCTCCATGAAATTTGACAGACCCTGGTTAATCTCATCAACAACTCTGAAAGGGCAGTTTGTGAGGTCTTGTAAGGAAACAAGGTAGAGGATGGTCGAAACAGAACGCTCCTGAAAGAGCATCAATGTGTAAGTGTTAAAATACCCATAAACAATGCAGACAGAAAATCATGACTAACAAAATATAATTTTACTACTGTACCCCTCCAGATTGATGATGGGCACTTAAAACCTGAAGCTGTCCTGCTTCCCTGATAATTGTGTAGATTGACAAAATGGGAATTAAAACAAGTTGATATATCATTATAAATTGGGAGTTCAGGATACAGAAGATATAAATATATCATCGTAAATTAAGTTGGCAAACTAATCCCTACTTAAACCAAATTAGTGCAAAAAAAAAAAAAACAAGTAAGCCTAAAGAATTATGTGCAACACAGAAACTGTCTGGAAGAGGTGCAGAAAATATAGCTTCTTCACATCTTTTTTGTCTTTTCATCCAAAAATTTTCAGATCACCTTTTATCCATCTCGATTACCAAATCAGAAATCAGTAAAAATGATAACTACAACACAATGAAGAAAAAACTTCTGGATGCCAAGTCAATTGAACCATCCTTCCAAAGGCATGCCTTTTATTTAAAATCCTTTGGCAAGGGTTTCCCAATAGTTTATACTTTTACTTCACATCTGTATAGACTATAAATAATTTGCTCCAATAAACATAATATTATACCAACTATTTCTGCAGGACATAAATCATTAGGAAAACATAAATGCTTTGGAAATTAACATAATACTTATCCATAACAATAGTGATATTTGTATTAGCAAAAGCACAGACAACCGGATAAAAACTGAAAAAATGAACCTCAATTACGCGAACTTTACTATTATGGTAGACGAGTAGCTACTTGTCTTGATTTTGTATGAGGTGCTATAGTTGATCAAGATTCAATACATTTAGGTATTGAGGTAGGACTATAACATAAATCAAATAGTACCTAGTCCATAGGTCGAATGGGGCGACAATCGAAAAGGTATAATGCTGAACTCACAAGTAAAGAAGAAAGAATTGTAGTGACGAAAATTGGTAAAAGAATATGTCATTTTTAAAATACAGAAAGCATTTGAGATTCATTCAAAATAAAGAAAGAATTAATTGTAAAAATTTGTCAATAACAGTTGTTTGTAATTTTAAAAACGGTTTCCTTTTAATTAGCGACACTTTACAAACTAAAAAAAAAAGGTGAATGTCTGACATACAGTTTATTCAACTTAAAGAAAGGAATTAAGATAGTTTTTATCTATTCTTGAGCAGAGGATGTTTTTGTGTGTTATGTTAACCCAACTCTTTGGTTTTAGGGTAACTTAGCTACAAAAATTTTGTTTATTAGGCGTAGATCAATTGACATTCGGACAATTTTCTAAAAAATTAAAAAAAATTATATTAGAAAAATAAATGAAGCATTAGACAAATGAAATAATGAATGATAAAGTTTAACATAATATTTATTTTTTGAAAGTTCGTATAATTTAATCTGATGTAATATAATATATGAGAAATAAATTATAATACATGATATATTAATATATATAATGAAATATAATATATATATATATATATACATATCTATATATATTCGGTTCGGTTTTTACAGTCCCAGGATGTTAAGAAACAAAACCGAACTGAGAACCAAAACTACAGAAAAATGAGAACCGAACCGGACCCGAACATGAACCGGAATTTCAGTTCAGTTCATTTCCCAGTTCTGAACCGGGAAATGCTCACTCCTACCCGTACCCGGGTCCAAAAATTGGAGAAGGTATAAATTTTAGAACTTCCAAGTCCGACACTCCATAGTCCATACCTGAGTCCAAGTATCATAGGTTGTGTGATTGCACAAGGTCTTTACACGTGTGATCATTTTCTATCATAAAATGCTGAATTAGCTTTACTCAGTGCCTCTTGTTTTCTCTAAATCTCCAAATACACAAAAGACAACTGTCTTTTCTGATATTTAATACCGTAAAGCCTTCAGGAACATCGATATTAATCTCGTGCTTCTCTATCAGGACAAGAGATTTCATACAGCCAAAAGATCTGTGGTTCATCCGATTTACACATATTAACAATATAACTATAAAAGTGCTTCAGGTCAACTAAGTGGAAACAACTGCAAATGGATGAGACAACAAATTTGCATCTTGAATAAGACTCATATCACAAAAGCTATACTGTAAAGCGTAAACTGTCCGCATGAACATAGTTATTAAATCGTCGATATTTTGTCGATATATCGACGAAATACCGTCATCTCGCTCTGGCAACAATATCGAAATATCGACGAAATATCGATATCTCGTCGATATATCGACGAAATATCTATATCTCGGTCCACGACCAAAATGGAGCGATATGGCGAGTTAATAACTATGCGCATGAATAAATGAGTTTTGTGAATCGTCTTCTCCAGCCATGTAGAAAGCTATCAATGGAGGACAGAATACAGTTTGTGAATAGTCAATCTATTATAGTCAAAATCTTTTACCATAATTATAATTTAAGTTTAGGTAGGAGCAGGTCAAGCATTCAGCCTTGCCATCAAATTGTAGGTATTTCATTCTTTAGGATAGTATTACTGGCATCGATAAAGCCGATTTATGTTCGTAGTAGTGAGGTACGATATCAATACTAACAGTGTTTACGCAAGCCTTTTCCAAAACCAGACATCATTCCTACAGAAGTTGAGCAATCTTACTAAATTCTACAGTAAAATCAGCCTTTGTTTCCATAACCAATATAGCTGCAATACCAAAACATTAATACTCAATGAATTAAAAGATATCCACAATTGTTATTACCTGAATTTCACTTTTATAAGTATCCCGTAATTCTCATAGTCTATGTCCCGCTCATCTGAAAGAGAAACACTACATTCATATAGAAGTAATGAAGTATCCAATCTCTACATAAAACAAAGCATAAATACACACCCAATGAAACTTCTCCAGCAACAGCCATATCTTTAAAGTTCCGACTAAATGTATCATTTATTTGAGCCACAAGGTTTCTTATTGTTGGAAGCCAGCTTTCCTGCAAACATTCCATAACTGGGGCAGTTAAGATAGAGTACTTAGATAACACTAGTATAAGATTCTGCATTTCATACTATTTAAGTCATAACTCTTCTTCAATACAGCAATCACATATACAAAAGCGTGAGCTTATTCAGCAAATAAAAAGGCATACCACACACTTAAACAAGTAGAAGCAATTAATTTTTAAACCTTTAAAGCATTTATTTCATCTACGCATCTACGTAGTTCTACTTCAACTGCATCCTGTTTGCCTTCAAGGGAATCTATCTGCAAAATAACAGATGTTGGATATCTACCATCACTTCTAAATGTTCTATACCAGACATGAATAGAATTACTTTTCTTTGGCGATTTTCGTATTCTTCCAAAACGTTTTGATTTAGCAAAAGAATATTATTGGCTTCAGTCATGGTATCATGAATAGCAGCCTCCAATTCCTCAATGGTAGACGGCATCTGCAATCATGAAAAACACACCACCATTACAAAACTTACAATCAAACTACCGTGGATAGATCAAACTCACAACAATCACTTAATTACACAGAATGTGAACAAAGTGGACAACTCAAAAAAATGGACAACTCAAAATTTACCTTGCAACTCAAAAAATATATAGAGAAAGGGCACGAGCTAAGAAACAAATACAGTATGTAGCCACACACACACACACATACACATATATATATATAACCATTTTACACAATCTTGGCCGACGTTATAAAGATATTAGTAACAGCATGGAGTACTTCTAATGTCATGAGAAAATATACTCAACAATTAATTCATTAAAACTTACATACTATATATCACTTAAAAAGCTGAGACTCGCACACGCTAAGCAAATTCCATAAGCATTACTGTATAAGAATCTCCATGGACTTGAAAATATCCCCAACAAGAACTAGCAGGCTTTTTCTTCATTAATATGTGTGTGTGACTGTATGTCCTTGACCTTTTAATAAATCAAGTATTATAATTCAGTCTTTACATTAGTTCATCAAAGATGATCTTGGGTTTCTGCCATTTGTACTTGGTCACATAGAAAGGTCCACCTATATCCAACTTATGGGAGACACGGTTCATAAAAGAATATACTTGCCAGGATTTCATTTAAATTTCATGGGAATTAAAGAGGCGAACTCAATCAAAAAAATTAAGGGGTAAACTCGCAATGAACAAGCATTTATTCCATGAACTTATAGTTGAAATATTTTCAACATATAAATCAATAAACCTATATTTGTAGTACTTCCGTATTACAAAACATCCCTAGATGCAATCTCTAAATCCTTTGTCACTAATCTTTTAACATTAAAACACCTCGACTATCCACCAACATTCTCCCTGCCAGAAATCATATATTTTGACTTGCAACTTTGTCATGAATCTCAAAGAAAAGAAAGAGAGGAGAATATCAAAGAAAATGCTACAAGTGAAAGTAGGCCACCACTACTTTTATACCAACGAAGAAATAAGAAACAGGGGCAGGTTGGGAACGACAGCAAAAGACCAGGGGCAGAGAAGACAATTCACAAACCCAATATGTGAAGTGGGTAGATAATAGTCAAGAGTGTACTGGGAAGGGTTATGACATTATTTGTAATGAAATAGAAACTCAGGGAGAGCTCACATCTCGAATAGTGAGGATTTGCCATATTGTATTCTGTGATTTCCATCAATCAGTACATCATCTTTATTCATTTCCAGTTCTGAATTATTGAGTTTATAGCAAAGTGGTATCAGATTCGTACGAGCCGTACGATTCTCGAGGGAGGAGATAGGAGCACCGCCGTCAAATCAGTACCGAATCGAGCTGTTGGAGAAGGGGGTGGGTGATCTTCGTTCGACCCTGGTGGAACAGATTGCAGCTGCAGTTAACAGCGCCACCATTGAGATGCAGAAAACCCTAGGTGAGCAGCTCTCAAAATCTATGAATGTCTTAAAGGCGGAGCAAGATAAGTTTCAAGCTGAGATGCGTTCCTCCATTACATCCCTCAAGAGTGCAGAAACAATACAAGGTGAGGCGTCAAAAAACTCGACGGCGCAACGGGTCGGAAAGGGGGCTTTGGACAGTTTGATGAAGAAGGGGCTGAGTCGGGTCGACCCGTTGGTTCCAAGGTGGGTTCGGGCCGGTTTGGGAATGATGGATCGGGTCGGACCGAAGAATTCGGGTCGGGTAGGGCTTTTGCAGAATTTGGGGGACAAATTAATCAAGGGCAATCAGGGGGAACAAACTGGCGGTTTAAGAAGTTGGATTTGCCATCGTTTGAAGGGGAAAATCCGGATGGGTGGATTCTTATAGCTGAGCGATACTTCAATTTCTATCGATTGAGTGAGGATGAACAATTGGAGGCGGCGGTAGTATCTTTAGACGGTGATGCATTATTATGGTATCAATTTGAACATGGAAGGCAACCTATTCGTAGATGGGAAGAACTAAAAGGGATGTTGCGACAATTTCGTCCAACAGCGTCCAGTAGCTTACTCGAACAGTGGTTGCACCATCATCAAACGACATGCGTGGTGGAGTATCGTAGGAAGTTCATAGAGTTGATGGCTCCGTTAACAGGGGTGCCGGAGGAAATTGCCAAAGGGCAGTATATTACTGGGTTAAATGAGGATATCCAGGCGGAGGTCAAACTTGTCAAGGCGCAAAGACGAGGCTAGACAACATTGTATCGCCTAACCGCCTAGGCGATTATGCGCTCGCCTAGACGACATTAGGCGAATTATACGTTTAACTATACATATTTGGTATATTTTATATATACATTCATTTATATACATTCATTTATATGTTATAAAATATATATACAATTATATTTGGTACAGTTTGTTCAAACATATATACATACATATATATGTATGTATATACGAGAGAAAAAGAGAAGAAGAATAGTTAAAGAAGATTGAAGAACAAACAAAGAACGTAAAATACCTAAAAGATTAGGGTTAAGTTATTTTTGTAGTCTTTTTCCTTTCCTCTGTGACTGTACTTTGTCGATGGTTGTATGTTATAAATTAGGGTTAAGTTATGACGGTTGTTATGTCTTAATAACTTAAAATGGGCTGGATGATATAAAATAGGTTGGGTTGGACCATATAAAATAAGTTGGGCTGGATGATATAAAATAGGTTGGGTTGGAACATATAAAATAAGTTGGGCTTGGGTCAAAAAAAAAAAGAGGACCAGGTCAAAATAAGACGAGATTAGACTGGTTTAGACGAATTATGCACTTGCCTAGGCGCCCCTAGGCGTCGCCTACCCACTAAAAACCAAGGCGGGTCGGACGCCTACCCGTTTTTTACCGCCTAGGCGACGCCTTAACAACTATGGCGGAGGTGCGTTTGCTTGGCCCTCGCAGCTTGGACCATGCTATGGATTTGTCAATTAAAGTGGAAGAGAAGCTGCGAAATGGACCGCAATACAAGTGGGAGGTACAGAGAATGGGTCGAGCCAAATCTTCAAATTCTGGTACGTCAAATCTTTCTTCCTTCAAAGCGCAATCTGGTTCTTACAGTCCCTCTCTTCGCTCTTCATCAGTGTATTCTTTTAATTCGTCTAGTACCCCCTCTAATGCCTCCACGGGAAATAGTCAAATACCAATAGCCAAAGTGCCAAACCAGTTGGGGAGGTAAGGAGATTATCAGAGACGGAGTTAAGGAGTAAGAGAGAGAAGGGCGAGTGCTTTAGATGTGACGAAAAATGGTCAATAGGTCATAGGTGTTAAAAAAAAAGAGTTGAGTGCTTTTGATGCAGGAGGAAGAAATGGGGGAAGAAGAAGTGGGATTGGTTGATGAAAGAGTGGTGGCTGTTGGGGAGTCTGAACAGGAGTGTAAGAGGCCGGAGATATCACTAAACTCGGTGATCGGAATCACAGTCCAAAAACTATGAAATTGGTTGGTGAAGTGTTGGGGCATAAGGTTGTGGTGATGGTTGATCCGGGCGCCACCCACAACTTTGTATCATTAGATACAGTTAAAAAATTGGGCATACCTTTGCTACCTTCTACAGAATTTGGAGTGTCCTTGGGTACAAGTGAGGGTGTCGTCGGAAAGGGGGGAGTGCAGATCGGTGGTTTTACACTTGCAAGGGGTCACTATAATCGAAGATTTTCTTCCCCTCTAGCTGGGTAATTCTAATATGATTCTCGGGGTTCAGGGGCTCGAAAAACTAGGAACGGTGTCCACCAACTAGAAAACGCAGACGTTGAAATTTATGTTAGGAGAAAAGAGTGTAATGCTAAAGGGGGACCCTTCATTGGGCAGATCGATGGTATCATTCAAAACCATGATGCGAACGATTAAAAAAGGGGGGGATGGATATATTGTGGAGTGCAATCATTTATCAGTACAAGCTGAGCAAGCCAAGCAGGAGGATGTCCCGATTGTGATCAGTTCCTCAGTACCTACCAGCCTTCGACCAGTCCTAATGACATATACTCGGGTTTTCGATATGCCCAAGGGTTTGCCACCTTCACGGGGGCAGGAGCATGCTATAATATTGAAGGAGGGTACTGACCCCGTGAGTGTACGTCCATATAGATACCCCAGACGCAAAAAGATGAAATAGAAGCCTTGATTCGAGATATGTTGCAAGCTGGAATCATTAGGGAGTCAACAAGCCCATTTTCTAGCCCGGTCCTTCTCGTCAAGAAGAAGGACGGATCGTGGAGGTTCTGTGTAGACTATCGCGCCCTTAACAAGGTCACGGTTCCGGATAAATTTCCTATTCCGGTAATAGACGAGCTTTTGGACGAATTAGGTGGAGCAAAGTGTTTTTCAAAGCTAGATTTAAAGTCAGGCTACCATCAAATTCGTATTCAAGGTGAGGATATCCCGAAGACTGCCTTTCGCACACACGAGGGCCATTATGAGTTCCTCGTGATGCCGTTTGGCCTCACGAATGCACCAGCGACCTTCCATTCCAATCAATCATGAACAACATTTTCAAACCTTTTTTGAGAAAGTTCATTTTGGTGTTCTTTGACGATATTCTGGTATACATCCCGTCATTAGAGGAGCATCCAAAGCACTTGGCTGTGGTTTTAGAGATCCTGGCTCAACAACAATTATACGCCAATTACAAAAAATGTGAATTCGGGCAGTCTCGGTTGGCCTATCTTGGACACATCATTTCTGGGCAGGGTGTGGCGATGGACCCTGAGAAGGTGGCAGCCATGACAAATTGGCCTACACCGCGAAACTTAAAGGAGTTAAAGGGATTCCTCAGATTAACGGGTTATTACCGTAAGTTTATAGCAGGAAATGCTCATATAGCACAGCCTTTGACAGATCAAACGAGAAAGGATCAATTCGGGTGGAATGAAGAAGCTACGGTTGCGTTTGAACAGTTGAAGCAACGAATGTTGCAGGCCCCCATCTTGGTCATGCCTAATTTCACTCGTAACTTTGTAGTTGAAACAGATGCTTCCGGGTATGGCACTGGGGCAGTGTTATCTCAAGAGGGACACCCTATTGCGTATTTTAGTAAGGTTTTGGGTGTTCGGGCAAGGCTGAAATCGATTTACGAAAAGGAACTCATGGCAATTGTGTTGGCGGTTTTAAAATGGAGGCATTATTTACTAGGTCGGAAGTTTATTATTCGAACAGACCAACAAAGTCTTAAATATTTGTTAGAGCAGCGAGAAATCGGGTCTGAATATCAAAGGTGGGTAAGTAAGTTAATGGGTTTTGATTTCGAAATCCAATATCGTTCGGGGGTGTCCAATAAGGCTGCTGATGCTCTTTCTCGCAAGCCACCAGGCCCGGCTGAGCTAGGCGTTATGATATCCTCGGGGGGCCAAGATGGGCCGATATTCAGGCCCTTATTCAGAATGATCCCTTCATTCAACAAGTTACATGTGACGTATTAGCTGGGAAATCAGTTCCGAAGGGATATCAAGTTGAACATGGAGTGCTCAAATTCAAAGGAAGAGTGGTCCTTCCGAAGAACTCCACTATAGTCAGCTCTCTGCTACATGACTACCATGATTCTCCGATAGGTGGGCATTCAGGAGATTTGAAAACATATCAGCGTATCGCAACTTCTTGGTTCTGGCCCGGTATGAGGAAACAAATAGCCCACTATGTAGCAGCTTGTCATGTATGCCAGCAGTCCAAAGCAACAAATTTGAGTCCAGCAGGCCTCTTGCAGCCATTGGCAATTCCAGACAAAGTATGGGAAGACATCTCCATGGATTTTGTGGAGGGTCTTCCCAAGTCTAAGGGAGTTGACACCATCTTAGTGGTGGTAGATCGCCTGTCCAAGTACGGACATTTTATTCCGTTGAAACACCCATTCTCAGCCTCTATTGTTGCCTCAGTATTCATAAAGGAGGTAGTTAAATTACATGGCTTTCCTGCAACAATCGTCTCAGATCGTGACAAGGTTTTCATGTCTTTATTCTGGAAGGAGTTATTTGCGGCACAGGGCACCAAACTTTGTTTCAGCACTGCCTACCACCCCCAGTCGGATGGGCAAACAGAAGTAGTAAACAAGTGCGTAGAAACTTATTTACGATGCTTTATATCTGGGGAACCTAGGACATGGGCAGACTGGCTTCCATGGGCTGAATACTGGTATAATACATCCAGCCATACAACCACGGGCTATACTCCCTTCAAGGCCCTCTATGGCCGTGATCCACCCCACTTAATCAAATTCACACCTGGAGATACGGTCCTGTCATCCTTAGAGGACCAGCTGTTGGAACGAAATGCAATCTTGGATGATCTTAAAGCGAATCTATTGAAGGCCCAGCAGCGTATGAAGATGCAAGAGGATTTGTCGAGGCGAGAGGTGGAATACCAGGTGGGAGAGAAAGTCTATTTAAAACTTCAGCCTTATCGTCAAAGGTCTGTGGCTCAACGAAAGTGTGTCAAGCTTAGCGCACGGTTCTATGGACCTTACGAGATTCTGCAACGGGTAGGTCAGGTGGCTTACAAACTCGACTTGCCACCTACGTCGAAGATTCATCCGGTATTCCATGTGTCACAACTGAGGAAAGCAGTGGGAATCATACCAACATCAGTGACACTACCGCCTGAAATTTCCGAACCTGGTACCATAGAAAGTTGCCCAGAACTGGTGTTGGGGATCCGGAATGCAGGAGAGGAACAACATGGACGGTCTGAAGTACTTATTAAATGGATAGGCAAAACCAGGGCTGAAGCAACCTGGGAACAGTTTGAAAATATTGATTACTTGTTTCCTGATTTCAACCTTGAGGACAAGGTGAAAATTCTGGCCCGGGGTAATGCTACAAGTGAAAGTAGGCCACCACTACTTTTATACCAACGAAGAAATAAGAAACAGGGGCAGGTTGGGAACGACAGCAAAAGACCAGGAGCAGAGAAGACAATTCACAAACCCAATATGTGAAGTGGGTAGATAATAGTCGAGAGTGTACTGGGAAGGGTTATGACATTATTTGTAATGAAATAGAAACTCAGGGAGAGCTCACATCTCGAATAGTGAGGATTTGCCATATTGTATTCTGTGATTTCCATCAATCAGTACATCATCTTTATTCATTTCCAGTTCTGAATTATTGAGTTTATAGCAGAAACACAAAAGCAAAACAAGGTAACATCTAAACTTTTTGCCTTTAAACAAGCTCGTGTTCAATTTGCACGCATATCCACAAATCAACTCTTTGAATGATTTGTGCAGGGAATAATAGAAGAATCACTCCAACATATACAATATAGTTGAAAAAGATATTGCCTAAGTGAAAAAAGATTAAAGTGTAACTGAAAGTCTAATATTCTAATAACACCCCCCCCCCAAAACAATCATGCAATTCCTTTGATCATGGCATCAGATTGATACCTTACATAGGATCAAAAAACACATAACAAGTGTCAACAAAGAGAAGAACTTAAACGTAAAGAAATGCACATCAACAGCTCAAGCTTACTTCGGAAAGAAAATAACCTATGAAGTAAGATTTTTGTATATTTTCTCTAGTATATTATTATGGAGATAGTAAGATACGAGTTCTCACCTCAGGATGCATTTACAAAGATCCAAAAGCACTAGGTAATAACTGATTAGTGGCTGAAGTGCAAAAGCACAGTACAAATTCATTTAAGCAATTTTTTAACCTATTGTACATGGACAAGTAAAAATGCTATTAACATAACAAACCTCAAGAAAGAGCTTTTCAAGATCAGGAGAAATCATGGAAACTGATTCTGCATGCTTCTTGGCTGCTTGCAATTGTTGCCGAAATTTCTCTGCTTCATTTTTACCTGTTTAATAATGCAAAGTTTAAAGTAGTCAACTAATTGCGTAAAGGAATATGCTATTTCATATATAAAGCAAGATGTACTGTTCTTTCCCAATTTTTTCCTGTGTATAATTCTTTGTTCACAATCCTGAAATTCAATAAGATAAGTCCGGATCAAAGATAGGTTCTACTCTTTAGTAAGCTCATGCAAATTTGAACCCACTTGGTTTTACCATATGACTGAGATTAGTCCTGATCATGAAAGTTCTACAAGGTAGTATACGAGATAAACCAGTGATCCATTAGATGAAGATTTACTTCATGGACCACAAAAGTGGTCGCTAAAGATTGTTGTCCAAACCCAACCCTCTCAAAAAGGGTTTGATACAGAAAAGTTCTTTAGTTAGCACAGCAGATTCCCCCAAAACTAGGACGCACACATTATATGATCAACCTTAAAAAGAAAAAATAATATGTATCAGATTTGCTTAGACATTACAAGTATTAGAACTATTAGAAAATACTGCCTATCTGTCCTGTCCATCTATGTTACCCCAACTCTTCATTTTGCCTCAAATACCCGTGTCGGAAACTCGACACTCGGGCATGGGTATGGACACTCGGACAGGAATTTAGGCCAAAAACACGAACTTTTTTTCAAAATATTGCCTAGTCCGACACTTGGGATACGTATCCATGTTGGACACTTTGGCCGAGTCAGGGTAACACAGCTGTCCATTAATGGTTATTAGGCCCCAGATGTTTATTTTGACATTCTTAAAAATATTATAATATCTATAGAAGGTGACTGAGAGAACTTAAATATTCCTTAGCACGTTGAACTCCCAAGTTGTTTACTCTTGGTTTTGCAACTAATCTATTACAAGTATGTGTACTGCGAGGCACATACCTGTATATTAAACAAATAATAACTTTTATAACCGAAAGCTCATATTTTTAATCAGAAACATACTTAAACCGAATTTTACTTATTTTTTATATTGGCTCCTACTTTTAAAATTCTAAAACTCCATAAAATTGTAAATACTATCTAGAATTTTATTTTGAAAGACCATGTACTGGTTAGGATTCTGTTTTTGAAATCTTCTTTTTGTCAACCCAACTAAAGGAATAAAACTTAACTCGGTTTTTATATACTACTACTATCTAGCATCCTATTTCCAATACAACAATCTTCCTTTAATCAATTATATAATTCAACGCAATTATTTTAATCAGCCATACACCCACAGTACCTAAGGATGACCAACAACAAAAGATATACAGTTCGTCTCCTTTACTCCGTTATTACATTTTTGGCACTTTCAGGTGCCTATTTACATAGATTCTTTTCAAGCTGGGCAGATAGATTCTTTTGTGAGAAAGGTAGTAGCAGAAAATGCTCAACGTCGCCCAGTTTTATAGGTCATAATTACTATGATGATATATAGGTCATAAGTTCTTTTGTTAGTTTCGTTTTAGTAACTCTGTTTCAATACATTTTTTTGTTATCATTTTGCATGCCATTTTCCTGTCAACTGACTGCATGTTCATTCTTTCTTTTAATATACTGTCTCTCATAATGTAGATAAAACTCTTGTATCTGTGTTCTGGTTCTTTTTTGTGTTGCTTAAGTTAAGGTCTTTGCAGAAACAACACATCTACTTTCCGGAGTAGAGGTGCGGTCTGTGTACATCTTACTCCCTTCCCACAGACCCTGCTCCACAGCGTCATACACTTCGAATATTTGGTTTGCTTTTATGCAAATTTCCATAGGTAAAAAAAAGGTAAATTATTTATCGTTACTGAATCTTCCAAAATTAACATACGGGATAACTGGTAGCAATTATATATCAAGATATGGATTTGTTTTTGACCAATTTCTTAGAAAGTAAAATGAATAATCAGAAGGCATCATACAGTACTCAAATTGTTGAGATGCTTGTACAGCAATCTTCTCTTGCTCCTTCACACCAACTTCTAGTTCTCTAATCTGAAACATGGTCAATAAAAAAATTAAAAATGAAATTGTAATACAAATACATTAACATATACAATGTGAACAAGCATAAGAGGAAGTTCACGAGGAAGATATAACAAACATACTAATGCCAATATATGATTTTATAATTTGATCAATTGCCAAAGTTTTGCATGCTTTAATTAAACTCTGCCTTTCACACAGATGAAAAATTCATGATATGATGGAAGAAATTATATTAACGATTTTCACCTTTCCACCTATATACAAACCCCTGCATATTGAATATACATATATTAAACCAAGTTATATTCGGCAGACTTGAAGGCCAGCTATTATTACCGCACATATGTCATATTACCATAACAATATAATTAGTTCTGCTGCATGTTCGGTAAATATGTTCTTTCATGCACCAATAGTAATTCATGAGAAGTTGATAAAAAAATGAAAATACTTCCCTTTTTCTGCCAATAATTTGTGTTTCGATCATTAAGTAAGAAGGAAAGAAATTATTCCCTCAAACTCAATGTAAATAGACAAGGTGCAGTACAATATTGCAAAATTTTGATGAAATCCGTGGAGCGAGAGAGTCAAAAGAGAGGAGAACGCCAACAATGCAGATCAGGAATAACGTTAAATAAATAATACCCTCTCCCAATGTGAATGGGTTATAAAGGTAGGTATTACCACATTAGCTTGATCCAACATCATGAAATAGAATCATAAAAAATTTAAACACTTGTCCCATTTTAGATTGGAATTAGCACTTCGTTTACTTTGATTAAAGCTTACTTAATAACAAAGTTTAAAAAATATTGGTAAATTTAAAAATAAATGAGATGGTAATTAAAAATACATGGTTAGTACTGATACTGTTTTCAGTTATCCTATACGAGGTATTGAGGTCATTTGTAGAGGGATATGAAGTGTATAAAGGACAGATTACATGAAATATGCACACATCCTGGTAATAGGATTAAGTGCTTTTTAATAATATGCTTTAATATCAAAGATGACAAAAACATGACACCTTAGACTCGAGTTCAATAACTGCCATATTTTGTTCAGCATAAGATCTTCTATAAGCCAATGTTTCAACGAGCAAATTCTGCCAAAAGGAAAGCATATTAATTATGAGAAACAATCTAAAAGAGAAAAGTTATGGGACAAATAAGAGAAAGAAATTCATATAAAACAAGTTGTAAACAGCCTAAAGGCTAAAACCATCTATGAATGCCCAAATCTCATCCCACCTTGATCTCAATTGCACACTGAAATCGCTGAACATTTAAGTCTGAAGCAGAACTTATGAGATTTGCCATGATTGTGTCCGTGTTTTCTTCGGTTTCTAATGATTTTACTTTTGATCTTCTCTGATCTGAAACAACAGATATTCATTTGTAAAGTATCAAGTATCAACGGTATACAAAAGGGCTTTCTTTAAGTGCATATGACAGAGAGTTGTGCTAAACCAATTAAGTGCCGGAGATACTTACTGACACGGCTTTCAAGTTCCCGTCTTCTCTTTCTTTCTTGTTGAACAATGCTAAGAATGTCTTCCTATAAAGTAGGATTAGGGAACTAAATATGTAGATACATGGAAACTTAAAAGAAAGAAGAATATGTATTAGCTCAACTATGACAAATGCAAATGCAATGTTCGGTCATTTGGCTTACACGTTCCCTCTGAAGTTTAGCTGCTTCATCTTCATTTTGCCTTTGCTCACTCTGAAGCACTTTCAAATTAGTTTCAAGCTCAGCAATTACATTTTCTAGCTCCTTTTTCCTAGTCCTAAGACTTTCAAGCTCCTCAACATCCACATCTGGGGAAGGAACAGCAGTGTATATCAGTAAAAAGTACATGCAATTCGATTGACTTGTTTACCAGGGTTCCAGGTTCATACTGCATAAAAGAAGACGTGACTGGTTCACTGATTCAACAACTGCTGAGACATGATCACCATATCTAGATTTGGACCACCTATAGTGGTTGTCAGGGGTCCACAAATCCATGATTCCCAGTCTCTGGACCTCATTAGCTCTCTCATCAGTTTCCTTGGAGCCGATGTACTGAAGAAAACATGGATCAAAGCACATATATACGTTCTCAAAGGTATCTAGAGTACACTTCGAAGAGAAAAATACTAGACCGTCTACTTAGATATATATATATATCAAATGAAGGGTCAGGATCATATTAGAACTTTGATCAAACAGAACCAATATCAACCATAGATGACTGTTTAATCAACAGCTAACATTAATTTGTTATGTTGCAGAACAAAAGCAGTACACAAAGTTTTTTTTTGGTTAACTACAAAATCTGGTGCTTTTCTGCAGAACAAATGTGTTTTTTTGTATATTACATAATATTTGTAGAAAATATTTTTTCTTCTAAAAAACACGATCCTTTTCTTATTCTTATAGAATATTTAAAAAAATAAGTTGTCCAAAAAATATATTTAACAATAAAATACAACCTTATGTTCTGCAGAACATAATTAGTTAAGGTTCTAAGAAGTTGATCCTGATTGGAACCTGACCCTTCAAACAAATTAAAAATTAGAAGCATACAGAATACTCCAGCCCAAACTGTCCTATCAGAACATCTTTGACGGCAGGAGGAGCATCAAAAACTCGGTCAAGTCTGGAATATATCCCAATAGCATGCATCTGCTGAAAAGAATAAAATGAAAATAATTAAAGACACAAAAATAATACATGCCTAAATGATCAATCTAAATGAATTCAAGGTTACATGCCTCCTGAGAAACTTGCAAAGGCTCTTTGTTAGGACCTTCATCAACATGATTAATAACCACAACATCAAAAGACATAAGATTTTGGACCAAGAAATCCCGATCACCAGAATCCTGAGTTATAAAGGCCTGCAGAAGTTTACAGGAATTAAAATGACGCAATCCCAAAAGAATATAATAAAGCATACAGACGGTCCACTTCTGACCGACTTCCTAATTGAAGTTTTAGCCTTATTTAGAGCTCTATAAATATTAACAAATCTTAGTCCTTCATACCCCATTCTCTAAAGAGTGGTGAGGAGCTTGAAGAGAGGGATCCCAAGAGGGAGTTGACCATATAATAATTAATGGACTCAAACTAGCCTACTGGATAATTATCTAGGTCCATTTTCCACGATCCCAACTAGCTTTGCTGCACCAGGAAATTCTCTATTACCAGTTCGTTTGTGGCATATGAAATATACTTATAATCTTTTACCTCCATGATGTCTGAAATATTACTTGACAGTCGCTTGACATAGATATATCAATATATTTGGGCAGATTTTCTGCAAATAAGCTGCTCAGATAGCTGGATGAGATATTACATTAGCTTCTTCTTTCAGATAATTTTATTTACCAAGTAGATCACTTACAAAGACCTACTCTACCATCTATACAGCACCCATCCCATTAAATGATGTATATGGTTTGTGAATGTTCAAGGAGATTGACCTCCTATCCACAACTTTCATAAGAACTTTACTTCTTACGTGTAAATTTGCTAAGATTTCTTGGTCAATAGATTTTATGCTCCAATAACAATATACTTAAGGAACCCGGTCATGCTAAAATCACTTTTCTCTGCCACTACGACAGACAAAAACCCATGCACATGTACACACGAGTAGAAATTTGACTTCTCTTCTAATGTCCTTTGGTTGCAGTAGGTTGAGACTTGAGAGATCAGTGAATTGTTTTCAATATCACAATCTTTTCAAGAAAATACGTTAATTTTATTCAAATTAGTGTTTTATCTATAATTTACATGCACAGGATATACCAACTCAAATTCTTGAATCTCTTATAATGTCATTTGATTTGCAGATAAAAAGGCTTTTGGCATGCCTTACTTATTTGAATATCCACATTGATATTATTTATACATATTAATCAACAAACATACACAGATATTAATCCTGATTTGTAAATTTAATATGCTTATTGATCAATGAGTACAATAATGCATACAGTTAGTAGAGAATAGTCATAGTGAAATCTTTGGACTAATGTAATCATTTCTTTAGAAATAGAAGAAAAAAGTGCGAGTTGAGCATCTAATTTATAAGCTTTAGTACATGTTAATTGCCTAGTTACAGAGTTTAGTGTGTTAAAAAATTGTAATAATTTCAGTAAGTTGAACACATAAAAGCACCACGCCCTCATTGAAGTCGAAGGAAAACTGGAGCTCCACAGCCGAATTCATTATTAAAGATATAGACACCTGCGTTTTGAGGACATTTAAGTTCAGAGTCGTGTATGTATCTTGACCCGGGAAGGTTCAATTACTCGAAGCTGCAAAAGCATGTTGACAATGGTAGAGTAAGGAGACATCTACATGAACGGGAACCCCATCGATGAGACATCGATGAGTAAAATTAAGACAGCATATTTCAATTTAGTAAATACATTTCTAAATTTTTCTCTTATTGTCTTTTGCCTACCCATTTCAACACATGTCCATTATTTCCAGCTATCCTGAAAAATTGAGGAAAAAACTAGAAACAGAAATGCTAGAATGTAACTTGAAGTGATCTCGAGCTAAAGATAAAATGTGGTATATCGGTCAATACTTTAATATGTATAAGTTTAATAATTAATATTATTAAGAAAAAAAAACATGATATTTGTAGGAGCAAATATGAGAAACTTATATTTAACAAAAAAAATTGATCATACGTATATTGGCATCAATTTTGATTTACCTTCCAGATATAGTGAGCAACATGACCTTCCAAGTAGTTTGCATGGACTCTATCTTTGACATTAACCTGATTTTACATTAATAAAAGAAAGTACTGAGTGAAGCAGAAACTACGGTAATACTCTGTACATTGAACTAATTAGTAGGAAACTGAGAAAAAGCAGTCCAACGGTACTGGTATTCTTATTTCAAAGAGTTTTATGTAAAGCTTGTGTACCTCGATTAATACAGGACCATACACATCTTTGTTGAACTCATGGCGGTGATCATTCACCCATTTATATGCTTCAAATATTTTTTCAGCACCCGAACTACGTAAAGCATGTAAACTTTTATTCTTTGTATCCTCCATATTCCTCAACCTGCGTAATTTGTCCAAGATGTAAAACAAAACTTAATCTTCATACGAAGAAAACAGTGCACAAGGCATATAGGGATGAACAGGCCTCTCTCCACAAATAACTTCTTCAAAAATACACCACCAGCAAAAGTCGATAAGACTTTACAAGCCGCATACGTCCAAAAGTAAAAAATGCCAGATGGAGAAATTAGTATAAATGTATATTGTAGGGCAGTTCCTCCAGTATAATTTGTTGTCTATTTTTCCCTAACAGTTAGGTTCCAGAATCCTTCATCCCTATTCACTGAATCCTTGTTATCTCCACACACCAAGACACTCAATTACTCTTCAAAAAGACAGTTAATATATTACTTGCATCCCTTTACCTGTCAATACAGCGGGCCAAATTTATCTTATTCTGAGATATGGCTTTCTCCTTATCCCTTTTCTGAGATCTTACATTATCTGCTTGCTCTTCCCATTTCAAAATCCGAGTACCTAAGGAATCCTGGGACATGCTTCAAGTAAATTAGCAGGATCAAGTTTAATATAGTAAAGAAGGTAATTATTTATGTTTTCCTGCAGAAGTATATTCCGATCATCTCCAGAATTATACATGTATGCAATAATGCAAGTATAAGAAAAAAATGAAAAATGAAAAACTAAGATCTATGAGAAGTAAATATCAGCTCACATTACTATCTAATTAAATTTGAAACTCTAATACTAAAAAAGATTTATGATGGTAAATGCAGTCACTTCCATTGAGGGCCACGTAAAAAGTGAAAAGGCAGAAATACCCACCGATAATAAAACAATATGAAACGGTCTAACAATCCCAAACATCAAAATGTAAAAACTTGGATGCCCCTTTTTGGATTCACAAGTCTCTGTTGACTTGATCAGTAAGACAATGGAAAATTATGCAACCTCAGTAACACAGATACTTACAAGTTTATCCTTAGGTGGTTCATAATGGGGCAGATTCGCAAATTCTGACTCTGCAGCAGCAAGATCCTCTTTAGCTTTAATAATTCTTTCTTGACGAGATTGTTCCTGCCTTCTCAATCCTTCCATTTCCTTAAATTTTCCCCGCACTTGTGCACTCTACAAGTTTTTAACCAGAAATTAGAACCCCCCATATGCATATCTTGAGTCCTATAAAATAGTTTCGCAAATAGTAATTTATAAAGATACCAAAATATCTTCTTTTTCTGCCAGTTGCAAACGTTTCTTAGAATTGCCATCTAAGACAGATCTTAATTTCCTCAATTTAGCATCCTGCCCAGCTTTCTCTTTCCTGTGACAACTGAAATCAAATAGCAAAGTGAAAACGGAGAAACTTTACCAAAACACAAGATGGATAATAGTTATAACTAAAGGATGCACAAAAACTCTTCAAAACTGTGAAACTCAGGAAAGTTACTTCTAAAATGATATCTCAGAAAATATACCACATTCTTGTTTAAAAACAAACTTTTCCCTCTAATACCTGTGTGCCCACTCCATCTCTTTTAGTAACTGACAGCTATCCATCTTTAGCATTACATAGAACAATACAAAAGACATTTATATACAAAAAAACACAAGATCTAAGAGCAAGTCCAACGCATAACCTACAATTGAATGCATAGCAGAAATATAACACTAGATTTACAAAATGGTCACTCCATTGTAACTACAACTATATGTAATATTGCATAAATATAAAATTTCTTCTGTATGTGGAACCAAAGATAGCTACAGCCATTGTTGACGGATCATTTCTAGAACAGGAGGTAAATATCTTTGGTAGATGAGTTTTAACCTAAATATAATAATAGCCATAGTCATTTTAGCATTTGCATAGGAGTATAATTTCTATTTAAGCACCAGAGAGCATTTTTTGGTGCCAAAATACAGAAATAGCTATAGCCAATTTGGAATTAGCACTGGACTTGCTTTAAATAAAGCTTAAACAAATTCCTTACTCTATTGGTCCTTGTAGTTCATTCATAGCTTTAGCAAGCTCGTCAAACTTTTTCTTTGCATCTTTCTCCTTCTCTTTAGCTTCTATGTACTCGGCCTTCTTCATATCATACTTCAGCCAGGGCAATTTCTTCTTCATAGAATCAACCTACAAATGATTAGGATGGTCAGCTTGTTTCCTGTAAGCAAGGAAAATTTAAACTAATTAGTAAGAGAATCTATATTAAGGAATTAGAAGGCAAACCTTTGCTAAGAGTTCTTCCCTTTGACGAACGCGCTCAACATCTCTTTCCTGCTCAGCATTAAGTGACTTCAGCTGATCCAAAGTTTCTCGATTTTGCCTAACTGCCTAAAATATAACACAACGTGTTTAGTATTGTTAAACAGACACTACAAGTCCAAAAACTATTCCAACTATTTTTCGGAAAAAAAAAAACTAACTCGTTCAAGATTTCGCAGCTCATGACTTTTGTTAATAAGAGCACGATGTTGTATAGGTAGTCTTGGGTCACCGACAGCCTTTTCAGTCTCTTCTAAAAGTTGAACCGGAGTCAACTTAGCAAACTCGCAGACCCTGTCTTGTGGCAGAAACTAAGATCCCCACAAAAATCCATAGAGAGAGAAATAAAATTAAGGCCGACTAAGTAAAAGAAAAAGTGTACTGAACAAAGGATAAATAATTTTAAAATAAATCATATATCAAGGATACTTTAATCAACCCCATGTTTTGGTAAGCTAGATACAAGTAATTATGCCAGATTGCGGGTTCTACAGACAAAACAAATGTGGTATTCATGTATGTATGAACATGTGTCTCTGTGTTTTGCAACAAAAGTTGTACAAGAACTCAGTACATAAAATTGGTCTCTAACGTGAAATAATTCGGCAACACCATCTATCCACAGAGAGAACTTGCTTACTCTTATTACACACGACAAATATCTAATCTTTGGCCCATTCCATTCCTAATCACCTATACTATAATTTAAACACCCCAATTTGAGATTTAATGCTCCGTTCCTTACCCCATCCATTTTCTTAACAATTCTTATCATAAGAATTTTGCACTACCTCATTTTTTTTTCAACTCTTCCCACCGACCCCTATGAGTTTCTTTTAATTTCATCCATTCCATTTCATTCACCAAAACCACACACAACATTAATTACAGCACTCGTGCTTTATCTTTGTAAACTAATGAAGTGTCAAAAAATCATTTAGTTGCCAATTTTAGAACAAATAAAATAATTTTATGTCAGGTGGTCTTACAATAATATCATTCGGAACTAAAAGAGTCGAACTTATAGTCACACTATATTATATCTGCAGTTCCAAGATACTTTGACCGATTTTTGCAAGCGGCTGCTTAAAGCACTGTACTCTGAATACATTTTCAGAAACACTCAGTATTTTTCATGGTGAACCAGCCTATCATTCATTTTTTTTTTTTTTGCAAAGAGAAAAAATTAAAATCATTTCAGCCATAAATAGTCCCATTATCTTGCTTCTGTAAACAACATAGGTTAATCAATCAACTTTCACTCTCTCATCATCACAGGAATATTAGTAGTGAATATGATTAATGCTGCATCATTTATGTCTCACTAACTATGCCACTACATCTAAAATGATAAATGCGATCCTCACACGACCAGTTAGATGCTAAGCTAAGACAATATGAAGAAGACGATGGAAGAATAAAAGAAAATAAAGGGTCTGAAAACCACAAAACAAAACAGTCTAATTAAGGAAATGACATGACTAAATCATGATGGTTACACGAGTGAAAAAAATCACATTAGAACTAATTTTGACAGGTTTCCAGTGAATTTCGTACGAAAATGTAGCAAGTATCATATGGCTAGATCAACTCGTTCTGATTCCAGTTGCAACACAATAACTACACATTCTTTGCCAGAGTTATTACTTCCAGTAAGAAAATGGTCACTCCTTACAAATCAAAATGCACAACAAATGAATAAAAAATGTTTTTTTAAGGACAATAACATGTATTGCTTCCATATAACCGTGAAGATCGCCAAACTAATGTTAATACCCATTATCGGGCACGAATTTTAATTGTTATAAACCTACACTGACCATAAGTCTAATCATAATAATGAGGGGACAGGGTAACCATCAAAGTCAGCTATATTGAAACTTATACAGGCTGAGTTATTGACTCAAGAAGTTTTAGGTGATACGATTGAGCATATTGTTGTCGGTATAAAGTTTTTGACGCTGAAAGCACTTGTGCAGATGTTTAAAACTACAGAGAAATAAGGAAAAACAGGTAAAACATATATTGAAACTGAAATCGGAAAAGAATAAAGAAGAGAAAAACTTCAATGAGACAGTGTAAAAGAAAATTTCCTCTATATCATATTAATGAAGTAAGTTGCCACTGGTGTTGTATAATAATGTTACACCTTACACATCGCCTTGACCACAACTTTTCCATACTAACAGCTCTTGTATTTGTTTGTACAGTATTATATGGATGTAAGCCTTGGGAGAAAGCAGAAAAGAAGCAGCAAGTCAAATCAAAATTAACAGTCAAATGAGAACTCAAGGTTGTTTAACATTAAAACATAACAGTGATGCACGCAAGTCAATATTACAAATAAGTAAAATTTCCATCTCACCTGAGTTAAATTGTTTACTTGAATGTTGAACTTTTTAACTATTTCACCAATATCTTTTTTAGGTACACCAACACCTGTAACAAAAAGCAAATATAAATCAGTTTCCTCACTGAAAATAGCTGTTTTCATTTACAAGAGCTCCAGTATGGACACATCTTTTCAGTAAGGTGATAAGCTAAGGTATTTATGAACACATAAGCATCCAAAGTTCAGTAAAATGCAATAGAGGTGATTGAGGAATGCTAGTACTTTAGGCAAAATATGAGTAAACCTTTTAGCATTATAACGATGCCTTTTAAAATATATTTGTGTATTACAATTTTGAAACCAGATCAATCCAACAGTCATAACTTCACTATCAGGTGATTCAAAAGACCATATATGATATAACCAATATATATCAGCAACAGTAGAAAACTAACTTACCATTATACAACCACTCAGACTTGTTGTGTACGTCAATTTTACGCATTATGGTAATTTGCTCATCATTATTACTACCTTTCAGAGTAATCTTAATATGTCCAGATTCTTCTCCACGCTTGACAAAAGCTCCAATTGTCGAAGCCCTCCCAAGAAGCTATGCAGATATAAAAAGATCTCAACTTATACACGATCATATGTCCCATTACACAAAATGGAAAAACTTGTTCCCACTAACCTGCGGCTCACCACCAAGACCAAGCGCAATGGCACAAACTAAAGAACTCTTTCCAGACCCATTGGGTCCAACAACAAGGTTTAACCGAGAAGCTGGTTGGCATTTCAGTTTATCAAATGTCATAAAGTTACGGATCTCAATATCAACAATATTTCCTGGCATATAATCATCATCTCCCCTAAAAAGTAATAAAACATCAAATCATAAAAAATAATCGAAATCCAATTCAGGTAAAAACCAACTAAAAATTTTCAATGATTGAACATTAGGAACTTATTTACAACTTACAAGAATGGCAGGAGCAACATATAAGATTTACAGTAAACAGGAATTACAATAAAAACAGAGAGAAGACACACACTTGTTTTCTCCAATTTTGAATAAATAGTAGTAATGTATAGACCAGAAGCAAAACTGAAACACTTCAACCATATAAATTCAAGAACCAATTACTAAACAAGCTACGGAAAGGCACAATTTTTGAGAATGTTTAAATCTAGAAAGATAGGAGCATAGTTTGATATGTTTTACCAAGTGTTTGGCCAGTTAAAAAAGATTTAAACATTTTAAGATTCTCCATTGGGAACTTAACTAATTTAACTAGTCCGAGTAACAATTACTATTAGACACGAACCAGGACTCAAGGATACTAAAGTTTTTTCAATACACTCTTATTTTCACCTAACTTTAAACCCAAAAAAAAAAGTACTCTTTATAGCAGAAGTGAAATCGATTTATAAGTACACATCATTAAAAATGCATTAATGAGTTACGGCATGATTCTTGGAAACTACTATGCAATAAGTTTAACTTTTGTCTAAATCAATCAGATTCGAGTAATGTAAAGATCAAAGAGCAGAGCTGAAAGACTTAAGCTACAAATACACATACACAAGCACAAATTAGTAAAAGTAAATTAATGAGTAACGAAAAGGCACAATTATCGAGAAATATCACAAAACACACACTTGTTTTTGCCTAAATCAAACGTAAACGAGTAATGTAAAGATCAAAAAGCACAAATGAAAGGCTATAGCTACATATACACAAGTACAAAACAGTAAAAATGAATTAAAGAGTTCCGAAAAGGCGCGATTATCGAGAAATATCCCAAAACACTCACACACACACACAAACAGGATTTCACCTAGATCAAACAGACACGAGTAATGTAGAGACTACAATCGCAATAAAAAGGCTTAAGCTACGAATACACAAGTACAAAGTCAGCGAAAATGAAATAAAAAGAGAATACATGAGGTAAGAGAATGAACCTGCTGGTTTTGACGCGTTTAGCGGAGCGTTCAGCCATTAAAAAGGTGTAATTGAAGCTAGTTTAGAGATGAATTGAAAAGCTAGGGTTTCATAGTGGGGAAGATGAATGATTTCATGTAGATACACAAGTGTGTGTACGTATAGGAGGAGAGAATTGGCGGCAACAAATGGGGATGGGGATGGGGATGTGCGATTTACTTTTGACTTCGATTGGACTACTAGCAAAGCTCAATTATTTTTTGTACTAGGACAAGGTTCACACTGTAGAGATAATGACCAAAATGGCACAAAAATCAAATCGATTGTCCAAAATAGCACTGTCTGGCCCCTTCCCTAGCACATAATCCCACCGTCCCAATGAATTTTTTACAGTTACTCCTTCTGTGTCCCAATGGATTCTTTACACTTATTATTTTGGGTTGTCCCATTCATTTCTTTACATTCCCAAAATAGTAAGTTTTAACACTATTACACCCACTACTTCACTTATTTTAACAATACTTTACACTATTACACATACTACTTCACTTATTTTAACAATAAAATCACTATTACACCCACCACTTCACTTATTTTAACAATAAAATCACTATTATATCCACTACTTCATTTATTTTAACAATATTACACCCACTTGTCTTGTCCTCCGTGCCCACCAGGAACGTAAAGATCCCAGTGGAACGGAGGGAGTACTATTTTGGGTCGTCCCATTCATTTCTTTACATTCTCAAAATAGTAAGTTTTAACACTATTACACCCACTACTTCACTTATTTTAACAATACTTTACATTATTACACCCACTACTTCACTTATTTTAACAATAAAATCATTATTACACCCACTACTTCACTTATTTTAACAATAAAATCACTATTACATCCACTACTTCATTTATTTTAACAATATTACACCCACTTTATAACCACTATTATATGTTTGTCTTGTCCTCCGTGCCCAGCTAGGATGTAAAGATCCCACTGGGACGGAGGGAGTACTTAACTACTAGTCCCGCTGTCCCATCCATTTCTTTACAATTTCCTTTTTGGGACGTCCCACCAATTCTTTACATTACTAAAAATAATAACTTTTAACAATAAAATACATTATTACATCCACTACTTCACTCCACTTTTCCAACACTTGACACTATTACACCCACTACTTCACTTATTTTAACAATAAAATCACTATTAGACCCACTACTTCATTTATTTTAACAATATTACACCCACTATCTTTGGTCTCCGTGCCCAACCCCCATGTTAAGAACCTGACGGGGACAGAGGGAGTATAATACATGCGTTAATATCCTTCACAAGAAACTAGTGCAACAGGTTGAATACGGCGCGGGCTAAAAGAAAATCAATTAACCAGCACGTGGGTGGGTCCCATTTCTGAGGATGTAATCTGTTAACAGGCTTTCCAGTTAACGCAAGAATAGCATGCGTTTTGCTAACGCAAGAATAGCATGCATTTTGCTACTTGATGTGTCAAATTTTGTCTATTGCTAGTACAGATGGCAAGCGGGTCGAATCCACAAGGAGATAGGTTCTACTAATTTCTTTTCAGTTATCGCTAATTGTTTCAAAGGTCATACGAATATGTGAAATTATTAATTAACTTATTAAACTAAATTAACACTAATTAAACAGATGATAAACAAATTATTTAAAACCTAGGGCAATCAGGTCCACCATGCTTACACAATTGGCTCTTAAGCTAAAGCAATCAATGTGATCCTATAACTAGAGTATGTTAATCTCTTTCAAGCATTAACACTCTCGAAACATTCAACACAATTAACCACTTTTAGTAATTCAACCAATCAGGTAATTAGAGTCAAGTTAATCTCTTCCAAGAATTAACGCTCTCAGAAATCCAATGATGCTTCCGCACTCAAATTCAATTCTGCTAATCGTATGTGTGCCTCTAGTAAGTAAATCTCTCGATTCATACCCTTATTTGCATATAATTAATCCATGATATTGGCCAATTACACAAATTAATGATTAAAACATATCAATAAGAATTAACCATAACCAATCAAATCACTATGAAAATCATGCCAATATTAGTGCAAACATGGCTTCCCTTTAAGCCCTAGAAATAACTACTCGCTAATAATTAAACAAGTAAAACAACTAGTAAAACAAGAAAACATAATTAAACTAATAAGAACAAAGAAAAGATTAAGAGAACAAAACCTTCAAACTTCAATGTTGTCACCCAAAAGAAGAGTCATGGTGTTTCTCTACATCTCCAACTAATAATACTAATCTACTCTAAACTATATTATTTGATCTAATATTATCTCTTTCTTCTTCCCCCCTAAAATAATACCCTAGATGTGTTTATATAGGCTATAAAAGTCTTGCCCAATAAAAGTATTTTAATACTCTAAATAAATTACAAGTAGGATTCCATAACTGAATAGGATTCCTTAATTAAAATTCGTAACTATATTTACTCCTCTGTTTCTGGGCTCTTCCAACTGGATTTTGCTTACTGGACCACCTCTGAATTGTAGATAATTCCACAAGCTTCGCGTGGACAGTAAGATCGTCAAATTCTGACTTCTGGAACACAAGATATGGCCCAAACAGTGTTAGACAGCCCGTGTAGCCCAATAATACGAATTTTCTCCTATTTTATCTCCAAAATAGCTCTTTTTGCTCCAAATCCTTCCAAGTCATGAATTCTTTATTTCCTACAATAAAACAATCAAATCTATTAAATAAAAATCCAAATCAATGCAAAACGCAATAAATATGAGAATAAAATCATCTAGAATATATATAAAAATATACTCTATCAAACATCCCCACACTAAGCATTTGCACGTCCTCGGGCAAATAAGTGAAATAAAAACTAAGTCCTAATAAACATCACTTTCGTAGATGACACGATTGCATTGAGCATATGCAACAAGCCGTTAAACCCCTAGGTAGCCCTAGTAGGACGAGTGTTGTCTCGTGAGGGTTTATAGTGAATATACCCACAAAATTCATCTAACCATGCAAAAGATCAATGCTAACACAACACCACACACACAAGTCCTCTCATGCCACATCAACTTAAGAATCAAAGAAAACATACGATGTCTTGGTGTCGAAAGTGCAAGTATTCACGTAGTCTACTCAACCAACATGCAGAAGGTCATAAAAATTCATGTCAAGTGTAAAAATCGTTGGTAATCATGCTAAGCCCACAAGAAATACATCTTTAAGTCTAAACCTGGGATCTCCTATGCCAAAACAAGTAATAACTCACCTTTCACTCAAAAACGAATATTCACTCAAGAACAAGGTTAAGTGTATCACTCAATTCCAACAAAATCATAAACACAACTTGACACTCACAATCAATCTCACTCTCAACACAACATACATCACTGATGACAATCAAAAGGTCTTTATTCGAGTTGTAGCGTGGGCTAGGGACCAGGTATGTCAAGAAAGCTAAAGAAGGTTAAGTCAAAAGCTAGTACCCGACAATGAAATTAAAACAACTCCCATACTTATTAAAACCAATAAATACTTCCCCACACTTGAACTTTTATCATAGTCCAATAAACACCTTGTCTAGTCGAATCAAAGTAGGATCACAAAAGATAAGTATGCTCTCATATTTATTTTTTTTTGTTTTTTTTTCTTTTCTTTTTTTTTTCAAGAGAGCTAAATAATAGCAAGAACAATGATCCCATAAATATGATTTCAAACTTCGACTAACAAGCTAACAACTAAACCCCAAATATATTCCCCAAAAATTATGATCATCAATAAAACCCCCTTTTTTTTTAAGAGAACACAATTTTTTTTTTATTATTTTTTTTAAAAAGAAAGAGATGAAGGAATAATGTACACAATAAGGCTTGGAATGAACAAATAATTAAGCAATTCTATTATATATGAAAGAGAAGGAACGAAGTACTCCCCTATGCAAAAGCATGAAGTGCACCGATCCTCCAATGAAATCTTGGGTTGCCTCCCAAGCAGCGCTTATTTAGAGTCATTAGCTTGACCTCATAAAAAAAAATACTCCGATAAAGGCGTAATATCCACTTTCTCGATCATAAACTCGTCACCACAAAAAGTATCAAGAGTGTTAGTGGTTGTCTTTATCCTGCAGAAAGTCTCCAAACAAGCATCAGTAAAATAAAATATGTCATTAATAAGCAATAGAGAGAGTGCTTGTGCAGTTTTGGAAAACTTTGTGATAAAACATCGATAAAATTCAACACCACGAAAATATTGAACTCCCTTGACATAAGGTGGAGGTTCTGGTGGTGGCTTTTCTATACTCCCCACTTTCATTGGAGTCATCCGGACATCTTGGCTTATCACATCATTGGCTAATAAGACACTTCCATCTTCTCCCTCTTCTCGAGCTTGAAACGTATGAGCCACTTTGTATGGATCCTCAACCAGAATTTGAGAAATATCATCTTGGACAATATTTGTTATCACATCAACCTTGAAATAAGTGTTCTTGAGCAAAGAAGCCTTGTAAGTAGAGGCCAGATCGAGAGCAAACTTATCAATACATGGTAGCTTAGGCACAGGTTGTGGAAGAGAAACAACAACCATCTCTGTATTGCTTTCCTTTGTAGCCTCATCATCAGTCATATTGTTCTCGGTAGCAGCAACATCATTGATCTTGTCATCGGTGGCATACTCCTTCTCTTTATCAATGGCCTCATCATCAACATACATGGAGAAACTATCATATTCCTGATCGCTTGTGAGATTGATAGCAGTCAGGTCATCTTCGGATCGGATAGATGATGATGGTAAATAGTCGAGCTGCCCTGTAGTAGAAGAGTTAGCCAACTATGCAATTTGAGATTCAATCGCCAAACTTTGAGTTTCTAATTCTTCAAAACTCTTTAGCAGTTTATTCAAGATACCCACATCTCATTTGTCTGATCAGCTTGCACATCTACACTGGATTGAGAAACATGTAGATCTTCTTGTAGAGGAGGATATTGATATTCTTGTTGTGGTGGCTGCTCATATGACTGATAATATTGTTGCTCAAACTGCTGCTGATTATGATATGAAAAATTTTGAGCACCATTGTCCTGGTAGTAGAAATCTGGTTGATTCAAGCATTCTTGATCAAAAGTGTTTGAATACTGATTGTACCCATATCCTTCTTCAAAAGAATTCATTTGTCCGCACTGAGCACTCTGAGAATTGTAGACATTGTAAGAGCATTCAAAACCATAGTGACCCTGCACACCGCAAATTTGACAGAAGTTGTAAGTTTTAGGGGCCACTTGTGACATCTCATTGATACTCATTGGACGCATAGTGGGCTCTGTAGTCTTCGACATGGCAATCTCTCGAGTATGTGCCTCTACTAGGGAATATAAGAGTGCAAAAGTATCAACTTCACCCATTGCAAACCTGTAGACACTCAACAAAGCCAAGAAAAAGCAGTAAAATTTGTCTTAATTGGAACAAAGGTTCCAACGAGACAATGGAAACAATCTAAACAGCTAAATTAAAATCAATAGAAACTCGCCATCTCCCCGGCAGCGGCGCCAAAAACTTGATGTGTCAAATTTTACCTAACCGCAAGCGCACGGTGTCTATTGCTAGTACAGATGGCAAGCGGGTCGAATCCACAAGGAGATAGGTTCTACAAATTCCTTTTCAGTTATCGTTAATTGTTTCAAGGGTCATACGAATATGTGAAATTATTAATTAACTTATTAAACTAAATTAACACTAATTAAACAGATGATAAACAAATTATTTAAAACCTAGGGCAATCAGGTCCACCATGCTTACACAATTGGCTCTTAAGCTAAAGCAATCAATGTGATCCTATAACTAGAGTATGTTAATCTCTTTCAAGCATTAACACTCTCGAAACATTCAACACAATTAACCACTTTTAGTAATTCAACCAATCAGGTAATTAGAGTCAAGTTAATCTCTTCCAAGAATTAACGCTATCAGAAATCCAATGATGCTTCCGCACTCAAATTCAATTTTGCTAATCGTATATGTGCCTCTAGTAAGTAAATCTCTCGATCCATACCCCTATTTGCATATAATTAATCCATGATATTGGCCAATTACACAAATTAATGATTAAAACATATCAATAAGAATTAACCATAACCAATCAAACCACTATGAAAATCATGCCAATATTAGTGCAAACATGGCTTCCCTTTAAGCCCTAGAAATAACTACTCGCTAATAATTCAACAAGTAAAACAACTAGTAAAACAAGAAAACATAATTAAACTAATAAGAACAAAGAAAAGATTAAGAGAACAAAACCTTCAAACTTCAATGTTGTCACCCAAAAGAAGAGTCATGGTGTTTCTCTACATCTCCAACTAATAATACTAATCTACTCTAAACTATATTATTTGATCTAATATTACCTCTTTCTTCTTCCCCCCTAAAATAATACCCTAGATGTGTTTATATAGGCTATAAAAGTCTTGCCCAATAAAAGTATTTTAATACTCTAAATAAATTACAAGTAGGATTCCATAATTGAATAGGATTCCTTAATTAAAATTCGTAACTATATTTACTCCTCTGTTTCTGGGCTCTTCCAACTGGATTTGCTTACTGGACCACCTCTGAATTGTAGATAATTCCACAAGCTTCGCGTGGACAGTAAGATCGTCAAATTCTGACTTCTGGAACACAAGATATGGCCCAAACAGTGTTAGACAACCCGTATAGCCCAATAATACGAATTTTCTCCTATTTTATCTCCAAAATAGCTCTTTTTGCTCCAAATCCTTCCAAGTCATGAATTCTTTATTTCCTACAATAAAACAATCAAATCTATTAAATAAAAATCCAAATCAATGCAAAACACAATAAATACGAGAATAAAATCATCTAGAATATATATAAAAATATACTCTATCACTGCTAACGCAATTGTTTGATGCGTTCCTATGAGTCAACGCGGTACATATATGCGTTGGTTATGGTGATCTTGGAATAGTAATACTGGTAACGCAATCTAGATGTGCGTTATCGGCTAACACATGATGTAACTGCGTTATCAAAGTGCCTGTGAGCAGGAACCAGAACAGGAATCTAGCCGGGGCTCAAATAGCTTAGTGCCATCGGCGAAAAAAAATTATGGATCCGACACTGTTTTCATCGACGGGAAAATTTTCTGGATCCGACAATGTTGCCACTATAAATGTCTTATTTTTACTATTTGGACTATAAATGACTTATTTTTACTACTTGGACTATAGTTTTGATGTCAATAAGCAATCGAAAGAAAGCAGAGAGTGAGAGTGGGATGAGACAGTTGAGCTTGTGACTTATTTTACTATCTGGACTATAGTTTTGATGTCAAGAACAAAGCACAATCAGGTCATCATCCGGGGCTAAAATAGTTTTGATGTCAAGAACAAAACACAATCAGGTCATCATTCGGGAAATGCCCGGGGCTAAAAAAAATCTACTAATTTTTTGTACTCTAGTCGGGGCTCCAGCCCCCCCTTGGTTCCGCCCCTGCCTGTGAGGGCCAACTTTTTCTAGAGTGCTATTTTAGACATTTTCTTCGAAAATTGTGCTATTTTGGAACAAAACCCCACATTGTAACATTAATAAATTATTTACTATCATTTTTATGAGTAAAGTTCTATGGAGTACTGTTTTAATTGGAGTACTTGGAGTACATATATGTTCTGCATTCAAAATTTTGCAAACTTATTATTTTGCAAAGCTTATTACGTGAATATCATTATTTCATTGAAAATCTTGAAAATTTTGTATGTTTTGCTAACAAAATATTGCAAAACGAATTGTTCTGCGAAACATATATGTTCCGATTGCAAAACATAAAAAATTTTCAAGATGAACTTATTGCAAAACATGCATGATTTTCAAGATTATCAATGAAATTATGATATTCATGTAACAAGGATTGCAAAATACTAAATTTTAAAATATTTTGAATGCAGAACGTATATGTACTCCAAGTACTCCAGTTAAACAAAACTCCATAGAACTTTACTCCATTTTTATATATAACTAGTTTTATTTATAATTTTTTTTCTTGTAAAATTAGTTTTACAGCATTTTCAATAATTTGTTTTCATTTTTAATGATAATAATATATATGTTATATGGATTGTAATATACATTTGTTCTTTCTTCTTATAAATAGTTTTTCTATAATTCATATTTCAAAATTTAGACTAACATATTTTTTAGTATTTCATAATTATTTTTGATTTTTACTTTATTAGACTACATATGAAATACTTGGAGAAAATGCCCAAAATGCCTAGATTTGGAGCATCATGGCCTTATATGCCTATGTGTGGGAACAAGGGCCCGATATACCCACGGGTCACGCATTCTGAGAATGCGTGTCATGGGATACGCATTCCTTAACGCAGTCTGAGGATGCGTAATGACGTCATACAACGTCATTTTCACAGAAACGATTCCGGAGCTCAGACGACACCAAAATTGCCTGAAAATCGCCCGCATCGGTTCTCCTTATTCTGGTCACCTCCAGTAATTTTGAGGACATCAAAATGAAGCCTAGGACAGCCTCTCCATTTCTCCCCGACTTCTTTGTGAGTTTTGGCCCCGCAGGGGCGTGGACAAGCTACTCGGAAAATAGATCGGAATTTGAGCTTCGAATTGGGTCTTTCGAATCCGGCAAAACAAACTGAAATCTACAATTATAGAGTTGTAGAGGGTGGAGAGACGATCATTTGATATGTAAAACGTGTGTGCTCGTTGCATGTGGTGAAGGAATGAAGAGATTGAAAAAACGAGGAAAATCCAGCGACGGCAAGCTGGGAACGACGATGAACAGTGCTTGAGACACGCATGTTGAACATGCGCATCTCAAGACACGCATTCTCAACATGCGTGTCACAAGCACTGTTCACGAGTGTATATTTCAGTTTTGTGAAGGACACACATGTGTCAAAGAAGTGTCCGGATACTCCTTTCCCACATGCGTGTCCCGTGGGTATTTAGGACCATCCATTCCGAATATGGGCATTTCGGGCCAAATGTTTTGGGAGGTGGGCATTTAGGGCCATCACCCAAATACTTGAAACCTATACGTACTATATTCGTGTAACAATTTTTTTTATCTTTTTGATTATGTAATTTAATGGTTATCTTAAAATTTTAGATATTTTGTTATAGTGTTTTTATAGTTTTTAACTTTTTTGAAAATATGTATGATATTAAAAAAAAATTTGTTTGAATATTGTTAATTTTATATTTTTACCATGTGCGGTGTTTATTATGTGTTTTTGTTTAGAGTAATCTTAGTGATTTTTATGTTGTATTATATTTAGGTATTAATATAAATTTATTTTGTGGGTGTTTAAATTAATTTCTAATTTAAAATATATTCATTTATTGATTCGTGTTCACTTTTTTAAATCTAAATTTTTTCTTTGCAAATTAAGAATTTGTTTATTTGTTGATTTATGCTCACATATTTTTAATTTAAATTTTAGAAATATATTTGTTATCAAACCTAACAATAGAATCTTTAATGTTTTTTATTAAAATAATTTTTTCTTAAACCAATTTTATTTGGTAAATGATATTGTTTTTGTAAATTATATTTTAAGCTTTAGCCAAACGTATATTTTAATATTTCATATTTTTTGGGATGTTTTCTTCTATTTTATTAGAATATATATACTACACTTTAGACACGTGAGAATTATTGGTTTAACTATTATATATATATATATATATTATATATAGGTGGTTGCTCAAATGAGATCCCTCTTATAATGAGACTCTCCCTTATAATGAGTCCCCCCCTCATATTTCTTGTTTTCTAAAGGGCCCCGCCAGGGGCACCCAATACGAAAAAGGCCTAAAATTTTATCCTCTATCCATTCATCAAAAAAAATAATTTGAAAAAAATATTTTTTTTTACAAAAAAAAAAAATGATGACGTGGTGGCAGTTTTATTTATTTTTTAAAAAAAAATCAATTTTTTTTATTAATGAATACAGAATATAATTATAAGACTTTTTCGTATTGGGTGCCCCTGGCGGGGCCCTTTAGATTAGATGAAATATGAGGGGGACTCATTATAAGGGAGAGTCTCATTATAAGAGGGGTCTCATTTGAGCACCTCCCTATATATATGGAGGTGCTCAAAGTAGACCCCTCTTATAATGAGACCCTCCCTTATAATGAGTTCTGCTCATATTTCATCTAATCTAAAGGGCCCCGCCAGGGGCACCCAATACGAAAAAGTCTTATAATTATATTCTCTATCCATTCATCAAAATCTATATATAGTCTTACTCCATTAATAACCCTCTTATTATGAGAATTATGAGAACCCACATCATGATGATGTCATAAATATAAAAAAAATTCTTGAAAATAAATCTGGGAAAAAAAATATCTGACGTTGACGCCATATAGTTTTTACAAAATCTGGTGATTTTTGTTGAATTCTTGTGATTTTTTACGAAATCTAATGATTTTTTATAACGTTTTTTTCTTTTTTCTCTTAAATATATATGATTTATTCGTCGTTACGAATATTTCTAAAACCCAAAATGGGAACGTTGAATACCAAATGTTAACCGTTGAAATCCCGAAGGAATACAGATAAAATTTAAAAAAATTAATTAAATTTTTTTAAAAAAAACAATTTAAAAATATTGTGTGATAGAATTTATATAAATTATGTAATAATATTCATAGTAAGGAGAATAAATTGATAGTTTTTGAAAAGGTTTTCGTGTTTTGTTAGATATAAAAAAAAATCACCAGTTTTCGTAAAAAATCACTATAATTCAACAAAAATCACCGAATTTCGTAAAAAATCACCAGATAAATATAATTTTTTCAAAAAAAATAATTATATTTATGACATCATGATGACGTCATCATGGTGGGGTTAGTGTATGTGAGGGTGTAGGTTATTAGTGTTGGTGCCCCAAGCACGATCATTAAATTAGATTACAATGAAGGGATGAGATTAGATCTCATATCTCACCAAATTAAGAGGTTCTCGCTTAAGCAAAAACCTATATATGTGTGTGTGTGTGTGTGTGTTTTATGTAATTATGAACGCAGATACATTTGTACTTTTCTTAAAGGAAATATGTACTATCTTTTTATGTTTTTGTGTTGTTTTATAATTGTTTTAAGTGCATTATATTAAAGTTTATTGTTTATTTTAGTTTTCTAAATTTAGATTTTTATTTAATTGGTGTTTGTTTTGTAGATTATATTTTGTTGAATTTTGGTGTCATTTCGTGACATTTTTTTATTACTTTTTTAATATCTTATTTTACCATATATTTTTAAAGACTTTTTTCGTTTTGTAATGAAATATACTTTAATTTGGTAAATGATTTTTTTTTCTAAATTATATTTTAAAGTTTAGCCTACCATATATTTTAATGTTTAATATTTTTTGGCGTGTTTTATTCACTTTATTAGAATATATATAATATAATTTAGACATATGGGAACTTATTGTAATTTAACATACATTACATATATGTACTTTTTTTAAAGAAATTTTGTACTATTTTCAATATTTTTGTGTTGATTTTTATTTATTTTAAGTGCATTGTATTAAAGTTTATTGTTGATTTTAGTTTTATATATTCTGTTTTTTTTTGAATTAGCGTTTGTTTTGTAAATTATATTTTGTTGAATTTAATTTAGTGTCATTTTCAATTATGACATATTTTTTTATTACTTTTTTAATATCTAGTTTTACCGTATATTTTCTTGAAAAAAATTGTTTTGTAATTAAATGTATATTCTAGTTTTTAAAAATTTATTTATAATTGAAATTCAGATGAAATGTTTTATTTACTTGTTCATTATATACGAAGAATGAATTTGTGATTTATAAGTTATGTGCTACTATTACTCTTTTTGCCAAAAGTAGTGTTTATAACATTTTGTATTTTTTTAATGATAATAAATTAATAATATGCATGTATTTTGTGCTTATATATATACAAAAACTACTACGGAAAATATATTAACTTATAATGATAATTAACTAAGTTGATAATGAATGTTTTATTAATTTTATTTATAACTGGTTTTTAAAACCAATACTCTGGCCCAACTCGTTCGACCCAATTCTAATTTTTAATGAACTTACTTTTTTAGCCCTAACAACCCAGACGATCACCTAAATTCCTTACACCAATTATATATAGGATATAATTTGAGAGGATCCCTAGACTCACCATCCCGAGATCTTGTTTTGTATAAACTAGCCTAATAATCTGTGCATCACACGATTATTTGTAAATTTTTCAATTATATTTTATTATTAAAATTTTAAGTTCTATATATATTTTTATTATTAAAATAAATTTTTAATTTTATAAATCTCATGTATTTAAATATTATCGTAATTATTTATTTTGAATTATTACTTTAAAATACATACGTATATATACAAATTTTACATAAAAATTATTTTTTTTACTTTCATTTAGAAAAAGCGAAAGTGTTTTCCAGATTTTGTGTAATTTTTTACTATATAGCTTATTACTCGTGTGATGCACGGATGTTTTTTTTAATTTTTTTTGTTTTATTACCATATTTTCATATATATTTTAATTAGTAGGAAAATAAATTATAGAAAAAAATAAAATATTATGTTACATGTTTGATATTGTTTTAAACGATAGTATTTTAATTAATAATATGTTGTTGACGGAAATTGAATCTTAAACTCGTGAGAGTAATTTATAAAATAATATATTTGTTTAATAGAGATATGTTGTTGCTGGAATTCGAACTTCGAACCTATAAGAGTATTTTAAATATTAGAAAAGAAATATTATTTTAGCATTAGATCTAATGGTTCTCATTTGTTTATCTTAAAATTTAAAAGTTATTATTGAGTATATAGAAAAAATGTACCAAACCAAAACCAAAATATACCATAATTTAGTTATAATAGTATAGTAGAGATATATGTATAGATAATTTTGTTTGATCAAATCTTGGTCATTTCATGTGTTGTGTTCTATATTCTCAAAATAGTCAAATAAAATCAATAGATTGGTTTTAATTTTCGTACAATTTTAATTGGTTATTTATAATCTCATAAAAAGAAATGTATACTATTAATAATATTAACTTATAACATGTGTGACGCACGAACTTCTTTTAAATATAATATAATATTTTTCAATAATAAAATTAATTTTTTATCTAATTTTCTAGTTCAATAATTATTTTAATTTTAATTTAATGAATAAATTACATATTGCAACCATTTGATTTTGTCGTATTGCATTTTGGGTTAACTTGCATTCCCATACTTTAAATCCTATTACAATTTTCATCCCTTTGACAGTTTTCTGTTAAATTTGATTGTTATCGTTAGTCAATTTGAGGATATTTTGGTCATTATAATAAATAATAATTTCAAAAAAATGAACAATTTGAATTATTTTTATTTTAAGATTTTATATTTATCAAAATTATGTTGGTAATTAACAAATTTTTCAAAATATAATTTGTAATATTTAGATTTTTCAAAACAATTAAAATATATATTACTAATTTTTCGTAAATTAATATTTGAAATATAAACTATTTTATTACAAATTTTAAAGTATTCATTATAAAATATATATCAAATTTAAGATATTTTTAAATCTGTTTCGTATTTTTTTTCATTTTTTCCCAGTTTTAAAATTTTATTCTATTCTCTTTTAAATTTTTTTGTTTAAAATAGTAATAAATGACTAAAATGCGCCATTTTGACTAACGATAATGGTCAAATTTTACAAAAAAAAACAGCAAAGGGATGAAAATTGCCCGGGAACTCAAAATTATAGGATCGAAAATGCATTTTAATCTAATTCAATATATAATATTCAAAAGCTCGTGTATTGTTCAGAACTAGTAATATAAATTTTTAACTTCGTGTGATGTACAAGCTTATTTTAAATATGATATTATTTTTTCTTGTAATAAAATTAAATTTTTATCTAATTTCCTAATTTAATAATTATTTTAATTTTAATTTAATGCATATTAGTCAAAAGCTCATGCATTGTTTAGAACAAATAATATAAATTATTAACTTTAGTTTATTATTAATGAGATTCGAACCTTGAGCATTCATTAAATCTAGCACAAATTGAACCATGAAAATCCCTAGAAATAGTTAACGGGATCGAATTCAATAGGTCAGGTGGAAATAATACCGCACAATTTTTTTAAGAATTGATCAACAACGATTAACTACACCGATACAATTATCACCATTTAAATTTTTATACAAGTGATTGTCACTCAAACATCAATTTTATTAAAATAGACTTAAATTATTTAACTCGAGTGCCATCGCATAAACGACACGAACCAACCTCAAAAAAGAACGAGAAGATGACCAAAATAATATTATTTTGGTACCCTATTGCCCAAAATAACAATTGTCGCGCGAACCGTCCTTTTTAACCATGACTACACGCATACACAATATGCGTACACTGATAAGCCAAATCCTTTCATAAAAAAACATTCTCTTAATTCAATCTTCTCTGAATCCGCATAAAAGAAATGCATGGTTGGTCTAGGCCCACGCAACTGGAGCAAGTGGAGTAGAAAACTAAAAAAATGCCAGGATATTATACGCATTCCAACAATGCATATATGTCTCTTTTCTGAATGAATACACATTTGTATAATGTGTGTACCTTCTTTTTTGACAGGCCCCACATCACACATATGCGAATACTAACTAAAAATAAAAAAAGGTATACGCATATACCAAATGCGTATGTAAATGGTTAAAACGGGCAACTTTCCCGACATCAGGTATTTTGGACAAAGTTTATTAAAAAAATGTTAAAAAAGACGTTCACCCAAAAATAACGCAGGTCATACAAGCAAGTATGAATAAACACCCGACACAGAACAAAAATAAGCAATTAACAAAACCACAACAAACAAGTGTATAAAGTTGTCATTTATAGTCCTTACTCAAAATTATTGCATTTTTTTCGCCAACAATGAATAGATGATTTTAACTTTTTGATAAATTCGTAATCAGTGACCGTAAAAATCATGGTAAGATACGAAAGTATATATATTTTTCTATTAACACCCACAATGTAAATAAAAGTAATTGTTGACGGAGGAATTTGGTAACAACAAATTTTGAGGTATGTCGCCGGAATCAAGATCTATGACGGTGGTTCTTCGCCGGATGAGTCGCCGGAGTGTGGTGGTTGTGATGAATTGGGGGCTGAGATTGAGAGGGTTCTTGGTGGTGGCTCGTAGCTCTTTGCTTCCATCCCCCTCAATTTGCCTACGTACCTCTATATTTATAGAGGATCAAGCCCCGTAGTTCTTGGAGAGCAAGAAACCCAAATGGGCTTGGATAACGGACTAGCTTCCGAAATGTTCTACTATGAGGCCTAACCACAAAGGCACAAGGCTCATCCAGGATCTCAAGACTTCACGGATAAGGAAACTTCCCCCGTCGAGGACTAGTCCTATCCGCTACCAGCTATTTCTTGATTTCAAGGATGCAGGTATAGCCGTGGTTTACCCCAAGTGCAGAACGCATCCTTGTCCCCCGAATGAGAAGCACCCACCAGATAGCAGGACAGGTGATCCAGAGCTTTTGGGTGCAAAGTGCAGGATTACTCCAAAGTTCCTCAATGAGGGCGCGCCCATTGGCTATAGGAACAGAGCTCCCAAAGCACACACCAAAAAGTCCCCATCTTTCCACCTTAGGGCGCGCCCTTAGTGTCTAAGAAGGGTCCTTATATCCAGGCAAACCCCTGGAGGCCTTCTGCGACGGACATCCCCCTCCTGAGATACGATAGGAGGGAATTCTTCAACTTCTGGAATCCTAGCTTGAGTAGAATCCCAACTTGAGTAGAATCCCAGGAGAGATTTCTTCAGTGACTTCTTGGAAAATAAACGTAAATATAAGTCTTTATCATGTTTTAGTATTTAAGGCGCGCTCTCTTTGTAGAGAAAGAGAGGGCGCGTCCTGACTTCTCCATTTTCTGCCAAAACCCTAATTAATCCTAGAATTCCCCAAATTGAACCCGTATTTGGCCCGAATTCATCTTAAAATACCCGAACCGAATTTTGGGCAAAACAACTACCCCCCAATTCCATGCAAAATCAAAGATGAAGCATGTAATTTCAATCTTAAAGAACAAAAAATTTTTGTAGCTTTTCTTCTTCAGGGCGCGTCCTTATTCTTCTTGTCTTCAAGATTCTATGCGGAGGACGCGTCCTTAAATTCTTCAATCCATATCTCTAAGCTTTTGCATTCATCTCTAATCTTGGCTTCTTCGTGGAGGAATAACACAAATGCACAACATCTCTAAGCTTACATGAGCTAACTCGGCGTAAGAAACAAGAGATATTATGCACAAGTGTAAGCCGCTTACAGGGCTCGCACTAAAGCTATATATATATATATATATATATATATATATATATATATATATATATATATATATATTTAGAGGGCGCGCCTTATGATATTAAGGCGTACGGACCCCTTCAGCTGTCATCCACATACACTTCTATGGTCTTCTCAAGTTCCTTTCGCATTAATCAAGCCAAAAGGCATTCCAATGTAGCGGTATAATCCTCTATCTGTGATGAAAGAAGTATGCTCGCGTACATGGGAATCTAATAAACGTTCTTGAAACTCAAGAGAACATGCCCTGCTATTATATCTACCAACTGATCAATCTGAGGAAGAGGAAAACTATCCTTAGGGCAAGCCTTGTTCAAATCCTTGAAATCTACACAAGTCCTCCATTTCCCATTTAACGAAAACCGAGTTAGCTAACCATTTTGGTAGTGAGACTCTTTAATCAAGCCAACGTTTAATACTCTGCCCACCTCTTTCTTCAACGCTAGAGCTCTCTCTCCACTTACTGGTCGACGTTTCTGATGAATACCTTTCTTGGTGGGATCTATATTCAGATGATGGCACAAAACTTTTGGATCAATTCCCACCATAGCAGCATGACTCCAAGCAAAAACATCCAGGTTATCCAAAAGAAAGTTGGTGAGCATTCCTCTCAACTTAGAATTCAACTGAGATCCGATTTTTAATACCTTAATCGTATCCTTTTCATCCACCATAATTAAAATTGAGTCCTCTGCAGGACCAGTCTTCTCAACCGACTGCGGTGTTCTCGGATCAATTAAGATCAAAATCGAAGCTTCGAGGATCTTCAATCGGTGCTTCATCCTTGGAGGGCGCGTCCTCTTTAAGAGGGAAGTCTTCCTCAACAAGGGTGTGCACCAAGCCTTCAAGCAACATTCGTCTACCTTCAACCTGCTCACCTCTAAGATTGATTGATATGATATCCTCTGAATCTTCTTCAATTTATTCCAGGATCTCATCTTGTAAATCACCCAGTGCTGAAATTCCATTCACTTGCTGCTCCTCAGGGCGCGCCCTGTAGCAAGGCATTCCCTCTGGCTCTTGAACAAGATAATGGACTTTCACTTCTCCAGGAACAATACTCAAAACTCCTGAACCACTTTCACTGAGGGCGCGCCCTCCATCCTGCTGTCTCCTGAATCCCTTGATTGCCTTGTGATAACAATCTCTCGAGTCATGCTGGGATCCTCGGATTGTTCCCACACCGTTTGGCGTAGGAAACTTCATTGCAAGATGATAGATGGTCACAACCTTCTTTTCCTTCAACAAGGGGCGCCCTTTTTCTTTCTTCAGTAAATATGCTTATCAACTTTGTAGCAAAATATCACATGAGGGTGTGCCTAGCAATCGCATACCGATTAAATATTCTTGTAGCCACTTGCGCTTCTATATCACAGCCAGACACCCTCAACTTTTCTTATTAGGAAGATCCTCTCCTTTAAAATCCAAATTGACATTATCTATGTAGTGATTTATGTATTATGGTTTCTCAACCAGGACACGTCTTTAATGGATTTCCTTTACACTTTAAGAAATCTTGAAATTCCAGTCTTGAAAACTTTCTGAAATTCTTGAAAATCATAGAATTCTTCAAATAACTCAAGTCTTGATAAAGCCAAGGAAGGTGTACATGCACTACCCCCCCAATCTAAGGATAACAAAAAGTGAAAAAACAGCAAGTCTCGACTAGAACTAAGGAAGGCGCTTCCTCTTCGTAAAAGTCTCTTCGAAACGAACCTGCTCCAATTTCTACCGGAACCATTGCTTCAAATCCATAAGATAACAGAAAAGAAGATTCCTCTGTAGTTGATCTTGGAGTAGTGTTATATGACCACAAAACCATTGGAAGTTCTTCAGGCCAATTCCATTTGCTTTCTTCTAACTTCATCTTCAGAATATGCTTTAAAATCTTGTTGATAGTTTCTGTCTGTCCATTACTTTAAGGATGGTATACCACATCAAAATCTTTCTTGATTCCCAGATTTTCACACAATTTCTGCAACTCTTTACTATCAAACTGCTTTCTATTATCCGGTATAAATTTGTAAGGAATTCCAAACCTACACACAATAGAATTGAACAAAAAATCCTTGATCTTCTTAGCAGTGATTGTGGCCAAGGGCATAGCTTCCGCCCACTTGGTGAAGTAATCCACAGTAACTACAACATATTTGACACCTCCCTTAGCTTTTGGTAAATCTCCAATGAGATCTATTCCCCACAGCGAACGGTCACAGACTCATCATGGAAGTTAAAGTTGTAACTGGATTTGAAGAATAATTGGCATACAGTTGAAATTTATCACATGCTTTTACAAATTCATAAGCATCCTTCTTCAAAGTAAGCCAATAATATCCTTGTCGCAAAATCTTCATAGCCAATGAACCACCCCCCGAGTGACTGCCACAAATTCCTTCGTATACTTCTCTTAAAACGTAATTGCATTCATCAATACATTTGAGAAATGACTGGTTGAAACCTCTCTTGTATAGGATTCCATCATAATGCATATACCTTGCTGCTTGAAATCAAAGTCTTCTTGCTCTAACCTTATCATCTAGGAGAGTCCCCTTTTTGATGTATTCTTGAATTGGAGTCACCCAAGTGATCTGACAGCATCTGCAATTTCCATGACTTCTACCTCTGGAATACTAGGAATTTCCTGAATCTGCAAGGGCACCGTTCCCAACAAAATGGCATCCTTTTGAGATCCCAACTTAGCTAAAACATTTGCACTGCAATTTTCATCCGAGGTATGCATTCCAATCGTACTTCTCAAAATTTATGCATCAACCTTTGTGCACACTTCATGTATAGCTCTGTCCTTGAACCACGACTTTGGAATCATCCATCAATTTGCCTCACCACTATTTCGGAATCACTCAATATGATCAGATTTACAACTTTCATTTCTAGATGCATCTTCAATCCATTGATTAAAGCTTCGTATTCTGCATCATTATTATTTGCTTCAAATTTGGAGTGAATAGCACTCATCATTTGATGTCCTTAAGGGTAACAAGAATAACACCAGCTCCAGCTCCAGCTCCTCCATTATTGACAGCTCCATCTACATGTAGCTTCCACCATGGCTGAGGAACTTCCAAAGACAAGATTTTCCTCGACATGCTCATCTCTATTACTGATTGAATAATATCATCAGAGTTTTCTTCTAGAATTCTTTTCTTGAAAATCATTAGAAACAAATGCTTCTTCTGCCCGCTGTCCGTGAGGGCGCGCCCTAAGAGTGCGCACATCCTCCTCTGGATCTGAACCTCTCCCCGGATAGCATTCATGATTCCTTTAAAACTATTTCCTCTGAGTAACACTCTCTTGAATCATGTTGGGATCCCAACTTCAGTCTGTGTTTGAGTCTGGAATTCCAACTTGAATCTGGAATTCCAACTTGAATATGGAATTCCAACTTGAGGCTGGAATTGGTTATAACCTCGTGGATTCCCTTGAGGCCGTAGATTCCCCTGAGATTGACGATTTTCTTGAGTCTGGGGATTTCCCTTAGATAGAGGGCGCGCCTTATCTTCTCTAGAAGTACTTCGGGATGAAATCTGAAAAATATGAGATCTTCCTCCCTCGTTTCCCTAGCTATTCTCTCTTCATCCCTTAGGATTTCACTGCGGGTGCTTTGTGAACGATGTGGATGAGGGGGCGCCTTCTTTTGAATAGCAAGCATCCTACGGTTACGGAATTCCTCATCAGGATGCTCAACATAGGGTACTCTTTCTTCGATAATAGTGGGGAACATGCCTTGTATTTTTGTTCCGAATTTCACGCATGCATATTATTTTGCCTTTAGGGCATGTTCTCGAAAAAGTTAAAAATTTCACTCAACTAAGACTAGGGAAAGTGTACATGGACTACCCCCCTAGACTAGGAGGTAATTAATTTACCTTGTAGTCTACTATTCAGGCATTGCCCTACTTCAATCAACTTCTAGTAGAAAGAGTGCATTCTCCGGTCACCGGCTACTTCAAATTTCATCCCATGATGGGGCATCTCAAACTAAGGCATCCTATAAAGGGCATCTCGCGAAGAGGCATCCCCGTGGGGGTATTCCGCTGTTCACAAAAATTGTCCTGAAATACATGTATATGTAGGGCTAGGGAGGTGCATCAGTACTACCCCCCAGCATCAGAATATCATTCCTTAAAAAAGCATCTCTTAAAGAGGCATCCCAAGAGGGGAATTTTAAGAGAGAGCCGTTGGAGTTGCTGAGGACGCGCCCTGTTGCTTAGGGCATGCCCTATGTGGACGAGGGCAACGACAAAGTCTCTTCTAGTCCGGATGAAAGTCATTCTTGTGTAGAGGGGCTCACTCATGACCTTGGGGCCTCAACCTACCTATCAGGGGGCACACTCTAAGATTCATGGGGCCACATATCAATACAATTTTCTTCAAGCAAAAGATATGCCATGGATCGTTGCGATCATACGTGCAGACAAAGCCATAACATGAGGTTGATGAGTTAGGGCGCGCCCTGATGCCTATCATTCGAGTAATTGTAGACACGAGGGTGCGTCCTTTGTTGCAAAGTATTGTTTCTTCATAGAGGGGCTCACTCACGACCTTGAGGCCTCAACCTGATAATCAAGGGGCACACACTATGGTTCGTGGGGCCGCAACTCAATAGCTTCTTTCCTTCTAGAGTCCCAGCAGTAAATTATCCTTGTAGATATCGGAAAATTCCAACTTGAGAATTTGCATCTTTCTTTAAGAGCGCGCCCTAACCAGAAAGGTCCTCTGATAAGGAAGTTCCTTGAGGGCGCGTCCTATGTTGGAGGATTTTCCTTAGCTTCATTATCTTCCAAAGAATCTCAAGGAATCCAAGGGGCCCAGACCTGTTATTAACAGCGGGCGCGCGCTGTGGATTTCAATATTATCTCGACGAGGAGTCTGTTCAAATCCAAGGGGCCGCGACCTGTTATCAACAGGGGGCGCGCACTGTGAATTATCTCTTCACGCTAGAACTTGCTCATGTCCAAGGGGCCCAGACCTGTTATTAACAGTGGGCGCACGCTGTGGATTATTACTTCGTGGAAGGGCGCGTTCATGTCCAAGGGGCCCAGACCTGTTATCAACAGCGGGCGCGCGCTGTGGATCATGGGGCCTTGATTCCAAGTGTTATCCATTTTCTTAGCCAGGCAAACCCCTATAGGCCTTCTCATCAGGTAAACCCCTCGAGGTCTTCACATCAGGTAAACCCCTGGAGGTCTTCTCATCAGGTAAACCCCTGGAGGCCTTCTCATCAGGTAAACCCCTGGAGGCCTTCGCATGCCAGCAAGGTTCTCTTCATTTTGCCGGATTTTATTGGGGTTATAGATTTCCTTGAGAGGCTTCCTGACGCTGTCCGCCTGTATGAGGGCGCGTCCTTGACCTGGATTCACTGGAGCTGCCTGAATGAACTTGATGAATGCGAGGTCGCAATCTTGAGGGCGCACCCTCATCATTGTGAGGCTGCGCATAACCTCTATACAACTTCATTCTCTTGTCACCGTTATCACGGTTATTTCTTCTTCTAGTATTATCGCGAGGGAGAATTTGTTCGAATCCAAGGGGCCGCGACCTGTAATCAGGGGGCACGCGCTGTGGACTATCACTCCATGGAAGGGCTCGCTCATGTCCAAGGGGCCTCGACCTGTAATCAGGGGGCACACGCTGTGGATCATGGGGCCTCGCTCCCGAGCCTTATTCCTAGGCGTTCCTTCAAGCTAGCAAAGCTCCTCCTCATAGTAGCGAGGTTTTCCTTAATTCATTGGATTTCGCCAGATGGGTGAGGAGCCGCCCTCTCTAAAGGATGCGTCCTGGAGATGAGAACGTGTTCAACCATCGAATTTTCCTAGAAGTTGGAAATCATCCGAGCCTTGGCTACCACCCTCAGGGCGCGCCCTAAGGGTTATTGGGTATTCTCTCTCACCATCTTTAATTCCATCTTTAACTCGAGGATTCTCCTACAAAAGTCCAAAAAACAAACAACAAAAATCTCAACAAAAAAAGTCAAGGGTTACCTTGTGGGCACATCCTGATGGTGAGGGCGTGCCCTAATGGTGGACGAGTTCCCGATAATTGCGTCTCTTCTGTGGAACATCGTTCTTCGAATCATATTTGAAACCGCCCCATGGAAAACCTGAAAATCAGTTCTAGAACCATCTTTTCTTCATCACATCAAATCTCACTAAGGGTGCGCCCAGAGCGATGGGGATGAGGGCGCGCCCTCTCTTGAGGATCCAAAAACCACTTCGAGAACTTTCCTAACTTGGAGGGCTTTCCTTGTTCGGCGATGATTTCGTGGGATCCTCCGAGATTTTCTCCTACTCTCTTGCACTTTCTCCGCAGAACTCAATCTTGACCCGAAGTTATTTATGGCATCTCCCATACGATAGAATTGCTCCAGTGATGCCGCCTTACTGATAGGAATGGGCGTCTGTCCGCCGATGATGGCTGGAGTTCCATGGTGGTGCGGAGGAACAGAAATTTCCTCCGGAACAGAAGCTTCGTGACGAGCTTGGTTGCCCCCAAGCTATCTTCAGAACGTAATCCTCATTTTCATGAAAACCCCCATACTGATTATGAGACATCTTTTCCTCCTAAGATGAAGATCTTGATTGGCTCCCCTCCTTCTAGCGCCAATTTGTTGATGGAGGAATTTGGTAACAACAAAGTTTGAGGTATGTCGCCGGAATCAAGATCTATGACGGTGGTTCTTCGCCGGATGAGCCGCCGGAGTGTGGTGGTTGTGATGAATTGGGGGCTGAGATTGAGAGGGTTCTTGGTGGTGGCTCGTAGCTCTTTGCTTTCATCCCCCTCAATTTGCCTACGTACCTCTATATTTATAGAGGATCAAGCCCACGTAGTTCTTGGAGAGCAAGAAACCCAAATGGGCTTGGATAACGGACTAGCTTCCGAAATGTTCTACTATAAGGCCTAACCACAAAGGCCCAAGGCTCATCCAGGATCTCAAGACTTCACGGATAAGGAAACTTCCCCCGTCGAGGACTAGTCCTATCCGCTACCAGCTATTTCTTGATTTCAAGGATGCAGGTATAGCCGTGGTTTACCCCAAGTGCAGAACGCATCCTTGTCCCCCGAATGAGAAGCACCCACCAGATAGCAGGACAGGTGATCCAGAGCTTTTGGGTGAAAAGTGCAGGATTACTCCAAAGTTCCCCAATGAGGGCGCGCCCATTGGCTATAGGAACAGAGCTCCCAAAGCACACACCAAAAAGTCCCCATCTTTCCACCTTAGGGCGTGCCCTTATTGTCTAAGAAGGGTCCTTATATCCAGGCAAACCCCTAGAGGCCTTCTGCGACGGACATCCCCCTCCTGAGATACGACAGGAGGGAATTCTTCAACTTCTGGAATCCTAGCTTGAGTAGAATCCCAAATTGAGTAGAATCCCAGGAGAGATTTCTTCAGTGACTTCTTGGAAAATAAACGTAAATATAAGTCTTTATCATGTTTTAGTATTTAGGGCGCGCCCTCTTTGTAAAGAAAGAGAGGGCGCGTCCTGACTTCTCCATTTTCTGCCAAAACCCTAATTAATCCTAGAATTCCCCAAATTGAACCCGTATTTGGCCCGAATTCATCTTAAAATACCCGAACCGAATTTTGGGCATAACAGTAATATCGTAGAATTTACTTTTATACATGAACAAATTACACGGTGTGACCAACTCAATTAATCAAGCCGACCTTTTTTTCATCGATTAAATCAATAAAAAAAATGTTTTTTTCTGTTGGAATAAATTAATATTCTAACCAAAACATTCTTATACTATTATTATTCAATTAATCATGCGTATATGTTATGAGACGGGAGACTATGTTTAAGAACATGTAAAGGACAAAAATAACAGATGGAAAATAGGTTGTTACACGAATGGCCAATTATACCGAGCTGTTACGCATTTTTCCACATAGTAATAGCTGTTACGCATTTATGAGGAGTGTAATACATATACTATTTCAAAAAATCCTATTACGCATTTCAGAAGAATGTAACTAATATCTATTACGCATTGTGTTTTTGGTAACTATATTATTACGCATTTTCTAACAGCATAATAAATATATTTCATTTATATATATAAATAATAACATATTTTTATAAATAATGTTTCTAAACCCCAAAATGGAAAAGTTGAACCCCAAAGGTTAACCGTTGAACCCCTAATGGAATAGAGATAAATTTTAAAATTATAAAATTGAATCTGACGGCCTGATTTTTAAACGATAACGCGTTTAAAAATCAGGATAAGTTAGGGTTTAGGGTCCCAAAAGTTAATTGTTGAACCCGTAAGTGAAAAGATAAATGTAAAAATTTTAATTAAAAAATTTAATATTTTTAAACCCCAAATATTGGAACCCGCTGAATCCTGAATGGAAACTATTTAACCTCAAATATTAAGCTATTACGCATTTCATATTTGGGTATTAAGTTATGCATTCCTTGAATGTGTAATATGTGTTTTTCTTTTTTCTTTTTTATTAAGCCTCTGTCATATGCGTAACATGTTGGCATAATTGGCCACCTCTTACGCGCTCAGGTAATTTGGTAAAATATACAGAATTCTGCGGTAGAAATGTCATTCTTTCTTTAAGAACGTTAATTACTTATATTTAATATTTACACATTTTTATTTTAAGAATTATGTTGACAATGTAATTTGGTATAAAAAAAGTAAGAGGCCTTTAAGGAGTTGATTTTTGATATATATTTTAAATAAATTTTCATTTGCTGAGCATTGAGTAAGGGTTTTATAAAACGGGCATCGACTTTGAAAACAATTACATGTGAATATTTATTATAAGATTTAATATAAAAGTATTAGAATATGTGAATATCACTTTAAACATGTGTCCATGAATTTAATTTTAATATTACATACAAAATAGTTCTTCTCAGAAAAATTAATTAAATGTAGAGATATGGGTGACGGATCACTACAAATAACATGAAGTATGTGATGTGCTAGAAATAAAGATTTTAAATTGCAAGTGCACAATTTCATCGTTTTAATACTTCAGATATCGATCCACAGAGATTAATATTTTCGCAAACCTTAAAATTTAATTTAATCGGACTAGAACAATTGGGTTTTGGAAAATGCGATTTTATGCTATTTAATTACGAAAAGATGATTTAATCTATTTATTTAAGAAAATTAAATTTATTCTAACAAAAGCTGAATTTTCATTTTCACCATTTAAATTAAAATTTATGATAAGTGGATTTTATATCCACTTGGAATGCTTCCGTTCGGCTTAAATTGATTGTTTTGGACTCAAGTTGTTGTAGTTTTGATGTGTTTTGCCTAGTTGTGCAGATTTACGAGAATGTTGATTAAAGTTGATGCTTCTGTCGTTTTTGGAGATTTAATTGATTAAAATTCGGATTTTCCGGGAAGGCTGCGCAGCTTATACTGTTTTGGCCATATCTGGAGTTCTAGAAGTCCGTTTTCAGCGATCTTACTGCCCACGCGAAGCTTGAGAGATTTTCTACAACCTGGGAAAGGAAACAAGTGCATGGGACGTGCTGAATAAAGTCGCGCACGTGTTCTTATTAAAGAAGGCTTGGAATTTACTATTTTGCCCTTTTTCTAATTCTAATTGTATTCTGGGCAGTTTTGGGTACCTTCTTTAAATCCTAATTGTAATAGAAGGCAATTTCTTGCTAGGCAAGATTTGTAGAGCCTATTTAAACACATCCTACCATTGTAAATCATAACAATTCATAGAACAATTCATAGCAAACAATTCATAGATAACAATTCATAGCTAGAACAATTCATAGCTTTTAATTGTATCAAGGTACTTTCGATCTTCAATTCTTTCTTCAATATTATGTTTTCATTCATTATCATTATTATTTTGTTTTCTTCTTTAATTATGTGTAACTAAATCTTTAATCTGAGGATTGGGTAGTATTCCTTGGTATTCATGTGTGTTTAATTATCTGTGATTTTCTTGCTTTGCTGATCTGTTATTGAGGGCTTAACACAATTAGAAGAGTAGCTAACTTTTGATTGTATTTTAGGGATTGTAATAACTTGGAAGAGGATTTGCAATTTTAGTACATGATTTAACAGACATAACTCGAATATTTGATTGGGAGATTAATAGGAGAATTGTGAGACATATAATTCTTGGCACTTAACAGTTTATAGATATACTTTGATTGTATCACGGGAGTGACAATTAGGGTGTAGCTGTAGGCACTATATTGTAACCTGGGAGGGTACAGTATAACTTTAGAAGAATTGTTTTCAGCAAGGTAGGAACACAGATATCACATTAATATTGAGCATGTATTGAGACCAAGTGAAGAATCCCAGTTCTTAGATTGTTTTCCCATATATTTGAATCTCAGTTTAAAATCAATTCTTAGTGCTTATAATTAGTTCTTGGTTAATTTAGTTAATACACAAACCCAAAAATTCTTCTCACACACTTCTAGACGAAAAGAGATAAGAAACTTGAACTTGATATTACATTCAGTCCTTCCCTGCGAACGAACACATAAAAATACTATTAACAAATTGGCGCCGCTGCCGGGGAAGGCAGTATAGTTGAGTTTAGGTTAATTGTTTCTTGTAGTTTGGATTTTATCTTTGTATATATTTTTCATTTCTTTCTTTTTGTGTTTCTTTCTTTGGTGCGTCTACAGGTTCTTTGAGGTAGACAACTTAAACAGGTTTTGAGGAGAGAGACTAGATGGAGTACAATTTTGGTTGGAACAATGCTCAGAATTTCTATAACAGTCAGGAACGATATCAAGACTTCAATCCTTACCCACAATTCAATGCTTATGAGGATTGTAATGCATATCAGGTGAATTCGTTCTATTCTGAGAACTCATTTTATGCTCCATATGCCCCTAGCAATGATTATTCATATTCGTTTGAAAATCAATATCATGATGATCTTTATCCATATATGTGTAATGATGTTGATACGAGTTTAACTCAGTCTAATCCTTCTTTACCTGCTGATTGGGAGATTGCGCTCAATAAAATGATTCAAGGAACTCAGTCTAATCCTCCCTTACTTTCTTTGGGAGTTTTTGATGAACCAACTTTAGAGATTGCTTGTGGCACCCCCCCAAATCCGGGGTCAGAAGATTTGGTTGTCACGCAAAAATCCTCAAAATAAAACATCTGCTTAATAATAATCATCCACTTGTGATTGTCCAACACTGGAAATATAACATCTGTGACCCCAATCATACCAAGATCTTTTAAGGTTATAGGGCTAGAAACAAGAATCCAAATTCCATTAAATAGAAAGTATTTCTTTCTTCACAACATTCTCTTTGATCAAATCTTAAACCACTGGTGTAACCTCGATAAGAAGTACACCAGGCTAACTAGATCATTACATAATAATAATAAATATTAGAACTCAATTATATAAAATAGATCTTACACTAAATCCAGACGTCCTGAGTCAAGTCATCTTCGAAATAGCATCACGCCTCTTCTCTTTCTGAACTGTGCGGATAAGTCTCGCCAAACTACCTTACTGAAATGTTAGAATTTACAACAGCAAGTATGAGCGAAAGAAATGCTCAGCAAGTGTATAAAAATTTTGATATAAAACCAGGATAAGTGGGGCATCAAATCAACTGAAATGTAAAACAGTTTATAGAGAAAACTGAATCAACAACTGTGATATAATTCAAACCATAACTGAAATCATTTGGCATGTCATAAAAATGAATCATCTGCCAATTCACAATATATAATAGCCATTCTGGCGATATGGATTGGATATATAAAAATAAAGACAAAACACCATTGCCCCCTGATCAGGTTCAAAAGCAATGGGACCCTTTATACTACCACCGGTACATTTCTATACCCGTGTGTATAACCCGGATTTCATGAGGGTACCAAAATAGGCAAGTAATGTTAGCCTATAGGAAGATGGAATGGTTACCATATCCTCCTTAAATATTGCTGGACCATGGTAGCAACCATGGCCTCCTACGCTTACCAATAAATATTTTGCTGGACCATGATAGCAATCATGGCCTCCTACGCTTTACCAATTTCCAATCCAATAGAGCAATTTCCGAATTCAACAGGAAATGCTTAGTTTTAAATACTGGTCACATCCCTATTATTTACTACGATAATAAGGATATGAAGAGTTTATCTTAAACCATTTCCCCACATCAAGGATACCAATATCAAGCAACTTTGTTCGCACAAAAACATTTAAGAATCACAAATAGCTCTGAACAATAGCTATTCGTCATGATATGAATCAATGAAACATAAAATAAACAGTGTTTAAGATGATCAAGAAAATACTTGCCTCTGGTCCTTAGCTATTGCGCAAAGTCGAGGTAACCCGTCTACCTTCTTCTTCTATCTTACGTCATCATATCCTCTGTTGATCATTCGCTGGTTTGACGCTCTTGCGATTGCCACGAGTCTGTTCCGTTGACATCGAGCCTGCGCATTTACTTCTATAGTCACACCCCAGACAAGACTTCAGCCTCTAGACGAGATTCTGATATTTTATAAGCGCTTACAAACTCAAGTTAAACGTATTAACCATGCTTACCAATATCTCTGTCCGAAGAAAATAATTGGAAATGTCCCCTTTGAACATAGACGTTTTCCCGGTGTTAAAACACCTCACAAGTAAACCAGCAATTCCACAAACAATACTTTCATCTCCAACCTTCTTTATTACAATCCACACAATACTGCATCCATCTCCAACTTTCTTCGTCTCATACCAACTTAACTCCGCTGACATTCCTAAGTCAATATTTACCAATTAATCCTCGAATTAAACATTTATGCATTCAACTTAGTCCAACTCAATCTATAAATAATCCTCAAAACATTTATCTTATTCCTCAATAAAGAAACATGAAAATCAATTAATCCTCAAAACACGATTAATCCTCGAGATAACAATTAATCCTCAAAATAAGTCATTAATCCTCAAGACAATAATTAACCCTGGAGATAATCATTAATCCTCGAATTAAATACATATATACCTGTCACATAACCAATTAACACATAGCATATACGGCTCACAAATAAAAGAGCACTCAAATTATTCATAGAATATTTACAAATCAATAATAGATAATCAAAGAATAATAACACGCAATTCACATAATCACATAGCACGTTTGATCAGATCATAAAAAGATTTTATCTAATATTTTTAAAACAGAAAACGGTCAAAACCCTAATTATCGGATATAACCGACTCAATAAAAAGGTTTGGTAAAAAGTCGACCCAAAATTTAAAAGTTGAATTTTAACTTAAAACTATTTTTATAAGAACCGGGTCATTTTTCTGATTCTAGAAATATTTTTCTCGTTAAAAACGGACATGCGGTTTAATTAATACGCAATTAATAAGAATAATTCAATTAATAATTAAATTAATTGAATATTCAAATTAATTATTTATTAATCAACTCATAAAAATAATAAATCTTTTATAATAAAAAGATTTAAATTCAATTAAGTCAATTATATATTTAAATAATAATTAATTAATATAATTAATCAATTAAAATGAATTAATCAATTAATTAAATCAATTAAATTATTATTTAAAAATAATTAACTAATTAAATTTAATTTTTAGGAATTAAAATAATAATAATTAAAAGAAATCTGAATTTTAGAAAAATTTTATAAAATTTTGACCCAAAAACATTTTTCTGAAAAGTTTTAAGATTTTAAAGATCAAAACATTACTATTCATCACCATCTACGCAGTTCTTCGTATGAATGCTTCGAAGAACACCACCTCCAACAATGGAGGTTTTCCAGATTCCGGTAATCGGAAAATTTTCCGGCGAACACCAAAAACGCTCCGGTGAGCCTCCTTTGGACACCAAAACAACACCAAATCGTTTCCCATCAACCGGGCAATAACCACACAACAATAATATCAAGAAAATCCGACCAAAACAACCCAAAAATTATAAAATCCGGCGAGCTCTAAGAAAAATCCGGCCAAAATTCGTTTTTTCATAAAACGGGAATGAAACTCAACGTTCCTTACACCAAAACGAAGTCCAGAACGCCTACAAACTAACCCCCATAACCACTAACACGAACAATCAACGAGTAAGATGAAAAATTGATCCAAAACTTCGGTTAAAACTAATAAACTTGAATATCACAATCCGACATTATAATGATACAATTAACCACATAAATCGACTCCAAATGATCATATAAAGCTATTGGAATCATCAAAACAACCGGAAAATCACTCAATCAAAAAACCCCAAATTAGGCTCAAGAACCCTAATTTTCGAATTGAATAAACTATGGATTCAATGATGAAATTGATCATGTATATGAACTCCTGGCATCCATATGAAGGTATGAACATCATCAAAACATCTGAAAAATCTCAGAAATGAAAAACCCTAATTCTAACATGAACCCTAATTTCTGCAGATTAAAGAAAAAATCATATAAAATCAGAAAATTACCCTCTGTTGAAATTTATTGCAGATACAGAAACTAGAGGTCAAGAGCTTTGATTCGAGTATAAGACCAACAAAATCCGATATCAATAACACCTTCAATTTCAGATTTGATCCTCAAGAACAGGAGAGAGAAAATATTATTTATTTATATATAAAAACTGATTTTTATGATTTATTAATAAAAAAAATTAAATCTGATTTCTATTTATATTAATCAAAAATTAATACCCCAAAAATATTTTTAGCCCCCAATTAAAATTATTAAGCCTTAAAAATAATTTTTATGGGGTAAAAATGTAAAATTTTTATTTTTAAACAAATACAATATATATGTCAAAATTCCCCAAAAATTATGAATTTTACAAAAATTACAACATAATACATTTTTGAACATCCCATTATTATATGAAAATAATTTTATGAAAAACAGGGCCTCGAATTCAATACAGGGGCGGAGTCCGGAATTTAAAATGCAAAATAACTGTATTATAAAAATATAAAAATTACAGAAAAATAGAATAAAATATTCTATGATACACAGAAGTCACATAACACGTATGAGATAATTTTCCTATTTAATAAAAATCATAACGCGTTTAAATGCATTAAAAATAAACTAACACACATTAAAATCAACTTCTCAAAAAAAAAACACACATTAAAATCAACTAAAAATATATTTTAATATAATAAATTACACGAAATTTTTCGGGTCGTTACAGACTTCCCCCCTTATAAGGATTCCGTCCTCGGAATCAACTAAGGCAACTAGTGAGGTTCCTTAACTCCTTCATCATCAGCACTTGCTTACAAAACTGGGGATAGTGCTCCTTCGTAAATAACTTCTCCAAAATCTCAGTTTAACTATAGGGTCTCTATCTGACATAGTTGTCACTGGAGTCTTACAACCCATCGTTATTCGTTTCAAATATAGCTCGATCAACTTTCCATTAACATTATCCTTGAAAGAGAGAGAGAGAGTGAACTGATTCCATTGACATGCCACTGATATTCTTATCATTGTAGGACTCGCTCTTGCTCTTGGCGAATCCGCTCGAATCTAATTTCTATCAGCGAATTTCGCTTATCCTGACCTGATTGGCATACCCTTGAAATTCAATAGAGATAACAAAAATCATGAAATTTTGAAGAGAACAGATTCCATATCATAGCAAATGTTCCACAATTGTGGTTATGAATTTTATGAATTTTAAAGCAACCTGATTTGAAATAAGAGAATAACCGAGAGATCAATATGATCACATGAACCCGACATTGTGTGTCTTAGCTCCGACATTTACAATTAAAGGTGATCAGCCTTCTTGTAATACACAACACACCAGTGATGGCGTCCCATCCAACTTCTATCACACAGACAGATATACCTGGTGTCCCCTATAAATAGGGTTGTTCGTCTCAGTAGGAGTAGAGAAATATGAAAGGAATTCCAAATTTGTTATTTTCCGAAAAGAAGAACCAGGAAGAAAGTACCGAACAAGCTATATTGCAAATAAGGTTATTAACCATTGGAGAAAACAAAAAGTTGAAAGTCTCGGAAATTTGAAAGTAGGTTTCATAATAACCACTGAAACAATTATGATTCAAAAATGGAGATTGAACACAAGTATCAAAATGTCACTGTTTAGAAGAGGAGAAATATCTTTTAACGAATACCTCTTTAGGAGGGATATCAAAATAATTCATAGAAAGAAAAGGTATTGCCAAGGTCACTACTTATGCCTTCTTTTTCGGTTCCTTCGATAGCTCGTCATTCGATTTTAAGCCTCCACCTTTCCACGTTTTAAGGATATTGATATCGTTCGTCATCGTCACCTCGTAATAATCTCTGAAGATTCCACAGTAGACATCTCCAATCGCAAGGCGGTCTATCCAGTTTAGCACAACTATCTCAAACGAGTACTCCAATCTTAACTTACTAATTGGTACTATATCCAATAGTCCAACAGGAACTCTACATGAGCTCTGACGTTCCTTACTTAGCTATACACACTCCTACACACTCTCGTTTCTAGTTTACTATATCCTCAGCTCTGATACCAACTGTGGCACCCCCCCAAATCCGGGGTCAGAAGATTTGGTTGTCACGCAAAAATCCTCAAAATAAAACATCTGCTTAATAATAATCATCCACTTGTGATTGTCCAACACTGGAAATATAACATCTGTGACCCCAATCATACCAAGATCTTTTAAGGTTATAGGGCTAGAAACAAGAATCCAAATTCCATTAAATAGAAAGTATTTCTTTCTTCACAACATTCTCTTTGATCAAATCTTAAACCACTGGTGTAACCTCGATAAGAAGTACACCAGGCTAACTAGATCATTACATAATAATAATAAATATTAGAACTCAATTATATAAAATAGATCTTACACTAAATCCAGACGTCCTGAGTCAAGTCATCTTCGAAATAGCATCACGCCTCTTCTCTTTCTGAACTGTGCGGATAAGTCTCGCCAAACTACCTTACTGAAATGTTAGAATTTACAACAGCAAGTATGAGCGAAAGAAATGCTCAGCAAGTGTATAAAAATTTTGATATAAAACCAGGATAAGTGGGGCATCAAATCAACTGAAATGTAAAACAGTTTATAGAGAAAACTGAATCAACAACTGTGATATAATTCAAACCATAACTGAAATCATTTGGCATGTCATAAAAATGAATCATCTGCCAATTCACAATATATAATAGCCATTCTGGCGATATGGATTGGATATATAAAAATAAAGACAAAACACCATTGCCCCCTGATCAGGTTCAAAAGCAATGGGACCCTTTATACTACCACCGGTACATTTCTATACCCGTGTGTATAACCCGGATTTCATGAGGGTACCAAAATAGGCAAGTAATGTTAGCCTATAGGAAGATGGAATGGTTACCATATCCTCCTTAAATATTGCTGGACCATGGTAGCAACCATGGCCTCCTACGCTTACCAATAAATATTTTGCTGGACCATGATAGCAATCATGGCCTCCTACGCTTTACCAATTTCCAATCCAATAGAGCAATTTCCGAATTCAACAGGAAATGCTTAGTTTTAAATACTGGTCACATCCCTATTATTTACTACGATAATAAGGATATGAAGAGTTTATCTTAAACCATTTCCCCACATCAAGGATACCAATATCAAGCAACTTTGTTCGCACAAAAACATTTAAGAATCACAAATAGCTCTGAACAATAGCTATTCGTCATGATATGAATCAATGAAACATAAAATAAACAGTGTTTAAGATGATCAAGAAAATACTTGCCTCTGGTCCTTAGCTATTGCGCAAAGTCGAGGTAACCCGTCTACCTTCTTCTTCTATCTTACGTCATCATATCCTCTGTTGATCATTCGCTGGTTTGACGCTCTTGCGATTGCCACGAGTCTGTTCCGTTGACATCGAGCCTGCGCATTTACTTCTATAGTCACACCCCAGACAAGACTTCAGCCTCTAGACGAGATTCTGATATTTTATAAGCGCTTACAAACTCAAGTTAAACGTATTAACCATGCTTACCAATATCTCTGTCCGAAGAAAATAATTGGAAATGTCCCCTTTGAACATAGACGTTTTCCCGGTGTTAAAACACCTCACAAGTAAACCAGCAATTCCACAAACAATACTTTCATCTCCAACCTTCTTTATTACAATCCACACAATACTGCATCCATCTCCAACTTTCTTCGTCTCATACCAACTTAACTCCGCTGACATTCCTAAGTCAATATTTACCAATTAATCCTCGAATTAAACATTTATGCATTCAACTTAGTCCAACTCAATCTATAAATAATCCTCAAAACATTTATCTTATTCCTCAATAAAGAAACATGAAAATCAATTAATCCTCAAAACACGATTAATCCTCGAGATAACAATTAATCCTCAAAATAAGTCATTAATCCTCAAGACAATAATTAACCCTGGAGATAATCATTAATCCTCGAATTAAATACATATATACCTGTCACATAACCAATTAACACATAGCATATACGGCTCACAAATAAAAGAGCACTCAAATTATTCATAGAATATTTACAAATCAATAATAGATAATCAAAGAATAATAACACGCAATTCACATAATCACATAGCACGTTTGATCAGATCATAAAAAGATTTTATCTAATATTTTTAAAACAGAAAACGGTCAAAACCCTAATTATCGGATATAACCGACTCAATAAAAAGGTTTGGTAAAAAGTCGACCCAAAATTTAAAAGTTGAATTTTAACTTAAAACTATTTTTATAAGAACCGGGTCATTTTTCTGATTCTAGAAATATTTTTCTCGTTAAAAACGGACATGCGGTTTAATTAATACGCAATTAATAAGAATAATTCAATTAATAATTAAATTAATTGAATATTCAAATTAATTATTTATTAATCAACTCATAAAAATAATAAATCTTTTATAATAAAAAGATTTAAATTCAATTAAGTCAATTATATATTTAAATAATAATTAATTAATATAATTAATCAATTAAAATGAATTAATCAATTAATTAAATCAATTAAATTATTATTTAAAAATAATTAACTAATTAAATTTAATTTTTAGGAATTAAAATAATAATAATTAAAAGAAATCTGAATTTTAGAAAAATTTTATAAAATTTTGACCCAAAAACATTTTTCTGAAAAGTTTTAAGATTTTAAAGATCAAAACATTACTATTCATCACCATCTACGCAGTTCTTCGTATGAATGCTTCGAAGAACACCACCTCCAACAATGGAGGTTTTCCAGATTCCGGTAATCGGAAAATTTTCCGGCGAACACCAAAAACGCTCCGGTGAGCCTCCTTTGGACACCAAAACAACACCAAATCGTTTCCCATCAACCGGGCAATAACCACACAACAATAATATCAAGAAAATCCGACCAAAACAACCCAAAAATTATAAAATCCGGCGAGCTCTAAGAAAAATCCGGCCAAAATTCGTTTTTTCATAAAACGGGAATGAAACTCAACGTTCCTTACACCAAAACGAAGTCCAGAACGCCTACAAACTAACCCCCATAACCACTAACACGAACAATCAACGAGTAAGATGAAAAATTGATCCAAAACTTCGGTTAAAACTAATAAACTTGAATATCACAATCCGACATTATAATGATACAATTAACCACATAAATCGACTCCAAATGATCATATAAAGCTATTGGAATCATCAAAACAACCGGAAAATCACTCAATCAAAAAACCCCAAATTAGGCTCAAGAACCCTAATTTTCGAATTGAATAAACTATGGATTCAATGATGAAATTGATCATGTATATGAACTCCTGGCATCCATATGAAGGTATGAACATCATCAAAACATCTGAAAAATCTCAGAAATGAAAAACCCTAATTCTAACATGAACCCTAATTTCTGCAGATTAAAGAAAAAATCATATAAAATCAGAAAATTACCCTCTGTTGAAATTTATTGCAGATACAGAAACTAGAGGTCAAGAGCTTTGATTCGAGTATAAGACCAACAAAATCCGATATCAATAACACCTTCAATTTCAGATTTGATCCTCAAGAACAGGAGAGAGAAAATATTATTTATTTATATATAAAAACTGATTTTTATGATTTATTAATAAAAAAAATTAAATCTGATTTCTATTTATATTAATCAAAAATTAATACCCCAAAAATATTTTTAGCCCCCAATTAAAATTATTAAGCCTTAAAAATAATTTTTATGGGGTAAAAATGTAAAATTTTTATTTTTAAACAAATACAATATATATGTCAAAATTCCCCAAAAATTATGAATTTTACAAAAATTACAACATAATACATTTTTGAACATCCCATTATTATATGAAAATAATTTTATGAAAAACAGGGCCTCGAATTCAATACAGGGGCGGAGTCCGGAATTTAAAATGCAAAATAACTGTATTATAAAAATATAAAAATTACAGAAAAATAGAATAAAATATTCTATGATACACAGAAGTCACATAACACGTATGAGATAATTTTCCTATTTAATAAAAATCATAACGCGTTTAAATGCATTAAAAATAAACTAACACACATTAAAATCAACTTCTCAAAAAAAAAAACACACATTAAAATCAACTAAAAATATATTTTAATATAATAAATTACACGAAATTTTTCGGGTCGTTACATTGCTAGTGATAATGATATTCCATGTGATTCAATAGCTTGGTACGAGGAGAATGCTAAACTAAATAATTTTATTTGGGAAGTTCAAGCAGTGTGGTATGAAGGTTGTTATCGAACTCCTCCTTGTGTCAATTTTCCTCTATTCCATGATTCTTGTTTAGCAATTGATGATAATGTTGTGTCTGATGAGTCTACTTGTGTAGTTGATAATTGTCCCATGCGCATTAATGATAATTCGGATGCAATTGAAATTCTACCAAATCTAGAAAATTTTGAGCTTAATACATTGGTAGACGAGATTAAAATTGATGAGTGTCCAATTATAAAAGAGAAGGAAGTTAAGATTGAGGATGTTGAAAATCTTGCTTTAGAGTATAAGGATCCGATTTGGGAGGAGTATATGAGTCGTACTTATAATGATTATTCTGACGATTTTTCTAGCTATTTTGATGTTTCCAAGTCTCTTGAGCATGATAGGTTCTTGAAAGTTTTCGTACCTTTCAATGAATCTAAGGTTTATTTGAACAATAAACTTATATTAGAAATTCGTAGATATGTGCATCTGTTTGTTTTTTCTCCTCATTGAAGTTTCCAGGTAGAAGTAACGTCAAGCTATTGACGTTAAAGAAGCGCTTCGTGGGAGGCAACCCACGCTTTTCGGCAATTTTATTTAGGTATGTTTTCTATTATCCCTTGTATTACCTTCCATTCAATGAGGGCATTGAATATTTTAAGTTCGGGGGTGGTTTGAGGGATTAGTAGTTGTTGTTGTATTATGTGTTCATGTAGGATTTCATGTTTTGCATATTATTAGTAGTAAATCATGCATATATGTTTGTGCTATTTACGTTTGTCTCATATAGGACATTCTGTTTTTATTTTCGTATACCATGTGAGTTTTCATTTAGTTGCATTTTCATGGCTTGCATATTTCATGATCCCTTAGGACGAGCTGATTCTGATTGATAGGTAGATGTTTAATTGAGTGTGGTGATGATGAGTAGAGGGCTGATTTATAGTTTCTAGGAAATTGACTTGCATGTTACGGGAACAAAATTTTTACACAAACTCATTGGGTGCATTTGGGCTAGGTTAGGGTCATGCCTGTGGGATGTTTTGAGATTTAATCACTTGTTTATATTTAGAATTTTCGTTATTCCCTTTATAGCGTAGGAACATTAAAATCTAAGTTTGGGGGAAAACAGGAATTTCATGCTAGTTGTTCATAATTGTCAATAATGGCTAGGTGTCAAATGGCTAGTAGCCAGCTCATATTTATATGAGTAGTCTAGGGTTGGAAATGAGAAAGGCTCATTCCATATTGCAAAAAAGAAAAAAAAAGAAAAAAAAAAGAAAAAAAAAAAGAAAAAAAAAGAAAAAAAAAGAAAAAGAAAAAAGAAAAAAGAGTCAATAAGTTATTTGTTTATATGCAAAATTAACCGGAGTGAGCTCTTTAATACTCGAGTAATTAAGTCTGAGGGGACTTAGTCCTAGTAACCTAAAGCCCTTGTGGTTTGGGATTGCTGACCTAACACTCGCTACATGGGTATTATTGTATAAGCCTTTTGGGATCTCATTCATTGCACGGTTAAATAAGCATGCGTATTGTATATAGTGTCGTAGTTTAGTAATAAAGCATGAGTTTCTGTCTACCTTGGATAAGGGTGGAGGTGTTCCTAGGTTATGAAGTGTCTACAGTCTATTCTGATTATAAACCTGTGATTGTCTTGACGGAAAGCATGTATGATTTTTGACCTAGTTTTGGGAGTATTTCTGATGAGCATCACACACACGCACGTTTCTATCATGTACTGTTAGTATACGGGGACTTAGTCGAGCTCTGCTTGGATTTGTTACATTCATTGAGATATTTGTTTGTTAGTTGGTTTTGGTGAGTTTGAAGGGGATCTTTGCATTTTTCATTTTAGTTGCATTCATGCATTGCATTGCATTAGGTTAAATGGATTTTGTGGGTACATTCGCTATAGGCCCTCACGAGACCTTACTCGTCCACTAGGCCTGCCTAGGGGTTTAAAGGGCTTATTGCATATGCCAAATGCAACCGTGATCACCTATGGAAGTGGTACTAATTAGGTAGTTGTAATTGTTATGTTTGAGGACAAGCATCAGTTTAAGTTTGGGGGTTTGATAAGTGGATTTTATATCCACTTGGAATGCTTCCGTTCGGCTTAAATTGATTGTTTTGGACTCAAGTTGTTGTAGTTTTGATGTGTTTTGCCTAGTTGTGCAGATTTACGAGAATGTTGATTAAAGTTGATGCTTCTGTCATTTTTGGAGATTTAATTGATTAAAATTCGGATTTTCCGGGAAGGCTGCGCAGCTTATACTGTTTTGGCCATATCTGGAGTTCTAGAAGTCCGTTTTCAGCGATCTTACTGCCCACACGAAGCTTGAGAGATTTTCTACAACCTGGGAAAGGAAACAAGTGCATGGGACGTGCTGAATAAAGTCACGCACGTGTTCTTATTAAAGAAGGCTTGGAATTTACTGTTTTGCCCTTTTTCTAATTCTAATTGTATTCTGGGCAGTTTTGGGTACCTTCTTTAAATCCTAATTGTAATAGAAGGCAATTTCTTGCTAGGTAAGATTTGTAGAGCCTATTTAAACACATCCTACCATTGTAAATCATAACAATTCATAGAACAATTCATAGCAAACAATTCATAGCAAACAATTCATAGATAACAATTCATAGCTAGAACAATTCATAGCTTTTAATTGTATCAAGGTACTTTCGATCTTCAATTCTTTCTTCAATATTATGTTTTCATTCATTATCATTATTATTTTGTTTTCTTCTTTAATTATGTGTAACTAAATCTTTAATCTGAGGATTGGGTAGTATTCCTTGGTATTCATGTGTGTTTAATTATCTGTGATTTTCTTGCTTTGCTGATCTGTTATTGAGGGCTTAACACAATTAGAAGAGTAGCTAACTTTTGATTGTATTTTAGGGATTGTAATAACTTGGAAGAGGATTTGCAATTTTAGTACATGATTTAACAGACATAACTCGAATATTTGATTGGGAGATTAATAGGAGAATTGTGAGACATATAATTCTTGGCACTTAACAGTTTATAGATATACTTTGATTGTATCACGGGAGTGACAATTAGGGTGTAGCTGTAGGCACTATATTGTAACCTGGGAGGGTACAATATAACTTTAGTACTAACAATTTACATAAAATTTTAATAAAAATTTGACAGAAATTACTCATAAAAATGAATAGACAAAAACAGGGTGAAAGCCCTCAATAACCAAAAATTTAATTGGGATGCCCAAAATAACACAGGGCGGAAAAACTGACCAAAATAACGAGACGAATGCGCATTCCACACATGCGTGGTTCATTTTTTTATTTTTTTTCTCAATAATTTCAACCTATATAGTACACAAATGCGTGGTCCATTTTATTTTATTACTTTTTTTCAAAAAATTCAACCTACGCAGTACACACATGCGTGGTTCATTTTTTTATTTTTAAAAAATTAAAACTATGCATTATAAAAATGCGTATGCCAGAACTGACCACGCATTCTGAGAATTCGTAACCATGACTGTATAGGCATGAGATACATGCATGGGTGTCCTTCTCCCATCTTCTCCACCTCGTTGTCCAAAGCAAAAGCACAACCACACAATTGCACGAATATAAACACAAATAGCTTTAATCAAGATATAAACACAATCACACCCTTTACACATAATTATATAAATATATTTTTAGTTCACAATGCCCAAATTATGATTAAATTGATGTATACAGATCTATACTTCGAGAGATTAATGGATGAAAAGATATACAGGGGAGGAAATATTAGTGTTAGATATGGGGGTTGTGTATAAAAGTGTCAATCCATGTCTAATACGAGATTTAGAACCCCCAAATTTCAATCATTCACCCCAGTCATTGTTTTCCGATAAGCTCGACCACCGCCCCTGTGGGGCCAGAGAACACATGAGACGGGGAAGACAATTAGAGAGAAACAAAGAAAGAGAGATGGAGGAGGAGAGCGAGAGAGAGATGGGTTGCGGTAGAGAACAAGGGAGAGAGATTGGTGGCCGAGAGAGTGGGAGTATACGCATACGGAGTATGCGTGGTTCTTTGGTTAAAATGGGCAGTGTTCGCGATAATGGGTAATTCGGGCACAGGGGTATCCATTTTGTGTTATTCAGGTCATTTTCTCCCAAAAACACATCCAACGCAAGAATTTCAATTCAACTCGTAAGTAAATGCTACGAAGCTTAATTCAAACGAACCAAAATTAATAAACACTACAACTCAAAAACTGCGAATTAAAACTACACCCAGTCAACTCAACACCACCCACAGTAACTGAGTCGAACTCCACAGGCAAAGCAATAGCAAAAATTCGAAAACAAAACTGCGAACAACTTAGAATCCATAAAATGAACTACACTACAGCAACTCGGACTCATTGATGACTCAGTGGCAACTTGCAACTCAGAAACCAGTCGAATCAAAAGATAAACCGGGGAACTCAGAAACAAACAGCAAGACAACAAACTACAAATTAGAACAGAACACGACCTATAACTCAGCAAACAACTCAGTACACAAATCGACACAGCAACAAAACAGGAATCCAGCGAAACAAGACTCAAATTAAGAAAGCAAAACTTGACTGAGCCATAAACTCAACTCGGCAGTCACAAAATCAACAAACAAAACCAATACAGCAACAGTAACTCGCAAATCAACTATATGTAAAACCAATTCCATAAATCAGCAAATTCGAACATCAACTCTACACTCAGTACATAACAGAACTGCAAATAAACTAAGCAAAACCAGAAAATTAGCGAATAAACTCGGTAAAATTTGGAATAAAAATGAAAAGGGGGGTTTGTGTTGTGCGATTTTAAGCGAGAACGGAGGAGTTGTTTTGTTTTGATTGAAGAAAAAAAATAAAAATAAGGGAATGGGTTTGATTTGTGTAGAAAAAAAAAATAGGGCTGTGATGTGTTTGTAATGAAGAAGATGGATGTGACTGATTTGCAGAGAAGGGAAACCGAGACAGAGTAAAACAGGGGAGATAATAAAGCTTCAAATTAACAATTTAAAACAGGTAACATAATTGCTTAAAATTAACGAAACAAATATTTTTGTGTTTTTTTATTTCTTACACTAACACATAAAACAAGAAAATTAGATCTATAATTAAAAATTATAAAACCCACAATAAAATTGAGATTTAAAGGGGCATAATTACGATTATTAACTAAGAATAAGAAAATAAAAATCGTTACTTTCAACCCCAAGTGATTAGCATTTCGCTACTTTGTCCACTAAACGGATTTACGAAAATAACAAAGCAAAGTAACATAAAAGAGAGAGCAAGACAAGAAATTAAAGGAAATCAAACTTTGCATTAATAAAAAGAGGAGTGTTTAAAAAATTTAGAACTACAAAACAAGAAATGAAATCTACCCTAAAACTACACTAAAAATCTAGGTTTTTCAATAAAGGGGGGGGGGGGGTGAGGGGGTATTTATAGGACAAGAATTAGGGTTGAGGGGTGTGTTGGGTAAATCTTGGCCCTATACATTCTAAATGTGGTGGATAAATCCTAGCCATCTATTTGTTTCCTTCCCCCTTAAGCTTTGATGAGTGGATCTTGGCCATTCATACACTTAATTAGTGTGTTGGGATGATCTCCACCTTCCACATATCTTTGATGATCTCCACCTTCCACATGTCTTCAAAGATTCCTTTTCCACCAAGCTCCTAATTCTTTTTCCTCTTTTCATTTAAGTCTTTTTTCTTCTTCCTTTTCTCTTCCTTGCACTTTATTTCTTTATTTTGTCATTTATTTATTTATTCACGAATTTCCTGAAATGCAACAATATAATTTATTAAAATACGAGTTCAAGCAATAAATAGGTAATAAAAATATGCAAAAATATGCACTTATCAGTATGACTTGCAATATACATTTGAATTCTGCTTTTTTCATCATACAACCAAATATATCGACAAGTTAAGTCAATCACACATCTAATCACATTATATTTTGCTTCTTTACATCATACAATCAATTTACTAACAAATTAAGTAATCATGTCTTTCATAATGTTATCGAAAATAAAAAAAAATCATAAAAAATATTTTTATTTATCCAATGTCAAATTTTGCAAATGTATATCAATATTGGATTTCAAAAGCATTTTTTACGTGATAAAATAGGTGTCGTCAATATCTTCGAAATTATTATTATTAATATCTAAGAGTTTAACTGAAACATGTTTTCTTTCTACTAATTGCTTTTTCTTAATTTATAAAAATTCAACTTTAATTACATTTCACACAATTTTTAATTTATCATATTAACTTTTAAATAATAAAATTTAATAAACAATAATAATAATGTTATGTATACGATTTTAAAAAATATTTTCGTGCCGCGTGGGGCGGCATTGTTACCTAATTAAACTTAAAGCATATGTATTCGATCGGGAGTATCGAAATGTGAGGAAATAGCGTTAATTAAACTTAAAGCATAAAATGAATCTATACTATTATATAAAAGCCGAAACATTAAAAATTTTGATATCTATTTTTTGATATATTTAAAATTTTGATTATTGTTTTCATTATTACGGTTCATTTCCTAAATCTCAAATAAATGCTTTATAACTTATCACACTCATTTTTTCTACAAATATTGGGATAATACATTTGTATCCCATCATTTCCAAAAATTTCATTAACTTTCTTCGATTTCATTCATTCCATTTTTTTTCCATACATCCATTTGAACAGAACATTAATGTAGATTGAAGGGGACTTCCATTATATATGGTGGCTGTAGTTTAGTGGTGAGAATTCCACGTTGTGGCCGTGGAGACCTGGGCTCGAATCCCAGCAGCCACAATGATTGCATTTTTTGTATTTCCCCAAATTCAGCTACAGTTAACTCTCCCTGTTTACATGTCTTGTAACTCAAGAAACTATAGTACAGTACAGAATTGGTTGCATTTTTTGTATTTCCCCAAATTCAGCTACAGTTATCTCTCCCGGCAAATCAGTTGAAGTTTTTATGATATGAAGGATCCAGAAAAAGATTTTGGCATACTATGCCATTTATTTAGTGTCCATTTGGCACAACTTTTATTTTGGACTTATGAATTTATTTTCGGATAAAAATTTTATATTTTGATAATTTTTTTTAATACAAGTCTATACTATTATATAAAAGCCGAAACATTAAAAGTTTGGTTGGTCGGTCGGTACGGTACTTGTTTATTTTACTTATTTACCCTTATTTAATTACAGATAAAATCCAACCTACTAACTAATCAATTTCCTTTTTCAAGTTAAACATATTATCTTTTCTATTTTCAGTAACTAAATAATTTCTTCTTTCAGGTAAAATATAATATCTTTTTTATTTTATTTCACTAAAATTTCTGCTTTATTAATCAATTTCCTTTTTCAGGTTAAACATATTACCTTTTCTATTTTTAATAATTAAATAACATATTTATATTATAATTACTATTAACTAATCAATTACTTTTTTCAGCTAAAACACGTTACCTTCTCTCTTTTTTCTAACTAAAATCTCTCATTTTCCGATTATATGATGGACAGTTACCTTTTTCAACCAAAACACGTTACCTTTTTTTTTCTTTTCTCTTACTAAAACCTCTTTTTTTTCCTATTATATCATGGGCGTTTCTATTTAATAAAAATAAAATAATAATATTATAATACTAATAATTAACCGATTATCTTTTCAGCTAAAACGTATCATCTTTTCTATTTTTTCTAATTAAATTCCCTTTTTCAAGAAATATCACGGGCAACATTAATTTCTCATTTTCTAAAAAGTATGAGTAATTTTATTTAGTAAAATAACATAATTAAATTATAATTACTATAAACTAATCAATTACCTTTTTTTTTACATAAATCATGACATTTTTTTAATTTTCACGTTACCTTTCTATTTTCTCTAACTAAATATTTTTTCCCAATTATATCACGGACGGTTCTATTTAATACAATAAACTAATAATATTATAATATTAATAATTAACCAATTATCTTTTCAGCTAAAACGTATCATCTTTTCTTATTTTCTAACTAAAATACCTCTTTTAATATAATATCACATACAATATTAATTTCTCCTTTTGTATTTAGTAAAATAACGTAATTAAATTATAATTATTATAAACTAATCAATTACCTTTTTCACATAGAACATGTTACCTTTTTTATATTCTCTAAGTAAATCATCTTTTTTCTAATCATATCACGGGCATTCTACTTAATAAAATAAAATAATAATTTTATAATCATTAAAAATTAACCTATTACCTTTTTCAACTAAAACCTATCATCTTTTCTAAAATTTTTAAACTAAAATTCCTCATTTTCTAGAAATATCACGGATAACATTTATATATTTTTTATCAAATAATCTCATATAAAAATTTAGGCCTCCAAAATTATTTTAAACTAATGAAAAAAATTCATATAATATTAAAAAAAATCATGCAGGGGTTTTAAGCTAGTATGTAATGTATGTTTGAAATTCAATAAATTGCAAAAATAAGTTGGAAAGTTGGAATCTCCAACTTTGTCTTAAAATAAGTTGACTTATTTTGGAAAAAATTTTCCCAAACACCCCCTTAGTGAACCACGTACTGAGCTATTATGGAGAAAAAACTACTATACTATGTACATGTACGCAGTGGTGGAGCTTGAAAAATGGTCCATACTTTAAAAAATGGTAACATAGTAGACTATTCGAACCATAAGACTATCAATAGTATATATATATTTCTAATGCACATTATTACCACCCATATCATGGTAGTATATATTTCTAATCCATGTTTTTTTTTCTTATGGGGGGCACTATATGCATAAGAGAGTTATGTCATGATTTATAGGACCCGTTGCCACCAAGATCAAATATTTTTGGCTTTTTTGATATCTATTAATGCATTTTTAGTATATCCGAAACATATAAATATGAATCACGTAGAAAGCATATCAAACTATGATGTAATAACTAACAATACAGGGCTAGGGGTACTTAATAAAATATACATATTTACTTATCTAGACTATAACTTTCTGATATAAAATTAGTAAAAAATATAAAATCAAATTCGGGACACGTATCCCTGTAGGCCTCAAAAGGATCCGCCCTTGATAGTAGTACTCAGGAGCGGACGCAGGCCGCCGGGACCAAGAACCTGGGAGGGGCCAAATCTTAAAAATAAATAAATTACATGGTGAATTTTTCAGAATGGGGGACCAAGGCCACCCATGATCTTACCTTGAGTCCACCCCTCGTAGTACTAATAAGCAAGCAGCCAGCATATTCAAAATAAACTGTTTGCAGTGTAGCAAACTAGCTTGGAATAACACAAGTCGCTTGGAAATTACAGTAGTGGAGGCTGATAATTTGGTAAAGGGAGTATTACAGGTGAAAACAAAATATTGACATGAATTTCAGTTCTTGCAATAGACTAATATTTCTTTTTCTGTTTTGGCTTGTTAACACTTCAGTATTATGTGTTAAGAGTTATTTTGTTCGCCTTTGTGAAGGATGTACAAGGAAGCAGAAGACAAGAAAATACATACAGAGTAACTTAACAGATCAAGACCAGTGGCTATGGTCACCATTTTGCTCCTCTCAAACATTTTTACTAGAAGGATCATGACAATGACATGCCCCACCTTCGTCTTTAATTCATCAAGTGAACTGATTTTCATCCATAGTGGTCTCTCCTACAAGCAAATAAGAACCCATTTAATTCAACCATTCCTCAAAGTTGTGATGTATGTTAATTGTAAAATAACAGAAAAGGAACAAAAGCAACTAAAAGATGCAGAAACTACGTACCTTCAAAGCAAACATCCCAAACAGAGAAGAGCCTTTGAGGGCACGATCAGTAGCAGGAGGGCCATCATTAGGAACATTACTGATAAATAATCCATAAAGACCCATACCAAATATCAACATAACAGTTCCAGCTAGATAGACATCTGCATCAATTGGACAATCAAGCATCATAATTAGCTATAATGATAGAATTGTATTTCAAGATGATAATAATACTTGTTACCAAGTCAAACAGAGATAGTTAATGTTTTTTCATGTCAAACAACGTTGCTTAGATATTATGACAAACAAAAAGAGCTCATCCGGAGTTTACAAAACTACTATGTTATAAGGGTAATAAATATAGTGCCAGATATTAATCCAGAAACTGAGAATCTTATTGCGTGTGACTTTTATTTTCCGGCTACTTTTGAGCTCTTAAGACATAATAAGGCGAGTAAAACTTAGCATAGCAGAAAGAGTATACCATGCTTTAATGAGACAAAAAAACCGAAGGGAGGGGAGGGTTAAATGGAAATATTTCTAGTGCACATTAGAGTTAGGACTTCACGTAAACACCTTGCAACCAGATTGAATCTATGGACCACGTTGTTTGTTGTACCTGTTACTAATATTCTCAAAAATAAAAAGATGAACTCGGTGAATTTTGAATCCATGTACAATAAAGGATCCTAAACTATAGGGTTCCATTCCAATTAAATTTGATTTCAGTCCCAAAGATCAAATGTTTCATGATCTTCCTTCTAAGGACGACAGTTAATTATTCAACTTGGAAATTAAGTGAAACTTATGTAAAAAAATTCAATGATACAGATAAAATTATGATGCCATTTTACTTAGTTTGACCAGCAGGTTGGTACTTCAAATGGTGGTAGAGAAAAAACAAATGTTTTGCTATTTAACAAAGTCTGATTATTAAAACGAGCAGTATGATACAATAGTTTTCACCCTCCTTCAGATTTACTTTAAGAAAAAAACAAATATCATATCTTGTTAATTTACAAACATGATTATGAAGAAATGTAAAATAGCTTGAAGAAGAAGAAAAGCATTGTTCATATCTGTGTATTACATTGAAAAGGCTTAAAACATTTATGTTGCTACAGAATGAATATAAAGGGAAAATATCTCTTTCTCTACTAACAAACTGACAGCTGGCTACATTATATTGGAGGCTTCTTTTGTTGCTTTGTAGCACACTCTATATTTGTCCTTTGTGCCATATGATGTTGTATGAAGAGCTCACGTGACTGCACCATATTATTATGAGTATGAGTATCGTTAACAGCCCCCCTCAAGGGAGGAGTGGAGAACAAATTCAAAACTCCTAACTTGCCAAGAAGGTGCTTGAGATGATTAGCCCCCAGAGCTTTAGTGAAGAGGTCAGCAGGTTGATCTTCTGTGGGAATATAGGCTGTTGCAATGATGCCTTTCTGTAGCTTCTCTCGAACAAGGTGGCAATCAATTTCAATGTGTTTGGTACGCTCATGATAAACAGGGTTAGCAGCAATATAGATTGCAGAAACATTATCACAAAACAAGGTAGTAGGAGCAGACTATGAAACACCTAAGTCACTTAAAATGGAGCGAAGCCAAACAATTTCACAGGTTGAGTCAGCCATGGAACAATATTCAGCCTCTGAGGACGATCTTGATACAGTTGGTTGCTTTTTGCTTTTCCAGCAGATTAGAGAGGGACCAAGTTTGATGCAAAAGCCAGTAACAGACCTTCGAGTCAATTTGCAACTGCCCCAATCAGCATCATAGTAACCAATTAATAACAAATTAGATTGAGCAGCCATAAGTAACCCCTGTCCACAAGTACCTTTGAGGTAACGAAGAAGTCTGAAAACTGCTTGCATATGGTTATGTTTAGGGGCAGCCATAAACTGAGCCAAGACATGCACAGAATAGGAGATATCAGGACGAGAGATGGTCAAGTAAATCAGACGACCAACAATTCTTCTATACAAAGAAACATCAGAAAATGGAGCAGTATTATCATCAGCAAGTAATTGGTGATTTTGTTCCATAGGAACAACAGAGAGATGGCCATTTGACAAGCCAACATCCTGAATTAGATCAAGAGTATATGTTGATGAGTGGATTTCGTAATCAACTTATGTGAGGTTTACAGGTAGTTGTATAGGCTAGCGATCAACTGTTCTACGAAAGGTTTGGGTTGTGTTTGTGGGGGTTGAGCTGAGCTCGAGGGTATCTCCAATAATCTCAGGTGCCTTTAGAGAAAACTAGAGAACTTAATGCGCCGTACCCTGAGGTGCCTACGTACCCTTGTATTTATAGGGATCAAGCTCACGTAGTTCTAGTATGATTTCGTCTCTTACTGGAATAGCTGCATTCGGTCATCTAATTCGTGTTGGACTCAGGTTCCTTTAGAGCCTTTCACGAACTAGTTTGGCTAAGTGGAGTAGAACTCGAGTTCGTACCCTACTTATGTTTTTCTCATTGGTTAGAGTTATTCTAGGATCATCTGCGCCCTAGAATCATACTCAGATACCAATTCGTTTATCTGTTCTAGATGACTTCTAGAACTTTCTGTTGGCAACTCGTAGGAACCTGGTGCTCAGGAACCTACATTTCAGGAGCCTGTTTCTCAGGGACCTCCTTATTTCGGGACATATCACTTAGGAACCTCCCTTTTGGTGTTAGTACCTGCACAAATAACAAACTAGTTAGACTGGATAACTTTTCATATGCTTTTATCATCTCTATGGCTGCTGTTATGCTAATTCGAACTCCTCGGCTGGGAGGAACCTGGTCTTCGAGTGCTCAACTCAGCTTCCTGACTATTGGGAACCTCCTAATACTCGTACTTCCTTATTCATTTCTCCTATTTGATCTTCATGACTCGTATTGGATCAATCTTCTGGCTTGTATGGATCGAACCTTATAGCTTAATGGGCCTAAATCTAGCCCATGGAGATTTTGGGCACAACAAGTACCCCCCGGTTCCTTGAAATTATGTAATGTGAAAGGAACCTATTCTAATTCTACGATCAAAAGTTCAATGCTAGACCATTCTAGTAACAATACCTCGCTTCAACATTTTATATCCAAGCCTACATGAGTTTACTCGGCGTAGGAAACAGGACATAAAATATTTTCAGCTTAATACAATTTTGAGTAAGCTTCCTTTGCATTTAGGAACCTGTTATCTTGCTATTTTCTTCTTTAGATAGCTGTTCTCGAAGTCAACTCGATGCTTGCATTTAGCTCCTCTAGGAATCTAATTAGCCCCTTAACTCCACGTCTCTTTAAATTTAATAATTTAAAGATCTATAGGAAGAGATAATGGTTGGCAGCTGGAGATAATTTAAAGTTCGAATTGAACTTATCACTTACCAAAGCTGTAGTTAATGCATGAGTTCCCAAGGTTCACACGCCTTTCACACATATACCTCTTCGTTTTTACCGCTCCACTAATGCTCTGACGCGTGTACGGAACTGTCTTGATTATATAAACACACTTCTAACTCCAAGTCTAGTTTTTACCTTTACCAAATATCTTCCAAAACCCTTAGAGAGAGAGAGAAGAAGGAAAAGAAGTCCGACGGTCGCTTACTCAATCCAAGCTCTCCGTTACCGCTTTCTTCTAATTAAGGTATGATTTGCTTTCTTTCTGCTCTTTTGACTTCATTTCGTACTGTCTGCACTGTCGTGTCTTGCATGTCGATGTTCTTTGTTTATGGTCTTTGTATGTATGCGTTCGTATCTATCTTTCACATTCCATGCTTTTCATACAACTTGTTCACCACACCTTGTTTGTTTGGTCATCGATTTATAGTTTTGAAACCCTGATTTCCCTGGGATTTGATATTATTTATTCACATTCTGTACACACATGTTTTCGACTTATACTGTAATCGATATGAGTCGTTTCAATGGTGCGTAGCTTTTGTGTAATTCGCTGACTACCATGTGTCTCATAGCTATGTCCGTCCCAGAACTTTAGAACCACTATTTCTCTTTTAAAAGACTCAAAACCTGATTTTTCTCCGTCTGTCTTTTGCAGATGTCCTCTGATTCTACACACTCTGACCACTTGTCTTCTATTCAACCTTCTATGATGCCAATAGGGGAAAGAACTAGGTCTAGGGTTGTTGTTCCAGACATTGATGAACCTGGAAATATCCTTCTCAAACCTTCGACCTTACCCTCTACAAATCTTCCTACCCCTTCCTTTGTAGATTTGGGGGATGATTGGCCCTCTGACGGAGAGGAAGTGTCTAAGCCTGATCATAGTCTGATCCCGGATCCTGATTTTGATAACGAAGTGTCCGTCGAAAGAGAGTTGTATAAGCAAGAAATCGTACCTTTCTGTGACAGAATGGATTCTCTTATGACCGTGACTAGGTTAGAGAAATTGTATGAGGAATGTGTTCGTCCATCCTGCTCCATTGTTATCCCTAAACCAGGTGAGAGAGCTCATAAGTTTGATACCAAGATACCTGATCGAGGTATTCCAAATGTTGTAACCTCGGCTGCCTTCTTCAAAGTTGGTGTATATTTCCCTCTGCATCCTTTCCTGAGAGAGGTTCTTGACTTCTATGGTTTGGCCCCTCTCCAATTGACACCTAACTCATATAGGTTAGCCATTAGTACCTACATTCTGTACACTAGCATGTTTACAACCCCACTATCTGCACATGAATTAGGTTACTTCTTCAGATTGAAGGACACTGGGAAGGGTTCTGGTTGCTTCTATCTGACTGCCTGGCCTAGTCATCAAGGCCAATGTATAAAAGGTGTTAAACAGAACTTTGATCAATGGCAAGAGCAGTTCCTTTACTGCTTTGATTGTCCCTCTATCCGCTTTGAATTCAATTGCCGCCCATTAATTCCAAAACAGACTATTCTTACTGGAGCTTGCTTAATGAGAGCTAAAGAGGCTTTGAAGCATTCTTCGGCCATAAGAGATTGTATGATCCTATTGACCCCTGATAATTTATCTGCCCTAGGTTTTATACCCTCAGCTTCTGGTATGAGTTCCCCTGTTGTTGTCCTTTCTTTTCTATTGTTATACATCTGCACATTTACCTGCTTATTCTGTATATAAATCTCTGATACTTTCTTGTACTTTCTTTCGCAGATATGGCTCCAAAAGCCCCATCGTTTATCAAGAGGTCCAAGAACGTGGATGAGATCTTCAAGACTGAAACTAAGGAGGTTCCGCTGAATGCAACTCCCATTAATCAAATTCCTGGCACTCCTGCTTCCCAAACTACTCATTCTGGTTCTTCAAAGAGGAAGTTTGCTCAGACAACTCTTGACCTCTCAGCAGCTCCCCAGACCCGCTCGTCAAGGAAAAGCAAAGCAGTAAAAACCGATCCTGATCAAACCTCCAATCTGTTCAAAGACATGATTGACACCCATGTTCCTATAGAGACGATAGCTGCCTGGAGTAAGATGAGTTCTACTGAAGCCATGCACGCCATGAGGTTTGCTACTGCTCAATCTGCTTTCTTTGCTCTCAGATACTGTGACGAGTTTGCTGTAAAGACCCAATATGACCTTCAACTTCAAGGAGAGATTCGCAAACTCAAAACAGAACTAGCTGCTAGTGAGGATAAGGCAAACATTGCCACTGCGGCTGTCAGAAATGCCAAGATTGTGGAGACCTCTTTAAAAGATGAGAAAATCGAACTTCAAGGTCAGGTTAAGATCCTTAGGGACGAGAAACTGTCGATGTTAGAAAGAACCAATGAACTGGAAGCCCAGGTGGATGCCCTGAATGCTGCTGCTGAAGTTGTGAAGTCATCCATACTGGTCAAGGAGAAGGCCAGATATGATGAAGGCTATGATGAAGGTATTAATGACTACATACGTTCCACATGGGAGAAGATGCCCAATATAGACTGGTCCCTCTTGGGTGAAGACGTAGTAGGGATGATCAAAGATTTTGAGGAGAAAGCTGCTGCTGCAAACTCTGTACCTCCCGTGAAAACGGTTGAGAGGTCTCCGGGTGCCACCCTTGAGACTGCAGAGGTTCCTGCTCCTGACGTTACTCCAACCACTCTTCCACCTTCCTCAGCTATCGAAGAATCTAGTAAAGTATCTCCTGCCTAGAGTTTCATAAATTTTCTGAACTTTCCATAACTTTTCTTGAGGTTGCGGGCCCCTCGTAGTGCCTCGCGGGATGTAATTTAACTTGGTTTTGATGGCCTTCGTGCCCTATAACTCTTTATGTTTCTAATGACTATTATCTACTCTTGGTATATCTCTTGCTCTTACTTATTCACGCCTAGCTTCTTAACCTGCATCTGTACTACTTAATACTGCACACCTTTTTTTTAAAAAACTCGTAGAATACCTTATCATCATGCATCTTAAAAACTAATTAGTGTCCATACTTATACATCCAAGCTTATGTGGGATAACCCGTTATAAGAAACAGGATGCATACATACTTTCACTTATAATTTTCTCAAAATAACATTTAACTAAATACAGCTTACTTGCAGACTTGGAACCCTTTTCTGTTTATACTTTGAGACATGTATTCACCACCGTAATCTGAACTGTAGTTTTCCTTAGAGATTCCTCCCAGGTCTAAACCAGGTTCCCTACAAAATATCTGATCAACTTCCGAAAGCTTAAACACATCTTTTCTCGTGCTTCACTCAACATTATCAGAGTCGTCTTTTGAACTAAAAACCCTTTCTGATAACCTTAGATCCTAAATAATTTGACCAGGTTCCTCGACCATTAAACCTGCAAAATAAACATAAAACAAAAACTAGTTAAGGTTAGTAAAATTTCTTTTGTTTAATTCGGGCCATCTCTTGGAAAGGTTGCCTGCTTGGCTCCCAATCCTAATCTCTAGGTCCCAACATGCCTCGAGGCCTGCTGGTTCCTTTTTTCTCCTGGAAAGGTAACCTGCTTGGTTCCCAATCCTATTCTCTAGGTCCCAACATGCCTCGAGGCCTGTTGGTTCCTTTTTATGCCTCGGGGCGATTCTAGGAACCTGTGTGCCGTTCTGGGAGTCCACACAGATTCCTCTTCTCCATGTGTCAGGCTAGACATCTTATGAAGGTAAATGCTAAGGATTTTATCCCTTCTTCCCATGCGCCAAAGGCGGTTCCACATGAGGGAGAGCTTATTAGGCCTCTCTTTAAGGTGCCTTTTGTCAGGACTTTAGATGCCTTTTGTCAGGACTTTAATTCACGTGCTCAAGGAACTTGAGGCTTTTGGCAACAATGTCGTGCTCAGTCAACTGAGGCTTTTCAATCACATTTGCTCAGGAAGCTACCTGAGGCTTTTCTCAATGCCCAGGAAGCTACCTGGGACTTTTCTCGATGCCCAGGAAGCTACCTGGGACTTTGCTCGATGCCCAAGAAGCTACCTGGGACTTTGCTCGATGCCCAAGAAGCTACCTGGGACTTTGCTCAATGCCCAGGAAGCTACCTGGGACTTTTCTCAATGCCCAGGAAGCTACCTGGGACTTTATACTTCTCTCAACAATCTGTCCACAAGCTAATTCTGATCAATCAATCGTAGTCTGCACATTCTGTCAATTCATATTCATACTTCACACATACTGTCAATGCTACAGGAACCTGTCAGCTTAGGTAACCTGCAAAATGCAACACAATACTACAGGAACCTATTAATCTAGGTAACCTGTTTCAAAAATTTCAAATTGGCATATGAAATATCAAATCATAGCATGTGCAATACTGTCTAAGTAGGAATACTACCCCCCAGTTCTTTTGGGTAATGATTATTACGTAAAAGAACTATTAAGGAGCTATAGCTGCAAACAATGCACTCAAAATATTTAACGTAGAGCTATACATCGCTCAATACTTGAAACAAAATCGTCTTGCAAGTAGAGAGGTTCACATTAAGTACCCCCCGAGTACATGCATAATTGAATACTGGAATCAAAATACTGGTCAGCTATAACTAATAAGCTGCCTTTATTCTTGGGCTGAAAGAGCCTTACTTTTCCTAAGAAAAACGCATAAAAGAGTTACTGATAATACTTCTTGAGATGTTCTGCATTCCAAGCTCTCGGAATGAGGTTCCCATCCATATCCATCAAGTGGTAGGTTCCTTCCCAAATGGCTGACGTTATCTGGTAAGGCCCTTCCCAATTTGCTCCAAAAGCTCCATGTGCCAGAACCCTGGTATTTGGCATGACTTTTCTCAGAACTAGGTCTCCAACTTTAAAAGGTCTTGCCTTCACCTTTTTGTCGTAATACCTTCGAACTCTCTGTTGATATGCTGCTAACTTCACTTGTGAATCTGCTCTCAACTCTTCAACCATGTCCAAATACAGTCTATGATTGACCTCATTGCTCTCGGGATCAAAATACTTTCTTCTCAAGGAACCTGTTCCAATTTCCACAGGTACCATAGCTTCACAACCATAAGTGAGGGTAAAAGGAGACTCACCAGTTGTAGTTCTAGGCGTGGTATTATACGACCACAAGACTCCAGGAAGCTCCTCTGGCCAGCTTCCCTTCTTATCTTCAAGCCTTGTCTTCAAAGTGTGCTTGATAATCTTATTCACTGCTTCAGTCTGTCCATTACTCTGCGGATAATACACTGCTGAAAATGCTTTTTGGATTCCAAACTGCTCACATAATCCTCTAAGCTCTCTACTATCGAACTGCTTCCCATTGTCAGAAATCAGCTTCTGTGGAATGCCAAACCTGCATACAATGGCTCGAAACACAAACTCAGTCAATTTTGACGCTGTAATCTTAGCAAGCGGTTCTGCTTCTGCCCACTTTGTAAAGTAATCGACTGCAACCACTGCGTATTTCACTCCTCCTTTTCCTTTCGGGAGCTCTCCAATGAGGTCTATTCCCCAAACAGCGAATGGCCAAGGGCTAACAATCGGTTTGATAGGTGCTACCGGACGACTATCAAAATTGGCAAACCTCTGACAATTACTGCATGCCTGCACGAACTTTGTAGCATCTGCTTTGATGGTTGGCCAATAATATCCTTGTCGAAGGACTTTCATGGCTAAAGAATTACCCCCCGAGTGATTTCCACATACTCCTTCATGAATTTCCTCGAGGATATACTTGCATTGTTCTCCAGCTACACACTTGAGCAAAGGCTGATTGAATCCTCGCTTATACAGAACTCCATCATAAATTACATACCTGGCTGCTCGATACCTCAGCTTCCTGATATCACTTTGATTGGGTGGTAGCTCCCCTTTGTCCAGGTAACGATATATTGGGGTCATCCAGGAATCTTCAACTGGAAATTCAATGTCCATTACCTCTCCTTTGAAAACACTTGGTTGCTCCTGGATTTGAAGTGGAATTACCCCCAATAATGTGGATTCTCTCTGTGACCCTAGCTTGGCCAATGCATCCGCTTTGGTATTCTTTCCTCGAGGTACTTGATCCAGCTTCACCTCTCTGAACCTTGCGATCAACTCCTGGGAATATCTCAAATATAAGTCTGTTCTTGGCCCTCTCGCCTGAAAACCACCACGAATCTGCCAAACTACTAACATCGAATCACTAAACACTCTGATATTCTCTACTTTCATCTCCAAAGCCAACTTGAGGCCTGCAATCAATGCCTCATATTCTGCATCATTGTTCGTGGCTTTAAAAGCAAAATGAATCGAGCTATAGAGTTGGTGCCCTTCTGGACTAACTAGTTCTATGCCTGCACCTGCTCCACCACTGTTAGCAGCTCCATCTACATACAGTGTCCACCAAGGTGCGCAGTTATCATTGTCTGCCTGTCTTTCCACCACCTCTTTTGGCCCCTCTTGGCCAGTAACCTCTACATGAGGTGGAAACTCGATTAAGAAATCTGCTAAAGCTTGAGCTTTGATTGCTGTCTTTGGCTTATATTCTATGTCGAACTGTCCTAGCTCTACAGCCCATTTTAACATTCTTCCAGAGGTTTCTGGCCTATGCATCACTTGCTTAAGTGGATATGAGGTTCTTACTTCAATCTTGTGAGCTTGGAAATAAGGTCGCAGCTTCCTGGAAGCCAGGATCAATGCGAAAACCAACTTCTCCATTCCTGTGTACCTCGTTTCTGCGTCAAGTAACCTTTTACTAACATAGTAAACTGGGCTCTGCTGTCCATTCTCTTCTCGAACCAGAACTGCACTAATGGAATATTCTGAAACAGCCAAATAAAGTATCAATGTTTCTCCATCCACAGGTTTGGCTAACAGTGGGGGGCTCCCCAAATGCTCCTTTAGCTTTCCAAATGCTATCTCACATTCTGCGGTCCACTCAAATTTGTTTCCTTTCTTTATGGCTTTAAAGAACTCCTGACACTTATCAGTGGACCTCGAAATGAATCTATTCAAAGCTGCAACTCTTCCTGTAAGAGATTGAACCTCTCTCACAGTTCTCGGAGACCTCATATCAATCAATGCTTTAATCTTGGCTGGGTTGGCTTCGATACCTCTGTGGTTTACCATGAAACCCAGAAACTTTCCTGATTCTACCCCGAATACACATTTTTGTGGGTTCAGCTTCATTCTATACTTCCGCAAGATTCCAAACATTTCTTCTAAGTGCTTTACATGATCAACAGCTTCCTTAGACTTAACTAGCATATCATCCACATATACTTCCATAGTATGGCCAATTTGGTCTTTAAACATCATATTCACTAACCGTTGGTATGTAGCTCCAGCATTAATCAACCCAAATGGCATGCATACATAGCAATAAAGACCTCTGTCCGTAATAAAAGAAGTATGCTCTTGGTCAGGTTCATACATAGGGATTTGATTGTAACCTGAATATGCATCCATGAAGCTAAGGAGGGCATGTCCAGCTGTTGCATCCACTAACTGATCAATCCGTGGCAGTGGGAAACTATCCTTCGGGCATGCTTTGTTGAGATCTGTGAAATCCACACAAGTTCTCCATTTTCCATTAGGTTTCTTTACCAAAACAGGATTTGCCAACCATACTGGGTAAAAAGACTCTTTAACTAATCCTGCATCCAACAACCTGTCAACCTCTTCTTTCAATGCCTGAGCTCTTTCTCCACTAACTGGTCTTCGCTTCTGTCTCACTCCTTTCTTTTCTGGATCAATATTCAACTTATGACACATGACCCTTGGATCTATCCCTTCCATATCTGCATGACACCATGCAAACACATCCAGATTCCTGCCCAAAAAAGTAATGAGAGATTCTTTTAAGGCTGGATCGAGTTGAGCTCCAATCTTTAACACCTTTATACCATCTTTATCATTGATCTTCACATCCAGAGTCTCACCAGCTGGTCCAGCCTTTACCGTGGATTCTGGCATTCGAGGATCTAAGTCTACCTCCATCTCTGCGGTTGAGTCCTCTTGAGGTTCCTGGACGGTGGACGGTTCCTGTACTTCATGCATGACATTCCTTCTCTTTGATGCTGGCTGACTGTCTTCATTGCATCCATTATGCTTCAGTTTCCGGGATTTTTCTTCATCCAACCCTTCTACCATACACACATCACCATCCTTGTCCGTAGGGGGTGCACTTTCTATCAGTAAGTAGGGGGTATCTGGTCCCCGAAAAACGGGAATCTCATCATGAGGTTCCTCTTCTATGATCTCTTCAATTCTGATAGCTCTACAGGATGCTGACACAAAACCTTCCAAGGGCGAACTGCGCAGGTCGACCGTTATCTTGTCTGGGTTCTTTCCTGGAAAACTATCAGGAACCTCGTCCATAGGTTCAGGCAATTTAGTAGCTCTAGCAGCATGTTGCAAAGCTTTGGTGTAACACTCTCTAGACTCATACTGACATCCTCGAACTATGCCAACTCCATTTGGCGTCGGGAACTTCATAGTGAGGTGGTAAATGGAGGTTATTACCCTCATCTCCTTCAAAATGGGTCTTCCCAAAATAGCATTGTAATTCATATTCTCTTCTATAACAATGAATTCTGCCAACTGTGTAATGCAACATGGTTTATCACCTAAGGTTACTGGCAAACGAATCTTACCTTTGATAGGAACCTGATTATTGGTGAATCCGTACAAGGTGTCATTTGTTGGAGTTAAGTCCTTATCCAGAAAATGCATCTTCTTGAAAGCCGAGTAAGATAGCAAGTTTACAGAGCTTCCATTATCAACTAGCACTCGATGAACCTCATAAGATCCAATTCCTGCCTCAACAACCAAAGCGTCAGTATGGGGATGATGTACCCAGGAAGCATCTTCTTCAGTGAAAGTAATATCTGCATCCTCTCCTTCAAACAGCTTTGGGGACCTCTGGGACAGATTGTAAATACTGGTTAAAGGACGTTCTTTAGCCTCACGAGTATACCTCTCCATGGCATTCCTGCTGCTTCCTCCAATATGGGGACCTCCTATAATTGTGCGTATGCATCCAGCCTTAGGTGGTCCTTCCATCATGACAGGTTCCTGTGTCTGTGTCTTCTGAGTCTTCTCATCTCTATACTTTTTTCCTTCCTGAGCCACCCATTCACTCAATTGCCCTTGTCTGATTAGAGTTTCAATTAGATCTCTGAGGTGACGACAATCTGCAGTATTATGCCCATTATTATCATGGAAGTCACAGTAGGGGCGCTCATTCTTATTCCCTGGCGGACCGGTTCTGAAAGGCTTCTTAAACCATGAGGACTTCTCATTCACTGCGTAAATATGATCAATCGGAGCTACCAAAGGGGTGAAGGTTTCATAGACGGGTCTCTCTGGTCTATTGCTGTTATAGGAAGCTGGTGGCGGTACCTGACTCATGACAGGTTTAGTAGGATTCACAGCTTCGGGCTTCACCTGAGATGTGCGACTAACCACCTTTTTATTGTCACGACCATTGGGGCTTCTTTGTCTCGACCTCTTGCTTCCACTTTGCCTTACAAAATCTGGATCCTTCCTTAATTCAGCTAGAGACTCCTCCACCAGTCGAAAGGGTTCTGCCTGGGCATAAAAATCTGCTAACGTCTCTGGTTCTTTTCCCTGCAGTGCTTTCCAAAAATCTGAGCCTCCTTTGACTCCAGCGATTAAGAAATTCTTTATTGTTTCCTCAGATGCCTTCCTAACTTTAGGAACCTCTGCATTAAACCTCTTGAAATATTCTGTCAATGTCTCACTAGGTCTTTGCTTGATATTGGCTAAGGTATTGGTCGGTGGGGCAAATGCAACAGATGCTCTGAATTGAGTGACAAAGAGCTTCCCCATGCTTGCCCAAGAACCAATCGAATCTGCAGGTAACCTCTTGAACCACTGATGGGCTCCGCCCTGTAGAGTTGCAGCCAGTAACCTGCACCTGGTGGCTTCCTTCACTTGATAAACATCCATCTCTGTGTCAAAACGACTAAGGTACTCAATGGGGTCTGTAGTCCCATCGAATTTCAACTCATTTGAGGGCCTGTAAGACCTAGGCAAAGCCGACTTTCGAACCTTCTTGGTGAAAGGAGAAGCTGTTATAGGGTTCACAGCAAGATTCTTTTCGTCCTTGAGTTGAGCCAAAATTTTCTTGACATCTTCTGCCGTCACCTCCCCAACAGCTTCCGCCTTTGCCTTCTTACTCGTCCCTTCTTCCTCTTGCGACCCTGTAGCACTTGATTCTTCAGTATCCTCATCTGAATCCGTGCTCTTTTCTTCAATTATCTCGACAGATGGGTCTTTATCGTTCTTCTTTTTCTTTGAGGAACCTCCAGTCTTGGTTTTCTTCTTCTTCTTGGACCCTGTACGGTCCTTGCTACCAGTTTTATTCTTCTCAGGATTCTCCATATCTTCATCATCATTACCTTCTTTCGGTTCTTCACCATCGTCAGGAACCTCCTCTCCATTCTCAGATTCTTCAAAATTCAACTGTTTCGGAGTAACCTTCGACTTCTTGCTCTTCTTTGCCTTCTTTTTCTTCTTTTTGCTTGAAGCCTGCTCCAAAGTCGATAAACGTTCTCCCACAGTCTTTAGGATTTCCATCATGGCTGCTTTAGTGACCTTCGGTGCTCTGGGAGGAGATGCGTTCTCCTCATGAACCTGTCGCTCAGAACGGGTTGCTTCGCTCTCCGAGCTGCCTGACATCTTTTCCACTCTTAAGATATTAACTTCCCCTCCTTCTAGCGCCAATGTTGATGAGTGGATTTCGTAATCAACTTATGTGAGGTTTACAGGTAGTTGTATAGGCTAGCGATCAACTGTTCTACGAAAGGTTTGGGTTGTGTTTGTGGGGGTTGAGCTGAGCTCGAGGGTATCTCCAATAATCTCAGGTGCCTTTAGAGAAAACTAGAGAACTTAATGCGCCGTACCCTGAGGTGCCTACGTACCCTTGTATTTATAGGGATCAAGCTCACGTAGTTCTAGTATGATTTCGTCTCTTACTGGAATAGCTGCATTCGGTCATCTAATTCGTGTTGGACTCAGGTTCCTTTAGAGCCTTTCACGAACTAGTTTGGCTAAGTGGAGTAGAACTCGAGTTCGTACCCTACTTATGTTTTTCTCATTGGTTAGAGTTATTCTAGGATCATCTGCGCCCTAGAATCATACTCAGATACCAATTCGTTTATCTGTTCTAGATGACTTCTAGAACTTTCTGTTGGCAACTCGTAGGAACCTGGTGCTCAGGAACCTACATTTCAGGAGCCTGTTTCTCAGGGACCTCCTTATTTCGGGACATATCACTTAGGAACCTCCCTTTTGGTGTTAGTACCTGCACAAATAACAAACTAGTTAGACTGGATAACTTTTCATATGCTTTTATCATCTCTATGGCTGCTGTTATGCTAATTCGAACTCCTCGGCTGGGAGGAACCTGGTCTTCGAGTGCTCAACTCAGCTTCCTGACTATTGGGAACCTCCTAATACTCGTACTTCCTTATTCATTTCTCCTATTTGATCTTCATGACTCGTATTGGATCAATCTTCTGGCTTGTATGGATCGAACCTTATAGCTTAATGGGCCTAAATCTAGCCCATGGAGATTTTGGGCACAACAGTATACTTTCTTTGATTTAAGTAGATACCAGAAGAAGAACGTGCTAATTCCATTCCTAAGAAATATTTCAGAGTACCCAAATCCTTTACTTTGAAATAGGAGTTGAGAAATGTCTTAATTTTAGACATTAGCAACACATCATTTCCAGCCAATACCATATCGTCCACATAAACAAGCAGAGTGACAATTGAAGAATCTGATTTGAAAGTAAAGAGACTGTGATCACTTACAGACTGAGAGAAACCAAACTTAAGTAGAGCAGTGCAGAGTTTGATGAACCATTGACGAGGTGCCTGTTTAAGGCCATACAACGACTTTTTCAACTTGCAGACTAAAAGTTGACCAGGATATAGAGCCTGAATAGATGTTGGAGGACAATAGCCTGGTGGGAGGGCCATGTAGACTTCTTCAGTGAGATCACCATGAAGAAAGGCATTGGTAACATCAAGTTGATCAATGGTCCAATTCTTAGCTGCAGCAACAGCAATCAGGGTCCGAAATGATGTCATTTTTGCAACTGGTGCGAAAGTTTCGAAGTAGTCTACACCTTCAGTTTGTGTAAACCCTTTTGCAACCAGTCGAGCCTTGTATCGTTCGACCTCTCCTGTAGGAAGATACTTAACTTTGTAAACCCACTTGCAATCCACCAATTTTTTGTCTACAGGCAAATGAACAATGTCCCATGTGTCATTGGCTTCTAATGCAGCCATAGCAGTGCACCACGCAGGATGAATTGCAGCCTGTTTGTAGGTTGAAGGTTCAAAAATCTTGGTTACATTGGCCAAGAAGTGATAATACTCTGGAGTAAACATGTCATAATGTAAGGTGTCTTGGAATTGGACAGAAGCAACATTAGCTTGGGCTTGAAACGATGGAGGTAAACTAGTATAAACTGAATATTTCTCAGGTACACGCTTGTGTCGAACAGGTCGTGTAGGGGCATCATTTGCAACATTAGTCTCAGTATTATCAACAGGAATCTCAGTAGTATCAAAAGAGGTTGATGAGCTGAACTCCAAAGAATCAGAGTACACAGGGGCTTGGGAAGTGGAGATATCTGGTAACAAAGGGTCCTCATAAACCGGAGTACTAGTGTATAAAGGAGAAGAGACTGAAGGGGAAATTTCTTTAAAAGGAAGCACTGTTTCAACAAAGTGTACATTTCGAGAAACAAAAACTTTCCTAGAGTTTAAGTCAAGAACTCTGTATCCTTTGGAACCAAAGGGATATCCCAAGAAGACACACTTGGTGGCTCTAGCAGCGAATTTGTCTGAGGGTTGAGGAACAGTGGTAGCATAACAAAGTGCACCAAAGACACGTAAATGAGTGTAAGATGGAGATTTGTTAAATAAAACTTGATATGGTGACTGACCATTTAGAACAGAAGTGGGAAGTCTGTTAATCAAATAAGTGGCTGTAAGTAAACAATCCCCCCAAAAAGACACTGGTAAACCAGCATGAAATCGTAGAGCACGAGCTGTATTTAATAGATGTCGATGTTTTCGCTCAACACGCCCATTTTGTTGAGGTGTGTACACACAACTAGTTTGGTGGATAATTCCCAAAGATGCTAGAGTATTGGTTAAAGTTTTATTCATGAATTCAGTACTGTGATCAGTTCGAAGAATTTTGACATTGCAGGCAAACTGATTTTTAACATAAGCTAGAAACTCAGAGATAAGAGAAGGTACAGTAGACTTATCAGATAAAAGAAAGACCCAAGTCGTACGAGATTTATCCTCAAGAATAGTTAAAAAATAAGAACAAGAGCCATGAGTTTTAACTGAGTAGGGACCCCAAACATCAGCATGTATTAATTCAAATAAGACAGTAGAACAAGAGTCACTATTATCAAAAGGTAATTTGGCTTGTTTAGCAAAATGACAAGTATCACAATCATGGAAATCAACATTACATTTCATAGATAATTGTTGTAAAACTGAAGATGGGACATGCCCCAATCTAGCATGCCACAAATCGGCAGAAATTGAACTAAGTTGATTACAAAAAGAAGACACAGAAGTGAATGAAGACTCTGGAGAGGCAGTGTAAATAAACAAGCCATCCTTGATTCTACCAATCTCTAACTCCTTCTTCGACACAGGGTCCTGAATGGAACAAGTGGAAGCAGTGAAAAAGGCATTAGAGTTAGTATCAAGGAGAAGTTTGGAGATAGAAAGAAGGTTGTGTGCAAATGTAGGAACACACAATACTCGATGCAGGGTTAGAGTAGAAGTAAGGTGAACGTCACCAACATGAGTAACACTAATAATATGACCATTTGGCAGTTGCAGAAATGCATTACAAGGTACATGATTAACAAGATTACTAAGATGGGCAGTAATATGATCAATCGCCCCAGAGTCTATTATCCAAAGAGACTCTGAAGTACAAGATGAATTAGTAACAGTACCTGCAAAGTGGACAGTATTAACAGAAGGCCAGGAAGCTTCAGGAGGTGTATTGGCTCCAGACTTCATACTAGACTGAAGCAAAGTCACAAGATGCTTGAACTGGGTCTCAGACAGGCCATGAGATGCAGATGCAGCATTGTCTTTATTTATGACCAAAGTAGGGTCAAAGATCTCAGTAGGAGTAGCAGTAACCTGAGCAGCTACAGAGTGAGAAACAGCAGAGAAACGTGGTTTGGGCTTAGGTTTTCCAAATAGACGATGCCATGAAGGATATCCTACCAAGCAAAAACACTTGTCCTTTGAATGACCTTGCATCTGACAGTAATCACACAGCAGATTGGGCTCATTAACAGGTTTTCTGGAAAGGTTTGGCTGAGAACCAGGTCTAGTCCTGTTGATAAATTTTGCAGTGGGACTGCTTCGCACATTCATTGCCACAGAATTGGAGTTTAAGCCAACAGTATTGTGTACCTCACGCTGATTTTCATCTTGTAGCAACATAGCATAAGATTGGCTAAGAGTAGGAATGGATTTCATAAGTAAAATCTGACCACGCAAGGCAGTAAAGCTATCATTCAAACCCATTAGAAATTGCATTAACTAAATATTGAGGTCATAAAGATTCAGCTTAGCATTAATCTCACAGGTACACTTATTACAATCACATTTGGGATGCCTAGTAAGAGAGTCTAATTCATCAATCAAGGTTTTATACTTAGTATAGTAGGCAGTAACACTTAAGGTACCTTGAGATAAATGAGAGATCTCTTTACGCAAACTAAACATCTTAGGTAAGTTGCTTTGTGCATAACGAACAGCTAATTCATTCCAAATCGAAAGGGCTGAATCCATGTACACAATACTAGTACGAATATCAGCAGAAACAGAGTTAAGAATCCAGGATATTACCATATGATTGCAACGCATCCAGGAGCTTGACAATGGAGAATCAACAGCTGGTTTAACACAGGAACCATCCACAAAACCAAGTTTAAGCTTAGATGACAGAGCAATCTCCATAGATTACTCCATTGTGAGTAGTTATTTTCATTAAGAACAATTGTAGTGAGGGTCATTCCTGGGTTGTCTGATGAAGATAGAAAGTGAGGATGATTAACATCCACAAGAGATGATGAAGATGAACCAGTAAGGGCAGAAGAGTAAGAAGCCTGAGTCGTTGAATTCGCCATGGTTGTACGAACGGAAAGAACAACGAATCACAGAGGATAAAATAAGCAGATATAAAAATAAATCAAACCAAAGTACTGAAAAGAACCAAGCACTGGCTCTGATACCATGTTAATTTACAAACATGATTATGAAGAAATGTAAAATAGCTTGAAGAAGAAGAAAAGCATTGTTCATATCTGTGTATTACATTGAAAAGGCTTAAAACATTTGTGTTGCTACAGAATGAATATAAAGGGAAAATATCTCTTTCTCTACTAACAAACTGACAGCTGGCTACATTATATTGGAGGCCTCTTTTGTTGCTTTGTAGCACACTCTATATTTGTCCTTTGTGCCACATGATGTTGTATGAAGAGCTCACGTGACTGCACCATATTATTATGAGTATGAGTATCGTTAACATATCTGAATACAATGAACAAGTTACTGGAGAATAATATACAAAAATTTCTTATGAAACATTAATGATTTTATATTCAAAAATGATTAAGAAAGCTTAATAAAGGGGCAAATGATAAACAATTTAAAAGGATCCCTCATTAATAACAATAAGTAATTCTTCCATTTTATTGTGAATGGAGTTGAACCAACCACTTCTAGCAGAACCTAAACATCTGCAACTTACAAGGATAGGACCGCAAAAAATTATCTACAAGGATAGTAATCCTATGACACAATTTTTTAAACGATTCTTTGGAAAATATAACTACCATCATGTTAGAAAACAAATAATGAATGCATATTAGTATCCAGGTAGAAGATAATGATCTAATAATCATTTAAAGAGTAAGCTGCTATTATTTGTTTCTCTAATTAGGATACTCATCACAGAATAATTTATAAGGTGAACAGAGAGATTACATTGAGAAAGCACAGCAATGAACCGGCTAATGATCCCGCAACAGCTAGAAGTGCCAGAAAGCGGAAGTCAAAAATTACATGATCAGTAAAAAAAAAATCACTTTCGATTAAGTAGACTATGCGTAAACTCAGGATAACATATATTGGGTAAGGAAAAAATATCAAACAAAATACATATCCAACAGTTTTACCTGGTTTGACGAGCATATTAATGAGGAAGATATTGTTATCAGCATTAGGTCAAGGAATATGAAGACTAAGGAGCTTAAATGATTACAGTATATTATTATTCATGAGTTAAAAGCACTCAAACATGGCTAGTAAGCATAAGAAAATTGTGTAAATATACCATGACGTGGGTGATAAACTGTAATAATCTGGGATAACCCTGGGACACAGCAGAAAACAAACCTTAATCTATTACTCAAAAGGCTCACTTAAAACGTCATTACTTGTTGGTAACTTAGTACTTGATTGTAGCTTAACATAATAGTCACTGGTTCTACGTGTGCCAATGTCAGACGGGGTTTTACAGTCTTTCCCTCCTTTCACCACTAGGCCAATTTGAGATATACTCGTCTTTCAAATTCCCAACAACGGTAACTCAATTAGTTTTTTAAACCTAAGATTTCTAGAATTTGTTTTAGGACCTGTCACGACTTGGGTCAAATCTAAGCAAGAATTGATACTTGTTGAAGTAGTGTATATTAGAATGCCAATCCCTTTACAAGTGGGTGTTACAAGAGTATTTATAGAGTCTCTAAGTGGGCCTTTAATGGGCTTTACTAACTAGGTGGGTCTGTGGCCCAACAGAAGTCCCCCTAAGTACAAAAAGATCTTTCAGATCTTTTAATCACCAGTTTTACAAGGTCCAAACCATATATGTAAAAGTTTACAATACAACCGAAAAAAAAAATGTAAGAAAAATTCCTCATTTTTTGAAATTTGAGGTGACACTTTGTTGTGCCTTTAGTGGTCAGTTGACTTGTCTTTCCACTTTCCCATGAGTTGGAGGCTGTTGGACCTTGGTAGATTCTTTCCCCAGGTCACGTGAAGTCGGTGACCCGTTTAGGTTCCAGGATCTCTGTGGAGTGTAAAAAACTGGTAAAGTTGTTTGCAAACATGTCGATCGATGAATTTTTAGTCTGCCTTGTTAAGAGTAAAGATGCGGAGGCTTCGACTATGATGCCTAGCGTTGGATTAGAAAGTGGAATCGAGGTTGTCTCGAAGAGCCTTGCGCTTCATTCTGGTGTAGCTAGTATTGGTGTCTTTAACACCATCATTCTAAGAAGTTGAAGGAGCCGGTGAGCTGTCCGAGCTCTGGTGGGGTGGGTTCGCTTTCTGAAAATGACATGGGATCTTTCCTCAAATGAGAGCTAACATGGAAGCCTATGGAGTGGATGTTGAGAACGTCCTCTGTGTTTGTAAGAGTTTTGTTGATAAGGTGCTTTATCTTTATTTGTTTTGCTTCGTTTTTCTTTGTTCTGGATATGATGTGTTTGCCCACATACACTTTTTGTTTGTTCTACTTTGTAGCTGTCCATGGAATTGGAGAGGTTGTTGAAGCTTGAGGACGTCATCGACATCTCTGAGGTGAAGACGCTCCGTGAGGAAGTGAGGGATTTGAAGAAGTTTCAACGAGAAGTTGGAGGAGACCTCTAAGAACTTCAACGAGAAGTTGGAGGAGACCTCTAAGAACTTAGCCGACAATAATACTATTGCTGCTAACAAACTTTTTGCTACCTTGAATGAAAAGTCAAAGTTGATTACCGAGTGTTATTGTAACCCTCTTTCTTTCTTTAAATTCCTTGGCGTATTTGTCACATAACTTTGGATAGATTTCCTTATGCACTTGGTGACTTGGTGAATTGATAGTTGACATACTTTAATTTGGAGAATTGATATTTGGCGAATTGTAAGTTTGGCGGACTTTAATTTGGCAAATTTTTCCTGGATTTGGCGAACTTGGAGATGTCTAAGAGGATCCAGAGCCTCTTGAGGTGTTTGAGATGATCGCTATTTTGTCTTTTGGCGTAACTTTGGAGTGATTTCATTTTGTACTTTGTGAATTTTTATCTCATCTTTTGTAGTTGGCGATTAGAATGTGGGCTTGACGCACTTTACCTTGGAGATGTCCAAGAGGACTCTAAGCTCCTTGAGCTATTTGAGGTGATCGAAGTATTGTCCTTTGGCATGGTGTTTCTTACCCCTTCTTTTTACTTACTATCTCATGGCGTAACCAAATCCTGGTTTGGGCGTATTTTATCTTTTCTGTTTAATTGGAGAATTTACGAGCTTCGAGTATTCTCTTGGCACGATTTATCCTACGACTTGGTGTAACTTGGTGCATTATTTGGCATAACTTGGCGCAGTTTTTGAAATTGGAGACGTCGATGAAGCTTCTGAGCTTCATGGAGTTGTTTGGCGCTATCTTATTTATTTTTGGCGTAAATCTACCTTTTCCTTGGCGTGAATAGAACATATGTTTGGCATACTTTACCTTTTTCCTTTTAGATTGGCAAATTTGGAGATGTCCAAAAGGATCCTGAGTTATTTTAGTTGGAGATGTCTATGGAGCCTTTGAGCTTCATGGAGTCTTTTGGCGTTACTTTGTCTGTATTTTGGCGTAAACTTTACCTTTTCATCATTTTGAAGTTGGAGATGTCGACGAAGCTCTTGAGCTTCATGGAGTCTTTTGGCGTTACTTTGTTTGTATTTTGGCGTAAACTTTACCTTTTTATCATTTTGAAATTGGAGATGTCGACGAAGCTCTTGAGCTTCATGGAGTCTTTTGGCGTTACTTTGTTTGTATTTTGGCGTAAACTTTACCTTTTCATCATTTTGAAGTTGGAGATGTCGACGAAGCTCTTAAGCATGGAGTTGTTTGGCGTTACTTTCTTTGTATTTTGGAGTAAACTTTATCTTTTCACCATTTTGAAGTTGGAGATGTCGATGAAGCTTTAGTGCTTCTTCTTGGTGATTTTGCGATTTGGCGCTATTTTTATCTTTCTTCTTGGCAATTTGGAGTTATTTTTATCTTTTCACCTTTACCTTTTGACGCTATTTTTACCTTTCTTCTTGGCGATTTGGCGAAGTGTTTGAGCTCTTTCGAGCTCTTTTTACCTTTTCTTTGTTTCTTGGCGAATTGCAACATAGGTGCTGCTTGTATATATTTTTCCACTCATGTATGGAGATCTCTGTTGAGATTACCTTGGAGTTTCGTTTGGAGATCGACCGAGTCGCTTTGGAAATGAATTTGGCTTTTCTCGAATTTTTATTGGATAAACGACTTTAGATGACCTTGTAGGTCATAGAAGGGAGCTATGTGCGCATTTTGTACGCTAGAAGTTTAAAATATGGATAACAATTTTTGATAAGTAAAATGTAACATAACACATTGTGAACGAAATACGAAAGTTTAAGATTTTGACTTCAACTTGAACCTTCATTCATAATAAACTTAAAACAAATGTCAACTTTAAACACAACTCATTCACATGCGGAACGAATCATGATAGCAACTTGATTACACAAAAGCTTAGAGATTTACTTCGTACCTTAACTTAAATAACTTAAAGAGACAGGCGATGCAAACTGGAGACTTTTATTGGTAGAATTTCTTAAGATGGATGGGGATATCTGTGATGCAAATGACCTGCTTGATGTATATGAGGTCCCATCTTCCTTCTTTAGTTAAACTGGCGATCTTGCTTGTGTTATTCGCATGCCTCGGTATCCTCAATCACCTCAACGATATCCCATTGAGAGGTCTGTTCAAGTAGCCTATTCATCCTAGCCCTTGGAGATCTAGAAGACTTTATGCTTCCCACAGCCTCCTGAAGAGTTAGTCTATGTTCAAACAACTGTATAGTTGCTTGAAGTGATTGAGGTTCCTTTTCAAAGTATTCTTTGAGCACCGCATTGTGTCTAGACCTATCAATTCCTGCCGCCATGTATGTCATTGCTAAGTTTTCCACTAAATTTGGGATTTGAATCATCTCTGCTCGAAAACGATTTAAGTACTCCCGAAGGCTTTCATTTGATCTTTGGCGAATATTCACGAGAGAGTTCGTTAACTTTTTTGCTTTTTGTTTAGCTGTTATCTTACATCTATTAAATAGAAAATACCAAAAATATGCCTAAAAACCTTCAGGAACTGACCAGTTCCTGACAAATTGGTATCAGAGCTCTGAAATGAGGTCAACCACTGCTTTCATCATGTTATGCATCTCTGAGCGAGCAGAACGAACTAGGAAGTTTAGTAATCGCAACTCAAAGTTCTGAGATTTGTTCAAAACAGTTCAGGTGCTCTGTTTTATACCTATACTTACAGATCTGTTGATTGACTGTTACATCTAGGTAGTTTTGAAGTTGTTATAGCTGTTTTCAGTTCGTTTACTTGTTAGAAGTTTAGTTCTGTCGAGAATTATTGGAGAAAAGTACAAAAATAGCAAGTATATTACTGTTTTGGTGTTGTTAGTAGTATATAAGTCTGTTTCAGTACGTTTTCTGCTTGAAATTGAGCTGAGGAGTTGAATTACTGGTAGAGACTAGAGTTGTTGTTGAATTGTTGTTTGGTGAAGTGATTGTGTTTGTATTATGGAGAATTGGAGTAACTGTTAGGAGTTAGAGTTAATCTGAAGGTAGAGGTGAGTGGTGAACATCAGGTGTTTGATAAATTGACTATGAGGAAGATCTGTTGTGAAACTGTTGACACCTGGTCAGATTTTTGTGAATTGTTAGATATGAGGTGTAAATCTATGTGAATATGTGGATTTGAAGTGAGAAATTGTTGATTCTAGTTCATTATCAGTAGTTCATAGTTGTTATTGTAATTCAATATCAGAAAATCACAAAAATAGTAGTATACTTGTGTTTTCTGGTTGACTCAGTGCCTTGAAGTGTGACTCAGGTAGTTAGTAGAACTGTGGATTGATATTGTAGTGTTGAGGAGTTATATTGTTGTGATATCATATGTGGATTGTGGTGTATTGTGGAGTTTGGATGTTGAGAACAAGGTTACACTACTAAACTTACTGTGTGCAGCTAAGCTAAAGTGTTTGAGGAATTGACACTGAGAACTAGTTGTGTTGTGAAAGAAGAATTTAGTAGGTATTGAGTAAATATGGAACTGGAAAAGGACATAAAATCTTGTGAATCTATGTCAAAAGTTTACCAACAGTTTCTCTGTTATCAAGAGAAAGTTTACCAATAGTTTCATTGTTCTTGCAGCTTCAATTAGAGTTGTGTTCTTTCTTTCCACTACACAATTTTGTCTTAAATGCTTTGCATTTCCACGACAAGATTTTTTTTTTTGTTGGATAGAGCCAATTATTTTAAGCATTTTTTGTGAAGGTACCCTTGGCGGGAACCTTATAATAGATGAAATATAATTAATTTAGTGTTAGTTTGTAGTTTGTATTTAAGGATTAGTTTGTATTTGAGCAAAAACCTATATATATATATATAGGCTAGCGTTCAAATAGAATCAACTTTAGAATAGAAACTAGAAACCTACACTAAATAAATTATATTTCATTTTTTAAGGGCCCCGCTAGGGGCACCTTCACGAAAAACGTATAAAATTCTTGGCTCTATTCAACAACAAAAAACAAAAAATAAAAAAAATACTGTTCACGTGCTGACGTCACTGCCACGTCATCACGTGAACAGTAATTTTTATTATTTTTTTTGTTGAATAGAGCCAATAATTTTATACGCTTTTTGTATTGGGATACCCCTTGTTTGGTCATTAGATTAGTTTGAAATATTTAATTTAGGTTTAGTTTCTAGTTTCTATCTAAGTTCGTTTCTATTAGAACAATACCCTATATATATATATATATAGGCTAGCGTTCAAATAGAAACCAACCTTAGAATAGAAACTAGAAACCTACACTAAATAAATTATATTTCATTTATTTTAATGGCCCCGCTAGGGGCACCTTCACAAAAAACTTATAAAATTCTTGGCTCTATTCAACAAAAATATAAAAAAAATAAAAAAAATAAATAAATAATGTTACTGTTCACGTGCCACGTCATCATGTGAACAGTAACTTTTTTTTTTAATTTTTTTAATTTTTTTGTTGAATAGAGCCAATAATTTTAAACGTTTTTTGTATTGGGGTACCCCTAATTTGGTCATTAGATTAGCTTGAAATATTTAATTTAGGTTTAGTTTCTAGTTTCTATTCTAAGTTAGTTTCTATTAGAACAAGACCCTATATATATATAGTCTCACTCTATGGAGAACCATCTTACGTGGAAAACCGTGGAGAACCACTTAAAATGCATTAAAATTGCCCTTTATATAAGGCCCCTGGCGGGGCCTCTTCACATAAAAGTCTTATAATTCTAACCTCTATCCATTCATCAAAAAAAAAAAATTTTAAAAATTTTAAAAAATGTTGCCACGTCATCATTTTTTGGAAATTTTTTATTTTTTGTAATTTTTTTTATAAGTAGATAGAGGATAGAATTATAAGACTTTTTTGTGAAGATGCCCCTGTGGGGCCCTTATATATAAAGCAATTTTAATGGATTTTAAGTGGTTCTCCACGGTTTTCCACGTAAGATGGTTCTCCATGGAATAATGGCATATATATATATATATATATATATAAATACATATAAGAAATTTATATAAAACAATAGAAGTCCAAAATCCTAATCCTTTTTCTTGTCCTGCATTCTTCTTCAGGCTCATGAGTGACTCCTAGTATTTTGAATTCTCTATTTAAAATCCTTCTTGTCACTAAGTTCTTCACAACCGTATCTATTATTCTATAAACATTCTAATACAATTCTTACTAAATACATTTGAAGGCCTCCAAATTGGATCCAATAATTTTCTAGCATGTTTCAGATGCCTAATTAGCAAATTTATTGAATTTTTGATGGAATCTCTATTTTAATTTAAAATATTTCATGCTTTAGAATTCAAAATTTCAGATGTTACTCACTACCTATTTTAATAATTTTCAAGTAATTTCCATTTTCGGTTCAGATTTCATTTCTTTTTGGTTAATTGAATTCAGATTTTGGTCTAATTGTCTTCATGTATATTGATCAGCAACTATATAGTCTAATGTTATTTCAGTGTTTAGGCTATATGAATTAAAAAAGTGTTAATCTCATGTTTAAAATTAATTTAAAAAATTATTAAAGAAATTAATTGGATTATAATCCGATCCGATTATCCATGATCCTAATAGAGTGGATATGAATTGAGCTTTAAAATATCCGATACTTGATCCGATTCGATCCGATCCGAAAAATTAAATGGATTTGGATATGGATTTATGATGATCCAGTCCAAACCCGATCCATTGACAGGCCTAGATACAAGTACTATGAGACTCCACCCGGCATTTTCATAGTGCTCCATCATAACTTTGTACAAGGTCCATTAATCATCTTTCTGATTGATGCATATAATCACCATTGCACACTATTGGTTGAGAACAGTACTTTGCATGCTGTCTTAGGAATTGTACAATTCCAAATATGTAGAGTAGTTTGGCAACTGGAAAATTGGAATAGAACTGAGATAGATACAAGTACAATGAGACTCCACCCTGGCAATTTCAGAGTGCTCCTTCATCATAATTTTGTACAAGGTCCATTAATCATCTTTTCGATTGATGCATATAATCACCATCTTTCCAAATATGGCTATAGCCAGCCTTACCACATCATTAAAAAACTAATAATGTAATACAAGAAGGTCCACTTTAAAAGAAAGTGAATGAGTTGGACAAAATGTTGAATAAATATGGAATTATTTGGTTGTAAAATGCAAATAGCATTGGGGCACTAGTTATATTTTAAGACCAAAAATTACATTTTGATCTCAAATCATGGCAATGGTTCGAAGAGCAAGTCCAATGCTAAAACTAAAATGGTTAGAACCATTGCTATAATTTGAGACCAAATTCTATGAAGTTCCAGACACGTCATACTCTCGGGTAAGCTTAAACCAGAAGAGATCCCTTTGCATACTTGTGAGTCCAGCACCTGGCCATCATCTCGTAACGGAATGGATCATTTAAATATGTATCAGCAATCTCCGGCATCAGCGCATTTTTGACCTCCGGCTCCTTCAACCGAGAATGAATGTTAACCAATATCTGTGATCAAAATTTTGTCACATAAGAATTTGTACTCTTAAGAAATAGTTGCATTGTAGACTTGGCATCTTCTCGATGAAATTGTCAAGTAACACCCAGAAATAGATTTAAATAGCACATACAGAGGCTTTATATCCAAAATGTGATACATGATTTTAAATTTTTATAATTAGCAAGGTGAAATTAAAAGCACTTGACAGGGAACTTAATTTAAATAAAACAGACTACATTTTCTTTGAGCAGGAAGGTCATCAAGAACCTTTTCCTTTCATGTACAATGGTGGCCAAATTGAGAGCTGGTGAAGTCAAAAAAGATGCAAGACCAATTAGAACCGAGGTCATTAACCACAATCGTAGTTATCAAAACACCTAGTTGAGTCGACACGACCCAGCAAATTGACTAGAAGAATAGGCATTCATCCAATCGTCCATTAATCAACAAGTCAAAACATAATGTGTTGTCATAATTGTGTATCGTATATGTCCGTTATACAATTAACAATACTTAACTAATAATACATCAAAAACAATCTATCAAGTCGATCTCAAAATAAGATGACACTTCATGAAGAAAAAATTACTAACATATCTTATAATACATAAATATTATATCACTAAAAAAAAATAGTACAGTATTTTCTAGACATGTATAGTGCACATACTTAAATATGCAATCAAAGAGTACAGGAAGCATATAGTAGTTCAACAAGAAAGCCTAATACAGACATGAAGTACTTATACGGATTTTCGACTAGTCGCGCAAAGCAACATTATGTTTTTCGATTTTACAAGATGAATCAATCAGTCTGAAACCTAAGTCAATCCGCTTTTCAACTAGATGACTAAAGTAACAAGGGGCCTGATTGGGTGAGATCCATGGCATATGTATGCTGAGGAAGGATTTGGAACATATGGTGTTGTACCCGTTTGATGAAGCATTAGACGGCTGGGATTTTTAAAAAAACATGACACGTACCGCGCTAATTTACCGCGGCCCGTGCATGAGCCTCGATAAATTAACGCGGTCCGTCACTCTACACACAGAAACAGAGCAAACCCTAGCAAACAAACTACCAAACAAAGTAGTGGATTGCAGACCAAAACAAACCTTCAGGCTAAACTCAAAAATTAAACCAAACTCAAAAAACTTTTACAACTCAAACTCAGAAAATTGCAGATTGCAAACCAAAGTCAAACATAAACTATAACAGCAACCTTTTGTAGTCACAGCAAATCGATTTTAATCCTAAATCAATCAACCACAACAGATAGCAGTAACTCTGCTAATTTAGCTTAGCGCGGTCAGTGTAGGAACCGCAATAAATTAGCGAACAACAAAACCTTAGCAGCTGGTCCACAGGAACCACTCTACGCAACCAGTGACAAAAGATAGACAACTTAGCAAGATGATATGGAAATTGTAAAGGTAAGATATAATTACCGTAGTTACATTTGTCGCGGGACTCCAGTCCTTCCACAAACAAATATGGCCTTGTCTGTCAATATTTGGGTGGAAAATCTGTGTCTTGAAGAGAACCTGTGATATTTTATTACAAGTCATTGCGGAACAAATAATGAGATGAATATATAACATGACAAGGTACTAAGTGAAAGGAGCTTCATCCAATACACTGTGTGTGTCCGTAATATTTCGTGTTGGTGTCTATAGTCCATATAATTTGTTTGCGTCAATAAATACTGGAGAAGTAGCTACCATAATGAATTTAAATTTAATATTTCGTATTATTATAAACGGAATAGGGTATATTTGGATGATGAGTCGATTAAGCAAAGACAAAAAGGCAAGTACCTCGGGAGGTTCGCAAGGGTAGTTGGGGGGGAAATGGAAGGTGAGATGGAAAACTCCTCCTTCGTATGGACTATCATCAGGTCCCATCAATGTAGCTTCCCAATTATATATATCATCACCATCCCTCGGACCTGTACGTGTGTGTGTTGTTTAAACCCCCAATAGTACTCGTAATAATAATCTATCAGAATAATAATAATAATAATAATAATCATCAGAATACTAATAATAAACATAAATTCAAAATTATAACTAGGGTTTGAAATTCAGAATTACCTACGGTACAAGAAGAGATCATAAAATCCCCCCTCGAAATCTTTTCCAATTCACGTTGAAGCCGCGACTTTGCTGTGAATCTACAACCAACCATCCTTGTATACCTTTCTTGATTAAAACAAGACAATATTATATATACTAGCTTATTCGCACGAATTACTTTTAATATTTTATAATTTATTTATAATGTAATATAATATTATAAATATTGATTTTAATATATTATTGAAAGAAATCAAACCTTACATATTTGTATATAATAATTTTTAGTATTAAATATAAATTAATATGTTGTTGGTGGGAATCGAACCTTGGACCTTCTGCATATAACAACTTTTAGTATTTTAGTATTGTTAAATCTAACGGTCATGATCTATTTGAGTTGCTGATCTAACGGTGATAAGTGAGGGATAACCAAAAATGGGGATAACCAAAAATAGGGGGTAACCAACTACAAATTATGCATATAAAATGTTCAATTTCATTATGTATATCCCTTAAATGATAATTTGTTTTTATTTATTTCTTTTGACGGATTTGTTTGGTAATTTGCAGTTCTAAAAATAACAAGGAAGTTGCAAGAAGATTCAGCTCTCTCTTTCAAAATGAAGTGATAGAACAGTTAAGGTGAAGAGTAATTTCTTTAGCAAAAAAGGAAGCTAATCTTGGGCAAAAAGGGATGGCAACGAGGACACACAAAATTATAAGTTCTAGTCATTCTTGTAGCTATGTTGTATAACGTTGTTTTTTTGTGGGCGCTCTTTTTCCCTTCTTGAGTTTTTTTCTCATAGGGTTTTGCTCTTGTGAGTTCATCCTTTTAGACTTGAAGGTATTATTATCTAAATATCTGGGGGCAACATGCGTGTCTTTCGATTAGATGATGTACGTTTCTTGATCGAAGGAAACTCTTTTAAACTGTATCTAATTATATTTCATATATGGAATATATTTCCTGACAAAAAAAAAATGATAGAGCATTGGTTAAGTATATTAATTCAGTCATCGACCTGAGTCTTTAAGGCAACCAAATTTCAGATTATAAAATCTTGTCAGATCCGAGAAAAGGTGATAAGTGCATAATTTTGCATATTTTTATTGCCTATTTATTGTTTGAATTCGTATATTAATAAATTATTTTGTTACATTTCAGGAAATTCGGAAAAAAATAAAGAAATGACGAAATAAAAAAAATAAAGTGCAAAGAAGGAGAAAAATGGAAGAAAAAGAAAAAAATGGAAAAAGAATTAAGAGCTTGGAGCAATTTGGAATATTTCAAATACATCCCAAAACCTTCATTCGACTTTATATTCAACAACGGGGCTTTGTATTTCAAATATTTTTCCAGCCAGCATCTTTGAAAAGTAATGCAGCAATGTTGGAAAAATGCAACATGATATTTGAGTGACTTTCATCATGTGTTCATATGCGAGCAAGATAGTTAGAAAGACTATAAAAGGACATTGCATTTGATCATTGGGGGATATATACAGACACGGGGAGACAACTCCCAAGCAACACACTTTTGCTTTGCTTTCTTTCTCCTGCCAATTCCTTTTTATTTCCTTTTTGTACAATTTAGTTTTTAGCTACCCTAAATTTTGTAGCCTTCACCTTTATTTTTGTAGTAAATTCTAGATATTGTAAACACTTTATTTCATATTAATGCAAGTGTTAATTTTTCTTATTCCTTACTTCTTCTTTTTTTTCCTGTTCGAATTAATTTCGTCATTTTCGTAAATTCGATTAGTGGACAAAGTAGCGAAATGCTAACCACTTGGGGTTGAAAATAATGATTGTTAATTTTGTGCACTTAGTTAATAATCGTGATTGTGCCCCTTTAAATCTCAATTTTATTGTGGGTTTCATAATTTTAATTGTAATTCTAAATTTTTATGTTTTATAATAAAAATAAAAAAATTTACAAAAATATTAGTTTCAGTATTTCACAACATTTATTTTCTGTTTCGTTATTTTTGGTTTTTAATTCGAATTATTAGCACCCATGTTTCTTTGTTTTCTACTCAAACCCAGTTAAAAACCCCCCTCTTCTCGAGAAAATGCCCAAAATGCCGACCTCCCAGCTTCTAAGGCCCGAAATGCTGATTTCCAAAAACATGGCCCTATATGCCCACAGTTCGCGCATGCTGCAGAAGCGTATTATGAGATACGCCTTCAGAGAATGCGTATCCGCGGTAACGCATTCTCTGAATGCGTGATGACGTCATTTGCTTCATTCTCACACAAAACGCAGCCGGAATGCTCTGGAGCTCAAAGTCGCCGTTCTGTCGCCACCACCCGTTCTCCATACTCCGTCAGTATCCACTTCATCTGAGTTTATCAAAATAAAGCCCACACCTTGATCTCCATTTTAACCCGTTCGATTGTAGCGTTTCGACCCCGCAGGGGCGTACACAACCCAATCGAGAATCTTATCGGAAAAATTAGCTTCGAAATGGGGCTTTTAAATCCGGCAAAAAAATGGAAATCTACAATTATAAGGTTGTAGAGGGAGATAAAATGAGCAATTTGGTATATAGTATGGTACTGGAAGATGCCGGAAGAAGACAGACTGAGTGGTCAAATGTTTGATCGGAAATTTCAAGCCGGCCAGAGGTCGAGGACGATGAACAGTGTTTGCATACACGCATGTTGTATATGCGTGTCTGGTAATACGCAATCTCACAATGCGTGTCCCAGACACTGTTCATGAGTACAGATTTGATTTTTGTGAAGAATGCTCGTTTGTGAGATGCGTGTCCGGACACGCATATGGGAGATGCGTGTCCCGTGGGTATTTAGGACCATGTATTCTGAAAATTGGCATTTTGGACCATTTGTTTTGGGAGGTGGGTATTTAGGGCCTTCACCCCCTCTTCCCTCTCAACACACAAACTCTATCCCTTCTCTTCCCCATAAACAGATTTCCCCTTCTCCTTAAACGCGCAAATCCAGCCTTCCCCTTCTTTAATTCAGTTCGGTCGCTGCAACCCCCTTTCCCCTTCTTTTCAATTCCCGAGTTACCAGAGTTCAGCCTTTCTTGTTCTTGTTTACCAGAGTTTTGAGTCCGGTTTGTTGAGTGTGGAGTTTCGTCATTTGCAGCGAGAGTTTGCTTCGTGCTGACCAGTACCGAGTCACGTTTCTGATTTATATACCGAGTTCGCGTTTCTGTGTTCTGGCTACCGAGTTGCAAACTGAGTTTTCTGTCCGAGTTGATTGATTTTCGTCCATTTTTCGTTTGATTTTTGTGCTAGAATCGTCGGTGTTTGAGCTAAATTCGTGTTATGGTTTGTTTCGACCGAGTCATTTGCTGGGTGGTGTGAATTGAGTCGAGTGTACTGAGTTTTGTAGCCGAGTTATTGTGATTAAGCTGTTGTGAGGTTTTGTGTTCCGAGTTCGAATTCTCGAGCAGTGCCGCTGTGTCCCTTTGTTTGTACTGAGTTGCAGTGAGTTGGAGTTAACAGCCGAGTTCGAGTCCTTGTAGTTGAGTCTGAGTCCAATTCTGTTTTCTGAGATTGTACGACTTTACATATTTCATTATTTCGCTGAGTTTTGTAATGAGTCAGCTGCGTTTTTTGTTTGGTTTCTGAGTTTGTGTTGAGTTTACTGAGTTGACTCGGTCCTGAGTCGTTTTGCCTGGTTAAGAGTTGCTTGTATTGGCTTCTTTAGTTTTTGCTTTATTCGTGTTGTTTAGTTTATTCGAGGTGAATCGAATTTCTTGTGTGAATTGTGTTAATGGCTAGTCATATTTTCAAATGGGTCATGTCGAAATTTTTCTAAAATTTATGTAAATAATTCTTAGAATAAAATCTAGTTTAATTTCAAATTTAGAATTTTTAGAATAAGTTAGTTTTTATTCTTTTCACTTTTAATTAGTTAGTTTAAAATAGATTAATTTAAATTTCCTTTAAAATAGATTCGTTTTCTTTTAGTAATTAAATAGTATAAATACGAATTTTCCAAAACCCAATTGTTCTAGTTCGATTTAATTAAAAATTAAGGTTTGCGAATAAAATTAGTCCACGTGGATCGAATCATAAATATTAAAACGATGATCGTGCGCTTGCGATTTTAATTGTCATATTTTTAGAACATCAATTTTTTGGCGCCGCTGCCGGGGACTAATTATTTTTCGCGCCTTGATTTTTAATTTTTCGGATTAGTTTTTATTTCTTGCCTGATTTTTTTTATTTCGTTTTTTTAGGAAAGTGTGAAATTTCGGGACTCTTCTCAAGAAGCTTGGAATAAATTGGAAATTTTGGAAACATGCTTCGGTAAACCGTATCTCACTCTTTTCGCCTTTTTATTTTTAGAAAATCAAAAAAAAATTCAAAAATCACAAAAAAAATGAAAAATTTAAAAAATAAAAAAATTAGTTGTAAATACATATTTGTGGCATCATGCATATAATCACTTAGGGCACATCATCTAGATTTTTATTTTCTTGTTTTTAATTTTTCGTACCTATTAAATTATGGTGATTGCTGGAGGATCCAAAGGTACGTTAAATTCTTCTTTCTTTTAGATTTGAACACGTAGTGTAAGCATCCATAAATGTTTATAGCCTTTTTATATCTCGTTGGTTGTTGCATCATTTATAAATCCATCATTTTGCATCCCCTAGTCTTTTAATAAAATTAATTAGACATTTGCCCCTAGGATTTCGCGCTCAATTAGAAAGGTGCCTAAAAATAAACGTAATTAAGACTTATTCAAGACCTTCAGTGTCTAAGGTTCGCCTGGCTGTTAAGATTCGGTGTCTAAGTGACGAGTTTGGCCTCTTGGCAATGCCTGCTCTAATCTGGCCGAATCGGTCTGAATAATTCTTAATTTACGGAATTTTTAGTGTGAGCAATGTCTAGTTATTTTATTTAGGGAACCTAGGTTAGATTTTTCTTTTGATTTTTCACCATTTATTTTGTGTGTTTCATTTTCTCACTTACTTGCTACGTGGTTTTATCCTTGATCAATCTTTACCATGTCCGTGAAAACAACACCTAGAGGGGGGTGAATAGGTGTTTATGACTAACAATGCTTATTTATGAACTGTTTTGAAAAATGCCAGAAACAGCTTGCTGTTTGTAATAAAACAGTTTACAAATGGCACGTTGTTTGTGTTTAATATGCAATGCAGTATGAAATAAACAGTAAGTAAAATGAGACACACAATCTTTTAGCTAGGTTCGACCCCTAAACCCCTATGGTCTATGTCCTGGTCCCTTACCAAACTTGGTAAGAGAATATATTATTGATCAATTATAATCCGATTACAAGATACAACAATATATCTCCCTTATACCATGCTGCTTACAAATGGCTTGCTGTTTCCTGTGCAGAACTAACTCTCTAAGTAACACTTCCCAAGCTTACTTCTCTAGTCTAGTTCGACTCACCCTAAACGTTAAGCCAACGTTTGTACAGCAACAATTTAAATACAATCTGAACAATACAAGTTTGAATTATACAACTCAACCTATGACCCTCTGAATATATAGATATATACGAAAGAAATGGGTTTGAAATGTTTGAAGAATATTGCAATGAAAGCTTTGAGTTTTGTAAGGCTCTTTGATTTTCTGCACTGTATCGTTATTTTAGAACTGAAAGATATCAGTCTTTTTATAGGTGAATGAAAGCAAGTAAAGAGTTTAATTTCTTGAGCTCCAACGGACATAAATGTTACCGTTGCTTGATCAGATTCTGTTTGAAGAAAACGAGAGAGGAGCTTGAAGAAGAAGTGATATTCACGTGTGTTGCAGGTGTTGCATGGAATGAGTATGTCAAGGAGAATAAATTATAATGATGAGAATCAAGTGAATATCTTGAGTGAAGGTGATAATAACGTGTATAGCTGGTGGTTCAAGGAATATGTATGACAAAGATAATATATGAAAAAGATATTATCATGTGAGTATTTGAGTGGAAGTAAAGTGGGTGTCTAAATTAAAGAAAAGTAGAACTTTACTTTTCTTAAACAAACATAAGGAATATTGTTTGTCTCCAAGCATGCGAGAGATATGGGTGTTTTATATATTCTAATATAATCAGAGGACCCATACAATTAACCCTAACAAGTTTCCATTTGATGTTCCTTGATTCCTTTATATTCGGTAAAACTGCCCAGACTGAAATCAACATGCTGTTTGTGAAACTGGTATGCTGTTTGGAAAGGATGGCTTGCTGTTTGTTCCAGTCTGATTATATAATCAGTAAACTGAATTCTCTGCAAAAACAAGTTAGCACATATACATATGGTATGCTGTTTTATATCTGAAATCAAGCCAAATGGCTTGCTGTTTGTTATCATCAAAACTTAGGAGTTTCAATCTCCCCCTTTTTGATGATTACAACTAATTTAGGAGAATTATTTAAAACTCCCTCTAAATTCCTGCATCTCAAAGAGTTAGATATAAAACAGTTCTATTGATTAAAGCAACCCATATAACACATTCAGGCATTTAAGCATAGAAATCATTAACCATAATGATCAGCAAATATTCAAACAAGTCATAACAGATGCCACCAAAATAAGTTCAACACACACACAAACATACTACCAGGACAGAGTTTTTAAAACCAAATAGAGTAGCATAGAAACAAAAGCAGCAAAGATCATTAATAACACACACACAAACATACTACCAGGATAGAGTTTTTAAAATTAAAGAGAGTAGCATAGAAACAAAAGCAACAAAGATCATTAATTCTCCAAATTTTCTCCCCCTTAATTCATCAAAAATTAAGAGTTTGTTGGTGTAGTCCTGGGAGAAACATGGAAGTCCTCATCTCCTTCTTTGTCTGTGCCACCTTCATCATCTTCTGGAGCATCCTTTGCAGCAGCTTGATCCAATTTGTCAAGTCCCAAGTCAGTGTCTACTGCAGAGTGAGTGGCAGAGGTGGTTCCAGCTGTCTTGAGCAACATATCCCTCATGGCCTTCATATCCTGATGAAACCCTTTCTTGACTGTCTTGATTGTTTGACAGTCTGATGTTATCACCTTGAGAACAGTCTTGACTGCTTGCAACTCTTTCTTAAGCTCAGAAACACTTTCATTAGATGTAAACTCAGAAGCATCAGGAGTAGGGTTGGAAGGTTCTCCGATCTCAGGAATAGCATCAGAGGGAGGTGGAGGTAAAATCCTTGTGACCATACCATCCTCAAACTGAATATTATTCTGAGTTAAGGTCTTGTGATCAAAGACTTCTTTGACATTGATCTTAAGAGCTTTCTTGAAATCTATCTTAAAGGTTACAAAGACCTTTGTGAGAAGCTGAGCATAAGGGATTCCAGTGGAGGTTTTCTCAAGAGTACTAAGCATCTTTTGCATGATAAGAGATGAAAGGTCAAATTTTCTACCATCTAAGAGCATAGCAACCAACACCACATCTTGATTAGTGAAATTAGACTTATTCCCCATTCTTGGACAGATGTGTGACCTAACAATCTTAAAGATCAAATGTGCCAGTGGTGTAACCTCAGTAGTACTGGGAGGTGCAGACTCCCCAACCAAATCAGAACCAATTAAAATTGACAGTTGGTCTTTTATAGAAAAATCAGGAAAATCCACAGCACTTTGAGCCGTATACACATCAAGCTCAGATTGATAATCAACATCTAGGATTGAGCTAAACAAAGATGCATTGAATTGAATTTTCTTACCACCCACAGTTGAACAGATGTTTCCAAATTTATCAGAGTGTAGATTAGCATAATATTCTCGAACAAGATCAGGATAATACACTTTGGGTAAATTGAGAATAAATGAATCAATACCAACATCTTGAAAAAGCTTAATAATTCCAACATCAGTAAGAGGTTTAATAATCTTACTGTCAATAGGATGAGCAGTGATGAGAGTCCGAGTGCCCAACTCCATGGTAGAGTAGCGAGATTCAAAGTCAGGGCTAGCAAAATAAGGAAGACCCTTCAACCTTTTCGATTCCGGTGTCTGAGAAACCTCGTCGCCGCTGTTATGAGCCGTATTATCCAATTCAATCAAGACCTTTTCTTTCTTGGACGGAGGTGTGTTTGCAATAAGACTAGATTTTCTGGTTTGAGTCATGATGAATGATAGAGAGAAGGAACCCTAAAAATCGCCGCTTGATGAAACCCTAATCGCCTCTGAGAGTGTTTTGGTTGAGAGAAATGAAAATGAATCGACTACGGGCCTCTTTTTCTTTTTGATAATTTTAGGGGAGATATTTTAGGATTAAAGATAAAACTAAATATCTTATTAACATATTAGTAAAATAATCGAATAGAATTTTATGAAAAATAGAAACAAACAAGAAAAACAAAAATCCAGTTAATTCCTATTACGAACAGATATACTAAATTTTCTAGAATTTCAATCAATTTGAACACTATGTAATCATTTAGCATATATTATCAAATCAGGACACATAGATTCATAGGATATCTAATATCACACAAATGGTAAGCCAGAGATGGAATCACAAACAGTATGCCATGTATAATATGTAACTGGAACAAATGGTAAGCTAACATGTCCAGTACTTATCATCCAGCACGCTGTTCTACATAGAACACATACCAAGTTGCATTCGAATGACAGAAAATCTCTCTTCAGCAAGGGGTTTTGTGAAAATATCAGCTAGTTGAAATTCAGTTGGAACAAAGACCAACTCTATCATTCCTTTAGCAACATTATCTCTCAAGAAATGATGTCGAACATCTATATGCTTCGTTCTTGAGTGATTCACCGGATTTTTTGAAATGTTGATGGTGCTAGTGTTGTCACAATTTATTGGAATCCTTCCACACCTGATATCAAAGTCTCTTAGTGTTTGAATCATCCATAAAAGTTGAGAACAACAACTTCCAGCTGCTAGGTATTCTCCTTCGGCCGTGGATAAAGCAACAAAGGTTTGTTTCTTGCATTGCCATGAAACTAAGCTTTGTCCAAGGAATGTACAAACACCACTAGTACTTTTTCTATCAACTTGACAACCTGCATAATCTGAATCACTATACCCAACAAGATCAAAAGCATTTGTGATAAGATAGAACAAACCAAGAGAAATGGTACCACTTAAATATCGAAATATTCTTTTAATAGCATTTAAGTGAGATTCTTTAGTCAACTGCACCTTCACCAGATCTGTGCTAATTAGGCTGGCTTCAACGCTTGGACTCATGATTCGTGCTAATACTTGGGACAATCTTCTGTTCAGTTGGTTGCAGATTCCAGACTTGGTTCTGAGACAGGTTGCTCTTCTTGGACTGCAAGTTTTTTCTTATCACATTTGGCGTGAGAGGAACTCCAGAAATCACAACAAGGGACATCTAATTCCAGTAAAGATTTTCGAAGGCATTATCATTGACATTAAAGCTAGGCTTGCATCTTCTAAATGGTTCCAAAAACATTGCTGTAATAATAATAGTTCTAGTGATCTTCATTTTTGGCACAGTCATTAATTTTAGGATCTCTCTTTTTGTTCTTTTATCGAACTGTTTTAGTTTGATTTTTGATTTCCCAATCTAGGGCCTGTCCTAGACCAAGGGTTAACCCCGTTTTCTTTTTCTTTTATAATATACAATTTAGCAAAAAAAAAAGTGAGATTCTTTAGGGTTGGATTGAAACCTAGCACTAACACACACACACACACACTATACATGATGTCAGGTCTAGAAGCAGTTAAATATAGTAAGCTACCAATCATACCTCGATATTTTTTAATATCAACAGCCTTACCATTTTCATCTGCAAACAGCTTGCTGTTTTGAATCATAGGAGTTGATTTTGATTTAACATCTTCATAACCGAACCTCTTGAGTAGACTTTTTGTATACTTGGATTGATGTATAAAAATTCCATCCTTAGATTGCTTGATTTGAAGACCCAAGAAATAATTGAGCTCACCCATCATGCTCATTTCGAACTCACTATGTATACACTTGAAAAACCACTTACACATAGATTCATTAGTAGCTCCAAAAATAATATCATCCACATATATTTGTACAATAAGAATATCTTTATCATCTTGCTTAATAAATAATGTGGGATCGATTTTACCTCGAATGAATCCATTTTTGATAAGAAACTTACTAATCCTTTTGTACCAAGCCCTTGGAGCCTGCTTTAAACCATAAAGAGCCTTCTTTAGCTTGAACACATAGTCTGGATACTGTTCATGTTCGAATCCAGGAGGTTGTTTTACATAAACTTCCTCTTCCAGCAAGCCATTTAGGAATGCACTCTTTATGTCCATTTGATATAGCTTGAATTTCTTGAAACATGCATAGGCAAGAAGCATCCTTATTGATTCCAAACGAGCAACAGGAGCATAAGTTTGATCAAAGTCAATGCCTTCTTGTTGATTATATCCTTGAGCCACAAGCCTTGCTTTATTTCGAGTAACGGTGCCAAATTCATCAACTTTGTTTTTAAATACCCATTTTGTGCCAATGATTGAAGCATCTTCTGGTGGCTTGACAAGTTCCCAAACTTCACATCTTTCGAACTGATTTAATTCTTCTTGCATAGCCATGATCCAATTCTCATCTTCTAATGCTTCATTGATATTTTTGGGTTCTTCTTGAGCTAGGAAGGCTGCATGAGCACAATAATTTACTTTTCCTCGTCTTGTAGTAATTCCATCAGTAATGTCACCAATGACTAACTCTGGAGGATGATTCTTGATCGTTCTTGTTACCCTTGGTAAAGAATGTTGAGCTATTTCTTCATGAGTTGATTTTCTTATCTTTGCTCGAGATGACTGATCTTTTTCATCACAAAAAGGTAGTTTCTCAGTAGCCCTTGATCCTCTATGACCTTCCAAAGACATTTTTGCAATTTTGGATATTGTATCCTCCACTTCAGCTTGCTGACTTGAACTTCCAGCTTGCTGATTGTTGTTGACTACATCATCCTTGGCTTGCTGACTTTCATTTTCATCTTCACCTTCAGTTTGTTGTTCTGATCTTTCATATTGCTGATTTGCATCTCCAGCTTGCTGATTTGCACTTCCAGCTTGCTGATTTGCACTTCCAGCTTGCTGTCCTGCAAAATCTTCCTCATCTCTTGGTAGATCATTGTTAGGTTCTTGAAAAGTAACCTCAACAGATTCTTCAACAATATGTTTATTAACATTATAAACTCTATAAGCTCTACTTGTTAAAGAATAACCAAGAAATATAGCCTCATAGGATTTAGCATCGAATTTACCATCTTTACCAATTGTCTTGAGCACAAAACACTTAGAGCCAAAAAACTTGAAGTAACTGATATTAGGCTTCTTGTTTCTCAATAATTGATATGGAGTTTTATCCAAAATTGGCCTGATTATGATTCTATTCAACAAATAGCATGCTGTATTAACAGCTTCGGCCCAAAAACTTCTAGGCAGCTTGCTTTCTTGCAGTAGAGTCCTTGCTGTTTCTTGAAGTGACCTATTCTTCCTTTCCACCACTCCATTTTGTTGTGGAGTTCTTGGAGCAGAAAATTCATGGGAGATTCCTCTTTCTTCACAACATGCAATAAATTTTTCATTGACAAATTCACCTCCTCTATCACTTCTTATACCTACAAGTCTTGTATCATGCTTGTTCTCAAGTAATTTAATCAATTTCTCAAATTCATCAAAAGCACAATCTTTAGTACGGAGAAACAATACCCAAGTAAATCTAGAATAATCATCTACAATAACAAAACCATATTGTTTACCTCCAATACTCTTATAAGATTCTGGACCAAATAAGTCCAAGTGCAGAAGCTCTAAAGGTTTAGAAGTGGATACCATTTTCTTTACTTTGTGAGTACTTCGAATTTGTTTACCCAATTGGCATGCTGAACATACTTCAACCTTAGAATATTTCAGTTTTGGTAGTCCTCTGACCATATTCTTGCTTGATAATTTATTAAGCAGGTCCATGTGTGCATGTCCCAACCTCCTATGCCATATATATGGATCATTGTCGATTGCAGCCAAACAGCATGCTGTTTCCTGCATTTCGAAATCTAATACATATATATTTCCTTCCCTTCTAGCAACTAGGGGAATTTTGTTAGTACCAATAGTAATAACAGTTTTATCTATGCCAAACTTAACAAGATGTCCATCATCAAATAATTGAGTGACACTAAGTAAATTATATGAAAGACCTTTGACATATTGAACTTTATCAATCGAAATATTACTATTACCAATGGAACCAATACCAAGTATTCGAAGAGTCTTGCTATTGCCAATTATAACTCTTCTACCTTTCTTCATTTCAAGACTCATGAACTGAGATTTGTCTCCACACATATGTCTAGTGCATTCGCTATCCAAAATCCATTGATTTGACTTTACTTTAGCGGCAAGACATATCTACAAAACAAACAAACACCAATTTAATGTTTTGGAACCCATATAGGTTTGGGTCCAAGTTGGTTAGAAGCAAGAATATATAGAACATTTAAATCAACTTTCTTGATCCACATTTGGATCACTTTTGGTGACTGTTGGTAGGCTGTTTGTCTTCTGTCAGGAGCATTCTGGCGTGCTATTTGTCTTCTGACTGGCCTCTTCTGGTAAGCTGTTTTCCCTTTAGGGTTTACTTGAACTATACAGTATTTTTCTAGATGGCCTTTTCCTCCACACTTGTTACATATCTTCCTAGGCATGGCATAATTGTATGGTATGCCATTTCTTCCATCGTATTTGAGTGCACCAAGCTTATTGTTTGATTTCATGCCAACTCCTTCTCTGACCAAGGGGACATTTGCCTTCTTCATCATTGTCTTTAAGCTGTCTTCACCTTGAACAAAGGTTTCCATCCCTTTCTGAAGGTCTTTAACTTCTTTTTCTAGAAGAGAAATCAATTCAGCTTGCTGTTTGACAAGTTCAGCTTGCTGTTTTCTCTTCTCAGCAGTTTTTGAGGATTCGGCTTGGCTGGATTCTTTATGCTTGAATGATTCTATACATTCATTTTTGGCTTCAATATCTGCCTTTAAATTTCTGAGTTCTTTCATGAGTGCTTTATTCCTTTGTAGAATTACTTTGTTGACACCTTCGAATTGAACTAGTTTCTCTTTTAAATCAGTGATAAGATCATCATGATTTAATTCTGGAGCCTTCTCAGCCATTAACTCAGAAATAATATTCTTCAACTGATTGTTCTTCTTTTCCAGCTTGCCATTCTTATTTTTCAGTTCCATGAACTCAATAATAGAGACGTTACTTGGTACCTGCATGGTTAGTTCTTCTAGTATAATATAAGAGGAGGATAGATCAGAATTAATTGAGTTTACCTCACTTGCATCATCTTCCGAATCTGAAAAATCACTATCCACAAATTCTTCTTTTATGGACCCTTGTGAGCTTTCTTCATCATTTAGACCTACAAGTGCCAAATTCAACATGTCTTCACTTGAGTCATCACTGGAGTCTGAATCATCATCACTCCAAGTCAATAAAGCCTTTGATTTTCTTCTATCTTTGAAAACAGCAGGCTATTTTGACTTCAGCTTGTAACAATCTCTTTTAAAATGGCCTGGCTTGCCACATTCGAAACAATTTTGCTCCTTGGCTTTCTTGTTGTTGTTGAAACTTGCTCTTTCCTTTTTCATTCTGTTTTTCTTCTCAATCAGTCTCTTTATCTTTTGTGAGATGAGAGCCATTTCTTCATCAGATTCTTCATCAGAATCTGTCAGCTTGCTGGATACAGTGGCTGGCTTGCTGTTTGTAGAATGAAGAGCAAAATTCTTCATTTTGGCTACAGGAACCCGAACACCTTCAATCTGACTTTTGTTTATCTTACTTTCAAATTGTTCTAGCTCAGCAAAAACAGCTAGGTGATCCATGGTGTCGATTGTTGAGGATGATTCCAAGGCCGTGACCTTAGATTCATAAATAAATGGTACAGCACTTAACACTTTCATGTTAATTTCATCTTGTGGAATATCCTTTCCAAGTCTTTTTAAAGAATTTATAGTAACTTGGAACCTTGTTTGACCTTCCTTGATAGTTTCATCATCCTTGAGTTTGAAGTTTCCAAAGTCGTTCATTAGTTTGCTAAGCTTCACCTTTCTCAAAGTTGTTGAGCCTTCATGGTAAGTTTCCAAAGCATCCCACATTTCCTTTGCTGTCTTTAGAGATGAAACTTTGTCATACTCAGCTTGGTCTAATGCGTTAATTATAGAATTTCTAGCTTCTCCATTATAACCACATTTAATAATCTCATCGGGAGTGAGATCATCGACATCTTTTGGATTGTTCTTGTCATCCAGAAATTCGAAGTCTCCTTTCTGTACCACTCTTAATACCAGTGGTCTCTTGGACAAGAATGTTTCCATTCTACATTTCCACCAGTTGTAATTTTCTGATCCAGTGAGGAGAGGAGCTCTATAATCAGATTTAGCTTCGAGATATTGTTCAGCCATGATCGATACCTTCCTGTTACAGAAATATTAGTATACCTCGCTCTGATACCAATTGAAAACAACACCTAGAGGGGGGGGGGGTGAATAGGTGTTTATGACTAACAATGCTTATTTATGAACTGTTTTGAAAAATGCCAGAAACAGCTTGCTGCTTGTAATAACACAGTTTACAAATGGCACGCTGTTTGTGTTTAATATGCAATGCAGTATGAAATAAACAGTAAGTAAAATGAGACACACAATCTTTTAGCCAGGTTCGACCCCTAAACCCCTATGGTCTACGTCCTGGTCCCTTACCAAACTTGGTAAGAGAATATATTATTGATCAATTATAATCCGATTACAAGATACAACAATATATCTCCCTTATACCCTGCTGCTTACAAATGGCTTGCTATTTCCTGTGCAGAACTAACTCTCTAAGTAACACTTCCCAAGCTTACTTCTCTAGTCTAGTTCGACTCACCCTAAACGTTAAGCCAACATTTGTACAGCAACAATTTAAATACAATCTGAACAATACAAGTTTGAATGATACAACTCAACCTATAACCCTCTGAATATATAGATATATACGAAAGAAATGGGTTTGAAAGGTTTGAAGAATATTGCAATGAAAGCTTTGAGTTTTGTAAGGCTCTTTGATTTTCTGCACTGTATCGTTATTTTAGAACTGAAAGATATCAGTCTTTTTATAGGTGAATGAAAGCAAGTAAAGAGTTTAATTTCTTGAGCTCCAACGGACATAAATGTTACCGTTGCTTGATCAGATTCTGTTTGAAGAAAACGAGAGAGGAGCTTGAAGAAGAAGTGATATTCACGTGTGTTGCAGGTGTTGCATGGAATGAATATGTCAAGGAGAATAAATTATAATGATGAGAATCAAGTGAATATCTTGAGTGAAGGTGATAATAACGTGTATAGCTGGTGGTTCAAGGAATATGTATGACAAAGATAATATATGAAAAAGATATTATCATGTGAGTATTTGAGTGGAAGTAAAGTGGGTGTCTAAATTAAAGAAAAGTAGAACTTTACTTTTCTTAAACAAACATAAGGAATATTGTTTGTCTCCAAGCATGTGAGAGATATGGGTGTTTTATATATTCTAATATAATCAAAGGACCCATACAATTAACCCTAACAAGTTTCCACTTGATGTTCCTTGATTCCTTTATATTCGGTAAAACTGCCCAGACTGAAATCAGCATGCTGTTTGTGAAACTGGTATGCTGTTTGGAAAGGATGGCTTGCTGTTTGTTCCAGTCTGATTATATAATCAGTAAACTGAATTCTCTGCAAAAACAAGTTAGCACATATACATATGGTATGTTGTTTTATATCTGAAATCAAGCCAAATGGCTTGCTGTTTGTTATCATCAAAACTTAGGAGTTTCAGTCCGTAGCATTTAGGGAGCGTTATTACCAAGGTTGGGATTTTGACGAGTAGTTAGCGGATAATACGATGTGGTGTGAGTCAACTAGGGAACCTAGTGTATATAACGAGTCGTCTAGTACTTTTAGTGATTTGCATTATAGTGAAAACACTATTGCAATCGACTTTGAACTAGATGCTCTTATTAGACGACTCGAAGCTTTAGAAACCTTTAGTGGCCCTTCACACACGTCTTGGCACCCAAATTTTAACTCACCGAGTCTCGATTTTCAACATGGCCCCGACTCTCAACAAGTCAACGCCATGTTTCAACCAACCTCTCGAAATGACCATTTTACATCGTCTTCTAATTCCGGTTGGAGAGATTATCCCGATATCTCATGGAACCAAGGTCATAGCTATCAAACAACCGCCTACCCACCCGGATTTCATGATTCGAGTAAGAGACTTAACTCTTTGGAAAAGAGCCTTGATGCGCTTGTAAAAACAACTAATTTGGCTCAATCTCAACAAGTCTTCATGCAAACCATGACTCAAGATAGGCAAATTTTGAACTCTAATGCTCAAGCCTTATCTAAGTTAGAATGTCAAGTGAATCAATTAGCCACCACGTGCGAGCATGAGACGATAAACACCCCGAATCCACCCGAGGTCAACCCTTAATTTCTTATCACTCAAAGACCTATCGATAATTTCAATGATATCATTTCTCCTAGGTCTAATGTTCAAGTTGACATTCCTTTCGGTGGTGATTCACACGAAGAAGATTCTAATGCTGACATCATTCTTTCTCTAGGTCAAACGAAGAATCCCGATGATTCTGAGTTTGTGGCTTCACCTAGACAACCATCATCTTCTTCTAGTGAACTTTTCCTTTCATCTTCCAAACCTCTTCCCGAAAAATCCAAAGAACTTCATACTCAACCAATAGGAGCTAATCTAGTTAAGGAGGTTGTTTCAATGTCAAATTTGGACGATCATGAGATTGAGTCTCTTCTTAAACCAGATTTTCAATTGCATTACGAGACCAATCGAGAACTTCACGAATCTTTTAAGGATTTGACCTCTGAAGAGATGTTTGGAGAGATGAAGAATATTTGTTCCAAATGGGAAACCCAACATATGGATAGTTCTTGTGATCCTAATTCTGTTGGTAAAACATTTTTCGAAGAGCCACCCCCACCCGTTTCTATTTCTTCATTTTCCACTCATGCTCCATCTTTCATCGAAACTCATGATATTCATTACCAACATCTTATCATAATTAATTTGCTTAAACAACAAAAAGAAGCATCTTCATGGTCTATGGATGAAGTTAGGAATATGAGTTTTATTCTTGCGCCTAATCGGATCGTTCGAGTGGTTTATGATATTTTTGTGGGTGAGTTTCTAAAATATGTTGGTTGTATAACAAAAATAGTTTTTCCGAGAGCAGGTATTGGTTAGTAAATATTTGTTTTGTACCTCCCATAGAAGAATTTAGGTATGGGGGAGTGCCAGTGTGTGTGTGTGTGTGTGTGTTTCTTTTGTATTTGTTGTGTGCGTGAGTTATTTTTCTTTCGTAATTTTTAGAAATTTTCAATCTCCGTCATCCCTTATCAGGTATTATCTCCTCATTCTCTTCATTTATCTTGCATTTGCATACATTGAGGACAATGCATGATTTAGGTATGGGGGTTTAGTGTAAATACATAAAAATTGAAAAATCCAAAAAAATTAAAAAAATTTAAAAAATCCAAAAATAGAGATATTTTAGCTTTGTTGTCCTTCCCACTCTTTAAACTTCAGAACTAGTTGGTGTTAACTGTTTTTCAAAAATTATATGTATAATGCCTTTAGATGATTTGAACGTGGTCAGGTAAGGTTTTACTCATGAAACTTGTGTCGAACAATTTTTTGCTTAAAAGTCCAAGACGACACATTTACACAAGACCTTTGATGGAAAATTGTATAGGAATGTTATTCGATACCTGAGAGAGAACCCACATGTTAAAACAATGTCGAATCAAACCTCTGCGAAAATTGTTCTTATAGTGTCTAAAAAAAAAAAGAAAAGAAAAAAAAAGAAAAAAAGAAAAAGAAAAAAAAGAGTCAATAAATTTTTGTAATTGTAAAGTACTAGTGTAATTTTGTAATAAATTCTTAGTAGGGAAAACGGCTAGGTTGGGCTCATTGATAACCCGAGTAAGTAAGTCTGAGGGGACTTTGTGCCTAGAAACCTAAGGTCCTTTGTGATCTGGGATTGTTGACCTAAAACTCACTAAATGGGTATTGATGCAAAAGTCTTTTGGGACCTCAACCATTGCATGGTCGGTCTAACTACTAAAAACGTGAAGTTTGGCTAGAACCTTGTTTTGATAGAGATTGGGTCAGTTCAATATTGGTTGAAAAAGAGAAAATGTTCGTATGCACTTTATCCATCGCAGGCCTTAAATTCACTACACACCTTGGGATTTTTTGTAAAATTTTTGAGTCTATTCAAATGGATTGTGGAGTACTAGAATAATCTTTGAGGCATATATTTTCGTACAAATTATTTTGTTGACATCAATGAAAGCTAGGTTGTAAGAGGAAAGTTGGATACTTGCTGCCTTATCTCAAAGATTTTATGGGTATATCTTCTATAAACCCTTAGGAGACAACACTCCTCCTGTAGAGATCGTCTATGGGTTTAACGGGTTGGTAAACCTAAAATTACCCGTGATTCCTACGACAGTGAGTATAGGTTTTTTATTCTGCATTTTTCTTTTTGTTTTACTCGAGGATGAGCAAAAGATAGGTATGGGGGCATTTGATAAGTTCATAATTTTGCATATTTTTATTGCCTATTTATTGTTTGAATTCGTATATTAATAAATTATTTTGTTGCATTTCAGGAAATTCGAAAAAAAATAAAGAAATGACGAAATAAAAAAAATAAAGTGCAAAGAAGGAGAAAAAAGGAAGAAAAAGAAAAAAAATGGAAAAAGAATTAAGAGCTTGGAGCAATTTGGAATATTTCAAACACACCTCAAAACCTTCATTCGGCTTTATATTCAACAGCGGGGCTTTGTATTTCAAATATTTCTCCAGTCAGCATCTTTGAAAAGTAATGCAGCAATGTTGGAAAAATGCAGCATGATATTTGAGTGACTTTCATCATGTGTTCATATGCGAGCAAGATAGTTAGAAAGGCTATAAAAGGACACTGCATTTGATCATTGGGGGATATATACAGACACGGGGAGACAACTCCCAAGCAACACACTTTTGCTTTGCTTTCTTTCTCCTGCCAATTCCTTTTTATTTCCTTTTTGTACAATTTAGTTTTTAGCTACCCTAAATTTTGTAGCCTTCACCTTTATTTTTGTAGTAAATTCTAGATATTGTAAACACTTTATTTCATATTAATGCAAGTGTTAATTTTTCTTATTCCTTACTTCTTCTTTTTTTCTGTTGAATTAATTTCGTCATTTTCGTAAATCCGATTAGTGGACAAAATAGCGAAATGCTAACCACTTGGGGTTGAAAATAATGGTTGTTAATTTTGTGCACTTAGTTAATAATCGTGGTTGTGCCCCTTTAAATCTCAATTTTATTGTGGGTTTCATAATTTTAATTGTAATTCTAAATTTTTATGTTTTATAATAAAAATAAAAAAAATTACAAAAATATTAGTTTCAGTATTTCACAACATTTATTTTATGTTTCGTTATTTTTGGTTTTTAATTCGAATTATTAGCACCCTGTTTCTTTGTTTTCTACTCAAACCCAGTTAAAACCCCCCTCTTCTCTCTCAACACACAAACTCTATCCCTTCTCTTCCCCATAAACAGATTTCTCATTCTCCTTAAACGCGCAAATCCAGCCTTCCCCTTCTTTAATTCAGTTCGGTCGTTGCAACCCCCTTTCCCCTTCTTTTCAATTCCAGAGTTACCAGAGTTCAGCCTTTCTTGTTCTTGTTTACCAGAGTTTTGAGTCCGGTTTGTTGAGTATGGAGTTTCGTCATTTGCAGCGAGAGTTTGCTTTGTGCTGACCAGTACCGAGTCACGTTTCTGATTTATATATCGAGCTCGCGTTTCTGTGTTCTGGCTACCGAGTTGCAAACTGAGTTTTCTGTCCGAGTTGATTGATTTTCGTCCATTTTTCGTTTGATTTTTGTGCTAGAATCGTCGGTGTTTGAGCTAAATTCGTGTTATGGTTTGTTTCGACCGAGTCATTTGCTGGGTGGTGTGAATTGAGTCGAATGTACTGAGTTTTGTAGCCGAGTTATTGTGATTAAGCTGTTATGAGGTTTTGTGTTCCGAGTTCGAATTCTCGAGCAGTGCCGCTGTGTCCCTTTGTTTGTACTGAGTTGCAGTGAGTTGGAGTTAACAGCCTAGTTCGAGTCCTTGTAGTTGAGTCTGAGTCCAATTCTGTTTTCTAAGATTGTACGACTTGACATATTTCATTATTTCGCTGAGTTTTGTAACGAGTCAGCTGCGTTTTTTGTTTGGTTTCTGAGTTTGTGTTGAGTTTACTGAGTTGACTCGGTCCTGAGTCGTTTTGCCTGGTTAAGAGTTGCTTGTATTGGCTTGTTTAGTTTTTGCTTTATTAGTGTTGTTTAGTTTATTCGAGGTGAATCGAATTTCTTGTGTGAATTGTGTTAATGGCTAGTCATATTTCCAAATGGGTCATGTCGAAATTTTTCTAAAATTTATGTAAATAATTCTTAGAATAAAATCTAGTTTAATTTCAAATTTAGAATTTTTAGAATAAGTTAGTTTTTATTCTTTTCACTTTTAATTAGTTAGTTTAAAATAGATTAATTTAAATTTCCTTTAAAATAGATTCGTTTTCTTTTGATAATTAAATAGTATAAATACGAATTTTCCAAAACCCAATTGTTCTAGTTCGATTAAATTAAAATTTAAGGTTTGCGAATAAAATTAGTCCTTGTGGATCGAATCATAAATATTAAAACGATGATCGTGCGCTTGCGATTTTAATTGTCATATTTTTAGCACATCAAAAGGCCCCCAATATATCACAATTATAGAGTAATTGATCCAAAATATCATAACTCAAAAGATTGGTCCAAATATCACCCAAACATACTAGCGTTTCGAATTTTTTATTTTTATTTTTAACGATGTATCGTGTAGCGTTTAAGGAGATAGGGGGTGGAAGACGCTACATCGTATAGAGTTTTCAAAAAAAAGGGAAGGACGCTGTTTGGAGTAGCATTTGGGGAAGACGTAGGGGGAGGGGGATGTGGCCAACGCTACTGGAAATAACGTTTTTGGGGGGGGGGGCAACGCTATTGGAAGTGGCCAACGCTATTGCAAGTTGTGCACTTTTTGTATTGTTTGGTATAAACTCGTTATGCGGGGTTCTGTTACAGATATGACTTTGTTTTTGTATTCGGAGGGTTTGATGGTATTCTACTTGTTGATCAAATTGTTGTTACAATCTTTTTGACTTCTAATGCTTTTTGACCAGGGTCATGGCTAGAGAAGTTTTGGTGATAATGTAGTGGAGCATAGTTAAAATGGTCATCATCAGCATAATGGACGCTCAAATGGCTATGTCAATGGTAGTGGGAATCGTCGTAGTTATAATGGTCATCTACTTAATGGACGCTCGAATGGAAATGTAAATGGCAGTGGAACTCGTCGTTATGGTCAGGGTGATGAACCTGTCTACAAGAGATCTTGGCAGGTAAGGGCAATCCTGGGGGTGAGCTGTTTAATGGCAGTGTCCTGCATAATGGACCCGCTGATGTGTCTTCTCTTGTTATTACTGTGGTATAGGAATTTTTTTTAATTATAATGAAATCTACACTTTTTTTATAATTGATGAACTGATTCATGACAGTTATTATTCTATTGGATCATGCTATTCAATTTATTATTGGGCTATGTTTTAGTTGAAAGGTTATATTTTTTTAGCGCAAATGTTTGGGCCCTAGTCCATCTGGGTTATTTGTCACTATTTGTACTTCATATTAATTGAAATCCTCGTGGGAAAGTGATTGAGTTGCGATTTGAAAACCCAAGCTTTTTAATATTATTATTGCGTTGATCACATCAGAAATTGTGTTTTATGTTTGATGGGAACTTGCATAGAGTATAAAGATTGCCGAAAGCACGGGGCCTTGTTATAGAGTTCGCAAGGGAGATAGATTATAAAAATGGGAAATTTCTGGTATTGGAGTGCAAGCTCGAGAAGAAAGATAGGCAGCTTCAAGCCTATAATAATGGTACCATTACTTGTGAAGAAATCCCCACAGATTAGTTTGTACATGCGTAATGTGTGTGTGTTTTGTAGTAATTTAATACAACCTATTTTGTAGAGGCTAATGTTGTAGCTGATGCTTTAAGTAGAAAGTAAAGACTCAACCTGTTGATAACCTCAGAAGAATTGGTTAGAGAATTTGAGAAAATGGAATTAGAGGTCAAGGTCCCAGTCCAAAACAATGAAATAGTTTACAGTATTCAGTTTCAACCAGAGTTACTCGAGAAGATTCGCCGTTGTCAAGAACAAGTAATGGAAGAAAGAAAATCAGAGTTGACCGGAGAAGAGTTTCTGGGTTCAAAAGATGATAAGGGAATTAAGCGATTTTCATTGAGAATATGGGTTACTAATGTTACAAAGTTGAAGGAAGAAATTATGAGCGAAGCGCATAACTCGAGATATTCCATTCACCCAAGGAGTACAAAAACGTAGCAAGACATCAAGCTGAATTATTGGTGGCCTAACATGAAGAGAAAGATTGCAGAATGGGTAAGCAAGTGTTTGACCTGTCAGAAAATGAAAGCCGAACATCAACAACTAAGTGGACTTATACAACCCTTAGAGATACCCGAATGGAAATGAGAATATATTACCATGGATTTTGTCATAGAATTGCCCCGAACTAGAGCTAGCAATGATGCAATTTGGGTTATTGTCGACCGACTCACTAAATCTGCGCATTTCCTACCAATTAGTGATAAGTACTCCGTTGAAAAATTGGTGAACATATACTTAAAGGAAATTATGGTTCGTCATGGAGTGCCTGTTTCAATTGTATATGATAGAGATGCCTGTTTTACTTCTCGATTTTAGAAAAGTTTTCAGGAAAGTCTTGGCACAAAGTTAAATCTGAGCACTGCATATCATCCACAGACCGACGGGCAAAGTGAAAGGACAATTCAAACAGTTGAGGATATGTTAAGAGCCTGTGCACTTGATTTCAAAGGAAGTTGGGATGATCATTTGCCCCCGGTTGAGTTTTCGTACAACAATAGTTACCACTCCAGCATAGGTATGGCACCATATGAAGCGTTGTATGGGAGGAAGTGAAGATCACTTTAATATTAGGATAAAGTAGGAGAGAGGAAAATATTAGGACCAGAACTACTTCAACAAACTAAGCAAGCAACCGAAGTTATTTGAAAAAGGTTAGTTGTAGCTTAGGATCGATAGAGGAAGTATGCAAATCAAAATAGAAAAGACAAAGCATTTGAAGTGGTAAATAAAGTGATACTGAGAGTTTCATCTTGGAAGGGAGTAATGAGATTCGGGAAGAATGACAAGTTGAGCCTTAGATATATAGAACCTTTTGAGATTTTCAAGAAGATAGGACCACTAGCTTATCAGTTGGCCCTACCTCCAGACCTTCAGCACATCCATGATATGTTTCATGTTTCTGCGTTAAGAGAATATCATTCTGATTTCAGACATGTTATAATCTAAGAACCAGTGGAACCATGTCCTGATTTACCATACAAAGAACGAGTATAGATCTTAGATTCTAAAGTGTGAGAGTTAAGAATTAAGAGTGTAAATTTATTGAAAGTATTCTGGAGAAACCACCAGTTGAGGAAGCCACGTGGGAATTAGAAAACGAAATGCGGAATAAATATCCTGAGATTGTTTAGTGCTTAGTTTTGATTCCGAGGACGGAATCCTATAAGGATGGAAGATTGTAATAACCGCGAATTTTCGAATAAATTTTTCTTACTTGATATTTAAAATTTTAATTAAGAGCGATGCACTAGTATGTTTAATTAGCGCATTTTTGTGAAATTTTAAGGTTTTATTTATTCATATGCAAGTAAAAATTATATTATATCTATTTAATTATATTTATTTGGTATTTATTAAAATTAGGAAAATAGGATTTTTGTTCTGGGTCAAATTTATTTTAGAGAACGATATTAGAGTATCGTTTTAATTTAGCCAACAGGGGAGAAATGAGATTATTATTACTGAATCGTGGAGGAGACAACATATTATTTCCGTAAAACACGCACTAAAACACGGAGCACTCAAACACTTTCGTTTGTTCCCCCCACGTTTGTTCCTTTTAGATTAATTAAACTAATGGCACTAACGTCTCATCATTATACATACCAACAGATACAATACTCACTGGTCACGAAATAAAACACAACCTCCCTATTTCTTTTTAGGGTAATGCTAAACATAGCCCTTAGGGCTATGGTTAAGAATGAATGTAGGGCTGTAAATGAACCGATACACTCGCGAATGGCTCGGTGTTCGGTTCGAAAAAAACTCGGTTCGGGTTCGGTTCGATTCATAAACGAGTCGATCTTGAACATGATTTTTAGGATCGATTTATAAACAAGCTGAACTTGATTACGGTAAAGTTCGACTCGATAGCTCGTGAACAAGTTCGATTAACGTGTTCGTGAACGTAGTTCGTGAATAGGCTCGCGAACATACTTCATGAACATGTTCGTGGATAAGTTCGATAATTGAGCTCGTTAACAATTACGTTTCTTTGCCCTTTATTTTTAAATCAAACTTTGTTTGTTTTTTGGAATTGGAATGTGAGAATTTTATTGGTTGATGATTTATTATTATTGGTTGATGATTTATGAGTTGTTCGTAAGTGAGCTCGTGAGCAATGTTTAAGATTTATTCGTGAGCATAATTACATGAACAAGCTCGTGAACAAGCTTAATGAGTTGTTCGAAAGCAATAGTTCGTGAGTAAGTTCAAGAGACAGGTTCGTGAGGTGTTCGTGAACTGTTCGCGAACAAAATTTTATCTTAACGAACCGAGCTCAAACATATTTTTTGGCTCGATTCAAGTTCGAGCTCGAGTTCGAGTTCGATAATTTCTTAATAAACGATACATGAACATTTTAGAGTTCGGCTCGGCTCGGCTCATTTACACCCCTAAATGAATGTAAGTGGATAAATGCATTTAATATGTCAGTTTTGAACGGAATTCATCAATTTTGTACCTATCTCAATATGATTATTTAGCAATTTGGAAATTTTTATTAATGGAAATTGATGTGAATACATGGGGGTCCACTATTATTACTTGGAAAATTAAATTAGTGTTATAAAGAAGCATTGGAAAACCAAAAATTAATTAAATAACTAAGACTAAATGTTGAAAACATGAAAATATTTAATGCTTAACCATAGCCCCTTCTTTTTATTGCAAAACCCATCTCCAATATCTCTGTTAATAAAAAACACTCGGCAAAAACACAGAACCATATATACATACGAACAAGGTAGCTATTGTTTTTATTCTGTTAAGTGTTTTATTGTTTTCGTTTATTTGGAATTTGTTTAAATTGGAATTATAAGGGAGGAGTTACGGGGGAGAGTAATGAGATGATGGGTGTTGAATTCGTGTTGTTGTCGGAGGTGAAGGAGACGACCACCACCGTTGCGGTGGTGGTGTTGGTTGTTTGTGGGTTACAGCGGAGTTATAAGGGGAGGGGCGGTGGTCGTCGATATTGGCGACGGAGAAAGTGATGAGAAATTGACAGGGGAGAGATGACAGATAGATTGAGAAGAGAGTGATGCGGAGGGGTGGAGACATCGAGAGAGGGAGACAGAGATGAGGGATCGAGACGAGAAGGAGGTGAAAGGGAGAAGGAGGTGGTACCGTTTGGGGGGTTGGAGGTGTGTTAGTGTGATGTGGGTATGTGGTCGGAGGAGGCCACCACCGTGATGGTGGTGGTGGCGTGATTTAGAGAAAGGGCAGAGAGACAAGAGGTGTTGCTGCGAGAAAGAGAGAGAGAGAACGGGGAGAGAGAGAGAACGGGAGAGAGAGTGGAGGAGGGAGAGATGGAAGAGAGAAAACAGGGGAGTGGTGGTGGCGCGTGGTAACGGGCGTGGCGCGTGGTAACGGGCGTGGCGCGTGGCAGTGGTAAGGTGGGACCCACGTTATTGTTAGAGCTGAAACAATAATAAAATAATACAGTTCAATAAAATTAATGAGCGGATGTTATAATCGGGAAATAAATAAAAGAGATTCAATGGGTTTCGTTAAAATTGGAGTATTATTATAAATTGAGAGAATTAAATAGTTATATTAAAAATGGTTTAATTAATTGATTAATTAAACAAAAATATTTTGTGATTATCTGAAAGTAATTTAGAGATTTAATAATTCGTTGATAAAAGAGAGATTAATTGTGAATAAATAGAATTAAATATAGTATTATTTTGGAAGGCCAATATTTAAATTTCCGGACTATTTTAATTAACCGGATCGGATTAGATTATTTTAGAGGCTGAAATCGAAATATTATTAAATTAATTTCGAGATAAAAAAAATGGAGTATTGTCATTCTTTTCGGTAACCCTATTTTTTTGTTTTAAGTGGGATTTACGAATATTAAAATATTATATATTTTCTAGATTTAATTCCTGAGTTCGGAGAAGAGTTATTTTTCCGTTAATTATTGTAGAGATTTTCGAGAATTTTTTTATTAATATTATTTTAATATTTAAATATTATATTAGTGGTTTAGAAATACTTTATTTTGACGAATCGCTAACGCATTTCTGGTTACATTTTTAGAGAATAATTCTTGAGCCGTAGATCGAAGCCAAGTTCACGGGTAGAGTATAAATTTTATCTGCATTCATTTGCACTTCGAGATCGAGACAAGTTAAATCCTACCATAAATCTTGGAATTTTCATATTTCCATCCTTGTTAATTCATTCGTAATTATTTTCGAGTTATCAATAATGAGACTTATTTTGCTGCTGCTTATACTACAACAACTCTTTCGAGCACTATTTTCTCGTTGCAATATGATTTTACTGTTAAACGTAGTTTACTTGCGAATTATATCCCCTATAAGCGTAGAAGGAATTTCATTGCTATCGGGTCGATCTCATTAATTCGAGACGACTACTTGATTTGATTCAGTGGAACTAGTCTCATTTGTTCGAGCTAGTTAAATTCATTCATTTCAGTCGAATTTATTGTACAAATTCGACAATATTTATTGAGTTGATTCATCTCTCGAATCAACAAGTAAGAGTTATAACATTTGGATCGTTAGAGTTTTACTCATTGATCAAGTGAAAAATATTCTATTTAACGTTCATCAATTGTGGGTATTATAAATATTCGAGTGGTACTATTTGTTCAGTACAACTCAAGATAATTCATTTTGAGACTATCCTCACTATTTCAAGATATTTGCATTTATTGTCAAGGTTTGGCATTTTGTTCGTGTCAACCAATGAAATATTATTATTGAGAGTTGACATCAGTCCATTGTTCGGATTGGTGGTACAATTGAGTCAGACTGGCAGTTCGCCAGATTAATAATTATTTTAAGAGTTATCTTAAGTTATCTGTTCATCAAATATTCGGGAATTCTGTACTCTACTGGTCAACATGGGAGTGGCACATGGGTTTTCTTTCAGATATCGAAAGAGAAATATTAACATTTTGGCACAAGTGTTGCCAGGTTGACTTTTCAACCAACTTTTTGCTAGCAAAACGATATGGTGGTACTTGCGACATAGTAGTGATCGTGCTATGGGGTATCATAGGTGTGCGGTACTTGCGACACAGCGGTTGATCTCGTTGTGGGGTATCGTGAAGGCGGAAAACCAGTATCTCAAGCTTCTAAATTCCAACTTATTTATTCAAAGATAAGTTGTTTGGATCTATCAGTAAATATTACCATGTCACTTTGCCTGCATACGAGTATCTTTCATAATCAGAGTTATATCAAATAAGTTATTTCGAGTATACTTTTATTGAGATGGGTTTTGAATCATCAGAGTTATATCAGTTGAGACTTGAGACTTTCGAGTATTCTGTTTTCGGGATGAGTATTGAGTCAATGTCGAATTGTGATATCCGATGTTTAAAAATGTTGAGTATTTTCTTTCGGTAAATATTATTATATTTATACCCCGAGCAATGAAAGAACTTGCTGAGCACTATAGTTGCTCATTCTTGCTTTAAAATATTTTGTTAAGCTGTCAAGATGGAAAGATGCGAGACGTCCAATCAGGAATTTAGAGGAAAGGGAAAAGCTCCAGACTATGCTGACAAGAATTAGAATATCCAGCTGGAACCATTATTTTCTATTTTTTGAACTTATGTAAGATATTATCCTAAGATGTACTAAGACGTATTGTAATATTTTGTGAGACCGATCTTGGATCTGCGGAGTGGGACTTTTATGTTCCGTTGTATTAAATATTTCGCTTTATTATTGCGCTAATGTGTGCTGCAGGATATCGAGACAATGTGACGACCCGGATCCCCGATCAGGGTGGATTTGGGGGCTTTACAAATACTATCTTTAATACGTAGTTTATGAGAATCAAACTCTTGACCTATGGTAGTACTTCTAAATTATCCCTCTTACTCTTATGATATAATAGGATATAATTGGATCATGCTATTCAATTTATTATTGGGCTATGTTTTAGTTGATATGTTATATTTTTTTAGCGCAACTATTTGGGCCCTAGTCCATCTGGGTTATTTGTCACTATTTGTACTTCATATTAATTGAAATCCTCGTGGGAAAGTGATTGAGTTGCGATTTGAAAACCCAAGCTTGTTACCATTATTATTGCATTGATCACATCAGAAATTGTGTTTTATGTTAGATGGGAACTTGCATAGATTATAAAGATTGCCGAAAGCACGGGGCTGTCACGAATAATGAAAAACCATTGCTGAGCTGGCATCACGAGTAGTATCAGTCCTAGTGTCAGTCCTAGTCATGTTACAGGTGGAAGTGTCGAGTAATTATTAGTCTGTTATTTTTGTCTGTTATTTTGTTGGTGTGGACCACACAGAGTAGTGGCTTGTAGTGATCCAATAGCTGTATAAAACATGTCTTATGGTGAAATGAAAAGGCAGACTTTGGATGAATTAACTTTATTTCTGTTATTTACTTTATTTGCTTAGCTTTCTCTCTAAGTCGCCGCCTTAAGTGGTGACATTTGGTATCAGAGATGGCGGTCCTCGGCCACCCACCTCTCATGGCAGACAAAAACAAGAACGTAGGGTCAAACTATGAAAATGCGATCTCTACTATTGAAGCAAGCATGGCAGAGATTCGATTAAAGGTGGGGGAGAATCAACAAACAACAGAATCAAGGTTGGAGGTGCTAAATGAAAGATTCAAGGTTATGAGTGACACTAATGAAGAGCTCAGGCGGGGGATGGCTGAGCTGTTAAGAGAGATGCTCATAGGGTCACTGGACTTTATGGCCTTGAAACCGGAGAAGGAAGCTCAAACCAACCTACTTACAAAGCTGCTCTTCAAGGTAAAAACAATACAACCTCTTACACACAAACCCAGTTTGGTACCATATCTGATGCTGTTATTATTAATGAACATGGTAATGTCATAGACACATCTGGATCTGTGAATCAGAATAAAGCTGAGTTTGTGATTAGATCTAAGAATATTAACCACACGGGTGAAGTTTCCCCTATACCCTTTACATCTGCCATTCCACAAACAACCAATATACCCCATATGAACACCAATCTTGCTTTTATGCATACTGCTGCGAATTTGCACTATGTAAACCCCAACTCTACTCTCATACATACTGTTGCACACCATACTCCACCATTCTCTGGGCCTGTTTACACTTACACCACTAGGGCACCCTTCATTGGCATACCCAAACAACCAGTCCAATACCCTGCTACCCAAGCTTCTATGAGCCCATTTCCTATGACTACTAATGCCCCACATCCCACCAAGACCTTTTTTAGTGGGAACCATTTTGACAGCCAACTGAATAGAACCCACCACTACACCTCTACTTACAAACCTCCTAAGGTGGACTTTCCAAAATTTGAGGGGAAGGATCCTAGAACTTGGATATGTAAATGTAATATATATTTTCAATTAAACCCTTCTTTGGACGAAAGAGCCAAGGTAATCTGTGATGCATTATACCTGGAATGTGAAGCAGATGTGTGGTATAGAGGAGTTGAGGAGGAGAGACCCTCATTGTTATGGAGTGAGTTTGTGAGTTTGGTGTGTAATAGATTTTCAAGGACAGGGTATGAAAATTTGGTGGGAAAATTTAACAAACTAGTGCAAAGGGGTGGAGTGGAAGAATACATTACTGAATTTGAGGAGCTTAGAAGCTATGTTATGTCCCAAGAAGGTCATCACAGAGAATCATACTATGTGGACACTTTCATTAGTGGATTGAAGGATGAATTATCTCAGCACTTATACAATCAAAAGCCCAGAAGCTTGCAGGAAGCTTGGAATTTTGCCAGAGGCCAGGAGTATATGCTAAATGTATTGGATAAAAGGTACAAGAGCCATTCTGTGAAGGCATTTCAACCAGGTAGTTAAGCTGCATGGAATGCCAGTTGCTATAATTTCTGACAGGGATCCTAACTTTGTAAGTTCCTTTTGGCAAGAGTTGTTGAAGAGTATGGGCACCAAATCATGGCTTAGTACAGCCAATCACCCTCAATATGATGGCCAGACTGAGAGGGTAAATCAATGTATAGAGATGTACATGAGGTGCATGACTGGGCTAAAACCTACTAAATGGACTGAGTGGATTCCTTTGGCAGAGTGGTGGTATAACACAACTCACCACACTGCAGCTGGTATGACTCCATTCCAAGCACTCTATGGACTGCCACCCCCTCATTGAATTATCAGGCTGCTAGATGTAATGATCCTACAGTCATACAGTTCTTAAAGGATATAATGCAAATGCAGCAATTACTGAAGGATAACTTGGTCAAGGCTCAAGAGAGAATGAAGCTCTATGCTGACAAGAAGAGAAGTGACAGAGAATTCAAGGAAGGAGATGAAGTATTTTTAAAGTTACAACCATACAGACAACAGTCAGTCAATGCCAGGAGGAACCAGAAATTATCTGTCAAGTACTATGGGCCCTACATTGTGGTAAAAAGAGTGAGCAAGGTGGCTTACAAACTGAAGCTACCAATTGAAGCCGGAATTCATGATGTCTTTCATGTCTCTCAACTCAAGTTAAGGATTGGCAGCAAGCATGTGGTTCAGACTAACCTACCGAGTGTAAACGACATGGGAGAATTTGATCCTAAACTGCTCAAGGTACTGGATAGAAGGATGGTTAAAAAAGGAAACGTGGCTGCTATTAAGGTACTGGTGCAATGGGAGAATGGTACAGAAGAAGAAGCCACTTGGGAGGAATGGGACAAGCTTAAAAACAAATTTCCAGAATTTCACCCTTGAGGACAAGGGTGTTTTTAAGGGGAAGGGAGTTGTCACGAATAATGAAAAACCATTGCTGAGCTGGCATCACGAGTAGTATCAGTCCTAGTCATGTTACAGGTGGAAGTGTCGAGTAATTATTAGTCTGTTATTTTTGTCTGTTATTTTGTTGGTGTGGACCACACAGAGTAGTGGCTTGCTTTTATTGATCCAATAGCTGTATAAAACATGTCTTATGGTGAAATGAAAAAGCAGACTTTGGATGAATTAACTTTATTTCTGTTATTTACTTTATTTGCTTAGCTTTCTCTCTAAGTCACCGCCTTAAGTGGTGACAGGGGCCTTGTTATAGAGTTCGCAAGGGAGATAGATTATAAAAATTGGAAATTTCTGGTATTGGAGTGCAAGCTCGAGAAGAAAGATAGGCAGCTTCAAGCCTATAATAATGGTACCTTTACTTGAGAAGAAATCCCCACAGATTAGTTTGTACATGCGTAATGTGTGTGCGTGTGTGTGTTGATAAGTGGATTTTATATCCACTTGGAACATTCTATATCGACTTAAATTGATTGACTTGGTCTCAAGTTTGTTGTATTTTTTTATGTGTTTTGTGTAGTTGTGCAGGGTTGTAGCTATCGGTTAGTGTTGGTGTTTCTAATCGATATTAGAGCGGAATTAAGTATTGGAATGAAGATGGTACACTTGTGTTATGCTACCAAGGAGTTACATGTGTCATGGTATTAAAGATGTTAGCTAATGCGAAAGAAACGGAGGAGAAAGGAGCAAATTGTGTAAAATTCGGATGGTTGCGCAGTCTTCACTGTTTTGGTCATATCTGGAGTTCTACAAGTCCGTTTGAGGCCCGTAAGCTGTCCACGCGAAGCCTGGGAAGTTTTCTATAATTCTGAACAGTAACAGACCGCGCAGACTGCGCTGATACCGCGCAGAGTGCGCCCGAACTCGCTGGAAATTCTGAAATTCTATCCTGTTTCGAATTAAATTGTATTTTTAGGTCTTTTCTTGTTGGAAAAGTATTCTAGGGCCTATATAAACACTACCTATCATTGTATATCATCATTATTAGGAAGATCATCAACATTGTAGCCAAGAACAATTGGAAGATACATCTCCAAGCTAGTGACAAGCAAGGAGTAATCTTTGGAATTTTTGTATTCTTCTACTTTGGGGAGTTATTTCTGAACCTTATTTTCTCTCTTCTTTTAATTATTTGTTGTTCTAGAATTATGTTATCAATTGAACCCATGATGGCGATGAGGTCGATTATGGGCTAATTCGTTATCATGGGGTTTTAATGGATTTTGCTATGGATTCTAGTAATTGAGTGTTAAATATGCCTTGGTGTGTGATTGATTGTATTGATTGCCTAGTATGTTTATGCTTATTCGTTATAAGTGCGTCGCGAACACTTGTAATTGTTTGTTTAATCCTAGTGAATGCGAAAGTGGATCTAGGGTTTAGAACAATTCATGCTAGCATAGGTTTTTGCATGTGAAGAACATGTATTAATTTGTGATGTAATTCTAACCGTCTTGCATCGACTATGTGGTTTAATGGGTGCTTGATTTTCAACCGGTATGTGTTCAATTGCTATAGACATATAGGGACTACACATATTTGGTGACTACTTGACTTCTATCATTTGTGGATGATCAGTAGGATGGTATATGCACAACGAAAGTTGGTATGTATCAGTTTAGTGCATCTAATCAGTAATCAACTCGGTCACATGCTAGGCTAAAGGGCATAAGATTCTAGATGAAGTAGTAATTGAAATTGAAATCCCATGTTTGCTTATTATAAGGTTAAAGTTAAGTTATTTTCTCGTAATTGGCTTAGTAGGTAATTAAACAATAGTTAAATCAAACCAAAATTGTGATTGTCTTAGCAGTGAGTGTAAATCATAAGCTGGTGCATAAGTGAACATAACGAACAATTTGAGTCTCTGTGGGAACGAATCCTATTTACTCTATATTACTTGTTGACCACGTTCTCTTGCGTGAATAAGTGCGAACAAGTTTTTGGCGCCGCTGCCGGGGACTCGGTTCATTGTTTGTTAGTTTATGATCTTGTCATCAGTTTGGGTTAAATTCACTGACTCGGACGTTTTTTTTCTTTTTATTTGATGGATTATTGGGAGCATGAATTCGTAATTGTTTGTGAGCTGTGTGCAGGTGGACATTACACTCATCAATGTGAGTATAACAGAAACCGGCCAAATTTCAGCTGGGACTACAATCAGAGTGGTATGGAGCAATTCCAATATCCATCCTACCCGCTCCAAAATCAGCAGTTTGAAGATGAGCCATACAGTCCAGGGGGAATTCAGCAGCAACAGGGGCAACAATTTCAGCATCAGTATGCCCCAGTGCATCAACACTTTCAACCTCCTGAATTTCAGCAGCAGCAATTTCAGACTTGGTCTATCCAACAGTCGACTGAAGAAGCTGAATTAGAAGAATTGAGGTTGATGGCTAAAAGCAATGCATTGTCTCTCCAGAGAATAGGAGATCAGATTGGTCAAATTGCAAATGCATTACAAACATTTAATCAAATTGCAAGTGACACAGAAGGCCTAGCTGTAGAGGAGGAGGACAAGAACCTTCCTATCAGTCTTGACTGGCCTTTCTTAGCCACGGGTGAGACCATGATCGTAGTTCAGGAAGGAGAGTCTGAGGGCAAAGATGGGGAAGAAGCAGTACATGAACCTGATAAGGAAGCAGAGTCGGAGGCAAACCAATCAGAAAATTCAGAACGTCCAGAAAATTCGATTCTGAATAATCAGCCGCAACCACTTCCTTTGCAATCTCAAAATTTTGAAGAATCAGCCCAAGATCAAGAAATTTCCAAGGCTCAAGCGGCTATGTTATTTCCTTCGAAGGATGAAGAGTGTCTCAGTGTGGAAGATGATGAATTAGAAGAGCATGTTCAGTTGTTGAATGCCGCTCCGTTGCAATCTGACTTCGACCAGCTGGAGGCCGAAGAGGAAAAGAGCATCACTCCTGTTGACAAATCTACTCCGGAGAAGACTACAGAGATCGTCCAAATCGATTTTCCTCCTCCATATCCACAAGGGCTTCAGAAGCAAACTCTAGCCATGAATTTACCGGCGGAGGATGATGAGTGTTTTAGCTTGAAATTGGTTGATGCAGGGCAGAGTAAAAAGTATGACACGGAGAAGGAGAAGGCAAAGCATGGCCAACTGAGGATTACAGTGCCTTGGTTAATGGGGCTACGTATTCCACATAAGTTGCTTGGAGTGGAAGATCTCTGGAATTCTCAGGTGCGCCTTAAGCCATCATTTGAAGGAGCTCCCGAACTCGAGATCAAAACATTGCTAGTTCATCTGGGGTATGCTTCTTGTAATTCATCTCCTTTGCTTGCTATTGTTATTACTGCTAACTTTTCAGGTAGGCGGGAGAATGTTGTTAAGAGATCTTGTGAGGAGCGAAAACGGGTAAAGCTTGTCGTTGAAGATGTCGCTCCAGAAAAGATCATTAAATGGCCTTATAGAGATACGGTGCAGAAATTTTTCAAGAGGAAAATCGTGGCCAAGTCTAGCTAAAGACGTTAAAGAAAGGCGCTTCGTGGGAGGCAACCCATGATTTCTTGCTTTCGAATAAAACAACAGTTGTTTTGGAGTCTCCACGTCTATCCACCACCAGACATACCACCCGAGGAGGGTGGAGATGCCGACGAGTAGGGGAGTATCTCTTGTACCCTTTATTTTACATTCAATGAGGACATTGCAATTTTTAAGTTTGGGGGTGATTTGGGGGATAGTAGTTGTATGTATTGTTGTATTTTGTGGTCATATAGGATATCATGTTGCATAGTAGTGATAGTTCATGCATGATTGTTATGTTCGTATTATCTACGTTTGTTCATATAGGACATTTTGTTTTATTTTCGTATACCATGTGAGTTTTTCATTTAGTTGCATTTTCATGGCATGCATATTTCATGATCCCTTAGGACGAGCTGATTCTGATTGATAGGTGGATGTTGATTTGGGTGTGATGATGATGAGTAGAGGGCTGATTTATAGTTTCTATGAAATTGACTTGCATGTTACGGGAACAAAATTTATTACACAGTCTCATTGGGGTGCTGTTGGGCTAGGTTAGGGTCATGCCTGTGGGATGTTTTGAGATTTAATCACTTGTTTATATTTAGAATTTTCGTTATTCCCTTTATAGCGTAGGGACATTAAAGTCTAAGTTTGGGGGAAACCAGGAATTTTCATGCTAGTTGTTCATAATTGTTAATAAAGGCTAGGCGTCAAATGGCTAGTAGCCAGCTCATATTTATATGAGTAGTCTAGGGTTGGAAATGAGAAAGGCTCATTCCAGATTGCGGAAAAAAAAAAAAAACAATATAAAAGAAAAAAAAAGAAAAAAAGTAAAAAAAAAGGGAGTCAAGTGTTGTTTGTTAATGTAAAATTAACCAGAGTGAGCTCTTTAATACTCGAGTAATTAAGTCTGAGGGGACTTAGTCCTAGTGACCTAAGGCTTCATAGTCTGGGATCCACTGACCCAACACTCGCTACATGGGTATTATTGTATAAGCCTTTTGGGGTCTCATTCATTGCACGGTTAAATAAGCATGCGTATTGTATATGTAGTGTCGTAGTATAGTAATAAAGCATGAGTTCCTGTCTACCTTGGATGAGGGTGGAGGTGTTCCTAGGTTATGGAGTGTCTACAGTCTATTCTAGTTATAAACCTGTGATTGTCTTGACGGAAAGCATGTATGATTTTTGACCTAGTTCTGGGGGTATTTCTGATGAGCATTGCATACACGCACGTTTCTGTTCATGTATTGTTAGTAAACGGGGACTTAGTCGAGCTCTGCTTGGATTTGTTGCATTCGTTGAGATATTTGCTTGTTAGTTGGTTTTGGTGAGTTTGAAGGGGATCTTGCATTTTCATAGTAGTTGCATTCATGCATTGCATTGCATTGGATTTTGTGGGTACATTCACTATAGGCCCTCACGAGACCTTACTCGTCCACTAGGGCTGCCTAGGGGTTTAAAGGGCTTGTTGCATATGCCAAATGCAACCGTGATCACCTACGGAAGTGGTACTAATTAGATAGTGTAGTTGTTTATGCTTGAGGACAAGCATCGGTTTAAGTTTGGGGGTGTGATAAGTGGATTTTATATCCACTTGGAACATTCTATATCGACTTAAATTGATTGACTTGGTCTCAAGTTTGTTGTATTTTTTTATGTGTTTTGTGTAGTTGTGCAGGGTTGTAGCTATCGGTTAGTGTTGGTGTTTCTAATCGATATTAGAGCGGAATTAAGTATTGGAATGAAGATGGTACACTTGTGTTATGCTACCAAGGAGTTACATGTGTCATGGTATTAAAGATGTTAGCTAATGCGAAAGAAACGGAGGAGAAAGGAGCAAATTGTGTAAAATTCGGATGGTTGCGCAGTCTTCACTGTTTTGGTCATATCTGGAGTTCTACAAGTCCGTTTGAGGCCCGTAAGCTGTCCACGCGAAGCCTGGGAAGTTTTCTATAATTCTGAACAGTAACAGACCGCGCAGACTGCGCTGATACCGCGCAGAGTGCGCCCGAACTCGCTGGAAATTCTGAAATTCTATCCTGTTTCGAATTAAATTGTATTTTTAGGTCTTTTCTTGTTGGAAAAGTATTCTAGGGCCTATATAAACACTACCTATCATTGTATATCATCATTATTAGGAAGATCATCAACATTGTAGCCAAGAACAATTGGAAGATACATCTCCAAGCTAGTGACAAGCAAGGAGTAATCTTTGGAATTTTTGTATTCTTCTACTTTGGGGAGTTATTTCTGAACCTTATTTTCTCTCTTCTTTTAATTATTTGTTGTTCTAGAATTATGTTATCAATTGAACTCATGATGGCGATGAGGTCGATTATGGGCTAATTCGTTATCATGGGGTTTTAATGGATTTTGCTATGGATTCTAGTAATTGAGTGTTAAATATGCCTTGGTGTGTGATTGATTGTATTGATTGCCTAGTATGTTTATGCTTATTCGTTATAAGTGCGTCGCGAACACTTGTAATTGTTTGTTTAATCCTAGTGAATGCGAAAGTGGATCTAGGGTTTAGAACAATTCATGCTAGCATAGGTTTTTGCATGTGAAGAACATGTATTAATTTGTGATGTAATTCTAACCGTCTTGCATCGACTATGTGGTTTAATGGGTGCTTGATTTTCAACCGGTATGTGTTCAATTGCTATAGACATATAGGGACTACACATATTTGGTGACTACTTGACTTCTATCATTTGTGGATGATCAGTAGGATGGTATATGCACAACGAAAGTTGGTATGTATCAGTTTAGTGCATCTAATCAGTAATCAACTCGGTCACATGCTAGGCTAAAGGGCATAAGATTCTAGATGAAGTAGTAATTGAAATTGAAATCCCATGTTTGCTTATTATAAGGTTAAAGTTAAGTTATTTTCTCGTAATTGGCTTAGTAGGTAATTAAACAATAGTTAAATCAAACCAAAATTGTGATTGTCTTAGCAGTGAGTGTAAATCATAAGCTGGTGCATAAGTGAACATAACGAACAATTTGAGTCTCTGTGGGAACGAATCCTATTTACTCTATATTACTTGTTGACCACGTTCTCTTGCGTGAATAAGTGCGAACATGTGTGTGTGTTTTAGTATAAGTTAACAACGGATATATATATTGCTAGAAAAGAGAGCAGTGCAGGTTAATAATAATTATAATATGGCTAGTTCAATAAGTATGTATTAGGTTGATTTTTCTCATTATATAACTTTCTGGCTTCTGCTTTATCCTGTGCTTTATCCTGTTCAATTTCGTATTTGTGTTGTTCAGATATCTTCTCCTGATTATGTGGCATGGGTTGTCAAACGGATAATTCGGATACGGATATATCCATTTCATTTCGGATACGGATAATATCCGTTTATTCTCGGATACGAATACGGATATTTCAGACGGATATCGGATTTTTCGGATAATTATTAATTAATTAATAATCGATAAATTAATAATTATTAATTTATAGAAAATTTTTGACATAAAACAAAATTAACTTTTATTTATATAAATTTAAATATAATGGATCATACAATTTATATTTTATTATTGGTAACATAAATTTATATGGAGTTTTCCAAAAAAAATATTATCTTATTATCTTATCGAAATTGGTCACCTTTTAAACTGGTCCCAAGTTGCGACCGGAGAAAATTATTAACTTAAAGAGGTTATTAATTAATCGAGTATTAATTTAAGGAAGTTTTATTGTATAAACTAATAGAAATTTTTTTAAATTATATACATATATATATATATATATATATATATATATATAGGCTAGCGTTCAAATAGAAACCAACCTTAGAATAAAAACTAGAAACCTACACTAAATAAATTATATTTCATTTATTTTAATGGCCCCGCTAGGGGCACCTTCACAAAAAACTTATAAAATTCTTGGCTCTATTCAACAAAATTATAAAAAAAATAAAAGAAATAAAAAAAAAGTTAATGTTCACGTGCCACGTCATCATGTGAACAGTAACTTTTTTTTAATTTTTTTTTTTAAATTTTTTGTTGAATAGAGCCAATAATTTTAAACGTTTTTTGTATTGGGATACCCCTAATTTGGTCATTAGATTAGCTTGAAATATTTAATTTAGGTTTAGTTTCAAGTTTCTCTTCTAAGTTAGTTTCTATTAGAACAAGACCATATATATATATATATATATATATATATATATATATATATATATATATAGGCCTTTGCTCCATAAAGAACACTCTTATATAAAGAACAATAAAGAACACTATAAAATCATTTATTCCAATAGATCCATTGGCCCCGCCAGGGGCACCCAATACAAAAAGTTCTTATTTTTTTAGGCTCTATCCATCCAGCAAAAAAAAAAAAAAATTGAAAATTTTACTGTTCATGATGACGTCACTGATGACGTCATCGATGAACAGTAAAATTTTCAAATTTTTTTTTTTTGCTGGATGGATAGAGCCTAAAAAAATAAGAACTTTTTGTATTGGGTGGCCCCACCAGGGGCAATGGATCTATTAGATATGAGGTGTTCTTTGTTGTTCTTTATTTAAAGTGTTCTTTATGGAGTCCAACCCATATATATATATATATATATATATATATATATATATATATATATATATAGGTCATTGTTCCATACAGAACACCCTAAAATAAAGAACAATAAAGAACACCTACTTCTAATCTGGACCGTGCATTTTATTTACAATCTAACGATTCTGTTATAACCTATCATAAATCAATTAAAACATGATTATTTTATAACAGACTTGTATCTTCATCCCACATATACTTACAATTTCTCGGTCTCTTATCATCTCTCTGCAATCTCCCTTTGCTCGTGTTTATCAATTTCATTGCTTCATCAATTTCATCGCTTTCAACAATGATCAAGATGAAATTAAAGAGCTCATTCCTATGACGTGTTCATCGAATCATTTCTTGTTGTTTGATTTCGAATTAACTGCTTGTGATATTATCGAATGTTCATCAGGTTTGTTTACTTGTGTTTTTAAAAATATGTCTAGTTCTAGTTGTAGTGTTACTCGTCATCCATTATTTCGATTGATGTTGAGTTTCAGCTTAGGTTCAATTTTTAGTGTTACATCGATTGATGTAAAAAGTATTGAATACGCTCTTCTAATAGTTTTATGTGTTTTCAAGTATAGATTCACTGTTTCTTTGATTTTTACATTCCTTTTTGGTTTTTGGAGTTGTGATAATGATTTAGAGTCTATTGTTTCTCAAATATGTAATTTTTTATTTTAAGGAGAGTGGTGTTTCTGCATTAGATTCTAATTTTTAACTTGTTTGTGTTTAAGTTGTGTGTATAGCTGTGATTCTGGTTTAGATTCTATTATTAAAAAAATTAACTGTTATTTTGCTTTAGACATGTAAGACTGTAAGACCGTAAATTTCTATGATAAAGTTTTTCCAAAAAATTAGTAGGTGGCTTTCGTGTGGTTTCGATTTTGTGACAATTTTCTGAATTTTTAAAGTTTGATTCTACGTTAGATTCTACTTTCTATGTTTTGAGAATTCCTTTCACTCACTCCAAATTTTAGGATTTTGATTCTATGTTAGATTATGTACTATTTTATACTAGCAGCTGTGTTTCTTGTGGTTTCAATTTTGTGACAATTTTCTGAATTTTTAAAAGCTTGATTCTACTTTCTTTGTTTTCAGAATTTAATGTTTCATTTGCGGTAAATAAACCAAATACAAGCGATGGAAAAAATGTCTTGTTGTGATTCTACTGCAAACAATGAAGTTGAGGAATTGTTTCTGAATTTATAGACTTGCTGGCAACCTTGCTGAACAATCTTAAGGTTCAGGAACGCCTTAGAATCACATTTTACGATTCTATGGCAGATTCCATTCTCTCTATTCAGAGTATTTTCTAAAGTTTTACGAGTCTGATTCTATGTTAGATTCTACCTTAATTGTCCATCTGTCTTTTGAATAATAATGATTCTCAGCTTGTTTCTACATTTATAGTTTTGATTCTCAGATATATATATATATATATATATATATATATATATATATATATATATATATATATATATATATATATATATAGTAGGGTTCAAGGGAGAACCTCCCTATCTAGAAAACCAGGAGACCCAATCTAACACCATTGATTATTATCAAATATTAGTAATAAAAAATAAGATATTCCAATGGCAAATCTGTTATTACAATGAAATATATGGACAAATTATAGACACACTAAACATAATATTTGGCCGGATCCTATATAGATGGAAACATATCTGTCAGATTTTAGATTGACATAATCCTTGATTTTGTTCGGTTACAGAAATTATTCTCCATATCAAAGTTCAAAATGGAAATGATTGATATATTGTATATATTGTATATTATACGTTACAAACAATTATATGTTAACACCTTGAAAAAAATCCCAGTTAAAGAAAAATGGAGGAGAAAACTGCAACAATGGAAGAGTAAGGATCAGTGAATATTGTATGACGTTTATGGATATCGTTACATGATATATATATGTCTCTGTGTGTTCTACAACCGATTTTTGATAGATCAAAGATTATCTAATGTATTCTTTACAGTGTTGTAAAGTGTTCTGTATCAAAATATGCAGGAGTTTTAGAACGGTTGTTATAATCTAAACCAGAACTTGATAGAAGTTTGTTCTTTTACAGGTAAGATTTGTTCCAAGAACCCTCTGAACAACACCGAAAACAGGTCAGTTTTTTCTTAAAGATTTTATAGATACTTCTCTTTTTTTTTATCATTTTTTATTATTATATGTTTGACAAAAGTTCTCTTAGATATTCTGTTATAATATTTTTTTGTCCAAAAAAATCTGTCATAAGAGATCATGATTTGCAGCTTTTATAGCGGTGAAGGTCTGTTCTTTAAGGTTTTCGTTTTCCATTGATTTTTTTTTGTAGAATTGTGATGGTGAGATTCTGTTATTAGTGTCGTCAAATTTGTACCTATTATGCTCTTTAAACTCCTACAGATGTTTTTTTGCGAACTTGGTGGTTAACTTATGTGATCTTTATTATTTTTTATATGCTTTGAATTGTATGTCTATTAATGTTTGTTGTGGAGACGGTAATTTGTATAAGAAAGATTGATTTTTTGTGGATCAATGGTTGAATTTTGAGTATTGTTTTATCTGTGCTCATATTTAATATAATGTATAATCTCTTCTAGTGGATGTAATATGGTGCTACCGGAGAAGGAATAATGTTCGTGTTTATAGACACCAGAATCTATCGTGCACACTCCATCTTCTATGTTAACAAAGATTGATGTATCTTGGAGATAACAAAGATTGATGTATCTGAAAGGTGATCCAAGGTTTCTATTATGGTCATCAGACCACCAATGTTCTTATTATTGTGAAGGGATGTAAGAGATGCCAATAGCTTTGATGAGAATTGTACATATAGAGATTTATTATTTGATGGCAGGAACATATATACATTAGGATGTAGAGGAGGTTGATGCTACACTTGAACATTCTTTCAGAGTTCTTGACAAAAGAGAGTTATTGTGTATTAGTGCTCATGCTATACAAAAAATAATAAAATCATGTTATCTTTATTTGTGTAAATCATGTTGTACTCTTCCATAAAATCATGTTATCTTTATTTGTGTAAATCATGTTGTACTCTTCCAGACTGATTAGTTGTTAATAGGATCTTACATACATGTTACCAAGATTCCAAATGTTCCTTAAGTATTTCAATAATTTATCAAATTTAAATCACATAATTGAATCGAAAGTGTTCTACTAAGTGTTCTACACTTTGGATTCCCTTATGTGTTTTATTCCTTATGTGTTGCACGTTGAAGAGGGTTGTCATTTGTCAACCACGATTCTTACTGAGAGCGAAACCTACTTTATTTCATATTTTGAATCCTAATTTATTAATATATGTACTCTAGGAAAATATGATACATATTTTTATATTCTTTAATAAATTTACAAACAAATTATTTCTAAAAATGTTAATATATTATAAGATATTTGGAAGAAACTATAAAAGAAAGGTTCTATACCAAACTCATTTGATCATATTCGAACAAAAACACTGAAGCATCTCAAAACACTTTAGAAAATCTCAAAATTGTATAATACATATTAAATTAAAATAAAAAATTATAAAAATGTCAATATATTGCAAGACACTAATTCATGTTCCAAAAAAATACAAAAAAATCCCAAACACATTAAAAAATCTTTAAATTGTTTATTTTTGAATTAAATATTAAAAAATATTTAAAATTAAATTATTTTTGAAATAGAATGCTTTTGAGATTCTTTAGTGTTTTGAATAATATTAAATTTACCATTTTTGAAATTATTTGAGTTGTTTTGAGAAATTTTAAGATACTTTTTTTATTCTATTTCTTAGAATAAATATTTTTTTTTAAAAAAAATTAACATTATAAAACACATGGTAGTCTTAAAAATTATTTTCAAACATTTAAAAAAATACTAAAAAATCTCAAAGCACTTTACAAAATCTCAAAATTGTGTAATTCATATTACTCAAAACACCTTAAAGAATCTTAAAAAAAAAAAAGAATAAAACACCTTAAAAATTCTCAAAACACTTTGAAAAATCTCAAAAATAGTATATTTAATATTATTCCAAAACACCTTGAAGAATCTCTAAAACCTTGAATTCACATAATCTAAAATAAAACACCTATAAGATTCTACTGTAGAATCTCGATAAATGAATATTCGATAAGCCAATAACCTCATCAAATGAATAATTTTTTCCAATCCCGACATAATAGAAGACAATGTATTTTTTGAACTCGATAAATGAATAATCTCGATTAATGAATAAAATTTTCGGATCCGTGTATTCATTTATCAAGGTTTAACTGTACTTTGTAAGGATTCGACTAAGAGATCAAAAAAATATTTTAATGTAAGAATTTTCCTACAAAATCGAATTAAAAAATAATACGTAAAAGATGATGTTCATAATATTTAAAGAGAAAATCTAGAATTTAAGAAATCCGAATATTGATTAAAAAAATTTAGAAAACAAATTTATACAATATGAAATATTTAAAATTTTGATTCTATTGTGTATTGTAATATTAATTAATTTACAAAATCAATTTAATGAATTTCATAAATTGAATTCCAAATTATTTTACAACTAGACCAAATTCTCTTAGGTGTTTTATTGAAAACTAATATTTATTTAAAATAACATTTTTGTCATTTCTACGAGAAGTTGAGAATTGATTAAGTGTTCCATATAATTTTAATAAATTTGTTGTTCCATATATACAAAATTATAATTATATTGATATAGTTTTCAAATTTTTGTTTAGGTTGTTTAATAATTTAATAGAAAAAAATACGTACAAATAGTTTTTATTTAAAGTTTTTTGTATATGTTTACATGAATTTTCTTAAGTGTTTCATTGAAAAATATATAATTTTTTATTATCTTTTTGAGATTCCTTCGAGAATTTTTTTAAAATGCAAGCTATAAAAAATTTTAAATTATAATTAGAAAAAATATTTTTAAAGTTTCCATGATTTATTTATAATGTTGTACTTGTACATAACTATATTCGAAACTTATTTTTTATTAATAACATATTTTAACAAATCTTAATATAAATGTTTCTTAAAATAATATTATGATTTCAAACAATAATTAAAAAAAATACCTAAGAGAATCTTGGTATATTACATAATATTTTTACATAATATTTTCTTAAAAAATAAAAATTTCTTTTAAAATTAAGTTACATATAAAAATTTGATAAAATAGTATTATGATTTCAAATAATTAACAAAATACCTAAGAGAATCTCAGCATTACATAATAGTTCTATATATATATATTTTAAAATAATTACGCAAATTTTTATAAATTTAAGTTACATATAAAAAATATGTAATACACCGAGATTCGTTTACGTATTCCCAATCAACAAAATCTAAATAAAACTAAAAAAACACTTAAGAGAATCTTGGTGCATTAAATAATATTTTTATATACTTTTTTTAAAAGAAAATTTATACATTTCTTTTAAATTTAATATAAATGAAGAAATATTATAAAAAAGCACTAAGATTCTCTTACGTATTTCAAATCAATATATCAGTTGATTTACTTTTATTATTTTTTGAGATTTCTTCGAGAATTGTTTTAAAAGACATGCTATAAAAATTGAATTTTAATTTGGAAAATAATTATTTAAATTTTATTAAATGTTGGATAAATTATTTATGGTGCTCTACTTGTACATTTATATTGAAACTGATTTTATACTAATAGAATATTTAGTTTAATCAAAATGTAAACATCTAATTAAATTATATTACAATTTTAAAATAATTAACAAAATACCTAAGAGAATCTTGGTATATTACATAATATTTTTATATATTTCATTTCTTAAAAAAAATAAACATTTTTTTTAAAAATTACTCCCTCCGTCCCATGTAATTCTTTACATTTGCGGACCAATTTCCGGCACGGTTTTTAAGGTGCATTTTAAGGATAGTTTTATAACTTTTTTTTAATATTTTCTTCTTTTTTTGTATAAAAATAGAACAATCTTATTTTTATACAAAAAAAAAAAAAGAAAATATCAAAAATAAGTTATAGAACTATCATTAAAAAGCACCTTAAAATGCGTATGAGATACGTAGTTTTTTATGTAAAGAAATGGGTGGGACTAGTAAGGTACATATAAAAATTTGATAAAGTAGTATTACGATTTCAAATAATTAAAAAAAACAACTAAGAATTTTATTACACTTAGTAAAATCTTATTACTCTTGATTCTTGAATCTTATTAGCATTAAAACACTTAGTCGAATCTATATATTGTTAAATTTTACATTGTACTTTATATAAGATTCGTCTACGTGTATTATCAAAATACTTTGTGAAATATTCATGTTAAAACACTTAAATCGAATCTTATAAATGTTAAAATACATAGTCGAATCTTATTATTATTATTATTATTATTATTATTATTAAAATTTACATAAATACTTAAATTAATATTCAATTACGTGTTCTAATATTATATTTTTATATTGTAAAAAAGAATAGACAATAGAAAATTTAGAAAATCTTGTAGTACTTAATCCAATCTTATCAACATTATAACATTTTAGTTGGTCTAATTTTATGAATGTCAAAATACTTAGTAAAATCTTGTTAATATTGAAACACTCAGTTGAATCTTATTATCATTAAAACACTGAATTTAAAATTTACACTAAACTTTATATAAGATCTGCGTGTAGTATTTAAAATACTTAATGTTTAAACACTTAGGCGAATCTTATCAATGTTAAAACATTTAGTTGAATCTTACTATTATTAAAATTTACATTTATATTTAAGAAAATAAAAATAATCTCAAACTAGTTTAGAAAATATTCAAAACATATCTTAAAGAATCTCAAAACACCTTAGAAAATTTCAAATTGATCTATAACAAATTATAATTTTCTTTCTATAAAACACCTTAAAGAATCTCTAGGAGATCAAATTAAACAAAAATCTACAATAAATTATAAAATAATTAACAATCTTAAAATTATAATTAATAATTATAAATTATTATAAATTATAATTAATAATTATAAATTATAAATTACAATTTTAAAATAATTAACAAAACACCTAAGAGAATCTTGGGTGAATTACGTAATATTTTTATATACTTCTTTTCTTAAAAAATAAACATGTCTTTTAAAATTAAGTTACATATTCAAAACAGATACTAAAAATAATAGAATCAATGTGGCAAAAAAATATTAAGTTACATATAAAAATATTATCTAATATACCAATATTTTGTTGCGTGTTTCAATGTATCAGTTTATTTCCATTTATTATCTTTTTGAGATTCTTTCGAGAATTGTTTAAAAAGGCAAGCTATAAAAAATTTTAAATTATAATTTGAAAAAATATTTTTAAATGTTCCATGAATTATTTATAATGGTGTACTTGTACATAACTATATTCAAAATTTATTTTAGATCAATAAAATATTTAAAAGAATATTAATATAAATATTTGATAAAGTAATATTATGATTTCAAATAATTAACAAAACACCTAAGAGAATATCGGTAGTACATAATGGTTCTATATTTATTTTAAACAATATGATTACACAATTTTTTTTAAAATTTAAGTTACATATAAAAATATTATTATGTAATACCTAAGATTCTTTTACGTGTTCCTAACCAATAAAATCTAAATAAAACTATAAAACATCTAAGAAAATCTTGGTATATTAAATAATATTTTTATATACTTATTCCTCCTCCGTATTAACATTCCGATTGATACTTTTAGATAGTAACTTATAGATAGTAACATTAAACAAAGTGCATGATTCTTTTGTATAAGATTATCTCGAAACTTGAATAGATCACAAAATAATTTAATAATATATATTTTAAATGCTACGAGCCTACGACTAAGATTTGGGAAGAAGGCTTCTTAAAAAAAAGGACAATAGTCAATATCTTTATTATGAGTTATTTTGTTTCCAAAAATGATTGATAATTAATGTATAATAAATGTTAATTTAAAGTAGTTAAGCAATCCAATCATATATATTGCTTTCATATAATAATTTATGGAAAGTTTATATAAATTATGTTTGAAGAAACATTTAAGGAAACAAAAATATTGGAATCATAAAAAAATCTTTTGCAAAAGTATTGGTAGATGAAAATGGAAATATTTGATATTCCATCTTGGTGTTCTGTTACGTGTTCTTTTTAAAAAAATACAAGATTTTGCACAGTGTTCTCTACCTACTCATATAACCACTTGATTTTGATGTTAATAATCGAAAAAACAAAAATTCACTTCATTGAATAATTTATTTATATAAATCAGAATTCTCGTTACTCATAAACAACACTTACATCGTATCAATCACTTGACAAACTAGTGAAACAAACACATATAGATTAAAACTAACACATAAAAAACATGACTTAAAGACATAACAACTAAGACCACGTTGCCAGCAAAAAACGAAATAGAAGCTATCCCCGAAAAAAAGCTTTGCCCCTTCCTCATTCTGAGCCCAACCTGCCAACACTTCAACTGAGGTCCTGAGCAACATCCTTACTAACTTGATTCGCAACATCAGAACTAGAGCCTCCTAAATCAATTGTTTTGTTCTTGTCATCATCTGGATCACACATTTTTATATGATGTAGAGCCCTTCTTAGGTCATGTTGCATCGTCGCTTCAATCTCCTGATCCTCAATCACATCAAAGGCTTCAACATTATCTGTTTCAATAAGCTCTTTATAATACTTATAATGGCCTAGAGTTGTGCTTGCAATCATATATTTAAACAAACCCAAAAATCCCCAAATAATCCTTCGATTGTGATCTCTAACAATAACCCCCACCCTATTAGGGTTACCTTCTAAACGCCCCATAGCCCCATGAACATTAATTTTTACCAGCATAAACAACACTCATGTGTTCTCCATTGATAAACCAAAAAGAAATATGTTAAACAGTGTGAATTCACGAAAATATTTTATACAAACTTATAATGATTTTACATAATGACGTTATTGATTTACACAATATGATGTTTCCAAAATAACAAAGATCTTCAAATTTCCAAAAAAAAAAAACAATTAATCGGGAGGAAGGATGAAAAAACAGATTGCAATCAATCAAGATTGATTGATTTTGTGAAATATTTTGACTGATACGTGAAATGTTTAGATTGATTTATATAACAATGTTTACCTACTTTGCCCTTGTTAATGTAAATAAGGCATTTTTGTATTATATTCTAAATTAAATTGTGATTAATTGACAACCATCCGATCAGAATGTAATCAATGGTCAACAAGGTGGTCTCTCAGTTCTCCCAGTTAAGGAGGTTCTCCCTCGAGCATGAGCCTATATATATATATATATATATATATATATATATATATATATGTGTGTGTGTGTTAGTTGTCTTGAATTGTGTTTGATCATTTTCTAAGTTTTACACTTTCGATTCTACTTAAGATTCTACTCTTAATATTACAATTTATACAGTCAAAAGGACTGATTATGTTAGGATTTCACAGTTGTCAGGACCCTTTAAATATAGAAAAAGAGAAGTAAAAATATATATTTATATGGAAAGAAACCGCAGAGCCAGCAAGAGAATTGCTGGTTTAATGTGGCTTTTTTTTGGTATAAAGTGAATATATTACTCACTTATTAGAGACATTTGTATGGATTTTAGTTAAATCTGTATGAAGTCTATTTGAGATTGATAACAGCTATTTAGCTGTAACTTTTATTTGCATTCAAGAATCAATATGACCTTTATAGATTCCAAACTCTAAAAGTTTAATTTTTTTACTTGTAATTTCAAAGTGTCATGGACGAGCAATCTAATGGAGCGACAATTTTAGACCTATCAACTTAATTGGATATCTGTAGTTTTTTTAATGAGTTGCATCTGTTATCCAGTAACAATGAAAATGTGAATATGTGGCAAATTTATTATGCAAATGTTGTAGACTAATGGATAATTTTCATGCAATACACTCTCAATTTTATGCTCCTGGGAATGGTTTTGACTACCTAGGGTTAAATAGCCATCGTTCCTTTCAATACCAGACATTATTCTTTTACAGGTGACTTGCGTATTATCATGGCCTTTCTAATCATCTTGAGCATCATCTTGCCACCCGGCAAATGACTGGTTTTGGTGGTGTTGTTAGTTTTGAGGTAAGTCCCAATTCTCTGATGTGCGAAGTCAAATGGATTTAGAGTTTTCAGCAAATTTCTCAGTCCTTGGTGGTGTATACTGCATCTTTATGTAGATTGATGGGGACTTGATGACCACCACTAAGTTTATTGATGCCCTGAAGATCCCTTGCATTGCTCCTTCATTTGGAGGTTGTGAGAGCATTGTAGATCAGCTTGCGAGTCATGTCATACTGGTATACTCCTCTTCATAAGATATTGATCACTATACTAGATTCTTTTGCAACTATTTTTTATGGTTAATAATTGTTCGGTAAATGGATTAAGCACTTATATTCCAGCTAAAATGGTACTATATATGTATGATCTTAACAGGGATCTTGCCCAGTCAGAAAGGGCAAAATTTTGTATTAAGGACAATCTGGTTCGCTGTAGTTTTGGGCTTGAAGATTTTTGTGACTTGAAGGCTGATGTTCTTCAGGCATTAGAGGCTATATAGGCATTTTAGCCCCCTTTAGTACAAGTTTCAGTCATCTGCAGTCAGGGTTCTTCGTTCCTCCATATTATTTGCCTTGTCTAAGGATGGTCCTCTACCGATGATTATCAATCTCATCAAGTCATTGTTAGTTTTGAAGTAAACATTTTTGCAGTATATGTATATTATATATTTTAAATAGATTTTTTTTGCTATACTTGTTAACCTAGTAAAGTTCAATGTTTCTGGAACGATTGATTACTGAAGGTCTGACTACAACATTTATATCCATGCAAACGAAACACATAAATTGCTTACTCTTAAGATATATATTATATTCCGAAAACTTACAACATGCCACATAAGCCATTTTAAAGAATGAATATTTAGCAGCTTACTAAAACTTGGGACATTTCAATTTCAAAAAAAAAAAAAACTTGGGACATTTAACAAATCACTTTCCATAATTTATAAGATTTTAGTATGAAAACAAAATCACACGCACAAGAATCTAATCTTGTTTACCGCTCATTCCAAATTACTTTGATCTGGAATTCCTGCCACTGTATAAAAGTCTAGCATTTCCTCTTCCACTGGATGAGTTTTGCCTACTATGACAAGGCAGTGCAGAGGTGGACCAAAGTCAACCAAGAGTAGTTGCTTCAATGAACCTGCAACAACCATCTGATCTTCGCTTCCTAGTCGGGCAAGTCCAACGCATGTAGTGTCTTCAATGTATATGCTACAAATCACAAAACAAAGATCAGTTCATTTGATTTCTGCTGTTCTTTTAACAAATCACTTGCTTTTAACTCTAGAAATTGCAAAATGAGTTATCGGAAAGTAGAAAAAACAAAACAAATGGCCAATTACATATATTTATAATCTCACTGGACACAACTCATTAATGATTGATGAAAACAAATTCTAGTGTCAAAAAAGAACAACCTGATCCTCCACGTATTTGCTCCACGTCCAAGAGCTGCTCAATTGCAGTATTAAAGCTCATGTATCTTGGTGGCTTGTACTGCTTATTTCCTCTAAAGATAAAAAGGAAAACGAAAATCTGTAGTGACTTAAATATTTGAGGAAAATAGTAGAAATCTAAACACAGCAGCCATAGATGGATATTTAACCTGCACAATGATTCCAACGTAAATGAATCACTAGTTAACCCATCATTTGATACATGGAATGCAACTCAGCTTCCTGCACATGCTTCTGCATATTATCCCTTATCAATGGATCGTATAGAGCAGCTGAAAACACATGCACCTTATGTCCTATGTAAAAGACCCCGCTGATATCCTGGCAAATGTAAGAAAACATTCATCGACCCGAGTCTCCATTTCCACTACCTTCTGTGAAATTTTTGATTATTTCTCCCATGTAGGCCCCTTTTGGGATACATCTTTTTTGGAACAGCAAACATCTTAAGACACGAAAGCAACACATGGTGCTTCCTGCCTTGGATCACAAGCGTCAACAGATTCTCTTGCAACCTCTATCTCAAAAACTACATTCGAGATAACACTGTCAGCTAAATTCACACTTGAAAAGATTGTGCCTCTAATTTCTATAGTGTTTGGCATACAATTCACCACCATCAACAAAATAGCATTTGATAATGGAAGCCAACACCACATGAGAGCTTGAAGCTTGGATTTTGGGTCCTTGTTCTCAGTTCAAGTTCAGGTACATCCAAATTAAATTTTCCTTCGACTTTTTTAAGTACACCGATGGCTCCATCAAGTTCTAAATATGCCTGGTAAATTAAGCTGCCTAATTGGCTTCAGTACAGATTGCACAAACATCCGTTGAGCGTCGCTTATTTTATCTACTTCCTTCTTATTCCCAGGCCACAACCATGTAAGTCTGGGATTGTAATGCCAAGGACCCCATAAAGCCTTTTCCAGTGTGGCACTTTTCACCTAAAGCCTTTCCGCATAAAATCCAGCAAACTCAATAATGGTGAATCCCCATCCTACACACAAATGCAACATTACCTTTGGCTAAAAGGTATCTTCCTTATTGTCCTCAATAAACTCAAAATACTTGTCAATCAACTCTCCTGACGTTCCCTCAATAATACATAGAATTAATCAACATCAGACAACTTATTGTCAAACTTTTAAGTACTCAAAATCCCATTAACCTCATGAACAATCCTCTGTGTCCTATTATACGCTTTCATAGGAGTCAATTTTAATTCACAAATCAACCTATCAATCTTATTTGAAACCAAACAATGCGTAATACAAAATTACGCAGTTCTGTTTCAAACTTGGTCTGAACAGTCATGTCACTGCCTACAATAACTGCATGATTTGATGGCACTTGTAACTTCTGTTCTTGAATTAAGCTCAAACTCTCATCAAATCCACGCAAAAATAAGTCTTGGTCTTTTCCACGGGAAACACCTGCATTTTTCGCCATTAGTATCTGTATCCATACTCACACACAAAGCTGTGACGTACACATCTTGAAGCACAGGCCTACTTTTTTTTTTCCTTTTAATATTACAATTTGATAGGCTAGACTAATGCTTTGCAATTTTGTCATGTGATATTCTAGGAGTGAGTGACATACAAAACTACAAATACAGTTGAACATAAGCTGATGAACTTTAGTAAAATTGGAGTTGTATTGAGCACCTGAAAAGTGAACTCTATTTATGAGTTCATTTGTTTGACTACAATTGCAGTAACATATTCCATGTTCAAAATCCGAAAGAATATTCAAAATATACAATAAGAGTTCCTTTTGCTTCTCTATTTATCCAGCTTTTTACCCTTCACCATGTCTGTGAAATCCTAATATAATTTACTCAAATTTTAATATTTACCATCTGCAAACTATTTGAATTTAGATAAGATTCCTCATTGACTTGTGCATTAACTAAAAAATAACTAAGCCCAAATCATATATAATTTTAGAATGTTCAAGTGCGATTCTTTTTGTAAGAAAAAGAAAGCATACTATTAATATGTGCAAAACGTATATCTTCATTTCGCACTCCAAGGGCTTCCCGAACATGCTCCCGCAAAATCCTTTTCGCCACTCTATCTTCAGCAACTTCCATAAGTTCATTACTGTTTCCAAGGTGGACAACATACGTCTTTGGCATCTTAATCTTGCATAAGAAAGAATAATAAAATTAATTGCTAATCAAAATCTGCAGGTGTTGATTATCAGACTGCAAAATATTGATATTGTAAACATCAACTTCTGGTTTCCAATGAACTGTGTATTCCCGAGTAAACAAATAATTTATGTAATTTATGGTAAAATATTGATACTGACCATCGGAGGGTTAGCCGTTGACATCTCTATATGATTCCAATAATTTAGTTTCTTTTGGCTAGTATTACGACCAAGCAATCATGTCTGCATGAGTCAAGAACTACAGAAACTAATATTGATGGTAGGAAATTACTTTAATACCTCAAGCGCTGATGTGTCCTGTTCTTCCAGTATTCTGCTGTTACATGTGAATCAATCATAGCTCCAGCAACCAAAGGAAGATGCTTTACATAATCCATAATGAAATAATGACCCCGCATTTCATGGATCCACCATAACACTTTTGGGAGGACGCGAGGAACATTTTCCTTAAGAACAACATCCAGCCACTTCCCAGCAATAGCAGTGTTTAGAACAACCATATCAGCTTTTAATGCCACCCTTACATCTTCCTGGCTTTTTGCAAGGACGACCTTACAACATACAAGGTATTATCACAAAATGGATGAAATAAAAGAGGAAGTTGCTCTAGATAATATATCACTACCAGAAATCGGCATATATATCTCACAAGGCTAGAGCTACACATCGTAATCACTCCTACTATTATCTTTACAGTAATTATGAGATTAGTATTCTACAGAGGAATTGCAGGCAGAGAAAACAATTGCAAATTATCAGTTTAAGGTCACTAGAACAAATATGGATTCTCCGATGTGAGAGTAGCATGCAACTTTGTAATGCCAAAAAACCAGAACTTTAAATGATTCACATGGAGGAAAAATGCTAAACTGGCTTAAAGATGAAAGAACAGCAAAAGATGAAAATATATGTAAACCTGCACTCCTCGATCGAGCATTTTGTTCTCCAAAGCGTATGTCACCTGATTTGCTCCTACTGGCTTCTAGTTTGTTATCCAACAAACCTCGGGGCCAGCACCTCTTAAGAGAAAAGCCAGTTCGATTAGCAATAATGGTCCACCTGAAGCATACAAGTATGATACAATGTAACGGTTATTGCTCCAAATTCTATCAAACGTTGCAACCTTATAGATTCTATCATAGACTAACAAGAATAACATATAATCTATTACACAATAATGCAAACTAATGACAACTAACATAGAATCTATCATAGAATCAAATTTACTCAAATAAGTATCGATCTTAATATCATCGTCGTCATCTGTTAGAAGGCCCCGCAGGGGCACCAATCAACTACGCTTGTCCCCATACAATAATAAACAATCAACTATAGCATACAATGTAATGTATCATCTCTTTTCACAAAACAACATAGTACACACCTGTAAACTTAGTTATAGAAATTATCACAGAATCAAATAGAGAATCATCATATATATATCAATTTACAGCTTCGTTTCAAATTGGTAGAACACACTTTCAAACAAAAATGGAATCTAACTTAGAATCTCTCGTATAATTCAAGAGTAATAATAATTAGACACAAAATCATAAAACCTAATTTTTAAATCATTACCTCAACGATTTTGAACGATTATACACTAAATATTGAAGGAATGAACTTCGTTTTCGATTCTGAGCTTCGATTCTTCGATTATGATCTTATATTCTTCCAATTCTGCTTGGATTCTCCGAATTTTGCTTGGTTTCTTCGATTCTAAGCTTCAATTCTTCAATTTCCGCTTCAATTAATCAATTATGAGTTTAGAATCTTCACTTTCTTTTTCGATTATCCGAGTTTTCGTGAGTTTTCTCGTGGGAGACTGTACAATATGAACAAGTCAACAACAGTGTTTATGTTTTTATCTTTTAATCCTGAGCGTCCAAAAAATTAACGGTGATGATGACTGTTCTTTATTGTTCTTTATTTAAAGTGTTCTGTATGGAGTGTAACTATATATCTATACTATACTATTATAAGCAAAACAGGGTATATTTGGTTTGGTATTCTTTTTTTGGTCACTCTTTTTTGGTACTATTTTTTTGGTCATTCTTTTTTGGTACTCTTTTTTGGTCACTCTTTGCTTTGGTTAAATCTCTATTATTAATAAAATTCAAAAAAAACACACATAGCTTAAATAATATGTATTAATATTAATATGCACCACATACACAAATATAATAATTCAAAATACAACTATTATAATTCAAAATATAAGCAAAACAGAGTATATTTGGTTTGGTACTCTTTTTTTTGTCACTCTTTTTTTGTACTCTTTTTTTTATCACTCTTTGGTTTGGTTAAATCTCTATTATTAATAAAATTAAAAAAAACACACACATGACCTAAATAATATGTATTAATAATAATATGCACCGCATACACAAATATAATAATTCAAAATACAACTATAATAATTCAAAATAAATAATTTTAATAATATTTATATACATGGGATTATAAAGTTATAAATTATTTTATTAATAAAAATATATATACAACTTAAAACTTTAATAATAAAATATAATTAAAAAATTTACAAGCAACCGTGCATCGCACGGGTTATAGGCTAGTATATATATATATATATATAGGGTTGGACTCCATAAAGAACACTTTAAATAAAGAACAACAAAGAACACCTCATATCTAATAGATCCATTGCCCCTGGCGGGGCCACCCAATACAAAAAGTTCTTATTTTTTTAGGCTCTATCCATCCAGCAAAAAAAAAAAAAAAAATTGAAAATTTTACTGTTCATCGATGACGTCATCAGTGACGTCATCATGAACAGTAAAATTTTCAAAATTTTTTTTTTTTTTTTTGCTGGATGGATAGAGCCTAAAAAAATAAGAACTTTTTGTATTGGGTGCCCCTGGCGGGGCCAATGGATCTATTGGAATCTCTGTTCTAAAAATCGGTGATTAATCACGATTAATCACCGATTAATCCCTGTTTCATGGGTTACCGAACTGATTAATAATCCGATTATTCGATTAATCATTCCGATTAATTCCCAAATACCCGATTAATCCCCGATTAATCCTGGACAGTACCTCTACCGATTAAGTCCGATTCCCGCTTTTTACAACACTGATTGGAATAAATGATTTTATAGTGTTCTTTATTGTTCTTTATATAAGAGTGTTCTTTATGGAGCAAAGGCCTATATATATATATATAAAATTTAAATATCATATATATTTTATTTCGGATTCAGATTTTCCGGATTCAGATACGGATAATATCCATTTTTCGGATACGAATACAGATATTTGATATCGAATTTTTTTGACAGCCCAATTTCAGTCTTAGGAGTGTGTGATATCTCATCCATCGAAGAAGAAAAGAAAATGATATACTGAAGTGTAAAGTTGAAGTTATGGCGAAAGAGATTGAGCAGCAAGAGGAGGTTCTTGAGGAAACCAAATATAAACCTATCCTAGAGTGAAGGGAGTTATTGACCAAGAACGAAAAATTAAAGAACGATTTGGAATCTGAAAAAAAATAATTTGGGAGACTACAAAAAAAGTTGGAGAAGAAAGGATATGACCTGATGATACAAGAAGACTTGGCGAATATTATTAAGAAAATGCTGCTAAGAAGGGAAGGTCAAATAAACCAGCCGATAAGATGTTGCAGGAGAAAGAAGACAATCATGTGCTGGAGGAGATAAGTATAATGAGTAAGGTATGTGTAGTTTTCAACTGGTACTTGTAGGTACCATCCCGTGAATAATGTGTTTGGGTTTGCTTCCCTCTTGCAAACAGCCTAGCTATTACAATTATGAAGTTTGAGGGGTTAAGTGCTGCAAATTGCAGATACTTTTGCAGCGTCTGTGTCCATATAGAAATAATTACATTCTCGTGCCTTTCACGACATGTGTTAAACTGCAATCTGGCATAAGTCAGTCTGATTTGCTTTTGGCCACCAATAGTTTAGAAGTTTCTGTTGGGTAATTTACACTAAACACAACAATGAGGCAGTGATATATATTAAACAAGAACAGGCAATTAACCAAATAACGAAACAAATCACGAAGGCATAAACATGAGTCTAATCAGTAACTGTAATTAACAAGAAAAGTAAGAACACTTATCTCTCACAATAGCTTAAGCCAAGACAACAAGAGAGAAAGAACACAGCTGAGTCACCAAGCCCTTCAAGAAGACTTGGTTGTTCTTGAAGAGAATATTGCCTTCAAGAACATTGCCTCACTTACGTTGTGATTGGGTTGCAGCAATATCACTTCCAGGATAAAACAGCACCGATCAAAGGGTTCACAAATACACCAGTGATCAACAGCGACCAGCACCTCAGTTCGCCTAAGAACTATGTATTTCTCCTATATGTATCGTGAGAGAACAGAGAAAGAAGAAAAACCGAATCGTGTTACAATCCTTAGGATGTATCTCTTACCTTAACGTTTATTTACTTCTGTATTGTATATATAATACCAAAAATAAACGTAACTGATACTCCATAAAAGGAAAGTAAATATTCTGATTTAATTGCATTAACTGCATCAGGATTTATTTTCAGTTACATAAGCATCAGGATTTGGTCATCAGTAACATCAGGATTTGATGTCCATCAGGATCAGGATTCAGTGCTTTGTCAGGAACTGATATCCATCAGGATTTAGCCCATCAGTATCTGATGTCTGACCAAGTCCATCAGGATTTTACTCCAAGTACTGATCCAAATTTCCATCAGGATTTGATCCAAATACTGACCCAAATTTCTAGTACTATTGTAACAAATAAATCTGAAACCTGTTAAAATAAATCAATATCTAATTTAAAATCAGTTGCAGATCATGGGCATGAAAACTTCCTCATGGGCATGAAACCTTTCTGACCAACCAAGTATACATTCATGGACATGAAAAACTTTCTCATGGGCATGAAAGGTTTCTGAATATCCCATCTCATTTGATGCCTCTTCATGATCATGAAATATATATCATGGCCATGATTTCCATCTGCAACCTGATTTCAAATCTCCTTCTTTCAACTCAATTTATCTATGGATTCCACTAAGAAAATGTCTTAGATCCAATCATGAAAGTTTAAGTCCTCATTACAAGGAACAACCTCCACTTGTTAGTTTCTGGAAATTACATCAAGAACATATTATAAATATGCCTCAAACTTTCCATTTTCTAACAATCCCCCACGAATCCATACAGAAATTCAAATACATATCTATCCTCATCATGACTTGTTTTTCAGAGTAGGTACCCTTCCGAGTTTGAACCCTCCTAAGTCCTCTACTTCGATGGCTACCGGATTCAGATGGAATGTTTCACCTTGAATCTTTATCCGTTTGGTGTAACCACACTCCATAGACAACGACAAGTCAAAGGCTATGGTGCCAATCTACGGCTTTGAGACGTTAATGGTCATGTCTTGATCCTGTTCGTCGAATGTTTCAAGGAATAACCCATTCCTCTAATTGCGACCACACAATTACATTCGCTTAGCTGGGCATCTCCAGAGATGTACTGCTAGCATCTCGTCAAATGACTTGACCCCATTCAGAGTTCAAATAACTCTTGCTATTCTGGCAGTGACAGTACCTTATAGGTTTACAGGGGATAGACTCCAGATACGTGAGTATCAATCTATGTAGTTAAAGGTACAACCAATTCACCCTTACAACTTGTTATTACCACATTGAATACACTTTCGAGGGATCTCCTCTCATGTGTATTGGGTTCCCGCTGTAGATGAATTACTATGGGCTATCAGTCCCATCCCCAACCTAGACTTAAGGACTACAGCATGCTCAAGCCCCTTAGTCAAAGGATCAGCTAGGTTTTCTTGAGTTCCAATAAACTCAACAGCAATAATCCTTTCAGACATTAAACCCCTTATAGACTTTAGTCTAACTTGGATATGTCTCTTTGTTTTCACATTATACTTCTTGCTGTTTATCTTATCGATAGTTGTACGGCTATCACAATGAACAGCAAAAGCAGGAAGTGGACGACTTACTACAGGTAACATTGACATAAGTCCATGTAACCATTCAGCCTCAGTCCCCGTGGCATCTAATGCACACAACTCAGCCTCAAAGGTAGACCGAGTTATAATAGTCTGTCTAGAAGACTTCCAAGACACTGCTCCACCCGCTAGGGTAAACAGGTATCCATTCACTCCATTGGAACCAGACTTCTTAGCTATCCAACTTGCATCACTATATCCCTCTAGCACTCCAGGAAACCTCCTGTAATGCAGACCAAGATATATGGTGCCTTTCAGATACCTAAGCACTCTATCAAGAGCATCCCAATGAGTCTTGTTTGGACAGCTTGTATATCTTGCTAACTTAGACACTGAATATGAAATATCAGGCCTAGTACCATTAGCAAGATACTGCAAACTCCCAATAATCTGAGAATACCTTAACTGAGACACAGGTACTCCTGAACTATTCTTGACAAGGGCAATTTTAGGATCATACGGAGTACTTGCAATTCTACAATTTGAATAACCATACTTCTCAAGTATAGATTTCTCTATATAATGAGATTGTGACAAGGTTATTCCATCAGTTGACCGAGTCAACTTGATACCAAGAATCACACTAGCCTCTCCCATATCCTTCATTTCAAAATGCCTTTTCAAGAACCTTTTTGTCTCCTTAATAATCTCAATATTGGTTCCAAACAACAAAATATCATCCACATACAGGCACACAATAATACATTCATTTCCTTTAACCATGTAATAGACACACTTGTCACTTTCATTAACTACAAATTCTGATTCTAAAACAGTTTCATCAAACTTTTTATGCCAGTCTCTAGGAGCTTGTTTTAAGCCATATATAGACTTGATTAACTTACATACTTTCCTTTCATTTCCAGAGGCAACAAATCCCTCAGGCTGATCCATATAAATCTCTTCTTCAAGTTCACCATGAAGAAAAGCTGTCTTTACATCCATTTGATGGATGATAAGACCATGTACAGAAGCCAATGCTATAAGCATTCGAATTGTTGTCATTCTAGCAACTGGAGAGTATGTGTCAAAGTAATCAATGCCTTCCTTTTGCTTAAAGCCCTTAGCTACCAGCCTAGCCTTATACTTATCTATTGAGCCATCAAGATTCATCTTCCTTTTGAAGACCCACTTACATCCTATAGTAGAACACCCAGGAGGTAGATCAACCAACTCCCATGTTCCATTAGAAACAATAGAGTCAATTTCACTTTTTACAGCACCTTTCCAGTACCTAGATTCAGAAGAATCCATGGTCTGTCTGAAAGTTAAAGGTTCGTCCTCGATATTGTAAGTGATAAAATCACTTCCAAAATCCTTGACTACCTTAGCACGCTTACTCCTTCTAGGTTCCTCTACTTCATCAGGAGTAGAGCTACTACCAGGATCTGCCCCCACATTTGTCATCCTTTCCACATGATCAGGAATGGACCTCGATGTGTGAGTGGGATCATCATCAGAAATACCCTGAGGTATACCAGTCTTCATAGGGAACACATCCTCAAAGAATGTTGCATCTCGAAATTCAACTATAGTGTTAGCCACTATTCCGTCTATGTCAGATTTTAATACTAAAAATCTCATAGCCGTAGTGGTTTCAATATAGCCCAGAAAGATGCAATCAACAGTTTTAGGCCCTAATTTCTTTCTCTTGTGTTCAGGGACAAGTACCTTTGCAAGGCACCCCCACACACGAAGATATTTTAAACTAGTCCTTTTCTCTGTCCATAATTCATAAGGTGTCTTGTCCATATGTTTCAGAGGAACTCTATTCAGAATATGGCAAGCCGTATTCAGAGCTTCTCCCCACATGTACTTAGGCAACCCAGAATTAATCAACATACTATTGATCATATCTTTAAAGGTTCTGTTCTTTCGTTATGCCACCCCATTAGACTCAGGTGTGTATGGTGGAGTTACCTCATAAACTATACCATTGCTCTTGCAAAATCCATTAAACGAGTTACTCGTATACTCACCACCTCTATCTGATCTCAAACGTTTAAGTACTTTACCAGTTTGTGTTTCAGCTTCAGTTTTGAACATAATGAATTTATCTAGTGCTTCATCTTTATGTTTAAGCAAATAAACATAACAATATCTACTACAATCATCTATAAAGGTAATGAAATATCTATTATGTTCCTTGGTCAAAACACCACCAAATTCACATATGTCAGTGTGCAATAAATCTAACACATTCGAATCCCTAACCACATTATGAAAGGGTTTCCTAGTTTGTTTAGCAGTCACACATACTTGACATTTAGATTTCTTATCAATGGCATGTTTTGGAATCAACTCTAAGTTCATCATGTTCTTTAGAGCACCAAAATTCAAGTGACCAAGACGTGCGTGCCACAGATCAGATGATTCAACACAATTAACAGAAGGAACAACATTATTATTAATAAAACTGCCCAAAACAGGCTCAACATTTATTAAAGATAATCCATCCGACAAGTAACCTTTGCCAAAGAATACACCAGTATTTGTAATAACTACTTTATTACATTTCAAAGAAACTTCAAAACCATTTTTAACTAAACAACTTCCACTTATTATATTTCTACGAATATCAGGAACATGATGCACTCTAGTGAGGGATAGAACACGCCCAGAAGCGAACTTCAGGTCCACGTTTCCTATTCCAAGTACTTGAGCTACACTCGCATTCCCCATCGTCACAGTCATTCCATGAGTCTGTTGATAAGATACAAATAGAGTAATATCAGTACAAATATGTACATTAGCTCCAGTATCAATCAACCATTCATGAGACGAATAGGTGGAAAGAAGTACAGGGTTGTAGGTCACATACCCGTTGTCAGTTTCAGAAGCAACAGCCTCACCAACAACCATGTTAACCATTGACCCACCAGTGGTTCCAAGCACAGTGTTAGCTTGTGCTCCCACAACAGGTTTCTTAGTTTTCTTTTCAGGACAGTCCTTGCTCCAATGACCAACCTGTCCACAAGACCAACATGGTTTGTTTGCCTTTGGTTTCTTAGCCTTGTTCTTGTCCTTAGACTTAGTGTTTTCCTTCTTAGTGACAGACTTTCTTTTCTGTCCTACAGTCACTACATTTGCCTTCGAACTCCCAGCATGTTCAACAGGCATCACATGTCCTTGCTTGGACTTGTGTTGCTCCTGCACAGAGATGTCCAACATCAGGTTTGTCCAAGTGATCTCTCCTTTCTGTCTTTTCAGGGAGAGTGCAAACTCTTCCCAAGACTTAGGGAGCTTTTCAATCACAAACATAACCTGAAACTTTTCAGGAAGGTCCATACCGGACTCCTTCAAAGCATGAACCAACATCTCAAACTCATGCACCTGCTCAGTCATGGATTTAGTATCCACCAGTTTAAAGTCAAGGAACCTAGCCACAGAATACTTTTCCAACCCTTGCGAGTCAGTATTATGTGTCTGGTCAAGCTTCTCCCATAAGAGCTTAGCAGTGTAGGAGTCAGATGAATAAACATCGAACAGAGTGTTCGCTAAAGCTGCCAGAATAGCAGCCCTAGCCACCCCATCCTTTTCCTCCCACATGGTATAAGCCTTAACAGTTTTGGCTTTCTCCTTAACCACAACTGGTTTCTCATACTGCACCACCGGCCATAGACCCTTTACCGTTAACCACAGTTTCATTTTTTTCTGCCAACAAGAAAAACCAACACCCCCACTGAATTTATCAGGCATTCCTGACAAATCAATAGGCTGTGGGAAACGGTACGTAGTCCAATCAATGGTGGGTACAGTAACACCAGACCCAGAGCTAGTCTCAACAACAGGAGTTTCAGTTTCGTTAACCATCTTGTTAATTAACAATATATAACACAAATTATTCTCTTCAAGATTGTTGGATAATTTACACTAAACACAACAATGAGGCAGTGATATATATTAAACAAGAACAGGAAATTAACCAAATAACGAAACAAATCACGAAGGCATAAACATGAGTCTAATCAGTAACTGTAATTAAAAAGAAAAGTAAGAACACTTATCTCTCACAATAGCTTAAGCCAAGACAACAAGAGAGAAAGAACACAGCTGAGTCACCAAGCCCTTCAAGAAGACTTGGCTGTTCTTGAAGAGAATATTGCCCCACTTACGTTGTGATTGGGTTGCAGCAATATCACTTCCAGGATAAAACAGCACCGATCAAAGGGTTCACAAATACACCAGTGATCAACAGCGACCAGCACCTCAGTTCGCCTAAGAACTATGTATTTCTCCTATATGTATCGTGAGAGAACAGAGAAAGAAGAAAAACCCAATCGTGTTACAATCCTTAGGATGTATCTCTTACCTTAACGTTTATTTACTTCTGTATTGTATATATAATACCAAAAATAAACGTAACTGATACTCCATAAAAGGAAAGTAAATATTCTGATTTAATTGCATTAACTGCATCAGGATTTATTTTCAGTTACATAAGCATCAGGATTTGGTCATCAGTAACATCAGGATTTGATGTCCATCAGGATCAGGATTCAGTGCTTTGTCAGGAACTGATATCCATCAGGATTTAGCCCATCAGTATCTGATGTCTGACCAAGTCCATCAGGATTTTACTCCAAGTACTGATCCAAATTTCCATCAGGATTTGATCCAAATACTGACCCAAATTTCTAGTACTATTGTAACAAATAAATCTGAAACCTGTTAAAATAAATCAATATCTAATTTAAAATCAGTTGCAGATCATGGGCATGAAAACTTCCTCATGGGCATGAAACCTTTCTGACCAACCAAGTATACATTCATGGACATGAAAAACTTTCTCATGGGCATGAAAGGTTTCTGAATATCCCATCTCATTTGATGCCTCTTCATGATCATGAAATATATATCATGGCCATGATTTCCATCTGCAACCTGATTTCAAATCTCCTTCTTTCAACTCAATTTATCTATGGATTCCACTAAGAAAATGTCTTAGATCCAATCATGAAAGTTTAAGTCCTCATTACAAGGAACAACCTCCACTTGTTAGTTTCTGGAAATTACATCAAGAACATATTATAAATATGCCTCAAACTTTCCATTTTCTAACAGTTTCAACCTAAAAGTTAAATGATTTAACTAAATACTCATGCTTTGTTATGAAGGCTCATTATATGCTTGGACTTGCATTGCTACAGAGGGAACAACAACATGCAGAGGGAGTCGAGGAATTGGACAAAGTACGAAATTCTCGCCTTGTTTTCGGATTATTTATTAGTTGTTTAAGGTTTTCAGTTTTATTTTTATATGGACACGAAGGCTATATTTAGTTACTTTGCCACCTTTTGTAGTAATTTAATACAATGAATTTCAGAGGACTTTAATCTGCATAGGCTTTAATCCGATACCTCCTTGGAACTCCTAATCGGGGCCTGTTCTTCCCTGCTGATTCTTGACTCAAGCTTCAATCATACAGTGATGCAGATTGGGCTGGATGCCCAGACACCAGAAAATCACTGATTGGTTGGTGTATGTTTCTTGGAGATGCTCTTATCTCATGGAAATGCAAAAGGCAAAATCGTGTGTCGAAGTCTTCCACAGAAGCAGAATATCGTGCCATGTCTGCTGCTTGTTCTGAGATAATTTGGCTACGTGGGCTCCTTGCAGAACTTGGGTACTCTCAAGCTCAGCAGACTCCATTACATGCTGATAACACTAGTGCCATTCAGAATGCAGCTAACCCAGTTTACCACGAACGCACAAAACACATTGAGGTTGACTGTCACTCTATTCGCGAAGCCTACGACCACCTGGTCATTACTCTCCCACATATCTCCACCACTCTACAGATTGCTGACATTTTCACCAAATCGATGCCACGCCAACGCCACGAATTTCTTGTTGGCAAATTGATGCTTGTAGATTTAACTGGACTGAATTCATTCATCTCTTCATATTACACGGCCTTTATTTTTATTTTTTCTAAATTATGGAGCCGTGTGTCTTGGCTCAGATCTGGCTACTCAAAAGCTGAAACCGTGTAGGACAACAGGTCCTATAAAGATGTGATCTATCACATTGGTTGCTATAAGAGTTTCACTTTCCTTTCCATGGGCTAAATCAAGATATCAAATCAAGAAATGTAAAAAAGTTGTGCATCCAATTAGTGACAAAATGGTTTGTCATCATACTTGAAGCTCACCCTTTCCAATCCAAAATCACGTAGGCATTGGATCTTGGCAGAGGAGAAAACCTAAAGAGTTATATAGTGGAGGAAGTATGGCAAGAAGCTTGCTAAAGCAAAATACCTAGGATGGGAGCATGCATCGACAAAACGGTCATGGGAACTGCAAAATTTGAAGTATGTGCTCTTTTCCAAATTATCTGTTGGCTTTAGCTGGATCCGTGCTCAATTTCATTCTTTCAAAAAGGCTTTATATTTTTTCAATTACGAATTTGGGAGACTGTAATATTTCCATCTTATATCTTTGTTTGGATGTTACAAAATCTAAAACATGAATGCAAATTTTTTTGAAGATGTAATTTTTCCATCTTGTCAGACTGCTTTGAAGGAGAAACATGAACGCAAATTTTCTGAAACGGAAGGGTTTGTTGATGAGCTTAATGATGACTATTCCAAAAAATTGCATGATCTTGAACAAGCATTTGATAAAACCTGAAGCAGATATGCCAACGGAGGTGAGCAAAGACATTTCGATAAGCTCAACCTTTTCTCTTGTCGAATGTTAGTACTCGTCTTTAGCAGAAAGAAAAAGAATGTTTTATACTTATTTATAGTGGTGTTCAGGGACTCCAGGTGCCAGTTTATCTATGCTGTAAAATGACGCTTGATTAGCAATCCTGTCATTACTCCTGGCGGGGTTACTTATGAGCGATCAATGATTCTTGACCTTCTCAGAAAGGTAAAATTTCTATCAGGTACTCTATGGATTCATTTTCATTAAGTTATATGTTTGATCACCTTACTACCCCAAACTAGGTGGGGGAGTTTGATCCAACCATGCACAAACCACCACTGCATCAATACTAGTTGGTGCCAAATCTGGCAGTAAAAGAAGCAGTGCAAGCTTTTTTGCAGAAACATGGTTGGGCTTACAAGATGGGTCAAAAATTCTGTAATGCGACGTGTAGTTGGTGTTGTATTCTTTATGAACAAAAGGGTGTGCAGGAAGATGTATACATTTTTTATGTGGTGATTTCTTTCCATTGTAGGGGATTAGCAAAATGCAAGTATAATTCTCATGGTATAGATTTTTAGAGGAGTTTTGGTCTCCCGCCTTATTAACTTTGAATCTAAAAGATTGTTGAATGTTGATAAACATATGCAAAAAGGGTTAAGGAGTTGAATCAAATCCATATACATAGATAGACAATTCAGAATGAAGTTGAATTTTGAATGAAGTTGAATGTTGATAAACATATGCAAAAAGGGTTAAGGAGTTGAATCAAATCCATATACATAGATAGACAATTCAGAATGAAGTTGAATTTTCACAATATTTAACATTCATTTAAGTTAATTAGCAAAAAAAAAAAAAAAAAAAACATTCATTTAAGTTAGGGAGAGCAAATCCCGGTTCGGTTCGGTTTTTAGATAAAACCGGAACCTAAACCGGAAGTCCTCGGTTTTGAAAATCGAAAACCGTACCCGTGAACCATCGGTTTTGGTTTTAAAAATCCCGATTCGGTTTCGGTTACAAAACCGATTAAAATAAAAACAAGAAAGTATTACAAATAAATCAAAAAGTAGTTCTACCATAAAAACAAAAATTGTCCAAAAGTATTCATACAACAATTGTCAAAACTTGAAACAATAAAAAAGATGCCAGAATTCGATCATCTAGTTAAAAAGTGGCCTAGCAACACAATTTCACAATTTGTCCAGTGACCTTTGCAGGCAACAGTCCAGATTGCAATTCCTAAGCCTGCATGCTGCACCAGCAGTAAAACATAACTTAAGAAATTATCAATTACATGCTGCAAGTAATTTTACTAGTGCATTATAAGTATTTCTCAATAGGGAGCTGTAAAACAATCATTGACCGTACAAGAGCCTATTAAAATTTAGTTTTATACATCCATAATTTTTATTTACACATTACTGTTTGAGTTTGATTTTTAACTAACACCCAGTACCTATCATCTGAACTAACAAAAGTATCTAACATAAACTCACTACATATTCAATTACTACAACTTATGCCAATGACATGACATCACATCGAAGCTTTACCGCTTAAGACAATAGCAAAGTAAAATTCACCTTAACGAAACTACTATACTGTTGGGACATAAAAAAACACCGAGATGATCTCAAGAGAGTGCTTCCTCTAAACTTCCTAAATATCAACCCTACTTTAATCAAGACATAAATTGAGAGGTCGGAATGCTTACTTATTACCTAATCTTGGCTTTAGCAACAGGTATGTTTTTATCTGGGAAATTCAGACTATGAAACAGAGTTTAGGACTACGTGTTTACCTTTTTGTAATATTTTATTGAAATTTTTATGTTACAATAAAAATTGACCAGAGCTCCTTTCAAAGCTGTTTACCAATCTTCACAGCCAGATAGGCCAGATACCCCATTCATATATGGACGATATTTTACACAATTTGGAGGTAACTATGGTCATAATGGTGCTGTTGACAAATGCAGAATACACAAATTCATCAAATTATATTTTTGCTATTTCCAAACAAAAGTCACCTCTTCAGGCCTGAATCATTAATAATCATATAAGTTTAGCAGAAAGAACTGCTTACAGGGTAGAATCAAATCATCAGATAATATATATACCTGCAACTGGTGCCCAAAACGATCTTCCAACATTGTAAGTACCTGAAAAGCAGAGAGAGAGCAATCCATTTTAGGACCTGAAAAGTGTATCATCCCTACTTTACATTGTAAGTTTCTGGATTTTAAATATTAATGGCTGATATAATATCAACCTGTTGCTAAGATTTATTACAGGAAGAGCTTATGTTCTTGTTTAGCTTCATGCCTTAAAAAGAGAAATCAGTTCAAAAACAGAAATACTACCTCCACTCCTATAATCATCGATGCCCAGGTTTCTAAACGATCCGACACTTTCAGCTCATCTGTAAAATTAACATAATTATCAATGAATGACAGCTTCTGTGTTTTCTGCAATAGAGCAGCAGTGCTGCAGACTGCAGTAACAAAGTAGACACTTGACATAATTCGTAGAACAAAGTAAATAAAGTAAGTAAGTGTTATTAATTATTTTCAAAAGTATCTTTCCACCGTAATACTCTTACCTATTATAACTAAGTATTTGCAAAATAACTTTTTCTTACCAAGTAAGTAAGATGATTAAATACTAAAATTTGTGTAAGTGAAGTAAGTAAGTAGTTTCTCAAAAAAAAAAAAGAAAAAAGAAGTAAGTAAGTAGGTCATGTAAGTTATGTCCATTAAGTAAGGTTAGTGATTCTCCCTTCCAAGTGTCTGCTGTTGATTCCTTTTTCTGTTTCTCCATTTCCTTTTCTGGTCATTTCGCTTTCTTTTCTTATTTTCTTCTTGCTCTTTTTGTGCATTTTTAGGTTCAGCAATCATCCTGGCCGTCCGATTTTCCCTAAATGCTTCAATAATCATCTCACTCTTTTCTCCAATCTTTTCATCCCATCTTAAATTTGCACCATCGACCTCCGAATCAACTGGCTTCCAATCCTTATCACTGAATAAAATCCCCACTTTTTTTGGACCAAAACGCTTATTCCCGAGTATGTGAGTTAGCTCTCCAAATCGGACGTCGCACTTGACTGATACAACCTTCTCAATGAAATCTTTAAACTCGGAACATCCATCAATCACACCCGGCACATATCTATTACCAGCCTTCATCGAATTTTCGATACGTGGGATATATTCTTTGCCCAAGGAGAAAGCTCTCTTCAAGAATTCTTGGTCTTCATACAGAAATCGATAATTATGCTTATCGTTTTGACAACAGTAGAATTGATCACCGGGTTTCTTGCTGATAGCAGGCCATAACCTGTGCCAATCCTTATCTTTATTTTCAACTTTGAATACTTCAACACCGCCACGTGCCTTTCGGTATGTCTTCCGCTCATCACTATCATCTTCATTAATCAAATGCCCATGCACAACACGTATATTGCCCTCCTGTGTAGTCCTTAGTGTAGTCCTCACCGCAAACAACCCATGAATGATAAGAATAGGACTATCGGGAAGATTTGAAACGCGGGAGGGAAGAGAAGCAGTGAATGTAAGCACCAACTTGTACCAGTGTCCAGTAGGATTTTCCTGCATTTTAGGAATTGTCAAATAAGTTGGCACCGTCCTTGACTATGTTGTATAAGTTAGGCACCGTCCTTGACAATGTTTACTCTAGTATAGACTTATAACACCTAGTAGTGTCTTAGTTCTTCTATAAATAGCCTATTCTCCTAATGTAATACTCACAAGAATATACACAAATATATACAATCTTTGCTTCTTCTGTAAACTCTCTATATGTTATATATTTGACATGGTATCAGAGCGGGTTATAACAAAGCAAGAAAGTGCTCATCAGAATTATTATTGGGGCTCTAAGTTTTCAAGAAAACTACAAACCCAGTGAAAATTTCGAGTTTTACAAAGGTGGTCGAAACTCAGTTTTGAGGATATCATTAGATTCCTCACGTCGAGACGAGTTCGGAGGTATATTCGGAATACAAAACCGACGTCAGACGAAGCCGTACGGACTGCCGAAAGAATCTCAAGGTTGAAGACGATAAATAGTACTGTTCACCGATACGGTACTGTTCATACGGTACTGTTCATACGGTACTGTTCACATATACATACGGTACTGTTCATACGGTACTGTTCATTTATACTAGTGCTTTCAAATTTATCATAAATTTGCTAAATTGATATTGATTTAGTTCAAGTTAAGACTTGACTATAATTGTTGGATAATTATCTTTCGGGTATTTTATTCCGGATTTATTTAGCATGATGAAAGAGGATTTTTCTGGAACTCACTCCGGCCTAACTATTTCGGAGCTCAAGTTTTTTCGACAGTTGGTTTCTGATATAAAGTTGAAGACTGCAGCCTCATTTGTACCAACAAATACTTTTCATTCGAGTATTTCTTGTCATTCTATCTCTCACAGTTCACCTAATTCATGGATTATTGACTCGGGAGCGTCAGAACATATGACTGGCAATTCCAGTTTACTGCAGTCATATCACTACATCAATAAAACAGAGAGTGTTCGTGTTGCCAATGGAACTCATGTGCCCGTTCACGGATGGGGCACTTCCAATTGTCTCCCTTCACTACCACTATCATATGTCTTACATGTTCCTTCCTTATCAGTGAATTTATTATCGGTTCATCAAATTACTGAAAATCTTAATTGTTCAGTAACTTTTTTCCCTTCTCACTGTGTGTTTCAGGATCTGGCGACAGGCAAGGTCCTTGGCAGTGGTAAAGTGGTAGATGGCCTCTATATTATGGAAGGGAATTCATTTTCGCCATCGGCAAGTTATCAGGTTTCATCTAAATCTAATCCCAGTTTAGAGTCCTTGTATCAATGGCATAGACGGTTAGGTCATCCTTCATTTGGTGTTCTGTCGCATCTCTTTCCGAATTTAGCATCAAAATGTAAAAAGGAAGAATTTTTTTGTGAACCATGTGAATTAGCCAAACATAAAAGGTCACCGTATCCATCTAGAAATAATAGAAGTCCTACTCTTTTTTCTACTATTCATACTGATGTTTGGGGTCCATTTAGTCATCCTACACATGATGGATATAGGTGGTTTGTTGTCTTTGTTGATTGTCATTCTCGACTTACTTTTGTATACCTTCTTAAACACAAAAGTGAAGTATTCGGATGTTTTAAATCCTTTCACCACATGATTCAAACACAATTCAATGCCTCTGTTAAAATTCTGCGAAGTGATAATGGTACCGAGTATGCCGGAATGTTTACATCTTATTTGGACACATGGGGTATTATTCATCAAACTACATGTGTTAAAACCTCTCAGCAAAATGGAATTGCTGAAAGGAAAATTGGTCACTTACAACAGGTAGCACGGTCCCTCATATTAACTATGCATGTCCCTAAATATCTTTGGGGTGAGGCAGTCATGACTGCTGCATATCTGATCAACCGTCTCCCTTCAAAAGTACTACAATTCAGAACACCGTTGTCCTTTATTCCCGCACCTTCGTCCCATCCATTGCCTCTTCGGTTATTTGGGAGTGTATGCTTTGTTCATAATCATTCCCCCTCTCGGGATAAACTCGATTCTCGTGCTCTCCGCTGTGTTTTCATTGGTTATACACCAACTCAAAAGGGGTATAAGTGCTATCATCCTCCCTCACATCGCACATATGTCAGTCACGATGTTACTTTCTGGGAGTCTATTTCTTACTTCTCTCCCGGATCCTCCTCCTTGCTTCAGGGGGAGATTAACCGACACAGTCTTGATAGTAAAGCGATAGAGGAGTCTCAATTCCTTCCATTCATCAATGTGCCAAACACTAGTCCAAACACATCATCCATCCCTCCACGTTTGGGTAGTGAGTTAGATGATCTAAATAGGTTTGACAGGCCAGATTTGATTACATATTCTAGGCGGAACAATGAAGATATCACCACTTTACCACATCCAGAGACCTCTGACCTCGAGGCAGATCCTACAGCTCCTATAATTGAGCCTGATAACGGTAACACTCTTGATCCTACTTTAGATCTTCCTATTGCTATAAGAAAGGGTGTACGTGCTTGCACTAACCATCCTATCTCAAACTTTATATCATATAATGCACTATCTCCATCTTCACTTGCTTTTGTGACATCCTTGTCTAGTGTTTCTGTTCCGCATACTTGGCAGGATGCTTTATGTGATCCTAAATGGAAAGATGCTATGATAGAGGAAATGAATGCCTTGAAACATAATGGCACTTGGGAGTTAACTCATCTTCCTGCTGAAAGAAAGGTAGTAGGATGCAGATGGGTGTTCACTGTGAAACAGAAACCTAATGGGCTGATTGATAGGTACAAAGCAAGACTTGTAGCAAAAGGGTATACTCAAACTTACGGGATTGATTATCAAGAAACTTTTGCTCCAGTGGCAAAGATGGCCTCTATTCGAGTCTTGATATCATGTGCAGCAAATCTTGGATGGGAACTTCAGCAATTGGATGTAAAAAATGCATTCTTACATGGAGACCTGAAAGAAGAGGTTTACATGGATATTCCACCAGGTTTTTCTACAGCTGAGACCATTGGGAAAATATGCAAGCTAAAGAAGACTATTTATGGGTTAAAACAGTCTCCAAGGGACTGGTTTGGCAAATTTCAGGGAGCAATGATTAAATTTGACTACAAACAGAGCAACTCAGATAACACCATGTTCGTAAAAAGACGAGATGAAAAAATCACAGTGTTGATTGTTTATGTCGATGATATTGTGATCACCGGCAACGACACATGTGAGATTGCTAATGTTAAACGCAAGCTTGCCTCTGAATTCGAGATGAAGGACTTAGGAAAACTACGGTATTTCCTTGGTATTGAGGTCTCTAGAAGTCCAGGTGGTATCTTCCTCTCACAACGGAAGTATACACTTGACCTTCTGAATGAAACAGGGATGTTGGGATGTAGACCTGCAGATTCTCCAATAGAAGCAAATCATAAACTTTGTGGAGATGCTGGTGAAATTGTTGAGAAATCTCAATATCAAAGGTTAGTTGGTCGACTAATCTATCTTGCACATACAAGGCCAGACATATCATATGCAGTGGGAATTGTTAGCAGGTATATGCATGATCCTCGTCAACCACATCTGGATGTAGTTTATATGATATTAAGGTATCTTAAGGCTGCTCCTGGAAAAGGAGTAATGTTTACCAAAAACAATCATCTCGGGGTTGAAAGCTATACAGATGCAGATTGGGCCGGATGTCAAGACGACAGACGATCTACTTCAGGATATTGTACATTTGTTGGTGGCAATTTGGTTACTTGGCGAAGCAAGAAACAACCTGTGGTTGCCTTATCTAGTGCTGAGGCAGAATATAGAGCTATGGCTAAAGGTGTACGTGAATTATTGTGGATAAGATTGTTCCTAGAAGAATTGGGACTTGCATCTACAACTCCAATGAAGCTACATTGTGATAACAAAGCCGCTATTGCCATTGCACATAATCCAGTTCAACATGATCGGACCAAACATATCGAAATTGATCGACACTTCATAAAAGAAAAGATCAATAATGATACCATTGGTATTCACTTTGTAAGATCGGAGGACCAGATAGCTGACATATTTACCAAAGGTTTAAATCAGAAGATGCTTCATCCACTTATTGGCAAGTTGGGCATGAGTGATATATATGCATCAACTTGAGGGGGAGTGTCAAATAAGTTGGCACCGTCCTTGACTATGTTGTATAAGTTAGGCACCGTCCTTGACAATGTTTACTCTAGTATAGACTTATAACACCTAGTAGTGTCTTAGTTCTTCTATAAATAGCCTATTCTCCTAATGTAATACTCACAAGAATATACACAAATATATACAATCTTTGCTTCTTCTGTAAACTCTCTATATGTTATATATTTGACAGGAATCAACGAAATCAAGAAGTAAGAATGCAATGAATTTCATGATTGCAGAAAAAAGTAGGCTTCTAGTAGATGAAACACCCAAATTTTATTTTGTACTAAATTACAAAAGTCTTATTCATATGCATGGACTAGAAATGCACAAAAAGAAATTTGAATTAGAAACATACGTTTGATCCGATACGGGAAATTTCTTCTCTGTTTGCGGTCTTCAAAGCTTCAGAACCGACACTTTCTTCTTTGTTTGCAACATACTCGTTCTCTGTGTTACTTTCCCGCTTGTTGTTCTCAGATCCCATAAGTGGTATTTGAAATGCCTTGCTCGAATCAGCACCGTTCCTAATCTCTGTGGTGGAATTTTCTAGAATAGGTGTAGTACATGCTGGTGATCTCCTGATCTCATTTGAACCACCTACTGAAGATGCAGCTTTAAATGTATCACTACTGTTCATCTCCGGTGAAAGAACTGACACTTGTGCTGCTGAACTGTGATCTGTCTTCTTTGTTTGACATGTCCTGTTTTCGTTTATCTTACTACATTGCTCTTCGTGAGGTAAAACAGCTTTTGTTGGGGTCCTAAAACAGCCAATAGCAGTTTCACCTCTATGGTGTTCATTTATGATGTCAACACCATTTATGGCATTTAATTCAACGGCATTTACCATAGGGGCTTTGCTAAATTCACCTGTCACATCTTCTGAGTACATTAATGATGTTCTCCTTGGGCTTTCACCATTATAACTTTTGGAGTTCAATATATTTGCATCAGAACGACCAAACCTCTCATTTCGAGAGGTGGAGGCGATGTCGTTTCCAACGGTTGCAGGAACTGCTGTTTTGTCAAGAGATCTAACTGGCTTGCCGCCACTAGCATTCCCAAAAGCTTCAGCACCACGAAAATCAAGCACTTCAGATTCTTTTATTCGACTTTCTGGGGCATTCGGATCGGGATGAGAAATACTGTCATTTCTGTTGGCAGAGGCAATATTGTTTGTATTGATGACAGTTGGCAGACCTTTTGATGAACTTGAATCAAGTTGGTCCATTTTGAACTCCTGTTTGGGTTTCAAGAGTTGGTTTTTCTTTAAAGAGATGTCTGTTTCTTCTTCAGAATCTTTAGCTTCTGCTTCCAATTCCTCCAGCTTATATCCACTGCGGAAATATGTACAGATTAAATTGGTAAAAAACATATCTGGTGAAGTAAGGACGGAAATAGCACGATTCAAAAGTATTATTTATGTGCAAGTAATAAAAATATCAGAAAAATGTTGTGTCTTTTACCTCTTACTATAATCTGCTTCTGGAAGAAGTTCCCAAGCCTTTAAACTGAAACAAATAAATCACATTCATTAATGTTTTCAACAAGTAGCATACAATCTTATAATAAGAGAAGAAGTCAACACACTGTTTAGCCGTACCAATCTTCCAACCAGAGATGGTTGACAAGCTTTATCCTGTTAGTTCTCTTGGCAAGCTCGTACTTGTCACCTATAAAGATAAAAAAAAAACTTCCTGATTAAACCCAAGTACCGAACAGAAATCAATAGCTAACTAACCTATGTAGATCATACCCAGCCTATAATAAACAACAATCTTAAATTCCAAGACATGAGATCATGTTATAAGTGATAACAAATCACGAAGCAAAGGGAGTGCCCATACTGTATCTAGAGAATTAGAGAAACTATGATCAAAACCCATGGGCATTTGTTTATAAGAAGAATTTACGCAGGAGAGGTCATAGGAAAGCCAACTGTAATGAATTCCCTTACTACTTAACAAAACCCTAATTGGAAAACGAATTGAACACGGAAATAGAATACGGAATTGATGCAATAATAAACAGAAATGGTTTGATTACAACTCACAAACATAAATACGACTACAAATTACAAGCTCACTAGGCAATTCGAGAGGCCCAGCTTCTCTCCCAATCCATTCTATTTCTTACTTCTCCGATAACCCTAATCAGATCCCCCTTTTCGTTAGACTAGAGAATTCTCATATAGAGAAATCTTAGTTCTTTCTTGAAGAACAAAGTCCAAACCTCGGCCCAATAATAAACTCTAACTTTGATATGCAAAAGAGGGTGATAGATTCTATGGCTGTACAACTTTATTGATGCAATCCATATGTAAATCACTTTACTAGGGTTTTTTTTTGCTAAACACTAGGGTCTTTTAAGATTGATACTATAATTTTGTTTTTTCCGATTATTTATACAATTTTTCCATTTCCAAATTGTAAGAAGAATTTACTCAGGCAAGGTAGGAAAACCAACTGTAATGAATTCCCTTACTACTCAACAAAACCCTAATTGGAAAATGAATTGAACACGCAAATTGAATACGGAATTGATGCAAAAATAAATGATAACAACTCAGAAACATAAATACTTACAAGCTCGCCGAGAGGGGTCCAGCTTCTCTTCAATCCTTTTCTATTTCTTGCTTCTCCGAAAACCCGATCCCCCTTTTTGTTTTATATCCCCCTCTCCTCCTGTATTTCTTAATTTTAACTAGCGTATAGCCGTTACTTTTAAATTTTTTGTAATCTACTCATATTGAATTTTGTAGGAGTATAGTATTATAAATATTAATTTTAATATATTGTTGGGATGATTCAAATCTTATAATTTTAATATGCTAACTTATAATCTTGTAATTTTTAGTAAATTAATTTAATCATATAACATATTTAATTATTACATTTAATGGTTCTTTTTTATTTTACTAAAAATCTAATGATAAGTATTCATATTTTACGGATTTCTATTATATTTTGTTAGTGATTAGAAGATATGGTGTGATATTTTTTTGTATATATTAATTATTGCAAGATTCTGTTTTAAATTAAAAGTTAATGTGTTTTAATTAGAAAAAAGTAATATTAATTGGAAGATATGATATTTTAGGTGTTTATAAAAAGTAATATCATCAATTAAAAGTAAACATTTTTTAATTAAAAAGGCAATCAGTTAATTATCATTAATGATATTATTTTATTATTTATTTTTATTAGTTATGTTGACCATGCCGAAAACTGAACCGACAAATTTTCAATACCCGTGCGATGCACAGTTTTCTTTTATTATGTTATAAATTTTATTTAAAATTACAATTATGTTTTTATATAATCATCATTTTTAAATAATTTTTTAATTTGATTTTAAAATAATTTAATATAATTATGTTTACGGATTATACTAATGTTTTTTTATTATAAACAACGTATACGGATTTTTTATATATTTAATTAATAATTGAAAAGTATGGTGAGATATTTTTAGGCATATATTAATGATTGTAAGATTAGTTTTAAATCAAAAAGATAACGTGTTTTAATTTGAAAGCAATATTAATGATTGGAAGATATGATATGATTGATGTTTTTAAATATTTATAAAAGATAATATCTTCAACCGAAAGCAAATGTGAAAAATGCAATCGACTAATTACCATTAATTATATTATGTTATTTTTTATTTTAGATATTTTAATAGTATATATATATATATATATATATATATATATATATCATACAAATTTTATTTTATAATGAATGGTAAATAAGTAAATTCACGAAGTGTCAAAAAATAGGCCAAAACTTTTAATGTTTTGACTTTTATATAATAGTATAGATTGTTGGGATGACTCGAACCATATATCTAAACAAGATCCTAGAGAGGGACAACGAAGAAGAGGGGGCTCCTACACTAAGCCATAAATACTCATATGCAATACTTTTAGAAAGCGTTTCACTGAAAGTATTTCGTTAGATATGAAATTTTGGCTCTTTTGGAACAGAGCTGAACTGGTGTTGCAATATTAGACATAATTTAGTGTTGCATCTTACTCACGGTATTTCACATAATGCAACACCAAAGGCTGGTGTTGCATTAGCTATTTTTTTTATTTTAATATATGTTGATGTGGCATGTGGGGACCCATAACTGATGACGTTGCAAGGGGGATTAGTGCTGACGTGGCATGTGTGGGGCCCACTAGTGCTGACGTGGCAAATGTGGGACCCGCCAGTACTGACGTGGTAGGTAGGACCCACCAGTGCTGACATGGCTGCCGTGGGACCCATCAGTGCTGACGTGGCATGTGTGGGACCCACTAGTGTTGACGATATTCGTAGTATACGGATTTCTATTTTGTTAGTGATAGATTTAATATAACGAGTAAAGTTTTATGGAGTACTCATTTAATTGGAGTACTTGGAGTACATATACATTTTGCATTCAAAATTTTGCAAATTTTACTATTTTGAAAAGCTTATTACATGAATATCACCATTTCATTGAAAATCTTGAAAATTTTGTACGTTTTGCTAACAAAATATTGCAAAACGAATTGTTCTGCGAAACACATTTGGGCTGCAAAACATAAAGGATTTTGAAGATGAACATATTGCAAAATATATATGATTTTCAGGATTATCAATGAAATTATGATATTCATATAACGAGGTTTACAAAATAATAAATTTTAAAATATTTTGAATGCAGAACGTATATGTACTCCAAGTACTCCAATAAAATAGTACTCCATAGAACTTTTCTCTTAATATAACAGTATTAATAATTGAAAAGTATTGTGTGAAATTTTGAGATTAGTTTTATGTCAAAAGGTAACGTGTTTTAATTCGAAAGAAATATTAATGATTGAAAGATATGATACAATTGATGTTATTAGGTGTTTATAAAATGTAATATCTTCAATTGAAAGAAATTGTGAAAAAGGCAATAGGTGTTTATAGAAGGTAATATCTTCAACAAATGTGTAAATGGCAATCGACTAATTACCATTAATTATATTTTACTATTGTTTATTTTGGCTGGTGTTGAATGCAATTTATTTTACTAAACGCAATTTTTTGAAATTGCATCGAAGTCCTTCTATGTATTAAATGTGAGAAACTCCAAGCTATTGCTTTGGCAATGATATAATGGAGTATTAATTGTAACAAAAACCCATAAGAACAACCCCTTAAATATTACTCTATTTTAAAACTGATAAAGTCACAACAAATAAAATAGTTTTTTTTTTGCTAGAAAAAAAAAATAGTTTTAAGTTTATCTTAAATATCAAAAAATTATATAATCATAATTTTAATATTTAGTTTTAAATAGTTTTAAGTTTATTTTAAATAGCTTTATGTCATATACTTAACATATTTTAAGTTTTAAATATTTAATATCATAAATTAATACAATAATATCAAAATTGTTTTACTTCATTTATGTACTTTTGATATTTTACAATAAATTTTTTTATAAATTAATATTATTGGGACATGTGAATTTTAGTAATTTATAGAGTCTATTAATTAATTGAATTTTAATTTATATTGTCTCATAAATATATATTGAAAATATTAATTTATCACGATAACGAGTATTGATTTACGTTAAAATATTAACTATACTAATTTTAATAATAAAAATATTCTCTATATTAAATAGACGATAGATGTAATTAATAAATCTCAAAATAAATACTAATAAAAGGAAAATGCTTAGATGTAAAAAATTAGTATGTAAAATGGTTGTCAAATTACACGTGGCGCATTTAAATTTGATATGATATCGGATCACTTATATTCATAATAAATTTTTTTTTTAGAAGCAAAAGCATTTCATTAGAATGAAATAAACCATTACAAGAGATTATAACATGCCCAGACACCACTACAACTTCCACCCAACAAACTAATATTTACATACGTGTCAATTAGTGTTTCTTAATTTCATAGAGTAATGATGCTTCTCTAAAAACATAGAAAAACATTATTTATTAATTTTATACGTAGTTATATTATTAAATGAATAATTGTGTATTACGAATTAGACGAGAATTAAATTGAAAATCCTAAAATTTTGGTTTTGAAATCTTAAAATGAATGAATTTTATATTTCTTTTTTAACAATTAGATTTATAATCCTTACAAGGTGAGCTCGAGGGTGAGAGCGAGAGTCGAACCAGGACGACAAGAGATAAGTTCTTTAATGAATTTTAACTTTTATTCACACAAGTTTTGATAATTTTTTTTAAAACTTCTCATATATGTACCTGACATAAACTAGTTATTCTCTTCATATTTTTCAAAAAAAAAATATTGTTAGTCACAGAGGCACATCTAATATCAAGCCTAATTGTTTGTAATGTTTTGCATTACTTACATGACCTCTTAACTGAGGGAACCTCCAGTTATAAAGTTTCTATTTGTTTTGTACTTGTAATAGGCATCAAATCCTAGTTGTGTAACTGTACTTATATAGTCAAGAATAATGCTTGAAAGAAGTTCCAACGTTCATGCCTCAAGCAAGAAGATAAAGACTGTCAAATAAATCACAGTTGGGATTTGAAGAAATGAAGAATTTGCCTAAGTACCAATTCGAGAAGTACTTTTGTCTATTCGAGAAGTCTAGCGTTCGAGAAGTCAGAGATTCGATATCTGAGAAAGCACTGTTCGATATCTCTAAATGAACTATTTGATATCTCAGGGATTCGACATGTCTAAATACTCTATTCGAGAACTCAAGAAGTCAACTAGTCAAAGTGGTATTCGAGTTCTCAAAGAGTCAACAAGTCAAAGTTTCATTCGATATCTCAATGACTCAGATAGCTATTCGATATCTTAAGGATTCGACAAGTCAAGTGTTCTATTCGACAACTCAAGGAATCCTGGAGAAAAGTATTATTCGAGAAGTGATTCGATATGTCAATCATACAGTATTCGAGAACTCAGAGTTATCTAATCCTAGTTCACGAATCAATCACTTAGCCACTTCTCGAATACATTCTTGGAGACAAAATACTGAAGAAATTGTACAAGTCTGAAACCTGTAACAAGCCAATGCACTTTATGGACCACAATCTGTAACGTGCTCTAGAAAGCCTACAAGGAAGCTTGGAGAGATATAGAAGAGACGAAGGGCTAAAGAAGTGGATCTAAACAGAACTTTGCAAAGTCAAATCTATAGCCGTTTGGATGCTTACTCAAAAAGGATAGACATGCAAGAAAGTAATTTATACTGTAACCTTATTTGTAGTAACTGAGTTGTATTCATGTTCTATAAGAATACAACCTCACTTCTTTAGTTAGATAAGTTTTTCATACATTGTAAGACATATCTTTCTGAGAAAAACGAAGCTGAGAATACTATCATTTGTATTCACAGATTGTAGCAACCTTTATCTAATAATATATTAGATTAAAGTGATATTGTGTCTTGTGTTATCTTTTATCCGCACCTATACATTTACACACACAAACACTTATCTGCTACGCAGATTCAAGAACGAAGAAAAGTTCAAGAATCCATTCACCCCCCCTCTGTATTCTTTTACTGTATTCAATACTCAACAAATATTAATAGTATACAATATTTCTAAAATTGAGATAATGTAATCATAGAATAATTATACATAAATTATTAAGGGAAATGTTAACCATATCCCTAAGGGCTATGGTTAAGCATTAAATATTCTCATCCTTTCAACATTGACTTTAGTTATTTAATTAATTTTTAGTTTTTCAATGTTCTTTTACAATTTATACTATTATATAAAAGCCGAAACATTAAAAGTTTTGGTACATGTTTTTTGGTACTTCGTGAATTTACTTATTTACCCTTCATTATAAAGAAAAATAAATACACCTAAAATAAATAATAACATAATATAATTAATGATAATTAGTCGATTGCCTTTTTCACATTTACTTTTAATTGAAGATATTACCTTTTATAAACACCTACAAAAATATACCCGAAAATATCACACCATAATTTTCAAGAAAAATATAACACCTAAAATAAATAATAACATAATATAATTAACGGTAATTAGTTGATTAACATAATAAAATTAATGGTAATTAGTCGATTGTCTTTTTCACATTAAATATCACACCGTACTTTTTAAGAAAAATATAACACCTAAAATAAATAATTACATAATATAATTAAAATTTAAAACAAATCTTACAATCATTAATATATACCCGAAAATATCACACCGTATTTTTCAAGAAAAATATAACACCTAAAATAAATAATAACATAATATAATTAATGGTAATTAGTCGATTGTCTTTTTCACATTAACATAATAAAAAATAAAGGTAATTAGTCGATTTCCTTTTTCACATTTAATTTTAGTTGAACATATTACCTTTTATAAGTACCTAAAAATAGATCATTAATATTTCTTTTCGAATTAAAACACGTTACCTTTTTAATTTAAAACAAATCTTACAATCATTAATATATACCCAAACATATCACACCATAATTTTCGAGAAAATATAGCCCGAAAATATCACACCATATTTATCAATTATTAATAAAATAAATTAAAAATCATATACGTTGTTGATAATAAGGAAACATTATTATAATCCATAAACATGAGCATATTAAATTGTGACAAATTAAAATTAAAAAAATTATTAAAAATAATGATTAAATAAAAACAAAATTTTAATATTAAATAAATTTTATAATATAATACAAGAAACTCGTACATTGCACGGGTTATATAGTAGTTATTATATTAAAGTTGAAACATTTAAAATTTTATCCGTTTGGTTTAGGTACAATTATCTTAATTAATAAATAAAAAATCTATACTATTATATTAAAGCCGAAATATTAAAAGTTTTGGTTTTCGGTTTGGTTATCCTAATTATTAAAATAAATAATTAGATTACAAAAACAACTCAAAAAACTAATTACTAATGTTAACGTAATTATATTCCGATTAAAATTCTTTCATCAACATTGAGCTTCTATTTGGACTCTACTTTCTACTCCAACAACTCAATTACCCATTTTTTCTAAAGATTTTACTTCTAATTAAAACACTTTACCATTTAATTTAAAACTAATATTACAATAATTAATATATATCCAAAATATCACACAATGTCTTTCCGTAATTATTTTTAGTAGTTTTTTTGTAATTAAAACACGTTACTTTTTAATATAAAATTAATCTTGCGATCACTAATATACACCCAAAAATATCTCACCATATATTCAAATCATTATTTTTAGTAATAAATAAGAATCGTTAGATCTAATAATAAGATATATTATATGATTAAATTAATTTACTAAAAATTCAAAGTTCGAACCCGTCAACGACATTTTTAATTTAGAATTGGTTTAATAACCTTTTGGCCCTTCAAGTTTGCGCAGTTATACCCATAAAGCCCTAAGGTTTAAAGTCATTCCTTTTCGCCCCTCCAACTTCAAAAATGTACCTTTTAGGCACAAACCGTCATCTTTGGCCTTTAAAAGGCGACGCTTTTGTGTCAAAAAGACGACGATAAAGTGGCTAAAAGGTATATTTCTGAAATTGGAGGGGCAAAAAGGAACGACTTTAAACCTTATGACTTTGTGGGTATAATTGCGAAAATTTGAAGGGCCAAAAGATCATTAAGCCTTTATAATTTTACAAAATAAATTTTGAACCATGCATATCATTATATAAATTTATATTAAATTAAAATTATTAAAAATAAGGATTATATAAAAACATAATTATAATGTTAAACAAATTTTATAACCTATCAAAAGAAGCCCGTGCTTCGCACGGGTTATAAGCTAGTATTAATTTAATTTTTCAAGTAATAATAATGGACCCCCTGTGTAACAACCCGGAATTTCAGGAATTATTATTATTACTATTTAAATATTTAATTGGTTTTTCCATAAAGGAGGAATAATATAATGAATATTTTATTCTTATAGAATGCTTGTACGTGTTTAATTGCCAATATGTTATTCGGGTAGACTGTATTTGGTACCGTTTGTGTTAGTAATTATTTTTATTTTAATAAAAAACGTTATTTTTATTAACATTGATAAATTGAGTTTGTTTTAAAATTTTATGGATCGAGTTGGTATTTTATTTGTACCAAAATTATACCCGGTATTCTACTCGTGTGCAAAAGTTTATTTGGGTAAATTATCAAAATATTCAAAGATTTAGTATTTTTACATTTTTGATAAATTGAGATTATTTTAAAATTTTTGGGATCAAAACTATATTTTATCCTTGCCAAAATTTTACCAGATATTTTATCTGTGTCCCTTTGATATTTGGGTGAGTTATGAAAATATCCAAAAATTACTTATTTTTATATTTTTGAATAAACCGGACTTTATAAAAATTTTGTGCATAATTATTTTAATTTTTGGAAAAAATCAAATTTTCAATTTTAGCCGAGTGTATCATTTCGGATCAAGAAGGATTTTGGAAAAATATTTATTTATTTTATTTATAAAACCAAATTTACTACTTTTATCCGCCAATTATTTTATTGGCAATTTTTGGTACCAACTAAATAAAATTAGGGGATAAAGATGATTTGTAGGGTATTATCTTTAGTAAATGGCTTAATGACCTTTTCGCCCTTCAAGTTTGCACACTTATACCCATAAAACCCTAACGTTTAAACTCATTCGTTTTTGTCACTCCAACTTTAGAAATGTACCTTTTAGCCACAAAACCGTCGTCTTTTAGAACGAATAGACGACGGTTTGTGGCAAAAAGGTACATTTCTGAAATTGGAGGGGCGAAAAGGAACGCTTTAAAACTGTAGAACTTTATAGGTATAAATGTGTAAACTTGAAGGGCCAAAATATCACGCACAAACCCCCACCCCCAGTTTTCTTTTCCCAGTCACCATCTCTCTCTATACAGTCTCTCTAATCTCTCTCTAGTTCTTCACAATTAATTCCTCTTTTCTATATGTTATGGAGCTCCAAATTAAGAGTTTGAGTAATCAAAATTCATCTCTTTCAATCCTCTATACACCAGCATCAACAAATTCCGTTTTGGGTAAATTTAAATTTCGGCCTATATTCAAGATTTGTTTCGGTTGATTATTTAAGTATGTTGATTGTGTATAAGTTATAGGTCGTGTAATTTAGAGATTATTCGTGTATAAAATTTCAAGTTTAGAGCATCTTTTTTGGTCGTCGGAATATCACTGAGTTGCCGGAATCGTAGTTGCAATCCGTGTTTTTAATTTTCATTTGCATGTTTGTATAGCTCTGCTAGATTAGAGTAACATAGATTTTTTATAGATTTTCCGGGTATGTTTTTTATTGCCAGATTTTGAAATTTTCGCCAATTTTTTTGATATAATTCCGATGGAGTATGTTTGTGAGATTGAATAGATTAAATAGAGGTTAAATTAGATGTTTTTGGGGCTGTGTTGGTGCTGTCCGTTTTTGGTTGTGGTGTTGCGGATTTTTCTCCGGTGGCCGGAATAGGAAATCTTTACTGGATTCCGGTGAGTGTTCTTGAGCTGTTCTTCGTGTTCTTGAGTATGTGTGTGTTCATTGTGTGTTTGATCTTCACACCCACAAACAATTTTATAAAACTGTTTTGGATTAAAATTTTAAAATAAAATCCAAAATTCATAAATTAATTAAAATAATTAATTGATTAATTATTTTAAATAATTAGTTGATTTATTTATTTTGATTAATTTTGTTAAAATTCGATTAACTTTAATTGATCTTAATTAATTTTAGTTAATGATTTAATTAATTCAATTAATCGATTAATTTGATAATTAATTGATTGATTCTATTAATTAATTATTAAATAGTTTTGATTAATTTTAATTAATCTTAATTATTTTCAATTTTTAAGAAAAACGAGACGAGAACAAAAATATTTTTGAATGGAAATGATTTGATTTCTAAAAAATTCGAAAATGTTTTAAAACTAAAAGATTAAACGGGTGATTCAGTATCGAGTCATAGTTGTATGCAGTATAATTTATTTTATTTATTTATGTGTTTAACTCTTTAAATTCTAGAAAAGTGATTGATCTTCGATCTAAAAATGTTTTCTATTCAAAATTTTTGTAAAATGAAGATCAAATATTTTTCAAAAAGAGTTTTCGACTTTATTACGTGCTATTTGATTATGTGATCTATTTATCGAGTTGTCGTACGTGCAATGTGAACTATCTAGGTATTATATATTGAGGATTAGATTATAAGTCGAGGTTTGACCGATATATATTTAATGTGTGCTTAATTGTTTGTATGATTTATATTATAAGATGTTTTTAGGGGTTGACAACGCTTTCTTTTGAGTTACTGACTAGGATTGTCAGATTACTTATATTTTTACGGGGATTAATTGGTGAGTATTGACTTAGGTTTCTCGGTGGAGATAAGTAGATATTAAATGAAGAAGGTGGAGAGGGATGCATCATTGTTTGTGGATTGTTGGATTTGTTGTGAGGTGTTTTAACACCGGGAAAATGTCTATGTTCAAAGGGGATTTTCCAATTATTTTCTTCTGTCAGAGATATTGTAGACGCGCGGGCTCGATGTCGACAGATCAGACTCGTGGCAACTGCCAAAGCGTAAACCAAAGCATGATTAAAACAGAGGACATGACGTGAGATAGAAGAAAAAGATAGTTGTATTAACTCGACGTTACGTAGTAGTTAAGGACCAAAGGCAAGTATTTTCCCCTTGATCATCTTAAACACTTTTTATTTTATGTTTCATTGATTCATATCATGATGAATAGCTATTGTTCAGAGCTATTTGTGATTCTTAAATATTTTTGTGCGAACACGGTTACTTGATATTGGTACCCTTGATGTGGGGAATTGTTTAAGATAAACTCTTCATATCCTTATTATCGTAGTAAATAATAGGGATGTGACCAGTATTTAAAACTAAGCATTTCCTGTTGAATTCGAAAATTGCTCTATTGGACTGGAAAATGGTAAAGCGTAGGAGGCCACGTTGAGTAGTTGGTCCAGCTATATTTAAAGAGGATATGGTAACCATTCCATCTTCCTATAGATTAAGATTACTTGCCTATTTTGGTACCCTCAAGAAATCCGAATTATACCCACGGGTATAGAAATGTACTGGTGGTAGTATAAAGGGTCCCATTGCTTTTGAACCTGATCAGGGGGCAATGGTGTTTTGTCTTTCTTTTTATATATCCAATCCATATCGCCAGAATGGCTATTATATATTGTGAGTTGACAGATGATTCATTTTTATGACATGTCAAATGATTTCAGTTATGGTTGAATTATATCCCAGTTGTTGATTCTCTTTTCTATATAAATTGTTTTACATTTCAGTTGATTTTATGCCCCACTTATCCTGGTTTTATAGCAAAATTTTTATACGCTTGCTGAGCATTTCTTTCACTCATACTTGTTGTTTTAAATTCTAACATTTCAGTAAGGTAGTTTGGCGAGACTTATCCGTACAGTTCAGAAAGAGAGAAAGCGTGATGCTATTTCGAAGTTGACTTGGCTCAGGATGTTTGGATTGAGTGTAAGATCTATTTTATATAATTTAGTTCTAATATTTATTATTATTATGTAATAGTCTAGTTGGCCTGGCGTACTTGTTATCGAAGTTACACCAGTGGTCTAAGATTGGATCAAAGAGAATATTGTAAAGAAGGAATACTTTTTATTTAATGGAATTTGGATTCTTGTTTCTAGACCTATAACCTTAAAGATCTTGGTATGTTTGGGGTCACGGATGTTATATTTCCAGTATTAGACAATCACAAGTGAATGATTATTACTAAACGGATGTTTTATTTTGAGGATTTTCACGTGACGACCAAATCTTCTAACCCCGGAATTTGGGGGTATCACACCCTGCGTACACATTAATATCAACTAATAAAATTATCTCAAATTGCTAAATAATTTTATTGAAATTCGTGCAAACTTGATGTATTAAGTGAAAATTTGACATTTTAAATACATTTATTCACTTACATTAATGTTTAACCATAGCTCTATGTTTAGCATTACCCAATTATTAAAACGCAAATAAAATTTTAATATCATTAATATTATATTGACTAACGTTACATTGACTAAGTCTTTTGTATAGTTGATAATGCAACATCTAGTGTTGGAATGTTTGTTTTACTGAACTTGGCTTTATTGTATTGGATATATGCTTAGCAAATCAAATTGGGATAAATGGCATATATCCCAATTTGATTTGCTAAGCATATATCCAATACAATAAAGCCAAGTTCAGTAAAACAAACATTCCAACAATAGATGTTGCATTAATTTCAACTAATATAATTATCTCAAATTGCTAAATAATTATATTGAAATTCGTGCAAATTTGATATTAAGTGCAAATTTGACATTTTAAATACATTTATTCACTTACATTAATGTTTAACCATAGCCCTTAGGACTATGTTTAGCATTACCCAATTATTAAAACGCAAATAAAATTTTAATATCATTAATATTATATTGACTAACGTTACATTGACTAAGTCTTTTGTAAAAGGATGAAAACCATGCAAATACTTGTAATCAACATCAAGATGTCAGTAAATGCTCCTTGCACAGAAAAAGAAGTTAAAGGACATTGTTGTAATTACACCAAACTGCATTTGGCAATTTTGACCTGCATTTAAAAATCATGTTTATTTTAGGTATTTTAATAGTATAGATATCGTATATATTTTTTTTATAATGAAGGGTAAATAAGTAAATTTACGAAATACCAAAAAACAGGTACCAAACTTTTAATATTTCGACTTTTATATAATAGTATAGATTTTAGTACAGTATTATAAATATTAATTTTAATAAGTTGTTGAAAGGTTTCGAACCTTACACCTTTATATATAACAATTTTAATATTACATATAAATTAATATAGTATATTAGATATTAATTTTATTTTACACACAAATAGGAATGGCAAATTAATAAGATCTGACGGTACCCAACTGAAACCCAAAATTTTGGATATATCGAACCCGAATTTTTGGATTATTTAAATTTTAAACCCGTAATAGTTTCGATTTGGATTTGAATTGAATTGTACCGAACCGATATCCAATCTGAAACCCAATCCAATATTGAAACCCGGCACATAAATAATATAAAAATCATAATTTGAAATTATTAAATGTAATATTTTAGATATAACACATATAATTTATTTATTTTTATTTAAATATTGCATTAGAAATAGTCAAGACTAATATAGTAATTAGAACTTCTATATCTCAATCTCAAGTTTTATTGAAATATTTAAGATTTAATTTTTTTAATTTAAATAAAATTTTCATTTGTGTTGCATACGAAGAATTATTTTAGGCAAATTTCAAATTTTACTTAATATGTTAGTTCAATTCGTACAATATGTTCCATTTAACTGCTTACTTAAATTAATTATTTTTATTTTTAAGTATTTTATACATATAATAAATATTGTCCGTGTGTAGGAATTTTTTAAAATTAACTACATTATTACTAATTTTGGATACATAAAAAAATCAGATCTAATCTGAAACCCGACGAATTTGGTTTTGGGTTAATTGGCTATTTCATAATTGAAGTCGTGCCCAACTTGCAGTTGGGTAACTGAACTCAAAAAGCTTGCAGTCAACTCATCAAAGTAATTAAAACTTGCAATTGACTAAACACCGTTAACTCCTAGTAAAGTTCTTGACGGAAATCTGACGTGGCATGCTTATGTGTTAAAAATTTACACGTTGTCAATTAATTAGTCAATTATTTAAATAGATTTTTGAAATTCATAAAATAATTTTGAAAATAATTTTAAAGTTTACAAAATAATTCCCAAAATAACTTTGTAAAAATGATTACAGTTTCCACTAGATCAAACAGCAGCTCAATAAAAACACAATCGGAATGTTCTTGAAGATGGCCGGATTCTGGAAAAATTTTGAAGATGCCTCGCAACACCGACCCACGGTTCCGCCCATCTTAGCACCGTTCAATCCTCTTCACCGTCCCCTTCCACCTCCGACTTCCTGATAGGTTTCGGGGCAACAAACGCAACGGAAAAACGATAATAAACAATAAAAAAACCGAAACCTAACCCTAGGATCCGTGTATAAGACATGTTGATTATGGAGAACAGAATCTGTACCTTTTAAAAGCTTTCCGATTCGGTTGACAGATGGAGGTCCAAGAACGATCACCACACAGCCCTCTTCGTGAGATCTGCTTCGCTAATCAGTCCACACGAACGCACGATTGTCTCCACAATCTCCGGAGTTGGTACTAGCCGTAATCTGCCCTCTTTCTCTCTCTCTCTCTAGCCTCTCTTGATGTAGAGCTGCTAGGGTATTTGCTAAAAAACGATTTTGGCAAAGTCTCTAACCCTAAAGCAATACATCTCTATGTATTTATAAGAGAGAATGAGTTGGGCTTAACCCAAATCGGTTTGGGCTTCTACTAAAACCAAACTGATTTGGGTTTTAATGATTTAAATTCGAAATCTAATTAACTAAGTCCAACTTAATTAATTAAATAACCAATTTCAAATTTTATCATTAATTAATTTAAATTCGAAATTTAAATTAAAACTCCTTTTAAACGTTCTTATTGTGTAATCCTTTAGGTTATTATTACGTTGGCTATAATTTTAATATCCAATAATAAAATTATAAACAATGAGCGGCATCTAGTAATACATCATTGCTACCCAAGTAATAATAATAATTGGTGATCCAATTAAACCTTTCATGATTAATGTTTCCGTGTAATATAATCCCTTTAACCATATATATTATAGATTAAACTCGAGGCATGTTATTAGTCATCCTCATCAATGTTTAATCCGGGTTTCCTTGATCAATGAGTAGACTATTAAAAACAATCAATATTTGAGCATGGCCATGCATTTTCATAGTCTCACTCAATCAAGAGGCCAATAATATCTCTCCTAATAATAGGAGGGTTAAATCCTTTATCTATCATTCATATTTCTCATACGTCTCATAATATACCCGATGTACATTTTTATTATCACCCGGTCAAAGGTAACTTTTAATGTAGTCAAAGTATATTAATCCTCGTATAGAAATATAATGATCTCAAGTCTAAGGATCATTACACCATTATCACTGTGAGTCTTTCTAATGACATTATCAACATGTAGAAACTCACTGTGGGTCAATCCAGTGCCATGTAGAATATTACATGCACCTATGTTCTTGACTTTAGTATCAGTATACCTATGACCAATGAGATGTGGTCATCAGTCAACAAACATACTAATCTTTATGCATTATAATTGTCCCATATTAATAATGCTCGATTAGGGATATTTAGGAATATTAACACTATTCTTATAATCTCATTTTTAAGTCACATACTTAAAGATATAGAATACATGTTACATATTCCAAGGACATTTATTGTTCTAATATTTATATCGCAGTAAATAAAGACATAATAAATCATTGTTGAATAATCGATATAACATAATCACTGAATAACAAAATAGTTTATCCTAAAAGCACAATTACATTGTCTCTAGAGCACTAACACTATCAATCTCCCACTTGCACTAGAGCCAATCGCCTATGTATCTAATACCCATGGAACTAGTGTGACCTTCGTGCTTCTGCTGCGACAAAGCTTTGGTCAGTGGGTCCGCAACATTATCATTAGTATGCACTTTACATATATGTATATCTCCTCTCTCGTTTATCTCTCGAAGAAGGTGATATCTCCTAAGTATATGCTTTGCTTTGGAATGGGACCTCGGTTCCTTTGCCTGCGCAATAGCTCCATTGTTATCGCAATACAGATCAACCGGATCTGCGATCGACGGAACCACACCAAGTCCCGAAATAAATTTTCGAATCCAAACAGCCTCTTTGGTTGCTTCACTGGCAGCAATATACTCAGCTTCCATTGTAGAATCAGCTACTGTCTCTTGCTTCGAACTTTTCCAGCTTACAGCACCTCCATTTAGACAAAACACGAATCCAGACTGGGACACTGAATCATCCCTATCTGTCTGGAAACTAGCATCAGTGTAACCTTTTACAACCAGCTTCTCATCTCCTCCGTATATCAAGAACGAATCTTTAGTCCGTTTAAGGTACTTAAGAATATTCTTGACAGCTGTCCAGTGACCCTCACCAGGATTTGACTGGTACCTGCTCGTCATGCTTAAAGCATACGAGACATCAGGACGAGTACATATCATCGCATACATTATAGAACCAATTGCCGAAGCATATGGTACTTTACTCATACGGTCCTTATCATCTGATGATTTAGGACAGTTTTCCTTTGAGATCACTATCCCATGAGACACCGGGACAAAGCCCCTCTTTGCCTCTTGCATTCCAAAACGATGCAATACTTTGTCAATGTATGTACTCTGACTTAGGCCGATTAATCTTTTAGATCTATCTCTATAGATCCTGATCCCTAAGATATAGGTAGCATCGCCTAAGTCTTTCATCGAGAAACTTTTTCCCAACCAAGTCTTCACAGCCTGTAGAGAAGGAATGTCATTCCCTATTAGTACTATGTCATCCACATATAATACTAGGAATGCCACATGGCTCCCACTAACCTTCTTGTAAACACACGGCTCATCCTCATTTTGTATGAAGCCAAAATCTTTGACTGTTTCATCAAAATGGATGTTCCACCTCCTTGAGGCCTGCTTCAATCCATAAATAGATCGTAGCAACTTACAAACCATTCTATCAAACTTTGGATCGACAAAACCCTCAGGTTCTGTCATGTACACATCCTCTTCTAAGCTTCCATTTAGGAAAGCAGTCTTGACATCCATTTGCCAGATTTCATAGTCATAATAAGCCGCTATCACAAGCAAAATCCTGATGGATTTGACCATAGCTACCGGTGAGAAAGTTTCATCATAGTCTATACCATGAATTTGCTTGAAACCTTTCGCCACCAGTCTTGCTTTGTAGGTCTGTAAATTTCCATCCATGTCAGTTTTCTTCTTGAAAACCCACTTGCATTCTATGGGTTTAACCCCATCAGGTGGTGCAACCAAAGTCCATACTTTGTTTTCATACATGGAATCCATCTCAGATTTCATGGCTTCCAGCCATCTCTCAGAATCTGGACTATTCATAGCATCCTTGTAGGTGAGAGGCTCATCATTATCTACAAGCATCACATCGCCACTTTGAGTCAGGAGAAATCCATAATATCTCTCTGGCTCATGGCGAATCCTACTTGATCTACGAACGACCTGTGTTTCTTGAGCAGTATTGTTCTCAACATCTTGAGTCTCATTCTGCTCATGTTCCAACTCTGGTTCAACAACATCTTGTAGTTCTCGATCCTCATCGAGATCTATTGTCCTCCCACTGTTTTTCTTAGAAAGCAGTTCTCTCTCTAGAAATACAGCCGTTCGAGCAACAAACACTTTGTTCTCAGAAGGTTTATAGAAATAATACCCTTTAGTTTCCAATGGGTATCCTACAAAATTACATTTGTCTGATTTCGGTCCTAGCTTATCAGAGATCAAACGTTTCACAAACGCTTCACATCCCCAAACTTTCATAAATGAAACGCTATTACGTTTTTCAGTCCATAATTCATATGGTGTCTTTTGAACCGATTTTGAAGGAACACGGTTTAGTGTTTGTGCAGCCGTCTCTAGGGCATAACCCCAGAAACTAATTGGAAGATCCGCATGACTCATCATCGATCGCACCATGTCCAACAAGGTACGATTTCTCCTTTCAGACACCCCATTCCATTGTGGTATTCCAGGAGGAGTGAGTTGTGATACGATACCACACTCCTTTAAGAAATTCTTAAATTCTAAGCTTAAGTATTCTCCCCCACGATCAGATCGTAGAGTTTTAATACTTTCGCTCTTTTGCTTCTCTACTTCAGCCTTATACTCTTTGAATTTTTTAAATGATTCGGATTTGTTCTTCAAAAGATACACATATCCGTATCTACTAAAATCATCAGTAAAGGTTAAGAAATAGTAATAGCCACCTCTTGCCATCGTACGCATTGGACCACATACATCACTATGTATCAGTTCCAATCGTTTGGTGACCCTCTCACCTTGACCGGTAAAAGGAGCTTTAGTCATTTTGCCAATGAGACATGGTTCACAATCCTCGTATGATTCGAAATCAAACTTGTCCAAGTATCCATCCTTATGTAACTTGGAAATGCGATTCTCATTTATATGGCCTAAACGACAGTGCCAGAGGTATGTATGATTTGAGTCATTTGTTTTAAGACGTTTGTTATTTATGTTATAGACAGAAGTATCAAGATCAAGAACATATAAACCATTAAACAAATGTGCAACCCCATAGGTAACATTATTCAATGAAAAGGAACAACTATTGTTCTGAATTAAGAAAGAAAAACCAATCTTGTCCAAACAAGAAATGGAAATAATGTTTCTGCAAATCGCAGGCACGTAAAAACAGTTCTCAAGTTCTAAAATGAGCCCTGTGGGCAACGATAAATGATAAGTCCCTACAGCTAAAGCAGCAACCTTTGCTCCATTGCCAACGCGTAGGTCAACTTCTCTCTTAGCCAAAGTCCTACTTCTCTGCAGTTCCTGCACATTTATACAAATGTGAGAAGCACATCCAGTATCCAATACCCAAGATGTAGAAAAGATGTAGAAATAGACAGATTGACTTCTATAACATAAATACCTGAAGTAGAAGCTTGCTCAGCCTTCTTCTTCTTCAGATCCTCCAAGTTAACAGGACAGTTTCTCTTCCAGTGACCAGGCTTCTTGCAGTAGTGACATTCACCTTTGTCAGCCTGTACGACATCTCCCTTCGACTTTTTAGCCTTTTTGAAAGAGGGCTTAGAAGGACCAAGATCTTTTGATGCTACCTTTTTCTTGCCCTTCCATTTCCCTTTTCCCTTAGCACCTTTCTTGCCCACCATCATTATGGGAGCTTTCTCAGGTGCCTTGACCATATTTGCTTCAGTGGTCCTCAGCATGGCCAACAATTCCATAGGAGTCTTATCTTGCTCAGTCATATTAAAAGTCATAATGAACTGAGTATAGTCGTTGTTCAAAGATTGCAGGATTATATCGACTTGAGCCTCTCGCTGAAGCGGGAAACCCAAACGAGAAAGGTAATCACAATACCCAATCATCTTTAGAACATGTGGTCCAACTGGTCCGTTGCCCTGCTTGCACGAGAAGAGTGCTTTGCTTGTATTGAACTTTTCCACACGAGCCTGTGATTGAAACATCGTCGAAAGATGTTCAAACATAGTATAAGCATTCATATCAAAATGCTGCTTCTGAAGCTCAGCATCCATAGTAGCAAGCATAAGACAAGCCACATCAGTAGCATCATCAATATGCTTCTGATAAGCATTTCGTTGAGCTTGAGTGGCATTAGCAGCAGGGGCTGTCGGTGGAGGAATATCAATCACATAAGATTTCTTTTCCTGCATGAGAACAATTCTCAAATTCCTAGACCAGTCAAGGAAGTTTGATCCTGTAAGCTTGTCCTTCTCAAGGACTGATCGCACAGAGAAAGTGTTGTTTGTGTTGTTTTCCATTTCGAATATCTACAATGTTAAAATGCATAAAATAATTAGTCTACGGAATTGTTAAATTATGTTCAAGTGATTATTCATATATATTCATAATATATATCTCCCACTATTTTATCAAATTAATAGCCCTACCTATCAATTCGGAAAAGTTTCTCTAAACCTTTCTAGTGAGCCAAGATCCATATTTCATCCCTTTTAAGGCCAGCTTTGGCTTTTCTCCTTAAAATGATTATTTAGGTAGACAACATTTGTCAATTATATCATATATAACTCTTGGATAGTTTGGTAGAACAACATTTGTTCCTATTTATCCAGTAAATCTTACCAAACTCTATGCCTCTAAGTTCACAATCCTATTGTGGTCACTTAGTTAAGTCAAACCCAAAGGTCTAACATTTGAGTATCACTAACTTACTCGATCGCGCCTTACCACGATAAACGAGGGTACTCTGCTTTGGCGCACCTACCCTTTGTCGATCTAGGTTTTGATGAGTGTTTCCCATTTGGAAGGCATCTTAAACTTAATATTCTGTTGGGGGTTTATTTAAAACGACCATGATCCCATCATAAAAAGATTCCCAATTTTTCCTTGAATTAAATACTTCAAATCAATATTCACCAATGGTTTGATTTCCAGGTTGTTGGAGGAGTCACATGCGACCTCACTTAATATCCAACTTCCTTACAGGTATGACCCGTTTTTGACAAAATCTCCCCATATCGAAATAATTGAAAATTCGTATTTAATTCCGTATTTCATTAAATACAGAAATCTCATAGTCGTTATAGTAAATTTTAAAATCTCGAGTCGTTACAGATTTTATCTTATTTAAGCAGGCATGGCATGGGTGATGTATCTAATACATACATACATTCTACTTAATCTAATTAAGCATGCATATCTATCATTACGCATACATATCATCATATGTAAAGTGCATGAATGTAAAATCGTGCTTGGTTATGGCCCAATCTTATATGATCTTTCCAAGCTAATGGAAAAATCTAGGTCAATCTATGGTGGTTAATAAAACTAAATTATTACATAGGTGGTCTTCATAAATACATGTCTTCTTTGTGTCATCAACCTTCATCTCCATTGATCCTTCATTGCATGCTTCCATGATCTTCTTATTACATAGAATATAAAACATAACTATACTAATGTACTTACATAAGAACTCGAGTTACATTCGAGATGAACAATTACAAAGCACCAAGAAAATGACATGCAAGTCGTATTTATAAAACCAAACCACAATAATTAAAACCACTAACCTATGGGTCTCAAGGCCATAACCAATCACCATGCTCAATTAACACTTAAGAACATCATATCAAAATATATCACATGAATAAAGCATATGTCACAAGCCCAAATTTGTCACAAGCCCTAACCACGCGGAAAATTTTGCAATATTACGTATCAAAATACAAGCAAATCCTTACCAGAATTCGATTCCAGAAGCATATATCAGTATACATGCGACCTTAATTCCAGTTACCATAAAACATGTATCAGCATACACATAACCCTAATCCCTGTATACGGATCATATCCAATAACATCCATTCGACAATTTATATCATCATACAAACCAAGCAGCATACATATCATTAACCGATCGCATACATATGAGTCATGGCAGATTCTAAACATGCTAGAATCATCATATCAGAATATACAGATTCATTATATCACACATATAACATAACTGTATCATGGCAGATTCATCAAACATGCATACTCGTAATAATACAGTAAACACGTAACCAAACCAACCTCTTATACACGTAGCTCTGATGCCATTGATAGGTTTCGGGGCAACAAACGCAACGGAAAAACGATAATAAACAATAAAAAAACCAAAACCTAACCCTAGGATCCGTGTATAAGACATGTTGATTATGGAGAACAGAATCTGTACCTTTTAAAAGCTTTCCGATTCGGTTGACAGATGGAGGTCCAAGAACGATCACCACACAGCCCTCTTCGTGAGATCTGCTTCGCTAATCAGTCCACACGAACGCACGATTGTCTCCACAATCTCCGGAGTTGGTACTAGCCGTAATCTTCCCTCTTTCTCTCTCTCTCTCTCTAGCCTCTCTTGATGTAGAGCTGCTAGGGTATTTGCTAAAAAACGATTTTGGCAAAGTCTCTAACCCTAAAGCAATACATCTCTATGTATTTATAAGAGAGAATGAGCTGGGCTTAACCCTAATCGGTTTGGGCTTCTACTAAAACCAAACTGATTTGGGTTTTAATGATTTAAATTCCAAATCTAATTAACTAAGTCCAACTTAATTAATTAAATAACCAATTTCGAATTTTATCATTAATTAATTTAAATTCGAAATTTAAATTAAAACTCCTTTTAAACGTTCTTATTGTGTAACCCTTTAGGTTATTATTACGTTGGCTATAATTTTAATATCCAATAATAAAATTATAAACAATGAGCAGCATCTAGTAATACATCATTGCTACCCAAGTAATAATAATAATTGGTGATCCAATTAAACCTTTCATGATTAATGTTTCCGTGTAATATAATCCCTTTAACCATATATATTATAGATTAAACTCGAGGCATGTTATTAGTCATCCTCATCAATGTTTAATCCGGGTTTCCTTGATCAATGAGTAGACTATTAAAAACAAATCAATATTTGAGCATGGCCATGCATTTTCATAGTCTCACTCAATCAAGAGGCCAATAATATCTCTCCTAATAATAGGAGGGTTAAATCCTTTATCTATAATTCATATTTCTCATACGTCTCATAATATACCCGATGTACATTTTTATCATCACCCGGTCAAAGGTAACTTTTAATGTAGTCAATGTATATTAATCCTCGTATAGAAATATAATGATCTCAAGTCTAAGGATCATTACACCATTATCACTGTGAGTCTTTCTAATGACATTATCAACATGTAGAAACTCATTGTGGGTCAATCCAGTGCCATGTAGAATATTCCATGCACCTATGTTCTTGACTTTAGTATCAGTATACCTATGACCAATGAGATGTGGTCATCAGTCAACAAACATACTAATCTTTATGCATTATAATTGTCCCATATTAATAATGCTCGATTAGGGATATTTAGGAATATTAACACTATTCTTATAATCTCATTTTTAAGTCACATACTTAAAGATATAGAATACATGTTACATATTCCAAGGACATTTATTGTTCTAATATTTATATCGCAGTAAATAAAGACATAATAAATCATTGTTGAATAATCGATATAACATAATCACTGAATAACAAAATAGTTTATCCTAAAAGCACAATTACATTGTCTCTAGAGCACTAACACTATCACTTCCCACACCTCCACCTGCAAAACTCCGTTCGTCTCCACCAATCTCCCGTTCACTCTTTCCCTTGCCTTTCCTTCACTCACCTCCACCAACAGCCACCGCCACAACACCACCATTTTATTCCCCATTCACCAACATCGTCTCTTTCTACAATCACCACTGCCTCCTGCCATATTTTCGACTAGCAACTCCCGCCTTCTCTGTTCTTCTCCGCCCACCTACATTTCCCCACCTCCCACCACCACTGTGCAATTCACCTCTTCTCCGGCGCCGTCCACCTCTCTCGACTCCGTCTCTTCCCACCACTGCTCCTCCATCACCGCACCTCCACCATACTTCTCACCAACAACCATCACCTCTGTTCTTCTCACCATAGTGCCTTTTTCATTCAATTCGCGCAGCTACCGTTCATCAACACTAACAATCTGTGGCAGGTTCATTCAACAAAACAGGATCAATCCCCTCCATCATAACCAACAATTTAAATAAGAAAATCAAAACCCATTTTCGTTTTCAACACAATTCAGTGCACACCAGGTTCAACTCACACATACTGGTAATAAAACTTGTAAAGAGCTACGGAAATTCAGAGAACCGGAGCTTAAGAAGCTCGGGATCGGAATCAATGGCGGAGAAGAGCTCTGACCAAGAGATTTTTTTTTTGAAGGGAAGAAAGAGAGCAGCGGGAGAGGGGATAGAAGGAGATGGGTGGAGGCTGTCGTTGGGTGGCACAATTTGTAGGAAAGAAGAGGGCGGTGATTGAAGGAAATGGGAGGGGAAGGAGATAGAGAGAGATACGAGAGAGAGAAATATAAGTAAAAATTATTTATATTACTCTTAAATTAACTTGAAGTTGGGTTTAAAGTTTTTTATTTAATTCTAAGTTAAAGTAATGACATGGCATCACATGTGGCATCACATCCGTTAAAAGTCAACGCGAGTTAACGGCGCTGCAAGTTTTTTCGTGTTTAGTAGTTTAATCGCAATAAATTATTAGTGTACTTACCTATTTGCAAGTTTTTTGAGTTCAGTTACCCAACTGCAAGTTGGACACGAGTTCAGTTATGTAATAGCCAATTAACCCATTTGGTTTTTGATATTGAGTTTTGGATTTCGATTTGAATTAATTTTAAAACCCGAAAATATTTGGATATGGATTTGGATTTTACAAAATTTGAACTGAACCTACTCTGTTGTCATCCCTACGCATAAAATAAGATATTTGAAAATGATTATCGCATATCTTTTTTCCAATTGACTATCATGTTAAAATGGAAAACTGTACATGAAATAGAATCAAATGTGTTATATATAAAGCATAATCACATTATTTTATATGCGTTCTTGTAATTTAATTATAGGGTTAGAAAAACTGAAATTCATTTTTATTAACAATTAATGAGTATATAAGTTAGAAGAAAGTCTTACGTGTAACCTAACAAATTGTTTGTGTTGTGTGCATTAATTCATGACGTGTGTCTTTGGAATCTTGTATGAAAATGACATGAAATTTTTTTTACCCAAAATTTGAACTCAAAACGCTACTAAACTACACAAATTTTGCATTGTATACGAAACGAAAATAGTACGTGAAAGAAAAAAATGTGATAATCACATATAAAGTTACTTTAAGCCCAAGTTAATTATGTATGTTACTATATAACTGAAAACAACATTGAGATGCTACAAAACAAAACTAAGAATAGACTCAAAACTAAGAGTAGAGTACATAAAATGAAGGCGTTTTTTTAATTATGTTTGTTGTTAATAAATATCTATGTGTGTTGATAATCTATCTGCCAACTTATTAATTTTTTTTACCTATATTTAAGGTTTTATTGATATTAAAAAATAAATATTATCAACCAACCAAACAAATTCGATATGTCTGCTCTTAGATTAGGATATGTGAATTGATTACTATTACTTTTATTCATGAATACAAAATTAAAAAATGACACCTTTTATTCGAAACAATATATAATTTTATATGTATCGACCTAGTTATCAATAATAGTAATTTTTATAACGAAGGTCGTAGTGGTTTCTCTCTCTCCCCCTCTCCCATAAATACTCAACTAAAGTTTAAGGGCTGATAACAGCATTTTGATTGATGTTAAGCCTTCTTTTTATTGTTTTCCTTTATTTTGCTTTGTTTTACAATAAATATCTCTTTTTATTGAGAGTCTATTACCCCGTTGGTGGATTTTATCTAATGATATATTGGATTTTGTACATTCGCCTTGTGATTGATAACTCCGGTTTCTCAACCTTGATTTTACTTTGCTTTTCAATAAATATATCTCTTCATTGAAAATTTAGTACCCCATTAGTGAATTTTGTGTACCCATATTGGGTTACGTTCTTTCTATTTTTGAGAGTAGATTCTTTTATTCTGGCATCCGGGATCTTATATCTACAGGATTTTATTATATTGGGTCATTGATTTGGATAATATAGAATCATAATTATGGTTGATTGTTCGAATACGTTCTGACAAATCAGATATATATTTTTCTCACGATTACAATAAATTGTTGGATTATCTCACCAAAACGGCTACATATTTTAGTGATATAAGCGAGGGATGTACCACAATTTAAAATCTTATTAACGATCGTAGTTTGGAGGAAGAAAAACCTTGAAATGATTTATTTTAATAAGTGTTTGCCGATCTAGTTATTTTTGTAGACGTTGTATGACCTTTTATTGATGAAATAATTACCTATAAAAAATTGTGATTTATAAGAAAAATTTAAATTTTTGATTATTTTTGTAAGTGTCATATGTCCTTTTATTGATTAATTAATTATTTATAAAAAAATACTGAATTATTAAAAAAAAAAAAATTTGCTGAGTTGATCAATTTGCTATGAAAATATTCACTAACAATATTTTCATTAACTTTATAAGGAATTTTATTTTTTGATTGATAACTTATACATCAAATAATACTAATTAAAAGTATATTTAGTATTTTGAATAATTCAAACAAATTGTAAAGTCAATTTGTTTGTTCCGTTAATTATAGATATGACAATAAATAATAATATAATTGTGATTGATTTAAATTAAAAATTATGATTAATTAGTTAAAAATTGTTTATGAAAATTAATTTGTAATATGTGACTATATATAATAATATGATTGTAGTTGATATTTACGAAAATTAGCTCGTAATATACAATAGAAATTTTTTGATTAACTTTAAATTAAAAGATTAATAAATTAGTAAACATTTTATCACTTTAAAAAATTGGTAATTTATCTAAGTTATAACTATTCCATTAAGAGTTCATAATTTTAAAAATTTACTTTTAGGGGGAAGGAGAGGTGGTCATGAAAATGAGTTCGGAGAGGAAATGAAAGGAAGGAAACAACAATGCAAAATGAGGGTGTAGATACTTGATTAATTGAAATTAAACATGATCCATTCTACATTGTGAATTCGATTTTCGCTCATTCCGAATCATGAGAAACAATAATTATATGCAAGGCATTTAAGTTTATTGTGTTAAAAAAAATTGACATGGCCTCTCTATTCAAGTTTAGTGACTCGACTACATTACAGTAGAACCTCGATAAATGAATGTTCGATAAATGAATAACCTCGTCTAATGAATAAATTTCTTCAGTCCCAACTTGGTCCAATGGGCTTAAGGAATAACCTCGCTTAATGCATTAACGAATAAATACAAATGAAGTCTTTATAGACCCTATATAAATATAAATGAATAATCACTAGATTTTAAATAATATATTTTTATTTATATAATATATCATTCATCCAATGACTAATTTTCAAACACATTACGTAATAAGTTATGTTTTTTCGAAAAATGCCTCCAAAGTTGATTGTTTCTTTCCTCCCCAATAATGCATCTGATCCTTGATTTTGTGTAATTGATTTTGTGTAAAGCATGCACCACGTCTGGAATATTTTGATCATGTTGCAGCATGTAATTTTGTATAGTGACAATAGCTTGAAAAGCTTCTCATTTATTGGGGTTCAGGATCATTTGCCTCATCATTTATTATAACTTCAATGACTTCTTCGTTCGTAGGAGATTCCATAACCGCCTTATTCTCTTCACCATAGTTCAGAAGATGTTCAACATCCATCACATTTCTATAGCTCAATTTAGAAAGGAGTTTAGTTAAATCAAGTTAAAAAATCTAAAAATATCATCTAAATGAATTATTATTCGTTTATCGATAAATAAATATTATATTCATTAATCGATAAATAAATAATCTCGCCAAATGAATTTTTTTTTGTCCCAAAGGTATTCATTTATCGAGGTTCTACTGTATTTGGTTCTTTTGAGCCTTGCGTATGTTTCCTCTTTGGTTTCGATTCATACTTCATTGTACATTATTGGGCTATGGCCCAGAAAATCAATTAATTATCCAATTGTTCATCTCTGTTGTAAATTCGCTTCTATCTTGGGCCTCAGTTCTGGCTTCTGCATAATACAACCTTCAGCCACACCACCTGCAAAAGTTAATCAACCATATTAAAAGAAACTATGTAACTGCAGAGAAAATGGTAATGGATCTACTTAGCAAAAATTAAAATAAATTGGTAATGGATCTAATACGTATTGGATGAGCATCTCTCTGTATATTAAATTATTAACTAAACCAAATCTAGCCTTTCAAAAGTTAGCTCATTATTGCATCAACCGACATTGAAAAATCAAAATCTAGAATTAGGTTATCATTAAATTTTCCTAATATAATAATAATCATTAATTACAATTTCTGTAGGTCAACGCAGTCACTCATATAAATGTTCTGTTCGTCAAAGCAGCCCTCCTGAACTACAACGCTGATCTACTTCAGCCAAGCATGCATAATTCAATTGTTTAAAACCTTATACTATGCACTGCACCTTGTCCTCAAAAGTATGGTGGGAAAACCAGTCATACCTAGCTAAGAATTTGTAGCCAGAAATTGTAGTTTGGTTAATAAGTTCCAAAACCACAAATACTAATACAACGGGTATCAATTTCTAACATTACAGCCATCAACAATTTTGCAACAATCTAGAGTGGATTGAAAATTATGATGGATCTAAGCTGTCTTACCAAGCAACAAAGATGTATAAAACAACTCATTATTTCCTCACTTTTTAATGACATATGTTACCACCAAAACATGTTAGAAGAAGACCAGCGAACATTTATTCATTTAATTTACTTATTTTCTCATCCTGAAGTAACTAAAAGCTAGACTAGATTTAGCGAAAAAAAAGATAGACTAGAGCATACTAGGTGAACATTGACATCCTTAATTGCTTGTCCATCTTCCCATGTCTCTGATGTGACAGTATCAGCTCTGTGATTCAAAGACAAACAACTCAGCTCTAACTGATTAAACAGGTAATAAGAAAGAAAGGGATGATAAAATCACAAAACAGGAGAATCTTTAGCAATCAAGGACCGTCACCTTATGCGGAATTAAAGAGATTCAAAGTATACACAGGAGACAACCATACAATGATACAAATATAACAAGCTAATATCCTGCACACTCAGTTATATCCTTAAGTACTTTCATATCTATTTTCCTCTTGTGACAAACATATGGCAGAGAAAAGAATGCTCCTGCTATATATGAGCAATAATTTTAGTTCCCCAGTTACCTGTTTACACCTACATTACCAAGTCGTAGATAATCTTGGCTTACTTTCCTCCTAGCTTCTCACCGCTCAGCTTTTGAGTCAGATATTAAAAGATCAATTAGTGCTTTCTGTCTCTGCACTAGAGGAACAAAATTAATCAGCTAAACTTTTTTCCAAGATGACAATGGTACACCATTTAAAGAGGAAATGTTTAAGTAGTAATGACAACCAATCTCTGTTAACTGATGAAGATTTTTATAGATGTGCAGAATATAAACCATGTATAGATATGTATGTTATGATTGAAGTTACTTGAAGCTATCTTTTCAGAAGATAAAATGTGTAAATGTGTGCAGCTAAAAATATAGTCATTGTTTCTGCTTTCTAATGCATAATATCATAAGGTCCATTCCCCCTGCACTACAGTATTTAACTAATAAAAAGTATCAGGAAAAATTTGCAAATGAATTCTTTTGTGTTGGTCGGATTTAATAACAAGATAGATAAAAGCACAGTAAAACCCGCCTCTGGCTTCACTTGCTGCTCTTTTTCTTCCTTAATTTCCTGTATAGATCACAATAAGAAATATGAAAGGAAATGTAAGCAGTCCGGAGACATAGAAAGCGATCGTTTACACAAATTGATCCATCCCGAGGAAGATGGTTATGGTTTTAGTAAATTTATTCACTTTGCATACAAATGGTAAAATCTGATGACAACTATACCTACTCCAATTGGTTGCACAAATGTCGACTGTTAGAAGCCTCTTGACGTACCTTCCTCGTCTCCTCCTCTAATGCAACAACTTTTGAACGTAAAGATGTCAGCTCCTATCATATTGACAAATAGGTAGACATTAGGTATAAAGAGACTCAAAGTAGGAGGGAACAGGTAAATTCAGATTTTGTAATACAATTAGATATGTGCACAGATTCAGGGAAAACTGGAGTAGCTACTAGTTTGTTTTCTGCTGCTAACATGGTTTAAGTAGAACATTTCAACCAGATATATCCCAGGAATGATGCCAAATAACAATCAAAAGAATATCAAAGTCGGAAGCCCCAGAAATACAATAAGAAGTCCACTGACAAAACAAGCTAAACAAACCTCAAGTGGAATATGATTCTTAGGCAGGCGGTCCTAGAAAGTAGAATAAAGAAAATGAGGGTCAAGTTATCCAGGAATAAATCAGAGGAACGGAAAAGGAAGAAACATAAGCAAAGGAAGAAAAAGATGTTGTAAGATTTTGAACTATCTAAATACTTCTTAATCAATATAATGTAACTCCATTGCATGATATATTTTTTTATCTACTTACAAATATTACAAATACCAAAGATGATTTTAGACGTGATTTCGTATTTAAATACTTTTCTAGTGGTTTTGTATATCAAATTGATTAATTTTATAATGAAAATTACTTAAATGACATGATAATCATAATTTTTTTTAAATTTATTACGACAAAATACACTTATCGTATTATGAAGTTCAATTTTTAAATTCAAAAAATCATGAAAAGTTAAATCCTAATTTATAAGTTGAGATCAAAATTTAATAATCAACTAACAAAATCAAATGAGACCAAAATAACTGTTATTAAAGAATTATATGAATTCTTTAGATTCTATTCAATGTTCAATTCCGAATATTATTAAAATTTTAATATTACATTTATATAATAAATTTTATTTTAAATTTTATCTTTATTTTCTCCGTTTTGAATTAACAATTGAAAATAAAGCTTTGTAATTAAATTAATCAAATTTTAACCGAAATTTATGTATACTAATACGACATACTTACAAAATATTGAAAAGTTACGTATATAATATTTTTGAAAATCATAAAAAATTATATAATTAAAGGTAGTGTTTTTCGTAGTTCGTTCACAGAGAAGGACTATCAATATTGATTTCGAGTATATTATTTCTTACAATCTAAAAGTGTGGAAAATGGGGGGTTTTGAGTTTGATTGAGGTGTTTTATCAAACACCTTGCATACAAGAAATAAATTGCTAGAGAAACAAAACTAAGTTAATGGCAATCATCCAATTTTACAAACACAACAACACAATGAGTAAATTAGCAAGATAAAGAGATATTTGACCCAAGGATTATGGAAACTCAAGCACTTCAACCCAACAAGCAAAATATATCCAACTATACCTAACCAAGATAATTGGTGAAGCACACAATCACTTATTTCTCTTCTAAAAACAATAATTTAGTGAAGCACATAAATTAGCTCTCTTGAAAATAGCTACCATTAATGAAGCACTACTAGTATAACCAAATCAAGAAATCAATCAAAGAGAGGCTAGGACAAACCCAAGGATGAGAAGCTCAACCTAGGTATTTGTACTTGAATCTTGAAGTTTAGGCACGCCAAACCTTTGCTACTACAATGAATGTATTAACAATTACGGATTAGCACAAACATTTATCAATTGAAATTACAAGAAGAGTAAGATGAAGCAACTTACAAATCTCCAAGCAAAATCATAAACAATACATCACAAGTATTCAAGATAGAGGTAAATAAATCTTACTTAAATTGAAATGGGTTTAGTACATGAATTCCTCCTTGAGCCAAATAAATGGAGTTAGTTACTCATAATCAATGCTAGATTACAAGTAATTAATGTCTCCTCTCTAATTCCTACTAACCCTAATAATGTTCTTGAAGAGGCAAAGAAGAAGATGAAGATAAGATGTTAGGTTAAGAGAGGTTTTGTTCTTTTAATACACAGCAGGGGTCGTACGGCCTGTCGAACGGCCGTACAGCAACCCGTACAGAAAATCTGCTCCTTTGAACGGCCTGTCGAACGGCCGTACAGCTGCCCGTACGAGATAAAATCTTCAATATAATGCATTAAACACCTCCCGACATCGCGAGTTTGCATCTTCTAACTTCCCTCTTAAATAATCTTCACTTTCAAGCCCAAAATAATCCATCTTTTCAACAATTAAGCAAGAGGCACTGAAATATGAAAAACATAATTAATATCGATAAAACAACATTCGAAACTATAAAAAATGCAAGAGAATAATGGAAAAAATGTGTATAAAATACACATTATCAATAATCAATTTCAACAAATCGCTCGATGGTATATTCAAGAGATCTAAGAACATTGGATTAATTTGCATCTTTTTACGATTTATTCGATTCGATTGTTCTTGTAAATGTCATATGACTTTTTAGTAACGAATTAAATTCAATGTTAAAAAAAATTATATTTTTTCTTCATTTTCAGAGTCGTTGACAAATTAAACTAGCATAAGTGAAACTAGAGATGCACACAAAACCTTTCGGGACGGGTTTTATCCGGGCTTTAAAAACCCCTGGCTTTTTACGAATCCGGTTGCACCAGGCTTTTTAAAAAAACGGGCCGGACTGGGCTTTCTAAAAAATATGAGGCCCGTTTTAGGCCCTAAGGCCGGGCCGGGCTTTTATCCGACTTTTTTTAGTTTATATATACGTAATTTTTGTCTTTTTGCAAAACTAATATATTAATATACAAAAAGGAAAATATTTAAAAAAGAAATAATCTCTAAAGATTTACACCCCAAAACTTCTAGAATCCAGAATACATAGGAAGCACTTCTTATAAATCTTCTCGTATATAACCATTTCGAGAAGCATATTCTGTATACTCAATATATTTTCTTGAAAGTATGATTTGTCTTGCATAATGTTAATTCTTCCTAGTCTCATGATCCTTCATATCGTATTGCTAAGTTTAATATTCTTGAATTTTATTAAAAAATATTATATATTTTTAAATTTTATCTATAAAAAATCGGATTTTTATTCGAATTTCTTAAAAAGTTCGGATTTTTATCCGGACTGAACCTGGCTTTTGTCCTGACTTTTTAAAAACCCGGGCTTTATTCGGGTTTTTCAAAAACCCGGGCTTTTAATCAGGCTTTACGGGCTTCGGACTAAAGCGGGTTTCAGGGAAAATAGGAGGCCCATGGGTCAGGCCGAACCGGGCCAGGCTTTTCGGGCTTTTTGCGCGGATAGAATCGAACCGGATTTCGGGCTTTACTCTTTTTTAACATCACACTTCTCACTCACTCTTTCTTTCTTTTAAATAAGCTTCTAAATAAGACTAGAGGTTGAAGTAGAAGCGGATGAAAGCCTGGCAAGAGCGAATAGAAAGAGTGGATTGTGATATTCGATACGGGTAGGAGAAGAACCCGACCGGGTATTATTAAAAAAATAGAGAAAAAAGTATCATGTTAAATTGTTAACCTTATTGTACAGGTCAAGACGAATTTCGCTGAAAGTCATGTAAGCAGAAGTCTATGGTAGTAGGTGTTCGAAAGTCTTACCTAAACTCTTCCAACTGAATATGATAAAGCCTATAAAACGAGCTACTATCATTTCTTCGGAATTCAGCCAATAGTCTTGATCGTGAAATATCGTTGAGAAATAGGAGGCTTGAACGTCAGTCGAGTGACTTTCCACCAAAGGCCCGCACACCTTCAATATGCATTCCTGGAACCAACAAAAAGAAGAATGCCTTTGAGCTCTTATACCTAATAGATTATTTGATCCATATTGATGCATCACCTATATACGGTATACGAACAATAGAAGCAAGCAAGTGAGTATACATTTCTCTTTTTTCTTATAGCTTTCTGTCCTAGCTGCCAGGCGCAGAGGTAAGTCTGTCTGACGTTCCCTCGCGTCAAGGGCTATACTTTTGCATCGGCTCTCTCGGGGAGACTGCTTGAGCCCATAGATGGCTTTTAAAGTCTACAAACCTTGTTCTCCTCCCTCTTACAAAGTGAAACACAGTTTGAAGTGAGATTGCAGTACTAATTTGAAACAAAAAGGTAATGAATATCTATACATACAAATATACAATTATACATACACGTGCCGGCAATTGGGAATTGCAAGAACCATTAAAGTTGGAGTCTTGATACTCGATCAGCTGCAATTCTTTGAAAAGGTAAAGTTTTTGAATCAACCCTTTTTGTTTATTATGGAGATTTGTATTGGAAAGAAGATCGCCTCATTCGCGGTTGGATTATCGGAACACTTTCAGAAGAAGCCTTAAGTTTAGTTATTGGCATGGATTCATCACACTCAGTTTGGAATGCTTTAAAAGAAGCATATGCCCAAGACTCACAAGAACGAGAGTTTACTCTCCGACAACAACTCACATACCTCAAAAAGGAACCAAACCAAACTCTAGCAGAACATTTGAGAAAATTCAAGACTATATGCGATAGTCTCGCAGCCATTAAAACCCAATACCTGACAAAGCAAAGGCTTACTCCTTACTTGCAAATTTAGGACCAAAATATGAATAATTCATAACCACTATGCTTAAACCTCCCATGCCATCATACTCTGAAGTTGTATCACTTCTGCAAGATTTCGAACAAAGAAACTCATGGATTGAGGCCCAATTCTGTCTCATATGCATTTTATGGACAACGCAAACAAGGCCAGCAACAACAAAATTATAATTCTCGCAACAATCGTAACAACCAGTTCACATCAAAAGGACGAGGTTTTCGAGCAACTAGTAACAACTTTCAATTCCCAAATTTTGCAGGTAATAATACAGGAATGTAGCAAGAAAGCAACAGTCGTACTCCACGACCATCGCCACCTGGTAAACGCCAAATGACCACTACAGAGAAAGAGATGTATAAAAATAAATACTGTCAACGGCAGGCAAGGACACATTGCCAAAATATGTTGGACTTTGCCAAACAATTCAATAAACGATGATGAACTTCCACAAGCACTTGCAGCGCTCACTATGAACACATCAATTCCAGATACATAATGGACAACCGACACCGAAGCTTCAAATCACATGACTTCAAATTCAGGTATGCTTTCTAATCTTAAAAAGTATGTTGGACATGATTCTGTTATCATAGGCGATGGGTCTCCATTAAAGATTGATGCTATTGGAGATACATTAATCTCTGATGGTAAGAATAACTTAATGTCACGAGATGTATTATTGGTGCAACAACTGACAAGGAATTTACTTTCAGTTAGTCAATTGACTACTGAACATCCTTTTAATTAATTGTGAATTTACTAATGATCTATTTTGTATTAAGGAACGAGCAACGGGCCGAATTCTTTTAACAGGACGGCGTAAAGGAGATCTTTATGTTTTACCTAAGACAAATGAAGCACACTTCTCAAATAGACAAAATTTTGATACCGAGATCTTATGGCACCAACGTCTTGGACATCCACAAAGCAACAAGATTTTAAAAAAAAAATTTAGTTAGTGTCAAACAAAATAAAGAAGTTGTTAAACTTTGCGAAAGTTGTCAGCTAGGCAAGCTTAGCAAGTTACCTTTTAATTCCTCCACTTCTGTTAGTCTTGATATTTTTGAAAAAGTTCAGACATTTGGGGACCTGCCCCTGTTTTATCTCTTGGAAAATTTCATTTTTATGCATGTTTTGTGGATGATTGTTCTAATTATATGTGATTGATTCCTCTTCGTGCTAAATCTGAACTTGCTGATGTTTATTTGGCATTTGAGGCCTATGTACAACGCCAATTTAATAGAAAAATCAGAATCTAGCTTCACACAGATGGCGGAGGAGAGTTTGTAAATAAAAGGCTTGAATCTCATTTTCAGCAACAAGGGATCATTCATCAATTTTCATGCCCTCACACTCCAGAACAGACTGGCATTGTTGAGCGTCGACACCGTACTATTAAAGAACTTGGAATGACAATGATTTTTCACAGTGGTGTACCGAAATTTCTCTGGGTTGAGGCCTTTACTACATAAACTTTTTTAATTAACCGTTTGCCATCATCTTCACTAAATTTTGATACTCCGTATCATCGTTTAGTTGGCTCTCATCCTAATTATTCTATTTTACGAGTTTTTGGATCCAGATGTTACCCGTATACTTGGAATACAAAGAAAAATAAATTTGATGCTAAAACTATTCCTTGTATATTTGTAGGTTACAGTAATCAACATAAAGGGTATCGTTGTTTGATCCTACATCACACAAGATGTTTGTTTTAGACATGTGGTGTTTGATGAAAATAATCTTCCATGTAAGAAGGACGCAAACTCACCATCTTTACCAAGTTGCTTATCAGATTTTTTGGATCTTCCATTGCCCACTACTACACGCTTCGGTTCTGATCCAGACTTAGATGTTCATGCACATATTCCATTACATGGTGATACTTCGATCATAAATACAACTCCTGACCAAGTAGACGAAGTGGTTCCAGTGATTCATTTCTCAAATTCTGATCACGACATACATGTGCCAGTATCATCGAACCATCCCACGGACGAGGCATCTCCTTCTTCTGTAAATGACGACATAATGGAAAATGAAGGTAGTACATCACCCTCTCTCCCTCATTAAGTTCTAATTCCCCACCATCTATTGAACAGGTTCAGAATGCGCCTCGCACTATCACTACCAGATCTCAGCATGGAATATACAAACCCAATCCATGGTATGCTTTACTCCTTGAGCGTGATAATATTCCTACTGAACCACGAAGTGTAAAAGCAGCTCTACAACATGATGGTTGAGACAAGCGATGCTTGAAGAACTTGATGCATTACAAAAGAACGGGACGTGGATTTTGGTCCCCCGTGAATCACATATGAATGTTGTTGGGTCCAAATGGGTTTTTAAAACTAAGTTGAACGCAAATGGTACTCTGGACAGACTTAAAGCCAGGTTAGTCGCAAAAGGATATCATCAAATTGATGGTATAGATTATACCGAAACTTTTTCTCCGGTTATTAAACCAGGTACGATTCGACTAGTTCTTACCCTTGCTCTAGTTAATAATTGGGAAATTAAACAGCTTGATGTTAAAAATGCCTTTTTGCACGGAACCTTAAATGAAGATATCTTTATGTAACAACCACCTGGTATGTTTGATCCTAATTTCCCTAATCACATTTGTAAATTATTGAAAGCAATTTATGGTCTTAGACAAGCATCTCGGACTTGGTTTGATCGATTTAGTACCTTTTTAATAAAACATGGTTTCTTTTGTAGTTTGGCAGATCCATCTCTTTTTATTTTGCACTCCTCACTTGGCACATTGATATTACTTTTATACGTTGATGACATGCTTTTAACAGGGTCCAACTCCACATTACTTGATGGTTTTATCAAACTCCTGCAGTCTGAATTCGCTATGAATGACCTTGGCCCTATACATCATTTCCTTGGCATTGAAATTCAGCGAATCAAGCTCAATATGCTTACTCAATTCTGGAAAAAGCACAAATGTTGGATTGCAAGCCGATGAATACACCAATGGCATCTAAGACAAAAGGACTAAATGATGGCACTCCTCTTTCAGATCCTTCATTTTATCGCAACATTGTTGGCGCCCTGCAATATTTAGCCCTCACAAGGCCGGACCTTACATTCTCTGTCAATTATGTGTCTCAATTTATGCAATCACCATCAGCTTCAAACATGAAAATGGTTCAACGTATTTTGCGATATGTTAAAGGCTCAATTTCTCTTGGATTGGATTTAATCGGTGACACTACACTTGATCTTTGTGGATTCTCTGATGTTGATTGGGCAGGTTGTCCAACTTCAAGACGATCAACTACTGGATTTTGTACTTTCCTCGAACGAAATATCATTTCCTGGTGTGCCAAGAAACAACCAACGGTCTCTCGATCAAGTACGGAAGCTGAATACCGTGCCATGGCCAACACAGCTACTGAGCTAACTTGGCTCACATATCTCTTGCGTGATCTTCGTGTTTTTCAAGCACAACCTCCAATTATTTTCTGTGACAATTTAAGTGCTTTATATATGACTATTAATCCTGTTTTTCATGCTCGCAGTAAACATATTGAGCTAGATTACCATTTTGTTCGTGAAAGGGTCTCAATGGGGCTTCTTATTACTCGACATGTTTCTTCTACTTCACAAATCGCGGATGTCTTTACTAAACCCATGTGTAAAGCTTCCTTAAGTTATTTTCAACACAAACTCTGCCTGCAACCTCGGCATCGTTTGCGGGAGGGTATTGGAAATAATCCATCACCCAACAACAATCTTGAGTCTACAAAAAGGAGAGATAAGGATTGGAGTGATAAGGTTGAAAATTGGAGTGACAAGGTGGTAGACCAAGATATGGTTGGCAAGTAGAAGACGCGTCAAGAGTAATAAGAAATCACATTGAAATCATATCACAGCAGATTGGAAAGTCAAGCTCATTGAAATCATACCACAGCAGATTAGAAAATCAAGCTTTACCCCTAAATTAGGCACCCATTACTACTAAACAATAATTTCTATGTATCAACTACTACCTTGTAAATCTTCAACTATATAAGTAAGATAATGTAATAGCTCTCTTCTCACATATATTGTTCAAGTTATTATATTTTCTTTAATTTGTATGAGTGAAGCTGAGTATGAGCACAATGATAGTAAAAACAAGGACTTTCTTTCTAACTTATTGCAATATTTGTTGATCAATGTTCTTTGTAGATTGTCTGAAACTGTATGATTTCATTACTTTTACCTGTGTACCTTTTTTATTGTCACAAACCACAACTGTATGTCCTACTGGTTTGTTCTTCAGTCAATTTCCTTTGCCAAATCCTCAAAGTAAAATTCGATATCTTCCGAAAGTCGAAAGGCATTCACCTCCGGAAATTTATGCTGAATACTTTCATAAGCTGGCTTATTCGAGTTTTAAGCACATTTTTACTGCAAATGGTTGGGATACGGATTATTGTGTTAAACTTAAATTTGTAGCGAGATATGTGTCTGAGCTTTTACCCTTTAAGCATCATGCAAGGGACTTGCTTGATGTCTGCAATGGCTTACTTTTATTTATCAAATCCCCTACTTGTCGAATGTATGTTTGTAATCCTACAACCAAACAATGTATTTCAATTCCTAAATTATGTGATCACCGTCCTTGTCTCTCTCGTTTTTCCATGCTTGCCTTTGACCCTTCGGTCTCCTTTCATTACAAAATTGTTCGGTTCCCTCTCTTTGAAGAATGTACATTGTCCTTGGACTTGGATATCTTTTCTTCAGAAATAGGAATTTGGGTCCGTCAGACTGTTCAGCTCAACTCGAGTAGTAGTCTCCATGGGTTCAGTTTAGTCAAGAATTCAGCTTATCTTGATGGTGTCCTGTAAAGGTTACTCTCTTTTTATTCGTGAAAGCTTGTCAGCATCGACCTGAATGATGTTGACTCTGTTAAAATTCAAGTTATTGACCTCCCAGTTTTAGATCTGCTATGCTATCCTGGTTGCATTGGGGTTTCCAGGGGCAATCTTTGTTATGCTCACCGGAACCGAACAATATTTACATTTGGTATCTGGACAAAGCAGCTAACTGGATCGTGAGCCATATTTGTCCTACTCTACAAATTGAGAAGGTAATAGTCAGGTTGCTAATTATTAAGGATCAAACTACATGGCTTTCTCCCTATGCAATGCATCCGACAGATGATATCATCTTTGTTGGTAGTCGTGGCATGATCTTTGCACTGTGTCTTAAAACTGGCACTCTCAATTTAGCATATAGCACAGATGCTTTAAGGTTAGTGCCAGGCATTTTTCATCCCATATTCGTGTTCATCAGTTGTGCAGTCCCTCTGAAGAATTTTCGACCAACAATCCAAAAGTAAGCAACTCTTTTTATCATTATAATTATTGATTTTTTAGAATGTGTAATCATTGTGGAAACTTTAAGAAGTTGATTTGCATTACCATAATTTTGTCATTTGCTTCTACTCATATTTATCTTTTTTCTTATATAATTAACGTTTTTCTAATTTCAAGTAGATTGAGAATATGTGTGTAGAAAAGCATGTATATAATCCCTAAATTGTGTGAAACCCCGTATAGATAATTAGGACAAAGCAACACAAGAACATGCAATTAATTGACTGAACTTGCCTACTGCATGGGTTGTTAGTACCTGAGGCTTGGTGTTGGTTCTATCTTGTGTTGGATATTCAAGACCCAACCATTTGGTGACTCACATTCATGGACATCACTATTAAATTAAAATTTGTTTTGCCTGGTAATGTGCTGCCAATATTATTTACCTTCTCAAAGACTAAAAAATAACTCCGTAATGTTTTGTATGTTTAAATATTAAATTTTTACCAAGTGACAACATTTCATGTGTTATATTATAGTGTAAATTATTAATGAATCTAAACAAGCCAGTAGTGAAAGGTATGCAATGACTATAAGATCTTGAAGCTTTATATAGTTCTTTCCTTGTCTTTTGGGGTGGCGAGTGCATCAGTCTTCCTCTATTTTCCAACTGCTACTGCAGTAACTCGTTCGTGGCTCAGCCTATATTTGCAAGTTACCTTTATAGTGAAAAAAATAGCAAAAAAAAAATTCATTTTTTTATAGTTAAACATGTTCACACACCAAAGATAAGGTTTGCGCGAGCCGCGAGGCCATCGGGTAGAAGCAACGAGAGAGACTCCAGTTGACCATGAGGCCATTGGAAAGAATAAATTCTAGGAGAGCCCAATTATAGAATTATCATGTCACAACAGATGACAGGATTATTGGCTGTTGCACTTTGCCCGTATGTAAAAATTCAGCTAGGAAAGGAACTCGAAACTCAGAGAAAGATTTTGTTCATCACATAATTAATGACAAAGGTGAAGAACGAGAACGACGAAATTCTTATGGATGAAATTTGAGAGGGATGTTAGATGTAATACTGCTGCTAAGCATCCACATGCTTGCCTATCCGGAAGCCATTCAAAGGCATTGCAAATGTAATGGTGTATCATTCAAGTTGGGACGGAGTTGAGATGAATGCTAATCATGATCTTGCTACTAATTATCTTACGGGGAAACTGGGGTTCAAGTACATATCTAACTACAAACTAAGTTACTCGTACTCTTCATTTTATCTTGGAGTACCAAAGTCAGATACTTGACACTTGGACATGTACACTCAAACTTGGACACTTATTTTAAGTCAAAAGTATGTACAAAACACATACGCACACAAACTAAATTATATTGTAATTTGTAGTATATACAATGTTATGATTACTATCTTCCATGTTAATTGTTAACCAGATGATCTTTATGGGGACTATGGTCTCGGTAGGAAACTTCATCTTTATGGGGACTATGGTCTCTATAGGAAACTTCATGGTACATGGTTCAACAGAGTTTATCAGGTTCCTGTGTATTTTGGGGATACAAACTACAGCGTGATCCATTGTTTCCTTTTGGTTCTGAACTACAAATCAATGCCACCGCCTACCAGGGATGAGTAGGCAATATTTTTACCGCCCAGTGCAATCTAACAGTCTTAACAAAAGTATATTAGAAGATAGACATTAAAAAGGTCATATTTACACCATAGCATTTCAAGAAACATTAGTAGCAGGCTAGCAGCTGTGTACAAGGACAGAGCTTTACAACTATACAAAACTCCTTGTCCATTTTTTTGCTTGCTCTCTTAGGGATCTTTAGCATGTATTCCTCCCTTTTCAGCATACGTGAGGTATGGGTTTAGTAAAGAAAAAGGTAACTCATCACAGATGAAAAGACAGGGTTCAATTTGTGAAGGGACAAAACAGGATCCCTGGAGTAAGACTGTAAGAGCAGCAGTGATGATGGCAGAGCTTTACAACAATACTAAATTCACTTTACATAATTTGCTTGCTCTCCTTGGGCACTGTTGCATGTGTTCTTCAAGTTTCCGTGTATGTGAGGTATGGGTCTAGAGCCATAGATAGCACATCTGGTCTCTCTGCCTAACTATATGTTAGGCATCGGCGGATAAATTCCTGTACAAAGTTATAAAGACGAGTAACTGTAAATAAAATGAACTACACTGATAAATACTACATAAACCTGATCATAACAGAGAATATTCTACTTTAACCTTAACAGAATTGTTCACGGCAAGACCTTGGAATAAAGCAAACGAAATCTTATACGTTTTGTTTCATTTTCAAAAAAAAAAGAGGCAAAAATAAGGGTTGCTCTAGAAACCTGACAGTGAGAAAAAGAAAAGTATTCACAACTCCCTTGCTAATTTAGGTGTTAATACAATTTTTTTTTGAAGTCAAAGAAATTAAGAAAATGGGACCACTGATTTGAAGGGAGGTCCTGGTGATAATTGCAAGGGAAGTATATTAGTATTGCGTAGGCATAATGGTATTCCAGAATAAGAGGTAGTTTAAATATTTGGTCAATAGTCTAAGAAGCTAGGAAGCACGGACTCTTCATTTTGGTTGCCGTATGCGAGTCCGACTCGCCGACTCGGCTGGACTCGGCCCCGACTCGCCAGGTGGAGAGTCCGGACGAAAACTTGGTTGGACTCGGCCTGGACTCGGTCCTACTTAAAAAAACCCAAGAAGATGAACCAGAGATGGAGTCTCTTCTTTTTACCCAAGAAGATGAACAGAATGTTGAGAATATTGACCGATCTTTTTCTAGTTTTCCACTTTATTTTGAAGAATGAAACTTTTATTACTTGTTATGAGCTTATGAATTTATGAATACGTATTATATATATATATTATTTTATTTGCCGAGTCCCGTATCCAAGACTCTTCGATGATTGGCGAATCCCCGAGTCCCCGTACCCGTGTCCCGTGTCGCCGTATCCGAGTCCGTGCTTCTTAGCTAAGAAGTATAGCCAGTCCATGACGATTAGAGCCTTCATTATCATTGTGCCTTGCTCAGATAATTTTGCACTTCTCTTTTTCTAATCTCTTGCTAAAACTTATTCTTATCAACCATTTAAAGTTGTTCCTTCCATTGTAGTAGGACGAGGCAAAATGACACTGACCTTCGCTTCACTCGAGACAGTAGGTCTTGGAGGAAATTCCACTCTGTGAGCATTGCTGATTGTACCTTCATGTATAATCCGATCTTGGCCCGAAAGGACGTCTACCGAAGAGCATTTGGTACATCAGTACTCCAGCTGACCAAACATCAACCTGATAGCATAAAATGAATACACTTGATACAGCATGGAAATTTAATAGTAAGGCTAGGACCTAGGTGAAGCAACTAAAGTCACATAGTCGTGAGGCCAACAATAAACGTATGCTACATAGGCCAACAATAAAACCTATGTTACATAGACTCAGAACCAAAAACAGTTTCTTAGTACTAAACTCTGTGTTGCATATATTTAGCAGGAAAAAAAACTCTGTGTTTCCTGTAAGGCCTTTTTTTTTAACTATAAAGTTGTGCCTCTACATTTGAAAATACAGTATTGTCCACATCTTTGTTGTGTCCTGTAAACGCAAGTCATTGAAGAAGATGAAGAACTATTTTATAGGATTCTAAACTAAAGGGTACTTATAACACACCTTTGATGATATGAAGGGAGTCCTGCTCAGCTCAAAGCATTCAGGAGACAGATACCTACCATAACAAAAATAAAGAATTTATTTAAATGCTTACCTGAACAAGGAAAAATGTAAAGGGTAAAACATTGCACAAAGAAGGCTACCACAGGAATACATCAAAGTATACTCACTAATCTATTGCACACCTAGTTTAAAAGTTAATTAACACAAAAATGTCTAAAACCCGTGCAAGGCATGGGTCTTGATTTTTATATCATGATAAAAAAATTATGAAATACTTTGCATATTATGTTCTTAGTGTTGTTGAATGCAGGTATGTGTATGTAAATATTGATCTATATAAATATTTGCAATCATGCACATTTTAATTTTTATTAAATTTTTTAGTTACAATACTGTAAATATTAATTTTATATGTTAATGATGTTATTCAAATCTTAATTCCATTTTAGTACCTTTAAAGTTGGTGATAAAATTATTAAGTTTGTAATAATAGAATTTGAACTTGCATAGTCAAATTGCGTCTAAACAAATGAGTCCTAAATCATTGTTTTTCCAACTAACTGATTTGCTCGTTAGTGTCTACGAGAAATAATGACATCAAGGTGCCAACATCAAATCTTGGACCTTTGACTCCATAACATAACCTTATGAACCAAGGCAATATCTGATTGCCATAGTGGAGGAGAAGATAGATGGACATAATTGAGGGGGAATCACCGGTTCCCAGGGTATCCAATCTCTAAACAAACATTTCATACATAGAAGATTATTCATCTTTTCTTCACTAGTTAAGCTTGTTTCTGCTTAGCGAAAGTATTAAATGCTAAGGTGTACCAGCTGAGAGGATTGAGATTCTAGTAGGTAATTATAAAAAAAAGGTAAGAAGACCAGTTCCAGAGATTCAGAGAAGCATACTACAACAGTAACTTAGACAGACCACAATACCCAATGATGTATAGTGTGATAGTGTCATTTGAGTAACTAAAAAACATAGTTGACAAGTAGAAGAGAATATAGCACAAGACTGGAGTGGTACTGGTACATGACTTACCAATATGTTCCAGCTCCCTGAGATGTAAGTGCCACCCAAAACCTCCATTATCTTACTAAGACCAAAGTCGGTGACTTTAGTAACTCCAAGCTCATGAAAAAGAACATTGCCAGGCTTCAAATCGTAGTGGATAATTTTCTGTGTTCTTTTGTTCAGGTAAACAAGCGCTTGATATATCTGAACAATTATCACTCTGCCTTCTTTCTCTGGCAGGATGGGGGTCTCTTTGAGAACTGCATCAAGATCTTTACCTGGAAAAAACAAGGCAGCTGCTTAAAGAAATTGACAAAAAGCTCATAAATTAGTTACCCAAAAATAAAAGGTTGAAAATTCAGTTTAGCAAAAAAAAAAAAAAATAAGGTTGAAAATTCATATAATTCGCCTCGACAAAGTTATAATTATTCTTTGACCAATCATCTTGAGGATTGAATCATTATTTGGAAAGAACCAGTCCTCCGTTACTTGTACCAGAAAACAGGAACAATAGTGGTCCAGAAAACATGCATACCACTGCAGTACTCCAAGACTCTGCAGAATGCATTTTGGTCTATCTCAAAAGTGTCCCAAAGTTGCACTATGTGATGATGGCTTGATGCACTAAGGTCTTGTGAATGCTGTTTTCGCGGTTTGCATGAAGCAAGTAACTTTTCTTCTTCTCTTCAGTCCACTGAGCATCTAAACCATGAAGTTTGCATGCAGCATATCTGTACTCTACCAAATCAAAAGCCTGCCAAAATTTTAAACTCAAATCAGTGCAAAAGGGTGTATTTTTAAAATTTCCAGGTAGACGCATGAAAATGATATGGAATATTGCTTTATAAATGTAATCATTTTCTTAACATCTTCTTTCTTGTGGTCCAAGAACATTAAAATATACTCTAGAATCTAATTTAAATTCTGACCTTGTAAACCTCACTGAATCCTCCTTTTCCAAGAAGATTCAAGAAAGCATATCGGTGATTAAGAAGTGGAAACTTGTTAAAGTGAGAACCATCCTCATCCCGTATACGTTTCATTTCTCGTATAAGTCTTCCTTTCTCTATCTCGTAACGACCTTTTTCACGTATAAGGGTTTCCTCCTCCTACAAGGAAATAGAAGAAAATAACTTAGAGAAAGTATTTAGTTTGAAAAGGGAAGTGGAAAGACAGGTTTAGAGGAAGCCTTTTGTGGCATGAAAAGTCATTTACTATTCTGGTGAAGCTGGCTAGAAAGAAATTGTGTGTTACCCCAATGGTATACTTTTCTTGATATGATATACGTTTTGCCACTTCGCTAAACAATGAACAAACAACCAATATAGTTCTATTGTTTATTTTGAACTGTGCGATGGCCCAGTGAAACATTGAACCGAGTGAATTCATAGCGGTAACTTCTTAAGAATACTTTAAGAATACTTCAAAATAGATGGACTAATTGATGCATGGTCGTTCTTAGGTTCAGTTTGTGATTTGTTTTAAATATGCAGAGAGGATTGTTTTGTCATTAGACGTTCACGTTGAAGACCCATGTGAGGACTGAGGACCTCATGCTGAAGCAGATGCTCACAACACCCTATATCTTCCTTTCTCACACCCCTCTCTCTTTTTCAAATAGGACCATCTCTTTTACACCAAAATAAAGATATATATATATACACTAAGAAATACATAGTCACAGAAAGACATCATGGAAGAACTTTTACCCTTTCAATGCCGGCTAAACGGGATTTATAGATCTCATCCAGAATTAGATAATATTCATCTTCTGCTCCTACTTTCACATCACTTGCAGAGCCCTTATCTTAGTACATGAATAATTCATCAGCTTTCAACAGTACACAACAGTGAACACCACAGTGGGATCATATCAATAAAGTATATAATTTAATGACAACTGAATTGCATACAGACCCAATAAACAGAACCATATTAGTCTACATGACAAATAGCATAGCATAAAAATGTTTATACCCATCCTTATATAAAACAATAATGCATAAACTTACCTGACTGCCCATTCTTCAGCAACTCCTGCTGCCTTTCAACAGCTTCCTTCTTTTCCAGCAATTGTTTCTAAAAATCCAAATCAACAGTTCCATCAATTTGAATAAAAATCAAAATCAACAGTTCCATTAATTTGAATATAACTTTTTTTCTGCACATGCTCTGCATCAAAAGTCAAGATTAAAACCTACCGAATGCATTTTCTTCCAGCATCAAAAGCAGTAATAATCCTGCAAAAAAAATTCATAGCCTGAAGAAGATATTAACACAAGCGTAAAATCACTAGATCAGTATGGCAAAAAGACTATAAGTTGTCTTTAGCAGGAGCATAATAATAAGATATGAATACAATTTTAGCTTGAATTTAAGATGAAAATAAACAGAAGATGGTAAAAAGAAAGCCACCCATAAACTTTTGTCCACTAGCAAAGTGAACCTTGAAGATCTAACAAAAATTTGATGTATGATATATTTACAATTAAACAGAAAGCCAAAAAAATTTCATATAAATTGTCCATGTCTGAAACTTAAAAAACACTAAGAGTTTCCTATATTCCAACTAGGACCAACATTTACAAATTTAATTATGTTCAGTATTGGACCCACCCCCTTAGCAACTAGTTAGGAAGATGAACAGGAATAGGCGAGTCTTTTTCAAATTTCAAGATTATCTGCCTGCAGCACCACTCCATTCTGTACCATACAGCGAGAAAAGAGAGAGAATTTTTTTTTAATGATAACTGACAGTACCCAACAGATGGATTATGCCGAGCATATGCTGTAAGTAGACGCCTCAAAGCATTTCTACCGTCCTCATCCAGAGCAGGATGACCTGGGAAAGTTCGAGGCAATTCCTGCATGCAATACCAATCATATCGGATTATATTTTAAAGTAAAAGTGATGTTGGCACCTAAAAAATGAAAACACTAAATATGAGGTTTTGATCAACCCGTATGTATAACCTTCTCGATTCGCCCTTTCCATTTCTCAGGTATGCAAATAGACTCTTCTGCTAAGGACCCTAGAGGATTGCTGTCTAATTCTGGATTTTGATGTTCAGCTATACTACCATCATCTTGAGCTAGCAAATTTTGATATTATTTTTCCACTCTACGTGTTCGCACTCCTACAAAAGCTTGCCAAAGCTGCAATTGAATGTTTAAAGCATATGTCAAAGAAAAATATCAACAAATGACTTTAACAAACATAAGGGGGCAAGAGTTGGCAAACCAACCTCTCCCCTCAGAGCCATTGGAACTCCTTGAACAAGACACTCCAGTTCTTCCTTCCATGGAATACAAGATTCGGAATAAGGAACATCACCATCAGGATAGTTATCAAGAGGACTGCCACTATCACTCGAAGGTACGTAGTGAGACGAATCAGATTTGTCAACAACATAAAACTCCTCCTTGGAGTCTTCTACATGTCCTCCAGTAGGTCTAGTATCTTCAACCGATAGATGTTTTTAGTTCCCTCGTCTTGCAATTTTGGTATTGGTCTTCATCACGCGACTACTCATCATATCTTCTATTAAGCAGAGGGATGGCCTGATCTTAGTCCATGTTAGGTCCTCACGAGTTTTATCTTAGCTTATTTGATGGCGCTACATAATTTTCCATTACACTTTCAGTCAAACAATCAGCATCGGACTTCTTTCTATCCGAATCAATCGCTGCATCACCATTCTCAGAGCTAGCATTAGCCTCCGCCTCACTTGCCTCACCATGCAATTCCGTAGAATTTTCCTCCATGGATAACCCTTTCATTGGCAACTCGGCAAACTCTGCTTGCCGTTCCAGAAAATCTTTCCACCTATCCGATCTTTCCACCTCTTCTTCCTAAAATAGAAAAGAATATCTTTAATCAATTGCAATACAGTAAGGATCGTAAAAATATTAGCTCTGAGTCATAAACTAATAAGATTTATTTTTTTATCATATAACTTACAAGAAGGAACACATGAACCATCACTAGCACATTCAACATTCCACTCATATTACAAACTAAACATGCGAACCTTGTAGATATTAGCATATTCGCGATATCTGTGGACATGTTGAGGTCTGATAGCAAATCCATAAGCATCCCTGTCAAAACATATCTCAATAAATAACTGAATCCAAAAACAACTATCCGCTCGTCATCAAATCAACATTAATTCATCCGCAATCCCTGAGGCCTCAATTTCCTAACTCAAACCTAAAATTCCAACTCAAAAATCTCCTATCCAGCAACACAAACCACATATCATTTCTCCGAGCACACTATCGAACACAAAACCAAAATTCCACACTACAACACATTACCGCCGAAGAAAATCAACACATATTGGCTCCAAGTTGAACATGAGTTGAATTTCTTGAAAAATAGGCCTGACCTGAAATTTGTTTATTCCAACTGAGATGGATGACAACAAGATCATGGCTGCGATGCTATTAGGATAATCCATTTATTTGCCAATATATATTGATTCCTCAATGCCAGTTTCTGAAACTGCTAAAGATATGGATAAGTAAAACCACATGCAGGAGTGAAGAATCTGTAGCCATAAGGTGGAGGTCCTCTCGGCAGAAAAGATGGCTGCACACCCCCCGAAACATCATATGTGTTGGCAGCCGCACTAAAAGAAGCACCACCATGGCGTTTTGGGGAATCTCTAACACCACCATGGCGTTTTGGTGAATCTCTTAGAGGTTTTGCCTTTTGAACATCAAGCAAAGAACCATGGAGTTCATGGACCTTCTGGCAGAGAACTCTCCTACGAGAATCTTCAAATTTAAAAGTCACAAATCCGACTCCCCGTGAAAGATTCGTTATCTTGTCAAGTACAACCTTTACATTAGTGATTTCACCAAAGTTTCCAAAATAGTCATGAAGATGACGCTCGGAGACACTTTGCGGCAATTTCGCCACATAAATTCTTATATCAGGATCAACCTACAAATTGAATTCAGACAAAATACACATGTAAAATATGCCAAAAGATAACAGATAAGGTTAACCATAACATACTCTACATTATTATAGATGAGGTTAAATATCAAAAGCAAGATTCATTACGTTCATATGTATCAATTTGATCACTTATCAAAATCTTAACTCAAAATGAACATTCGTTCATTTAAAATGTACATTCCCTCAGGTCAACTTTAACTTTTAACGATCAACATCCTAATGGCAAAAAAAGCTTACATGATACTTGTGGCGCTTACATGGCAATATAAAAAACAAGTTATCACGCACACGTGTGTGATGTGATTTTAAAATACTACAGCTGACCAGAAAAGCCTATATATACTTACGTAAATTGCAACAACAATGTTGGTCTTTTGCTATGTGTTAGGAACAGAGTATTAAAATAAACAAAATCAACATAGATATACCTTTTTTCCGGATGATGTGGGGGAATTGAGCATCAAGCCTTGCGATGTTCCCATTTCATTTTGCAACTTATTCTCAAGCTTATCGACACGTGCATTGACATCTTTAATAAGTTGAAACATCTTCTTCTTATCATCATTCGCCTCTTTAATCAGTTCAAGCATCCTCTTCTTATCAACATTCATCTCTTCAATCAATTTAAACAGCATCTTCTTATCAGCATTGGCCTCTTCAATCAATTGCTTCTTATCATCATTCTTCTCTTCTTCAATCAATCTCCTTGCATCATTGAAATCATCACCAACCTCCATATCATTCACACGATCATTCAGAAACTCAACTTGCTCACACAAACTTGTATAATCTTCTCTTCTAACCAACTCAAGTTTATCAATCCTTTTGTGCATTGCTTCTACCATCTTACTCAACCTATGATAATCACCATCCTTGAAGTTCGATTTCATCTCCCCGCCTACTCTCTTCTTCGCTTTCTCGCCATCCATCTTACCTAACATGATCCCCTGGAGAAAGAGCAGAACAACACACATCACAATTAACACACATTTAAAGTAAGCAACAGTCACATACACACAACTATCAAAAAATTTTACTATGCAGTAATTCATTACGCAATCAAAACCGCAATTCACCAAGGCAATCAAAACCGCAATTCACCAACGGTTTTCATATTTTCGAAGCAATAATCAACAAATCACTATAATTTATCATCTAATCCTAAACAAAAACAACAAGTAACGATTGTAACACATCACAATTAGCCCTAATTGAACAACATAAATTTCAAATTAAATAGAATTACAGCAAATCAAGACCGAACTATCTTATCTCTCCTACTTTTCAAGCAGCTCGTGGATACAAAATAGATATACAAACGCATATAAATAAACTTTATACGATAAAGTTGAAAGCAACTTAATCGAATGATAAAGGTGAAATTTATGGCATGTATGAATTGAAATGAATGTAACGCTAATCACTATTTATAAATTGAAGGGCGTACCTGAGTACCTGACTACTTAGGAGACCGATTTAGGGTTTTGCATCTTGGAGGAACAAAAGTTGGGAGATGAATGTAACTCGTGTTTTGATTTAGCTATAAATTTGGGTTTAGCGGATAACTCAATTAGTAATTTGCATTTAATTTGCATTTAATATGCCTCTCTAATTATTTATGATTATTGGGAGCTTTGCTTTCATAAGAATAACTCTATTTGTTTTTCTTTCAAGAAAAAAACTTTAGTTGTTTTCTTTTTTTTTCTTAAAAAAAAATTATATTTAAAATATTAAAATTTGTACCTTAAAGCCATTTTTTACTTTAAGTTTAAAAAATGGTTGTTTGTGTAAAAATTCAGAAATTGATTTAAAATTAAAAAAATAGTTTAAACTCAAAAGTTGGTAGCAGTTACTTTTTTGAAAGACTTATTTTGTTTTGAAGATTTTATTTGATCAAAGTTAATAACATTATTCAAATAGATAATTTATCAATTTTATTTTTAAGTTTACATTTTTAATAATTCATAAGTCACTCATAATATAAAATTACCCAAACAAATATGAGAAAATGACCCTGATATTAACCTTCATGAGATACTCTTTAAAATTTATTAAACCCGCATGACTAATTAATAAAAATTAAAGTTAACTTTAGGAAAATTCCTAAAATTAACCTTAAAAAATATATGATTTTTTTTTTTGCCAAGTAAAAATATATGATTTTTATTATTCACTACTTTTTATTTATAAGGACCCGCAGGGACATTAATGATTTTGATGACATGTCTTGTTTTTAATGGTTAACTTTAAGAAATTCTCCTAAAGTCCCTTCACCCTTAATAAAATTTTAAACAAATCTTGATTTTACAAAAAATGTCCAATAATATTTACATATAAAATTATACTATCTCAGAGAAATTACCTAAATATATCTCAATCTCCATACTCTCAACAAATATTGGCTTAAAATTTTCACTTTTCAATTATCACTTTAAGCAACTTTAAGTGATAAATAATAATTTTAAGCTTAATCAAACGGGTACAAGAATCTCCACGTTATACAAATAAAAGATAACTAATATTAAAAGTATTATTAAAAGTATTATCTTTATTCTGTTCGATCGTTAGTTAAAATTTTTAGTTTTTATTGCGTTTATGACTGTTTATTTGTTGAATCATTGATTTCGCTGTATTGATTAGTAATTACGAAAAAAAGAGCATATGAAACAGAGTGATTCAATTTTACGTCTAGTTATAGAGTTGTTGCGGCATGATGAATTATTTTAATATCTGTGTAGTTTTTTTTATTTGTCGTAAATTCAATTTTATTATTTTTGGCTCTGTTCTTGTTGATTTTATGCTATTTTTGTGATTTCAATTTATTGTTTCAAAAAATATCCTACTTGTTTGATATGCAATAGATTATACATTTTTTGGCTTAAATCCATACATCCATATCCATCCATACATACATCTATATAAAGAAAAACTTGGGAGGGTCTCGGGAAGGTGACGTGGCAGTCTTCACCATCCTTCTAACCCAATTTTCTCATTTCTAAGGCTTCCTCGAGTTTGGCCTATTTTGTGCAAAAAAAAAAACAATTTCAAAATTCAATTTCAGGCTTTCTGGCTTCCAAGTTCAATCAGTTTCAAACTTTTCGCCTACCAAATTTAATCGGGCGGTAGAGATATATATAGATGTATGTATAGTCCTGCACTGTCAAAATTGGCAATGATTTAACCAGGTTTGTTTCTGCTCAAATTTGCTTTTACAGAATTATATTTGATTTTACAGTGTTATGTACATATGCTGTATGATACACACATGCTCACACCAAGTTATATGTTGGCAATTTCATGTATTTGCTTTGATTTTTGGCCCTCAGATTATCCTGTTAGGTCTCTCAATTCAGATACATGCTGTAACAACCTAAAGGTCTCTAGATGGTTACGGTACACATGGGCTATATAAGCTTCCAGTGACCAACCCTTTTCACCAAATAGTTCAGGCAAGTGAATTCAGTTGGATTATTAATCTATTTATATTGTATATTAAATCTGGCACCAGATATTGTATGTCGTTGCATCCACAGGCCAGGTTAGTTTGTTAAGCATTCTTAACCGTAGAGTATTTCATAATTTATTCTGTTTAAAATGTCAATTTTGGGATAAAGAAACTGAGATTTCGTGGTGTTTCAATGTTAGAACCAGCAAGTTGGGGAGGAACTGAACTACAACACCCTTTGTGTTGGTTCTATGTAGATAAAAAACGTTAGATGTGAAGTAAATTAATAAAGGAGGATCCTGGACATCTGGCTTGGCAGCCTCCCAGGAAGCTATTCTATTTTCATTTTTAACAAAGGGCTGCATTTCTTTTCAATATTGCTTCTTGTAGAATTATATAATGGACTGAGCAGTGATTGCTTCGATAGTGATGACTTAATGCAATCCATACATCTATATAAAGGAAAAACTCTCATGAATTTAGAATTTATTTCTCTATTATTTCTTGCATAATTATTAAGAACTGATTAACAATTGGTTCAAAACTGACGACTTGATGCTTTGATCCTTGAATAGATTCACTCCTAATTTTGTCATTATTCTCTCCTAATTTAGTTTTGGTACCTGTTTTGCAGGAACAACCATGACAGCTATGGCATCTCCAACTATTTCAGGTTCAAGCTAGGATCAAAATGGCTAAGTTAATTATGGCAAATATAATGACTGGATACATGACATGAGATGTAATTTCTGATCAATTTACTACGATAGAAAAGTACATGTTTTATAGACCACGTGATCTTCTCACTTACCTTGCAGAAATTGATTGTTATCTTTTTTTTTTCGTCAACACTTTTAAATTTAATCCGAGAATATTGTTGTGTATCTTAAGTTTTGGATGCCGGAAGTGTAGCTATTTGCGAGTCAGCTTCTAGATTGGTACGTTGATTCAGGTAATATAGTCTGTGTAGGATACTGAAGTACAATAACATCACAACTACACTGTAATACCCCAAGTCTAGGAATAATAATAATAATAATAATAATAATAATTCTATCTTTTAATTTTAATTACCCAAAGTGATACCAAGGCATTTCAATGTTAATTATAGAATATGTCCAAGTTGTTATAGATTAAATTTTAATTTAGATTTTGCGTGCCATTTATAAATTTATAAATAACTAGTTGATAAAGCCGCGCTTCGCGGCGGCGTTACAATATTTTTAAAAAAATTTAATACATTTACGTTATATTATAATATTAATATTAAATTTTAATAATTAAATAATATTCTTTAATGAATCAAGAAAAAATTCTTGTTAAACACAATTTTTTCGATTGAGCCGCTCTCTCGTTAAAACCGAAATCCCATCTTTAACATATATAGTATAATGACTTATATAATAATTTTTATACATAAAATCGAACCGTAAAAATAAAAAAATTATGACATAAGTATCAAATTTTAATGGCCAATATAATCTTTTCTAATGAGCCGTCTTCCCGTTAAATACGTTTCAAGCCACTCTTATTTGGAACCGAAATTCTAACTTTATTATATGAAGAGAGTAAATTCCAATTTTTATATTCTTTAAACTTTCTAATATTAATGGAATTTTAAAATATGAAAATACATCTTTTATTTTCTGTATATTATAGATATTCTTGTATTTATTTACAACTTCCGTATGAAAATGTCTTTATGTTATGTTAATATATATATATATAAAAAAATACGAAGACTTTTCGTTACGGGAATAATATAAAATTTGTGGATATATTTTTATAATGCAAGTATAATTAACTTGTATAAAAAAGTTACAATAAAGGATTTTTAGGAAAAAAGATATAAAATTTTAAAAAATTGTATAAGACGTCTCAACCGTCCTCGTATTCTACTTCCAATAAAATATTTTATTTTATGTATTCCTTATATATTCAAACATTTTTATATGATCTTCTCTAATAAACCGCTTTCTCATTAAACACAATTATTATTATTGATCCGCTCTCTCGTTAAAATCAAAAATCTAACTTTTACATATATCACTTGTATGATAATATTTATCCATAAAAATCAAATCCTAAAAATAAAATAAAATTTATAACATCAATATACTATTTTAATAGTTTATACAATCTTTTATTGTAAGTCATTTTCCCGTTAAACACGTTTATACAATGATCTCACAGCTTGAGCAACTAGAATCTCCAAAGATTTGAGAGACTCCTCATTACTCTTCACAAGCATCCTAATCTCCTCCCTAGTAGGAACCTCATCTGACTGAAAAGTAGGAGTAGTTTGCTGATGTTGAAAATCTTCACTTCCATAGAAATATGACATATCCGGAACATCTTACTGGTACTGTTGAGGATGGTATTGAAAATATGGTTGTTCCTCATAACTAACATATGGATCAACTCCTTCGTAGTAACAATATTGTGATGGATCATGAACACCCAAACACCGCTCACATTGCTGAGGCTGTTGAATACCACCTTGGTTGCTCCAACACTGATACGACTCATGTGCGCCCGCACATAGCTCACAAACACTAGCCACCTGCTGAACTCCATAGTAAGGTAGAAAATCCATCTTCAACGCTCTCTGACAAGTACCTGAAACACCACGAAACAAACAAACTAAGTAAGAAATCCAAGTCAGTGAACGCTAACGACCACTATTGACAAGCACATAAACCAAAAATAAAACACCGATGATCCCCGGCAGCGGCGCCAAAAACTTGTTTGCACTAAATCACGCAAGCGTACGTGGTCACAAGTAATATATAAGGTTAAGTCCAAATTCGTTCCCACAGGGATCAAGTTATGGTTCTATTCAGTAAATATGCCTATGCAACAATGTATGGTTATTATGCACTGCTAAGACAATAACAATTTTGGGTTTATTAAACTAAATTAACTAAGACACAAATTAACAAAACTAAGAATTAACTAACTAACAAGAATTGAAATCTAATTACTTCTGCAAGAAAAACCATGGAATCCTAACTTCATTAAATACTTTGCTTAGATCTGATGCCTTCAATCACTATATGTAATAGTTATGATATCTGATCGGACAACACGAAACAAGTACACGCTACCTGTCAGCATACGTATACCAAACTACCCATACATCCACAAAAGAGATAGAAGATGAATAGACACCAATTATGCTTAGACCCTATATGTCTATAGAATTTGAAAACATAACGGTTGAAGAGCAAGTTATCCATAAAGATCACACAGGGCAGTATAAGTATTTTCATCTCACACCACGAATCATATTGATAAACAATTATGAACCTATGCTAGCATGGCAAGTTCTAAATCTCAAGATCCACTTTCACTTCACAAGAGATTAACAAATTAGATGTTAGCTACGCATCTAAATTCATAAAGCATAACCATACGAGGATATCAGATATACATCACACACAGATCTTTAAAGCATCAAGATACTAAAGCTCCATAAATAAATCCGTTAGAATCCCATGACAACGATTAGTTCATAATCGAACCTCTCGTCATCATGGGATCTGATGAAACCATGATAAAAATAGAGTATGAAAATATACAAATAAACCTAAGTAATTGATATGTAATGGTTCTACTCCTAATGATGATCTTAATGATGATCTTTTACAAGGGTTGGATGTGTTTATATAGGCTCTATAATTCTTGCCCAGCAATAAAATACCCAAAATAGAGTTAAAATAGAATTTCTGCAAAATACGTTTCCTAAACTGATTCTGATTTAAAGGGAAATTCGTAGTTGACTTTTCTTCAGTTTTTCAGGACCGTTCCAGTAATAATTGGACATCTGGACCACTTTAGAATGATAGAGAATTTCGTTATCTTCACGTGGACTGCTTACGGGCCCCAAACGGAGTTGTAGAATTCAAGATATGGCCAAAATAGTAAAAACTGTAATTTTTCAGGGGCAACTTGCGCCCAGCAGTCTGTTCTTTGCGCAGATTGCTCCTACCCGGCACAATTTGCTCATAGGAATCCTATCCCAAGTTGTATAAAATCTCTCAGGCTTCGCGTGGGCAGTAAGATCGCTGAAAACAGACTTCTAGAACTCTAGATATGTCCAAAACAGTGTAGACTGCGCAACCGTCTCAGAAATCCGAATTTTAACTAATTTATTCTCCAAAAACGATAGAAGCATCAACCTTAATCAGCATTCTTGTAAATCTGCACAACTAAGCAAAACACATCAAAACTACAAGAAACTTGAGTCCAAGACAATCAATTTAAGCCGATATAGAACGCTCTAAGTGGATATAAATCCACTTATCACACCCCCAAACTTAAACCGATGCTTGTCCTCAAGCATAAACAATTACAACTAACTAACTAACTAGTACCACTTCCGTAGGTGATCACGGTTGCATTTGGCATATGCAACAAGCCCTTTAAACCCCTAGGCAGCCCTAGTGGACGAGTAAGGTCTCGTGAGGGCCTATAGCGAATGTACCCACAAAATCCATTTAACCTAATGCAATGCAATGCATGAATGCAACTAATATGCAAATACAAATAATCTAGTACTAATATCCTACCATACCTTCAAATCCTCTCATGCCATATCAACTTAAGAATCAAAGTAAATGCGCAATGTCTTGGTGTCGAAAGTGCAAGTATTCACATAGTCTACTCAATGAACATGCATAAGTTCTCAAAAGTCCATGTCAAGTGTAAGAATAAGTCAGTAACCATGCTAAGCCTACAAGAGTACATCTTTGAGACAAAACTCGGGATCTCATACGCAAAAACAAGCAAACACTCACAAATCCACTCACAAAAGAATATTCACTCAAGAACAAGGGTAAGTGTATCACTCAATTCCAACAAAATCATAAGCATGCTTGACATTTGGTATCAATCTAACTCTTAACACAACATACATCAATGACGATAATCAAAAGGTCTTTATTTGGGTTGTAACGGGGCTAGGGACAAGGTATGTCAAATAAGCCAAAACAGGTGAAGTGTCAAAAGCTAGTAAGTATCATAATAAATCATACACAACACCCTATTTCCCCCCCACATAATCTATTATTAAAACAAACACTCGACTAGTCGACTAAAGTAGGATCACAACAAACACAAACATGCTCTCATAATATATAATTTTTTTCTTTTTTTTTCTCTTTTTTTTTTCTTTTTTTTTTCGAGAGCTAAATATATCACAAACAATAATATACACAATAACAATGATCCCATGAATTTATTACATATGCCGACTATCAAATAAACAAACCAAATTTTCAATATTTCCCCCAAAAGTAAGACCAACAATAAATCCCCCTTACACACCTTATTACTCCCTTAAGCACTCTACTAGCCTTTGACAATGTGGGTTCAAATTAATGTACGGCCAATACAAGAAAAAGGTCTAGGCAAGTAATGTGGTATGTCACCGAAAAAATATGATTAAGCTCAACGGGTTAACTAATTGATCATGTAAATATGGTATGGTAATATGGGAAAATATGCGGTTATTCCTAATGCCTTTATCATTTTAATCGTCAAATAATGTCATGCGTTTCAAGAAAGACCTCAAACAACTGCTAGCAATGCAAACAATCCGTGGACACTCAAGCAAACGAATAAATTGCAAATATGCAATAAGGCTCAAAAACTCACTTGGTGGAAAACATACTCAATCCCAAGCAAAAAATCTCTCTAACGCATCTACTTGTATTCAAAGCATGCAAACTAAATCATCTTGCACATATTCATGTCCTTCTAATCACTTACAACATTCAATAAGTCTACTAGCTTCAACTGACTAGTGTATGTGTGTGCACAAGAACAAAGCATATCACTTCTCAATCAAAAGCGTCAACAACACAAAATTCCTATCAAGCATGGGTGCAAATGCAACTATTATGAACTCACATGATATACAAACATAAAAACAGAATGTCCTATATGAAACGAATGTAGATAACACAAACATAAATGCATAATTTACTACTACTAATATGCAAAGCATGAATCCTACATGAACACATAATACAACAACTACTACTAATCCCTCAAACCACCCCCAAACTTGAAATATTCAATGTCCACATTGAATGGAAGTAAATATGAGGGATAGTAGAAAACATACCTAAATAAAAATGCCGAAAAGCGTGGGTTGCCTCCCACGAAGCGCTTCTTTAACGTCAATAGCTTGACGTTACTTCCAAGCCTCCATTAAGGATGATAATAGTTCGCCTGGTCCTCTCTTCGCAATACTTCATCATCATCACGGCGATACACTTTCTGCTCCTTCTCCTCGCTTGACCTATTCATGTAGCAACTATATCCTCTTCCAATGCCTTCATCTGTTGACCCAAAATCTAACAATTTGTAGAACAACACACATTCGCGGGCTTCGCTTGAATATAATGGAGGAGGGTAAATGTAAGTTTCTGAAGCCTTTGGTTCCTCAACGAGAACTTCCTCCATTGGCTCTAATGCGCTACCTCCATCTTTAAACTCTGAGACAAATAGAAGATCTGCATCCTTCTCATGTTCATCAACCTCTTGGTTCGCACATACCAATTCTTGAAATTTCTGTAGCTCAACAGTGTCTGTCCCAAATAGTGCCCTTTCCAAATCATCCACCATTCTAGCATGATCAAATTCCTCACATGGCTTGTGAACGCTAACCTCCTCTTGGAATTTGTCTTCTTCAATTAAGCATACAATCTTTTATTGTAAGTCATTTTCCCGTTAAACACGTTTATACAATGATCTCACAGCTTGAGCAACTAGAATCTCCAAAGATTTGAGAGACTCCTCATTACTCTTCACAAGCATCCTAATCTCCTCCCTAGTAGGAACCTCATCTGACTGAAAAGTAGGAGTAGTTTGCTGATGTTGAAAATCTTCACTTCCATAGAAATATGACATATCCGGAACATCTTACTGGTACTGTTGAGGATGGTATTGAAAATATGGTTGTTCCTCATAACTAACATATGGATCAACTCCTTCGTAGTAACAATATTGTGATGGATCATGAACACCCAAACACCGCTCACATTGCTGAGGCTGTTGAATACCACCTTGGTTGCTCCAACACTGATACGACTCATGTGCGCCCGCACATAGCTCACAAACACTAGCCACCTGCTGAACTCCATAGTAAGGTAGAAAATCCATCTTCAACGCTCTCTGACAAGTACCTGAAACACCACGAAACAAACAAACTAAGTAAGAAATCCAAGTCAGTGAACGCTAACGACCACTATTGACAAGCACATAAACCAAAAATAAAACACCGATGATCCCCGGCAGCGGCGCCAAAAACTTGTTTGCACTAAATCACGCAAGCGTACGTGGTCACAAGTAATATATAAGGTTAAGTCCAAATTCGTTCCCACAGGGATCAAGTTATGGTTCTATTCAGCAAATATGCCTATGCAACAATGTATGGTTATTATGCACTGCTAAGACAATAACAATTTTGGGTTTATTAAACTAAATTAACTAAGACACAAATTAACAAAACTAAGAATTAACTAACTAACAAGAATTGAAATCTAATTACTTCTGCAAGAAAAACCATGGAATCCTAACTTCATTAAATACTTTGCTTAGATCTGATGCCTTCAATCACTATATGTAATAGTTATGATATCTGATCGGACAACACGAAACAAGTACACGCTACCTGTCAGCATACGTATACCAAACTACCCATACATCCACAAAAGAGATAGAAGATGAATAGACACCAATTATGCTTAGACCCTATATGTCTATAGAATTTGAAAACATAACGGTTGAAGAGCAAGTTATCCATAAAGATCACACAGGGCAGTATAAGTATTTTCATCTCACACCACGAATCATATTGATAAACAATTATGAACCTATGCTAGCATGGCAAGTTCTAAATCTCAAGATCCACTTTCACTTCACAAGAGATTAACAAATTAGATGTTAGCTACGCATCTAAATTCATAAAGCATAACCATACGAGGATATCAGATATACATCACACACAGATCTTTAAAGCATCAAGATACTAAAGCTCCATAAATAAATCCGTTAGAATCCCATGACAATGATTAGTTCATAATCGAACCTCTCGTCATCATGGGATCTGATGAAACCATGATAAAAACAGAGTATGAAAATATACAAATAAACCTAAGTAATTGATATGTAATGGTTCTACTCCTAATGATGATCTTAATGATGATCTTTTACAAGGGTTGGATGTGTTTATATAGGCTCTATAATTCTTGCCCAGCAAGAAAATACCCAAAATAGAGTTAAAATAGAATTTCTACAAAATACGTTTCCTAAACTGATTCTGATTTAAAGGGAAATTCGTAGTTGACTTTTCTTCAGTTTTTCAGGACTGTTTCAGTAGTAATTGGACATCTGGACCACTTTAGAATGATAGAGAATTCCGTTATCTTCGCGTGGACTGCTTACGGGCCCCAAACGGAGTTGTAGAATTCAAGATATGGCCAAAATAGTAAAAACTGTAATTTTTCAGGGGCAACTTGCGCCCAGCAGTCTGTTCTTCGCGCAGATTTCTCCTACCCGGTGCAATTTGCTCATAGGAATCCTATCCCAAGTTGTAGAAAATCTCCCAGGCTTCGCGTGGGCAGTAAGATCGCTGAAAACAGACTTCTAGAACTCCAGATATGTCCAAAACATTGTAGACTGCGCAACCGTCTCAGAAATCCGAATTTTAACTAATTTATTCTCCAAAAACGATGGAAGCATCAACCTTAATCAACATTCTTGTAAATCTGCACAACTAAGCAAAGCACATCAAAACTACAAGAAACTTGAGTCCAAGACAATCAATTTAAGCCGATATAGAACGCTCTAAGTGGATATAAATCCACTTATCAATTATGAGAAGCACTTACTTAGCTCCCATCGATGTGGGACGAGGGTAAGTAATTCAAAGGAACTTATAGTCTTGGTACTGATTTGTTTTAAGTGCAACTTGGGTTATAAGTCTCCTTATGTAGAGAAAGGGAGATAGCTAGTATCATATTTTCTCGATGTGGTACAATTTGTTCTCCTAAACTTATGTTTTACTTCTCAAAATTTAGATAGAGAAAGGAAATAAAGATGCAATTTCTTGCATATTTGAGAGTAGAAAGCTTTGTCTTAGTTTGTAAATCTTAGAACTTAATTCTAAAAACTTAGAAAATGAAGCTTCCGTTTAAAGTTTTAAAAGTCTATTTATTCCTAGCCAAGTTAAGGCCCGAATGACTATATGAACTTCAGGACACTGCTGCAAAAATATATTTAACCTACTTGGTTTTATAGACTTCCAAGGGAAGCCTCTCTATATGACTTCGATGTGGGACAAATATACTTGTCCCAATGATAAAAACTTGTAAATATTGTTTTTGAGTTTAAGCTCATTTTTAGCTTTAAGAGTATTGGGAAAGGAAAGGCTAGTCTCCTCCAAAAGCTCATGAAGGCTTACATGGATTCAAGCATTTTTACTTGGTTCTAAGTTAAACTTTTAGATTATGTATCTAAGTTAAAAGCCAAGGTGGAATTGGATACTTAGCAAGTTTCACTTGGAGCTAGTTAAGAGACCCGTTTGGCTTTTATAAAGTCTAGGGAGAGTCCATCCTTTAATTCCCTCGATGTGGGATAAAATGTGCAAAACACAATTTTATTTTAAGTACCCAAGTTGTTCAGAGAGTTTTGTTTCCACAAACAAAGGATAGAACGCATTGCGTAACCTTTTAGTATAAGAGTAATAAAGGGGATTTTAGTCTTTAAGCGAAGAAAATTTTACTTGTAGATTTATTTGGAAGACAAAGTTGTTAAGGTGCAGAACTTGTATAAGTTCAACCAGGCTACCACTAAACCAATATAGGCTTAAGTTAAGACAAGAAATCTACATGGTTTTATAGACTTAAAAAGTGGTTTTATAGACTTAAAAAGAGGATCCTTTCTACACCATTTCGATGGGGGATATAAACCTTTTATTTTAAAACCTATCAATTGCATTATAAATTGTATGTGGGAGAACATGGAAGCATTCACTAAAATGCGTTGAGCACTCAAATATTTAGAAGCTTAAGATTTTCTTTTAAATTAGGTACTCAAGCCCTCAATGTGTTTCAAACTTTTAAACTTTAAATTGGTCTTAACTCCGAGTGAAGTCGGAGTGGAAGCTAAACTTTCATGAGTCTAGTCCCTGGACCCTATTATAGCTTATATAGAATTTAGAAGTGAATTTCCTCTAAGTTACTCGATGTGGGACAAGGACAAGTATCAGAATGTTTGAAATGTAACTAGTTGACTCTAGTTAAGTTGGCACAAGGAAATGCATAAACATTCATTTAGAAGTTCATAGGTCCAACCCGCATTCCACTTAAGGAACCCATACTATATACTTTCAAATTATTGTACCATGAATCATCATATGGTGGCAAAGGTCCTTTTGCTACTTATCGAGTGAACTACAAGGATTTCAACTCAAATCCCAAATGTGGGTAAGTAAAAATCTTATTTACTTTAAGCATTGGTTCCCCAAGTCGTTTATATAGATGATTGGAAACAAATTGCCTACATCTTCTCGATGTGGGATGAATTGTGAGATAGGAAAATAATGGGAGAGCTTTCAGCTCTCCTCTTCATGTTTTACAATTTAGAACTATACCTTCAGAGCATGATAACTTCTCAAGTGGAAGCAAAGCCAAGGTTTTAAAGTTTTATTGTTCAAAAAGATCAGCCTTAAAGGTTAAACCTTAAGGAGACATTACGATGTTTTTATGAATCAAGAAGGGAGTGTGGTCAGTTTATATAAGGGTTGCAAGAACCTTGCTCCTATACGTTATCAATGTGGGAGAAGTTTATATGTGAGGAAATATAGTGCCCGTTTGCCAAAACTTTTTTTATGGACTTATGAACTTATTTTCGGGTAAAAATTTTATATTTTGATAAAAATTTTTTATACAAGTATGTAATGCATGTTTGAGATTCAATAAGTTGCAAAAATAAGTTGAAAAATAAGTTGGAATGTTAGGAATCTCTAACTTTATCTTAAAATAAGTTGACTTATTCTGAAAAAAAGTTCTCCCAAACACCCCCATAATAACCTATGCTCCCACATTGGAAATGAAAGGAGCAATTATTGACAATATATAGAAAGACTTAGCAACAACTTTCGTTAGAATTAAAAGGAAATTGGTAAACCATACTTCCAAGTAGTCAAGTATATCGTGAGTAGTTTTGGGCAGTTATTTTCCTTCTCTACCATCTGGTACCACATCGAAAAGGAAATGAGAGACTATCACTTTCCTTTCTATATATACAAATAAACATACCATATTTAGAATTTAGAAATTGTAGCAAGGGCCAACGAAACTGGTTAGTTTCTGTCCTCCTCTTCGTTTAAGTTTATTTATTATTTTTATTTTTATTTATCATTTTTAGAGTTAAATAGTTTAAATAATGTTAGTATAAATGGAATGATTTTGTTAGGATATTAAGCTGAATTTAATGTTCTGACCCGGGATTAGGGGCAATCATATCAAAAGTTAAAGCGGCATAAGGTAAGTATATATTGTTTTATTTTATTCTAAAAGCAAATATGTATCGATTTTATTATAAATCGTTGAAACGTATTGATTGTTACGCAGTTACGTTATATATGTGAATTATTTCCGAAATAGTAGTATACATAAATAGCTAATATTGTTCGTTAGCTATGATGTATTGTGATGATTGTAGTATGCTGGTTGATGCAAATGAATAATGACATTAAGATATTGTTGACCTTGCTAGCCAATGGTTCTGGCTAGTAATCATGTTGAGAATGAAATAATTTAAGCTGAACGACGATTATATGATTGAGTTTAACAACCCATTTTATGGGGTATTGATGATGAAGATTACCGAAAGGTAATAGTTAAGACAGATTGCCTGAAGTGCGTCTGGAAGTACGAAACGATCCATTTCGTGGTTACGAAGATTACCAAATGGTAATAGTAAGACAGATGATCATAATTGCATCTGGAAATGACAAGGTTAAGAGACCTAATAAGGTCGCTCAGTCAAAACACAAATTCCTCTATGTTAAAGTCTTACAAGTCCCCCTTTAAAATTATTGTCACTTTATGATCTTGTCAATATTTTCTATCTTGACATTTTATATGATGGTAATGTTTCAATAAATCGTTGTGCCGAAGACTCATTTTTATTATACACGGCAATATATACTTGCTGAGCTTCATAGCTCATTCCTGTTATATAAATGACACTTTTCAGGAAGGAACGAAGTAGGTGAAGATCAAATCCCTCCGGTAAGAGAAAAGAGAAAGTGATTTAGGAAAAAGAAAGGTTGCTTAGAAGAATTATATATAAAGTGTGTAAAAGACGTTGGGTGATAATATGTAGTATGTATAACTGCGAGAGTAGAACGGTTTCTCTTGTCAGTTCTTTTGTTAAATTTTGTAATGTTTTTATATATGTAAGCGTAAGACGTTTAATGTAGAATTTTATTGTTGGTTCAAGAGTAAAGGTAGTATGACGGTCCCGGGTCGGGTCTTGGATAAGGGATCCGAGTCGGGGCTGTCACATACACTGATAGGAATCAGTGTGTATCATGTTTGGGTTTTATTTTACTTGTGCATCATGAATTATGCAGATAGGAGATCTAATATTACTACTGTTATCTGACTTATGTACTACCCGGTTGGAAGCCAAATACATGGCTGAATAATTTGGTAGATGAAGTGTTAGCTAGCACACCTTTCTCTATAACCCAGCTGTGAAATTTTGTGTGTCCAGGTTACAGTAAATGGTTTTAAGTGATCATGTGGTTTTAATATCTGTTTTTGTCTGTACTTGAGGGATGCTGTTGTGAATAAAATATACTTTCTTATGCTTGTATTTTGAATAATATGGGGCAACTAGAAAACGTATAGTTGGTGACTTATATATTGGACTTAAAACCTTATCACATATATACTCTCACCACTTTTTGAACCATATTTGTACAAGCCATTTAGCAACCTATACCTGTTGAGCTTTTTATGCAAGTTTTCGGCATGCTTAATTGTATTATGCAAAGTTTGTTGACCTGTATATGCTTCTTTTTTTCTTTTTTCACTATGAAGGGTGACATAACGGACTTGGCTGTAAGTTCCAATAATGTTTTGGTGGCTTCTGCTTCAAATGACTTCAGCATTCGAGTTGTAAGAACTTGGGTCACTAAACAAATGATTTTAAATCCTTTACATTCTTGTAGTTTAAGATACTCGTATATATTGCAGTGGCGCTTACCAGATGGACTTCTATATCTGTTCTGCAGGGACACACGGCAGCTGTTACTGCTACTGCATTCAGCCCCAAACCTAATTCTGTCTACCAACTATTATCGTGAGTCCTCATAAGTCCCAGCTCTACAATTTTTAAACCCAAGTTGCAATTATATATGACCAGGTTCAGTGCTATACTTTCCGGACATTCCTTTGTTTTTGGGATCACTATGCCAAATACAAATAATATATCATCCTGCCTTTTATGATTTGTAGATATTTTCCCAAGTATTAATTAGCTATTTGGCTATTTAATCTATCATGATTACCTTTATTTGTCCCAAAGGTGGGCTTCTATTTTAGTTTCTGTGTTTAGTAGCTTTTTTTAATAATTAGGAATCTCAACATAATTGGCTTCCCTCATTATGAGCCAAATTGCTCAGAACAACCCATGGAGGTAGATGGTATAACATTGCCCAGAGGGGCTTCATGTTTCTTTTTATACTGACCTTTATGATCCTGCAAGTGTTTAATGTAATTAATGTCATTAGGATTTTATGTACTTGCATTTGCCATAACGTGAATTTCATATTGTAATAATAAGATGAAAACTAGACAATTGTTAATTTGTTTTAATTCTACTCATGATTCTTCAACTTCTGGACATGTTTCTCTAATAAATCAACCCGAACAAAAAGAGCTTTAACCATATAAAGAAGCCAATAGAACACCACAGCAGCAACAATAAGAAGCGCATTGCGCTGACTCTTCATAATCGATTTCTGGTTTCGATGATGCTCAGATGCCGAACAAGTGTGGTTTTCGCAACTTCCCATGTTCTCATACTTCCAGTAAATATCCATAATGAGGAATAAACAAAAGGGCATTACAGATGATAGTGGCTTCAGAAGGTTTTGAGTAACCGAGATCAAGCCTTTGCGAAGTGGATTTAACGGGATTGTTATGAGGATTATCTATACGGCTTCTGCAGCCGCAATGTATCCCAGAACAACCCATTCTAATGCCATTGATTTCGATTTCTGTTTTGGTTTTCTTAGTGGGATAGGTATGCTTTGTGAGTCAAGGAAGTTTTTATATGTGTGTTTTATATAGAGAATGACCAGGTTTTAAACAAGGACTAGCTGTTGGTACAAGACCATGGGAGTGCCTGGCATTTCTTTTGCTTTAAGGGTGTCTCACGTGTTTACCGTCTATCATTACACACTTTCATGGCCTGTTTCTAGAATTATATTATGAACTTTAGTAGTAGCACTCTAATTCCAAGATTTGGAATCCTATTGAATGATTGTTACCTTAAACACTATAATTGACATTAATGATATTTTAAATTGATACGTAGATTTTCCATAATTAAGAATGGGTTAAATACCTACATGGATCTTTACAAATCTAAATATGGATACCAAACATGAAAAAAGGATAGTGGGTCAAAATATAACTAATTTTTTTAACCAAACTAAGTATGGATCTCGAAGTTGACAAAACCCCTATAGATGAGGGGTACAAACTATCATTTTGTCTTTTTTATTTGTTCATATGAAAATATTTATTTCATTTTTTTTTTTTTTTAATATTATTTTTGAACCGCGCGAAGCGCGGTTTTACTCACCTAGTTGTAAAATGTATGTTTTTCATGTTTGCTTTGTGGTGATTCATCTTGTATTTGTCATGATGTTAGTAGGATTTTTTTGTCAATTAACTTTTAATCTTTTTAAAAATTTATCGCTCAATTATAACTTTTTTTTACTCACTAAAATTTGGTCCAGTTTTCTTTTAATCACTAAACTTAGGTTTGGATCACTTTAAAATACTCTCTCCGTCCCAATTTACATGTCTCTTTTGAAAAAAATACGCATATTAAGAAAAATGTTGGTTAGATAAGGTTTTTCAATAAATAGCCTTAATAAATGCATTGAAAAATGAGAATAGAGTTAAGTTTTAAAGAAGTCAAACATTGAAAATACAAATATAGGGGTAATTTTGAAAAATTAGACTTAAATTTGTATAGAAAGAAGAGATATTTGTATGGAAAGAAGAGGGGGACATGTAATTTGAAACAAATTTTTACTAGTAATTTTTTTCCCAAAAGGAACATGTTTTATTTTCATTTTTTAAAAAATGTGATAAGCGGGAATCAAACTCAAGTCTTAACATTGATTTGCACACCATCCTACCACTACACCACTCAATCATATGTGTTATAAATCATACACATACTATGTGTTCGTGTTTGTTCGTGAATTAAGAATATTTAGTATTATGACTACTAAATTTTCTAAATCATTTTTTTCGTGTTACATTTACAAATTTGTATCATATTCTTTTATAGTATAAAATAGTGATTTGTAATATGTAGTCAACTTATACATTTTCAAATCATTCAGTTCAATAAAATAATCTTAATAGTAAGTATTTACAATATTAATAGATAAATATAACTATATAAGATATCTATTAGATATTTAAATTTTTTCATTACATAAATGCGTATTACTTCGAAAAATGGTTAATGAAAGCGTAACAATCAAAACATTTAAATGCATGTCATTGAACCAATGTAGTTCGACATATTTCAGATTCAAAATCGGAGCATGACTTGATGTTTTAAAAGTACTCAAAATTTCATCATTTTATACATATGATATTAGTCTTGTCTTGAGGGAATTGCATCGTCATTTTCAAGATTTAGTATGTTTGTTCGTTCGTGGAATAGACGAGATCGTCGTCCAACTGCGATAGGGGTTGTAACATTCCACATCGATACGAATTAGCGTATTTGACGCCTCTATAAGAGCAAGTTAATATAATGCATATCAAAATTACAATCTTAGTATGTGGTGAGTTTTTAGGTCAAGAACTTGACATGATTTTAAGAAATACTTCGAATTGACCATGATTGTTGCATTTAAACTTGATCAACTAATTTATCACATTTCACAATTTTATAAAAAGTTTGAATTAGTGCCGCCCTCTCCACAACCCTCTCCCTCCTCACAAAGCCGCCGCCTCCATCTACTCCTTTCTTCACAGATCTGCCCGGAGTTTATCTCCGATGAGAGTCGATTAAGTTTTATCCCTTTTTTCAGTTTTCCAAATAAATCGAGCTTGATTTCTGAAACCTCTGAAGAATCCATTCGAATTTTTCAGTTTGGTTTTTAGATTTTAGCCGATATGTTTTTTTAGTTGTTGTTTTATTTTCAGTTTGAATGTCTTGCTTTTTTGCATGTGTCTTGCCTTTTGGCATGTGTATTGGTTTGTTCGTCTACCAGTATGGCATTTTGGTTCAATGAAGGTTCATTTTGTAGAGGCTTGCGGGTGGATTAATTGAGATTCCATTTCAGATGGAGTTATTATGTCTATAAAGCTTATCTTGGATCTATGGATATCTGCTCAAAAAGAGCGCGAGATCAATTTAACGGAAGTCAGGATCCAGATCAATGTAGATGCCGTATTTTCTGAAGTTTATGGGCTCTTTTGTTCATGTGCCTCGAGATTATGGATATTCCTTTTGTCCTTCTTGGTGTTGTACTGTTTTATTTTCAAACGGTCTGCGAACCGCTTAGCTCACTTTGTAGCGAGTTATTGTAGTTCTATAGCTGATCGTATCTGGTCGATGAGTAATGCTCATCTAGAGTTCATTAATGTATTGATGAACGTTTTGAAGTAATGAAAGTTATTTACTTCTTGGGAAAAAAAAAAAGTTTGAATTAATATCATAGTTTAAAATATTAGTTTATGTCAATTTTAATAATGGTGATTTTTTTTATAAAAAAGGTCATTTATTATCTTGATTTGATATTTAATGCGAATTTAGAATAAAATTTAAACTATTTGTTATTAATTAAAAAGATTTTTCACCCATCAATGCAATTTGACAATCGCATATAAATTCATTTATTTCAAATATCACCTATATTAAATATATATAGGTTATAGATTACATACAATGTTATTGAATTATATATGAAACTCGATCATAATCAAAATAATGCTCGAACGACATTAGTACAAATATTTAAGTCTGATACTAGAAAATAGCTCGTCATACGCATAGGTTTTAAAATATATAAAATTTCATTTTAAGAAAAAATATGAATTCTCCACTTACCACGAGATTTCCGTATCCCATATGGGACGAGGATTAGTTAGCAAAATAAATTTTATTTCTGGATCGGGATGGATTCAGGAGAGGGGGGAAGATATCACTCCACACGATGTAGTGACCCAATATTTATCGCTAACTACATAATTTGTACTCATTCAATACATGCAGATTACATGTCACAAACAAGAAAATTTATCATTCGCTTTAAGAAAAAATCTGAATTCTCCACTTACCGCGAGATTTCCGTATCCCATATGGGACGGGAATTAGTTAGCAAAATAATTAAAAAAAAATTATTTCTGGATCGGGACGGATTCAGAATGGGAGGGTGGGAAAGATATCACTCCACACGACGTAGTGACCCAATATTTATCACTAACTACATAATTTGTACTCATTCAATGCATGCAGATTACATGTCACAAACAAGAAAATTTATCATTTGCTTTATGAGCTAAATTACCAACGTAGCGTAAATTAGTAATGTGTTACGTACAAATCAAAAGCATTGATACTTAGTCAACTTATATTTGATATATCTAAAACATTATACTTATACTCAATAAACGAATAATTAAGAATGTTATTATTACGTGTTAAATAAAAATTATCTAGAAATTGACCCGTACCTCGCAAGAGTTATTATGCTAGTTTGATATATATACTACAAAGAAAATATGATCAAGATATTGTAATCATTTTTTTTGTAAAAAAAGTCGAGATATCCAGCATATTTGAACTTTTCGCGTATTCGAACTTATAGTATAATAAAATTTCTACACGAGTAATAAGGTATATAGTAAAAAATTACACAAAATCTGAAAAATACTTACAATAAAGAAAATTTTGTATAAAATTCGAAGAAAAGTCTACATGAATAGATAAATTTCACCTTTTTTATTAAATAAAAGTTAAAAAAATAATTTAACCGTGAGTATAATTTATTACGTATTGGGCGACTTTTAGCATTTTCATGGCACCTTAAGTCTTAACCTCTATCACTCTATGGTACGCCATTAATATAATCCATGTTGATCGAAAGTGTTTGATACTGAATTTGCATCGACTATTTTGTACTCTTTTTTATGCATCCAGTAGTATTACATATTGAATTTCTTAGTGGTGCTGGTAATCGGGTGCTTTTTTTTTTTTTTTGTACAATAATGCGTGCTGGATCATTTTGCTTGATCATCGGTCAATTATGCAATTAGATCTGAAGTTGGAAAAGGCTAGGTATCCTAAATTGATTTTAAAAAAAATCAAATGTCAAGTGTAGCAATTCAATTGGTTATAATAATAATAGATTTCCCTGCATTCACATCAATCTCCCAGTCAAAAAATTTCACTATATCATGTAAATTTTGCCACATCATTTGAGAGCTATATCATGTAAGTTTTGCCACATCATTTGAGAGTAATTTTTGCGTACCAATTTGGGCTAGCATTACTCTTTTACTGTTTTATTTTTTTTAACTCCTCTTCCAAGCCTTTTATGGTTTAATCGCCACAAATTCTGATCAAAATGTTTAAAATGGCGCTTCCTAAAATAACACTGTCATTCAATAGGAATTTAACGCAGCTACTGTGTGCGTTGCAACATGTGTTTCAGATGAAAAATGCATCTTACAAATGCGTTTTCAACCATAACGCCATTACTACTTGCGTTTTCAGCCAAAGCAAATTTTTTTAAGTATTATTTTAAGTGGTGTTAACTATTTTTTTATTTTTACTAAATATATATTTTCAATTATTATTAAAAAACTTATAATCAATAAGCCATTTCAAATTGTATTTTTTTATTCGTCATTTTGAATATTTATAAAATCCAAAATGGAATTATTGAATCTCAAAGTTTAATTGTTGAACGCCTAAGAAAATGCAGATAAAATTTACCGAGTCCGGCAATCTAATTTTTAAAAAATCGAGAATCAACCCCAATTTTTTTAAAAAAATTATTAAAATATGAAATTTTTACCCGAAAATAAAATAAATATACAAGGACTTATTTAAAGTTGTTGCCAAAGGCCCCTTTGTTGGATGATTAAGCAACTCCACAGGAAAAGGGTCATGTTATACAAGCTTGGGAGTTTCAATTGCATGTAGTATTGTTTATAAGTGGGTATATACATCAATTTCTGGACCAACGATAAACCCTACTTCCATAACCTGTTTTTGCAGTCTCTGGTAGTAGTCACTAATGTAGAATTAATAGCTATATAGTAGGGTTATCTGTTTTTCTCTGCTAAGTGATCAGTTTTGACAGGCATGCTATAGTGGAAGGACATCATTCTCTATGGGAAGGTGTCTCAAAACCATACAGAGAAGCAATTCGGGTTCTTTTAGCTTATTTTCTAGACCAGGTTAATTTGTGGGTTTTAATTTCTTTCAATTTCCCTGTTCCTGAAGGGTCTCTTTTGATTACTATTATTTAAGTTGTTGGGGTTCTTTCTTGTATGTATCCTCTCCCTAGGATTTAGAAATTTCATATGTAGTCATACTCACTAGTCACAGTTTTCAGCAGTAGGAATACATGTTGTAGTTGACAAGTTGACATGGTATTCAGTATTCATGCGTCTTTTAGTTACTCTAATAAAATTATGTTTATACATATGGTACTATATCAGAATGTTGTTGGTGAAGTTTGTCCTTATAATTGTATTGGAATTATCAAAATGTTGGTAATAGATTGTATCATAATTTCTGGAACATCACCTTGTACTATTGTGAAATGCTACTCTCTCTTTTTTCTCGAAAGTATCATTTATGTTTATTTTTCAACAAGCTAGTAATATAAATTACATTTTCCCCTTGCAGATTTGCGCCACTCTGACATGTCATTCTGTTTCAGCAATGGAAGGTATCTAACCACCCTTTAGTTCGATAATGTGTTAGAATAAATCATGTATATAAATACAACATAATATATATACATGAATCTCCTGATCAAAACTATGAGTATAGATAAATAGCGGAAGCGTACCTGAATCAAAAGAGGCCATTAATGATCGTGAGAGAGTCCGAAAAGCGCAAGTACTTGAGGGCTTTGATCTTCACTATTCTCCTCTATACGTAAGGATGGGGTGTGTGTATTTTCTGAATATTATGAGAAGCGTATCTTTTCTTTTCACATAAGATTCATTATATAGAGGGAATAATGGGACCAACCCTAATGGGCTAAACCCATAACCGTCCATCAAGGTTATGGGCTTGGGTACTTAAGCCATTATAAATAAATATATCTAAATAGATATATATTAGATGTAATAATTAAATATATATTAAGTGCTATTTATATATTTAATTATTAATTAGGCTCAAGTCTTATTTAGATGATTAATAATAAAACCCGATGGGCCATAAATAATGGATTGGATCCCGTCGAATCCAACATTCTCCCACTTGGCCGAGGGTCAGTATATCATCAACATACATATAACAAGACTTTTATTACTGAGCATTACATCCCATAAGACAGGCTAAATCTTACATCATACAAGAACAGAATTAAAGGTAGTATCATACTCATGTACAAATATGAAACCGTCCTCCAGTTACAATCCAAGTATAATTATAAAACTTAACAGAGATACTAGCTTAAGTCATGAACAACATAATATTTCATAATCAATAGCAAATCAATATGTCCATGAGGTCCTTACATAAATGTTTGTTCCATAAACTTCGAATGTGCACAATAATAGAAGTAACAAACTAAATACTTTGTCCAAAAACCATAACATAAGGTGATCACAATACTAGTGTCTTACAATAAAATCCATGAATCAATGAGAAAGATTATCAACCAAACCCATGCTAGCAACATGTTCTCGAAAGAGATTGGGCGGTAAACCTTTTGTCAATGGATCCGCCAACATAGCAACTGTACTAATTTGCTCAATAGACACTTGTTGTTTTTGAACTCTTTCTCGCACTACAAGATACTTTATATCTATGTGTTTTGTCGCATCACTTATCTTGTAGTCTTTAGAGAAAGAAACAGCAGCTTTATTATCGCAATAAATTTTCAGTGGTCTAGAAATAGTGTCAACTATTTTGAGATACGTGACAAAATTCCTCAACCATAGAGCTTGCTTCGTTGCCTTATAGCAAGCCACAAATTCAGCTTCCATTGTAGAAGAGGTATGCAGCGACTTCTTAGCACTTTTCCATGATATAGCTCCTCCAGAAAGCATAAAAATGTAACATGAAGTGGATTTCAACTCATCTTTACACCCAGCATAATCGGAATCCGAATAACCAATGACTTCAAGGTTATCCGTCTTTCGATATGTGAGCATAAAATCTTTTGTACCTTGTAAATACCGCATGACCTTTTTAACAGCTTTCCAATGATCCGGACCTGGATTTATTTGGTATCGTCCTAGCATTCCAACAATATATGCTATGTCTGGACGAGTACAAACCTGAGCATACATAAGACTCCCAACTGCCGAAGCATAAGGAATATGCTCCATTTGATCCAATTCTAGCTGATTTTGAGGACATTGTTTCAAGCTAAATTTGTCACCCTTGACAACAGGAGCAACGCTTGGAGAACAATTTTGCATGTTAAAACGTTTGAGAACTTTATCAATATAAGCTCTTTGTGATAAACCCAAAATTCCATGAGATCTATTTCTATGAATTTCAATGCCCAAGACATAAGATGCTTCCCCCAGATCCTTCATATCAAAATTCTTATGAAGGAATCTCTTTGTCTCATGCATTAAATTCATATCACTACTAGCGAGTAGAATATCATCCACATATAGTACTAAAATAATGTACTTGCTCCCACTCACTTTTAGATATATGCATTGGTCAACAAAATTTTCTTTAAACCCAAATTTTCCAATCACATCATCAAATTTAATATACCACTCTCTAGAAGCTTGCCGTAATCCATATATGGACTTCTTTAACCGACATTTCATGTGTTCCTTGCCTTTGACTACAAAACCTTCCGGTTGTGACATGTAGACATCCTCATGCAAGTCACCATTAAGAAAAGCAGTTTTAACATCCATTTGGTGTAACTCTAAATCATAATGCAGTTTTAAAATCCACATATAGTACTAAAATAATGTACTTGCTCCCACTCACTTTTAGATATATGCATTGGTCAACAAAATTTTCTTTAAACCCAAATTTTCCAATCACATCATCAAATTTAATATACCACTCTCTAGAAGCTTGCCGTAATCCATATATGGACTTCTTTAACCGACATTTCATGTGTTCCTTGCCTTTGACTACAAAACCTTCCGGTTGTGACATGTAGACATCCTCATGCAAGTCACCATTAAGAAAAGCAGTTTTAACATCCATTTGGTGTAACTCTAAATCATAATGAGCTACTAAAGCCATGATGATACGAAATGAGTCCTTACTCGAAACAGGGGAAAAAGTATCATTATAATCAATTCCTTTTCTTTGTGTGAAGCCCTTTGCAACCAATCTAGCTTTATATCTTTCGATGTTACCACTACGATCAAGCTTAGTTTTGTAGACCCATTTGCAGCCTACAGCTTTGACCCCTTGTGGCAACTCAACTAGATCCCATACAGCATTATCCTTCATGGATTTCAACTCATCCTCCATGGCTACAAGCCATTGAGTTGAATGGTTACTAGCAATAGCTTCTTTATAAGAAATAGGATCAGGTCCCATGCCAAGATTAGACTCAATTTCTGTTAGTTACAGAGGCATGCCTGTACACATCTAATAACAAGCCTAATTGTTTGTAACGCTTTGCATTACTTACATGACCTCTTAACTGAGGGAACCTCTAGTTGTAGAGTTTCTGTTTGTATTGTACTTGTAATAGGCATCAAATCCTAGTTGTGTAACTGTACAAATAGAGTCTAGAATAATGCTTGAAAGAAGTTCCATGGTTCATGCCTCAAGCAAGGAGTTAAAGACTGCCAAATAATCACAGTTGGGATTTGAAGAAATGAAGAATTTGCCTAAGTACCAATTCGAGAAGTATATTTGTCTATTCGAGAAGTCCAGCATTCGAGAAGTCAGAGATTCGATATCTCAAGACACTATTCGATATCTCTGAAGACACTATTCGATATCTCTGAATACACTGTTCGATATCTCATTCGATATCTCAGGGATTCGATATGTCTATTACTCTATTCGAGAACTCAAGAAGTCAACAAGTCAAGATGGTATTCGAGTTCTCAAAGAGTCAACAAGTCAAAGTTCCATTCGATATCTCAAGGACTCAGAAAGCTATTCGACAACTCGAGGATTCGATAAGTCAAATGTTCTATTCGACAACTCAAGGAATCCTGATGGAAAAGAGCTATTCGAGAAGTGGTTCGATATGTCACTATAACAGTATTAGAGAACTCAGAGTTATCGATCAAGTCAATTCTAGTTCTCGAATCATTTACTTAGTCACTTCTCGAATACATTCTTGGAGACAAAATACTGAAGAAATTGTACAAATCAGAAACCTGCAACAAGCCAATGCACTTTATGGACCACAATCTGTAACGTGCTCTGGAAAGCCTACAAGGAAGCTTGGAGAGATATAGAAGAGACAAGGAGCTAAAGAAGTGGATCTAAACAGGCTTTGCAAAGTCAAATCTGTAACCGTTTGGATGCTTACTCAAAAAGGATAGACAGACTAGAAAGTAATTTGTTTAGCTACCTTATTTGTAGTAAGCAGGCTGTATTCATGTTCTATAAGGACACAGCCTCACTTCATAACTTAGTAACTTTGTGAGTCAAGTTTTTCATACACTGTAAGCTATATCTCTCTGAGAAAAACGAAGCTGAGAATACTACCATTTGTATTCACAGATTGTAGCAACCTTTATCTAATATACATTAGATTAAAGTGATATTGTGTCTTGTGTTGTTTATTTATCCGCACCTTAATTCTGCACACACAGGCACTTATCTGCTACACAGACTCAACCCAAGAAAAGTTCAAGAATCCATTCACCCCCCCCCTCTGTATTCTTTTACCGTGTTCAATACTCAACAAGTGGTATCAGAGCGGGCTGTTTATTCAAAAACAGAGAAACGATCATGAGTTCGAATACACCAAAGACTACAGGAACGGTGAAGGTCCCTAAGTTTGATAAAGAAAACTTCAACCTCTGGAAGATAAAGATGATGTTGTTCATCAAAGCCTCTCATCCCTTGTATCCTGAGATTCTCAAGAATGGTCCTTTTGTTCCACAACAAGAGATACCAGAGAAGACTGTTGGAACCATAACAATCCCTAGAGCTTATGAGGCCAAGGATCCATCAAAGTGGACAGAGTCAGAAAGGGAGAAGGTTGCTCTTGACAGCCACCTCATGTTGCTCATCATTGATTCCATGGATATGTCAATGTTTGCAAACATTGCATCATGCACGTCTGCTAAAGAGATGTGGGATCACATTGAGGTGTTGTGTGAAGGGACTGATGAGGTTAAAGAAAACAGGAAACAGATACTGGTCACACAGTATGAAGCTTTCATGGCACAGCCCAAGGAAAGCATCACTGAGATGTTTGAAAGGTTTCACAAGCTAGTTACTGAGTTGCAGATGAATGGAAAGGTTTACAGCACCAAGGAGTTAAATATGAAATTTCTGTTGTCTTCACCAAATCATCTGGAGCAAAGAGTCATTTCCCTTAGAGAGAGAGATTTGAACAAAGTCACCTATGATGTACTCTATGGAGTCCTAAAGACTCATGAACTTGAGTTGCTTCAGAAGAGGGCTATCCAAGCCAACCAAGGTAGGATGATAAACACATCATGTGCCTTGATTGTCAACAAATCCATTCTGGACCTAGAAGCATCTACAAGCCAACTAAGGATAGAGGAGGTGGCAGATGATGAAGAAACTGAAGCTGGGGTGAGTGAACCTGTTGAGGAAAAGGAGGAAGAAGAAGAGGAGTTTTACACTCTGGAAGAACTTGATGGGATGGAAAATACTTCATATGCTTTCATGGCCAGAAAATTTCCAAACATCAGATTTAAAAGAAATCAACCCTTCAAACCCAAAACTCAAAACCATTTAGCCAACAAGAACAAGGCACCTGTGAAACCAAACAGAAATAAGTTCAAAACCGGTTATGTGGATAGGTCATCTGTAAGGTGTTATAGATGCAATGACCTAGGGCATTTTGCCAGTGAATGCAAGAAGCCTAAAAAGAAGGATAGAGACTATCTTGAGCTAGAAGCTAAGTATGAGGCCCTTCTGAAAAAGCAGACACATGGTAAGGCCTACATAGCTGAAGGGAAGTGTTGGGATGATTCTGAGAGTGATGAAGAGGAACAAGAATTCTGCAATTATGCCTTGATGGCCAACTCCAAGGATGACTCATCTTCATCTGATTCTCAGGTACCATCTCTCACTACTATAGACATGTCTGTTTCTGAATACAAATCCATGATTGAACAATTATCTGTTGAAATGTTTAATATTCATACTAGTATGACTGTTGCTAATGAGGAGATTGCTAAACTGTCTACTAGAAATGAAGTATTAACCAAAAAGAATGAGGAACTTGAGCTAACTGCTATGCAAGTAGAAAACCTTAAGAAAGAAGTTGAATATTTGGAGAATAAGGTTCTATGTGCTAGTCAAGTAGAGAAGGCTCTTAGGGATGAATTAGCTGAGAATGAATTCAAACTTAAAACTTTCAAGAAATCATCTGGTTTAGTGCAATCCTACTGTGAGAAAATTGAAGCTAAACCTAAAGCAGCTATTGGACTTGACTATGACTCTCTCAAACAAAGGAAAGGCTATGCTGTCATTGAAGAGGACACAGCTGTTCATGAGAAAGTGCCTCACATTTTGAGAAAAACTGAAAATCCAATTTTTAAGGAATCAACATTTGAAATTGATGAGGATGCCTTACTCATCAAGCAAATGTTGAATGATGAGGATGAGGCACAATCTAGTGAACAGCAAGCATCCTCTAAGGGTGAGAGTGTCAAGTCAAAGACCAAGAAGCCAGTAGTTGATAGGCCAAGACCTAAGAAGTTTGTTAAGTTTGTATCAGCTGGGAAGAGTGAATCAGAAAAGGAAGTGACTAAAAGGAAACAGAACAGAAATGGCAAGTTAGGGATTAACAAGGATAACAACTATGCTTATATGCCTAATGCCCCTAGAAAAACTTGTCAGAACTGTTTCAGTACCAATCATCTAACTCATGCATGCAAGAAACCTGTTGGTAGTGTGTCTAAACCTTTCTATGATTGTTCTGTGCCTCTAAGACATAGAGATGCACCCTTCTGTGATAAATTTGACTGTATGCCATGCAATATGAATGTTATGACTAGTTGTTTTAATTTAAGAAGACAGTTCATTGATGGTTGTATCAGTCACAATTCTCACACACACTACACAAGGTCAAAGTCTTCAAGTCCTCCTAAAGCTAGGAAGGTACCTTTGTCACCTAAGTCTGAAACCTCAGGTTCTAAGACTTCCAACAGTGACAAGAAGACTGACACTAAGAAAGTTAACAAGCATGTTGTTTATGATAAAATTGTCTCTAAGTCACATGGACCCAAACTTGTTTGGGTACCAAAGGAAAAGTAATACCTTTGTGTTTGCAGGGCAAAGAAAGTGAGAAGAAGGTCATGTGGATTTTGGACAGTGGATGCTCAAATCATATGACTGGTGATAAGGCCCTGCTATCACAGTATGAGGAAAAGGCTGGCCCAATGGTTGCTTTTGGAGATGACAGCATGGGTAACACATTGGGATATGGCAAGCTGAAAGTTGGAAATGTCATCATTGAAGATGTAGCACTAGTCAAGGGGCTCAAGCATAATCTGTTAAGTGTTGGTCAGTTTACTGATAGAGGATTCAAAGTGAATTTTGACAAAGATGAATGTTTGATCACCCACAAGAAGACTGGTGATTTTGCTCTATCTGGAGTAAGGAAGGGAAGCCTGTTTGTAGCCAATATGGACTCTGCAAACAAGGACAAAATTTGTTGCTTTTACTCAAAAGCATCAAATGAAGATTGTTGGCTGTGGCACAAGAAACTATCACACCTGAACTTTAAGGCCATTAATTCTCTAGTCAAAAGAGAGTTAGTGAGAGGCATGCCCACACTTGAATTCTGCCAAGAAGGAGTGTGTGAGGCTTGTCAAAAAGGAAAAATGAAGAGATCAAGCCACAAGTCAAAGACAGTGACATCTGTAACCAAGCCACTACAACTCATCCATATGGATTTGTTTGGGCCTGTCAACATAATGTCACTTGGAAGAAAGAAGTATGCCCTGGTAATGGTTGATGATTTTTCAAGGTATACATGGGTAGAATTTCTGGCATCAAAAGATGAGGCTCCACAAGTAATCATTGAGCATATAAAGAAAGTTGACAAGGAAGCAAAGGCAAACAATGCAAGTGTGATTGCATTGAGGAGTGATAATGGAACAGAGTTCAGAAATGCCACACTTGAAGCATTCTGCAAAGAGAATGGCATTTCTCAGCAATTCTCAGCTCCAAGGACTCCACAACAAAATGGAGTTGTTGAGAGAAAGAATAGAACTCTAATTGAGGCTGCTAGAACAATGTTACTTGATGCAAAAATGCCCACATGTTTTTGGGCTGAGGCTGTGAGCACTGCATGCTATATTCAGAACAGAACCCTCATCAACAAAAACACTGGAAAGACTCCTTACAACTTGATGACTGGAAAGAAGCCTACACTGAAGTATATTCATACTTTTGGAAGCAAATGCTTTGTACTTAAGGACAATTCTGAATATGTTGGAAAGTTTGATGCAAAAGCATTTGAAGGAATTTTTCTTGGCTATTCTATGGAAAGAATTGCATACAAGGTTTATGTCATCAGTCAAAAGAAAGTTATGGAAAGCACAGATGTAACATTTGATGACAGTAAACTACCTGGACTAGAAGAAGCCAATGATGAAGACAAAGATCCATTGAAGTTTGATAATCTAGATGATTCTGATGAAGAGACTGAAACTAGAGTTGAAACTCAAGTTCAACAAACTCAAGTGAATAATGATACAAGAGAAGAATTTGTGCCAATCAATAGTGAAGAAACAAGCATCCAAGACACACCTGTGAGTAATGGCAACTTCACAGGGGGAGGAAATGAGGATGATCATGATGAGGATGATGAAGCAACATCAAGGATGAGAAATCAGGCTGAACACTCAAGGAAATGGGATAGATCACACACTGCAGAGCAAATCATTGGAGATCCTAATGCAGGAGTAAGGACTAGGAGAGCAACTCAAAATGAGTGCCTCTATGGATGTTTTCTATCACAAGTTGAGCCTAAGAAACTTGATGATGCATTGTTGGATCCAGATTGGATTATTGCCATGCAAGAGGAGCTGAATCAATTTGAAAGGAACAAAGTATGGGAACTTGTGCCTGCACCAAAGAATAGAACCATTGTTGGAACAAAATGGGTTCTGAAGAATAAGATGGATGAAGATGGTGTAATAATAAGAAACAAAGCAAGGCTGGTTGCAAAAGGATACTCTCAACAGGAAGGCATTGATTATGATGAGACATTTGCCCCTGTTGCTAGATTGGAAGCCATTAGAATATTCTTGGCATTTACTGCTCATTCAAACTTTAAAGTTTATCAAATGGATGTCAAGAGTGCATTTCTAAATGGAGAGTTGGAAGAAGAGGTCTATGTGCAACAACCACCTGGCTTTGAGGATCCACATTTCCCAGAATTTGTCTACAGATTGCTTAAGGCACTGTATGGACTTAAGCAAGCTCCAAGAGCATGGTATGATACTCTATCACAATTTCTTCTTGAAAATCAATTCACTCGAGGCACATTGGACAAGACACTGTTTTACAAGAAGCATGGTGATGATATGATCCTAGTTCAAATCTATGTGGATGATATCATTTTTGGTTCTACAAATGAGAAACTGTGCGAGAAATTCTCTAAACTCATGCAGAGCAGATATGAGATGAGTATGATGGGAGAGTTGACATTCTTTCTAGGGTTGCAAGTCAGTCAAAGGAAGGATGGTATCTTTATCAGTCAAACCAAGTACATCAAGGATTTATTGAAGAAGTTTGACTTGGAAGATTGTTCACCTGCCAAGACACCCATGGCCACTGCCACTAAATTGGATGAAGATGCTAAAGGCAAGAGAGTAGATATCTCAGTCTACAGAGGCATGGTTGGTTCTCTACTCTACCTCACTGCAAGTAGGCCAGACATCATGTTTGCTACATGCTTGTGTGCAAGGTTTCAATCAAATCCAAAGGAATCACATTTGATTGCAATAAAAAGGATCTTTAGATATCTGAAGGGCACTCCTAACTTGGGATTATGGTACCCTAAGGACACAGGGTTCAATCTGGTTGGCTACTCTGATGCTGATTATGCTGGATGCAGAGTGGATAGGAAAAGCACCTCAGGAAGCTGCCAGTTTCTTGGACAAAGGTTAGTTTCTTGGTATAGCAAGAAACAACAATCTGTGTCAACTTCTACAGCTGAGGCTGAATACATAGCTGCTGGAAGTTGCTGTGCTCAAGTGCTTTGGATTAGAAATCAACTTAGAGATTATGGACTTGTGTTGGAAAGAATTCCAATCATGTGTGACAACACAAGTGCAATCTCTATAGTTGCCAATCCTGTCAATCATTCTAGAACAAAGCACATTGACATCAGATACCATTTCATAAGAGAACATGCAACTAATGGAACCATTGAGTTGCATTATGTCTCTACAGATAAACAACTAGCTGATATATTCACTAAGCCATTAGATGAAGCCACCTTCACAAGGTTGGTAAGTGAGATTGGAATGCTGAATTCTTCAGATTCTGGCTAAGTGAATACATCATCTAGATTGTTGCAGCAGTAAACACTTACTTTATCTAAATCCTCAATATTTTTGAAGTAAGTGTTGGCTGAAATATGATTTATAAATATTTCAAATCTGTTGCATATGTTGAAAATCATATTTTTATTAACTTAAAATTTCTATGAAATTTTGAGAAAATCACTATTTGATTTGCTAGAATATTTTTCAATGAATATGTCTGGTAGATTTTAAAAAGATAGTGAAAATCAAATTTTTATGAGTGATGGGTATAGTTCGATAAGTCAGACTTCTCGAATGATTCACTATTCGACATCTCTAATAAGTCTCATTAGAGTACTCTTGAGTTCTCGAATAGAGTCTTTCTGAGATATCGAATAGAGGAATGATTGACTTCTCGAATATAGTAACTGAGTTCTCGAATGACTGAGTTCTCGAACACTATATTTGAGTTCTCGAATCATTTGAAAAGGCTGAATTCTCGCTGAATTTTAATCGATTTTGGACTTTTTGTCTAAAAGTTTAATTCACTCATAAAAACACATATTATTTAATTTAGAATTATTTCTAAGTTAGATAACTGCCAGCTGTGAGTTTCTATCTGCTTGAGTTATCGATTAAGCCATTCTTGACTTCTCGAATAGTTGTTTTCTACTTCTCGAATGCCTGACTTGTCGATACAAAACTGCTAATCGACAATTCAAGCACTTCATACTTATACAATCTCACATCTATTCGATTCATTTCATTCGATTTCTCAAGCATCTACACTCTCCTAAACCCCTGAAACCCTAGCTACGAAAAGCCAAATTTCTTCTTCAACCTTCAATTTCTTTTCTCTCTTCTACACAAATGGCAACAGTAAAGTTCAACACCAACTTCATCGCTCTCACTAGTGATGTTGAAGCACCAAATGCAAATTTCAAGTGCTTTGTGAAATGGATGGCTGAGTCATATATCAAGGATGCACTCTCAGCCAACCCAACTCTATATCTAGATATTCTGGAACAATTCTGGAGTACTGCTATTGTGGAGGTTGTAGCCCTGGAAAACGCAATCACTTCATATGTCATCTACTGCAAGGTTCAAGATAAGGAAATCACTATCACTACTGCAGACATGAACCAAGCACTAGGACTACAACAAGAGTCATTTGACAGAATGGCCACTAACGCAGAGTTGGAGGAATTCTTTGAGTTCATAAACTACTCAGATGGGATTAACCTTGGAAAACTAAACAGAAAGAATCTGAGAAAGGAGTGGAGTTATGTGTTTGCAACTCTTCTCCAAGTCTTCACTGCCAGGAAATCAAGCTTTGACCAAATCAGTGCACCTGTGCAGCAAATTGGATATGCTTTGGCCTATGGAAAGAAGATAGATGTTGGCCAAATCATACTTCAAGAATTATATGGGAGACTTGGTAAGAACACAACCAAGAGAGGTACTGATATTTTCTTCCCTCGCTTTATTCAATCTGTACTTAATTATAAAAATGCTTCATTGATTGAATTGCCTGGGATTGATAAAAATAAAATAGGCTATCCTAAGTCCATGACCAAACTCATTTTTGGTAACTTGGAAACTAGGAATGATGTGGACGTAAGACTGAACATAACTCCCCATATGGAGAGTTTGTTTAAGACTTACCCCCACAACATGCCAACATTTGATGCAAAATCTAAGTTAGCACAGCCCAAGCAAGTAGAACAAAATGCTAACCCAGGGCCTGCTAACCAACCCTCTCAACCAAACACTCTACCTCTTACTGAGCCAACTGCATCATCCTCTCAAAAGGGTGATGTTAGTAAAAAGAAGAGAAAGGAAGTAATGTCTGCACCTTTAAATATCTTGTCTGAAGCAGCATTAGCTGTTGAATTAGGTCTAGGAAGTGAGGAACCTGAGTCACCCTTACACAGAACAAAGAAGAAGAAAACTAAGACCACCTCCTCAGTCACACAAATGGCTGAAGTTGTAAAATCAGGGGCACACAGCTCACTAGGTGTATCCTCTCAACAGGGTGCACCTATAGAATCAAGCATCCTCCCCAATGCACCTCCTTGTATAGAGTCAGCACATGGGAGTGATAAGGCTGGCACAACACTGAGTGGAGAGCACATCACTTTTGAAACTCCCTCTATCTCTCAGGGGGAGTTGCCAAAATCTACTCTAAAACACACTTCTCTTCCAGAATCTATCTCTGAAATTTCTTTGGAACCTGCAACTCAGGCAACTGAGATGCAAGGTATTGATCATCAAGAATTCTTTTCTCTTGATGAGCCAATAATTTCAAGTGACTTAGTGCATGACACTTTGTTCACCACTCAGAACCCACATTTAGATGGTGAGGGAATGCATGCTGAGGCATATCCTAATGACACCATCACAAACACAGAGGTTCCCCTAGTTTTTACTAGAGACTCTGTGCCTGTGTCAACTGCTGGTGTAATTCATCCCACTTCTGTGGTGACACCAGTAGTAGAGTCCATCCATCCGGTTACAGAAGTTGCATCTGTAACTGAGGAGACTAGCTTGCCTAGCTCTAGCTCTGACTTCATGTCAACATGGCTGAAGCCTGTGCAACATGACAGTGCTTCAGGATCAGGGTCTGTTCCACAACAATTGACGGTTGAAGCACTTCAAAGCTTAATTGTGGATCAGATTCCTGAGTTCACAAAGATTGCTCAGCACCTTCTCACTGCAGACATGCCAAATCCAGACTATGAGGCTATTCTGTTATGCCATAGGGATGATGTGGAAGTGCAGAAGTCAAAGATCATTGATGATGCTGAGAGAGATGGCAACATAGATGCCTGGTTGCAAGGAAAATATGATATTACTCTCGATGAAGCACTTCAGTATCTCAGGGAGGAATACATCACTTCACTGGGCTCCAATGCAAAATCCATGTCACCTGGTGAAGTGTATGAAGCTGTAAATGACTCCTACAAGGGTTTCCTCAAGGCTGCACACTATCTTGGCAAGGGAGTCAAAACTGAAGTCAACAGGGTGTGTGATAAGACAGCCACTTCAGTAGCAGAAGTCAAGAGGGCCTTTGATGCTAAATTTCCTCAACTGGACAGTGTGTTCAAGGACATCAAACACTGCAACTCTACCTGCACTCAGATGGACAATGGGCTGGCTGTGCTAAAAGATGCTGTCACAGGTCTGGGGCATAAATTTCAGAATCTCTCTGACCAGACTACAGATGCCAATGCCATGCCGAGGATAATGTTCAAGAATCTCTATGGAGATAGGCTAGTGACTGATGTTCCTGTGCATGAATTGTCTAAATATGAAGTGAAGAGACTGCAGGATCAATCTTTATCTGGTTTTAAGGCCAATGAGCTATTCACTAAGGTCAACACTCTTGAGCAGGAGGTAGCCACTCTCACCAAGACCAATGCTCATCTCACAGACAAGGTTGCATTGCTAAATGATCAGTTGGACACTCAAGCATCCACCACAGCTGATGTCCTTCTGCATCAACAAACCATGTTAGCTGCAATGATGAAGCATATGGGTCTCTCTCTACCTGATGAATCTTCAATCCCAAAGGACATTTCTACAGCCTCTGTGCCTGACAACAAGCCTAAGGGGGAGAAGAAGGCTAGGAACTCAAATTCAAAGGGGGAGACAAAGGGAGAGAAAGGCATAGTAATCAAAGAGGGTGGTCAACAAAGGGCTTCTAAGTCTCTAGCAAATGTGCCTGGCAAGGGAAAAGCCAAAGTAGATGAGCCTCCATCTATCTTGCCAGTTGTCACCTTACCAACTGTGCACATCACTACTCCTGGAGGACAAAAGCAATCCATAACTACCACAGTGGTTGCAGGGAGTATGCCATCTGACAAACCTCAAATCTCTATATCTGAGAGTGCCAAGCCTGTAGAAGTCAAAGTTGTTACTGAGGCCAAGCTACAAGAAGTTGCTAACTCCAATGTTTATCATGATAAAGCCTTCTTGGAGTTTCTGAAAGCCATAAGGGAACAGGTTGGTGACACTCAGTTTTATCTGAGGGAGGTGAAGAAGCAGATAGACTACATCACTGTCATCCCCAAGAAAGTCAACAATATATGGGTCAAGGAGATAGTGATGGTTTCCAAACTAAAGATATGGCATCTAACATACCAGACTCTACAAGACCTAAAGCACTCAGAGATAGATGCCATACTTGAGATCATTGAGAAGAAAAATGAGAACAGCAAGAGTCTGTTTGATGATTTGAGGAATGGTCAACCTACAAGGCTACCAGAAGTGATCAAGAAGCCATGGACAATTATTTATCAGTCTGGTACCAGAATTGAAGATATCAAGCAATTGGTCATTCCTCATGATCTCACCTCCAGAAATCACAGACTGATCATTGCTATCATTGATCAATTACAGAAGAATGTTGGAGCCAGAAATGCTGAAGAAATTGAGGCACTGCATATCCTCAGAACCTATATTGCAACTGGTGAAATTCCAGAGATGGCTCAACCTAGGAGAAATAAGGATGATGATTCTGAAGACAAAGGTGATGGGAGGAGAAGACATCACAGGAGAGATAAGGGTGATGAAGATAAGAAGAAAAAGGGGGACAAGGATGGAAAGGATGATGATGACCAGGGTAAAACATATGTGAGAAAGAGTGGAAGACAGCAAGCCTTAGGCAATGCTAGCAGTAATCTCACCACAACACAAGACTCTAAGTCTAGGGTGAATACTGTTAGTAGTGACCTAGCAAAATCTACATCTATGGCTTCTGCAACTGTCTTACCATCTCAAGAAAAGAAGAAGATTCAAGTCAAGAAACCATGTGTATGTTTCAGAAAGCAATCTGCTAATGGAATACTACTATGGTCTACCAACCAAGGTCAAAGATTTCTGCCAAGCAACCATGTCAAAAGGATAAAGTTTAAACATACTGCAAGGAGAGTGAAGCTATCCAAATCTAGAGCCCTAACAATCATTCCAGGATTAAAGCTCCAGCCACTTGATGAAGACTTTGATGAAGAGCAACTGCTATTTCTAAGAGCTCAAAAGATATGCTATGCTGCAATTGTGGATGATCACCTTGTAATCAAGTACACTGATGGGAAAGAAATGAAATTCAAACAAGGGGGTTGTCAACATTGGGGTAAATTGTATGAGATAGAAAGAATCATTGCATTGCTGGATTCTAAGGACAAGGTGGAGAAAGTATGGAAGCTGGAATTGATTGACTTTGTGAAAATGAAGAAAGACTATGCTGAGAAGATAAGGAAGGGCTGCTATGAGAAATGGTTAGAAAGGGAGAAAGAAATTGATAGACTGGAGATTGAAGCAGAAAAGCTAAGGGCAAAGGGATTGTGTAGAGTTCAGTTTGATCCCTATGTGGTGAAGTATAGGAGGAGAAATGGAGATAATGTCAATATAAGAATGAACCTACTCAGTCACTATCCTGCCAACATTCTGAAGCCAGTGCTTGAAGATTTCAAAAACTCTATTATGATTGAAGAATTGGATGCTATGACAGAAATCATGAGAGCAGTAGATGAGATTGCAAGAAAGGAGAAAGAAAGGAAACAGAAAGCATATGATGATCTACAAGCCAAAGCAATGGAGATGCAATCAAAAGAAAATGGCTAGTACCTCATCATACTGTAAGAGTATTTATCTTGTAATTTCATTTATGTGTTCAATCAAAATACATACCTGTACTTTTAAAGTTTTATCTTTATGTATGTTAGGCTTGTTATCAGACATGAAATTGTGACTAAGGGTCTCACTCACAATTTGGGGGAGATTGTTAGTTACAGAGGCATGCCTGTACACATCTAATAACAAGCCTAATTGTTTGTAACGCTTTGCATTACTTACATGACCTCTTAACTGAGGGAACCTCTAGTTGTAGAGTTTCTGTTTGTATTGTACTTGTAATAGGCATCAAATCCTAGTTGTGTAACTGTACAAATAGAGTCTAGAATAATGCTTGAAAGAAGTTCCATGGTTCATGCCTCAAGCAAGGAGTTAAAGACTGCCAAATAATCACAGTTGGGATTTGAAGAAATGAAGAATTTGCCTAAGTACCAATTCGAGAAGTATATTTGTCTATTCGAGAAGTCCAGCATTCGAGAAGTCAGAGATTCGATATCTCAAGACACTATTCGATATCTCTGAAGACACTATTCGATATCTCTGAATACACTGTTCGATATCTCATTCGATATCTCAGGGATTCGATATGTCTATTACTCTATTCGAGAACTCAAGAAGTCAACAAGTCAAGATGGTATTCGAGTTCTCAAAGAGTCAACAAGTCAAAGTTCCATTCGATATCTCAAGGACTCAGAAAGCTATTCGACAACTCGAGGATTCGATAAGTCAAATGTTCTATTCGACAACTCAAGGAATCCTGATGGAAAAGAGCTATTCGAGAAGTGGTTCGATATGTCACTATAACAGTATTAGAGAACTCAGAGTTATCGATCAAGTCAATTCTAGTTCTCGAATCATTTACTTAGTCACTTCTCGAATACATTCTTGGAGACAAAATACTGAAGAAATTGTACAAATCAGAAACCTGCAACAAGCCAATGCACTTTATGGACCACAATCTGTAACGTGCTCTGGAAAGCCTACAAGGAAGCTTGGAGAGATATAGAAGAGACAAGGAGCTAAAGAAGTGGATCTAAACAGGCTTTGCAAAGTCAAATCTGTAACCGTTTGGATGCTTACTCAAAAAGGATAGACAGACTAGAAAGTAATTTGTTTAGCTACCTTATTTGTAGTAAGCAGGCTGTATTCATGTTCTATAAGGACACAGCCTCACTTCATAACTTAGTAACTTTGTGAGTCAAGTTTTTCATACACTGTAAGCTATATCTCTCTGAGAAAAACGAAGCTGAGAATACTACCATTTGTATTCACAGATTGTAGCAACCTTTATCTAATATACATTAGATTAAAGTGATATTGTGTCTTGTGTTGTTTATTTATCCGCACCTTAATTCTGCACACACAGGCACTTATCTGCTACACAGACTCAACCCAAGAAAAGTTCAAGAATCCATTCACCCCCCCCTCTGTATTCTTTTACCGTGTTCAATACTCAACAATTTCATCTAAATACACAATATAATCATCCGAGATTGCTGATCGTCTTACTCTTTCTGACCTCCTAAGAGGTTCAGTAGTGTTATTGTCATCTTGAGGTGGTTCTTGATGTACAGTCTCATTTGCACCAACATTTTTATCATCATTTTCTGGTGCACTAATATCTGGAATGATAGGAATAGGGACATTTTCCTGAATCTCTTCCAGATTTATCTTTCGAGATGTACTCCCACTGACTTCAGCATCCTCAAAAAATACTGCATTTCTAGTCTCAACTATTCGAGTGGTGTGTGATGGACAATAAAATCTAAAACCTTTAGATCTTTCGGGGTAACCAATAAAATGACAAGTAATAGTCTTAGGGTCCAATTTCTTGATGTGTGGGTTATATATTTTTGCTTCAGCCAAACAACCCCATACATGCATATATCCAAAACTGACTTCCCTTTCAGTCCATATTTCGTAAGGTGTTTTAGGCACGGACTTACTTGGGACCCGATTAAGGATATGCATAGCTGTTTTAAGGGCTTCAACCCACAAAAATTCTGGCAACGTACTTTGACATATCATGCTTCGAACCATATCCATAAGAGTTCGATTTCGTCTCTCAGCAACACCATTCTGTTGGGGTGTACCCGGCATTGTGTACTGAGGAACGATGCCACACTCTCGCAAAAATAAGGCAAAAGGTCCTGGATTCTGTCCAGATTCAGAGAATTTTCCATAATACTCTCCTCCTCTATCAGATCTAACAACCTTAATATCTAATTTAAGCTGTTTTTCAACTTCTGCTTTATAAATTTTAAACATATCGAGTGCTTCAGATTTTTCATGTAAAAGATAAATGTAGCCATAACGTGAGTAGTCATCAATAAAAGTAATAAAATACTTATGACCACCTATGCCTGGAGTGTATGGTCCACTAATGTCAGTGTGAATTATCTCCAAACACTTAGTGCTACGATTTGCACCCTTTTTGTTTGTTTTTACAAATTTTCCTTTAATACATTTAACACATGTGTCAAAATCTGAGAAATCTAATGGATGAAGAAGTCCTTCTTTAACAAGTCTTTCCATTCGACTTTTGGATATGTGACCAAGTCGTTCATGCCACAATTTTGAGGAATTCTCATCATTTCTTTTTCTCTTTTTAGAACCAGTTGCAACTTCATCTTGCACATTCATTGAAATTAAGGATTCACTAAAAGAAGCATTCAAACATAATCTGTAAAGGTTTCCCTCTAACAGCCCAGAGCCAATATACTCAGAATAAAGAAATAGAGAAAAACCTTTATTTTCAAATTTAAACGAATATCCATAAGCGTCTAACTTTGAAACAGAAATAAGGTTTCTAGTAATACTGGGAACATAAACAGTATCCATTAAATCCAAATTAAAACCACTTTCCAACATAAGTCGGAAAGTTCCTACAGCTTCAATTTGTACTTTCTCTCCATTTCCAACGAGCAAATATCGGTCTCCTTTATTTAGCTTCTTCACGGAAAGGAATCCCTGCAATGAATTAGTTATATGCACAGTTGCACCAGTGTCTATCCACCATGTATTTAAAGGAGCTTCAGATGTAAAAGCTTCATAACAAACATAAATAGATGCATTACCTTTCTTATCTAACCACTCACGAAATTTGGAACACTCTTTCCTTATGTGTCCTTTAGCTCTGCAGAAGTTACATTTAGGACCTCCAAAGTTCTTTGTGCCAGAAGTCTGTCCCTTGTCTTTCGTGACAGCTACATCAATTCCCTTTTTCTTTTGACTATTGCCATATTTCTTTCCTTTTCCTTTAGCGGGTGTCGTGGTCACCACATGAGCACTTTCAACCTTCTCAGACTTAAGGCGTTCTTCTTCTTGAACGCACATAGAAATCAACTCGCTCATCTTCCACTTTTCTTTCTGCGTATTGTAGTTGATCTTAAAAGGACCAAATTGTGCAGGAAGAGAAGTCATTATGAAGTGGACGAGAAAACCTTCAGAGATTTCCATGTTCATATCCTTTAACTGAGCAGCCATATCATTCATTCTCATAATGTGATCACGAACACCACTTGAACCATTATACTTGAGAGTGACCATTTTCGAGATCAGTGTAGTGGCTTGAGCCTTAGTGGAAGCCTTGAATTGTTCCTCAATGTTCGCTAGGTACTCCTTTGCATTATCAGATTCGGGAATTGCTCCACGAATTGCACTAGTAATGGAGCCCTTAAGAATCATTAAGGAAACACGGTTGCTATGCTCCCATTTTGCATAATCAGCCTTTTGCTCAGCAGAGCTTTCGGCTGTAATGGCAGCAGGTTTTGCAACCCTTATGGCATAATCAAGGGCAGTAACTCCCAACGTAAGATCAATTTGCTCTTTCCACTTCTTAAAATTAGAGCCACTCAATGGTTCAATGTGTGAAAAGTAGTTGGTTAGTGAAACAGGACCAAATGCTGAATCAAGGTTAATCACAATCATGCACATAAGTACAACAAGTACAATAAATATAATCCACATGATGAAAAACAGTTAGTTCACCAAGTAACACATAAGTTAAATAAACCGAGGGATAAACAGTTTATCTAAATAGGAAAAATAAAATACACAAAAATTTTCCTTCCATTAAAATTAATTAAATATTAATATCTTCCGTTGGGCCGATAATTAATATTAAATTAATTTTGCCATTAAACATAAGATTACAAATAGTAAAATATTAAATTATATCACCGTTGGGCAGAAAATAATTTAAATTCTACAATTTGAACTTTAAAAATTCCGTTTACAAAATCAATATACAAATCTTCCGTTGGGCCGATTCGTACATTAACTTGTACACGTACATTAGGTGATTTATCATTCTCTTAAATAATTAAAATAAAAGATTTTCGTTGGTCCATCTAATATTTTAATAATTAAGAAATCACTATATTAGTCCAAAAATAACTTAATAATATTTTACATGAGGGACTAATATTTTTTTTTTTATCATAAGTATCCCTGAATCAGAATCGCAGACAGCATAAACATATCATACCATATTATATTTCTCATGATACAATCATAGAAATCAAATAAAGCATAAATCAGAAAATTCGAAATTAAATCAGAAAATCATAATTCGCTGTTTACAGGCAGTAAACGACGTCAAACGGCTTACAGATGCAAACCTGACTATGTCAGTCTTGCTCAGTGGCCCGATTCCAGTCAAAAAACATATATTTTATGCGCAAATCGGACACAGTACGCAAATTTCACTAAATCTGGACAATTTTTCAGAAATCGTATCGTATACAATCTCCAAAATAAGAACAAGCATGTATCATATACATACAGCAATATATACAACAACCAAATTCATTCAATTCACACGGTTTGCAACATACCCACACATAATATATATGTATAACAACATATATCGATTCAGATTTATACATGTCAAACAAATCCAATTCAATTCTAATTAATTAAACTCAAAGAATCAATCAAGGAGTTTGCTCTGATACCAATTGTTAGAATAAATCATGTATATAAATACAACATAATATATATACATGAATCTCCTGATCAAAACTATGAGTATAGATAAATAGCGGAAGCGTACCTGAATCAAAAGAGGCCATTAATGATCGTGAGAGAGTCCGAAAAGCGCAAGTACTTGAGGGCTTTGATCTTCACTATTCTCCTCTATACGTAAGGATGGGGTGTGTGTATTTTCTGAATATTATGAGAAGCGTATCTTTTCTTTTCACATAAGATTCATTATATAGAGGGAATAATGGGACCAACCCTAATGGGCTAAACCCATAACCGTCCATCAAGGTTATGGGCTTGGGTACTTAAGCCATTATAAATAAATATATCTAAATAGATATATATTAGATGTAATAATTAAATATATATTAAGTGCTATTTATATATTTAATTATTAATTAGGCTCAAGTCTTATTTAGATGATTAATAATAAAACCCGATGGGCCATAAATAATGGATTGGATCCCGTCGAATCCAACATAATGTAGATTTCATACACAGCCTTATAGTTTATAACTTTGTTATATTGTTCAATTAAAAGAATATAACAGCAATTCCTCAGTATCATAGATATATTTATCTTTACTTTATTAATTACTTACAATTATATGAATAACAATTAACAAGCGACTCTTGTAACTTTGCAGCATAGGAAATTTTTTCTTTGCAGGGGCATGAATATTCTTCGGGTCATTACATGCTGCGATATTTTTATTTTCCCGTGTTTCAAAGATTCCTACAGAAAGTCTGGTTCTTCCAGTCATATTTGTTGGAATATTAATCTTAAACTAGTTTTTAATCTAGCATGGTCTATTCCCTGGATGTAGTATGGGCCGGTAATGTGTTTGTTAGAGTTGTTTGAATAAGTCATAAAGTAGTTATATAGTATAAAGCATGAAACAAGCATGGGTCGACAAGGGTCAATGTTTACTGCCTTTAGTGTTTTGGTCGAGCAGTCAGTGGAGCATTTCCTGCAGTGGGGAGTTAGCTCCTAGCTTAGTGTCACATTGTTTAATTAGTTAGGCTATATATAGCCTTGTAATATGCACTTTGTAAGATAACAAATATAGTAAATACAATGTAGTTCTCAAAGCTTTCACTTTTCTTTCGTTTTATACATACAGTTAATATATATTTATTAGTTTAGTTTCTACATTTGGTATCAGAGATACCGATTCTTGAGGCATAAGAAGGTGCTGCGAAAGAGAATGAAGAACAGGAGACAGGTTGGTGGTTTTGCAAGGTCTTGTTAGTGGGTGTGATGTTATGTGCAGAGGCTGTAAACTAAGCTTTGCATATGTGCACACAAAGTGTTTGATGTTTTGTTTCACCGAAAATTTTTTGCTAAATCTCTGGAGTTTGCTATTTATTATGCTCTGTTGAGATTTGATGTGTGTAGTCAAAGTGAGTTTTTTGGAGATGCTAAAGAGGATTGATGATGCAGAAACAAATGGATTCCAAGAGTATTAATTGGAGATTGTTGTGATCGGGTTGTGAAGTCGGTTGACGCAACGAAAACTGATGTAAGCAGCGTTGATCTGAGAAACAATGGAGGTAGGAAGCCGAACAATGGAAGTAAGGCTGGAGTAGTTTGTGTCATACTTGTGTTATGAATGCTCAAAAGGAACAAGGATAAATGGCAGTGTAGTACATGCCTCGGAATGTCAGATGAGCATGCTCTTTCACTCCTTGCTGTCAAGTCAAACAGAACAGGGCACCGTGATGAGCCAGTGCATGCTGCTGCTACCTGGATACAGAGTAAGTTCCGTAGTTACAAAGGCAGGAAGGATTTCTTGATATTTCGACAGAGAGTAGTCAAAATTCGGGCTCATGTAATAGGACACCAAGTGAGGAAGGTGGGGGGATTATAGCGCCACAGGGGAGGCATTCAACCGGATAGCTGATGTTGCTCAGGAAGCTGTTTAAAAAAAAAAATTTGGAGATGGTGGAAGAGAAGTTGCGGATGGTGAAGAAAGCCCGACTAGCTGTTGAGGCTTGTGATCAAGAACATGTCTCTAATTCGGATCAGGTCCGCGAGTCCCCAACTGAGAGTGCTAGTTCACGTGAATCTTGGCCAAATGGATAGAGAAGAAAATTTAGATGCTGGAATGGTGAGAGTTTGGAAGAAGTTATGGGCGTTAAAAAAAATATATATAATTATGCTGAAGGTTAAAGATTTTGTTTGGAGGGCTATGTGGGGTTGTATACTTGTATTCCTACTAGGGTGCAGCTGAGGTCGAGGCATGTTGACGTCCTTGCAATCTGTCCAGTGTGCCATACGGAGAATGAGTCAGTGTTGCATTGTTTAGTTTTGTCAGGTTTTAACTAAGCCAGAACAAGTTACTGCTGCGATGGAGAGGAATAAGATTTTTATTGCGGAGAAGTTACTAAGCCCAGAAGTTGATTGGTGCACAACACGGAGCAAAGCAATCACAAAAGCTGCTGCTGATCCGTCAAAAGCTATTTCCAATTCCAACGGGAGGTAACTCAAGTTAGAGCGTTACTACCAGAACTGGAAGTCACAGTTGCTGATTCACTTGACTTTATATTAGTTGGGCTTCAAGGCTTGCCACTTATGTTGCGAGAGGGACACTCTGTTGTAGCCAAGGGGTTTGTTGAACCGATTACAGGTGGGAGCAAGGATGATAAGTTGGATGAAATTTTTTTTGTGCTGTGTTGGTCGTTATGGTATTATCGAAATATACTCCTATGGGAGGGAAGAAAGAGTACGGTAGCCCAGGTGGTTAGTAGCGCAGTTTTCACGCTTAAACAATGGAGAAGAGCTCAAGGTAAGTTTCTATATCCATCTACAGATTCATGGCAGTTGGGAGAGGGGTCTGAGCTCTGGACGAAACCAGAGGTACATAGCTTTAAGGTGAATGTTGACGCTGCTACGCTTGAGGCTAAAGGAAAGTTTGGTTTTGGTGGTGTTATTCGCCACCATAGGGGGGTCTTTCGTGGCTGCTCTTTCGGGGCTGAGAGATGGTGTTGTTGCCCCTGAAATTGCAGAAGGTGTAGCGCTTAAGGAAGTTCTATCTTGGTTAAAATCACAACCAGAGGGAAAATATCAGGTGGAATCAGATTGTTTGGTTCTTATACAAGCTATTAGGAGTAAGGTTGTCTTGCATTCTATGTTTGGTGGTATTGTTCAGGAGTGCAAGGAGCTATTGAAGAATTGGAGTAAGGTCTCGATTCACGGTCAGCATACGGATTGTCTGCGTTTGGATTGTTGTTGATTAGCCAGACTGTTGCTAATGGTGTTACCAAGTGTTTTTTGTCTCGGTAAAGGATTAGCTACTGCAACTTCACTTACTGTTTGGACCGTCTTCTTTTACATCTTCTCTTGGGTTAGCTTTTTTTTGGAGCAGAGGCATGCTTATTGGCAAGGTCAGCAAAGAATGCATACCATACCAAGTATCGAGGTGCTTTTCATATAGATCATGTATTATGTTCTACCCTCCGCAAAGGTGTGTTTGCTGTTGGGGCTGCTTTATCCTCCTAACCATACTAGCGAGGCACAGGCTGCAATTGTTATGTAAGTTTCTGTACATACAAGAGATAGTCCCCGAGAGAGAAATGTGGGAAATCTAATCTAAACTAATGGTTTGAGTATGAGTTTATATGGGCAAAGAGCTGGTCATACGGGCTGATGAAGTTGATCCTTGTCTAAGTGCAGGCAAGAAGAAAGCCATACGGGCTAATGGGCTAATGAGCTGAACCTTGTCCGAGTGCGGGCAGGATGAGAGTTGAACCTTGTCTGAGTGCAGGCAGGATGAGAGCCAAACGGGCTGATGAAGTCGCAGGTTCACGGGGTCGAGTTTCCATTGAAGGCATTTTTCGGGGATTGAATTTTGCTGGGGGGTAACTATTGATGTTGCCTAAATCGACTCGTGAGATGTCAGGGTAGTGATTAGATTGTGATCACCTGATAGTGACTAGGGATAGTGATTCCCGAGGGAACGCCATGTGGGCGTGTTGAACCCTGTCGTGAGTGTAGACAGGATGGAAGCCATACGGGTTGTGATGATCCTTCCGAAGGGGGGATGGAGAGTGTGTTGTGTGCGCACCAAGTCCCGGGCAAGTGTGAATTGCCGGACGGGAACAGGAACGTGCCAATAGGCGCGCAGGAGTCTACGTGCCAGACGGGCACATGTGTCGACGTGCCATACGAGAAAATATGAATTGCCCGTGTGAAGTGCTAGAAGGGCAGATTCGGTTGAAAGCCAGACGGGCTGAGTCAAACGGATTAATGACAAGTTTAAGATTAAGGGAGTGATTGTTGGAATATTAATCTTAAACTAGTTTTTAATCTAGCATGGTCTATTCCCTGGATGTAGTATGGGCCGGTAATGTGTTTGTTAGAGTTGTTTGAATAAGTCATAAAGTAGTTATATAGTATAAAGCATGAAACAAGCATGGGTCGACAAGGGTCAATGTTTACTGCCTTTAGTGTTTTGGTCGAGCAGTCAGTGGAGCATTTCCTGCAGTGGGGAGTTAGCTCCTAGCTTAGTGTCACATTGTTTAATTAGTTAGGCTATATATAGCCTTGTAATATGCACTTTGTAAGATAACAAATATAGTAAATACAATGTAGTTCTCAAAGCTTTCACTTTTCTTTCGTTTTATACATACAGTTAATATATATTTATTAGTTTAGTTTCTACAATATTAACCAATGATAGGCTAACTTTGGGTTGTGAGTTACAGGTAATGGGGCTCCCTCTCGGATTTTGGTTTCATGCATATCTTGGATGATCTTATGCTAGTATCAAGCAGTAGTTCATCTCATAATACATCATACAACCAGTGGCCTATCTAGAATATCTAGAATTATTTGTATGGCAAGGCACCCATAAATTTAGATTAGAAATATAAAATACACACCCACACACATCTGCGATGTGTGCATAACTACATAAGTTTTGCAGATTTATATGTTGTGCAGCTCCACTAGACAAACGAATTTGATAAGAAGTTTTAATATGCGATTTACCCCAAATTTTAATTATTCTGGGGCACATGTACATTTTTTTTTAACTTCTTTTTTATTTCATAAAACAGCATTCTGAAACTAGAGTTAATATTTATCTGAAGCACAATCCCCCAATAGATCTGCCAGTCCATATTACTGTAGATTATAGATTTCACATTGTCTGCCTAATTCAATTTAAACCTATCATGTCTTATTTTGCCAATGTTCTTTAAATAGCTGATGATAAAGAAATGGGTAAAATTCTTACAGAATAAAATGTAATATTGCTGAAGTTATAGAAATTTATAGTAATGCAGTGTATATGAGACTAGAGAGAAGAGTATAGCAAAGGACTACATTGTAACTGCTTGGATATTCATTGCTTAACATTACACACATATATATATATAGCATTGTGCAGTATGCAGATTGATTGTGCATCGATCGCACTATCCTCTCTTCATGTGCATGTGCTAATACATGTAATACACTACATGTGCTCCATCATGAGCTACATGTGTTTGACAGATCACATATTCTAACATCCTCCCTCAAGCTAATGGGCGTAACGAAGTGAAGCTCTTAGCTTGCTTGAAATTTCGCGGACTTGAATTTGATTGCTTTTGACTCGTGCTCTTTGGCTCTTGGCTCTGGCTCTTTTGGCTCTGGCTCTGGGCTTTCGGCATCGGCTTCTAAGCTAAACAAATTAATCCACTTGAATTGAAGCTTGCAAAGAGATGGTTTGTTATATTTTTCAGTTGAGTGTCAATTGGTTGACATGGAGGTGGAGACGCGTAGACTTGGACCGGCTTCGATGGATTAAAACATGATTATGATGTTGGTGGTGATGCACTCCATCACGAAGTGGTTATGCTAGCCCAGAAAAACTGACTAAAAGATGCAAAACAAACAAACTGGAAAACTGAAAAATTTCTGGAAAAACTGAAAAAAACTGCAGAAAAACTGAAGAAAACTTGCGGAATGAAGAATGATCGGAGGAAGGCTGTTAAGCCTTGATTCTCCCCCTAGCTCTGATACCATATAGAAATTTATAGTAATGCAGTGTATATGAGACTAGAGAGAAGTGTATAGCAAAGGACTACATTGTAACTGCTTGGATATTCATTGCTTAACAATACACTATACACACATATATATATAGCATTGTGCAGTATGCAGATTGATTGTGCATCGATCGCACTATCCTCTCTTCATGTGCATGTGCTAATACATGTAATACATGTGCTCCATCATGAGCTACATGTGTTTGACAGATCACATATTCTAACAGAAGTGTCCATAGCATGCTTGTCTAATTTTTGCTACGGTTGTATATCCTCGAAAGCAATTGCTCTGTGTGATGTGACTAAAGTCAGTATGCTTTCTGATGTTTCATGAAAGTTTTGTGTAACTACTGTAACTGAATTACTATCTTTTATGAAATCACCTTAGCATATTATCGATATAACCTGTAGGAAAAGATAAAGAGTGAAAAGAAACACACCAGTATTAGCATTTAGCAGTAAAAGATATAGTTAGAGCCACTTTTTAAAATTTGTATATTTATTCTAAAAATTTGAAATGAATCTTAATGCTCTCAACTTTTTGTTTACCCCCTGTTTTGTTTTATCATTGTCACATTTAGGATGGAACAGTAATACGCGCGTGGTCAAAATGAAATATCTCATCCAACTAAAGCATCAACAGAACCTGTAGAAAAGGTATAACATTTGTGTTTAATTTTTTATTGCTATTTTGAAATGGAAAATGCTAGGTACCCCAAATTGGTACCCCAAATTTCTTTCCCAAATGACATGGCAAGTAATTATTGGTTATAATTATTATGGGCCCGCCAGGGCCATCCAATGAAAATATTCTAAATTGCCAATTAGTTAGTGCCACATCATTTGGTGTCAAAATTTGGTACCCAATTTGGGGTCTGTAGCACTACTCTTTTGAAATACTTTGGATTGAGATTTGTAATATTCTTGCAATAATACACAGACACAACTGTATGTATAATGTGAATTGAAAAGAAAAGACAAACAAGTACTGATTTAATATGAAAACGTGAACAGATCTCGATTACAATTACGGGGTAGTTCGAGAGACCCGCCGCTCTCCCACAAGAAAACCCTAATTCAATTGATAACCTACTTCTGATTTTTCTATTTAAATATTTGTCTCAAGTCTCAAGTGTGTTCTTCGTCTAATTTTATCTTTTAACTGCAGAAAAAATGTTATGTAGTTAAGCTCTTTGGCAGAGGCATGGCAGTGTTTTTTGTTTACAGATATATTTATGTAAATTGTAGTTACTGATTGACTTCTATGTTTGTTTTACAGCAGGTGCTTCTACCAACTTAATATATCTCGTGATACCATTGAGGGTCCTAGACATAAATTTTTAGTGGCAATCTTATAGGAGATGCTATTGGGATAATTAGATTGGCATATGATAACTTAGTTGGACTTTATGGTCTCACCACATTGCTAGAAGAAATTCCACTGAAGAATACGAAAATTCCCCAAGGGGCCGTTTCATTAAGTTAAATGATAATTTCTGAATAATTAACATTTAAATAGTTGAGTTATCGAATTATCAAAATAGTTAAACTATTAAATCATCTAAATGATTAATATTTTTACTGTTTGATAACTGAATAAAATTTCTAAGAGTTTTTTCTGTTTTAATTCTTAGACTTGTAGATTACAATGTTTGTGAATTTTTTAGAATTTTGTATACTAATTATATACCCCCATACATTTTAGCACCGATATATAGGTGTTTTCACAACTTTACATGACATCAAAGAAGGTGCAATAGAGAGTTGTATGTTTTCGGTAAAAGTGTTATTAGTAGCTTGATTACTATTTAGATGAAAGTTGCGCGTTTACTAGTCTTCTGCAGTCATCCATGTTCAGAATTTAATTGGTCAGATGAGTGATAATAAGAGCTGACCAGTCAGCTTAATATCATACATGTATCTCATTTTGGTCTGCATTCCAGTTTGTGTCAAATCTCATTATCTCAAACAGTGTCTGAGTTATATCTATGTTGAGTGATGATTTGTTCTGAACTCTATAATTTATTCAAGTTTTAAGAGTTGTAATTTAATGTACTCGGACTCCCCTAGTTTGATAAATCAAGTGCTGCACTTTTTAATGACTATTTTATGTTATGTAATTGTTTGCCTAAGTATCTCCCTCTCCTCTTTCTGCTACAATTTTTTGCCAGTTATTTATTTACATAAAATACTTGATTGTTGGACCCTTATTTGTAGCGAGGCTCTATTGTACCTGCACTTCCTTCAAGAATAAAGCGAGTATTCTACATGTCTAGTGAAGGATGCAGTTCATCACACAAGGTGTATAATGCATATCCTCTTTCACTTGCACCATTTCTATTTTTATATGTTTATTTACTAATTTAATTTTATTCTGTTTCCCCTTATTTACTTTTTGCTTTCCTGCACAAGCATTGTTCACTAATTAAAGCAAGAAAGATCGGAAGTTTTGTTATCGGGTTAAGGAAGTTCTTAAATTTTTCGGTTTTCCTGTTCTAACTTTAAGAATTACTAGATGTCATCACAGTTACATGTTACATATCTTTATTGGTTAAATTCTACATCTCCAGTAAATTGCTACATTGAGTCATCTTGAAGGTGTTTGGCTACACTCATATGTCAAAAGTGCATACAGCTTAGATACTCATCAAGATTTATTGATGAGTATCTAAGCTACACTTATATGGTATCATACTTTCATAGCTCAGATTTATTGGCATGTTAAGTGTGCTGATAAAATCTGCAAGGCTTTACTAAGCGGATATCCCCAGTCCTGTGTAACGAAAGGCCAGGGATTCGAGCCCCAGTGCAGGCAAATGTGTGCTTGAGTATTTAAACTTTTTGTAATTGATCTTACTGAAAAAACAATGTGTTGAGAAGCATACATATACTATGTAATACATGTAAGATACTATCAACCAACTTCAGTCAGTGTAGGTGTCTTGTCTTCCCTAAAGAATCTCTTGCACTCTTAGTAATTTCTACCCCCTCCGTCCCATCCATTTCTTTACACTTTCCTTTTATGGATGTCCCTCTCAGTTCTTTACATTTCTAAAGTTTCCAAAAATAGTAAATATTTTATAATATTAAACTTAACTACACCCACTACTTTCCTCCACTTTACTCACTTTATACATTAAAAATTGATTGGTCCCACCACTTTACTCACTTTTCTTACTTTTCCCATTATTTTATACATTTTTAAAACCTCCGTGCCCAAACATACGGGTGGGACGGAGGGAGTATTTCTTTTGATTTTGAAAATGGTGCAGCTTAATGAACTTTTGTGGTTTTGCTCTAATCATTAGCAGATATATTGAAACCAACCACTTAGTCTGTCAATATATATTCTGTACTCTTTTAGTTATTTGTATCTTTTGTAGAACTTTTTAAGTTATCTAAATCGTAGTTTTTATATTTGATTCATCAATGATCAAGGCTGGTTGTATATGATAGATTAATGTCATTGCGGAACGTTTTGTATATCAACCATAATTCTGATTGACCACAAGTTGTTGGCATTGACATATTTCATGTATTTGATATTTAGGTTAAGGTCCTTGACAGTTCTAAGGTTTTCCATTTACAGGTTTTTCCAACTGTAAACCCGGAAGTGTTGAAACAGTTAAGAAGCATGGATTGCATTATATATGCTATGGGTACACTTTTTACTTCCATTTGCCCATCCTTGGTAGGCTTGGAAACCTTCTTACAGATTTCTTAGACTTGGTCCAAAAGTATAGGTTCTTCTTCCTTGAATTTTTTTTTTTTTTTGGTTATGGTTGATCTTAAACGCAGCAAATATATTGAGACTCTTGATTGTATACGAATGTACTTGAGTGTCAGGTAGGAAGCCGATAATAATTATGCCAGTTTCAAAGTAACGCTTTTATGTCATTCTCCTCGATCAACTCTGTGTTGGCAGCAATAGCATTGCATCACTTCTTTTTTAGCAACCTTTAGAAATGACCACAACTACATTATAGGAATGGAGTTTGCGTGCAATACCAGATCGCAAAACAGACAGCACTGGTCATGTACTTATTATATTTGTCCAAGCAGAAGTTTCAGTTTCAGTTTTATGAACCGTAGTTTGCTAATTATCTTTGCTTATGAATGATGTGAATGCTTTTGTTGTGTTTGGTTGGGGTGAATGAAATAGGAGGGAATGGAATGGATTTCGAACCATAAAATAGGTAAAAGTTCAAAAATTTCATTCCTTCTCCATTCCATTCCTAACAAACTAAACTAAACTTCAAAGCCTCCAATTTAAGAAGGAATGATCCATTCCCCATGAAACCCATTTTTAACCCAAATTTCATCATACAATTTTTTTCTCCCTCTTTCTTTTTTCAAATCTCTCCTCCTAGCTCTATTGTCTTCCTATAATTTTATCTATTTCATTCTCCCCAACCAAACACAAGTTGCCTCTCACACTATGTACATGGATTGGTATATGTTTACTATGTAAGATTGTTCAAATTATGAGCCAGAGAATATTCATCTTTATATGTTATTAAAAATTTATATAAACTATATATATATATATATATATATATAAGTATTTATTTATTTATTTATTTTAATAATCGGTTCGGTTCGGTTTTAATCTTTAACCGGAACCGGAACCGAAAGTCTCGGTTTTTAAAAATCAAAAACCGCAACCGTCGGTTCGATTTCGGTTTTGGTTTTTTCGGTTCGGTTTTTGCCGGTTTTGGTTCGGTTTCGGTTTTAATTCGGTTTTTTGCTCACCCCTAGCTCCAATATAGTGAAGCTTCTTATATTGAGTTGCAAGTTCCATCAGCTGCAGTGCAAGGGTAAGATGCTTTCTAGGCAGTTACTTCATTTTTCATCTTCCCCACATTTGACACAATCTACTAGTTCTTCGGCAGTTTACTGTTTTAAAATTCCTTAGGTGGCAGCTGTGGTTCAAAATTTCCAGCAGCTTCCTGTTTTTCAAAATGTAATAAATAAATGAATAATATATGTAAATAAATATATCTGGTGAGGTAGGATAGGAATACTGAATGTGAAGATCTGTGGAACAGTTGATAAGTAACTGGTGGTATTCTCTGTTAATCACGCGGTTCCCCACTGACATTGTATCTCGTGTACTGACAGTTGGACTGTAAAAAAAATGCAGATGTACCACTCCCAATGTAAAGCATCAGTTATTTTTAGAAGTATATAAGCATCAGTTATTTCTACTGCAAAGCAGAGCTGTGAACTGTGGTAGGTATTGGCCCTTTACCACATTTTTTGAAACTGTTGAACAAAATACCATAAATGAAAGAGCCAACCATCTACTTTTTTTTTTTTTTTTTTGAATGGTACCATCTACTTAAAATAAGCATTCTCGTTCCTCTCTGTGATAGGCAGAGACGAGAAGCATAACTCTTTGTACGCATAATTGAGATATGCATTTCACAAATGAAAAGGCTCAGATCTGAAGCATGTTGGAGATGTGTATCTTCCAAATAGGCGTTCTAATGATGTGCATCTTTTTAATACGCACGTTAAAAATGTTACAGATTAATTAGTATAAGAGTAGTGCTAGGGACCCCAAATTTAGTCCCCAAAAAAGTCCCCAAATGACATGGCATGAGTGATTTGGCAAATTGTAGTGTTTTAATTGGATGGCCCTGGCGGGCCCATTATAGTTATAACCAATCACATTCATTTGGTAACAAATTTTGGTACCCAATTTGGTACCTCTAGCATTTTTCTTAGTATAAATAACTAGAATTTGGAAGTTGAAATGAATTGAGGGAGATATGTGATCAAATCGAGTAATTTATTTAAGAGCGTTAATTAGTGTTGGACCTGGTCCTTTTTTGTGTTAAGTTAATGTTAGCGGATTTATGGTTTTACACTCCCTTTCATGAGTAGCTTTAAGTCATTGTTTTGTGTTTGTTATTTTATTTATTTTTATCAAGAACAATTATTTATGAAAGCAATTCTAGCGTGAACATGTCTAAATATACTTTGTAAATTTTTTAGTCAAGAGCAGTTGTTTAAGAAAGCAATTCTAACATGAACATGTCTAAATACATATTGACGAAATTTGACTCAAAAATTTGAAAGTTCATATGACAGCTTCAAATTGTTGGTGTGTATGAAACATTGGATAAAAATCCAATTCATCTGCACCCTAACATCTATCACTATGTGTTCATCTAGTTTTTGAGGTGATTGGCCTATTCAGTACATAATAGTAAACCTAATTTCCTTAATAGCGGTTTGTAATCAACTAGGATGTAAATAGTGCCCAAGTGCTAACAGAATGTGAAGCAGTAGAATGCGCTTAATCTGGTACCACACATGCAGATACGAGCTGTACTGAATTAGTGTTCTATGTATGGAGAGTAATGGAACTTCCTTCTGTACAGATGCGCACCCAATCATAAATATTGTTACCACGACTCTCTTCTCTCCCTCTTTGTCAACCCCTAGGATTAGGATCGGGTTGACACTCCATAGGCTAGGCGCCGTTAAGCCCTCTTTTATTAGTATAAAAGGAGCCGTGGTAGATCGGATTGGAGCAGAACTTGGAAAGGAGGCCTTCCGTTCTTCACTTTTTCTTTGATCCATTTCACCAGCTGCATCTCCTTATTGGTTCAACTGTAGGAGCATCTTGTGGAACCTCCGAAGGCCGCGGCTGAAGTGTAGATGGCAAATGAGCTCTGATCATCTTCTGATCTTTGCAAGGATATAGACGTATATAATCTATCTTCTGTCCAGCTAACTCTGCTTTAGCGAGGTACCCTTTGTGTCCAAAATTTGGACCGGGAACGCGATGATATGTAGGTAAATGCTAGAAACTACAAGCATTGTTCCTGGTTCAAATTTAAGGCATATCGGAGTAACTCAGCTTCAAATTTGTGCAACTGATACGGTCAAGACTCAAGCCATACATTAGTAATTTATTGGTGTAAAGTATTATTACTAGATCCGTATCATATATTTGTAAGTTTCTGTTGTTCCTACAATTAAGTTGATTGAAGGCTTCTTATTAGCATAAGTTCATGTAGGTAAGTACTAGCAGTTTGATAAACTTGGCATTTTTTCGGTATGTAAATAATAAAGTGGCTTGAAATCATGAAGTACTAGTGCAGGCAAGATCCTGGATGGTATTTGATGACTCATTCCTTTTTTTAATTTTAACTCAGTACTGTACTGAATTTCAAAAAGCTCTTCTCTAATCTTTTCAGATTCTTCTTGCATTAAAATTCAAATTATTAGATGATTATTATAGAACTTATTACCACTAGAAGTGTGCCAGCCGCGGCCCGTTTCGCGGTGGCATTATAAATTTTTTTCAAAAAGTTTCAATATATATTTATGTTATATTATATCATTAATATTAAATTTTAACAACTGACACAAAATTCTCTAATAAAGTGCAATCTCTCGTTAAAAATGATTCTTGCTATTGAGTCGCTCTCCTGTTTAAACTGAAACCCAAACTTTAACACATATTATGAGTGCTTGTATAATAATTTTTTACACTAAAATCAAAATTTAAAAATAAAATAAAACTTATAATTTTAATATCAAATTCTAATAATTAATACGATATTTTCTATTGAATCGTCTTCTCGTTAAACACGTTTCGAGCCGCTCTCATTTTGAAACGAAGTCCCAACTTCATTATATATTATTGTCATTTATCTCATACAATAATTATTTCCCTTAAAACTGAAACCTAAAAGGAGAGCGAATTTCAATTTTTACTTTCTCTAAATTTTCTAATATCTTTGGAATTTCAAAAAATGAAAAATGATAATTTTTGTTATGAGAATGTAGAATTTATGGGTATATTCTTTTAAATAACGAATTTCTAAGAAAATAGATAAATACTTTTAGAAAATCGTAAAAGATGTCACACCACCCTCATATTCTACTTATATTAAAACATTTAATTTTATGTCTTATTTGTATATTATTACACCTATTATATTTTCAATATAACTTTTAATAATCCATTTTATCTATAAATTCGAACTCCTATTCTACATCCAATAAAACTTGCAATTATATGTTTTACAGACACCTTTTCTATTTCAAATAGAACTTTTAATTATACGTATTCCCTATAAATTCGAATTCTTCTTCTTTATTAATTCAATTACCTATTCTAATTTCAATAGAACTTTTATTATATCTTTGAACTATTTTCCTTTATAAATTTGTACACATATTCTATTTTCAATAATTTATTTTAATATATTTCCTGTAAATTAGAATTATTCTCCTATATAAATTCGAACTCCTATTCTATTTTAACATATGTTAAAGGTAAAACAAAAATTATAAAAAAATATTTAGAGAATCTTAAAGATGCCACCTAATGTCTCATGTAACCTCCTTTATATATATATATCAGTTTTGATATTTCCAATAGATTGATTCGATTAAGCCGTGCTTCGTGTTGACGTCATAATTTTTTATATTTCTTAAAGTATGTATATTATTATCAATATAAACTTTTAATAATTAACACATTTCTTCCTGAACAATAAATTTGAATACTTCTTTCCTATAAATATGTATATCTTTTCTACTTCAAATATATTGGGAAAAAACTAATTTATAAATATTTAAAGTTGCAATTTATAAATCAATTTGAAAATTAGATTCGATAAAAACACTATTAAAAACTTTAGTAGAATAAATAATTTGAGAAAATATTTTATTTAGCCGCCTTCCCCTTATGGCATATATCGAAAAGATATTTTATTTTATGTAATTCGTTCCTTGTATGGAAAAGGAAAGTTCTTTATATAAAAGCAAATATTTTTCGATATATAAAGGCTATAGCTTTTATCGGAAAATACTTGTCAATAATCCAGCACGACAATACAACACTGAATAACTTACGGCAGCAAACACGACGTAATGACTATTTTTTGAACCATAAGTACGTATATTTAAAGTTTAAAATACTACTTCACTTGGAAAGAATAAATTTTAATAAATAATTGATAGTTAGCAAACAAACATTTTACTTTTTTTTTTTTTTTGCTAAAACAAACATTTTACTTTTTGATAGTACTACTTTCATTAAAAATTACAACATAATGATCAATTATTAATAAAAATATTACACAAACAAATAGCATAGCATGTTACAAATCTGGAATATAATTTTTAATAGATATGTTAATGAAGGATTTTGTTACATGGCATAGATAATCTTAAAAAATCTTGAACCTTAGTTAAACAAAGTAAGATAATTATTGAGAATTTAAAATACATATAACCGTTCCCTCGTAATAAATAACGACGAATCATAAGTAAATATGAATTCTCCTGACAATTAACATAGAACAAGTGAACAACACACTTCTTTTTCAAAAAAAAACATAGAACAACACACTTAATTAGTCGTAGCATACAGGAAAATTGTATTACAAAAAGAACCAAATTAGTTACAACGCTACCAGGTTCACATGTTTTTTTGTCAAGATCACAATTCTTGTAAACGTAATGCCCTTTCGTGTGTAATAATCATGAATTTATGCATACAAAAAGTAAATATAAAAAATGTGATTAAATGCTTGTATCATTATACTGAGTCAAATACATGCATGTAAAGTGATTGTTAGGCTCGAACTATAAACACTAATAATTAACTGCTACACCCCTCTTGTCTATGTACAAAACCAAACATACTCAATTATAATACCACTCATTGTCTATGTACACTTTAGCATAAATATTATTAAAAAAAAAATATAATTTAAGAATATAGTACTTTTTACAAAATATTTAATTATATGTCTGCTCTATATATTCAAACACCTATTCTACTTCTAATAAAACTTTTATTTATATGTTTTCTCTATAAATTCGAATTCTTATTCGTTGTACACCTATTTTACTTCTAATATGTTAAAAGATATTTTTCTACTTCTAATAGAACTTTTATTTATATGTTTTTTCTATAAATTCGAATTCTTATTCTCCATAAATTCGAACTCATATTCTACTTGCAATAGAACTTTTAATCATATGCATTATAAATACTTATTTTACTTTCAATAGAACTTCTAATCATGAAGTCTTCCCCAATAAATTCGAACTCTTTTCCTCTTTAAATTTGAACACATATTCTACTTTTAATATGTTAAATGATATTTTTAACATTTATTAGTATTTAAAATTCTAAAATTCTAGAAAATTAGAAAAATAGATTGAGACGATCTTAGAGTGCCACCTAAACTCCCGCGTATCCTCCTTTATATATTGATATATATATATTGATATATTGACCGGGTTCACATGCATGTAAAGTGATTGTTAGGCTCGAACTATGAACACTACTAATAAATAACTGCTACACCCGTATTGTCTATGTACACTTTAGCATAAATATTATAAAAAATATAATTTAAGAATATCGTACATTCTATAAAATATTTAATTATATGTTTGTTCTATATATTCAAATACCTAATCTACTTCTAATAAAACTTTTATTTATATGTTTTTTCTATAAATTCGAATTCTTATTCGCTGTACACCTATTCTACTTTCTAATATGTTAAATGATATTTTTCTACTTCTAATAGAACTTTTATTTATATGTTTTTTCTATAAATTCGAATTCTTATTCTCCATAAATTCGAACTCATATTCTACTTGTAATAGAACTTTTAATCATATGCATTATATGTAAATACTTATTCTACTTCCAATAAGACTTCTAATCATGATGTCTTCCCCAATAAATTCGAACTATTTTTCTCTATAAATTCGAATACATATTCTACTTCTAATATGTTAAATGATATTTTTATATTTGTTAGTGTTTAAAATTATAAAATTCTATAAAATTAGAAAAATAGATTGAGACGATCTTAGAGCGCCACCTAAACTCCCGCGTACCCTCCTTTATATATATATATATATATATATATATATATATATATATATATATATATATATATATATATATATATATATATATATATATATATATATATATATATTGAAACTTATCGAGCAATTATCTTAAAATATTTTGTGTTATAATGGTTTTATTTTATTTTTTGATAAATCTATTATGGTTTTATTGGTTATTGAAATCGACTATTTTTATGTTTTTCATTTGTAAATATACCCCATAAACATATTTGAATTATCTTATCAATTATTAGTTCAGATAGTTTATCGTAAATTACCAATATTTAATTATTACAATTCAAGATTTTATTTAAATTTTTTAATTTTATTATCAATAACTATTTGCTGCGTTCTTTAAGAATTTATTCAAAATTAATTTCAATTTTTTTCATATTAATACGCATTATTCGTTTATTTACTCCAACTACTATTGCCAACTTAAGTTTGTAAATTTTTATTAACTAAAAATTTTCAATTTTTTTACATGTGGTTGGTAAATATTTTAAACCAAGTTTCAATAATGAATTTTACCATAATTTGTAAAAAGCGGTTATGGTATTCGTCTCGTTTTATACACTATATTTTCAAAAACAAAAATGTAAGATTACTTTATCAACAAACATTGGAAAATGAATAAACAAAAACAATCAAAATCATCCACAATTATTATTATGAAATAAAGAATAGAGATCGTAAACATAAATCTATCATTCTTTCATTTTAATTCAAAGGTCTTCTTACAAATAAAAGCCAACATATCACATAAAACCAAAACTAACATATAAGCAAAAGACAATGACTTCGTTACGTGGACTTGAGTCCAGGGTACAGTATAAAGAAAATTAGAAACAACATTTTTTATAAGTTTAAGCAAAATTTAATACGGCATATTTCAAAATACTAATTTTTATTTTTTTTGTTGTATATGTAATTTCTTCTTGAAAATTTAAAATATGTATTAGTTTTTATGACAAAAAATTTCAAATATTTTATTATGATATATATGATCTGATTAAATTTTGGAGGCCTCTAATTTAAATAAAAACTTCTTAATAAACTATCCCTTTTTTCTAAAAATTAATCAATATTTATAAATACGTAGCAGTGCTCTATTGCCCCTAATAACTTTAGTGAAAACAAAGTGGACTTGCTTTTTTTTTTTGAAACCAAAAGAAATTTCATTAAGCAGAAGCATCATACAAAACGGTCTCCAACACGTGTGTAGGAGGAGACGTAAAAACATTAAAGCTATTAACCGAGCAAGGTAAACGGGCTAAACCATGAGCCACCTTGTTGGCTTGCTTACTAATGTGAATTACACTGATCTCCGGCAATACTCTTAACAAAGCTTTGCATTGATCTATAACGTGACCAACTTCCAGCATGTTCCCCTTTGCACTCCGTATTGCAGCAGCAGTAAGTAGTGAATCCGTTTCCACCACTCCTCTTCTTTCCTGGCAACTCATTATCCACGACAAAGCCTCCCTGACCCCTATACATTCAGCTTCAAACACTGAAAGTGGACAAGGCAACGTCATGTTCCTACCCTCCAGAAAACCTCCTCTGTGATCGTGTAATACCATGCCAATTGTAAACTCCGAAGCACTTGGAAACACCGAAGCATCCACGTTGATCTTAAAGGAACCATCAACTGGTTGTTTCCACCTTTTCCCACTATCCTTATCACCCTGACGTTGCTCTGAAACCCCAACCTCCTTCCTCGCTCTCACTTCCTGCCATTCTTTGACATGCCCAAAACTATGTACCATAGCAGCGTTTGCTGGAATAACCTTCTCTTCCCAAACCTTCATGTTTCTCCAATGCCAAATACCATATAACACTGTACTAATTTTATGAACTTCATCCCTTGTACCCAACTCCAACTTACCAAGGAGCCAGTCAGGAGCGTAATACACAGTGCTCATGTCATAAACAAGACCTGCAGACCTCCAACATTCCTTAGCAAACGGGCAATCAAAAAATAAGCGAAGCAAATGTTCAACATTTGTGCAAAAAGGACATAAAATAGGTAATGAGACTCCCTTCGCCTTAAGTCGATTCCCGACAGGAATATTGTTTCGACAGAAACGCCAGAGAAAAATTTTCATCTTATGAGGCAATGCTAAATTCCATAATTTGCACCACCCCTTCGACTGAGTGACTTCAGAGCTTCTACCGTATTGATCAAACCAAAACCTGTATCCAGACTTTACATCATACATTCCGTTACTTGAACTGGACCATGCTATTCTATCACACACAACGTGTTGAGGCACCCTAGTTGCCAGAATAGCTGAAGCATCACCTGCTGTAAAAAACTCGTGCACTCTTCTTACATCCCAGATCTTTGACCCTGGATAGAATAATGATGAAACTTTCTCAATCCTCCCTGCATACCTGTGAGAATCTTCAACTTTGAAACCAATTTTACTTACCATCCACTGATCCTTGGTTGCTACAATATCATTCCCATCACCCACCACCCACCTGAACCCACCTTTTAACACCTCTTTAGCCTGCCAAATACCCTGCCACAAGAAACTTGACCCCTGTCCTTTTTCAGCATTCAGAATATAATCCCCCGGAAAGTATCTGGCCATTAGGACTCGAGACACTAAAGCATTAGGGTCTTGGATGCATTTCCAAATATGCTTCCCTAACAACGCAATATTAAAACCATACAGACTTTAAAAGCCCAACCCTCCTTTGCCTTTGGGCATACTCATTGCGTCCCACGCATGCCACTTAACTCCTTTCTTGATGTCTGACCCAGTCTGCCACCAGTAGGCATTAAAAGCTCGTTCAATTTCTTGAGATAGAGTTTTAGGTAATAGAAAACATGACATTGTATACGAAGGGACTGCCTGAAGTACATTCCTAACTAACACTGATTTCCCAGCACGAGATATAGGCTTACTATTCCAAGACTGAATTCTTTTCATAACCCGCTCCTTCAGAAAACCAAAAACACGTTTTTTGGATCTCCCCACCAGTGAAGGCAACCCCAAATAATTGCTACTCTCTATGTCATTATGCACTCCTAAGATATTAGAGAGTTCTTCTTGCTTGTCCCTTCTGATATTCGAACTAAACATAACACCAGACTTCTGAAAATTGACTGCTTGACCTGAGATTGCTGCATAATGATCTAAGATACCTTTAATTCGAGTAGCTTCCTCAGTCGTTGCACTGAAAAACATGAAGCTGTCATCAGCAAAAAGAAGATGGGTAACATCAGGAGCTAACGGACTGATCCTACACCCATGGATAAGATTATTCTGCCTTGCATTATCCAACAAATTCGAGAGACCTTCTACACAGAACAGAAACAAATACGGAGAAAGAGTGTAAGAACCCAGATTTTTGGTAGAATTAAAACTTTTTCTTATGTAATAATATAAGGAGTGAATGGTGGTTATGACTACAATGTAACGAATGTCTATTAAATGAATGGAATGGATTTGAATTCAATTATTTATATGTCATGCAGAATACTTTTGGTTGACAGCATAGATTAGAATGATCTATCTCCTTAGGGATATAAGTTATATTATTCCAAGAAAGATTATTCTAGTGTCATCCAAATCAATATATGTTATTAGTCCAGTGGTTCCGTAAAAGGGCTAAGGAACGCCCTAGAGAGGACCAGGGCATTATTATTATATATAAAAGGAATAAAAAGGAATAATGAAGTGTGAATAGTGATTTTGGGGGATATGGGTATATTATTGGACGACGCTATATAGAAGTATTCAGAACGGATTTTCGAGTTCGTATTCATGATCCAGGGGCAAGAGAAGTGTATGTAAACGATATCGGATTCAGAAAAATAGCACTTTCATTTTCTCCGAGATTTCCCTGGACACTGCAAGACTTAAGGATTTAAAAAAAGGGATTTAAGGAATTTAAATTCGAGAAGTATTAAGTAAGATGGAGGATGGTATTATAATTATTAAGAAGGTTTTCGGTAAGACCCTAACTAGAAATGAATGAGTTATTCCCACGAACGATCAACGAAATTGAGTAATAACCGGACAAAGAAACGAATAAACGACCAAGAGACAAACAAGTGCAATTGGTGGAAAAAGAAGAAACCAAAATGACATACTTAGAAGTCAACTACAAGTTAAGTGGTGTACTTGCACTTTGCCAAAAATGGAGTTACATGTTGTGGTGCCAACAAGTGGCCAAATAAATGAGTGACACTTGGTCCAATAGATTGTTAACAACATAAAAGGCAAGAGATGCATCCATATATTAGAAATATCTAGCAATTATACAAGCATTAAGTCATAAAACCAAGACAAACCAACACCACCATTTCTTTCCTTACAACTCTCGGCCAAGAAGAAAAAAAGGGGGTTCCCACCATCATTTGATCTCCAAATTTTTATGGTATGTACCTCACCTCATATTAGTGATACCCTAGAAATCTTAGCTTCAAATTCATCTTTTATCATTTTCAAACAAATCATCAAAGATGATGATGAATAGTGTTCTTGATAAACTAACTTTTATTTCTTTATTTCTTTTGATCATTCAAGCTATACTAAGGCTAGATAAGGGCTAAACAAGGCTTGATAAGTTCATACATACACCAAGGAAGGTATACCACTCTTGAAAACCAAGCTCTTAGTTTAAGTTTTGGTATTTTAGATGAGTTATATGGATTATATGCATGTTTAGGACCTAGAGATTATGATTGGGTTTTGTTAAATGTTAAATTAGTTTAGATGAACGGAAAGACATTGCTTGGTCTTAGTTCTTGGATAAATAACATGTATATGATGTTTGGGGTGTAAACCATGATCATTGGATGGTTTGAATTTTGGAAAACGTGTAAACATAGCCGTCGTAATGCCGAAAATTCGTTAACCCTTGAAATCCGTGCATCACAGTAGCATATACACACTGTCCAGTTCCAAATTTTGCCATGAAAAGCTAGATTATGTTATAAGCTTCGTTTTGATATAAAGTTCGTATGAAACGGATATACGGTTTAGGAGATATGGCCGATTTAATAAAAGTGGTTCGAAACCGTAAACAAAAGTTCGTAACGGTATTTAAACCCCCTTAACTCGAGTTATGCAGTGGTGAATAATTATAATTAAATAATAGAGATAAAAAGGAAGGTGTGGGAAAAGACCGCCTATAAAAACGATCGTTTTCCGATTTTATAAAAATGTTCGAATCAAGGTTAAACGCGAACGAACCCCTAGAAGCATGCTTGATATGACTTTGGTTAATAACTTAGAAAACGGACGATAAAACTCGTAGTACAATCTTGATTCGTAAATGATCGATATTAAAACTTACGTGGCTTAAGTATGTATTAAGTGTGGGTGCAATGTCGGGTTATAATAGCGAACGTATGTCGAACCGCATCGGTGATAAAAAGAGTTACACTAAGAGGTGTATAACGAGATAATTCGAAAACGTGTTTCGACTTAAGTAAAGTCTATATTTAACCTTGTAAAGTGTTAAGTGATTAATTCCGAATGCCTTGGCTATTTATAGATCGTCAGGCTGACCCGGGACATGCTACCACTACCCCTACCCGCACTCGCTTTCCAGGCAAGTTTCAAATCCTTCTAATAGGCTGTTGTTGTGAATACATATATATGCTTTCTGTTATACATATGCCATAGCATGCAGCCTACTTTCAAAGTCATATTGATATACTTGTTCCCTGAATTATTGTTGGCTTATGAGCTAGATAATTATTATATCAGTTAAGAGCCGGAAATTTCCAAAACCCTTAAGCGAAGGGTAGTCGAATCTCATTCTCTGATTATAGACCGGGAGTCGTTATTTCTTGATATATCGATATTATTTTCAGAGGAAAATATTCAAGTAAATATTTTTCTATGTATTATCTGGCGAATATTATTGCGATATTCCTTTGAGATATTTGATTAATATTATTCGGGTTATTCATCAGATAGTTATTTATTCGATGAACATTATCTGTAATATTCATCTAAAGTCGATTTAATATTCGAATATTATTTCGAACTCTCAGCTAAGTTATTTACTTAGAGAATATTCATATTTCTTCAATAAATATTATTTTGAATATTCATTCGAGTTTATTTATTTAACGAATATTATTTTGAATATTCAGTCGAGCCTTATTTATTTACATGAATATTATTTCGAATATTCATTCAATCTCTATTTATTTTATAAATATTAGTTGAGCATTGATTCGAACTCCAGTTATTCGATAAATATTATCTTCGACATTCATTCAAAGTCAATTCTATTATTGAACATAATTTTAAATATTCTTTCGATATTCATTTCTTCGATAATTATTATCAAGTCGAATATTCATTATTTATTCAATGAATATGGTCTCAATCATTCAATCGATAATTATTTCATCATTAAGTATCATTCTTAAGTTGAATATTCATTATTTATTCAATGAATATTATTTCAAATATCCATTTGACGATTATTTCATCAATAAAATACTATTATTATTAATTGGAGTATTCATTATTCGTCCAATGAATATTATTCCGAATAGTTATTCAAGGATCATTCCGAGCAACACTTTTCCAATATTTGTGACTTAAGAAATATTCTTGGAATATTTATTAAACTCTTCTAACTCGTTCCAAAGATGAGTTACTTCATTCACTCTGTATCTTCGACCTTCGAATATTATATAAAATATTTCAAAGACTTATTACTATTATTATATTATCAAGGAAGGTTCTCAAACTCTATTCTTCGTTCAATCCTGTCTCTTAAATTATAAGGGAACCTTACTTGAGAATTGTTATTTATCTCGTGACTGCCCGGTCATAAATTATTCATTTCACTCGCAACTTGGTTGCTACTATTTATGGAATCTTCTGTACCCTCTCATCATTCGAGGGGTAGAATTGTTGGAACAAGTTGGTATCCATTAACAAGCTTCGGCTTGGGAAATATTGGTGAATTTTCCTTTCCAACTAGATATGACTACCTTATGGAGTCCTATCAACAAGTGATATACTTGGGGAAAGGGGGACGAACTTTACATTTCAAAGTTATGGATGTTAATTGAACTAGGAGACGCGTAAGTGGCCGAGTGGCGCCGGTCCAGCAATGGCCCAACCGTTGGCCGGGGGGTTCCTGAGGGCGGGCGATCCGTCGGTACTTCCTTCTACATGTAGAGAACAAATGATGGGGAGCATGACATGCGACTGATCATCGTAGATGTTGTGGCTCCTGGCGCGGCAAGCTCCCGTATTAGTTCATCACCCAAATTTGAAGAATATTCTGTAATGCTACCATTGTGGGTAGCGCTGAAAAATGTTTGAACTGGGATTGCAGCATTCTTCCTGCAAGTTCCCCTATCATGAAAATTGATGATCTGGCTTATCTTTGACATAGCAGATATTCCCACAAAATATAAATATGTTTTGAGTTACCTTGTAACTTCATCCTTTATATTGATCTGGCACTATTTTCGTTAATGCATGGCATATGGTTTCAAAAGATATTTTTGAACTGTCATATATATATATATATATATATATATACCTATGCAGTTATATTATTGTTGGTGGGCTATTGCTCACCCTTGCTTATTATTATGTCACAACAACAGCTAGGTCTCATGGCTCGCGTAAGGCGCACTCGGCGCAAGCAGGTTACCCGTCCCACAGGACTCCCCGCTGATATTGTTGCTGCCATTGCTGAGGTAGCACAGATAGTCAGCTTTTGCTTCCAGTTTAATTATATGTATCAATAATGTTAATCAACGGCAAGAACTTTAAACTTATGATGTTATCCTTTTTGGCTTGTAATAACTTTTATTCGTAAACCCGTAATGTGAGACTTATTTCAATTTCATCTCTGGGACTATAACTGTGTGTGTGTGTGAGTGGTTATTATTGCGGGGTCACAGCATGTGATTTATTTATTATGGACTCAAGTAAAGTATCAATCATGGAAAATAAGACCGTAACGACCCGATCCCGGACCCCGGATCTGGGGGTGTTACAGAAATGGTATCAGAGAGAGAGTTATAAATCCCAAGAGATGATGCGACGCTATACAATAATAAATTCACTAAGATAATAAGAACTCTTGCCAAGTTCACCTAAAACCCTTATGGGAACTTTTAATCATCATGATAGTAATATAATTCGTCATTGTGTAGGCGAGCGACATCTCTGATCCGGAGGAGTATGAGAGACAACACGATGAGGCGATCCAGGCCGCCGTGGGCTCGGCGATGATAGATGCAGATACTGAGGTGATTGAGTCAGAGGAGGAGGACCCTGAGGAGGTCCAGGTTGATGCTGATACTAATGTTGTTGAGTCAGAGGAGGAGGACCCTGAGGTCCAGGTTGATGCTGATACTGATGTCATTGAGTCTGAGGAGGAGGAGGACCCAGAGGAGGTCCAGGCAGGGCAGGACGTTGAGTTAGTTGATGAGGGGGAGGATTTCTGGTATGTATCTGAGATGAGGACTTTGGGGGAGGATACTGAGGTAGTTGTTGAGGATGTTGATGTGGAGGACCCTGAGGAGGCCCAGCTTGTTCATGATGTTAGGGTGATGGAGGAGGATACTGACATGACCACAGAGCAGGTGATGGTTGCTGTTTTAGGCCAGGATGTAGATGAGGGTGCCGAGGGAGATGTTGATGAGCCCGTGGCTGATGTTGTAGGGAGTTCCGGACTTCATGTGCCACCCCTCTCTGATGAGAGAGCCCCTACCCCGCCACCACTACCTGTGAGCCCATTATCAGATGAGTTTGAGGCATTGACCCCAGAGCCGCAGCAGGCAGAGGCTGCCCTTCCAGCAGATCCAGCCCCTCCACCCCGTGTTCCGACTGAGGGAGTGTAACGCCCCCCTATCCAACATTAATAATACATACCTTTTATAACAACTTAAACATTCTTACTGGAGAATTTTGGAAAATTTTGACATGATGTATTCGTAATTAGGACTAACCACCTGTCCAAGTCAACAAAACTCATCCAACTATAACCAAACCTGCTCATATGCATAATAATGACCAAATTTATGAAGAAATATAACTCTGACTAACCAAGACCGCTCACAGGTTATGGTATGAAACAAATTATCGAATTACACTATTACAACTCAATCCCAGAATAATAAAATATTATACATCTCTGTGAATAAATGAAATTACTATCTAACTCTATCTCCAACCTCGGCCATTCTCAATCCACTATCTGGTGCGATCCATAACTCGACCGTCTCTTCTCGCTGCCCGGGAATCAATACTCTCGGTCCACTACTAGGTCTACTATGCTTCACTATTAACTGGAGAAAAATAACAAAAACAAGAGTGAGCCAACAATGCTCAGCAAGTGCATAAAATGATAGCAATTTCAATTATTGAGACTATCTAATAGCAAGAGGATTTCAACTTATACTGGAAGAATTTGTGATATTTACTTTTGAATTGCCACAAGGGCTAATAATTCTCAAATTACTGAGGTGCAACAAGAACTAGAACGGGTAATAGTCTTGTTCAACTAGAATCAACATTTGGAGACTTCAAGTAATCAGACTTTCACAATTCAAGAATGATACTTAAAAACCCAAGGTCAAATGATAGCCATTCGACAATAATACTTGAAAGTTCATGGTTAAGCAAAAAGGATCAATGTCCCACTGGATACTCAATTTATAGATTAGAATTGGATTTTTATATATTTTTATAAAAACAACATCAAGGTTAGGCTGCTGATCAGTCACGCACTAACCCCGGACAAACGCACACAGCAATGTCCTTTAATGGATCCACGGCACACATTAGCCTTATTAACTTCCGACCACGAATCTGGTCCGACCTTACAGTCCAAAAAATATTTTTTTATCACGACCACAATAGGGTCCGACCTTTCGGTCAAAAATATTCCAATTCTATATCGAACGCACTAGGTGTCGGAATAATCGACAACCTTACCACATCAACCAATTGGAAAACTCACGTTCCAGAACAACTAATAATCCAAGAATTAATGAAGAATTCAGGATCAACATGTGTCGACAAGTTCGACACGATAATTGGGTGATAATTAAAGCATAATAAGCTCTAATGGTATCGACAAATTCGATACAATAAATGGTAAAAACTGCATAATCAAGATCATCAACAAGTATCGACGAGTTCGATACAACACAGGAAAATAACCAGATAATCAAGATCTTTAATAAATACCGACAAGTTCGGTGATAAGTGGGGTGGAGAATATATATAACAGCAATTGAATGAATATCGACAAGATAAGAATAAATAGATGGGAACGTAACATCATTAAATTGACTGAAGGAATAATCGACTAGAGCAACAATAGTAAATATAAATTGCGACAAGATTATCATCAATTGGAATTCTAAGTTAGAGCAGGGAAATAATTGAGTACCATGATTTAAATAAAATCTTACAACACACAATAAGGCTTGATTTCACATAAGCGAGTAAAACAGCTTAAACGGTTATTTGTGAAAAGATAGTTTTAGGATAATTAATTTTAAATCAGTTTGAAGAAAACATTTTAAGAAGAAAGGGTTTCTCTGGTGAGATTATGCTAAAACCAGAAATTTCATTAACAGGTATTTGTAGAGGTTTAAAACATGGATTCTCTCTATTTAGAGAGCCCCTTAAAATTTTCAAGAAAATGAAAGGAAAGTCCTCCACTAAGGAAGCTTTATCATTCCTTGGATGAAATAGTTTGGGGAAAAATATTAGTAAGGTCCTTGGAAAGATTTGATATTTGAGCTCTGGGTGGGGAGAATTAACTATATTGTGCAAGCTGGAAGAGTTCATCACTTTCTAAACATGCTTGACCAATCTATCTTATTCAACAAAGAAATTGAATTGCATCACTTGAAAAATAAGTGAATAGCAATAACACTTGCCTTGATTCACGGAGTTCTCGATCTCACATCGATCCATGACTCAATTTCCCAACCTTCACTAGCTATCCTCTTATTTTGCCTTACTTCCCTTTTCTACTTTATAACTCATCCACTTTCATGCCAATTTACCCGTCGGCTTTCATACTTGCCTTTCTGTTCGTCTTTCCGTCTACCCGCGCAATGATCTTGACTAGGTCTCCTATTCGTACCTTTACAAGGTCAAATGCTGTTTCAGTATTAACATAAGCAAAACCTTATTGTTTGCTCTAACCTACCCATGCGCGTCCTATCACGCTTATACATGTACCATGCATAATCATATATAATTATAACCAGAAAATTGCTTTAGTATAACCACCCAAGTCAAATAAACACTTAACACCAATAGCCATTTATTACTTAAATACTTTCTAGGCAACCACTTCACAATAAATTCATAATATACTTTCACATCATCAAGTCAAGTAGATTAAATAGATTTAAAATAGATTTGCAGGGAATTTTTAGAAAATTTCGGCATGAAGTATTCGTTTATCGGACTATGGGCTCAGCCCCTCCATGCCAAACAAAACAATTTATAACCCTATTTTTGATAAAATAAAAGCTGCCTCAATTGCAGCAACATAAAAATAAACACATAATGAAAAGTACCCGCCCAGACATGCGGCAACTAGCACATAAGGAAAAGTATCCGCCCAGACATGCGGCAACTAAACATGTAAAGAAATTTACCCGCCCAGACATGCGGCACCTCAACACGTAAGAAAAGTAAATTGATAACTTAACTATACTATAATTTACATTTGAAAACTAAACTAAAACAAACCACATAGCCTCGAGGGCCATTGGTATTCTTCAGAAACCATTACGGAACATTTATACAAATATACAGTTTTATATAACAATACATAATTTCTTAATCAAAATCACTCGACCACATATAATTTACCACCAAGAATTTAACAGTTAAGCACTTAGCAAATACTGTTATTCGACCTATAACACTTAGCACTTAACAATTAACAATTAACATTTACAATTGAAAACTAACAATTAGCACATAAACATTTATCACTTAGTAAATATACTTTCCGAATTTAAATCTCGGAAATTAAACAAGATACATAATCTCCCCAATTAAACTTCGAAATGAGACTCATAATTAAACTCAACAATAATACTCAACAATTACCATCAACAAATATAGACCCTCCGAATTAAATTTCGGAATTTAATCTAATCACTAAAATTAACACATAACTCACAAATTAAATCTACTTTAATCACAACAATAATCTCATAATTAAATCACAATAATTCACATAATTAATCTAAAATTGACAATTAAACAATTACATCGGAGAATTAAAATAACTAACATAAATAAATAAATAAAATTATACCTTTCGATTTCCAATTTCTTCCCATGAAAATCTCCCTCTCCCTTCTCTTTCTCTGCGCAGCCTCCACCCGCTGCCATGGCCACTGGTGACCCCCCCCCCCCCCCGTCGCCTTCCTGCTGCTACCCACGAACGCCACTTGCGCGTCGCCGGAACACCGCGAGGCCGCCGCCCCTCTCTCCCGCTGCTCGCACCGTCGACCACACATACACCCACGAATTCACACACACACACACCTATACATACGTATATATATATATATGTATGTATATGCACACTCAATTGATTCAATTTTCTTCCCCAAATCTCTCATGATTTCTCTTCTTTCCCTTTCAATCTCTCTTTTCTTCTTCTTTTTTTTTTCTCTCTTTCTCGTTTCTTCCCGATAGTTCTAGCTTGCTGCGTTTCTTTTCCTCTAAATGGGCTTGGCCCATTACTCTAATTATACTACTTACAACTCTATTTAGGCCCAATTAAAACACTAATCATAAATCTATAAATCATACTTAAATGAAATATTCGAAAAATTAAACTTATCATTTTTAAAACAAAGAACATAAAATTACGAGCACCCACATATTTTCGAAATATTTTTCGGATCAAAAACAAATTTACTATGAATTTTCAAAGTTTTGATCCTTTAAAAACAATAAAACTCTTAAAATCATTTTAAAATACCGAAACATCCAAATTAATTCACCCAACCATTTTAAAAACTACATAAATATATAAAGATAATATTACAAAAGATTTCATGATTTTTAATCCCTCCGATAATTTTATAAAATTTACAGAGGATCAAAATGTATGATTTAAATATTTTTAAATCCTCAAAAATACAAATAAAAATACACCAACCTTCACAGCTCACACAAATCATCATATAAACACATAAACACAACTTCACATATTTTTCACCTTTACAACAATATTCACATAATATAATTTATAATTTATAATAAATAAATAATTCTAAATTCGAAATTTTCTAGGTCGTTATATCCTTCCCCCCTTAATAGGATTCTGTCCTCAGAATCACTCCTAAGGATATAAGTGACAGTTCTTTTCAATCATTTTGCTTCCACTTTCCAGGTCATATCCTTCAACTCTAGGATTTCTTCCATACCAACTCAATCATTACCAAGCTCATTCTGCGAGCCCTTGAATTTCGTAATAACAACTTTGGTTTCCGAGTCTTATTAACTCCAAATGTTTATAATACGTGAACAAATATCTTATCGTCAAAATCAACATGACCCTGTCGCATAACGAATTATACCTCGCGTCAAAACTGATATCACTACGCCAATCCTTCGCCATAATACCACCGTGCAATTTGCCTTAATTATAACGACCTACACTAGATATAATTCCCACACTTTACTTATAACCACACAATTTCAAATAGAATTTCGAGAAAAGAATCTCAAGAAATCCTCTGATCGCTTGCACTCCACTTACACGAACTATGTCAATCGAAAAGGGAATAATTAAGAAATTTCTATCTGACTTTAGTCCCATAATTCTTCCGAGTACTTAATGTGGAAACTTAACATCATATTGTCTATTCTCAGTCGCGTCCTTGCCATCGTATACTACAACTAAACACATGCGTCTTTGGGTACACGTCCAACATATTTCAACTGATAATTCGATTCTCATTCTTCTTGAATAGCCTGGTTTGCTAAATCTTTGAAGTATAACCTCGACTATTTACAGCTCTTGAAAGCCAATATACCGTCACCTTGACTGGGACTTCACTCAATACAAGAACAAAATTGAGTTAACCAATCTGTAATATTAATTCTCCTGAGGTCAAAACTTCACCTTGATACTAACCATGAAACCATTCTTACTCCTACAATTCCCAACAAGCTCCCGCTTTTATCAACATGCATATTCAACTTAAAATGTTTACCACTTATTTACATATCCTAAAACGAAAGCTTACTCGGATAAAGCTTTGGGAAAAAGAATATCAAGAAGTCCTCAATCATTCTTACTCCTCTTTCACGTGCAACGTTACTCGAGAAGGGAATAATCGAAAAAACTTTTATCCATTCTTCATCTCATTGTTTTACCAGGTAACCGTCCTGAACTGACGACCATTTTCCTTCAATCATATATATATATTTTATTCACAGCACACTATTCCGCACCTTCTGAAATCAACTTTCGAATCACAGCTTTGAATACTTAACGAGTTTTCGAATTTTAACTTTACACGTTACATCTTCAACATTTAACATCACCACATTAACCACAAAATCATGACTTTCAAAATTCAAATTAAGATCCTTGTGCCAAATTTCTTCCTTCTTTTCCTTGTAACTCTTAAAGTCATTCTTGATTGATTTGCATACGCTTCCTGAATCTTCGATCATCTTTTTATGTGATCTACGATCATATTAAATTCTTCGTCCGAATGTCGTTTGGAAATCTTATTCATTGGAATATGCCTTGACTTAGTCATCTCCCTTCTGCTACCTTCTTCTTATACAAAATGACTTCATTCCTTTGATATAACAATTTCTTGATCTGCTTGGTTGCTAAGACTTCTATATCTGCTTCAGAACATCATTTTCACATTTCTTAAGATCAAATCTCCTCTTCATTGATAGGAAATAAATCCAATCCTGAATCATATTTAACTCTTTTTATAGTCATCACAATCTACTTCCTGCTAACTTCCTTTATAATCGTATTGAATTTCTCGATTCTTGATAATTATAACAGTAGTCTTATTACTCCCTTCATAATTCCACTAAGATTGATATGATACTATTTTTGGCAAAAATTCCCATCTTTCCAAGCTCATAACACATAGCTTTAACTTCTGACGCTGCTACTTGTCACCACACTGCCTTTCTGGTTACAACTACAACTTCCCACATTTATCTTGATAAAATCTCTAGGGATTCTACTCCCGAAATCTTATTTTCTGATCATAGAATCTCGTTAATTTCTGCTAATTCTCATTCTGTAGGCAACTACGGTGCCCTTATCTCTTCTAACTCCACATTTTCAGGATTCCATATTCTTTTCTTAACTAAATCCTGTATGTCTTCTTATCACTTCTGGAAACTCTCTGGTTTTTCTGCCTTCCACCTTACTGACATTTTATTTCATCTTGATTAACCTTCCACCATCCTTGATAATCGTGACTTTCTACACTGGCTTGCATAAGTCATTTTCTCCACGTATTCACCTTACTCCTCATTCAGTCTTAGTTCCTTGTTACTGCTTACAAACCATTCTGTTTCACTTCACTCTGCTCCATCCAAGTCATCCTTCTTGCTTCTAAAATCTTATGTCTAACTACAGATTCAAAACATTCAAAATCTGATGACATTCCTTTTACTACTTCCACCATTCAATAGGTATCCAAAACGATTTTTCTTCAACATTGAACATTTTACACCAAACGTCTCCATTTTCATTCTCCTTTCATCCTTTAACAGTATCTGCAATCATGCATTCTTATTTACTGTCCTTCATGTATTCAATTCTTATTAGCCTCGGACTTTGTCCATGTCTTATCGGTCCAAGAATTAATCCAATCTCGACATGACATATCTGTCTTAATCACCAATTTCTTAAACTCGCATAACCACTTCTTCGTCAATGCAGTTGTAGTTTCAATCATTTAAAACGTCGTCACGTCTATCTTCGCATCTCTTCATCAATAGAAGTTTTGAAATCATCAAATGTCCGACAAAGGAAGTCAACGAAATGAATGGGGTATCCATATGAATATATACTGAGTTTGTTTGACAAAACTTTTAGAAAGGAATTCAACCGAGAGATCAATATGATCTTTGAACTATTTCCAGGTTGCATTTGTCACTTGGTTAACCACCATAGTACATAAGGATGGCCAGTCCTTAGTACTTTCATGACAAACACAATCAGTGGCGTCCCACTGGACTTCTATCACAAAGATAAGACGTCCCTGAATCCCCTATCTGTATAGGTTGTTCATCTCAGCTGGAATAGAGAAAAATCAAATATTCATGAAAATGGAAGGGATTCAAGAGTTTCAAAAACTTCCAAGTAAAGCCGGATCAATTATCCTTTGATAGATATAGATATTTCTAACAGAATGGAATTGAATTCGAATAAATCTGACATACCAAACTCATCATCGTTTGATGTATAAAAGACTTTTCAATAGATGCTTTAAGGGTTGTTCAAGCAAACATTCAAGAAATTCTTAATTATTCATAATCTCACTCTTGTCGACTAAGCACTAATATACTTAGCTGCCAAAACCGGCCTGACAATAATTAGTTGAATAAATAAGAAGATCTCAATTCATTCTCGAACCGTCACTATGCAACGAATGCCTCAGCAACGATATCAACCGGGAATTAACTTAGGACGATAATTCAAAGAAGTAACAGGAAATAACTTTGAATGAATCAATAATTAGGGGTGCACAACTACGCTTAGCCTTCAATCCTGGCTAGTACTCGCTACTCGCCTCACATTCTTAACCTTCTCGTACCATCTCTGAAACGTTCACATCGAAACTAATCTCGTAGAAAGTTCTAGATTCTACGCAAAAATCTCGAGATAACGTCTCCCAGACTGATAACTCCAGCTGCCCACTTAGCTTGAGCTGCTTCAGGTTCACTGTTTTGCTAATAGCTCGATCCTTAAACGATTCGAACTTCTACTCGCGCGATATGCCGAAAGACCGATTAACGTCGCGACGCTTGCCGAAGTATCCTAACGCGATCCTTATCCTAAACCGTTCTACCGACGCCTATCTTATACACGTACCCTAACCCTCCTAAATCTGTTTCAGTGACCATAACCTGTAGCTCTGATACCAACTTGTAACGCCCCCTCTATCCAACATTAATAATACATACCTTTTATAACAACTTAAACATTCTTACTGGAGAATTTTGGAAAATTTTGACATGATGTATTCGTAATTAGGACTAACCACCTGTCCAAGTCAACAAAACTCATCCAACTATAACCAAACCTGCTCATATGCATAATAATGACCAAATTTATAAAGAAATATAACTCTGACTAACCAAGACCGCTCACAGGTTATGGTATGAAACAAATTATTGAATTATACTATTACAACTCAATCCCAGAATAATAAAATATTATACATCTCTGTGAATAAATGAAATTACTATCTAACTCTATCTCCAACCTCGGCCATTCTCAATCCACTATCTGGTGCGATCCATAACTCGACCGTCTCTTCTCGCTGCCCGGGAATCAATACTCTCGGTCCACTACTAGGTCTACTATGCTTCACTATTAACTGGAGAAAAATAACAAAAACAAGAGTGAGCCAACAATGCTCAGCAAGTGCATAAAATGATAGCAATTTCAATTATCGAGACTATCTAATAGCAAGAGGATTTCAACTTATACTGGAAGAATTTGTGATATTTACTTTTGAATTGCCACAAGGGCTAATAATTCTCAAATTACTGAGGTGCAACAAGAACTAGAACGGGTAATAGTCTTGTTCAACTAGAATCAACATTTGGAGACTTCAAGTAATCAGACTTTCACAATTCAAGAATGATACTTAAAAACCCAAGGTCAAATGATAGCCATTCGACAATAATACTTGAAAGTTCATGGTTAAGCAAAAAGGATCAATGTCCCACTGGATACTCAATTTATAGATTAGAATTTGATTTTTATATATTTTTATAAAAACAACATCAAGGTTAGGCTGCTGATCAGTCACGCACTAACCCCGGACAAACGCACACAGCAATGTCCTTTAATGGATCCACGGCACACATTGGCCTTATTAACTTCCGACCACGAATCTGGTCCGACCTTACGGTCCAAAAAATATTCCAATTCTATATCGAACGCACTAGGTGTCGGAATAATCGACAACCTTACCACATCAACCAATTGGAAAACTCACGTTCCAGAACAACTAATAATCCAAGAATTAATGAAGAATTCAGGATCAACATGTGTCGACAAGTTCGACACGATAATTGGGTGATAATTAAAGCATAATAAGCTCTAATGGTATCGACAAATTCGATACAATAAATGGTAAAAACTGCATAATCAAGATCATCAACAAGTATCGACGAGTTCGATACAACACAGGAAAATAACCAGATAATCAAGATCTTTAATAAATACCGACAAGTTCGGTGATAAGTGGGGTGGAGAATATATATAACAGCAATTGAATGAATATCGACAAGATAAGAATAAATAGATGGGAACGTAACATCATTAAATTGACTGAAGGAATAATCGACTAGAGCAACAATAGTAAATATAAATTGCGACAAGATTATCATCAATTGGAATTCTAAGTTAGAGTAGGGAAATAATTGAGCACCATGATTTAAATAAAATCTTACAACACACAATAAGGCTTGATTTCACATAAGCGAGTAAAACAGCTTAAACGGTTATTTGTGAAAAGATATTTTTAGGATAATTAATTTTAAATCATTTTGAAGAAAACATTTTAAGAAGAAAGGGTTTCTCTGGTGAGATTATGCTAAAACCAGAAATTTCATTAACAGGTATTTGTAGAGGTTTAAAACATGGATTCTCTCTATTTAGAGAGCCCCTTAAAATTTTCAAGAAAATAAAAGGAAAGTCCTCCACTAAGGAAGCTTTATCATTCCTTGGATGAAATAGTTTGGGGAAAAATATTAGTAAGGTCCTTGGAAAGATTTGATATTTGAGCTCTGGGTGGGGAGAATTAACTATATTGTGCAAGCTGGAAGAGTTCATCACTTTCTAAACATGCTTGACCAATCTATCTTATTCAACAAAGAAATTGAATTGCATCACTTGAAAAATAAGTGAATAGCAATAACACTTGCCTTGATTCACGGAGTTCTCGATCTCACATCGATCCATGACTCAATTTCCCAACCTTCACTAGCTATCCTCTTATTTTGCCTTACTTCCCTTTTCTACTTTATAACTCATCCACTTTCATGCCAATTTACCCGTCGGCTTTCATACTTGCCTTTCTGTTCGTCTTTCCGTCTACCCGCGCAATGATCTTGACTAGGTCTCCTATTCGTACCTTTACAAGGTCAAATGCTGTTTCAGTATTAACATAAGCAAAACCTTATTGTTTGCTCTAACCTACCCATGCGCGTCCTATCACGCTTATACATGTACCATGCATAATCATATATAATTATAACCAGAAAATTGCTTTAGTATAACCACCCAAGTCAAATAAACACTTAACACCAATAGCCATTTATTACTTAAATACTTTCTAGGCAACCACTTCACAATAAATTCATAATATACTTTCACATCATCAAGTCAAGTAGATTAAATAGATTTAAAATAGATTTGCAGGGAATTTTTAGAAAATTTCGGCATGAAGTATTCGTTTATCGGACTATGGGCTCAGCCCCTCCATGCCAAACAAAACAATTTATAACCCTATTTTTGATAAAATAAAAGCTGCCTCAATTGCAGCAACATAAAAATAAACACATAATGAAAAGTACCCGCCCAGACATGCGGCAACTAGCACATAAGGAAAAGTATCCGCCCAGACATGCGGCAACTAAACATGTAAAGAAATTTACCCGCCCAGACATGCGGCACCTCAACACGTAAGAAAAGTAAATTGATAACTTAACTATACTATAATTTACATTTGAAAACTAAACTAAAACAAACCACATAGCCTCGAGGGCCATTGGTATTCTTCAGAAACCATTACGGAACATTTATACAAATATACAGTTTTATATAACAATACATAATTTCTTAATCAAAATCACTCGACCACATATAATTTACCACCAAGAATTTAACAGTTAAGCACTTAGCAAATACTGTTATTCGACCTATAACACTTAGCACTTAACAATTAACAATTAACATTTACAATTGAAAACTAACAATTAGCACATAAACATTTATCACTTAGTAAATATACTTTCCGAATTTAAATCTCGGAAATTAAACAAGATACATAATCTCCCCAATTAAACTTCGAAATGAGACTCATAATTAAACTCAACAATAATACTCAACAATTACCATCAACAAATATAGACCCTCCGAATTAAATTTCGGAATTTAATCTAATCACTAAAATTAACACATAACTCACAAATTAAATCTACTTTAATCACAACAATAATCTCATAATTAAATCACAATAATTCACATAATTAATCTAAAATTGACAATTAAACAATTACATCGGAGAATTAAAATAACTAACATAAATAAATAAATAAATAAAATTATACCTTTCGATTTCCAATTTCTTCCCATGAAAATCTCCCTCTCCCTTCTCTTTCTCTGCGCAGCCTCCACCCGCTGCCATGGCCACTGGTGACCCCCCCCCCCCCGTCGCCTTCCTGCTGCTACCCACGAACGCCACTTGCGCGTCGCCGGAACACCGCGAGGCCGCCGCCCCTCTCTCCCGCTGCTCGCACCGTCGACCACACATACACCCACGAATTCACACACACACCTATACATACGTATATATATATGTATGTATATGCACACTCAATTGATTCAATTTTCTTCCCCAAATCTCTCATGATTTCTCTTCTTTCCCTTTCAATCTCTCTTTTCTTCTTCTTTTTTTTTCTCTCTTTCTCGTTTCTTCCCGATAGTTCTAGCTTGCTGCGTTTCTTTTCCTCTAAATGGGCTTGGCCCATTACTCTAATTATACTACTTACAACTCTATTTAGGCCCAAATAAAACACTAATCATAAATCTATAAATCATACTTAAATGAAATATTCGAAAAATTAAACTTATCATTTTTAAAACAAAGAACATAAAATTACGAGCACCCACATATTTTCGAAATATTTTTCGGATCAAAAACGAATTTACTATGAATTTTCAAAGTTTTGATCCTTTAAAAACAATAAAACTCTTAAAATCATTTTAAAATACCGAAACATCCAAATTAATTCACCCAACCATTTTAAAAACTACATAAATATATAAAGATAATATTACAAAAGATTTCATGATTTTTAATCCCTCCGATAATTTTATAAAATTTACAGAGGATCAAAATGTATGATTTAAATATTTTTAAATCCTCAAAAATACAAATAAAAATACACCAACCTTCACAGCTCACACAAATCATCATATAAACACATAAACACAACTTCACATATTTTTCACCTTTACAACAATATTCACATAATATAATTTATAATTTATAATAAATAAATAATTCGAAATTCGAAATTTTCTAGGTCGTTATAGGGAGTCCCAGCATGTTTTCACCACTACGTTGTGGCCAGACTTACTACTGAGGTAGCCGTGGCTGAGGCCAGGCTGGCAGAGTCATGCAGAGAGCTAGCAGCGGAGAGAGAGGCCTGGTTGAGGCACCTGGGTGGTAGGCGTGCCAGAGCTAGAGAAATGTATAGGCAGGTGACCGGCATAGAGCTGAGGGCCCGTGTGAGGGTGCGACAGTTACCCAGTGATGGGCATGGCATGGTATCCAGGGCTGATGCAGAGGAGATTTTCCGCCTTGCTATGTGGAGGGTTCGAGATTTGGCCCGCCATCGTGGCTGACTGCAGTGTTAGTGATGTATTGGTCTAGTTGTCTAGTCTTGAATGGTCATAGTAGTGCCGACTTTTGGTAGGGATAGTTTCAGCTTGTAGTTCCCTGTAGCAGACTAAACGAATAGACAGCTTATCTCACTTTTGACTAGTTATTATTCGGATGGTTGTATTTCTTTTAAAACTGTTGTTGTATGTCAGATATTGTACCGTTTGGTACTTGGTATATATTTATTTCCCTTTTGCAGTCATTTCAGTTTCCTTGGGACGCGATCACTAGTTTATTATATTATATCTGCCCGTACTGCGTTCGATTAAAACTGCCATGATATATAGAACTGTGGGATCCTAAATCCATTTATGCATCGATATTGCGAAGAGAAACCCTCTTAAACAGGTGAATAAACCTAATGTATATTGTCCAAATTTTCAGTAAAATGCCTCCGAGAAGAATGGGTACTAGGGCTAACCCTCATGAGTCTACTGACCAAGAAAGTCGCAATCAACCTGAGGAAGACCTTGAGTATAATGAAGAACAGGACTAGGATTACAATGAACAAGAAGATTCCCAGTATGGTATGGGGGATGAAACTTTTCATACTGCAAATTTTGAAGAGGAAGTAGAAGAAGGGGAAACCGAAGTCGAGCATCAGGGGGAGAACCAGGGCGGAAACCCCATGGGACAATTTATGGATCTGCTAAGGAAAAATTTGAACCAATATCCCCAACCACCCCAAGGAAACAATACCACTATGGCCAATTCCTTTAGGGCCTTCAAGTCCCTCAAACCCCCAGAGTTTCACGGATCGGCTAACCCCGTAGAGGCAAGGGCCTGGGTCAAGGAAATGGAGAAATCTTTCGAGATTCTGAGTATTGAGGAAGCCCAAAAGACTGTCTTTGCTACCTACTTGCTAAAAGGAGAGGCCAATTATTGGTGGGAAGCTAAGAAGAATATGGAGACCGATGCTATTGTAACCTGGGATAGGTTTAAACAATTGTTTCTAGAGAAGTATTTCCCAAAGTTTATGAAAACCCAGATGGAGCTTAAGTTTCTAGAGCTAAAGCAGAATAACTTGTCGGTGGCCGATTATGAAGCCAAGTTTACTGAGTTATCAAGGTTTGTGCCGGAATTTGTGGATACTGAGGAGAAGAAGGCTAACAGGTTTCAGCAGGGGTTGAAACAATGGATTCGAATCGAGTGGCGGTTCTAGAGATTACAGATTATGCCACCTTGGTACAAAAGGCAACCATTGTGGAAGCAGGGAGTGATCAGATGCAAAGAGAAAGAGAAAAAGGGGGATTAAAGAGAAAGCATGCCAGCATGGGCGGAGGTTCCGCAGGGGGAAGACCCCCAAATAGGTTCAAACGAGGAGCAGTTTCCCTACCTGGGAAGAGTGTAGGGTTTAAACCATCTGTGAGTGCAACTGTAAGCCAGGGCGGCAAGCAGGCAGGGGTGTCCCGTTCCAACCTTTCCAGACCCCCACTGCCAGTATGTGCCACTTGTGGGAAGAAACACCCAGGAGAGTGTAACCAGAAACTGATAACCTGTTATAAGTGCGGACGAATAGGCCACTACGCCCACCAGTGTACCCCGGTTACTCCTGCTACCAGTAAGGGCACTACTTGTTTCCAGTGTAGTCGTCAGGGTCACATGAGGAGGGATTGCCCAATGAATAAGCCAGCAGCATCGGGGGCAAGCAGAGCTGCCTCCAACAGGCCACCAACTGCTAGAACTTTTAACATGACAGTGCAAGATGCCGTGAAGGACGCGGATGTGATAGCAGGTACATTTTCCCTCAATTCAGTCAGTGCAAATGTTTTGTTTGATTCTAGAGCAACTAAGTCTTTTATATCTAGAGATTTTGCGCATAAATTGAAACTTAAAACTCAACCGCTAAGGGAGTCTTTGCAAGTAGAGATAGCTAATCAGGAAGTCGTTCCAGCTAATCAGGACAATCCTTCTGTGTGGATTTGATTCCTTTTAAGCTAGGGGAATTCGATGTTATTTTTGGAATGGACTGGTTGTCTCGTAATATTGTGTTTAAAGGGATACGACAGACCCAGACTATTCTAACCATGGCGCAGACCAAGAGACTACTACGAAAAGGGAACGAAGCTTATTTAGCTTACGTTATAGACACCCAGAAAGAGGCGCCCAAGATACAAGATATTCCGGTAGTTAACGAATTTGAAGACGTGTTTCCTCAAGATCTTCCCGGACTACCACCAGATAGAGTAATTGAGTTTGCTATCGAATTAACCCCGGGGACGGTGCCAGTTTCCAAGGCCCCGTACCGATTGGCGCCAGTGGAGATGAAAGAGCTAGCCAAGCAATTGCAGGAATTGTTGGATAAGGGTATGATAAGACCCAGTGTGTCGCCTTGGGGCGTACCAGTGTTGTTTGTCAAGAAAAAGTACGGGAGTATGAGGTTATGCATCGACTATCAAGAGTTGAACAAGCTGACCATAAAGAATAAGTACCCGTTACCCAGGATTGACGATTTGTTTGACCAGCTAAGAGGAGCTGTGTATTTCTCTAAGATTGACCTGAGAACCGGATATCACCAACTAAAGATTAAACCTGAAGATATTCCAAAGACTGCATTCCGTACTAGGTATGGACATTATGAGTTCTTGGTGATGTCATTCGGATTGACCAACGCCCCAGCAGCTTTCATGGATTTAATGAATAGAGTGTTCAAGGAATATTTGGACCAGTTTGTTATAGTCTTTATTGATGATATTTTGATCTACTCAAAGACAGAGGAAGAACACGCTGAACATTTGAGGATAACCTTAGAGACGCTCCGGAAGGAGCAATTATATGCCAAATTCTCAAAGTGTGAGTTCTGGAAAAATGAGGTGCAATTTTTAGGGCACGTAATCAACAGAGAAAGAGTGCTAGTTGACCCCTCCAAGATAGAGGCAGTTTCAAATTGGGAACGACCAACCACTCCAACAGAGGTAAGGAGTTTCATCAGACTGGCTGGGTATTATAGACGATTTGTTCAAGATTTCGCAAAGATCGCAGCTCCGTTAACTCGACTTACCCGTAAAACTGAGAAATTTGAATGGACTGAAAAATGCAAGAAGAGTTTTCAAGAGCTGAAGACGAGGTTGGTAACGGCCCCAGTGTTGGCGTTGCCTGATGGAAAAGGAGATTTCGTAATTTACAGTGATGCTTCGCATAAAGGATTGGGATGTGTGCTTATGCAGCACGGTAAGGTAATAGCATATGCGTCAAGGCAATTGAAGGATTACGAGATCCGATACCCCACCCATGATCTGGAATTAGCAGCAATTGTTTTTGCCTTAAAGATTTGGAGGCACTACTTGTATGGAAAGAAGTGTGAAATTTACACTGACCATAAGAGCCTCAAGTACATTTTTACGCAGAAAGAGCTTAACATGCGTCAGAGAAGATGGCTAGAGCTAATCAAAGATTACGATTGTGAGATTCGTTATCACCCGGGTAAAGCCAATGTGGTGGCTGACGCCCTTAGTAGGAAAGAGAAGCTCAAGATGATAACTACAGAGAAGGAATTGATAAAAGACTTCGAGAAGCTGGAAATTGAGATTAAGATACCTGAAGAAGGTCAAGAAAAGTTGATAGAAATTCGAATCCAGCCTCCATTGTTGGAAAAGATTAGACTATGCCAAGAGCAAATAATGGAAGCAGAAAAGAACTCGACTAAGGAGTTAATGACTGGGGAAGAAATCAAGTGCGAAAAAGATAAAGGAGGGATCATGAGATACATGTGGAGGATATGGGTCCCAAACGATCAGGAACTCAAGGAAGAAATTCTTTATGAGGCACACAACTCAGGATACTCAGTGCACCCCGGTAGCACCAAGATGTATAGAGATTTGAAAGAGTACTATTGGTGGCCCAACATGAAAAAGGACGTGGTAGAGTGGGTAAGCAAATGAATGACCTGCCAGAAAGTGAAAGCAGAGCACCAGAGGCCTAGTGGACTTCTACATCCCTTGGAGATTCCCGAATGGAAATGGGAACATATAGCTAAGGACTTCGTAGTAGGTTTACCAAGGACTAAAACAAATCATGACGCCATATGGGTAATTATAGACCGGCTAACCAAGTCTGCCCAATTTCTTCCTATTAATGAAAGGTACACGATCGATAGGCTAGTAGATATCTACCTCAAAGAGATAGTGGCGCGACATGGAGTCCCAGTCGCCATAGTATATATCCGACCGAGATCCTAGATTTAACTCCAGATTTTGGAGGAGCTTTCAGGAATGTGTGGGAACCAGGCTAAACATGATTATAGCTTACCATCCCCAGACAGATGGGCAAAGTGAAAGGACCATCCAGACACTAGAAGATATGTTGAGAGTCTGTGCTATAGACTTTAAAGGAAATTGGGATGATCACTTGCCATTGATTGAGTTCTCCTACAACAATAGCTTTCATTCAAGCATAGGAATGCCGCCTTACGAGGCCCTTTATGGGAGAAAATGCCGATCTCCCCTATATTGGGATGAAGTTGGAGAGCAAAAGATGCTCGGACCTGAGATGGTCCAACGGACAAAAGATGTAGTGTATCTAATCAGAGGACGGCTGGTAGCAGCCCAAGATCGACAAAAGAAATATGCCGACTTAGCTCGGAAAGGAAAAGAATATGAGGTGGGAGACCTAGTGTTCTTGAAGGTATCTCCTTGGAAGGGTTTAATGAGGTTTGGAAAGAAAGGGAAGCTGAGCCCTAGATATATTGGACCATTTGAGATCTTAAGACGTATTGGAGAGCTAGCTTATGAACTGGCATTACCCCCGAACCTGCAGCAAGTGCACAATGTGTTCCATGTCTCAATGCTGAGGAAATATAACCCAGATGCCAAGCACATAGTGGAATATGAGCACGTGGACATGCAACCAGATTTGACCTATGTAGAGCAACCGGTGGAAATCATAGACAGAAAAGATCAAGTGCTCCGAAACAAGGTCATCAAGCTTGTAAGGGTTTTATGGCAGAACCACAACATAGAAGAATCAACCTGGGAGATAGAAAGTGCAATGCTGGAAAAGTACCCCCATTTATTTTCAAACTGATTCCGGGACGGAATCCTTTTAAGGAGGGGAGACTGTAAGAACCCAGATTTTTGGTAGAATTAAAACTTTTTCTTATGTAATAATATAAGGAGTGAATGGTGGTTATGGCTGCAATGTAACGAATGTCTATTAAATGAATGGAATGGATTTGAATTCAATTATTTATATGTCATGCAGAATACTTTTGGTTGACAACATAGATTAGAATGATCTATCTCCTTAGGGATATAAGTTATATTATTCCAAGAAAGATTATTCTAGTGTCATCCAAATCAATATATGTTATTAGTCCAGTGGTTCCGTAAATGGGCTAAGGAACGCCCTAGAGAGGACCAGGGCATTATTATTATATATATATAAGGAATAAAAAGGAATAATGAAGTGTGAATAGTGATTTTGGGGGATATGGGTATATTATTGGACGACGCTATATAGAAGTATTCAGAACGGATTTTCGAGTTCGTATTCATGATCCAGGGGCAAGATAAGTGTATGTAAACGATATCAGATTCAGAAAAATAGCACTTTCATTTTCTCCGAGATTTCCTTGGACACTGCAAGACTTAAGGATTTAAAAAAAGGGATTTAAGGAATTTAAATTCGAGAAGTATTAAGTAAGATGGAGGATGGTATTATAATTATTAAGAAGGTTTTCGGTAAGACCCTAACTAGAAACGAATGAGTTATTCCCATGAACGATCAACGAAATTGAGTAATAACTGGACAAAGAAACAAATAAATGACCAAGAGACAAACAAGTGCAATTGGTGGAAAAAGAAGAAACCAAAATGACATACTTAGAAGTCAACTACAAGTTAAGTGGTGTACTTGCACTTTGCCAAAAATGGAGTTACATGTTGTGGTGCCAACAAGTGGCCAAATAAATGAGTGACACTTGGTCCAATAGATTGCTAACAACATAAAAGGCAAGAGATGCATCCATATATTAGAAATATCTAGCAATTATACAAGCATTAAGTTATAAAACCAAGACAAACCAACACCACCATTTCTTTCCTTACAACTCTCGGCCAAGAAGAAAAAAAGGGGGTTCCCACCATCATTTGATCTCCAAATTTTTATGGTATGTACCTCACCTCATATTAGTGATACCCTAGAAATCTTAGCTTCAAATTCATCTTTTATCATTTTCAAACAAATCATCAAATATGATGATGAATAGTGTTCTTCATAAACTAACTTTTATTTCTTGATTTCTTTTGATCATTCAAGCTATACTAAGGCTAGATAAGGGCTAAAAAAGGCTTGATAAGTTCACACATACACCAAGGAAGGTATACCACTCTTGAAAACCAAGCTCTTAGTTTAAGTTTTGGTATTTTAGATGAGTTATATGGATTATATGCATGTTTAGGACCTAGAGATTATGATTGGGTTTTGTTAAATTAGTTTAGATGAACGGAAAGACATTGCTTGGTCTTAGTTCATGGATAAATAACATGTATATGATGTTTGGGATGTAAACCATGATCATTGGATGGTTTGAATTTTGGAAAACGTGTAAACATAGCCGTCGTAATGCCGAAAATTCGTTAACCCTTGAAATCCGTGCATCACAGTAGCATATACACACTGTCCAGTTCCATATTTTGCCATGAAAAGCTAGATTATGTTATAAGCTTCGTTTTGATATAAAGTTCGTATGAAACAGATATACGGTTTAGGAGATATGGCCGATTTAATAAAAGTGGTTCGAAACCGTAAACAAAAGTTCGTAACGGTATTTAAACCCCCTTAACTCGAGTTATGCAGTGGTGAATAATTATAATTAAATAATAGAGATAAAAAGGAAGGTGTGGGAAAAGACCGCCTGTAAAAAGGATCGTTTTACGATTTTATAAAAATGTTCGAATCAAGGTTAAACGCGAACGAACCCCTAGAAGCATGCTTGATATGACTTTGGTTAATAACTTAGAAAATGGACGATAAAACTCGTAGTACAATCTTGATTCGTAAATGATCGATATTAAAACTTACGTGGCTTAAGTATGTATTAAGTGTGGGTGCAATGTCGGGTTATAATAGCGAACGTATGTCGAACCGCATCGGTGATAAAAAGAGTTACACTAAGAGGTGTATAACGAGATAATTCGAAAACGTGTTTCGACTTAAGTAAAGTCTATATTTAACCTTGTAAAGTGTTAAGTGATTAATTCCGAATGCCTTGGCTATTTATAGATCGTCAGGCTAACCCGGGACACGCTACCACTACCCCTACCCGCACTCGCTTTCCAGGCAAGTTTCAAATCCTTCTAATAGGCTGTTGTTGTGAATACATATATATGCTTTCTATTATACATATGCCATAGCATGCATGCCTACTTTCAAAGTCATATTGATATACTTGTTCCCTGAATTATCGTTGGCTTATGAGCTAGATAGTTATTATATCAGTTATGAGCCGGAAATTTCCAAAACCCTTAAGCGAAGGGTAGTCGAATCTCATTCTCTGATTATAGACCGGGAGTCGTTATTTCTTGATATATCGATATTATTTTCAGAGGAAAATATTTAAGTAAATATTTTTCTATGTATTATCTGGCGAATATTATTGCGATATTCCTTTGAGATATTTGATTAATATTATTCGGGTTATTCATCAGATAGTTATTTATTCGATGAACATTATCTGTAATATTCATCTAAAGTCGATTTAATATTCAAATATTATTTCGAACTCTCAGCTAAGTTATTTACTTAGAGAATATTCATATTTCTTCGATAAATATTATTTTGAATATTCATTCGAGTTTATTTATTTAATGAATATTATTTTGAATATTCAGTCGAGCCTTATTTATTTACATGAATATTATTTCGAATATTCATTCAATCTCTATTTATTTTATAAATATTAGTTGAGCATTGATTCAAACTCCAGTTATTCGATAAATATTATCTTCGACATTCATTCAAAGTCAATTCTATTATTGAACATAATTTTAAATATTCTTTCGATATTCATTTCTTCGATAATTATTATCAAGTCGAATATTCATTATTTATTCAATGAATATGGTCTCAATCATTCAATCGATAATTATTTCATCATTAAGTATCATTCTTAAGTTGAATATTCATTATTTATTCAATGAATATTATTTCAAATATCCATTTGACGATTATTTCATCAATAAAATACTATTATTATTAATTGGAATATTCATTATTCGTCCAATGAATATTATTCCGAATAGTTATTCAAGGATCATTCCGAGCAACACTTTTCCAATATCTGTGACTTAAGAAATATTCTTGGAATATTTATTAAACTCTTCTAACTCGTTCCAAAGATGAGTTACTTCATTCACTCTGTATCTTCGACCTTCGAATATTATATAAAATATTTCAAAGACTTATTACTATTATTATATTATCAAGGAAGGTTCTCAAACTCTATTCTTCGTTCAATCCTGTCTCTTAAATTATAAGGGAACCTTACTTGAGAAATGTTATTTATCTCGTGACTGCCCGGTCATAAATTATTCGTTTCACTCGCAACTTGGTTGCTACTATTTATGGAATCTTCTGTACCCTCTCATCATTCGAGGGGTAGAATTGTTGGAACAAGTTGGTATCCATTAACAAGCTTCGGCTTGGGAAATATTGGTGAATTTTCCTTTCCAACTAGATATGACTACCTTATGGAGTCCTATCAACAAGTGATATACTTGGGGAAAGGGGGACGAACTTTACATTTCAAAGTTATGGATGTTAATTGAACTAGGAGACGCGTAAGTGGCCGAGTGGCGCCGGTCCAGCAATGGCCCAACCGTTGGCCGGGGGTTCCAGAGGGCGGGCGATCCGTCGGTACTTCCTTCTACATGTAGAGAAAAAATGATGGGGAGCATGACATGCGACTGATCATCGTAGATGTTATGGCTCCTGGCGCTGCAAGCTCCCGTATTAGTTCATCACCCAAATTTGAAGAATTTTCTGTAACGCTACCATTGTGGGTAGCGCTGAAAAATGTTTGAACTGGGATTGCAGCATTCTTCCTGCAAGTTCCCCTATCATGAAAATTGATGATCTGGCTTATCTTTGACATAGCAGATATTCCCACAAAATATAAATATGTTTTGAGTTACCTTGTAACTTCATCCTTTATATTGATCTGGCACTATTTTCGTTAATGCATGGCATATGGTTTCAAAAGATATTTTTGAACTGTCATATATATATATATATATATATATATATATATATATATATACCTATGCAGTTATATTATTGTTGGTGGGCTATTGCTCACCCTTGCTTATTATTATGTCACAACAACAGCTAGGTCTCATGGCTCGCGTAAGGCGCACTCGGCGCAAGCAGGTTACCCGTCCCACAGGACTCCCCGCTGATATTGTTGCTGCCATTGCTGAGGTAGCACAGATAGTCAGCTTTTGCTTCCAGTTTAATTATATGTATCAATAATGTTAATCAACGGCAAGAACTTTAAACTTATGATGTTATCCTTTTTGGCTTGTAATAACTTTTATTCGTAAACCCGTAATGTGAGACTTATTTCAATTTCATCTCTGGGACTATAACTGTGTGTGTGTGTGTGAGTGGTTATTATTGCGGGGTCACAGCATGTGATTTATTTATTATGGACTCAAGTAAAGTATCAATCATGGAAAATAAGACCGTAACGACCCGATCCCGGACCCCGGATCTGGGTGTGTTACAAAGAGGATCCCCTTGCCTTAGACCACATTTCGGAATAATAGGTTCCACTAAAGAACCATTAACACAAACCTCGTACGAAACAGTAGTGACACACCTCATAATCCAATTTATCCACTTGTTGCAAAAACCCAATGATTGCATACGATGCCTCAAAAAGCTCCAATCAACTCGATCATATGCTTTGATAATGTCCAACTTCAATGCAACCTCTCCTTCTTGTCCTCCAGTTTTCCTCCTCATGTGATGTATAATCTCAAACGCCACCACCACATTATCAGTTATGCTTCTATTGGAGACAAAAGCAGACTGATTTTCTGAAATTAACGTAGGAAGAATTTCTTTCAATCTATTTGCAAGAACTTTGGCCATTATTTTGTATAACACGTTACACAACGCAATCGGGCGGAAATCCTTCATATTACACGCACCCTCTCTCTTAGGAATTAGCACAATATTCGTACTGTTCAGATCTGCAGGGAAGGGATTACCATTTAACCATTCCTTGCAACACTCAAAAACTTCTCCACCCATAGTTTTCCAAAAATTCTGATAGAATGCAGGGTTTAATCCGTCGGGGCCTTGTCTGGATGCATTTGTTTCACTGCATTTGTAAACTCATCAAACGAAACATCCTCTGTTAAACACTGATTCTGCTCCTCAGTCACTGTTCTTGGACAAGTAGTAACCTCCTGGTTAAGCATAGCATCTGGCTCTACAAAAACTCTCAGAAAGTATTCCCTCACTATACCACACATACCCTCCTCACTTTCCACTCTACCACCCATATCGTCTTCTAGGAAACTTATGTGGTTGTTCTTCCTTCTCGCAGACGCACTAGCGTGAAAAAATTTCGTGTTCTCATCCCCCTCTTTCAACCAAAACAACTTGGCCCTCTGCTTCCAGTACGTTTCTTCTTGAAATAATAAATCGTTGAGTTTATTTTTCTCAGTAATAAACTCACTTACACCTTGCTCGTCTGTCCTCTCTTTAAGAGAATCAATCAGTTGTTTCTGCCATTTCAGTTTCTCCTTAAACTTATTAAAAAAGATACGACCCCACTTCTGCATAAACTTGGATACTTCCATCAACTTAGGGATCAAATGTGAAACTTTAATACTTTCCCAGAATCCCGTTACTTCTTTCACGAAATTTGGCTCTTTAAGCCACACATTTTCAAAACGAAAACGAAATGTTCTCTTAGACACTGCAATGTTCAATAACTCTAACTGCAATGCATCGTGATCAGAAACCGAAGTCGAAACCACTTTCAACTTACAAAGCGGAAACTTTGCCCACCATCCAGAAGTTGCAAACGCCCTGTCTAACCTCTCTTGGACCCAATCCTTCGTCCCACGACCCTTCTCCCAAGTATATAACCCTCCCTCTAGCTTCAATTCCGATAACAAACAATCCTCAACAGCCAAACCAAACCCCTCCATTAACGACCTCGGGTGCGGATGGTTCCTCCTCTTATCAGTACTATAAAGCAAGTCGTTAAAATCACCCCAAATACACCACGGCCTACTTGACAACCCAGCCAACTTCCTAATCAAATCCCATGATTCCTTTCTCCTACTTCGTTCAGGATAGTAATAGAAACACGTTAATCTCCACGACACTACATTATTTTCTTTAAACTCTATTCTTTCACAGATATTGTGGCCCAAGTATTTTCCATATGGTACTATATGTATTAAGAGGAAGTTCAATAATGTCCTAAATCAATATTTAGGACATTTAGTCATTTTTTGCTCCAACAATGTTATAGTGGTGCCATAAAACATTAGGACATCCATCTCATGTACTTTTTTTAAGGCACCTCTATACTTGTCCTAAATCATTTTTAACAATTACTAAAAATTAACTTCCCTCCTTTTCTACACTTCACCCTCCTCTCTTTTTTCCATTCCCTCCAATTCTAATTCAAATATATTATTATTTTAATTTATAAGGCACAAGTATAAAGCATGTTATTGGAATTGATGCACAAAAATATGACTTAAATCACTATGACACTATATTTTATTATATTTATAGGACATTGTTGAACTTGCTTTAAGGCTTAGTTGCTGCTCCCTATACACCTTTCATCCCAACCAGTTTGGATTGTGCATCGAGGTAAGGAAAAAAGGTAATATAGGACTATAGGAGAAAAAAAGTAAGAAAGATGAATGATTAAAATGATGAAATCAATCAATATTTAAAATATTAAATAGAGAAAAATAAAAATGTAATTAATTTTTACTTTATAAAATTTTACAATTTTTGAAATATTAGAATTAAGAGAGACATTTAGAAAATGAATGTAAAAAATAGATAAAGTAAAGAGAGTACTATAGTTGGGAACTTGGGATGTTTGGGGAAACATATTTTTCAAATAAGTCAATTTATTCTAAGACAAAATTAGAAATTACTAAATTTTTTCTGAAAAAGTTAATTTTTTTTGTAATTTATAAAATCTTAAACATACATTAAATACTTGTATAAAAAAATTTATTAAAATATGAAATTTTGCCTAGAAATAAATGAACTTATTCTAAGTGCTTGTCAAACAGGCTCATTATAAAAGAACTACAGTTAAACCTCGATTAAGTAATATCCGATAAAGTAATAACCTCGCTTAAGTAATAAATTTCGTCGGTCCCAACTTGGGCCAGTGTTGTAAAGTAATATTCTCGCTAAAAGCATAAGATAATAAAAAATTAGAAAGCCATTAAGGGCCCAAGTAATATGTAAAGTAATAATTCCAGAACTATATATATATATATATATAGGGTAAGGTTCTAGGGAGAACCTTCTTAGCAAGAGAACCAGAAGACTAAATCCTGGCCATTCAATCTTTAGATTTTTAATATATATAATCAAAATCTGTATAATGGCATTGTTGTAAATACAAAACAGAAACAGGGTTATTTGATTTGTTTAATATTGTATAAAATACGGTCTGTTGATTTTGAAAAGGAAACAACGTATCAATCTATACACTATTGTATAATTGATTATTTTCAAATATGGAAAGGAATCCATGATTGAACACAATTTTAGGTAATGATTTAACACATATCATTATTGAAATTAACAAAATATCAATCTTTTATACCTAGACAGAAGAACATCATATAAGCGTGAAGGAAAAAGAAGATTCACACACAGAAAAGTGAAAATTTACGGTATAGAGTGTTGTTTTTTAAATTCATAATCTTTGTAAATGTTTTAACAAACACTAAACAGAATCTGAATTCTTCATTGTGCAGGTTTCTAATGGAATCGTCATCAAAAACATCTTTGACAGGAATTTATGGAGATTCAAGCTCGTTACCTTCTCTAAAACCAGAAATGCTATCAGAAGTTTTGTTGTATTTGTCAGAAGAACAAAAGGAATGGATTAAAGGCACGGGTTTTGGATCAGTACTTTTGTTCAAAACAAACGAATATCCAAAGGAGATAAGTTATTTGTTACTTAAATGTTATCAACCACTTTCTTCTTCAATTCATGTTAATGGGCAGATTCTTAAGATTGGTGAAGAAGATGTCAACAATATCCTTGGTCTACCAAAAGGGTTGAACAATGTTCTATTCTCTTATGATAGTTCTGTTATGGATAGATGGAAATCACAACTCCAGATTAATAACAATCATGACAAGATATTGCCTCGCACAATTTGTGCTGCAATAAGAAAGTCAGATGACTTAACAGAGGATTTCAAACAAAATTTTATTCTCTTGATGAGCAATGTTCTTATTCAAGGTTCTGAAACACCATATGTGAATACGAAAATGATTCAGTTTGCAGGCAACCTGGATCGATGTTTTGAATATAATTGGTGTAAATATCTACTTGTTTGTTTTCAAGAATCTTGGAGAAAATGGCATCTTCTGATTGGGAAAATCGTTATAAGAAAATCTCACAATTGATTTAACGATGATATTTAACTTAAATTTAAAGAAAATACAATTTTGTAAATGAATGTGTAAACAAAATATATAACTTGTAAAATTCTTTTAGGTGTTCAGTATTGAATTTTATGATAAACAAATTTATATATTTTGAAATACATGAATAATTAATAAGAAATATATTAGAAAAAAAAGCTTAATACTTTTTGGAAATTAAATTATAATACACCAAGATTCTCTTATCTTTTTTAGAACACGTAAGTGAATCTTTGTGTATTAGGTAATTTTGTATTATGTAACATATTTTCTTATTTGTTTAACAAATTTCTATCTTACATTAAATGTTGGTGAAATGATTATGCCATTTACCTTTTATACATTTTGCGTTATATTTGTTTAAGGATATATATAGTGATAATAGATTGATTTATTGATGCTGATATTCGCAATTTTCTCGGTCAACTAATTTTATTTAATTCCATGCATTAATTTGTTTTCCTTAAAATAAGAACATCATGTCAAATATAGTAATCTATTAATCTGTAACCCAACCAATTTCAAACAATTCAAAATTCATCCTCATTTATTACAATCTAAATGGAAAGTAACGGGTTTAAAAATTAACAACAGATAAATTTTCTAAAATGGCATCCTCTGATTGGGAAAATCGTTATAACAAAATCTCACAATTGATTTAACGATGATATTTAACTTAAATTTAAAGAAAATACAATTTTGTAAACGAATGTGTAAACAAAATATATAACTTGTAAAATTCTTTTAGGTGTTTAGTATTGAACATTTGAAAAAAAAAATATTCAACCAAACAAGATTCTCTTATTTCCAAAAAGTATTAAGCTTTTTTTTTCGTAAAAACATTTTGCAAAAAAATTATTCATCACACCAAGATTTTCTTATTATACAAAATATTAATTAGAAAAAATATTTATTATATATTTATTGGAAGAAAATTCGTGTATTATATGATATTTTGAAACACGTAAAAGAATCTTGGTGTTTTTTTTTTTGCTAAGCAGAATTCATTAAAATAGGGCAAAGGCTCGTACAACAGTGGAGTTTTAAAACCTAGAACAACAGATGAGCTAAACTAGGAATCTAAACACAGAATAGGAAAACTAAACTTAAAGCTAAATAGACAAATAACACCACTTGGATTCAAGTAGCTTTAGGCTGCATAATAAATAGCCCAGAATCGAAGGCTGTCCTGGAATCATGACTGTTTGTATTTTGTTTTCCATTTCAGAGTTTATAGCTGTCATGGATCCTTCCTTCCCCGATTTGAACATCCCTTTTCACCGATGTTGTTGCCTTCTGCAACAGCATTTCGAGGTTACCATTGATGGCACTCTCAAGAATATCTTTTGCTAATAAGCCTTCAAGAACTTCAGAATCCAAGTTGATTATCTCATTTGCAAACACCTTTGATACTGAAGAAGTTTTAAGCCCAGTAGAGCTCGAAACAAAGCTGGAAAGCAGCATCCCTCATCCCAATATGAATAAACGTGCTCAGTCTGATGGTGCAGCGCACACAAACATCAACATCATTATCTCAGTCTTCCTTTGCAGGGAAGGAAATGTTTTCGAAAATGTCAATGCCAAATCAAAAGGAAAGGAGAAAGTACTGGCCGAATATTCGTTCAATAAGGATGGCTTACTCAGTCCTGAAGAATCTTGGTGTTGGTGTGTTATATGTTTTTGTACATTGTAACATATTATATGAGTTGTTTTTTTTTATTAAATTTATATTTATTTTATATTAAAATATTAATATATCTTAAAATACATTAAAAAATAATAAGAAAAACCAAGATTCTCTTACTTTTTTAATAAAACACTTAAGAGAATCTTTGTGTATTATTATGAAATTTTTAACTATAAGTTAATTTAAAGAAAGTTTAAATATTTTTTTTATTAAGAACATTTAAAAAAGAAATATTCAACCAACCAAGATTCTCTTATCATTTTAGATCTAATTAGAAAAAATAGTTATTATAAATTTATTATGAAAATTTTATTTAATAGTTATAAAATATTTTCATATTTGGCTGAATATTCTCTTATATATGCTATGAAAAACGTAAGAGAATCTTTGTGTATTAGTTGATTTTGTACATTGTAACATGTTTCTCTTAATTGTTATGTTAATTATATTTATATTAATTTTATATTAAAATATAAATATATTTTGAAATACATGAATTATTAATAAGAAATATGTTAGGAAAAAAAAGCTTAATACTTTTTCGAAATTAAATTATAATACACCAAGATTCTCATATCTTTTCTAAAACACGTAAGAGAATCTTTGTGTATTAGGTAATTTTGTATTATGTAACATATTTTCTTATTTGTTTAACAAAATTCTATCTTACATTAAATCAAAAAGAATCTTGGAAGAAAATTCTTATTTGTATTATATAATATTTATTATATATTTATTGGAAGAAAATTCGTGTATTATATGATATTTTGAAACACGTAAAAGAATCTTGATGTTGGTGTGTTATATGTTTTTGTACATTGTAACATATTATATGAGTTGTTTTTTTTAATTAAATTAATATTTATTTTATATTAAAATATTAATATATCTTAAAATACATTAAAAAATAATAAGAAAAATTTTAAAAAAACCAAGATTCTCTTACTTTTTTAATAAAACACTTAAGAGAATCTTTGTGTATTATTATGAAATGTTTAACTATAAGTTAATTTAAAGAAAGTTTAAATATTTTTTTTATTAAGAACATTTAAAAAAGAAAGATTCAACCAACCAAGATTCTGAAATCATTTTAGATCTAATTATAAATAATAGTTATTATAAATTTATTATGAAAATTTTATTTAATAGTTATAAACTATTTTCATATTGTGCGTAATTTTTATTTGGCTGAATATTCTCTTATATATGCTATGAAAAACGTAAGAGAATCTTGGTGTATTAGTTGATTTTGTACATTGTAACATGTTTCTCTTAATTGTTATGTTAATTATATTTATATTTATTTTATAAAACACTCAAGATTCTCTTACTTTTTTATAAAACACTTAAGAGAATCTTTGTGTATTATTATGAAATTTTTAACTATAAGTTAATTTAAAGAAAGTTTAAATCTTTTTTTTCTTAAGAACATTTGAAAAACAAATATTCAACCAACCAAGATTCTCTTTTCATTTTAGATCTAATTAGGGAAAATAGTTATTATAAATTTATTATGAAAATTTTATTTAATAGTTATAAAATATTTTCATATTGTGCGTAATTTTTATTTGGCTGAATATTCTATTATATATCCTATGAAAAACGTAAGAGAATATTGGTGTATTAGTTGATTTTGTACATTGTAACATGTTTCTCTTAATTGTTATGTTAATTATTTATATTCATATTATATTAAAGTATAAATATATTTGGAAATACATGAATAATTAATAAGAAATATATTAGGAAAAAAAAGCTAAATACTTTTTGGAAATTAAATTAGAATACACCAAGATTCTCTTATCTTTTATAAAACACTTAAGAGAATCTTTTTGTATTATATGAAATTTTTATATATAATTTAATTTCCAAAAAGTATTAAGCTTTTTTTTCGTAAAAACATTTTGCAAAAAAATTATTCATCACACCAAGATTCTCTTATTATTTTAAATTTAATTAGAAAAAATATTTATTATATATTTATTGGAAGAAAATTCGTGTATTATATGATATTTTGAAACACGTAAAAGAATTTTGGTGTTGGTGTGTTAGATGTTTTTGTACATTGTAACATATTATATGAGTTGTTTTTGTTAATTGTATTTATATTTATTTTATATTAATATATCTTAAAATACATTAAAAAATAATAAGAAAAAACTTTGAAAAAACCAAGATTCTCTATTTTTTTCTAAAAACACTTAAGAGAATCTTTGTGTATTATTAAGAAATTTTTAACTATAAATTAATTTAAACAAGATTTAAGTCTTTTTTTATTAAGAACATTTAAAAAAAATATTCATCCAACCAAGATTCTCTTATCATTTTAGATCTAATTACAAAAAATAGTTATTATAAATTTATTATGAAAATTTTATTTAATAGTTATAAATATTTTCATATTTTGCGTACTTTTTATTTGGCTGAATATTCTATTATATATCCTATGAAAAACGTAAGAGAATCTTGGTGTATTAGTTGATTTTGTACATTGTAACATGTTTCTCTTAATTGTTATGTTAATTATATTTATATTCATATTATATTAAAGTATAAATATATTTGGAAATACATGAATAATTAATAAGAAATATATTAGAAAAAAAAGCTTAATACTTTTTGGATAATCTTTAAAATTATAGAAGTGAATTTGCGTGTATTATATAATTTTTTAAAACACGTAAAAGAATCTTTATATTTATTATATTTATTTTAATATTAAAATATTAATATATTTTGAAATACATAAATAAATAACAAGAAATATATTTAGAATACACCAATATTCTCTTATTTTTTATAAAACACTCAAGATTCTCTTATTTTTTTATAAAACACTTAAGAGAATCTTTGTGTATTATTATGAAATTTTTAACTATAAGTTAATTTAAAGAAAGTTTAAATCTTTTTTTTCTTAAGAACATTTGAAAAACAAATATTCAACCAACCAAGATTCTCTTTTCATTTTAGATCTAATTAGGGAAAATAGTTATTATAAATTTATTATGAAAATTTTATTTAATAGTTATAAATATTTTCATATTGTGCCTAATTTTTATTTGGCTGAATATTCTCTTATATATGCTATGAAAAACGTAAGAGAATCTTGGTGTATTAGTTGATTTTGTACATTGTAACATGTTTTTCTTAATTGTTATGTTAATTATATTTATATTTATTTTATAAAACACTCAAGATTCTCTTATTTTTTTATAAAACACTTAAGAGAATCTTTGTGTATTATTATGAAATTTTTAACTATAAGTTAATTTAAAGAAAGTTTAAATCTTTTTTTTCTTAAGAACATTTGAAAAACAAATATTCAACCAACCAAGATTCTCTTTTCATTTTAGATCTAATTAGGGAAAATAGTTATTATGAATTTATTATGAAAATTTTATTTAATAGTTATAAAATATTTTCATATTGTGCGTAATTTTTATTTGGCTGAATATTCTATTATATATCCTATGAAAAACGTAAGAGAATCTTGGTGTATTAGTTGATTTTGTACATTGTAACATGTTTCTCTTAATTGTTATGTTAATTATATTTATATTCATATTATATTAAAGTATAAATATATTTGGAAATACATGAATAATTAATAAGAAATATATTAGGAAAAAAAAGCTTAATACTTTTTGGAAATTAAATTAGAATACACCAAGATTCTCTTATCTTTTCTAAAACACTTAAGAGAATCTTTTTGTATTATATGAAATTTTTATATATAATTTAATTTCCAAAAAGTATTAAGCTTTTTTTCGTAAAAACATTTTGCAAAAAAATTATTCATCACACCAAGATTCTCTTATTATTTTAAATTTAATTAGAAAAAATATTTATTATATATTTATTGGAAGAAAATTCGTGTATTATATGATATTTTGAAACACGTAAAAGAATCTTGGTGTTGGTGTGTTAGATGTTTTTGTACATTGTAACATATTATATGAGTTGTTTTTGTTAATTATATTTATATTTATTTTATATTAATATATTAATATATCTTAAAATACATTAAAAAATAATATGAAAAAACCAAGATTCTCTAATTTTTTCTAAAAACACTTAAGAGAATCTTTGTGTATTATTAAGAAATTTTTAACTATAAATTAATTTAAAGAAGATTTAAGTCTTTTTTTATTAAGAACATTTAAAAAAAATATTCATCCAACCAAGATTCTCTTATCATTTTAGATTGATTAGAAAAAATAGTTATTATAAATTTATTATGAAAAATTTATTTAATAGTTATAAACTATTTTCATATTGTGCGTAATTTTTATTTGGCTGAATATTCTCTTATATATGCTATGAAAAACGTAAGAGAATCTTGGTGTATTAGTTGATTTTGTACATTGTAACATGTTTCTCTTAATTGTTATGTTAATTATATTTATATTTATTTTATAAAACACTCAAGATTCTCTTACTTTTTTATAAAACACTTAAGAGAATCTTTGTGTATTATTATGAAATTTTTAACTATAAGTTAATTTAAAGAAAGTTTAAATCTTTTTTTTCTTAAGAACATTTGAAAAACAAATATTCAACCAACCAAGATTCTCTTTTCATTTTAGATCTAATTAGGGAAAATAGTTATTATAAATTTATTATGAAAATTTTATTTAATAGTTATAAAATATTTTCATATTGTGCGTAATTTTTATTTGGCTGAATATTCTATTATATATCCTATGAAAAACGTAAGAGAATCTTGGTGTATTAGTTGATTTTGTACATTGTAACATGTTTCTCTTAATTGTTATGTTAATTATATTTATATTCATATTATATTAAAGTATAAATATATTTGGAAATACATGAATAATTAATAAGAAATATATTAGGAAAAAAAACTTAATACTTTTTGGAAATTAAATTAGAATACACCAAGATTCTCTTATCTTTTATAAAACACTTAAGAGAATCTTTTTGTATTATATGAAATTTTTATATATAATTTAATTTCCAAAAAGTATTAAGCTTTTTTTTCGTAAAAACATTTTGCAAAAAAATTATTCATCACACCAAGATTCTCTTATTATTTTAAATTTAATTAGAAAAAATATTTATTATATATTTATTTGAAGAAAATTCGTGTATTATATGATATTTTGAAACACGTAAAAGAATTTTGGTGTTGGTGTGTTAGATGTTTTTGTACATTGTAACATATTATATGAGTTATTTTTGTTAATTATATTTATATTTATTTTATATTAATATATTAAAAAGGTATTAATATTAATAATATTAATATATTATGAGTTGTTTTGGACCAAGGATTAATTTGGCCGAACAATGACATTTAGCAGAAGCTGTTCTCCTCCTTCTAGTAATTGATGTATCATTTGATTCTTTGTCATCTGGTGATTTTGATTTATTGTCATATGGTGAACCAGCTCTTGAACAAACGAAATATTTACTAGTTACTTTATAGTTTTTCTTCTTCTCTGATGAACGACGACTATCAAAACCACACCTGCTACCATAGTTGTGATAGAATTTGAATGCTGTGTTCAAATCTGGAAATGTTTGCCCTATAAATGGCTTATTCTCTGATTCACACTCGGGGATCCAGTCATCACCCAGTCCATGATTAAGTATATTAATGTTATCTCTGCAATACCAAAATTATGAATCAATATATAAATCGTATAAAAAATAAAAAAAATTAAACAATGTAACAATCAAATTAAAAAACACTAGAAACTTAATATACAAACCTACATATAAAGCTATAACATGTAGAACACATTTATACACAGACCTGGTTCAATCTCAATTACATTGTCTTCATTCGAAGCAGTATTTTGAGGAGTAGTCATCTTCAGTAAACAGGTTTTATGTAACAAAGAAGAAACGTCTGAATATGAAGTGTGATGAACAAACCACTGAATATGATTGATATATTAAGTATTGATTTATTTTACAAATCAATCATCAGATTTAGATTGATAACTGAAATAGGAAATCCTATAGGTAAAGGTAACAGTATCTAATTAATTTATTGCAAACATGGTAATAAATCATAAGGCATACGTATAATTACTGTATTTTTAAAATATCCAAGTACTGTCCCTATAGCATTAAAAAGCTGATATAATAGTATATTTATACAGAATCTATGCCACACGATCAAAAAAAAGTTAATGGTGAAGATGAGGGTCTTCTGGTTCTCTTGCTAATAGAGGTTCTCTCTTGAACCTCCTCCTATATATATATATATATATATATATATATATATATATATATATATATATATATATATATATATATAATGGCCTATATATATAATGTATATGAGTTACAAAATTTAATTCTTTTTAAAATATGAATCTATAGCAGCTTGTTTCTTCTTTCCACCAAAGCCAAAATTAACCTCATCCTTGACTTTATGTAAAGCATATATAATTACTGGTATGTTTTGCTCGTGTTATAACAACTAATTGTTCAAAGTATTGATGAAATTCTATCATTTTAATATTATCATTTAATATTGTGTTGTATGTTCATGAATTTATATTTTAGAATTACAATAAACTTTAGATGATTGAGTTTCTATACGATGTACACAACACATGTTACATGTATCTAGTGCAATTTTTTATATGCATGAATCTAATTTTTAGATATAATTAATCATAACAAAAGTAATTTTAGATCAAATACATTGCATGTGATTGATTCTTGTTTTTAAGCATAAAGTATTGTTATACATAAACATAAAAATTCGGTAAAGTAATAAAATATTACTTTATCGATAAAGTAATAAAATATTATTATATCGATAAAGTAATAAATTCGGTAAAGTAATATTTTTTCCCGGTCCCAAGAGTATTACTTTAAAGAGGTTTAACTGTAGCATGATAGCCCGTGCAAAGCACGGGCCACAATTTAATTCGTATAATTGTTTCCAAATGTTGTCATAGAGTCATTCATTTCTTATCGGTTTCACGTGTCTCGGTCTATCTATAATAAGTGGTTGATCGCCGTTCTAATTTCAAAATATTAGTATAGTATACTCTAAATCCTAAATACCATATTTATAGCGTTGTTTGTTCAATGTGTGAACGATGACCATTAAATGCGGTAAATAAAAGTTAATCATTAGTTGTCGCCTATTACAACAATAATAGTGTGCCCTGTATTCTGTTTTTGTGACAACCCGGGTCAAACCCTAGCCTTTTTCCGAAATCGGGTCAAATCCCGTTTCCGAATTCGAAATAAATTGAAGTCTAAGTGTAACATCTTGGATAATCTACAAGTCCACCACAAGCCCCAAAAAATTATGATTTGTTAGTGCAATTGGTAGTACGTAGTACTTTGCCGTATATAGTCAATTAACTAAAGTCTCCACCCTCCTCGATGTGGGAATGTTATAAAACTTATAAACAAGATTTACAATGTAGCAATATTTTTACCTAATTGAGCACAAAATTTCAAACTAAGTACAATTTTATTTTACATTTAATAATAAAACATTTTCCATGATAATCCTGTATACTCGTTTAGTAGGATAAAAATACAATATTTTTTTATGTGTTAACCATGTTGAATTCCTTAAGTACAAGAAAGATTTTAAAATTGTTACATAATTAACTCATATTTAACAAAATTTAGAGACTAAACAGATGCTCTCTTTGTAATTGAGGTTGCTTTGAAAAGAATTATCCTTTAATTTATAAAGTATATTATGACAGTTTGCAATATATTACACTCACAGAGTTTGTCATTTAACAAGTTTATATTTGAACATAGTATCATATATCTATATTATTTATACTATTATATTAAAGACGAATTTAAGATAACCCGTTGATCAGTAAAATAAATTCAACTATTTTGAATCGTAGGCACAATAATTTTAATAGATATATCATCACTTTTACCCATCTTCCCACCTCATATACTACAACTTATTCCCTTCTCAGATATGCGCATTCATCTTCCCCCGATCACCTCTCTTTGAATTTTGAGGACCTTAAATTTGTTCATTTTTCTTCGCCCGACCATCTCTAATTCATATTTAGTAACCTCTCTTCGAATTATATTTCCAAAATTCCTCAAATTTGATTGATTTTGGAGAGTGATGATTATCACAGTGATGGTGAATACGACAACGACAGAAGTGGAAGAGGTGTGGTTGTAAATTTTATTATAGTGATGATTTATGACATCCACACTTAAATTCACGACATCACCACATATTCATATTCAGATCTAATTTTTTTTTTTTAACTTGAGCTTAGAAAATTTAATATTTTTGACAAAATTTTCATAATTTGCATTACAATTTTGTGATTATAGATGGAATGCTATAATTCCATGTTTAGTGATACTATGATGATGATGGTCTAATTTTTAGTGTTTATTATTTAATTTTCGTGATTCGTGGTGATGGTGATATACACTATTATAAAAAATATGCACATGAATATTTAAATTATTGTGATTTGGATTGAAATTTGAATTAATATTTACATACAGTAAAAGACATTTTTTTTAAAAAAACAATTTTTTTATAAATACAATTATTTTAATAGTGCCAACATTTGATTAATTGAATATTATCTCCTTTATAATTATGTACAAGCTAGTATCTCATTTGTTAAATATAATCTCTATAAATTTTTCTGTAATCTTTATAATTTTATTCATAATATTGTAATCTAATTCTATGTATTTTATCTCATTATTTGATCTCATAATTGATATAGAGTTGAAATCTCAAATATGAATTATAATTTTATTTTCTTTTAAAATTCTAGTTTTTTCCGGTGTTGTTACATATTGCACTCTAATCTAATTACATATTTTATCTAATTATTTTAAAATTTTATTTTTTCAGCCTACTCATCTATTTTTATAATGGATGTCAATCAAAAAATTTTGTTTAATGTATATGTAGTTAATATGAAATATTATATAAATATTAACGAAATCTATGTTATTCACTTTATAATTTTTTTTTTGTATAAATCGAATCATAATCATTACATATTCTAATCATTTGTATGATATACATCTTTAATTATTAAAATGGGATAATAATCTCATAATTTTATTCTCAATAAATTTTAAAATAGATATAGTGAGGAGGTTATTCATGAATGTGGTTAATGATTTGAAGATATGTATCAAAAGTTGAGCTGGTTTAATGGTTGTGGGTGTGAATAAATTTTAAAATAGATATAGTGAGGAGGTTATTCATGAATGTGATTAATGATTTAAAAATATGTATCAAAAATTGAGTTGGTTCAGTGGTTGTAGGTGTGAGTATAAACTCTTGTGCACAATGGGGTCATAGGTTCAATTCCCATGAAAAACAAAATTTTTAACATTAATATAATTTTAAGGGCATAAAGGTAAATTACTAAATACGATGAAAAGTCTTATTCCCATATAATAGATATAATGGATGGATGGATATGAATTATTATTTTATTTTATTTTAAAATTTTAATTTTTTTCCGGTGTAGTTACATATTGCACTATAATCTAATTACATATTTAATCTAATTATTTTAAAATTTTATTTTCTCGGCCTACTCATATATTTTAATGGATGTCAATCAAAATATATTGTTTAATGTATATGTAGTTAATATGAAATATTATATAAATATTAACAAAATCTATGTTATTCACTGTATTTTATTTGTTTCGTATAAATCGAACCATAAATATTTTATTTGATTTTATTTTAAAATAGAGATAGTGAGGAGGTTATTCTTGAATGTGGTTAATGATTTGAAAATATGTATCAAAAGTAAGTTGAGTTGATTCAATGGTTGTGAGTATAAACTCTTGTGCACAATGGGGTCACGTGTTCAATTCCCATGAGAAGCAAATTTTTTAACATTAATATAATTTGAAGGGCATAAAGGTAAATTACTAAATAGATGAAAAACCATGTGTAGAGATGAAATCTCAAATATGAATTATTATTTTCTTTTCTTTTAAAATTTTAATTTTTTCCGGTGTAGTTACATATTTCACTCTAATCTAATTACATATTTTATCTAATTATTTTAAAATTTTATTTTCTCGGCCTACTCATATATTTTAATGGATGTCAATAAAAATATCTTGTTTAATGTATATGTAGTTATGCGAAATATTTTATAAATATTAACAAAATCTATGTTATTCACTATATTTTTTTTCCGTATAAATCGAAACATAAATATTTTATTTGATTTTATTTTAAAATAGAGATAGTGAGGAGGTTATTCATGAATGTGGGTAATGATTTAAAGATATGTATCAAAAGTTGAGCTAGTTTAATGGTTGTGGTGTGAATAAATTTTAAAATAGATATAGTGAGGAGTTTATTCATGAATGTGATTCATGATTTAAAAATATGTATCGAAAGTTGAGTTGGTGTAATGGTTGTGGGGGTGAGTATAAACTATTGTGCACCAGGATGTAGTGTATTTTTTCGTCAACACCTTTTTTATTTTCGAATTTCATCCTTCATGTCCAATTATCTACTCTTTTATGTTGAGATTTGCTTTGAATTTTTTGGTGATTTTTTCATTTATTGCATCTCTTAAATCTCATTGGACATGGCTCAATTATAAATAATCAAATTCGAATTGCATAATAAATTTATTTTGTAAATATTATTATAAAAATTATCAAAAAAATTACTTTTTGTAAGCTTTTTGCTATTTAACTTTTTTTAAAAAATATTTGAAAAACACGATTTACAACTAAATGTAATTGTTTTTCATTTTTTTTCTAAAATCTATACTATTATATAAAAGCCGAAACATTAAAAGTTTGGTTGGTTGGTCGGTCAGTACGGTACCTATTGATTTTACTTATTTACCCTTACTTAATTACAAATAAAATTCATCCTACTAATTAATCAATTTCCTTTTTCAAGTTAAACATATTATCTTTTCTATTTTTCAATAACTAAATAATTTGCTTTTTCAGGTAAAATACAATATCTTTTATATTTTATCTAACTAAAATTTCTCCTTTTTAATCAATTTTCTTTTTCAGGTTAAACATATTACCATTTCTATTTTTCAATAACTAAATAATTTTCTTTTTCAGGTAAAATACAATATCTTTTATATTTTATCTAACTAAAATTTCTCCTTTATTAATCAATTTCCTTTTTCAGGTTAAACATATTACCCTTTCTATTTTACAATAACTAAATAATTTTATTTTTCAGATAAAATACAATATCTTTTATATTTTATTTAACTAAATTTTTTCCTTTTTCGAAAACACTACGAGGAATTTTGTTTAATAAAATAACATAATTATATTATAATTACTATTAACTAATCAATTACTTTTTTCAGTCAAAACACGTTACCTTTTCCCTTTTCTCTAACTAGAATCTCTATTTTTCCAATTATATCATGGACGGTTACCTTTTTCAACCAAAACACATTACCTTTTTTCTTTTCTCTTACTAAAACCTCTCTTTTTCAATTATATTAGGAGCGTTTCTATTTAATAAAAATATAATAATAATATTATAATAGTATTAATTAACCGATTACCTTTTCAGCTAAAACGTATCATCTTTTCTTTTTTTATCTAATTAAATATCCTTTTTTCCTAGAAATATCACGGACAACATTAATTTCTCATTTTCTAAAAACTATGAGCAATTTTATTTAGTAAAATAACATAATTAAATTATAATTACTATAAATTAATAAATTACCCTTTTCACATAAATTATGTCATCTTTTTAATTTTCACGTTACCTTTCTGATTTTCTCTAACTAAAATATCTCTTTTTCCAATTATATCACGGGCGGTTCTATTTCATACAATAAATTAATAAAATCATAATATTAATAATTAAACGATTACCTTTTTCAACTAAAATGTATCATCTTTTCTATATTTTCTAACTAAAATCTTTCTTTCAAAAGAAATATAACTGACAATATTAATTTCTCCTTTTCTAAAAACATTAGGAGCGATTGTATTTAGTAAAATAACGTAATTAAATTATAATACTAGAAATTAATCAGTTACCTTTTACACCTAGAACGTGTTACCTTTTTAATTTTCTCTAACTAATCCTCTCTTTTTCTAATCATTTCACGGGAATTCTATTTAATAAAATAAATTAATAATGGTATAATTACTAATAATTAACCGATTACCTTTTTTAACTAAAGCCTATCATATTTTCCATATTTTCCAACTAAAATCCCTCCTTTTTTAGAAATATCATGGATAACATTTATATAATTATTATCAAATCATCTCATATAAAAATTTAAGCCTCCAAAATTCATGTTTTAAAAAAGTAATTTAAATTAATGAAAAAAAATCATATAATATTAAAAAAATCCGTGCATCGCACGGGTTTTAAGCTAGTATAGTTTAAATTTGTTTTCTATTGCATTTGATTTAACATCTGTAAATAGGTTGCTTAACATGTGCGTAGTGAATTTAATTACTAAATTCTAAAGTTAATTTTGTGGTTGTTTTTTGCAAATCAATTTTTTGCGAAAAAGTTTAAAAAATCGTATTTTTGTAATATTTTTGAAAAAAAACTTATTTTTACCAAATACTTTAAAAGGAGGCCATATATTTCTCCAAAAATGTTTATGCTCTTATGTATTTTTGAAAAAACCCCATATAATTACATATTTTGATCTAATTAAATTTATGAAAGTACATGTATAAATATGACATTTTTTGTAACATATTATCCAATTAATTATTATATTTTATGAGTGTTTACTTTCATCTAAAATATATTCTTCATTTATCAAAATTTATTTATATAATTATAATATCATGTTACATTAATAAATGATAAAAGTTGAAATACGTAACCGATAATATATGTTTTATGAATGAAATTATACTAGCTTAAAACCCGTGCGATGCATGGAATTTTTTTAATATTATATTTAATTTGTTATTAATTTTTTTAAATTCGAATTTTGGGGGCTTAAATATTTAAATGAGATGATGATCATAATTATATAAATGTTATTCGTGATATTTCTAGAAAAGAATTGATTTTAGTTAAAAAAATATAGAAAATGTGACAGGTTTTAGTTGAAAAGGTAATAAGTTATTTATTAGTAATTATAAAATTATTATTTTGTTTCATTAAATAGAATGCCCGTGATATAATTGGAAAAGGAGAGGATTTAGTTAGAGAAAATTAAAAAGGTAATATGTTTTATGTGGAAAGGGTAATTGATTAGTTTATGGCAATTACTCCCTCTGTCCCATCCATTTCTTTACAATTTCCTTTTTGGGACGTCCCATCAATTCTTTACATTACTAAAAATAGTAACTTTTAATAATAAAATACATTCTTATATCCACTACTTCACTCCACTTTTTCAATACTTTACACTATTACACCCACTACTTCATTTATTTTAACAATAAAATCACTATTACACCCACTACTTCATTTATTTTAATAATATCACACCCACTATCCTTGGTCTCCGTGCCCAGCCCCAATGTTAAGAAACTGTTGGGACAGAGGGAGTATAATTTAATTATGTTATTTTAAAAAATAAAATTGCTCGTAATGTTTTTAGAAAAGGAGAAATTAATGTTGCCCGTGATATTTCTAAAGAGGAATTTTAGTTGGATAATATAGGAAAAAGATGATATGTTTTATCTAAAAAGGATAATCTTGTAAAATTAGTATTATATTATTATTATTTAATTTTATTAAATAGAATAGTCCGTGATATAAATGGAAAAAGAGAGATTTTAGTTTGAAAAAATAGAAAAAGATAACGTGAGAATTAAAAGGTGACATACTTTAGGTGAAAAAGGTAATTGATTAGTTTATATTAATTATAGTTTAATTGTTATTTTACTAAATAAAATTGCTGGTAGTATTTTTAGAAAATGATAAAATAATCTTACCCATGATATTTTTAAAAAAAAGGAATTTATTTAGAAAAAATAAAAAAGATGATACGTTTTTAGCTGAAAAGGTAATCGGTTAATTAATCATTATAATATTATGATTTTATTTTTATTAAATAGAATCGCCCGCGATATAATATGAAAAAGAGATGTTTAATTAGAGAAAATAAAAAAGGTAACTTGTTTTGGCTGAAAAAGGTAACTCGTGATATAATTGGGAAAAAAATATTTGAGTTAGAGAAAGAGAAAAGTTAAAAAATTAATGGATATTTACCCAAAATACTATGTTTAAAGTTTCTATTTTCAAATATACTATCTCTTTGAATTAATTGCGATTTTACTATACTAAGTTTCAAAATTGCAAAAATACTACAAATTAGGTCAACCCTTCCCCCCTCCCCCCATGTGCAGACTCACACTCAGTTTCACCCGCCTTTTTTTTTTTTAAGGTGGGATGCTATTTTGGTGGATTTGGGTTGCATGGCCCCGTAGGGGCAACCACTTTCAACCGAACATGCAACTAAATTTCTGATTTCATGTTCCATTTTTCAAATGTCATTTTCGACCTCTAATATATATATATATATATATATATATATATATATATATATATATATATATATATATATATATATATATATATATTAGAGGTCGAAAATGACAATTGAAAAATGGAACATGAAATCAGAAATTTAGTTACATGTTCAGTTGAAAGTGGTTGCCCCTGCGGGGACATGCAACCCAAATCAGCAACTGAATGCAACCACATTCAATCGAATGCAACCACATGCAACTTTTTTTTTAAGGTGGGATGATTTTGGTGGATTTGGGTTGCAAGGCCCCGCCAGATGCCATATTCAACTGAATGCAACCACATTCAACTCAATGCAACCACATTCAACCAAATGCAACCCCACATGCAACTTTTTTTTTTACGGTGGGATGATTTTGGTGGATTTGGGTTGCAAGGCCCCGCCAGGGGCATTATTCAACCAAATGCAACCACATTTAACTTTTTTTTAAGTCCAAAAAAAAGGTCGAAAATGACATTTGAAAAATGGAACTTGAAATCAGAAATTTAGTTGCATGTGGCTGCATTCAGTTGAATGTGGTTGCATTCAGTTGAAAGTGGTTGCCCCTGCGGGGTCATGCAAGACCTGGCAATTTGGTACACGACACGTGAACACGACACGAAACGACACGAAAAAATACGGATATGGGTTTTGATTTTTAGTACACGAAACACGAAAGTACACGAACACGAAATTACACGATAGATTTAGTGTCGGATATGGGTTTTCATTTTGGGTACACGAAAGTACACGAAATAAAGATGTTAATAATTTACTACTTATAGATTTTATGTATATATTAATATTTTTTTTATAAGGATATATATTTTACACAAAAATATACATATTTACAAGTTTTTATAGAGTTGTATTTATATATGGAAATGTAAAATATTTAATGTATATTTCATATGAATATAATATTTACTAATAAATTTTAACTAAATTTTATTTTTATTTTTATATAATATATACACGAAACACGACACGAAAGTACACGAATTCATTTCGGGTGGATACGGGTTTCATATTCAAGTACACGAATCCTGTTTCGGGTGTATACGGGTTTCACCTTCAAGTACACGAAACACGAAAGTACACGACACGAAAGTACACGACACGATCCGATTGCCCGCTCTACATGCAACCCAAATCCACCAAAATAGTATCCCACCTAAAAAAAAAGTTGCATTCAGTTGCTGATTTGGGTTGCATGGCCCCGCAGGGGCAACCACTTTCAACTGAACATGCAACTAAATTACTAATTTCATGTTCAATTTTTCAATTGTCATTTTCGACCTCATTTTTGGACTCTAATATATATATATCCAAAAATGAGGTCGAAAATGACAATTGAAAAATGGAACATGAAATCAGTAATTTAGTTGCATGTTAAGTTGAAAGTGGTTGCCCCTGCGGGGCCATGCAACCCAAATCCACCAAAATAGCATCCCACCCTTAAAAAAAAAAAGTACACAGGCGGCTGATTATGGAAGATGAGGGAAGGGGGAAGGGTTAGGGTTAGTATTTTTGCAATTTTGAAACTTAATATAGTAAAATTACAAATAGTTTAGTAAAATTGCAAATAGCTATTCTTAACAAAAGTAAATTTGCAAAAATTTACTTTTTCATATTTATTTATGAAAAAAGCTCAAAATTAATTTATTAGTTAACGGTAATTGTAATTTGTTTTTTAATTAGATAAAATATAAAAGATATTATATTTTACCTGAAAAAGGAAATTGCTTAGTTATTAAAAAAAATGTAACATGTTTAACCTGAAAAAGGAGATAGATTAGTAAAGTAAAAATTTTAGTTAAATAAAATATAAAAGAAGATTTTTAAAAGGTAACCTGTGATAAATTGGAAAAAGAGATATTTTAGTTAGATATAAGAGAAAAGATAATTTAAATGAAAAAATTAATTAATTAGTTAATATTAATTATAATATGCTTTTTGGTCATATAAAATATAAAACATATTATATTTTACCTGAAAAAGGAAAATGCTTAGTTATTAAAAGGAAAAGAAAAGGTAACATGTTTAACCTGAAAAAGTAAATTTATTAGTAAAACAAAAATTTTAGTTAGATAAAATATAAAAAAAGATTTTATCTGTAATTAAGTAAAGGTAAATAAGTAAAATCAACAGGTACAGACCAACCAAACTTTTAATGTTTCGGCTTTTATATAATAGTATAGATATATTATTTATTTTAGGTGTTTTAATAGTATAGATATAGAATATATTTTTCTTTTTAATGAAGGTTTTAATGAAGAATTATACTAATGTTTCCTTATAAATTAAAAAGGTAACGTGTTTTAATTCGAAAGAAAATATTAATAATGGAAAGATATGATACGATTGATGTTTTTAGTTATTTATAAAAGGTAATATCTTTCGCTAAAAGTAAATGTGAAAAAGGCAATCGACTAATTACCATTAATTATTTATGTTATTATTTATTTTAGGTGTTTTAATAGTATAGATACAGAATATATTTTTCTTTTTAATGAAGGGTAAGTAAGTAAATTCACTTAGTACCAAAAAATAGGTACCAAAACTTTCAATGTTTCGGAATTTATATAATAGTATAGATACGTTCACAAAATTTGTATTTCAATATTATTGCGTAGTTGTAGATAATAAAATGCTAATAATATATATCGAATCTATAATGATTAAAATAATGTAACTTTGTCAAATTTATTTTGGGTCCGTTAGGAGATCAGTTCGTGGAAGTGTTTGAAGAAGATCTCCAAGCAGAGATAGAGGTGGCAGTGGAAGAAAATTTTGTGTCCAAGTCTTTCTCGTGCTCAAAAATTGTTCTAAGTTATTAGTTTCTTTTAATCCTTTATTTTATGTACTGGGCTGTATTAGGGTGTTGAGGGTTTGGGCTGTTTAAAAGCTTAGTTGTTGGTCTTGGGCTTGTAAGGATCTTTTGATTTGTGTTGGTTGGGCTAGTCCCTTATTCTAATATAATGCTATCTGTTTTTCAAAAAAAAAAAAAAGAGGTATGTTTCTAGAAATGTTAAATTTGATAGTTTGATAGTAGTTTCCAATTTAACTTTTACAGGTGTAGGTGTAGGTTGTCATGGTAGGAATCAATAGACTGTATCTTCAATTAAAGTAGGTTAGTAGTATGCTTTTGCATTTTGCACTTGATAAATGACATAATGTAATGTACGTATTTCTATAGTATTGATTAGTACATTGTCTAACTATGATTGTATTAATAAATAATAAATTCATAATGATAAACTATGATTATAATCAAGCCATTCACTTGAGAAAAAAGTTAAATTATTATAAGTAACGAATTAAAAAACTAATAATAATTAATTTTAAGAATAATGTAATTTTTATTATAAAAAAAGCTACTTTTTCATTATAAAAACTTCTCGACGTCGCCTCCGACGACACCTCGACTTTTAATCGAATGACATCTTAATTTATAATTATGTTTTAAGTTACCATTTAATTATGATGTTAAATTAGTCTAATACCACTTTCAATTTCATAGCATATTGTATGTTAAAAAATAAATTTATGATGATGAATAGGTTTTGTATAAAATTAAACATAAACACTACTTTTAAAGTCTTAATAGACATACATATTAAAGGCGATGAGATAAATTAGATGATCGGAGTTTATTTCCTGTCATCCAAAATTCTGGATTCTACTCTCATTTATCTAAAAAATTTGAAAACTCAATATAAGGATAAGTCTTTATTAAAAAAGAAAAAATTGGGTCTGAGGATAACTTCATATGGTCTCATGTGATTTGTAGTAATGGATTCGCAAGGACATTTTTGTAAGTATAAACTTTTTAAGTGATTTTACATAAATATTTTTAAAATTTGTATTAAAAATGTTTTAGTCCTGAAATCATTGTCATGTACATGTACATGAAACCCATTAAAAAAAAAAGACATGCATATTAAATGATATTCGACGTGATAAAATCATGGATCCATAATGTCATCGTTTTAATATAAAAATAGAACAAACACAAAGTATACGAAGTATTAGAATTTTTGTTCATTTTTATTAATTTTTAATCATCATCTTTGCGCAAAAATAAAAATTTGATTAAAAGTGTAAAGATATATAATTTTCGATTTAGATAAAAGTCATCCCCTATCTATTGAATCAATAAAAGCTAGTTATACACAAACAAATCATGTGACAACTAAAAATTTAGTTAGATTTAACTTTTGAGAAATTACGGTCACTTAGGAGCGTCAAATAATCAAATTTTTACTTTTTTTACTTTAAATAGATATATAATGCTATGCGAAATAAATTAGTCGAATCATTCTACAAAATAATTTTTATATTACAACCGTTGGTTTGTTTCGCATTTTATATAACTTGTTTTTATTTTGAAAGGCCAAAATTAAAAGTTAATGTATAGAATAAAGGCTACTCTCCCGGTTGTACTAGAGGGAAATAATTCAAAATGTTTTTCAGTAATAATAAATTGATTGAGTAGTAGTTAGAGATAAAAAAACAAACAAAACAAAACATACCCAGTATATCCCGCATAGAGCAGGGTCTGGGGAGGGTGAGATGTACGCAGACCATGCCCCTACCTTTTACGGTAGGGAGGCTGTTTCCGTGAAGACCCCCAGCTTAGTGCACGACAGAAAAATAGTGAGTGATATTTACAAAGGCTTCACAAATTTTTGAAAAGATCGCAGCCATACCTGAGCCCATGGCTTAGATCACATGGGACTTACCTACGTGGAGGTTATCCATTCCGAACTCGAAACACTCTGATCTAAGATGACACTTCGCACAAATCCCTGTGCCCATGGCTTTGAACACATGAGCTAAGCTCCCTGTACCTGTAAAACTAGAAAACAGAGGACAATATAAAACGAAAAATGAGATCGATAAAGCCAAACTTCTAGAATAAAGCTAACCGGGACAACCCAACTCTGAGGCTCTCAACAACAGAGCCGCTCCCTAATAGAGAATCCACCACTCTGATCTGACGCCTCCAAGAACACCTATCCGCGGTCATGGTCTCATTTAAGTTAAATGCCTTCATATCCAGCCTAAGCTGCTCTTCCCACGATCTCCTCGGTCTACCTCTCCTCCTCACCCCCACAACCGAAAGACTCTCGACCCTCCTTACAGGGGCTTCAGCCCGCCTCCTACTGACGTGGCCGAACCATCTCAACCTCCCTTCCCTAACTTTCGCAGACAAAGGTGCCACTTCCAGCTCGCTCCTAAAAACCACATTCGGGATTCTGTCCAACATCGTGCGCCCACAAGACCACCGCAACATCCTCATTTCTGCCGCTTCCAACTTGCTCTCGAGAGCCTTCTTCGCCGCCCAACCCTCAGAACCATACAACATCGCAGGACGGATTGCTACTCTATAGAACTTCCCTTTCAACTTTAAAGGTACTTTCTTGTCGCACATCACCCCTGACGCTGCCCTCCACTTTAGCAAGCCAGCCTTGATACGATTTGTGACATCGTCTTCAATCTCTCCTTCCTTGTGGATGATCGAACCCAAATACTTGAACTTATCTGTACGAGGGACTATCTGATCCTCAATCCTAACCTCCACCCCTTCCTCGTTGGTCTCACCACTAAAGTTACACCATAGGTACTCGGTTTTAGTCCGACTCAAACGCAAGCCTTGGGACTCCAAAGTAGCTCTCCATAACTCCAACTTCTCGTTCACCTCCCCTCTCGACTCCGCCACTAACACGATATCATCAGCGAAGAGCATGCACCAAGGGACGACATCTTGAATCCCTCGCGACATGACATCAATTATAAGGGCGAAAAGAAGAGGACTTAGGGCCGACCCTTGGTGGAGGCCAATCTCAACCGGGAAAAATCGGGAGTCACCAACTGGTGATCTGACGCAAGAACTAGCTTGAAAGTACATGTCTTGAATCGCCCTAACGTACGACGACGACACCCTCCTCTCCTCAAGGCTCTTCCAAATAGCTTCACGGGGGATGCTATCATATGCCTTCTCAAGGTCAATGAACACCATATGGAGGTCTTTGCGACGATCCCTGAACTTCTCCATAAGGCGTCTGACGAGATGAATGGCCTCGGTCGTCGATCTCCCAGGCATAAAACCAAATTGATTCTCTGATACTTCAACTTCTCTTCTAATCCGACACTCAACTACTCTCTCCCAAAGTTTCATAGTATGACTGAGTAATTTAATACCCCGATAGTTACTACAACTCTGGGCATCGCCCTTGTTCTTGAAAAAAGGGACCACAATACTACGCCTCCATTCCCCTGGCATCTTATCACCTAAGAGGAGAGCATTGAACAAATCTGCTAGCCATTGAACGCCGACCTCACCAAGACAAAGCCACACCTCTATTGGGATCTGATCTGGACCAACCGCCTTCCCTCTAGCCATCTTTTGAAGGGCTCCCTTAACTTCCTCCTTGCTGATACGGTCACAGGCACCTAAAGTAGGCACCGACGAGAGGGGGACGTCTTTCTCCACACCTGCACCACTCCTCCTAGCCTCATTGAAAAGATTATGAAAATACGAACTCCACCTCTCCTTAATAGCATCTTCATTCACTAAGACTTGGCCTGCCTCATCTTTAACAAACTTCACAGAACCCAGGTCGCGACGCCCTCTCTCCCTAGCTTTAGCTAGTTTAAAGATAGCATTCGCTCCTTCCTTGGTATCAAGGCGCTTGTACAGCCCCTCATAGGCTTCACCTTTGGCTTTTGCCATCGCCTTTTTTGCCTCTCGTCTCGCCACTTTGTACGCTTCCAGCTTCAAAATCCTCTCCGCCCCTGCACTGGTCGACAAAAGCTCTTTAAAGAGTGCACATTTATCCTTTACTTTCTTTTGAACCTCCTCGTTCCACCACCACGACTCTTTACGACCACTGAACCTCCCTGAGGACATCCCTAGTACCTACTCGGCCACACAGCGAATAGCCTTTGCCATGTCGGTCCACCTAAAGTTAGCATCTCCACCACGCGCAAAACAACCTTCTTTGAGCAGAGACTCCCTGAATTCTGCCGCCTTCTCGCCCTTCAAATCTTTCCAAACGAATCTTGGTCTAGACTCTCTCGTCCTGCGAGCAACTCGAACCCCCATGGATAGATCCATGGCCAACAAACGGTGCTGGGAAGCACACGCCTCACTCCGGAACACCTTGCAATCCACGCACGCCCTAACATCACGACTGCGCATAAGAAGGTAATCGATCTGAGTATTGTGCCCCCCACTACTAAAGGTGATGAGGTGTTCGGCCCTCTTCTGAAAAACTGAATTCACAATAACCAACTCCTGAGATGTAGCAAACTCCAATAACGCGGACCCCCCGACATTCCTGACCCCGAAGCCAAAACCCCCATGGCCGCTGGGATAGCCATCTACCCTCTCACCAATGTGGCCATTGAAATCGCCACCCATCACTAGAAATTGGTCATCAGGAATACTACCAACCAACTCATCTAAACAGACCCAGAAAGCCTCCTTCTCCGAATCGCCCAAACCGACTTGAGGGGCATACGCACACACCACGTTCACCACCTTCTCTCCAACCACAACTCTGACGGACATGATCCTGTCGTTGCACCTCTTCACTTCCACGACGTTGTCTTTAAGATCTTTCGCCAAAAGAATACCCACTCCATTCCTCGAGTTGACAAGACCTGAGTACCACAATTTATACCCGTTCGCTTCTCTGGACTGAGCCCCCTTCCACCTAGTCTCTTGAATACATGCCACATCCACTCTACGCTTCTTCAAAACATCAACAAGCTCCAAAAATTTGCCCGATAAAGTACCTAAATTCAAACTTGCCACACGCAAATTACGCGGCATCGACCAAATAAATCAAGGTCAATTCACTAAGCTATGACAAGAGGTAGCAGAAAACCAAAGTCAGTAACCCAGAATCTGCACTCTCACACAAAAACAGAACCAACGGAACAATAACAAACCAACGAAAAAGTAAATCTAACAGTCTACAATATACCTCGACAGGAAAATCACTGCACACACTTACAATAAATTAAAAACAAGAGCAGGGGTTCGGGTTATGCGGTTTACGTATAGAGGGGGAGAGGTGGGAGGAAGGAGATACACGATAAAACGAAAATCGAAGAGAAGGGTACAGCAAAAGGAGTTTAGCCGCTGGGTTTTCTTTGTGAAAAGGAGAAAAAAAAGAGAAAAACGGAGATAATACAAACAGGGGAGAATTAATAAAATGGTTTGAAGAAGGAATGGCAGAGAGAGATGCTGGGATACAGTGAGAGTAAAAATAAAAAGCACAATAAATACAAATGGCGTCGGTGTTAAGGTGGAGCCGGAAGGTTGCTGCGGAGGTGTTGAGCACTGTAAAAGGAGCAGAGTTTAAAAAGAGAGATATTCTATTTAGAAGTTTACAAGCGAGCGTCTAATTGGAATTGCAGTGAATGAAAAACTATAATTAGGACGAAGAAGTAGAGAAACAAAGTGTGAGTAAGAGTGTGTGTTTGTGTAAGAATATAAGATTATGCTAAACTGAAATGTGGATTAATGGTTTGAAGATTCTGGCGATCCGCCGGCCAGATTTAATCAGGACTGTATATGACCGTTAGCTAGAGAGAATATTGAGGAGAGAGATTATTCTTGTTCGAGCAAGTGATTTCGTGACACTAGTAGTAGTTAGAGATAAGTATCCACTAAATCATTAATAATTAATAAATTATATATTCATTAGAAATGAATTGATATATTTTAATGAAAGAATCCTTAGCAAAAAAAATTACGTGGTAAATATTTTGGATAATGTTTATAAATTATTAAGTTCCAATCATATAAAATTCTTGACAAAAATTATAATCAAATTCTCTACATTAGTCAAATTTTTTGAACTTGTCCATTAACAAAACTGTACATATAAATTTATTAATTTAATTAATCCCGTTGGACTATAACACCATACAAATTCGCTAAAATTTAATCAATTATTTTGTATTATTTTAGACAACCATTTTAGTTAATATCATTGAAGATGCTCCTAGCGGATCATAAAATAATGATAGTACATTTTTTTCTTTTCAATAAATTTTTTAATTGCGTTTTCTTAATCAAATGAATAGAAATTTGACTCAAATTTATATATTAAATGGTTGGAAAAATAAAAAAATAATATTATTAAAGAATATATTTTTTCTCATTAAAATGTATATTTTAATTTTTTAAAATTATAAAAGATTTATTTATAATATTGAGTTGAAATTTGGTGATTAAAATAAGGGTAAAAATGAGCAACTATTTTATAAAGGAAATGTAAGTTTGTAGAATAATCTAGGGATATTTACAAAATTAGTTAATTTTTTAAAATTATTTATAAAAATACGATTTTTTGGTTGCAAAACTCAGGTGAAAAAGGTTGCAAATGAGCTAAAAACGTAGGCGAGAAAAGATTGTAAAAGTTGTCCGAAAAAATAAAAAGAATTATAAAGATTACAAATCGTATTTTTTAAAAAATATGTTGCAATTTGAATAGGTTTAAGATTATCCCAATACACGTGTGTCAAAAGTCAAAAAAATCTCGTATTTCATCGAAGTCGTATTCCTTCTCGCAGAGTCGGCTGGAGGGGGAGGAGCCCTACGCATTGTACTTAGGATTTCCAAAATTATAGGGATCACGTTTTTCTCATATAATATATATATTATTTAATTATATAAATAAAATATTAGTAAAAATATTATCACATTCTTTTATTTTTTATTCAATATCAATATTATTTAAAATTTTATAAAGTATAAACTCGAGTTTGAGAAAAATTTGATTAATTTTGGTATTTTATTCCAAAAGTTTAATTTTTTATGTCTTGTTTCTGTTTCCCTCCCTTTTTTTAGAAAAATGTATTTTTTAGATAAAAAATCCCCTGCATTGCCTTCGGCAATACCTCGTTTTTTATTTAAGATTTTTTGTTACATTGTGATTTGTCATTTTGCTAGAATGATGGAGCAAATTTTGTAAATTAATACATTATTATAAGTGTGAAAATAAAGTTATAATGGAATAATTATTGTATTTTACATTTGAGTGTGTCATTTTTGACAAAATTAAGGAATAAATATTCACTAGCAACGGTACAAATTTTTTAATGTCTAAACCACTACTTTCATGTATTATATATTCTCCTGTTTGTGAATCTACAATTTTGTATATTTATATTATACGTACTGTGATATTATACAAATTTTAAAAAATTAAGGAAAATTCTCAATGCTACCACTATACTGGTATCCTTACTTTTTTGACTCCTCTAAACAATACTTTTAACAAATTGACTTCTTAATAAAAATACCATTTTGTATGAAAAACGTTATAGAAACGTTAAGTAGGGTTTTGAGCCAATATTCAACCCATTTTCTTGTTGCATAGCATGGTCAAGATTGTTCTTATATTTTTTCAACAGGTTTGGGACCAATCAATATTTTTCAAATATATTTTAATGAAATTCTCAATGGTACCACCGTATTTTTGGTTTTTGCTAGTGATACCATGTCCTTTTTATCCTACTTAACGTTTCTAACATAATGATATTTCTGTTAGAAAGTCAATTTGTCAAGAATACAATTAAGAAGAGTTAAAACTGTGATGGTACCATTGACAAAAGTCAAAAATACAATGATATCATTTAGAATTTCCCAAAAATTAATAATAACTTATCAATACTAACATCAGTATTTCTAATGCTAGTAAGAGCAACTCCAACCCATCACTAAATCACTATAATAGTGATGTATATAGTGTCAAATTCACTCCAATGCAACATTAAAATAGTGATCCAAGATCACCAAATGAGTTTTGGGTCACCAAATTTGGTGACAAAAGTACATTTGGTAATCCTTGGTCACCAAATTTGGTGACTTTCAAAATTCCAACAATACCCCAATATTTGTTAACAAAACAACTTTTTTCCATCGATGTCCTACTATTTATTCTTGTAATTTTTTTCCAACTTATTTGTTCTCATAATTTTTAACTTTAAATTCTTATCAATTGAAACTTCTTTTCTTCTTAGCTCTTGTTAATTTTTTATCTATGTCCTACTATTTGTTCCTAACTCTTGTTAATTCTAAAATGTCGTAATTCTAAAATACAATTTTCAACAAAATTTGGATATTGATTTTTTTATAAATAATTTTTATATTAATAAATTCAATATTATACGACCATAACATTACAAATTAATATATAATAGATATTAATAATGTAAATTGAACAAAGTTAGAATATTCTATTTTATTGGTGAAAGATTTCTTTTAGTGTCAAGTATAGTAATCATGGGTTGGAGTGTATTTTGGGCTCTATCGTTTAGCATTAGCTTAGAAGCTTGGCTTTTCATCCTCATATTGTCTTCTGTTTTCTGATTTTGCAGGCGCAGGGAGCTTGGCCGGAGGTCTTCCTAGATCAGGAGAAGAGAAACGCCCCTTGCCCGAGTAGGTAAGCCCCATGAGATCCAGGCCATGGGCCCAGGTTCGGTCGACTACTTTACCCACCTTTACCATCATTGTATTAAATTCACTTTGCTATTCGGTGCACTAAGCCGAGGGTCTTCACGGAAACAGCCTCTCTACTGTAAAGTAGGGGTATGGTCTACGTACATTTTACCCTCCCCAAACCCTGCTTCATGCGGGATATACTGGGTATGTTTGGTTTGTTTTTTTTTGGTTGGAGATGGTCTAATAATAACTTACGTTGTACAGTACAACTTGTACTGGTAGAGCATCAACCTTTCACGTGTCCTCACATCTCTAAACAAAATTTTGTAGGCCAGCTGGATGAGCACGACTAAAATTATATACATCCCTTAAAAAAAAAAAATTATATGCATCCCCTCTACTTTATACTCCGTAAATATTTTGTGACAAATATGAACACCTATGAACTGAAGAATGTAATGGACGGAGTATGATTTGTCCCATCCTAAAACGTTAGGCTTTATAAATCTATTTGATCATAATTTTTTTTGTGAACATGATAATAGATATTATTATTATTATTATTATTATTATTATTATTGACTTGTTTAGTTGTTTATTGTGAAATTAACTTCAAAATAATTTTAGAGTAATTTTAATTTTGAACAATGTATTGGTTCGATGTTTCTAAAATTAAGGATGTCCAACTCCAACTTTTGGTTTAATTTATACTGAATGTATCAATATCATATAGATAACAAAATATAAAGTGATACACACATGATATAGGTACTAAATTTTTTTTATGTTTTCAAGGAAAACAATTAGAGGTGTACCATCTGAAATTTATTGATTCACGTTTGTTGATACAACTCAAAATTCACAAAGTTACAAAACACTCTTCTCAGATCCTCACATTAATATTATATTGACACAAAATTACATATAAAATAATATAGCTATTTTTTGTATTCATATCCAAAATTTTGTTTGAGTCCTTTATGTTGGCCTTCATCACAAAATAAAATCCTCAAATGACATATTAATGTAAGTACCACAAAATTAAGAGAAACATATTGAGTACTTGGTCAAATTTTTGTTTTAATAGCCATTGTGTGCTAATAGGTACCCGCTGTAAGCTTACAGCGGGCACCCGCTGTAACAACCCGCTGCCCGCTATTGCACATCCACCTGTAACAAATACTCACTAATTACACATGTGTCATTTCATATTATCTTTACTAAAACGATCCACTTGACAAACAAATATCTTCACATAAATACTTGTGCAAAATATCTTGTTACCTTGCTCACTAAGGTAGGGGACCATAAAGGCAACTAAGGGGACACAAAAGCATTCAACTACAGCAAAAGCGGCTGTGCTAGAATCGAGGTATGTGGGAAAGGGACACTAATCACTGTTCCAATAGTGGCTCACTGTAGCTTTAACAGCATAACAAGTGGGTCACCAAGTGGGTGAACAGTTATTAGAAGACCTAGCCTATAAATACCCCCATTTTACACACAAGGTGAGATATACAATTTCAATAGCACAAAACTTACTACTCATTCTCTCCCTTCACACAGATACATTTTCACCCGTTCCGATTATTATTTCGATTACTGATTCTCACACCGGAGGTGCTTGACGGCCACCACCCCCGGGCAAGCATTATTTTGCAGATACCCAAACTCAGGTGAAGTACCCCCGGAACAGTGATCGGAACAGTGATCGGAAGCCATTAATCGGCCGTGAGGATTATCATTTGGCGCTAGAAGGAGGGGGATTTTTTCTTGAAGAAAAACCCACCACCTGCTCTACCTACACAGTAGCTACTTACACGCTCAAAACACAACACAAATCAAAACACCTCAAAAACATTAAATGGAAACCGTAATACCACACCCAGATGAACAAGAACACGAGGGAAATACAACTGGCATCCCGCCAGTCAACCCGCCAGTAAACCCGCCTAAAGATGACGGGCGAGAACAAATCCTTAGTCTTAATCTCACAGGCTGTAACCAACAACAAATTGACTTAATCATGCAAATAGCCGCAACCCTCCCCCATGCCGGACCAAAATCCTTGACAAAACAAGCAAGCCTACCCGTGAACCCGCTTGACAATCATGATGAGGCAAACAGCCAACCCCGCGAGGCGAACTCTGCTTTCTCTCGCCTAGGTTCGTCTCAAAATACTAAGCATGACAGGCACAACAAGAATCACCATCCCCCTGAAGTGTGGGAACAGAACAGAAGGCATAGAGACCTGAGAAAAATAATCATTGACAAAAAAGCCGCCTACGACAAGGTAGTGGCTGAGTATGAAGCACACAAGCACCAAGAGCAACCTCCTGTCCGCTCAAAGCAACCCGAAGTAACACAACCATCAAACGCGGAAATGTTACAGACCATATTGGAACTCAAAAATAAAATAGAAGAAAATAGCGAACAAGATATGGGTGGAACACCATTCACAGCAAGGCTAGAGGCCGAGCCACGACAAAAAGACATCAAACATCACAGCTTCAACTCTTTTGACGGGCTGGGAGACCCGGAGGAGCACCTTAGCTATTTCGATCAACTGGCTCTCCATTACGAGTATAAGATTTGACACGATGCCGTTTCTTTGCCGCAACTCTCCGCGACAACGCCCAAAGATGGTTTTGCAGGATACCCACCAGATCCATAGATACTTGGTTGGAATTTAAGAAATTATTTCTCAACAAATTCAAAGCAAACCAACAGCACGAAGTTCATACCGTGTTTCTTGAAACCGTTGCACAACGTAATGGTGAAACCTTACAAAACTACATTGACCGTTTCAAGGAAGCCGTCAACAAAGTTGTCTGTGTCAATGAAACAGAGGCTTTGGTTCATTTAAGGAGAGGTCTCAACCCTTACGAATGCGAGAAATACGTATGCCGTCTCATGGAAATTAAACCCACCACTCTGGCAAAGGCATATGACTTGGCATCTCAAGCCATCAACGAAATCGAATCTCTCAACGTACTCAAACAATCTAGGGCTCCACCCGCTCCCACACCATATTTCCAAAGAGAAAGATACACGCCTTACCAAAGGCAAGCACCCGCTTTGCATCAAGTACAAACCACTCACGGGCCGCTGCCCGCCCAAAGATCCCAACCATCAGCACCAGTCAGGGACCGCCAAGGGCCCTCAAACCCGCAAAGACCAGATAGGCGTCCTGAGCCAAAATGGACCGAATTTACTCTCCCAAGAGCAACCATCCTAAGAGAAATTAAAGGAAAACCTTTCTACTTTCCACCAGCCCCAATGCACTCTTCACCTGATGACAGGCCCAAGGACAAGCACTGCGATTATCACGAAACACATGGGCATTTTACAGATAACTGCCTTTCTCTTAAGTACTTTCTGGAAAAACAAGTCAAGGCTGGCAACTTATCTCAATACTTGCCCAGGCAAATACTTGGCCCATCCTCCTCTCAAGGACACAACAAAAACATAGTACATACCGTGTTTGGCGGACATGTCTCACCACCTAGAGAGGAACAGTCTGTCTATGCCATATCTGAGGGTCCGCCAAATGTCATTACTTTCACAGATGCAGACTATGAAGGCATCAATCCCAATCACACCGAGGCACTAGTCATATCCTTGGGCATTGCTCAGAATGAAGTCAAAAGGGTTCTGGTTGACAACGGGTCCTCTGTTGACATTTGTTTCCAACACACCTGGGACAGGCTGAAACTAAGTGACGAAAAGTTAGAAACATGTCCTGATGAAACACCTCTTTACGGGTTCGGCCACAACGCCGTCCCAATAGCAGGCATTGCACGGCTCCCTGTCTACTTTGGGGAATCTCCCAGACAAGTTTGCAGAATCATCAAATTCTATGTCATTAACACAGCCTCTTCCTACAACATGATCTTGGGGAGACCCACATTGAACTTGTTAAAGGCAGTTACTTCTACCCCTCATCTCAAAATCAAATTCCCTACTTCAAATGGGATAGGAGAAATCAAAGGGGATTTCGAAACCTCCAAAAGGTGCTACGGCATTGCACTTACCTTGGGAAAATCCGAGCCCAGCAATATCAACAGAGAAAGAGCTCAAAGCAGGAGACAAGCAAAAAGACAGAGGCACGATGTAAACCAACGTGCCAATAACAAAAAGAGAAAAGAGGTACAATTTATTGACGGGCATGATCCGTTGACAGAAGACCCGCCAAAAATTGATGCCAATCTAATGAAATGTCTCAAAAGAGAAGAAAACCCGCCAATAACCCCAGCGGTACAGACAGAAAAAATAGAAATCATACCCGGAGACACAAACAAGACTGTCAGTATAGGTGCGGGTTTGGATTCTATCTTTAAAAAAGGTCTCACTGACCTCTTGAGAAAATACGCGGACGTTTTCGCGTGGAGTCCAAAGGATATGCCAGGATTAGATGAGTCCGTGGCAATCCATAAGCTAAATGTGGATCCGGACAAAACACCAAAAATACAGAAACGAAGAAACTTTGCACCAGAGCGACAGCGGGCCATTGATATTGAAATTGACAAACTCTTGGACGCAGACTTGATTTGCGAGGTCACCTACCCTAATTGGGTTGCAAATGTGGTATTAGTAAAGAAAGCTAATGGAAAGTGGAGGATATGCGTCGATTACACAGACTTGAACACAGCATGCCCAAAGGACCCATATCCTCTCCCTTCGATAGACCAACTCATTGATGCCACAGCGGGTCATCTAATGCTAAGTTTCATGGACGCCTTCTCAGGCTACAACCAAATCAAAATGACTCCAGAAGACAGAGAGAAAACGGCTTTCGTTACACATAGGGGAGTATATTGTTACAAAGTGATGCCATTTGGATTGATCAATGCCGGTGCCACCTTCCAAAAAACCATGAATAGAATCTTTAGCGGACAGTTGGGCCGAAATATGGAAGTATATGTGGATGATCTCATAGTAAAATCTCTCTTAACGGCTTCCCACCTCCAGGACTTGGAAGAATGTTTTTCCACCCTCAGGAAACACAATATGAGACTCAACCCGGATAAGTGTGCATTCGCACTTGATGCTGGCAAATTCCTGGGCTTCTTGGTATCTCACAGAGGCATTGAGGCCAATCCTGAGAAAATAAAGGCCATAATCGACATGCAACCACCCAAAACCTTAAAGGAGATACAAAAACTAACGGGGAGGTTGGCCGCCCTCAGAAGGTTCATAGCAAAATTGGCAGACAGATGCCTTCCATTCTTTGACACACTGAAAGGGGCAACAAAAACCAACAAAATATCTTGGACGGCGGAATGCCAAAAAGCCTTTGAAGATCTCAAAACTTATCTCTCCTCCGCTCCACTACTTGCGGTCGCAGCCCCTTCAGAACCGCTATCACTTTACTTATCCGCAACAGACAAAGCCGTGGGAGCGGTGCTTATCAAAGAGGAAAATGGCGAGCAAAAACCAGTCTACTATGTCAGCCAAGTGCTCAAAGACGCGGAAACCCGCTATCCCAACGTCCAAAAATTTGCTCTAGCTTTGGTCATGGCAAGCAAAAAATTGCGGCACTATTTCCAAGGGAGACAAATCAGAATCATCACGGATCAACCGCTAAGAAAAATACTTCACAAACCGGATTTATCAGGTAGATTGATCAACTGGGCAGTAGAACTTGGTCAATTTGATCTCAAGTACATACCAAGAACAGCCATCAAGGCACAAGCGTTGGCTGATTTTATGGTTGAATGCTCATTCGTCACAAATGAAAAAGAATCACCCGCAAAGACAACCACAGTCGCGGACAACAATTGGCAGTTGTATGTAGATGGTTCCTCTACAAACACCCGTTGTGGGGCAGGGCTCATTTTAACTAGCCCTGACGGTTTTCAAGTCAAACAAGCCATACAGCTAAACTTCAAAGCCACAAACAATCAAGCAGAATATGAGGCACTTTTGGCCGGTTTAGCATTGGCAAAAAATTTACAAGTAAAAAAGATAACCATCTATAGCGACTCACAGCTGGTCGTTCGACAAACAACAGGGGATTATTCAACAAAAGATAGCAATCTCAGCAAATATCAGGAATTAGTTCAGACAGTGCTAACTCAGTTTGAAGAATACTCTCTTGAACAAATAGACAGAATGGATAACACAGTTGCAGATATGTTAACTAAATTAACTCGAGGCGAGAGAGTTAACTGTCCCAAGTACAAACAAACTGGATATCATGGAAATAAGCCCGCCAAGGGATAGTTGGATGACCCCTTACATCTGTTATCTGGAAAATGGCACACTACCGGACGACAGACTCAGATAAAAAATAGTCAAATCACAAGCAACGAAATACTTTCTTCAGGAGGGCACCTTATACAAGAGAAGTTTTGACTCCCCTATACTTAAATGTGTCGACGAGGAAGAAGCCCTATATTGCATAAGAGAAGTCCACGAAGGGATTTGTGGTGACCACATGGCTGGCAAGGCATTGGCACACAAAATACTCAGACAAGGCTATTACTGGCCGAAAATGCACAAGGAATGCAAAAACTTCACTAAAAGATGCCGCCAATGTCAATTATTTAGCAATATGTCCAGAAAGTCACCGGCACTCCCAGCAGCCATCCTATCCCCAATACCTTTTGCAATCTGGGGCATTGACATCATGGGACCATTCCCTAAAGCCAAAAGTGACTTGCAGTATGTTATGGTCGCCATTGACTACATGACAAAGTGGGCAGAAGCGAAAGCTCTTAAGCACATTACACAAGATGACGCCATTCGTTTTGTTGAAGAGCAGGTCATCACAAGATTTGGAATCCCAGTAATACTCATATCTGACAACGGTACGCATTTTGTGGGGTCAAAATTTACTAAATTCCTGTCCGACCACGGAATCAAACATAAGAAAGCATCCATTTGCCATCCTCAAAGCAACGGCAGGTTGAAGTAACTAACCACATCATCGTTCGAGGTATAGAGAAAAGACTGACTACTTCAAAGAGAAAATGGCCTTATGAATTACCCAACGTTCTTTGGGCTTATCGCACATCACCCAGGATAAGTACTGGGGAATCTCCTTTCAAATTAGCGTTTGGCACAGAAGCACTGGCACCGGTCGAAATTGGCTCACCATCTTACCGTGCCCTCAATTTTGAAGAAGAGGCAAATACTCAGGGACTTAAAACAAATCTTGACCTTCTGGATGAAGTCAGAGAAGCCGCTGTTGAAAAAATGACCGCCTACAAAGAAAAAACTAAAGAATTTTTTGGCAAAAAAGCAAGAATCAAAGCCTATATAGAAGGCGACTTGGTTAACAGAGCGACTGAAGCATCCGACCCCAGACACACTGGCAAACTTATGCCAAAATGGGAAGGACCCTACAAAATCATCAAAGTACTCAGGCCGGGTTCTTACAAACTAGCTTACCTCAATGGTACTGAAGTTAACAACACTTGGCATGGTGACAAGTTACGCAAATACTATCAATAAATGGCTGAAACAGTCACTCTCTTTTCTCTTCTCTGTAATCAAGGGAACTATGTTTTCAATGGAATACTTTTGCAGAAAAACGATCTACCTTTACGAGTTTCTCACAGCAATAACAAATTCACAGAGGTCACAGTGGGCCAGCAACCATTACACAAATTACACATTGCACATATTACAAGTAAGTGTCTATTACAAAGTCCCTCTGCGGACATTTACACAAGTTACACATTGCAAACATTACAAAGTCCCTCTGCGGACATTTACACAAGTTACACATTGCAAACATTACAAAGTCCCTCTGCGGACATTTACACAAGTTACACATTGCAAATATTACAAAGTCCCTCAGCGGACATTTACACAAGTTACACATTGCAAATATTACAAAGTCCCTCTGCGAACATTTACACAAGTTACACATTGCAAACATTACAAAGTCCCTCTGCGGACATTCACACAAGTTACACATTGCAAATATTACAAAGTCCCTTAGCGGACATTTACACAAGTTACACATTGCAAATGTTACAAAGTCCCTCAGCGGACATTTACACAAGTTACACATTGCAAATATTACAAAGTCCCTTAGCGGACATTTACACATTGCAAATATTACAAAGTCCCTCAGCGGACATTTACACAAGTTACACATTGCAAATATTACAAAGTCCCTCTGCGGACATTTACACAAGTTACACATTGCAAACATTACAAAGTCCCTCTGCGGACATTCACACAAGTTACACATTGCAAATATTACAAAGTCCCTTAGCGGACATTTACACAAGTTACACATTGCAAATATTACAAAGTCCCTCAGCGGACATTTACACAAGTTACACATTGCAAATATTACAAATCCCCTCTGCGGGCCATTACACAATTACAAATCCCAAATCTACACAATTCGTCTACGGACAATTTCCGCAACACTGTTTACACACGTTACTAAGAGCGTCAGCGGACAACTGCAGATTTACAGTTGGAGATTTCGTAAAGTTATCAACATCTTACAAGTCTTGCAAACAAAAGCCGGAATCTTAGAACAGAAGTTACAAAAGCTGTTTGTTGCGGCCAATCGACAACAAAATATCAGGGCATAACTACTCAATACTTCAAGAAAGAGCTAAGTCCCCTAAACGGGCATAAAGACAGCTATGAATTTCAGTCTACAATTTTCGACAGGAAACGATAAAGCCCCCTCGACGGGCACTTATTACAGCAAAAAACCTGCCAAGGGACGGATACTACAAACAATCTACAACGAAATGTCTACACAAATATGAAGGCAATATGACTCAAAACAGAACGAAAGCATAAAACAACTGGATGCAAAGGAGAAATATATATTTTATTCATAAATGTGTTTTCTTACAAGCATGTTATTACAAGGATTATAGATTCCTACATCTAAAAATCCTTCATGCCTGGGAAGCTTCACTCTTGCCATTCGCGCCCTTCTTTTCAGAGCTTTCACCCTGCGAAGGTGCGCGAAAACGGAAGTTGATTGCATCCGTCTCCGGTGCATTCTTGGCTTCTTCTGCAGCACGCATGCGGGCAATTTTCCGAGCATGCTTACGACATTCCTCAGCATTGTACAAATCGCCATCCTCCTCATACTGATTGGCAAGGGATAGCCAGAGATTCTCACTGTCTTTCGACAGCGAACGCTCCCGTGCCCCGGCGAAAGGACTAAAAAAATCGTCCATCTTAGAAAGATCCATGAGATTTTATAACAAGAGGAGTTCTTTTGACAGATAAAGAAGGAAATGATCAAAATCAATAAGCAAATTATCCTATTTATAGGGGGTAAATGAAGATTAAGCCCATTACCGGTCAACAAATTACAATCCCCATGCAGAAAGAAGTAAAGACACAGTCAAATTATTTTGACTCCCATGCAGTATTAAATGCTGAAGACAAACTCCCACAGTCAAAAATCACAAATTCAAGGTAACCATTTTCCCACGCATATTTACTACACACTTTGACACAAAAATACAAACACAAATTCAGTTATAGTTTGAAGCAAAATTACCCAAATCATAATCACAAAAAATATCAAAACAAGATGTTTCACAATCACACAGCAGACATACCCGCTGAGTGATTCCAAAACAAGTCCGACAAAAGTTCTTAGCTAGAGTTACAAAAAATAAACTAAGCCCAACGGGACCCGCTCAAGGGACCCTCCATACCCCTTAGCGGTTCCGCATCTTCATCTTCACTATCATACGCACTGGCTATGGCACTAAGGGGCTCGATCGCAACATCAGATTCGTCAGCCGTTCCGCTTACAGTTGCAATATCCACTTGCTCCTTTTCAGTCTCAACAGGCTTCATAACGCTGTCCGTTTCCAAATTACTCTCAGTATGAACGCCTGCTACTGTCGACATTGGAATTACACCTTCTATCGCTAAAGGGCTCTCAACGGCCTTGTCGCTATCCGTAACAACCATCTCCATATCAGCGGTTTCCGCACCCATGCCAACAACGGCCACATCAGCCTGGCACCCAACACTCTTTCTTTCAGTCTTCCCTAGGCGGGCTTTCAAGGCTCTGGCTTTACGCTTCGATTTCTTCACTTTGGCCTTCAGTCTTGCGATCTCGGTTTGTAACTGGCCAATCTCAGGCGAATTCTTTGCGGGATCCTGTCGTTCTACAACAGCCTTGGCAGCCTCAGCCTTCACAATTTCAGCAAACTCATCACTACTTCGGAACTTTAATATAGCATTGGCCTCAGTTGGACGAGAATCAAGATGAGCCTCAGCCTCCTCCGCACGTTCTTTCTCAAATTTAAGTAAAGTGCTCAAATTCTTCACTTGATCAGACAACGTAGCATTGGCAGCCTCAAGTTCTATCTTGTCTTCCGCCAAAAAACGCCGCAAGTCAGCACTATACTCATAGCTTGCTTTGAAGTCATTTCTCTCAATCTCGATCTCATGTAAAGCCCTAGCAGCATTATTTTTCAAATATTTCTCAGCAGATAGCTCCTCCTGCAACCCTTTGATCCTCTGTTTCAAAGCAAGGTTGCTACCACGGTACATGTTTCCACGAGCCATCAAACCTGTATACATACACTGATTCTACAAAACACAAACACACAAAAAACATACAACTTACCAACGGATAGATTCATATCAACTCTACAAAAATATCAAAAAACAAACACAAAACACTTACCCGTGCAACATATTTTTGGGACATACGACACATTCGCTCCCAACTCAACTCGTTCATCCTCACAAGATCATCATCGGTCATAGAATCAATAGAGAATGTATTAGGCCCAGATTTAAAAAGAAATCCATAGCCTGGGCGGGACCCAACTTCTAGGTCATTTACCTCATCATCACTACTTGTGTAGAACACTATTTCATCCTCACCGTTATCACCTTCATCCTCAGAACCATCCTCGGAATCATTCTTAGAATCATCTTCAGTATCACTTTCACAATAATCTTCATCATCATCCTCGCTATCAACATCAGCGGGCTCATTCTCAACGGGTTCCCCCATCACAACATTCTCACCGGCAGCGGCCTCACTCACCTTAGTAGGCTCAATACGCCTTCGTTTAGAAGTACTGGCCTCAGCCACAGTTTTCCTCTTCGAGCGACGCAGAGGAATTTCAGGACTCTCATTAGCGGTCACTTCCGTTACTTTCACTACTGGTTCTTCAACTCTCCCAGCGGGCGTTTTTTCGCCGCTCTCAATATTTACACTTACTTGGCCTATGCTAGAACCAACCTGGACAGGCTTAACAACTAAACCAGGAACCTTTCTCTGCTTAGCGGGCTCTACACTTGGCAAGCCAATATCAGAATCCTCACCAATACCCCCGCTTGTATGCGACACACTTGTCCTCCTAGCAACAGCACCATCACTTTCACTCTCAGAATCAACAACAAAATCTCTATCAACAAATTGCTCATCTTCCGCCCCAACATGCCTATCAGCGAACCTCTCTGTTTCGTCTTCAACATCATATCCATCACCTTGGGCATCTTTCAGATTTGACTCCAAAGGCATATCCCTTCTTCGTGCGGACATATCACCCAACAATTCGGACAAAGAATCGTCCTCAGAATTTCTACCTTCTCCGGTTTCTTCTCGCTCAGACTCAGCATTACTAACAGCCACTTCTTCCTCAGCAACAACGGGCTCCTCATACTCAACTTGCTCCATCCTCTCCACACCAGCACTTTGCCCTGAAAGATCAAAGGCATCTATGATGTTTTCTGCCGCAAACATCCCGCGAACCCGCTTAGGTCTGGGCGGTTGTAGAAGCATAAAATCAGCATACATCTTAGCCTCATGCTCTATAGACAAAGTGGGATGAGGATCCAGCTCTGCTTTACGGGGATCCAACACTACAAAGAAAAACACAACAGAACTTCAAATAAAGAAAATTACAAAAAACCAAAAGATAGAGACGAAACAGGGACTTACAACAATGTCTTCTCAAATCAGCCGGGTCAATCAAATTCGACTTGGTCCATACCTCACCCAATGCCTTTACCAACTTAACTAAAAAATCTATCTCTACCTGGCTCAAACGGTTACGGTCCGTCCTGTAGGCACACTCCACTTTCTTCACAAAATTCTTGTGCCAAGCAAACTCCCCGCCACCAATTACCAGAAATTCTTCTTGCCAACCCGCCATACCCTTGGGAAACACAAATGGACGGTATCCATCCAGAGCTTTTCCAATACGAGTTTACGACTTAACAAACTGAAGCTCATAAAAAGGTTTTGCACGGCTAGCTTTAACATCAAATAAACAGAAAAAAGCCATAAATGTCGGCTGCTTGTTCAACGCCTCGTTACTAGCTATAAACCAGTTAATAGACCTTATTGAATTGGGAGACATCTGACCCAACGGACAGCGGAAATACAATCGAAATAGATCCATCAGGAACTTATGAGGTGGGAACCTTAAACCCGCCCTGAAATGACTTACGGGAATGCAGACAGAATCATCATCAAAACGATGGTACAATTTCTCACCGGGTACCGGCCGTCTCCAGAAATATCCATCTTCAATTCGAAACATCCTTTCAACATAATCACCCCCGTCATCGCCTCTAAACGTGCTGTCCTGTTGTAAATGAGCAAATTCGGCAAATTGAGCATCCATATCCGCCTTCGAATAAGGGGTTGGCACCACATTGCTCGCCCGCCATAGACTCTCGCAACTTTCGAAGTACTGATACCGGTTTCTCCGCAACACAGCTGTGTAACTCAACGGACCAATGTCCGCCCACCGACCATACATGTTTACTAATGGCCTTTTCTCACCAGTAGCGGGATCAACAAATTCATCACCCATCTGCAGACAAAAGCACAATTTTCCGGATAAAACCGCTAACAGCGAAGATGGCCGTCACAAATGTCTGGTACACACATATATTTTTAAACAATTTTCTATTCTACAAATCGAAACAAACAATTCATATTCCATTCCCTCCAGAAACAACAAAACCCTAGAATCAAAAACCCATATACACAACACATATGGAATATATACACATATATATACAAATTACAAACACCTCAGGAACACTGCGAAATCATACACCTATTTTCACACGATTCAGGAAACGGATCCAAACCACCAACATCCCAATAACAAATACACAAACAAAAAACCAACACTCACAGATTACTAACCTTTACAGATTACACAATCGACTCACACTTACAAATACTCGAAACATGCAAACCAAGGACATAAACACAAAACCACTCATATATGAAGAGACAAATTGTATGATGAAAAGAAACAGAAATCACAAAAGAAAAATACAAAGAAAGCATACCTCAAATCAGGAGGTTATATATGGCTTCAATGGCAGAAATACTCAACAAATCCAGTACAAACGTAGCAACGTACTCGAAGAAGACAAAGAAAATGAAGCGGAAAAAGATGAGAAAGGCAGTAAAAACTTTAACAAATGATACACAAACCCATCTTTTATACGCGTGCGGCGCGTGTAATTGGGGTAAAAAAAAAACTTGCAAAAAATTCGTGGATGGCTATGATTGGTCCACGTCACTCTTACAGCCGGCAGTAACTGCCTCGTTTCCAACAAAACTGCCCACTAAGTATTAACTTCCCACTCACTCCTGACACATTACATCACAAAGGTACATTCTCTTTCCACCCAAAGGTCACTTCTCATTAATACGAACTACAACTTATCATTTCACTTATTATTGACATTTAATATTATTCCATCATTTATTTCGAATTTCTCATTTATTACCAATTATTACATTTATTCACAAGCGTTACAAAAACGTTTCAAATGACACACCCATCAAGCACATGAACCCGCTGTCAAAAATTCGCATATTTTCACAAATTTTTTCTAACTCCTAAGTGTTGCCCGCCAACACTTGGGGGGCATATTTTCACAAATTTTTTCTAACTCCTAAGTGTTGCCCGCCAACACTTGGGGGGCATATTTTCACAAATTTTTTCTAAACTCCTAAGTGTTGCCCGCCAACACTTGGGGGGCATATTTTCACAAATTTTTTCTAACTCCTAAGTGTTGCCCGCCAACACTTGGGGGGGCAGACTTACACAAAAAACTAACTCCTAAGTGTTGTCCGCCAACACTTGGGGGCACCAAGGTATCATTTTCAAAAATTTTCTCAAGCACTACGGCATCTTTAGTTTCTCCTCCTCCTGTCCGCTAAACCGCACAGCAGGAGTGGGGGGCAATGATAGGTACCCGCTGTAAGCTTACAGCGGGCACCCGCTGTAACAACCCGCTGCCCGCTATTGCACATCCACCTGTAACAAATACTCACTAATTACACATGTGTCATTTTATATTATCTTTACTAAAACGATCCACTTGACAAACAAATATCTTCACATAAATACTTGTGCAAAATATCTTGTTACCTTGCTCACTAAGGCAAGGGACCATAAAGGCAACTAAGGGGACACAAAAGCATTCAACTACAGCAAAAGCGGCTGTGCTAGAATCGAGGTATGTGGGAAAGGGACATTAATCACTGTTCCAATAGTGGCTCACTGTAGCTTTAACAGCATAACAAGTGGGTCGCCAAGTGGGTGAACAGTTATTAGAAGACCTAGCCTATAAATACCCCCATTTTACACACAATGTGAGATATACAATTTCAATAGCACAAAACTTACTACTCATTCTCTCCCTTCACACAGATACATTTTCACCCGTTCCGATTATTATTATTTCGATTACTGATTCTCACACCGGAGGTGCTTGACGGCCACCACCCCCGGGCAAGCATTATTTTGCAGATACCCAAACTCAGGTGAAGTACCCCCGGAACAGTGATCGGAACAGTGATCGGAAGCCATTAATCGGCCGTGAGGATTATCATGTGCCAACTCATTTTTGTTCCTGGAATTTGTCAACAAGAGCAACCATCGGAGTTTCATCCATGAATACAGTAGGTCAGCTCCACTAAGTAAGCATCAATTAGTTTCTTTATAGCAAGTGATTTAATGGTAAGAGTCATTCTTCCAGAAAGGGAACTAAGTCCACTATGACCAGTGGCGGAACCAGAAATTTGCAGAAGAGGGGGCTTAAATTAATGTTTTAAGCAACTTCCATCTCACGACTATGATAAGAAAACACATATGATACACTTTGCTTCTATAGTATGTCTATAATAGGGTGGGCTGGACTGTTTTTAATTTTTTTTTATAATAAAGTCTCCAAAATTTTTCCTTGCGTAAAAAAACCCGCTATGTAATCACCAGTGGGCTGAAGCCCACCTGTTCAATAGGCTGTCTCCGCCACTGACTATGACAGATGGACATGAACACAGTTGATATTCTACACCATCACATCTACAATCTATCAGCATTCTTTTTGCTTATTGCTTTATAACATTGTCCGTTTCATATGAAAACGTATGCATAGAGAACATGTACTTGGAAGATAAATATTGTTTGGACAACCAATTTACATCCAACAAAGAGTGTTACACACATAAACGTATAAAGATCATCACATCAGCTATAACAATGAATTTCCGATCAAGAACACAAAAAATCACAAATTAATAATTTACATGTTCTAAATATCACTATGGACGGACTCCTAACTCATGTTTGATAGCAAACTTATAAGTGTAATATACACAAGATAGCAAAAGGCGTACACTCGTAGAGCTACGAATCAATATTCACTTGTTTACAATGGACTCGAAACGATAAAATGAACACTAAGAAATATGCTATCTTAGAGAAACTTTTTCCAGACACGTTTCTTGCACCACAATGCCTTTGTGGGCAATGGATATAACTACAAATTGAAATTACTTTTCAGACTACATATATATAAGTTGGCAAAGTTAAGAGAAAACATACTATTGTCCATCTATTTTATGTTCAGATATAGAATGCCATTGCAATTGTAAGAAACATATCGTTCTCGTGCTTTTGTCAAAGTGTACCTACACAATAGTTTTAGACGCAAAAAATTGTTGTAAGTTGATAAATTGGAGGCATGTTGAACACATACAAAATTGAAATTATCATAAACTTTTAACCGAATTTAAGTATTGATATATTAATCAGCTCTTGATTTTCAACACTCATTACGTTTAGATAATTGAAGTGAAGCATTTCCGATATACAATGTGAAAGAATCAAACACATATCACTATTGGCTATAAAAAATTATGAAAGAAGAATACCATTGATGTGTCGAATTCTCAAAATCACCACCATTAACCAACCTAGAAAAACCAACAACAAACCATATTATAGGAATAAAAGAAAGTCGAAAAAATTAAAATATGATACACAACATAAAATAGCAAACTCATTCATACCTATATCATAACTTTGAAATAAAGTTAGGAAATTGTATAAACTCGGTAATGGGCAAACAAATTTATAAACTTTATTGTCATAAACATCACAGAATTTCACACAAATCTTCCATATAGGAGTCAAAAACATATATGTTTAAACTACATAAACTCTTTTGAGCATTACATCAAACAATTGGGGAAATTTATACTAAACGAATATACAAACGCAAGCTTATCTGTCAAAAGTTTGGATTGGTTTTTCAATTCTTAATCCCATTCATCTTAAACAATCAAACAATATGTAGTTAGTTCATGATTCGATTCATACGGTATAATAACATACATGAAAAATGAGAAAAATAGTAGAAAGAACATGAGAGATAAAGAAGAATCGAAATGAATTATGTTAAGGAGAAAAACAGAACAGTGGATTTAAATTCAAAATTCAAACTGAAGTTCAAGTTGTTGAATGTACTTTGTGCGTATGTATCCTTTGGAGTAATTCAACTTCAACCACACATTTCAACTTTTCATCGTAGAGGAGGCAGTTGTTTCAATTCATGTCATTAATCACGTGTTTATGTGAAGAAAGTTGCATTTTAATGTCAATACGGAAAAATGAGAAGGGTAGCATGGTAAAAAAGCCTGTCAAAAATCCTTCAGGCTTTATAATTTAAATAGATTACAAATTAGAATTTTAAATACTTCTTGATATTATACACTATTATTCCCTCCATCCTTTTCATTTCTATATATTTACTATTTTGGATGTCCCATCATTTATATACATTTCAAAAGTAGTATAATTTTAATAATAAAAAACACTATTAGAGCATCTCCAATGTCATACACCTCTTAAATAAAATGTTGATGTGTCATTAAATTTGCACAAAGGCTTTATTTTTTTCCATCTCCAACCATCTCTCCTATTGTCTAAAATTTTATATAATTTGTTTCAAGTTGGCTTTATTTAGCAAACATCTAAATTTTTTTACATAAACTTTATAAGTGTCACATCATCATGACATCATCAATTGTTTGTATTTTGAATATATTGTCAATCATTTTACATAATACCATTGTAGTACATTAGCTTACATGTTCAACAAATTCACTAACTATTATACATAATACCATTAGAGATGCTCCGTTTTTTGTAAAATGATTGGCTAAATATTGATTATGTAAAATTTGGTGAACTTTTACTCCAATGAGATTGACTATATTTGTTAACAATATTTTAAAAATGATATGTTAGTATTATATAAAGTTGTTAAAAATAGAATATTTTATTTTAATATGGTAATCGATGAAGTGGAGTTTTACTATAAATTGCTAAATGTTCGACAAATATAGCCAACCTATTGTTGTCTAAACTTTTACCTAAGGTTTTGTCCCCGTTGAAGTGACAAAATTTACAAATTCTCTATATATCTTATTTAAGGTAAGGGATTGATATGCCTGAGGATGACCTCCATTAGAAACCCGGGGTTAAAAGATTTTTAATACAAAAATAAGGATATTTAGGTAAATTACTGAGAAAAGTTTGATATTTACAAAAATGCCCCTGCGGGGCCCACTTGTTTTATAGCCTTTTTGTATTATAATCTAAAAAAAAAAATCTCAAGAGAAATCTCTGAGAACAACCTCAGACCCAGCTTTTTCTTTAAGGTAATTTATTTTGAATTTTACCTGAGGGCTTTATATGATTATATGATTGGAGATGCCCTTACGCCCACTAACTTTCCTCTATTATTTCAAATTTATGATATAAAATACTATTACATCCACTATCTGAAATCTATTATTAAATATTGATAGATCACATTTTATATATTACATTTTATTGGTATGCATGTCCAAACCCAAAGTATACTAATTAATGGAAGGAAGGGAGTAACATTTCATGATTACATTCATCTAAAAAATATACTGATATATACTACATGATTGTAGCGGAATTATGTATTCTCTTCATCTTTCTATTTTTTTATAAATTAATTGGACACGGATATTAAAAAAAATGTAAACACATATTCTAATAAAAATGTAATACTTAATTGTTTTGACACCTGTTTCAATAGTTATAATTTATTCTAAAATCTATTATAATTAAAATAGTTGCAACAAAACTAATATTTATATGCTTCAATGTGTTCATGTATACCTCTCAAGACTGACTCGATGTAATATAAATTATAATAATGAATAACAGGAAGCTGCTGGGCATTTTCAACAATAGCTGCCACAGAAGGAATCACTAAACTTAAGACTGGAAAACTGATCTCACTGTCAGAGCAAGAACTTGTAGATTGTGACAAAAGTGGGGAAGATCAAGGCTGTGAGGGTGGCTACATGGAAGATGGCTTTGAATTTATTGTAAAGAACAAAGGGATAGCTCTTGAATTTATTGTACTGCAGCTGATGGAACTTGCAATTCCAAAGAAGAAGCTTTACGAGCAGCCAAAATTAGTGGTTACGAAAAGGTACCAGCCAACAGTGAGACAGCATTGCTAAAAGCAGTTGGCTATCAGTCAATATCAGTTTCTATAGATGCAAGCGGAGCTGCATTTCAGTTCTACTCTTGTGGGGTTTTTACCGGAGAATGTGGAACGGACCTTGATCATGGTGTTACTGCAGTTGGTTATGGGAAAACCAGTGATGGCACCAAGTACTGGTTAGTTAAAAATTCGTGGGGTATGAGCTGGGGAGATAGCGGATATATAATGATGCAAAGGGGTGTTGCTGCCAAAGGTAGCCTCTGCGGCATTGCTATGGATGCATCCTATCCAACTGCTTAGACCTTCCTACTAAATGTATTTTATTTACCTAATACCTTCATATGAAATGTATTTTAAGTTTCCTAAAGTCGTATGTTACAACTTACATGTATATGGAATTCAGGGATGGCCAAGTGTATTTTGTGAATATTAAACAGTGTACAAAGTTTGCTACTAGCAAACTTAGTTCACATGTATATAAGATGGCAATTCATCCTTACAGTTGTGCCTATTGTTTGCAGCTGCTGCACAGGAGGAACACAAACTCCCGGTCTTGTCCTTGGTGGTTAAAGTTTTACACTACAGGACTAATATGATTCAAACTGACAAATATTGGTAGAAACTACATGAAAGATATATCTTAAAATGTTTTGGGCTATGCATGGAATCTAATTTAATATTAAATGTGCACATTTATCTTCAAGCTTAGAAGCAAAAAAAAAAAAAAACCAAGTGCCAACCCTTCAGTACCATCATTACTCAAACTCAGATGAAAGAAGCCACAAGATTCCACAGACAAATTTTAGCATAATCAGTATTTTATAGGTTCATAGCTTTCACACTACTGCATGCAAAAACTAAAAACTAATGCCTTACTTTGGATGCTTTATAAGTAGAAACATTCTTGTGGAATTCGCCAGGAATTTTAACACAGCCAGTTACGGGCTTAAAAATTTGGAAGCAATTTTACATAAACTTGATGATCACTTAGTATTTGGCATGATATCCTAGAAAATGATCCAGTTGCATCAAAAGTGTCTTAAGAGTTTCTTTAAAAAGAAATATATAGGTGCAAAAATGGCATGAATTTATTTCGAAACTATTTGGACTGATTTTCACCTAGATTAATTTGGAAGTTTCAGTGGAACACATATAGGAGGGATTATACTGACTTAAACTGTTTAATTGATAATATAATTTGGATGTCCTGGTGTGTGAAATGCTCAGTGAAGGTACACCTGACTGGTTAGTCTGTGAAATACATAAAATTGGAATAAATAGGCTCATACGCGAGATTCATTCTTAAGAATTTGTAAAAATACATTTCTAGATATACAATACTTATATTTAACTCAGCATCTTCTTCTCTAATTATTCATTTAATTAAAGCTAATACACATACATCAAACTCACTTCACTCTGCAGTATACATGCATGCTTAGCTCTGTTTAGTGTTTACTTGCATGGACGGTCCTGTCGTACAGGGCCCACTGGGTTCAAAGGCCAAAAAATTTGGAGAATTTACCAAAAATACTAGGTTTAAAGTTTATTTTTGCAAAAATACAATCTTTGTAATTAAACTAGTCGATAAAGCCGCGCTTCGCGGCGGCGTTATAATATTTTTTAAAAAATTAATATATTTACGTTATTTTATAATATTAATATTAAATTTTAATAATTAAATATCTTTTTTTAATGAATCGATTTCTTGTTAAACACGATTCTTTCGATTGAGCCGCTCTCTCATTAAAATCGAAATCTCAACTTTAATATATACTATAAAGACTTATATAATATTTTTTATCCATAAAATCGAACAATAAAAATAAAAAATAATATGACAACAATATCAAATTCTAATAGTCAATACAATCTTTTCTAGTGAGTCGTCTTCTCGTTAAATACGTTTCGAGTCGCTCTTATTTGGAACCGAAATCCTAACTAATTATATAAAGAAAGTAAATTCCAATTTTTATATTCTTTAAACTTTCTAATATTTATAGAGTTTAAAAAATGAAAATACATCTTATATTTTCTGTATTATAGATATTCATGTACTTATTTACAACTTCCGCATGGGAAGTCTTTCAGTTATGTTAACATATAAAAAAAAATTAAATTCGAAGACTTTTCGTTACGGGAATAATATTAAATTTATGGATACATTTTTCTAATGCAAGTATAATTAACTTGTATAAAAAAGATAAAATAAAGGATTTCTAGGAAAAAAGATATATAATTTTAAAAATCGTGTAAAACGTCTCCACCGTCCTCGTATTCTACTTCTAATAAAACATTTTATTTTATGTATTCCGTATATATTCAAACATCTTTATACGGTCTTCTTTAATGAATCGCTTTCTCGTTAAACACGGTTATTACTATTTATTCGCTCTCTCGTTAAGATAAGAAACCTAACTTTTACATGTATCACTTGTATGATAATGTTTATCCATTAAAATCAAATCCTAAAAATAAAATACAATTTATAACATTTAATAGCTAATACAATCTTTTATAGTGAGCCGTCTTCCCGTTAAACACGTTTCGAGCCGCTCTGGTTTGGGTCGAAATTCCAAATTCATTACATATTATTAATGATACTTATCTTACACAACAACTTCTTTCCTTAAAATTAAAACCTAAAACATAGAGTGAATTCCAATTTATACTTTATCTAGACTTTCTACAATTTATGGAGTTTTAGAAAATGAAAGCACATCTTATTTTCTCTTTATATTATAGATACTCCTATTTTTATTTAGGATTCCTGCATGAGAATGTTCTTTTATAATGTTAACACATCAATTTTTTATTTTAAATATGATGACTTTTTTTATGATAATAGTATTGGATTTATGAATAAATTTTCCTAATAGAAGTATAATTAACTTATATAAAAAATATATAATTTAATAAGATCGTACTTTTCATAAAATATTTAGTTATATGGATGCTCTATATATTCAAACACCTATTCTACTTCTAATAGAACTTTTATTTATATGTTTTTCTATAAATTCGAACTCTTATTCTATATAAATTCGAACTCCTATTCTACTTCCAATAGAACTTTTAATCGTATGCTTTATAAATATTTATTCTACTTCCAATAGAAACTTTTATTTATATGTTTTTTTTATAAATTTGAACTCTTATCTCTATAAATTCGAACTCCTATATTCTACTTTCAATAGAACTTTTAATCATATGCTTTATAAATATTTATTCTACTTCCACTTCCAATAGAACTTATAATCATATTTCTTCCTATAAATCCGTACTCTTCTCCTCTATAAATCGAACACCTATTCAACTTCTAATATTTTAAATGTTATTTTTATATTTATAAGTGTTTAAAATTCTAGAAAATTACAAAAATAGATTGAGACGATCTTAGAGCGCTACCTAAGCTCCCGCGTATCCTCCTTTACATATATATATAATAGATATATATAAATTATCAAAAAAATAAAAATATAATTATCAAAAATATAATATATATATATATATTGATATATTTTTTCTATAAATTCGAACTCTTATTCCCTATAAATTTGAAAACCTATTCTACTTCCAATAGAACTTTTAATCATATTTCCAATAGAAACTTTTATTTATATGTTTTCTCTATAAATTTAAACTCTTATTCTCTATAAATTCGAACTCCTATTCTACTTTCAATAGAACATTTAATCATATGCATTATAAATACTTATTCTACTTCCAATAGAACTTATAATTAATCATATGTCTTCCTATAAATTTGAACTCTTCTCCTCTATAAATTCGAACACCTATTCTACTTCTAATATGTTAAATGATATTTTTATATTTATAAGTGTTTAAAATTCTAAAATTCTAGAAAATTAGAAAAATAGATTGAGACGATCTTAGAACGCCACCTAAACTCCCGCGTATCCTCCTTTATATATATATATATATATATATATATATATATATATATATATATATATACATATATATATTGATTGCATTTATACTATCTTTTCAAAATTAAAATGTTTCATTTGCAAAAACACTATTTTAGTTGTACTTATTCTCTCTTCTCCCCACCTCCACCATATCCAGTCCGGTGACCGGCGACTGCCTCCTCCTCCCTCCTCCCTCATCTCCGGCGACCACCCAACTTCCATTGACGACCGATCTATTCCACCACCTCCGATCTACTCTCTCCTCCCCCATTTTCGGCGACCTTCCACCTCCGATCTGTTTTCCACGGGGCCGCAGGCCTTCATAATGCTTACCCGATACCAGGTGGCCGACGGTGAACTCCGGCGAGAACACCAACTCTGGTACCACGCAAAAACCGGCTCGAAAACTTAGAAAGAACCACTGTTCGAAGTAACTTAAACGAATACAGGAAATTAAATATTAACTCGTATCAAAATCACATAACCCAATTCGAAAACGAATTGAAAGTTACCCTTTCTTTGATTATTTGACGGAGGAAGGAAAGCGGGCTTCGATCTTTGCTGTTGAGCTTCACGCGATAGCGGAGAACAGGTGGCGGTGGCAGGGTTGAGAGCCGGCGGTGGTGAAGAAGAAACGAGGGAGAGAAAAGAAAAGGGGAACAAGAAAAATGCAGGGGACGGGATGGGTAGTGGGTAGAAAATAAAGAGAAGAAAAAGTATTACAGTAGGAAGAAGCAACAGTAACTGTTAACGTATATTTTCAATAACTGAATTTAGTAACGTAAATTTGCAAATGATTGTAAAAATATAAAGTAAAAACGCAATTTTTTACTTTTTTGAATATATTTATGAAAAAAGCCCAAAAATTTATAAAATCCAATTTATGTGTGTATATGTAACTAATTTGAGATTAAATTTTATGCATGCATTCATAGTTAACGGTCCAAAACATTATAAGGCAAACCATTAGTTAGTGACAACAAGAAAATTTTTAGTAACTGCTATATTTAGTAGAGGCCCCTGTATAAATCTTAGCATATAAAAGAGAACTCTTTTTTTTGTAGTTAAACTTTGATTTATAAAATAAATTTGATTTATAAATTTGTAAATATGTTTAAAAAATGAAAAATACGAGAGAATATTTAGTACATTATTCGGTTCTAAGGTTTTATATTTTTATTTTGGTAAAACATAAGCATCAAGTTTAGTTATGTATGAATTATGATTACATTTATACTTGGTTGAATTTCACATTTGAAACTAAATTTTATTTTACTCAAAAAAATTATATGAAGGGCCTCAAAAAAAATTTCAGGACCGGCCCTTGCTAATATATACTCCCTCCGGTCCATTATGTAAGGCGTTTGACTTTTCTGCACGCAATTTTTGGTGCTTTGACTACATAGCTAGCTAGACTTATTATTTTTTAAAATTTCTTTTTCTAAATAAAAATATAATATTAAAAATTTTATTTAGAAAAAGAAATTTTAAAAAATAATAATTTTAGCTTATATAATCAAAGCACCTAAGTTACGTGCAGAAAAGTCAAACGCCTTACATAATGGACAGGAGGGAGTATAAGTTTAGAGCTATAACTGTTCTATGAATTAGTACCATTCTGGGTGCACTTTAGATATTATTATCTGCAATATGGATACGAACTTTCGGAAAACATTTGACAAAAGTTAGGAGGATACATCGCATAGGGTGGAAAAAATATTATCCTTTAAAGACCAGTTTATAAGGAATGTCTCCAACTCATAAGTCAGATTGTGATTATGCTATAATTTATAAGCCAGGTCATTATAATCCTCTCCCCAAGAAGCTCACTACAGATAGCAACAGCCAACAGGTGTAAAACCTTGAACAAAATTAAATATGTCTGATCCTATACTGTCATCAATAAATAGGCATTTGTGTTAAACATCAACCAAATACAGGTAATGGTAAGTTGGTAACTAGTATTTCTTTTTGATGCCAACAGTTCTATTCACTTCTAGTCCATATCGATTTAATACAGTTTAACTTGACATCCTACGTCTTCTGTTAGAATTTCAAACCTGTTCTAGAAACAAAGGAAATGCATGCATGTAGCAACTATGTTTGAACAAGAAAAAGGTGGGCTATGGAAAATCAATACACGGCTCAAAGAAGAAAACAAAAATGACACACACATGTGAAGCAAAGAAGCAGCGGGTACAATAGTCAAAATAGTAGGCTTGTAATAATTATATAGTATGTAAGGCATGACGTTATTACATAGCCTGAAGCCTATAAATATGGTGCAAGTTTGCATGTTAGAAAATATACAAAACACAGAAGCAAAGTTGATAAACACAGTAGAGAGAAAAACAGGAGCTGAAGCTCAGAGATAGAAACAAGGCTGAAGCCTTTGTGTGTGTTAAACTTTTATTATTCGGAAAAATAAAAGTGTAGTGTTATTGTCTTTGTGCTTTAATATTATCAAAGATTTGGTGCAAGAGCCCATACACGTTTCCAACAAGTGGCATCAGAGCTTGGTTATTAAATTCTGGAAATTCTGCAAATTTTCCGGCAAGTTACTATTCCGGCAGGCACTGTTCATCGCCGGAGAAGACGACACTGTTCATACGGTACTGTTCATACGGCACTGTTCATACGGCACTATTCATACGGCACTGTTCATACGGTACTATTCACGAATACTGTACGACACTATTCATACGGTACTATTCATACATACGGTACTATTCATACATACGGTACTGTTCACTTATACTGGGCAAAGATATTTTTTGAAAAAAATGGCGAATATGGTGCAACAAAATATTCCAAAGTTGACGGCTACAAATTATGGAAACTGGAGTATCCAAATGAAGGTGTTACTCGGTTCGTACGATAATTGGGATATCGTTGAAAGCGGCTATAGCGAGCCCGAAGATGCTACCGCTGAAGCAGCACTTCCTAATGCCGAGAAGATGGCGTTAAAAGAATTTCGGAAAAAAGACAACAAGGCATTATACACAATTTTTCAAGGTGTCGACGAATCCACCTTCGAAAAAATTTCAAATGCAAAGAGAGCAAAAGAGGCGTGGGAGATTTTACAAAAATCATTCCAAGGTGTCGAGAAAGTAAAAAAAGTGCGGCTCCAAGTTCTTCGTGGCGAGTTCGAAAATATCAAAATGAAGACTTCAGAGAATATCGGTGAATATGTTACGCGTTTGAAAACGGTGACAAACGAAATGAAAAGAAATGGCGAAAGTCTCGATGATGTTCGGGTCATGGAAAAGCTCCTCCGCTCGCTAACAAGAAAATTTGATTATGTTGTCACTGCTATCGAGGAATCGAAAGATTTGTCCACGATTTCTATTGATGAGCTGGTTGGTTCACTTCAAGCGCATGAGCAGCGGATGAACCAATATGATGATGCAAGCCATTTGGAAAAGGCGTTGCAAGGTAAAGTATCCATCGGTGACAGTTCTAGCAGTAGCAGTTCTGGTCGTGGCAGAGGTGTCTATAGAGGTGGCTACCGAGGAGGACAAGGACGTGGAAGACAGACGTTCAGTAAAGGCCAGAATAATGAAGGTTATCAACCATCTGGTCGTAGTCAAAATTTTAGAGGCCGAGGAAGAGGCGGATTCCAACAACGAGGTGACAAGTCTCAATTACAATGTTATAATTGTAACAAATATGGTCACTTCAGTTATGAGTGTAGATCACCAAAAGTGGAAGAAAGAAGTCATTTTGCCGCAGCACAAGAAGACAAAAATGTGGGTCCCGCTATGTTCCTCACTTACAAAGGAGATGACGAAGGCAAGAAGAATACATGGTATCTTGATTCGGGAGCCAGCAACCACATGTGTGGCCACAAGGATTTATTTACGGAGATAGACGATACCATCAGTGGAGAAGTTACTTTTGGTGACTCATCGAAGATTCCAGTCAAAGGAAAAGGTACTGTTACGATTGTGTCAAAGAAAGGTGATAAAAAGTATATAAATGATGTTTATTATATACCTGCTTTGAAAAGTAATATCATCAGTCTTGGCCAACTTGTGGAGAAGGGATACAATATTCAGATGCAGGATAATTCTCTGATCATCAGAAATCAGATTCGAGAATTAATTGCAAACGTGGAGATGTCAAAGAATCGTCTCTTCACTCTTGATATGCAGACGGAGGTGCAGAAGTGTTTGAAGTCAGTCATTAAAAATGACTCGTGGTTATGGCATTTAAGATTTGGTCATCTTGGATTTTCTGGTTTGAAGTTATTGTCAAGGACAAAGATGGTGGAGGGTTTGCCAGCAATCAACGAACCAAATCAGTTGTGTGAAGCTTGTGTTAAAGGAAAGCAACATCGACAAAGCTTTCCAGTTGGAAAATCATGGCGAGCTAGATGGCCGTTGGAGATTGTTCATACGGATATAGCTGGTCCATTTGATATTCCATCATTTGGAGGTAACAGGTATTACCTAACATTTATTGATGATTTTAGCAGGAAAAGTTGGGTGTACATTCTGAAAGAAAAGTCGGAGGCTCTTGATAAATTCAAGGAGTTCAAAGCATTGGCAGAAAAGCAAAGTGGTCAATATTTGAAGGTACTCAGGTCAGACAGAGGAGGCGAGTATAATTCAAATCTGTTTAGAAGCTTCTGCAGAGCACATGGAATCAATCATCAGTTGACAACCGCATATACTCCACAACAGAATGGCGTTGCAGAGAGGAAGAATCGCACCATTCTGGACATGGCAAGGAGTATGGTGAAAGCAAAGCACATGCCAAGAACTTTCTGGGCTGAAGCCGTTTTATGTGCAGTTTATTTGTTGAATCGCTGTCCAACAAAAAGTGTCAGGAACAAAACTCCAAATGAAGCATGGAGTGGAAGCAAACCATCAGTGGGACATCTCAGAATTTTTGGGTGCATTGCGTATGCACATGTTCCAGATCAGAAAAGAAAGAAGTTGGATGACAAAAGCGAGAAGTGCATCTTTACCGGATATGACAAAAGAAGCAAGGCATACAGACTCTATAATCCCCTCACAAAGAAATTAATCATTTCTCGAGATGTTGAGTTCGATGAATCTGATTACTGGAGATGGAGTGAGGAAGAAAGAAAAGTTTCAGGCTTGTTCTTTAATGATGATGATGATGATGATGGCGATGACTCCAATATAGAAGATGGTGGAGAGGATGATCCAACTCCTCCACAAAGTCCAAATCAACAAACTCCTGCCTCGACACCATCGAGTTCAGGAAGCAGCAGTAGCAGCAATAGTTCAGGGGGAGCACCGAGAAAAATGCGGAGTCTGAATGATATTTATGATGCAACAAGTCCGGTACAAACAACCTTTGATTATTCTTTATTCTGTTTAATGGCTGAATGTGATCCAGTTACATTTGAGGAAGCTTCTGAAGAAAGCAAATGGAACAAGGCCATGGATGAAGAAATTGGTGCTATTAAGAAGAATGATACTTGGGAGATCACAGACCTTCCAGAAGGACACAAAGCTATAGGTGTCAAATGGGTCTACAAGACAAAAACCAATCAAGATGGAGAAGTGGAAAAATACAAGGCAAGGCTAGTGGCTAAAGGCTACAAGCAGAGATATGGGATTGACTACGATGAGGTATTTGCTCCGGTTGCAAGAGTTGATACTATCAGACTTCTTACAGCAATTGCAGCACAGAATCAGTGGAAGATCTACCAGATGGATGTGAAGTCAGCATTCTTGAATGGTTATTTGGAAGAAGAAGTCTACATCGAGCAACCTCCCGGATATGTTCAGAAAGGCCAAGAAAATAAAGTCTACCGACTAAAGAAAGCTCTATACGGGTTGAAGCAAGCTCCGAGAGCATGGAACACAAGGGTTGATGAATACTTTCAGAAGAATGGTTTTGTGAAGAGTCCATACGAGCATGCACTCTACACCAAAACAAATTCAGGGGGAGATATTATGATCGTGTGCTTATATATATGTGGATGACATGATCTTCACCGGAAACAACCCTGGTATGTTTGATGATTTTAAGAAAGTCATGACTAACGAATTTGAGATGACAGATATTGGTCAAATGTCTTACTTTCTTGGAGTCGAGTTGAAGCAAAGCAAAAATGGGATTTTTATGTCTCAGAAAAAATATGCCGAGCAGATTTTAAGCAAGTTTAGAATGGAAGATTGCAAGCCGGTGAGCACGCCAGTAGAAACGAGCATAAAGCTCAGAACTGATTCAACAAAAGAGTCGGTAAATCCGACATTGTTCAAAAGTTTGGTTGGAAGTCTGAGGTACCTAACTTTCACTCGTCCCGATATCATGTATGCAGTTGGACTGGTTAGTAGGTACATGGAGAAGCCGAAGCAAGATCACTTCATGGCAGCCAAAAGAATTTTGAGGTACATAAAAGGTACACTTGATCATGGTCTGTTTTACACGCATTCTAAAAATTCCAAATTAGTTGGCTACTCAGACAGTGATTATGGTGGTGATTTGGATGACGGGAAAAGCACTTCAGGATATGTTTTTCATATCGGTTCAGCGATATTTTCGTGGTCATCAAAGAAGCAACAAACAGTTGCTCTCTCAACATGTGAGGCAGAATACATGGCAGCAGCAGCGTGCGCATGTCAAGCTATGTGGCTAGGCTACATATTGAGCGAGTTAAATCTCGCAAAGGAGGATCCGGTGACTATATACGTGGATAACAAATCTGCTATCTCACTTGCAAAGAATCCGGTATCACACAGTCGAAGCAAGCACATAAATATAAAATATCATTTTATTCGAGAACAAGTAAACGACAAAATTGTAGAATTGGTGCACTGCAAAACCGAAGACAACTTAGCAGATATTTTCACGAAGCCATTGAAGCCGGAAGTGTTTCAGAAAATGAAACAGAAGCTCGGAATGCAAAGTCAGGTTTGAGGGGGAGTGTTAGAATTTCAAACCTGTTCTAGAAACAAAGGAAATGCATGCATGTAGCAACTATGTTTGAACAAGAAAAAGGTGGGCTATGGAAAATCAATACACGGCTCAAAGAAGAAAACAAAAATGACACACACATGTGAAGCAAAGAAGCAGCGGGTACAATAGTCAAAATAGTAGGCTTGTAATAATTATATAGTATGTAAGGCATGACGTTATTACATAGCCTGAAGCCTATAAATATGGTGCAAGTTTGCATGTTAGAAAATATACAAAACACAGAAGCAAAGTTGATAAACACAGTAGAGAGAAAAACAGGAGCTGAAGCTCAGAGATAGAAACAAGGCTGAAGCCTTTGTGTGTGTTAAACTTTTATTATTCGGAAAAATAAAAGTGTAGTGTTATTGTCTTTGTGCTTTAATATTATCAAAGATTTGGTGCAAGAGCCCATACACGTTTCCAACATCTTCGACACAAATGGCTTCAAATCAAATTTTCAGACTTAAAAAACTACTGCAACGGCTAAACTGCTAGATATGTGAAAAGTGGCTTACAATAAACAGTCATTCTGTGGGTGATAGAAAAGGTAGGAAGCAGCATATTGTAAGACCGTCAACACTCAACATCCAATCTTTAATGCTGATTAACAACTACAATAGAAAGGAGATAGATTTACAACAAAGTAAGAGACAATGAACTTAAAAGACTAAGGATAGTATGATTTCAGTTCAGTGTCACTTACAGGGCCTAACATGAGATGAAAACTTAATCACCAACGTAGACAGCTGCATTAACTATGTAACAGTCATCATTCTTATCACCCAGTTCATCTACATGGGTACCGCTCGAGCATATGAGTCCACCATCCACAACTTCAATGTGCACAATGTCTCCACTGTCATATTTTTTATATATTCAATAGTTTCATCATCACTGCTGCTCACATGTGCCAAAAATTATTGCAAGTAACACATGATCAGTTGATTGATTTTCTCTGTGTACAGTGTATTGGAGGTCTTTCAATTTTTCTGTGTGTTCTAGTGTGGTTGCGTATTTATGATTGTTTTGAGGGAGTGGGGGAGTAAATATCCATCATATAGATAATGCAATAGTGTCCCCAAATAAGGTGATATTTTACATAAAAATATTGAGTTGGTTTCGCACAACCTGTCACACGGTTGAGTATGAAGTTAATCCAACTAGGAAACCGTCCTGCTTTGAACGAATATTTCAAGAGGTTCAAATTTAAGAAAAGTCACAATCTGCTCATTTGGAAGAACCTCTACTTTTTGGTCAATCAGTGGTAAGGACACCAAAGCCTTGTCTCTGAAAATGCAATTCCAGGAGCTCTACGAGACCAAATATAATATCCGACTCATCTTAGACAATATATCTGACTGATCTTAGACAACTCTTTAAAGTGGGAGATACTTACTAAGGGAACACAAATTTAACTTTTTGAATATCCAAGGAACTTTGCAGAGGTCGAGGAACTCCTAATTTGATTTGTAGCTTCATCTGATCAGATGAAACTCCAGGTACAGAACCTATATTGACAAAAACAAAAAAAATCGCATAAGCTAGAGTACATAGATAAGAATAAAAGCTAAAACATAATAGATTATTAAATAGAAATCTTATAAATGAAGTTTCTCTTCTCAGTTTATACAGAAAATATCCATAAAATACATGAAACTTGACAGATGTTCGAATTTCATTATGCATCTTTTTTAGGATGTCTACTTCTCCCCTAGGTAATTCTCCTTACTGTTTCGGCTAATATTAGAACATATGCAAGGGACTCATCTAGGATTACCTTGTAAGTTTTTTCCAAGTCTGAATCCTGGTGACAGTAAAGCATGGTGGAAACACAGTTACGTAAATCTCTCCAAGTTAAGCCATTTGTTTGCGATGCCATTGCACATGCATCGACGTGACACTTCAACTCATTCTTAATAAGCAGCGGAACATCTAGAAAATTAAATGCTGATTGGAGATCGCACAGGAACATAAAAAAAATAGTATTGCTTACAACCAATGCATAGGTATAATTATAAAAAAATTATTAGTATTTCCTCCTCTACAACTACACTAGAAACTAGAGAGTTTTTAACTGTTGAACAAAATAAGATAAGGACAAAATGCCCATAATTTAAAACAAAAATCAACAACTCTAAACCAAAGCAAGCATACTGGTATGGCCCGCTCTGCTGCTTGGTTAATTGAAGCTTAGATTTACACAGACCTTCTCCTGCTCCGAAGAGTCTTCCTTTCGTGAACACCCGAATTTAAAAAAAAAATATCTTGCAAAGGTTAGAAGTATGTTGAAAAACTATATTTTAAGAATCAAAGACAAGATTAAGAGAGATTTTAAAAAAAATTGACAGGCTTCAAAAAGGGACACATGTCTACAATTATCTGTTGTTATTAACAAGCATACATTTTCATTTTCCTAAATGCAACTTATCTAACTCACACATTTTGATCCAAAAATCTACTATTGCCTACTTTCTTCAAAAACTGGAGCACACATATGCAATGCACCTTAGACGCTCTATCGAATAGATACCACCCTTAACATAGAATGTGATAATATAACAACTACGATAGACTACATTACCTAAATCAAAGGCAAAAACTAGTTTATCTTAAGCAAACTTGAGCAAAAATAAAACATTGGCATAAGCAGTGATAGATAATCGAAAAACCTCTTGGAAAAGCAGGGATAGAGTTGGAAGCAATAGCATCTCTACAAGCCCTCATAGCTGCTTTAGTGACATCTTGGCTGTACATCAGCACAGCCCATTAATTCAAATCAAGAAAAGTTTCAATCTTTAATTAAAATGATTAAAGAAAACATACACACAGTAATTTATGCATACGTTGATCATAGCCAACGCCCATTTCAACAAACAAGAGCTTGATAGAAGGGTTTGGAACAGAAATTATGTAATTCTCTGGGGTTTGATCACCAGCCATAGTAAGTTAAAGAACTGAGAGTATCAAGATGGCCAAAACCTAAATCTTTGTTGAAGCCCAAATAGAGCAAGAAGGATTATTGGTAACAGAATACCTATAATTTACGAGATATATAAGTCAACTTTTAATATTTGAAATAAACAATAAAATAATTAAAACCCATAAATTGAAGGCAGGAGAAGGCATAAAAGTGTCAATTCCTTTACAGTTTCTTTTTTAGTACTAACAGTGTAAACCCTGATTACATTCATCATCTTAGAAGTGGCAGAGATCACCTATCTTTTTATTCTACAAAGAAATCATTTTCCACATCGTTGTCGTAATAAAAGGGAAAAACCATTTTGCCTCGGGGTACAGAAATCTCTAGGGTGCATGCTACATACATGAAAGATTTCAAAAGAATTAAAAAAAAAAAAAGAACGAATGATTAAATCACATTAACAACCATAATAATATGATGAGTAACTACTCTCTAAAATCAAGCTATAAATAAACAAAAGCAGGCAGACAATGTTACAATGAGAAAAGGTACAAAAACGAATACATCAGAAGCAATCAAGTTGTGTCTACAACTTGAACGAATAACATAACATATTCTCCATTGAAAGCATAAATCACCAAGTACTACTAACAGTAATTGGTATTTGCATTCAGCTATCGTTGACTCCATTAAATTGTTCAACCGAAAGGAAGGTCTCTGTGTGCTTGAGAGATTTTAAGTGGAAGCTTTGAGATGGAAGTCTAATATATTTAGTCTGTTTCTCCCGGTAGTCGTACAACACTTGACCAAATCTAGTTTTCCCAACAAACTTATTAGCACCAGAATACAGAAACACCCAATCTATCTCGTCGAAACCAGCGTCAAAGGTGAAGATTTTGTTCCAGAACACCTCGTCAGAAACCGCTTCCATAGTCCATAGACTGACCTCCTTTTCATCAAGTGATCCTTCACGAACAGATTCAAGCAGCACAGCGACGACGCCTTGAAAATCCAAAACATTGGACTTCCTTGTGTGGTCAAAGCAAGGATACGGGATGAGTCCAAACACTTCACTATGCAAATTAAACGTTACTATCGTATTCACAGCTTCCAAATACAAAACTCCATCAACAACAGGACCCGATATCAGAACAGGAACAATGGAGCAATCGACAAGACTTGGTAAAGCAATACCAACCTGAATCTCCCTCCACGAATCAGAATTACTAGAATACAAATTCACGGACGATAGTACATCCAAAGCTCTATTACCATTATTATCTGGTATTCGATAACCAATCTTTAAAACCTTATAGTCATTGGACACAGAATCAAATCCAAACACAACATCAAATTTTCTAGACATCCTAGTTAAAGGATTCCTCGGGATAGGTTTTGGGGGGAGTTTTCTAGACATCCTAGTTAAAGGATTGAACAGATAAATATCACTATGAACACCATTACAAACACAAGCAATACCATTAAATGAGCTTATAAATAGCAATCTATCAAAAGGGGGAATCAGGGGAATCGAAACTTGTTGTGTTTCATCGTCTTGAGGGTAGACAATAGTGGCATCACAAAGTCCATATGATTCAAAATTGTCTATTCCTGTTCTTGCAGTGATGATAAGGATAGAGGGTATTTTAATAAGAGAATTCATGTGCTGAGCTTTGATAAAATCAGGTTTCGAAATAATTGATAACCATAACTTACAAACTGATTTACATCGGACCAACGATGTAACACATGCCCATGATAGGATTTTCATAATCAGCTCCTACGGTAAGTAACTACCGCCGCCGGACCCACTTGACCTTTTCCGACATCTTGACAAAGAACTTGAGCTCTGCATCTCTCACTCCTCTCCTAGGCTGTCCTAAACGTTCATATATATACAATTGACATGTTATTTTAAACCTAATTGAACTCTAATTGAGTATCCTCCATCCCAAATTGCATGCCCGTTTGATCCGAGAAAATGTAATAAAAAAGAGTAAACTTAATTGAAAAATGAGTAAAGTGATCGTATTTATTAATATTTAATAATAAATTTAAGATATTTGAGAAAAGTAGTGGATGTAATAGTATTTATTTAATAAAAAATATTTATTTAATAAAAAAGTGGAGAAATAATATATATAATAGCGAAAAGTAATATTTAAAAATAGTAAATATATTATATAGGGATTAGCAGGTGAACCAACTGATTCGTTAGCAAGGTGCTTTTGCAATCATGACACTTTGTTTTCTCGAGTTAGCATCAGTTTATTATTATTCGTAAACTCGTCACTGATACATACCTTTAAATAAATTAAACAGAACATAATGGTTAGGCAAATATTGCATCCATGTATGAGTGCAATATTTTACATTAATCATTTATGGAATGCATATTTATTGATCATTTTCCATTTTATATGCTTGTTCGTATGAGTTTCTGTCTTTGTAAAACAAGTTGATACATGCCTTACTAATTAGCTGGCTAATTTTTTCTAGTAGAAAATTTCTACCTTAATCTTCAACCTATGAGTGCAGTGATAACACACTTGTTGAATATATACAGTAAGTTACAGCTAGGAGGTGGTTTTGAAATTGTCTTTGTTGCAATTTGTGATGATAGAGACGATATTTTTTCCGATTACACAAAACAACAATTCTCTCAGATGCCATGGCCTGCCATCCCGTTGTCCGATTTAAAATCTGGGCAACGCCTCCAAAGAATATTTGGTATATCAGAAACTTATGTGCCTCCCTCATTTATCATTGACCCGAGAGGTGTGATTTTGCAATGTCATTCTACCCCTTTGTTTATTAGGTATGGAGCTGCGGGTTATCCTTTCACCAATGAAAGAATAGAATTCCTTGATTATGAAGATAATGTAGTTCAAATGCAGCCTTGTATCCATTCAAAAGCTCTTGACCTCTCCTCAACTTGATTATCTCATCGACAACGAGGGAGAGCAGGTATATATTGTATTGCACCAAGTGTTGACTTTTACAGCATTTTCATCGTTAAACATTTGTCTGTTTTGCAATCAGGGGCGAAGCCAGCAAACACTTACAAGGGGGCCAAATTTTTTTTCCCATCAACATAATAAAATATCCAATAAATTAAATACACAAAAGTACTAGTCAAACACTTATAGTAGCGCTCTACATTCCTTCAAATCACGAAACCCATTTATAATTAAATCGGTACTAAAAGTTTTGACTATTTCCCTTTCGATATAGATAAGCATACAATGATTGAGAAATGCATCACTCATCTTGTTCCAAAACTCTGTTTTGATGATATTCATTGAAGAAAAAGCGTGTTCGGTAGTAACCGTTGAAATAGGCAAAATCAACACCAATTTAATTAATCTATAAATAAATGGATAAATATCCAACTTTTTTGACTGTACCAACCATCGGCACAACTCAGAAATACTAGATAATCTAGTAAATTCAGATTTTGTTATTTCACTCTCAAAATGATGTGACTGAACTCTTAAGTATTCTTTTTCCACCTCTGTGAAGTCCTGGATAATATTTATGCACTAGTTTACATATGTCATCCATTTTAAAGCCTTTACACCATTCTCTTGGATCTAGAGCACAACTTAAACTAAGCAACTCTACAGATTTTTCATTAAATCTGTGGTTCAGTTCTTGTAATTTAGAATCAATGACAACATAAAATATATCTAGTCGATAATAATGCTCAATAGTGACACTATCTTTTTTATGACGAGCACGGCCTCGCTTTGCCAAAAATTTGTTAGGCCAAAAATTTTATTTTGTAAGGACCAAGATTTTTATTGAGCATGGGCCAATTTTTTTACATAAATATATATGTAAAAGTAAAAATTTATATAAAATTTTAATATACATTACTAATATTATAACAACCCTGGGGCCATGGCCCCTTCTGGCCCCTATGAAGCTTTGCAATGTCATTCTACCCCTTTGTTTATTAGGTATGGAGCTGCGGGTTATCCTTTCACCAATGAAAGAATAGAATTCTTTGATTCTGAAGATAATGTAGTTCAAATGCAGCCTTGTATCCATTCAAAAGCTCTTGACCTCTCCTCAACTTGATTATCTCATCGACAACGAGGGAGAGCAGGTATATATTGTATTGCACCAAGTGTTGATTTTTACAGCATTTTCATCGTTAAACATTTGTCTGTTTTGCAATATTATATTTTCACTAGTTTAATGCCCGTGCTTCGCACACACGGGAGTTCATATTTTAAATAAACTAGCGTAAAAGCCCGTGCGAGACACGGGCATTGAAATAATTTTTCCCCTGAAACTGTATATATTTTGGGATAATTTTGTAATTAGAAATATGATAAAATATAAAATTTTGATTTGATGGAATATTTTTATAATAATTTTGTAATATTGTATATCAATTTCATACCAAAAATTTTATAATTTGATTAGATTTCATAAAATTTGGATAAATATTTATACGATAATAATCACATGATTACTTTTAATTGGTAATATATTAATATAGCTTTCAATAACGTAAAATAAACTTTATCAATGTTTGAGTATAATATAAATAATTACTTTATGAATAACGTTTGCTTTAATATTGTGCAAAAGTCATTTTGATTGCCACTCATTTTTTTCATATATACATACACATATTTATATACTTTTGAACTCAATTTTTTAGTTTTAGTCTAATATTTATTAAACAATATCGAAGTTTTTTTTAACGGGTTTTATATCAAATGGGCCACTGATCTCATTAAAAAGTACTTCATCGGTCTCAAAATATGTTTCCTGTTTCCTCCGGACACGTTTGCCAACACACACTTTTGAACGTTGATATCTTGAATTTCGTATTAGTATTAAATATAAAAACTTCACTGTATTAAAGTACTCATAAATACGAATCCAACAAGATCACTCATGATTATATTTGGTCTTATAGATTAGACGTAAAATATTAATTTATCTCATGTTATGAACAATCCTGACATATGAAACGAGCATGATATATTGAGACAGTGGGAGTATCAATTAAGTAGCTCCCTAGTCTCCATGGGGACTCATTTAAACCACTAAACTAAGAAATAAATCATTTGCCCCCTCCATTCACAAAAATAATACAATTTATGATGGCCTAAGTGAGAATAATACAGTCTTAATACAATCTATCCAAGATTGAACTTTTTTTGGCCACCATAAATTTTATCCAAGACACTTAGGCCACCATAAATTGTATTATTTTTGTGAATGCAGGGGGACAAATGATATATTTCTTAGTTTAGTGGTTTAAATGAGTCCCCGTGGAGACTCGAGAGTTACTTGATACATTTTAATGAGATCAGTAACCCGTTTGATATAAAACCCGTTTTTTAACTCAACTTTAAATTTTTCCAAATATTTCAATAGATGTAAAATACGATTAGACGACCTTAATGACTTGTACATCTGTATGATATCTAAGGTCAATTTTTTGGATCTATACATACACATATTTATACACTTTTAATCTCAAATATTTAGTTTTAGTCTAATGTTTATTACACAATATCGAAGTTCTGTTTTAAAAATTAGGTAAATTGAAATATTTTTTATATTATAATTTTGAAATAATTTTTAACAGAACTTTAAATTTTTCCAAATATTTCAATAGATGTTAAATACGATTAGACGACCTTAATGACTTGTGCATCTGTATGATATCTAAGATCAATTTTTTTTATTTCATCGTATATTCAAATAAGCATATGTTATAATTCAACCATTATATATTATATTGATCAATTTATTATATTATATAAAAATTCATATTACCATATTTTATTGTCGAGTTATAGTCTAACTGGTCATTATTAATAATTATTATAGTTTGTAATATTTATGATTCAAATAATCATATTTTTTAATTAAAATTGATTATTAATTACGTTACTTTTTATATATTTTATTGTCGAGTTATAGTCTAACTGGTCATTATTAATAATTATTATAGTTTGTAATATTTATGATTCAAATAATCATATTTTTTAATTAAAATTGATTATTAATTACGTTACTTTTTATATGTAACATAGGCCATAATTTTAGAGTTATTATCCTTTTAACATAAATCCATTTTTTTCGTATATTTTTAATCATACATTCAAATCGCCGAAATTTTAAATAATTGGTTGATTAAAAATCTATGATATGACTCATATATTTAAAAAAAATTATATCTCAAAAGTTATGTGATGCAATTATTAATTATGTAGAATTTGATAAATAAAATTTAAATATTTTTTAAAATCAAATCTTATTTTTTATTTTAATAATATAATATCCGCATGGAGACGAATGTAAATAAATCCATATTTTTTTCTGGACTCGGTTACATCTATGTATAATCTAAAATTTTATCTTAAAATATTATTTTTTTATATCAATCATGTAAAATGACAAATTAGAATTGTGGAGTATACTTAATCGATTGAAAATATTTATTTTAATTATATACTATGCAACATTTTAGAAATAATGTAAACTAACATTTTCTTTACTCAAAAAAAAATAATGGGATAAGAGGAAAATACGTGGTTTATGTAATATGATTTTTAAAATAAATGCAAAACTAAGTGTAGCACAATGGTTATGGTGTGAGTTTTATAGGAGAAGGTCAGGGGGTCGATTCCCAGCATCAACAAAATTTCTCATAATTTTTGCATAAATATGTAAGGGGTGGCGCACTTGTAATTTTTCAACATATAGGGGTAAATTTGTAATTTCACAGCCATTAAAATGGTTGATAAATAAAATTTAAATATTTTTTAAAATCAAATCTTATTTTTTATTTTAATAATATAATATTCGCATGGAGACGAATGTAAATAAATTCATATTTTTTTTTGGACTTGGTAACATCTATGTATAATCTAAAATTTTATCTTAAAATATTATTTTTTATATCAATCATGTAAAATGACAAATTAGAATTGTAGAGTATACTTAATCGATTGAAAATATTTATTTTAATTGTTGAGTATTGAACACGGTAAAAGAATACAGAGGGGGGGGGGTGAATGGATTCTTGAACTTTTCTTGGATTGAGTCTGTGTAGCAGATAAGTGCCTGTGTGTGCAGAAATTAAGGTGCGGATAAGTAAACAACACAAGACACAATATCACTTTAATCTAATGTATATTAGATAAAGGTTGCTACAATCTGTGAATACAAATGGTAGTATTCTCAGCTTCGTTTTTCTCAGAGAGATATAGCTTACAGTGTATGAAAAACTTGACTCACAAAAGTTGCTTAGTTATGAAGTGAGGCTGTGTCCTTATAGAACATGGATACAGCCTGCTTACTGCAAATAAGGTAGCTAAACAAATTACTTTCTAGTCTGTCTATCCTTTTTGAGTAAGTGTCCAAACGGTTACAGATTTGACTTTGCAAAGCCTGTTTAGATCCACTTCTTTAGCTCCTTGTCTCTTCTATATCTCTCCAAGCTTCCTTGTAGGCTTTCCAGAGCACGTTACAGGTTGTGGTCCATAAAGTGCATTGGCTTGTTGCAGGTTTCTGACTTGTACAATTTCTTCAGTATTTTGTCTCCAAGAATGTATTCGAGAAGTGACTAAGTAAGTGATTCGAGAACTAGAATTGACTTGATCGATAACTCTGGGTTCTCGAATACTGTTATAGTGACATATTGAACCACTTCTCGAATAGCTCTTTTCCATCAGGATTCCTTGAGTTGTCGAATAGAGCATTTGACTTATCGAATCCTCGAGTTGTCGAATAGCTTTCTGAGTCTTTGAGATATCGAATGGAACTTTGACTTGTTGACTCTTTGAGAACTCGAACACCATCTTGACTTGTTGACTTCTTGAGTTCTCGAATAGAGTAGTAGACATATCGAATCCCTGAGATATCGAATGAGATATCGAACAGTGTATTCAGAGATATCGAATAGTGTCTTGAGATATCGAATCTCTGACTTCTCGAATGCTGGACTTCTCGAATAGACAAATATACTTCTCGAATTGGTACTTAGGCAAATTCTTCATTTCTTCAAATCCCAACTGTGATTATTTGACAGTCTTTAACTCCTTGCTTGAGGCATGAACCATGGAACTTCTTTCAAGCATTATTCTAGACTCTATTTGTACAGTTACACAACTAGGATTTGATGCCTATTACAAGTACAATACAAACAGAAACTCTACAACTAGAGGTTCCCTCAGTTAAGAGGTCATGTAAGTAATGCAAAGCATTACAAACAATTAGGCTTGTTATTAGATGTGTACAGGCATGCCTCTGTAACTAAAAATCTCCCCCAAATTGTGAGTGAGACCCTTAGTCACAATTTCATGTCTGATAACAAGCCTAACATACATAAAGATAAAACTTTAAAAGTACAGGTATGTATTTTGATTGAACACATAAATGAAATTACAAGATAAATACTCTTACAGTATGATGAGGTACTAGCCATTTTCTTTTGATTGCATCTCCATTGCTTTGGCTTGTAGATCATCATATGCTTTCTGTTTCCTTTCTTTCTCCTTTCTTGCAATCTCATCTACTGCTCTCATGATTTCTGTCATAGCATCCAATTCTTCAATCATAATAGAGTTTTTGAAATCTTCAAGCACTGGCTTCAGAATGTTGGCAGGATAGTGACTGAGTAGGTTCATTCTTATATTGACATTGTCTCCATTTCTCCTCCTATACTTCACCACATAGGGATCAAACTGAACTCTACACAATCCCTTTGCCCTTAGCTTTTCTGCTTCAATCTCCAGTCTATCAATTTCTTTTTCCCTTTCTAACCATTTCTCATAGCAGCCCTTCCTTATCTTCTCAGCATATTCTTTCTTCATTTTCACAAAGTCAATCAATTCCAGCTTCCATACTTTCTCCACCTTGTCCTTAGAATCCAGCAATGCAATGATTCTTTCTATCTCATACAATTTACCCCAATGTTGACAACCCCCTTGTTTGAATTTCATTTCTTTCCCATCAGTGTACTTGATTACAAGGTGGTCATCCACAATTGCAGCATAGCATATCTTTTGAGCTCTTAGAAATAGCAGTTGCTCTTCATCAAAGTCTTCATCAAGTGGCTGGAGCTTTAATCCTGGAATGATTGTTAGGGCTCTAGATTTGGATAGCTTCACTCTCCTTGCAGCATGTTTAAATTTTATCCTCTTGACATGGTTGCTTGGCAGAAATCTCTGACCTTGGTTGGTAGACCATAGTAGTATTCCATTAGCAGATTGCTTTCTGAAACATACACATGGTTTCTTGACTTGAATCTTCTTCTTTTCTTGAGATGGTAAGACAGTTGCAGAAGCCATAGATGTAGATTTTGCTAGGTCACTACTAACAGTATTCACCCTAGACTTAGAGTCTTGTGTTGTGGTGAGATTACTGCTAGCATTGCCTAAGGCTTGCTGTCTTCCACTCTTTCTCACATATGTTTTACCCTGGTCATCATTATCCTTTTCATCCTTGTCCCCCTTTTTCTTCTTATCTTCATCACCCTTATCTCTCCTGTGATGTCTTCTCCTCCCATCACCTTTGTCTTCAGAATCATCATCCTTATTTCTCCTAGGTTGAGCCATCTCTGGAATTTCACCAGTTGCAATATAGGTTCTGAGGATATGCAGTGCCTCAATTTCTTCAGCATTTCTGGCTCCAACCTTCTTCTGCAATTGATCAATGATAGCAATGATCAGTCTGTGATTTCTGGAGGTGAGATCATGAGGAATGACCAATTGCTTGATATCTTCAATTCTGGTACCAGACTGATAAATAATTGTCCATGGCTTCTTGATCACTTCTGGTAGCCTTGTAGGTTGACCATTCCTCAAATCATCAAACAGACTCTTGCTGTTCTCATTTTTCTTCTCAATGATCTCAAGTATGGCATCTATCTCTGAGTGCTTTAGGTCTTGTAGAGTCTGGTATGTTAGATGCCATATCTTTAGTTTGGAAACCATCACTATCTCCTTGACCCATATATTGTTGACTTTCTTGGGGATGACAGTGATGTAGTCTATCTGCTTCTTCACCTCCCTCAGATAAAACTGAGTGTCACCAACCTGTTCCCTTATGGCTTTCAGAAACTCCAAGAAGGCTTTATCATGATAGTCATTGGAGTTAGCAACTTCTTGTAGCTTGGCCTCAGTAACAACTTTGACTTCTACAGGCTTGGCACTCTCAGATATAGAGATTTGAGGTTTGTCAGATGGCATACTCCCTGCAACCACTGTGGTAGTTATGGATTGCTTTTGTCCTCCAGGAGTAGTGATGTGCACAGTTGGTAAGGTGACAACTGGCAAGATAGATGGAGGCTCATCTACTTTGGCTTTTCCCTTGCCAGGCACATTTGCTAGAGACTTAGAAGCCCTTTGTTGACCACCCTCTTTGATTATTATGCCTTTCTCTCCCTTTGTCTCCCCCTTTGAGTTTGAGTTCCTAACCTTCTTCTCCCCCTTAGGCTTGTTGTCAGGCACAGAGGCTGTAGAAATGTCCTTTGGGAGTGAAGATTCATCAGGTAGAGGGAGACCCATATGCTTCATCATTGCAGCTAACATAGATTGTTGATGCAGAAGGACATCAGCTGTGGTGGATGCTTGAGTGTCCAACTGATCATTTAGCAATGCAACCTTTTCTGTGAGATGAGCATTGGTCTTGGTGAGAGTAGCTACCTCCTGCTCAAGAGTGTTGATCTTAGTGAATAACTCATTGGCCTTGAAGCCAGATAAAGATTGGTCCTGAAGCCTCTTCACTTCATATTTAGATAATTCATGCACAGGGACATCAGTCACTAGTCTATCTCCATAAAGATTTTTGAACATTATCCTCAGCATGGCATTGGCATCTGTAGTCTGGTCAGATAGATTCTGAAATTTATGCCCCAGACCTGTGACAGCATCTTTTAGCACAGCCAGCCCATTGTCCACCTGAGTGCAGGTAGAGTTGCAGTGTTTGATGTCCTTGAACACACTGTCCAATTGAGGAAATTTAGCATCAAAGGCCCTCTTGACTTCTGCTACTGAAGTGGCTGTCTTATCACACACCCTGTTGACTTCAGTTTTGACTCCCTTGCCAAGATAGTGTGCAGCCTTGAGGAAACCCTTGTAGGAGTCATTTACAGCTTCATACACTTCACCAGGTGACATGGATTTTGCATTGGAGCCCAGTGAAGTGATGTATTCCTCCCTGAGATACCGAAGTGCTTCATCGAGAGTAATATCATATTTTCCTTGCAACCAGGCATCTATGTTGCCATCTCTCTCAGCATCATCAATGATCTTTGACTTCTGCACTTCCACATCATCCCTATGGCATAACAGAATAGCCTCATAGTCTGGATTGGGCATGTTCTGCAGTGAGAAGGTGCTGAGCAATCTTTGTGAACTCAGGAATCTGATCCACAATTAAGCTTTGAAGTGCTTCAACCGTCAATTGTTGTGGAACAGACCCTGATCCTGAAGCACTGTCATGTTGCACAGGCTTCAGCCATGTTGACATGAAGTCAGAGCTAGAGCTAGGCAAGCTAGTCTCCTCAGTTACAGATGCAACTTCTGTAACCGGATGGATTGACTCTACTACTGGTGTCACCACAGAAGTGGGATGAATTACACCAGCAGTTGACACAGGCACAGAGTCTCTAGTAAAAACTAGGGGAACCTCTGTGTTTGTGATGGTGTCATTAGGATATGCCTCAGCATGCATTCCCTCACCATCTAAATGTGGGTTCTGAGTGGTGAACAAAGTGTCATGCACTAAGTCACTTGAAATTATTGGCTCATCAAGAGAAAAGAATTCTTGATGATCAATACCTTGCATCGCAGTTGTCTGAGTTGCAGGCTCCAAAGAAATTTCAGAGATAGATTCTGGAAGAGAAGTGTGTTTTAGAGTAGATTTTGGCAACTCCCCCTGAGAGATAGAAGGAGTTTCAAGAGTGATGTGCTCTCCACTCAGTGTTGTGCCAGCCTTATCACTCCCATGTGCTGACTCTATACAAGAGGGTGCATTGGGGAGAATGCTTGATTCTATAGGTGCACCCTGTTGAGAGGATACACCTAGTGAGCTGTGTGCCCCTGATTTTACAACTTCAGCCATTTGTGTGACTGAAGAGGTGGTCTTAGTTTTCTTCTTCTTTGTTCTGTGCAAGGGTAACTCAGATTCCTCACTTCCTAGACCTAATTCAACAGCTAATGCTGCTTCAGACAAGATATTTAAAGGTGCAGACATTACTTCCTTTCTCTTCTTTTTACTAACATCACCCTTTTGAGAGGATGATGCAGTTGGCTCAGTAAGGGGTAGAGTGTTTGGTTGAGAGGGTTGGTTAGCAGGCCCTGGGTTAGCATTTTGTTCTACTTGCTTGGGCTGTGCTAACTTAGATTTTGCATCAAATGTTGGCATGTTGTGGGGGTAAGTCCTAAACAAACTCTCCATATGAGGAGTTATGTTCAGTCTTACATCCACATCATTCATAGTTTCCAAGTTACCAAAAATGAGTTTGGTCATGGACTTAGGATAGCCTATTTTATTTTTATCAATCCCAGGCAATTCAATCAATGAAGCATTTTTATAATTAAGTACAGATTGAATAAAGCGAGGGAAGAAAATATCAGTACCTCTCTTGGTTGTGTTCTTACCAAGTCTCCCATATAATTCTTGAAGTATGATTTGGCCAACATCTATCTTCTTTCCATAGGCCAAAGCATATCCAATTTGCTGCACAGGTGCACTGATTTGATCAAAGCTTGATTTCCTGGCAGTGAAGACTTGGAGAAGAGTTGCAAACACATAGCTCCACTCCTTTCTCAGATTCTTTCTGTTTAGCTTTCCAAGGTTAATCCCATCTGAGTAGTTTATGAACTCAAAGAATTCCTCCAACTCTGCGTTAGTGGCCATTCTGTCAAATGACTCTTGTTGTAGTCCTAGTGCTTGGTTCATGTCTGCTATAGTGATTGTGATTTCCTTATCTTGAACCTTGCAGTAGATGACATAGGAAGTGATTGCGTTTTCCAGGGCTACAACCTCCACAATAGCAGTACTCCAGAATTGTTCCAGAATATCGAGATACAGAGTTGGGTTGGCAGAGAGTGCATCCTTGATATATGACTCAGCCATCCATTTCACAAAGCACTTGAAATTTGCATTGGGTGCTTCAACATCACTAGTGAGAGCGATGAAGTTGGTGTTGAACTTTACTGTTGCCATTCGTGTAGAAGAGAGAAAAGAAATTGAAGGTTGAAGAAGAAATTTGGCTTTTCGTAGCTAGGGTTTCAGGGGTTTAGAGAGTGTAGATGCTTGAGAAATCGAATGAAATGAATCGAATAGATGTGAGATTGTATAAGTATGAAGTACTTGAATTGTCGATTAGCAGACTGTTTTGTATCGACAAGTCAGGCATTCGAGAAGTAGAAAACAACTATTCGAGAAGTCAAGAATGGCTTAATCGATAACTCAAGCAGATAGAAACTCACAGCTGGCAGTTATCTAACTTAGAAATAATTCTAAATTAAATAAAATGTGTTTTTATGAGTGAATTAAATTTTTAGATAAAAATCCAAAATCGGTTAAAATTCAGCGAGAATTCAGCCTTTTCAAATGATTCGAGAACTCAAATATAGTGTTCGAGAACTCAATCATTCGAGAACTCAGTTACTATATTCGAGAAGTCAATAATTCATCTATTCGATATCTCAGAAAGACTCTATTCGAGAACTCAAGAGTACTCTAATGAGACTTATTAGAGATGTCGAATAGTGAATCATTCGAGAAGTCTGACTTATCGAACTATACCCATCACTCATAAAAATTTGATTTTCACTATCTTGTAAAAATTTACCAGACATATTCATTGAAAAATATCCTAGCAAATCAAATAGTGATTTTCTCAAAATTTCATAGAAATTTTGAGTTAATAAAAATATGATTTTCAACATATGCAACAGATTTGAAATATTTATAAATCATATTTCAGCCAACACTTACTTCAAAAATATTGAGGATTTAGATAAAGTAAGTGTTTACTGCTGCAACAATCTAGATGATGTATTCATTTAGCCAGAATCTGAAGAATTCAGCATTCCAATCTCACTTACCAACCTTGTGAAGGTGGCTTCATCTAATGGCTTAGTGAATATATCAGCTAGTTGTTTATCTGTAGAGACATAATGCAACTCGATGGTTCCATTAGTTGCATGTTCTCTTATGAAATGATATCTGATGTCAATGTGCTTTGTTCTAGAATGATTGACAGGATTGGCAACTATAGAGATTGCACTTGTGTTGTCACACATGATTGGAATTCTTTCCAACACAAGTCCATAATCTCTAAGTTGATTTCTAATCCAAAGCACTTGAGCACAGCAACTTCCAGCAGCTATGTATTCAGCCTCAGCTGTAGAAGTTGACACAGATTGTTGCTTCTTGCTATACCAAGAAACTAACCTTTGTCCAAGAAACTGGCAGCTTCCTGAGGTGCTTTTCCTATCCACTCTGCATCCAGCATAATCAGCATCAGAGTAGCCAACCAGATTGAACCCTGTGTCCTTAGGGTACCATAATCCCAAGTTAGGAGTGCCCTTCAGATATCTAAAGATCCTTTTTATTGCAATCAAATGTGATTCCTTTGGATTTGATTGAAACCTTGCACACAAGCATGTAGCAAACATGATGTCTGGCCTACTTGCAGTGAGGTAGAGTAGAGAACCAACCATGCCTCTGTAGACTGAGATATCTACTCTCTTGCCTTTAGCATCTTCATCCAATTTAGTGGCAGTGGCCATGGGTGTCTTGGCAGGTGAACAATCTTCCAAGTCAAACTTCTTCAATAAATCCTTGATGTACTTGGTTTGACTGATAAAGATACCATCCTTCCTTTGACTGACTTGCAACCCTAGAAAGAATGTCAACTCTTCCATCATACTCATCTCATATCTGCTCTGCATGAGTTTAGAGAATTTCTCACACAGTTTCTCATTTGTAGAACCAAAAATGATATCATCCACATAGATTTGAACTAGGATCATATCATCACCATGCTTCTTGTAAAACAGTGTCTTGTCCAATGTGCCTCGAGTGAATTGATTTTCAAGAAGAAATTGTGATAGAGTATCATACCATGCTCTTGGAGCTTGCTTAAGTCCATACAGTGCCTTAAGCAATCTGTAGACAAATTCTGGAAAATGTGGATCCTCAAAGCCAGGTGGTTGTTGCACATAAACCTCTTCTTCCAACTCTCCATTTAGAAATGCACTCTTGACATCCATTTGATAAACTTTAAAGTTTGAATGAGCAGCAAATGCCAAGAATATTCTAATGGCTTCCAATCTAGCAACAGGGGCAAATGTCTCATCATAATCAATGCCTTCCTGTTGAGAGTATCCTTTTGCAACCAGCCTTGCTTTGTTTCTTATTATTACACCATCTTCATCCATCTTATTCTTCAGAACCCATTTTGTTCCAACAATGGTTCTATTCTTTGGTGCAGGCACAAGTTCCCATACTTTGTTCCTTTCGAATTGATTCAGCTCCTCTTGCATGGCAATAATCCAATCTGGATCCAACAATGCATCATCAAGTTTCTTAGGCTCAACTTGTGATAGAAAACATCCATAGAGGCACTCATTTTGAGTTGCTCTCCTAGTCCTTACTCCTGCATTAGGATCTCCAATGATTTGCTCTGCAGTGTGTGATCTATCCCATTTCCTTGAGTGTTCAGCCTGATTTCTCATCCTTGATGTTGCTTCATCATCCTCATCATGATCATCCTCATTTCCTCCCCCTGTGAAGTTGCCATTACTCACAGGTGTGTCTTGGATGCTTGTTTCTTCACTATTGATTGGCACAAATTCTTCTCTTGTATCATTATTCACTTGAGTTTGTTGAACTTGAGTTTCAACTCTAGTTTCAGTCTCTTCATCAGAATCATCTAGATTATCAAACTTCAATGGATCTTTGTCTTCATCATTGGCTTCTTCTAGTCCAGGTAGTTTGCTGTCATCAAATGTTACATCTGTGCTTTCCATAACTTTCTTTTGACTGATGACATAAACCTTGTATGCAATTCTTTCCATAGAATAGCCAAGAAAAATTCCTTCAAATGCTTTTGCATCAAACTTTCCAACATATTCAGAATTATCCTTGAGTACAAAGCATTTGCTTCCAAAAGTATGAATATACTTCAGTGTAGGCTTCTTTCCAGTCATCAAGTTGTAAGGAGTCTTTCCAGTGTTTTTGTTGATGAGGGTTCTGTTCTGAATATAGCATGCAGTGCTCACAGCCTCAGCCCAAAAACATGTGGGCATTTTTGCATCAAGTAACATTGTTCTAGCAGCCTCAATTAGAGTTCTATTCTTTCTCTCAACAACTCCATTTTGTTGTGGAGTCCTTGGAGCTGAGAATTGCTGAGAAATGCCATTCTCTTTGCAGAATGCTTCAAGTGTGGCATTTCTGAACTCTGTTCCATTATCACTCCTCAATGCAATCACACTTGCATTGTTTGCCTTTGCTTCCTTGTCAACTTTCTTTATATGCTCAATGATTACTTGTGGAGCCTCATCTTTTGATGCCAGAAATTCTACCCATGTATACCTTGAAAGATCATCAACCATTACCAGGGCATACTTCTTTCTTCCAAGTGACATTATTATAACAGGCCCAAACAAATCCATATGGATAAGTTGTAGTGGCTTGGTTACAGATGTCACTGTCTTTGACTTGTGGCTTGATCTCTTCATTTTTCCTTTTTGACAAGCCTCACACACTCCTTCTTGGCAGAATTCAAGTGTGGGCATGCCTCTCACTAACTCTCTTTTGACTAGAGAATTAATGGCCTTAAAGTTCAGGTGTGATAGTTTCTTGTGCCACAGCCAACAATCTTCATTTGATGCTTTTGAGTAAAAGCAACAAATTTTGTCCTTGTTTGCAGAGTCCATATTGGCTACAAACAGGCTTCCCTTCCTTACTCCAGATAGAGCAAAATCACCAGTCTTCTTGTGGGTGATCAAACATTCATCTTTGTCAAAATTCACTTTGAATCCTCTATCAGTAAACTGACCAACACTTAACAGATTATGCTTGAGCCCCTTGACCAGTGCTACATCTTCAATGATGACATTTCCAACTTTCAGCTTGCCATATCCCAATGTGTTACCCATGCTGTCATCTCCAAAAGCAACCATTGGGCCAGCCTTTTCCTCATACTGTGATAGCAGGGCCATATCACCAGTCATATGATTTGAGCATCCACTGTCCAAAATCCACATGACCTTCTTCTCACTTTCTTTGCCCTGCAAACACAAAGGTATTACTTTTCCTTTGGTACCCAAACAAGTTTGGGTCCATGTGACTTAGAGACAGTTTTATCATAAACAACATGCTTGTTAACTTTCTTAGTGTCAGTCTTCTTGTCACTGTTGGAAGTCTTAGAACCTGAGGTTTCAGACTTAGGTGACAAAGGTACCTTCCTAGCTTTAGGAGGACTTGAAGACTTTGACCTTGTGTAGTGTGTGTGAGAATTGTGACTGATACAACCATCAATGAACTGTCTTCTTAAATTAAAACAACTAGTCATAACATTCATATTGCATGGCATACAGTCAAATTTATCACAGAAGGGTGCATCTCTATGACTTAGAGGCACAGAACAATCATAGAAAGGTTTAGACACACTACCAACAGGTTTCTTGCATGCATGAGTTAGATGGTTGGTACTGAAACAGTTCTGACAAGTTTTCCTAGGGGCATTAGGCATATAAGCATAGTTGTTATCCTTGTTAATCCCTAACTTGCCATTTCTGTTCTGTTTCTTTGTAGTCACTTCCTTTTCTGATTCACTCTTCCCAGCTGAGACAAACTTAACAAACTTCTTAGGTCTTGGCCTATCAACTACTGGCTTCTTGGTCTTTGACTTGACACTCTCACCCTTAGAGGATGCTTGCTGTTCACTAGATTGTGCCTCATCCTCATCATTCAACATTTGCTTGATGAGTAAGGCATCCTCATCAATTTCAAATGTTGATTCCTTAAAAATTGGATTTTCAGTTTTTCTCAAAATGTGAGGCACTTTCTCATGAACAGCTGTGTCCTCTTCAATGACAGCATAGCCTTTCCTTTGTTTGAGAGAGTCATAGTCAAGTCCAATAGCTGCTTTGGGTTTAGCTTCAATTTTCTCACAGTAGGATTGCACTAAACCAGATGATTTCTTGAAAGTTTTAAGTTTGAATTCATTCTCAGCTAATTCATCCCTAAGAGCCTTCTCTACTTGACTAGCACATAGAACCTTGTTCTCCAAATATTCAACTTCTTTCTTAAGGTTTTCTACTTGCATAGCAGTTAGCTCAAGTTCCTCATTCTTTTTGGTTAATACTTCATTTCTAGTAGACAGTTTAGCAATCTCCTCATTAGCAGCAGTCATACTAGTATGAATATTAAACATTTCAACAGATAATTGTTCAATCATGGATTTGTATTCAGAAACAGACATGTCTATAGTAGTGGGAGATGGTACCTGAGAATCAGATGAAGATGAGTCATCCTTGGAGTTGGCCATCAAGGCATAATTGCAGAATTCTTGTTCCTCTTCATCACTCTCAGAATCATCCCAACACTTCCCTTCAGCTATGTAGGCCTTACCATATGTCTGCTTTTTCAGAAGGGCCTCATACTTAGCTTCTAGCTCAAGATAATCTCTATCCTTCTTTTTAGGCTTCTTGCATTCACTGGCAAAATGCCCTAGGTCATTGCATCTATAACACCTTACATATGACCTATCCACATAACCGGTTTTGAACTTATTTCTGTTTGGTTTCACAGGTGCCTTGTTCTTGTTGGCTAAATGGTTTTGAGTTTTGGGTTTGAAGGGTTGATTTCTTTTAAATCTGATGTTTGGAAATTTTCTGGCCATGAAAGCATATGAAGTATTTTCCATCCCATCAAGTTCTTCCAGAGTGTAAAACTCCTCTTCCTCTTCCTCCTTTTCCTCAACAGGTTCACTCACCCCAGCTTCAGTTTCTTCATCATCTGCCACCTCCTCTATCCTTAGTTGGCTTGTAGATGCTTCTAAGTCCAGAATGGATTTGTTGACAATCAAGGCACATGATGTGTTTATCATCCTACCTTGGTTGGCTTGGATAGCCCTCTTCTGAAGCAACTCAAGTTCATGAGTCTTTAGGACTCCATAGAGTACATCATAGGTGACTTTGTTCAAATCTCTCTCTCTGAGGGAAATGACTCTTTGCTCCAGATGATTTGGTGAAGACAACAGAAATTTCATATTTAACTCCTTGGTGCTGTAAACCTTTCCATTCATCTGCAACTCAGTAACTAGCTTGTGAAACCTTTCAAACATTTCAGTGATGCTTTCCTTGGGCTGTGCCATGAAAGCTTCATACTGTGTGACCAATATCTGTTTCCTGTTTTCTTTAACCTCATCAGTCCCTTCACACAACACCTCAATGTGATCCCACATCTCTTTAGCAGACGTGCATGATGCAATGTTTGCAAACATTGACATATCCATGGAATCAATGATGAGCAACATGAGGTGGCTGTCAAGAGCAACCTTCTCCCTTTCTGACTCTGTCCACTTTGATGGATCCTTGGCCTCATAAGCTCTAGGGATTGTTATGGTTCCAACAGTCTTCTCTGGTATCTCTTGTTGTGGAACAAAAGGACCATTCTTGAGAATCTCAGGATACAAGGGATGAGAGGCTTTGATGAACAACATCATCTTTATCTTCCAGAGGTTGAAGTTTTCTTTATCAAACTTAGGGACCTTCACCGTTCCTGTAGTCTTTGGTGTATTCGAACTCATGATCGTTTCTCTGTTTTTGAATAAACAGCCCGCTCTGATACCACTTGTTGAGTATTGAACACGGTAAAAGAATACAGAGGGTGGGGGGGTGAATGGATTCTTGAACTTTTCTTGGATTGAGTCTGTGTAGCAGATAAGTGCCTGTGTGTGCAGAAATTAAGGTGCGGATAAGTAAACAACACAAGACACAATATCACTTTAATCTAATGTATATTAGATAAAGGTTGCTACAATCTGTGAATACAAATGGTAGTATTCTCAGCTTCGTTTTTCTCAGAGAGATATAGCTTACAGTGTATGAAAAACTTGACTCACAAAAGTTGCTTAGTTATGAAGTGAGGCTGTGTCCTTATAGAACATGGATACAGCCTGCTTACTGCAAATAAGGTAGCTAAACAAATTACTTTCTAGTCTGTCTATCCTTTTTGAGTAAGTGTCCAAACGGTTACAGATTTGACTTTGCAAAGCCTGTTTAGATCCACTTCTTTAGCTCCTTGTCTCTTCTATATCTCTCCAAGCTTCCTTGTAGGCTTTCCAGAGCACGTTACAGGTTGTGGTCCATAAAGTGCATTGGCTTGTTGCAGGTTTCTGACTTGTACAATTTCTTCAGTATTTTGTCTCCAAGAATGTATTCGAGAAGTGACTAAGTAAGTGATTCGAGAACTAGAATTGACTTGATCGATAACTCTGGGTTCTCGAATACTGTTATAGTGACATATTGAACCACTTCTCGAATAGCTCTTTTCCATCAGGATTCCTTGAGTTGTCGAATAGAGCATTTGACTTATCGAATCCTCGAGTTGTCGAATAGCTTTCTGAGTCTTTGAGATATCGAATGGAACTTTGACTTGTTGACTCTTTGAGAACTCGAACACCATCTTGACTTGTTGACTTCTTGAGTTCTCGAATAGAGTAGTAGACATATCGAATCCCTGAGATATCGAATGAGATATCGAACAGTGTATTCAGAGATATCGAATAGTGTCTTGAGATATCGAATCTCTGACTTCTCGAATGCTGGACTTCTCGAATAGACAAATATACTTCTCGAATTGGTACTTAGGCAAATTCTTCATTTCTTCAAATCCCAACTGTGATTATTTGACAGTCTTTAACTCCTTGCTTGAGGCATGAACCATGGAACTTCTTTCAAGCATTATTCTAGACTCTATTTGTACAGTTACACAACTAGGATTTGATGCCTATTACAAGTACAATACAAACAGAAACTCTACAACTAGAGGTTCCCTCAGTTAAGAGGTCATGTAAGTAATGCAAAGCATTACAAACAATTAGGCTTGTTATTAGATGTGTACAGGCATGCCTCTGTAACTAACATTAATTATATACTATGCAACATTTTAGAAATAATGTAAACTAACATTTTCTTTACTCAAAAAAAATAATGGGATAAGAGGTAAGTACGTGGTTTATGTAATATGATTTTTAAAATAAATTCAAAACTAAGTGTAGCACAGTGGTTATGGTGTGAGTTTTATAGGAGAAGGTCAGGGGGTCGATTCCCATCATTAACAAAATTTCACATAATTTTTGCATAAATATGTAAGGGGTGGCGCACTTGTAATTTTTCAACATATAGGGGTAAACTTGTAATTTCACAGCCATTAAAATGGTACTTTTTACCCTTATGTTGTGCTTTAATATATAGTAATAGATAGATTTTATTTTAAATTTTAATAAATTATGTGTAGTTTTACAATGTAGAAATGAAAAATGATAGTAGTACTAAAAAGTTGCCTACTTTAATAGTTATATATGTTAATTTCTTGAAGAACATGAGGTGTTTTCATATTTTAAATTACAATTAGTATAACAAATTATTAATACAATAATCAATTTTAGAAAGATCAAAAAATTGAACATTGTAACATTATTTTAGTAGTGTCAATTGTATCATGTTTTATAACTGTAGTAGATAAAAAGAATAAATTAAAACAATTAAATCATAATACGGGAAAAAAAATGAAGTTAGTATGCTCTCACTCAATTTAAAGTTAAATTTTGAGTAAATACATTAAAGTCACATACACGCACAACACAGAGACACGTGAATAGATTTTAAGACATCACAGGAGCAAGGAACTCTTCTTCTTCCTTTTTTTTTCGATTACTCTCTGCCAAATCTTTGAAGGAATATGCCAATTTTGTCATCTATGGAGTAGTTAAAAATTAATTAATAATTATCGACGATCCAACAGTACGGATGTCAATAAATTTCTAATTTAGTGATATTACCAAAATTTTAAAAATTAAAAAAAGAATTTGGATAATGAAATTAGTAGTCAACTATTGAACTGCCAAGAAAAATGACACACATCATTAAACAAAATAATTTTTCACAAAATTAAACAAAATCATTAAAATAAAATTGTTTAATTATTTTAAATAAATTAAAATAATTTATTTAAGTAATTTGTTATCATTAAACAAAATTTAAAATAATTTAAAATTTGTGGAAGGAAATAATTTTTGGTAAGAATGTTTTAATTGGATGGCCCTGACGGACCCATTATAATTATAATTGATAATTGTTAGAAAGGAAATAATTTTTGGAAACAAAATAATTCGTGTTTTGTCAAGGAAATTTTTTTTGGCAAAAGTGTGTTAATTGGATGGCCCTGGCGGGCCCATTATAATTATAACCAATTACTCCCTCCGTCAAAAAAAGAAGGACCCTTTGACTTTTTCACGCATTTCAATGCGCTCGGTTGAGGTACTTGTAAATATTATTTTTTCAATTTTTTTGTTTTCTAATTAAAATATAGATCTTATATTTTTATACAAAATAAAAAAATTAAAAAAATATTACTTATAATTAGTTCAACCAAGCACATTGAAATGCGTGAAAAAGTCAGAGGGTCATTCTTTTTGGGACGGAGGAAGTATTTGGCATTAATAATAACATCTGCCAAGAAAAATTGACAATTGTTAGAAATGAAATAATGTTTGGCAAGAAAATAATTTGTGTTTTGTGAAGGAAATAATTATTTGGCATTTTGGAATATTTTAATTGGATGGCCCTGGCGGACCCACCATTATAATTATAACCAATCAAAATCATTTGTTAACAATTTTTGGTATTATCAAGGAAATAATTTTGGCTGGTATTATAAGGAAATAATTTTTGGCAAGAAAATAATTTATGGTTTGTCATGATGTGTATTTTATATAATATCGGGTCAATATATTTTAAAATATGGATCATATCATATAACTGGATGGGTAATATAAACAGATCCCCAACCTTATCAAGGAAATAATTTTTGGCAAGAAAATAATTTGTGATTTGTCATGATGTGTATTTTATATAATATCGGGTCAATATATTTTAAAATATGGATTATAATTATAACCAATTATTTGCCATTAATAATAACAACTGTCAAGAAAAATTGACAATTGTTAGAAAGGAAATAATGTTTGGCAAGAAAATAATTTGTGTTTTGTGAAGGAAATAATTATTTGGCATTTTGGAATATTTTAATTGGATGGTCCTGGCGGGCCCATTATTGTAATAACCGTAAAATTTCTATATTTTGGTGAATCTCTTTATGCTTGAATTTTCGTAAATTTAATATCCTGGCTTAAATTAATTTTAGAAATGCGTATAAATATTTAGTAGTGCGACGCTACCTTCCGATTAGTTGTGACTTATTATTTGTATTGTTTTTACAATTTTTATATTGGCGATTTGTTTTATTATTATTATTAACATCATTATTATTGTGAAGCGAGGATATCATTTATTTTGAGATATTGGTGAATATTATTCGATGGAGATAGATAAATGTATCATCATTTTTTTTTATTTTATAAGAGTGGAATAATAACCTTTAATAACAAATGAGCTCTTCACCTATTCTATAAATTTGGGTCAAGTGATGAACCCAATTAATTAAGATGGTCCTTATTAGTCATTAGTGTACTATATTCTTAATAATAACAATTGGCTAAATGGATATTAAGCCCACCTCCATAAATGGGTTTTACCTTAATTATTTTCTTAAAAACCCATTAAGAGCCCAAGTGATTATTAGTATATATTAAAGGAACTTGGATCAAAATGATCATCATCCTCATTATATTAACCGAGAGAAAATTTGGGAGAGAGAGAGAGAAATAAAAACCTCCATAAACACAAAACTTGAAAAGCCTATATCTCCTAGATTATGATCTTGATCATACATGCAACCATATAATTGAAAAGAGGGTTTCAAGCTCTATATTTGGATATATATATCATAAGGGTTTCAAGAAGTTTTATTTTTATCAAAGTTCCAAAATTTTGGTTTTCACAAGAGGGTATGAATTTATACCCATAAACTCTATTTTCAACTACTTTATTATGATTACTGGCTTTTTATGATTTAATTGTGATTGAAAATATTTGTATTAGAATTAGGGTTTTGTAAATTTTGATTGGATTAGCTTAAAAGATGATTGCTAAATTTTAATTAGGAATGGTGAATTGGGGTTTGTGTTTGGAGGGGGGTTTTTGGTGTTGCATGTCGGAGATGAAGCCACCACCGCGGTGGTAACGGTGACCGGCGGTGGTGGGGGTTGGCCGGAGGTGAAGCAAGAGGCGGAGAGGGGGGAGAGATAAGAGGAGGGGGCGAGAGAGAGAGGAAATGCGAGGGAGATAGGGCGGAGAGAGAGAGGGGCGATGGGAGAGAGATTAAGGAAGAGAGATGGAGGCGGAGAGAAAGAGAGGGGCGGAGGGAGAGAGATCGACGGGGAGAGATTGAGAGAAGAGAGAAGAGCGAGAGATTGAGGGAGAAGGAGAGATCGAGGGAGTGTGCTAGAGAGAGATGGAGGTCGAGAGATTGAGAGAGTTTGCGAGAGAGAGAGAGAGAGAAGAGACAGTGGTGGTGGTGGTGACCGGCACTGGCGCCGGCGCGGCGTCCGGCCGGTGGCCGCCCAGTGGTGGTGGTGTTGAGTTGATGGTGATACACACATGGGTTGTATGTATAATTTGGGAATAATTTAATTGTTTATTGGTAATAATCTTGATAGAATAATAGTAAATAATTAGATGTTAATTTGGCATTAATTGATTTAATTAGAGATTAATTGATAAAAATGGTTAAAACTTAATAAAGATTAAAATTCAGTTGGTTTTAAAAGAAAACTTTAATTTTATGAAAGATGGAGATTCTTTAATTAGTATAATAAAATTGGGTTTTATAAAAGAAATTAAATAAGGTTATTACGTTGGAGTTAAAATGGAAGGAAAAGTTACTTGATTTATTTAGATGAGTAATAAAAGTGGATTGTTTTCAAGAATAAATAGGAATTAATATTAGTAGTTCTCTAAAATGGACTTTATCACAAAAGGGAAAGGATTTTAGATAAATCTTAGAGATTTGATACGAGCCAAATTTAATTTAGAAGTGCGAGTTAAATGATTAATGAAATTAGTGAATTTCGTCATAAAATGAGAATTTTCGATAAATAGTAAGGACCTTATAAAGATACTTTTATATTCGTGATGTGCCTTGAATAAATCAAATAGTGAGGTTTATTAGAATTAAATCGAGACCTTAAATTGAAAAATTTCCCTTATGAATAATTAGAGCGAGATCTTCAAAAGATAATTGTGTTAAAATCTCATGATATCATAAACCCCGTTTTTTTTTTAATTCATTAGGAAAAGCAACTAGAGCCTCCATTTAATTTCATTTTTATGAATAAGGCGTTAGTGAGACTTTTAGCTTACGAGAATATATTCCAAAATTTTATTTCCGAGAATTATGTGATTATCAATAGCATGATTACCGATTTATGTGACATTACGTGATTAACTCATTACCCGAGTACTAAAATTATTTTGATAATTAATTATAGAAATTCCTTCCTGAGACTTGAGATATTCACTTGCGGGTAACGCTTTTATTATTCGGTTGAGTTTAGCGTCGAGACAGAGGCAAGTTCATTCCTACCCTAACTCTCGGAAATTTTTGTATTTTTGTTCGAATTATTTAAATTCTTGATTATTTTCGAGCTATCAATTATGAGATTTATTTGCTGTTCTTTATGACACAATATTTTCTTTTGAGAATTATTTCTCGTTAAATATTATGATACTATTAATTTAGTTTCATTGTGAATTATATTCCCTATAAGCGTAGAGGCAAATTCGTTGCTATCAGGTCGATCTCATTAATTCGAGACAGCTATTATTTTGATTCAGTAAAACTAATCTCATTCGTTCGAGATAGTTGAATTTATTCTTTTCAGTTGAATTTATTGTACAAATTCAACAATATTTATTGATTATCTTTTAGTTGGTTCATTGTCCGAATCAACCGATAGGAGTATACTATTTAAATCGTTAGAGTTTTACTCATTGATCAAGTGAAAAATATTCTATTTAACGTTCATCAATTTTGAGTATTATAATCATTCGAGTGGTACTATTTGTTCAGTACGACTCATTATGTTTCATTTTAAGACTATTCTCATTGTTTCGAGATAGTTGCCTTTCTTGTCATAGGTTGGCACTTTGTTCGTGTCAACCAATTTAAATATGTTTATTGAGAGTTACATCAGTCCATTGTTCGGATTGGTGGTACATTGAGTAAAATTGGCAGTCCGCCAGATCAATTAAATATTTTCTTGTGAAGTTTATCTCAAAGTGTCAGTTCATTAAATGTTCGGGAATTCTGTATTCTACTGGTCAATTTTGGGAAAGAGGCCCATTTTAGAGAAAGAGAGACTTGTGTACCTTTATATGGACACAAGAATATTTTAGGCACTATGATGCCAGGGTTGATATAATCACCCACTATGATGCTAGCATTCATACTATTATTATATTCGTTGATATCGTATTGTAGCCTTGATCGGGCGAAGTGCGGTGTCATTGGAGGATGATATTCCCGGTCGGATAGTTGATCGCCCCGCCGAGATACCGAAAGGATGGGAGACCAGTTATTCTTTTATCATGAGTCATCAGAGTTTCACAAAAAGAGTCATTTCGAGTATTTCTATTTTCGAGACGAGTCTTGAGTCAAAATTTTCAGAGTTTGTTATCTTATCAGCTTTATTTAAATTCGAGTATTTTCTTTCGGTATATATATATATATTACTATATTTATGTACCGAGCAAGGAGAGAATTTGCTGAGCACCATAGTTGCTCACTCTTGCTTTACAACATTTGTTCAGCTGTCAAGAAAGAAAGATGTGAGACGTCCAGCCAGGGATCTAGAGGCAAGGGAAAAGCTCCAGGCTATGCTGACAAGGACTAGAATGGCCAGCTGGAGACTTTTATCTGTTCTACCTTTATAGACTTTTGCAAGATATTTTCGGTGATGTAATAAGCGTATGGTAATAAAGTGTGAATCTGATCTTGGATCTGTGAAGTGGGACTGTTATGTTCCGTTGTAAAAAAGATTTTATTATTTTTGAGCTAACGTGTGTTGCAGGATGCTGAGACCTGATGTGGCGACCCGGGTCCCCGGACAGGGCGGATTTGGGGGCGTCACAATTATAATTATAACCAATCAAAATCATTTGTTAACAATTTTTGGTATTATCAAGGAAATAATTTTTGGCAAGAAAATAATTTGTGGTTTGTCATGATGTGTATTTTATATAATATAGGGTCAATATATTTTAAAATATTGACCGTATCATATAACTGGATGGGTAATATAAATGGATCCCATTGTAATTATAACCAATCAAAATCATTTGTTAACAATTTTTGGTATTATCAAGGAAATAATTTTTGGCAAGAAAATAAATGTGTATTTTATATAATATCGGGTAAATATATTTTAAAATTGGATCATATCATATAACTGGATGGGTAATATAAACGGATCCCGAACCTAATCCTAAGCATATAATTTACTACTATACTGGGTCATGGATATCTATCAAACCTGAATATGGATCCCGAACCTGAGGAAAGGGTTATCCAGCAATTTATAATATATAGATGATAAAGGATATCTATCGTGCAAGATCCATTAAATGAATGGAATATGATGAAGAAAACTTCTATCTAATCTAGCATCCTATGTGTTTATCAATGTAGGTTTACAAATTTTAAATTCTTTTATTAGTGAATTTATTTACTATAGAAAAATAAACATTATCAATCAACCAAACATATCCAATATATCTCGTTCTTAGAGCAAGATATGACTGTTCAAGTTTATGGTGATTGCCTTTGAAAGGCAGAGTGTATTAACTTGTAACACTATAACTAATGTAACTCAATTAAACGAAAAGATACTTAACCAGAAGACAATCAAGAACAAGAAGTCACAAGGAATCAACACTAAATGAAGACAAGGTAATTGATACAATTGAACATGTTAACTATGATCAAGCCAAGAAGAAATCATTGAGAGAAGTTCAAGTCAAAGTTGTTCAGGCCTCAGTGATTTGAGAATTCGAGATTCAAGATCATAACTATCAGTATCAACAAGACCAATTGATTTCAAGTGAACAAGAAGGAAAGCAAATATTGGAAAGCCAAGTTACTAAGTGAATATGGTAATTTATTCAAGAAGCAGAAACACTATCAAGACTAGTCACTTATGAACCAGACCAGTGCATCAAGTGTCAGGACATTGATAGCAAGTTTATGTCAGTAATAAAGATCCATGTTCAAGAGCTTGTAGAAGAACAAAGAAGATATGAAGATATCACAAGCTCAAGATGTGCATTGAAGTTTCAAGTTGAAGACCAGAATATTTTCTAAGTAAGAAATGTTCTAGATGGCTAAGTCGAAATTCTCAAGTAGAAGTTCTACTTAGAATTTCGAGATGGCTAAGTAGAAATTCTCAAGTAGAAGTTCTACTTAGAGTGCAGCTTCAACATGACACATGGCATCTTCTGATTGGCAGATTTCCAAGCTTTCAAGATAAGACAAGATTTATGTGGACATCATTGGGCCACGTACATCTTAGTCTTTGAAGACTACAGGTCATAGATTACATGTAGTATAAATAGAAGCACTTGTGTAATGTTTTAGTTAGTGAGCAATATTGAGAAAAACACAAGAAAAAGGGAGAGAGTATTCACAGAGCTTAGAATCATTCACTTCTCTCTCAACTTCTGTTATACTTTGTAATGAATGTTGTAGCAACCTTTTCAAGTTATATATAAAAGAAATATATTCCTTGAATCTGTGTGTTCATTTATTGCATCGTATTTATTGCTACTCATAATCGAAAAGTTGTATTCACCCCCCCTCTACAACACATTTGGACCTAACAATTGGTATCAGAGCGGATGTTTAACATACAAAACATAGATCCTTGTGTTTAGTAGAAGAATCGTGAGTTTTCATTTTCTAGATCTACTTTTCTAAATTTCTAGAAAAGTAAGCTTTAATTCGTTTCCAGTGAAAACTCATCCAGAAAAATTATTTAAATACTCCAGGAGTGATTATTTGGCTTGGGTGTATTTTAATTAATTTTTGTGAATTAATCTGGGTTCATTAATATTTGGTGTTCTTGAGTGTTCATCATCTGTTCTTGTCAAAGAATATAACCCAGCAACTTTTCAATTTCCTTTTCAAAGAAATTATAGTCAAATAGGTGTTTTTGGTACTTTTGATTTGATTATTATTTCTTAGCCGAAAGCAAAAGAAAGTGTACTCAGTGCTTAGCAGGTGGGTTAGTCACTTTCGGCGTGTAAAGCAATCAAAAGTCAAAAAGGTGTTTAAGTGGTGATATTGTTTATTCAATATTAAAGTAATCTGCAGAAGAAAAATTATTCTAAGGACAAAAATTCTACATAGAATTTCTACTTGAGATTTTCTACATAGAATTTCGACTTGGACAATTTCTACTTGGTGAATTTCGACTTGGACAATTTCTACTTAAGAGAAATTTCGACTTGAGCAAAAATTTCTACTTAGAGAAATTTCGACTTGGCAGAAGTTCTACATAGATATTCTACATAGCCTAGTCTTGGGTACTTAGAATTTTTTAGTGACAAGATTTGAAATGGCTCCTAAAAATTCTTTCAAGATCCCAATGTTCAACCGAGATCACTATGAAGAATGGGTTTTCAGAATGAGACTCTACTTAGAGAGTATTAACCCTGAGTATCTGGAAGTCCTTGAAAAGGGTAAATTCGTTCCAATGAAAGCTATTCCTGAGCGTACGGAAGGAGAGGAGGTTATACCTGCTCGGTCTGAGCCCAAAAAGGCAGCGGACTTTACGGATGCTGACAAGGAGCAAATAGCTTATGATACTGCAGTAAGACAAACCTTGATGGAATCTCTTGATCATGAAATGTTCAACATAGTCAAAGGTTTGAATACAGCAAAGAAGATTTGGGACAAGATAGAAGTTGTCATGGAAGGATCTGCAGAGGTTAGAAGTAACAAGACACTTATACTCAAGATGGAGTATGACACCTTTAGAATACGAAAAGGAGAGAGCATAACAGATGTCTATCTACGATTCAGTCAGTTGGTATTGGATTTGAATCTGAGAGGTGTAACTCTCCCCATGGTTGAAACCAATACGAGATATCTGAGGAACCAGCCAAAGAGCATTGAACATAGAGTCTACGCAATCAGAGAAACCAGAGATTTGCATACAACTTCTCTGGAGGAATATTATGGAATTCTAAAGACCTATGAGCTGGAAACACTTCAAGATCAAGCATGGGACATTGATTCAAGAGGAAAAGAAACAGCATCAGGATTAGTTGCTGATGAGGAAGAGTCTAAGAAGGCAATGGTTGCAGCAAAGCCTAAATCATCACCTGCACCACATCAAGTTGATAATGATGACGAGTGCGCATCCAACAGTGATGATGACTACTTCACCCAAGAAGAGCTGGACAATATGGACGATAGTGTCGTGGCATACATGGCAAGGAAGTTCAGCAATATGAGATTCAGAAAGAGCAACCGACCACAAAGAAATTCTTCATCTTATTATCGGGCTGCTAAGGGTGGTGGTAGTTCATCAGGCTACAAAAGCAAAGGCAAGAGTACCAGCTACAAATCTCCGTTGGATTTCAAAATGAAGTTCAATTGCTATAATTGTGGTGAACCTGGACATTTTGCCTCAGACTGCAAAAAGCCTAAACAGACTTATCCAAAAGAGACATTTGAAGCCCTCAAAAGCAAGTATGAATCGCTGATGAAAGAAAAACATGGTAAAAGAGCTTTAGTAGTAACAGAAGGAAGAGCTTGGGATGATTCAGATGAGGAAGAGGTTACTCATGTAGCAAACTTTGCGCTCATGGCTGAGACATCAGAGGAACCAGAGGTACCAGTTCTAACCCTTAAAGTAGAAATGTCTATTGATGATTATAAGGAACAGAACGGGGCTCTTAGCGAAGAGATCTACATGTTGTGCAAAAGCCTAGACACTTCTCAAAAGGAACAGAAAACACTTGTCGCCAAAAGCAGAATGCTTGAGGCAAAAGTGGAAGAGTTAGAGGCTGCTTGCACTGTAGATACTTCTCTAAGAGATTTTATTAAATCTTTGGAACACAAGCTCGTCCTTAAGGAGGAAATAGAATCATGTTTAAGGAACAAACTAGCTGAGTTAGAAACTAAATGTGAAGCTTACAAACTAGCTGCTAGTAAAGTGTATGTAGATAATGATGTGTTTAAGAAGATAACTGGAGTAGGTGTAGGACTTGATTATTCTAATCTTTCTAAGAAAGATGGGAAGAGACCTATAGACACTAGTTCCAGTGACCTTAAAAATGATATTCCTAGCATCTTTAAACCTTCTGTCAAACCCATCTACAAACACCTTGTTCCTAGAATAGAAGAAGAAGAGACTGAATTGATAGCTAGATATGAGATTGAGATGGAAGATCGTCAGAACGCACAACCTATAACTCCTATTAAACAAGTTAAAATCAATTTTCCTAGTGATGAATCTAGACTAGGAATAGGAGCTAAGGCTGTTAAACAACAAGGGAAGAAAGGCATAAAAGAGGTTAAGGCTGAACGAATAAAGAAAGCATGTTATCACTGTAAATCTACTGAACATCTTTCTTATGCATGCACTGCTACACATGCCATGCCTACCACACACACTATGAATAATCTGCATCAGAATCATGCACAGTGTGGTCAACCTAATTGTATGCCATGCACTTTTAATGTCATGCAAACTTTTGTGAATTTAATGAATGCATCTAGCCAGTCATGCTCAAATACTGCTGCTAGTTCAAACAACAAAAAGAAGTTTGGGAGAGCCAAGACTGTCAGTCCTCCTAAAGTTAGGAGTGACAAACCTTCTCCTAGGACTGATAAATATGTCAAGTCTGAGAAAGGAAAGGAGGAAGTCGAAAGCTCTAGTTATGTTAAGAAAAGTGCATCTCCCGTTGTTAAATCTGTTGATTCTAAATCTTATCGAAAAGCCGGGCCCAATCAAAGTTGGGTTCCGAAGAAAGTCTAACCAATCTGTCATTGCAGGGCATTAAGCAAAAGAGAAATAAAGTTATATGGGTGCTAGACAGTGGAGCATCGAGGCATATGACTGGAGACAAGTCCCTGCTTACAGAGTTGGTTATGAAAGCTGGCCCTTATGTTACCTTTGGAGATGACAGCAGAGGTGTGACAAAGGGATATGGCAAACTGAAAACTGGCAATGTCATCATTGAAGATATTTCCTATGTTGAGGGATTAAAGCATAATTTGTTGAGTATTAGTCAATTCTGTGACAAAGGTTACGAAATTGTATTCAACAAGAAAGGTGTATCAATCACTCACATCAAGGAAGGTTCACTGGCTTTGAGAGGAGTTCGAAAGGCAGATCTTTTTGTTGCAGACATGGATTCAGCAAATCAGAATCAAGTTACCTGTTTCTACAGCAAAGCTTCGGATGATGAAAGCTGGTTATGGCACAAAAAGTTATCTCACTTAAACTTCAAAACGATGAATGCTCTCGCGAGGCGAGAATTGGTGAGAGATCTACCTCAAATGGAGTTCGCTCCGAAAGGACTCTGTGAAGCCTGTGAAATGGGAAAGTCGAAGCGAGCCTCGCATAAAAGCAAAGAAATTTCAAGTATCACTGAGCCTCTGCAACTTCTTCATATGGATTTGTTTGGCCCAGTGAATGTCCTATCTTTGTCTAGGAAAAGATATGCATTGGTAATCGTGGATGACTTCTCCAAGTATACATGGGTATTGTTCGCAATGACGAAAGACGAAGTACCTTTCTTAATCATTGATCACATCACTCAAATTGAGAATGTTTCAACACTTACTGTGAAGACGATTAGATCAGACAATGGCACTGAATTCAAAAACGCAGTGCTAAATAACTTCTGTGTATCTAAAGGAATACGTCGTCAGTACTCAGCCCCGAGAACTCCACAACAAAATGGAGTGGTTGAAAGGAAGAATAGAACATTGGTTGAAGCAGCAAGAACTTTGTTGTGTGATTCAAAACTTCCTCTGTATTTCTGGGCAGAAGCAGTGAGTACCGTGTGTTACACTCAAAATCGATCCTTGATTATAAAAGATAAAGAAAAGACACCATGTGAGCTAATGAACGGCAGAAGACCAACAATCAAATATTTTCATGTATTTGGAGCAAAATGCTATGTACTTATAGATGATGAAAATCTAGGTAAGTTTGCAGCAAAAGCTCGTGAAGGAATCTTTGTTGGTTACTCCACAGATGTGGTAGCAGCTTATAGGGTGTTCTTAGTAAATGATCGAAAAGTGACTGAAAGCTACAACGTCAGATTCGACGATACCAAACTCTCATCTATTTCAAGAGACTCTAGTGAACCTGAGTCCCTAAAATTTCAGAATCTGGACTTAGAAGATCTTGAAGATGAACCTGAGTTGGTTGTCCCATTAAATGTTCCAAGTGTACGTGAAGAACCTGAGTCTAGTGAACAAGCTAATTCTACAAGATCAGGAGAGACTTCTTCAGTACGAACCGGCAACAACTCAGGGGGAGTAAATAGCAGCTCAAGGACTACTGTTCAAGGCTCGAATCGAGTTGACTCTAGTTCTGTAGGAGCTGGCACTAACTCAGGGGGAGTTAGTGAAAGTATTCAAAGTAGTCAGCACCACAATTCAGAAAGTCATGCTGAATCATCAAGACAATTTCCAAGAGAACGAGTATGGAATAGAGACCATCCGTTTGAATTGATTATTGGTGATCCAGATGCTGGTGTGTCTACTAGAAGAAATGCAAGAGCTGACCTGGCTAATATTTGCTTATTTTCTGGGTTCTTATCCAAGCTTGAACCTAAAGAAATAGAAGAAGCTCTTGGTGATGCTGATTGGGTGATTGCAATGCAAGAGGAACTCAATCAGTTTGAAAGGCAGAAAGTTTGGAAGCTGGTACCCCGACCAAAGAACAAATCAGTAATTGGAGCAAGGTGGGTATTCAGAAATAAAATGGATGAAAACGGACTTGTAACACGAAACAAGGCTCGTTTGGTTGCAAAAGGTTATTCTCAGCGAGAAGGAATTGATTATGATGAGACCTATGCACCAGTTGCAAGACTTGAGGCAGTCAGGATGTTTTTGGCATTTGCAGCACATAAGAACTTCAAGGTTTTCCAGATGGATGTGAAAAGTGCCTTCCTGAACGGAGAGTTAGAAGAAGAAGTGTATCTGGAACAGCCGCCTGGCTTCATTGATCCAGAACTTGAAGATTTTGTGTACCTTCTCTTCAAATCAGTCTATGGCCTCAGGCAATCCCCAAGATGTTGGTATGAAACCCTATCTGTATTCTTAATTGAAAGTGGTTTTACTAGGGGAGTAATTGACAAAACATTGTTCTATAAGAATGTGAAGAATGATCTAATACTTGTTCAAGTATATGTGGACGATATTATCTTTGGGTCATCGAATGAGCGCTTGTGCGAGAAATTTGCTAAGCTAATGCAAGACAAATACGAGATGAGCATGATGGGAGAGTTGTCCTTCTTCCTTGGATTACAGATCAGTCAGAGAAAAGATGGTATCTTTATCTGTCAATCCAAGTACGTCAGAGATTTACTCAAGAAGTATAATCTAGAAGATGCATCAGCAGCCAAGACTCCCATGGCAACAGCCACGAAGCTTGATGAAGACAAATCAGGTAAATCAGTTGACATCACAAGCTATCGAGGTATGATTGGCTCACTTCTCTATTTAACTGCAAGTAGACCCGATATAATGTTCGCGACTTGTTTATGTGCAAGATTCCAAGCGGATCCTAGAGAATCACATCTCATAGCCGTCAAAAGAATTTTTAGGTATCTCAAGGGCACACCAAATCTAGGAATTTGGTACCCAAGAGATACAGGTTTTAATCTAATTGGCTATACGGATTCAGATTATGCAGGTTGCAGGATTGATAGGAAAAGCACATCTGGTGCTTGTCAATTTCTTGGCAGAAGATTGGTGTCCTGGCAAAGTAAAAAGCAACATACAGTATCTACTTCTACTGCTGAAGCTGAGTACATTGCTGCTGGAAGCTGTGTATCTCAAATACTGTGGATGAGGAACCAATTGAAGGATTATGGCATGGAGCACAAGAAAATTCCAATTATGTGTGACAACACAAGTGCCATTGCCATAACCAACAATCCTGTAGATCACTCAAGAACCAAGCACATCGACATCAGGTATCACTTCATAAGAGAACATGTCGAGGAGGGGACTGTGGAGCTACATTTTGTGCCCACAATGCAACAAATTGCAGATATATTCACCAAACCTCTTGATGAAGTAACATTCAATAGGTTGGTTGGTGAATTGGGAATGCTTAACACAAGTTAGTAAAGCCTTCTATCTGTAAAATCCATGGTTATGTTGGTATATGCAAGATATTTAATCATTATGTGTTTAGACTTTAAAATGCCTAATTAATGATTATTATAGGATGCATATAGTGTGATTTTGCATGAATTCAGTGTGTTTTAAGTGTCTTTTATAGCACAAATCTGTGAATTTATGCTTATTAGATTGCATGATCATAGGGGGAGTTAAATTCATAATATTATAAATATTGCATGATTTTTAGATGAATTTACCTGTGTTTTTCATGTAATTAGAGGCCTTAGAATTGTCAAGGAATGTTTTAATTATGTCATATATTAAAATCCTTGAATTGATATTTATATTAATTTGACAAAATTAATTGTTGAGTTTTTCAAAGAAAAATTGTCAAATTATTCTAAGTATCTTCAAAATTTCGAGTTAGTCACTATCTCGAAACTCATCTTGAAATTCTAGTTGAATTTCGATTTGAGCTTTCTGAGGGAAGTTTTGAAAATTCTAAGTCTGGGAAGAATTTCGAGTTAGACTCTATCTCGAAATTCAACTCGAAATTCGACTTAAAGTTCGACTTAGAGTTACCAGTGTGCCTATTTTTTATTATCTTCAAAATATTCGAGATAATTTCTATCTCGAACTTTATCTCGAAGGTTGAGATAAGTTTCCATTTTTGGAGATATTTTTGAAAAGAACTGAGAAAATTTCGAGTTACTGAATAATTTCGAGTTAGACTCTATCTCGAAAATCAACTCGAATTTCGACTTGATGTTCGAGATAGAGCTCTCAGTTGTGTTCAAGGGGATTTATTTCGAGTTAACTCCTAACTCGAAGTCTATCTCGAATTTCTACTTGAATTTCGAGATAGATTTCCCTAGTAATGTTGGTAGTGTGCTGTTTACATGATCTTTGATAGATTAATGGTTCAAGTGGTTTAAGTTTTTCGAGTTAACTGCTAACTCGAACTTTATCTCGAACTTCGAGATAGATTTTATTGCTGATTTTTGCCAAGTGCTAAAAGTTCGAGTTGACACCTATCTCGAACTTTATCTCGAAGTTCGACTTGAGGTTCGAGATAGAGTGTTCCCTGTATGTACTTGGTGTTTTTCACACTTTTTATCAGGGGCATTTCTGTCATTGCACATTCATGTCTATATATACATATCTAACTCGATGTTTTCTTTCACTTTTACCTAGTTTGAGTTTTACAGCCGCACATATACATACAGGCGATTTCATATTCTCTACCATTGATTCGTGATTTTTGTGTCAAATCTCATACGGACAACGAATTAATGCCCATTTTTTGACTGCTATTACTTGTGTGTTACCATTAAATCTCTGTTCTTGTGTGTTTGTGTCATTGTTCATCCTTCTTAAGATATATATACACGCGTATATACACACAAAAGTTAACAGATCTGTTCAAAAACGTTTTAACACACACATACTTCACTGTTAAAGCAGATTTAAATTAGTGGTTCGAAATTTGCCTTACATTAACTGTTTGTTGGAGCCCGTAGTTTGATTTCTCAAAAGGGAACTTTTGTGTTCTTGATAAATTAAAAGGGTTATAACAGTTAATTGTTTAATTAATTGTTTAATTAATTGTTTTTCGAAAATTAAAATTAAATTTCACATCTTTTTAAAAAGAAAAAACTCTTAATTAAAATGGCTCACCAATTTTCACTTGCCAAAAACAATTTTTATAATATTTCTACGGAAATTGGTGATCAACTCCCGCGCTTTAAGTCTTGGATACGATTTCTCAATTTGTATTCCAAAGCTAGCGATGCTTTTACTTCTAAACCTACACTAGTGCATGATGCTTTACAGCAATTATGGACTAGTGCGGTTTCTTTTGGGAGCAAATCAACCCCCTTTGGTTTCAGGTTTACCTTAGCGGGTCAAGAATATGTGGTGACTGAACAAATTGTAAACAAGGTTCTTGGATTCCCTGTTAAAGATGCTTATGATCCAGAACCTACAGCTGCAGATCGCCTCAAATTCTTTGAAGAAATAGGGTGTTATCCTCCGACTGGCCGGATCACTGGAAACATCCAAAAACAATTTCTTCATGTGGAATGGAATTACTTTTTCGAGGCCATAACAAGATGTTTTCGGGCACGAGAAAGCGATTACCATCAAATTTCCATTCCCATGCAAAACCTCGGAATTGCCCTAGCAAGAGAGCTGGATATCAATTATGGACGAATAGTTCTCTCTGAGATAGTGGCTGTGATGGGATCTCCTGCAAGCAGAGACCTCAACACCACAGATGTTGTTTGCTGGTTTCCTCGGTTCCTACAGATGCTGATAAATGGTTTAGTACCGAAGGATGCTCTTGCAGTTAGACGGAGTTTTGCCAGTGGTTCTTCATCTGCACCGCTAGGGGTGGGCACTAAGTCACTTTCAACAGTTGAAAATCAGGATAAACATCATGGAAAACCGATGTCTATTCCTGATACCTTACAAAAGTGGCTTACATATGATGAGGGGGTTACCACTTTGATGGAATTCTCGCAAGCTTCATCACATGCTCAGAATCGGTCTGCTCATGCTGAGGCATTTGAAGCGATTCCTGATGAACAAAGCGGAGACGAACAAGGTAATGAATCAGGTAATCTCTCTCGACACTCTACTCATTCCTATGTTTCTGATTCCCAGACCCAAGAGACTGCTAGCCCGCAGGATCTATCCCAGGGTGAGAGCTATATTTCTAATTCTATATCATCCCAGTCACCGGAATCCAAACAGCCAGCACATATAGATGTAGGAAATGATGATGAGAGTGAACCCGAAGAGCAGCAACTTATTCGCAAGAAAGCCAAAATTTCCCATGCTGCTACTTCTAAATCTCAGTCAAACCCTAGAGTGTCACACGCAACCACTCCACCTCACGAGAGTGGTTCACCCCTTGAACAATCTGCACATAGGGATTTTGATTTTGATGATGATTTTGTACCTCTTAAAGATACTGTTGCTTCAAGAGGACATGAAGCTTTAAAAACTTCAGCCGTACCTTCACCGGTACGTACTGATGCTACAAAGAGGATCGGTTCTGATGTCGTACAAGAACACTTTGTAGCCTCTCAGCCTGAGATTCCAACTCAGGAACAAACAGTATTTGATCCCGTAACTGCAAATTATATTTCTTATCAAGTTTCTGCAGGTACTGCTTCATGTTTTGGATCAATTATTGAAGACATACACGAGCGTGAGACAGGGAGTGTGTGTGAGAGGTTAGGGAGAGAGGGACCTTCATTTTTAAGGCCCGAAACCGAGCGTCAAATACCAACAGAACGAGTATTAGAGCGAGGTCACCTAAACCAAACACCGTCCCTTAATTCTGAAAATCTTGAATCTCGTTTGTCTTCTATGGAAAATCAAATGAAGCAGTTTGGGCAGTCAATGGGGCAGTTAGGGATGAATGTTGGAGATAATCAAAGGGCACTTGACGACTACGCAGCACGAATGGCACTTCAAGCTTCAGCTTTTACTGATTTGAAAAATCAAGTAAATGACATGGGCCATGCTGCTGGTGTCTTGGGAAACACCCTGAATGACAGGATGGGAGCAATGGAGCTTACAATGGATACTCTGGCTGTGGAGATAAGCAGAGTTATGTACGCAATCAGAAGTTTTGTGCCCCCGGAATGTTTCGCGCCGCAACAACCTCCCCCCGATGCTGGTACAGGTGGTGCTAGTGGAGCAGGACCCTATGGTTCTGGGTTTGAAGATTTTGATACAGCTGGTGGATCTGGAGACCAGGGTGGAGTTCAGGATAACTCACCTAAGGGGGAGAATATAAAGGAGACGAGACAGCAGGGAGTTCAAATCGAAGAAATTCAAGAACATGCTGATCTTGTAAAAGAAATGGAAGTTGAGCCGTCCATTGATGAAGAGGCTCTAAGAAGGAAAAAGGGTAAGGCAATAGCGATTGAGCCAGATGAGCCATTCGTTGATCTGAGTCATCAAGAAAAAGTACAGGAGGTACTTAACTCAGATTCCGATATGGAAGACGCACCGTTGAAACATGCTATAAAGAGATCATTGAAGGATCAAGGTGGAGGTGCTGGAATGTCTTTCGGATTGCCTGAAGAAATTACTGTCGATAAGGAAACCCTTGAAGCTCAACAGTTAGCCTTGGATCAAGCTGAGTTCTTTAAAATGAAGCAAATGCAAGGTCGTGCTGCGTTTCAGGAAAAGAAAGCGGAGCTACAAGGAAAGCAGTACGATTATGAGCTTGCAAGGCTAGCTGATCCTCAAATCGATCTGGACAATAGAAGGATAGGGAAGAAGTGGGATGACGCAAGAAAGATTTTGATGGGACCATGTACAAAAGGAGAGCATAACAAGGAAGCAGATGATCTGTTCTACCAACTAAATTTGCAGAATCCAATGGCGGCTGACTACATAAATGCTTTAAAGAGATTAATTTCTAAAGTCAGGGTTGGATACAATTCATCGCAAAAGGAGTGGCAGGTTGTTTTGTCTTTCACAGAAGGAGCCCCGATGTCTTTCATGTATGTAGATGATCAATTCATGACGAGAAGATCTGCATCAGAGTTGTTCTTGCTAGCAACAAAAATTCAATACTCTCATTCTGAGAATCTAAGCATTCTGTATAGGGATCAGTTAATGCGGCTAGCAGAGGACAAGGGTCCAGAATTCTCAGCATATCCAAATGTTGTCCGGATGGTGGTTGACAGTAAATTGAAGAGGGTGAGCCTGGAGGAAAAGGAATTAATGGAACTTTCAGTGGAATCTCTTAAGGCCGTCTGTAGGCAAATGATGGGTAAGGGATTCGCTTCTGTGCTTAAAGATAATTCAGTGAAGACCATTGAAAGTGTCATACTAAAGAAGAGCAATGAGGTGTGGAAGTGTGATGTCATTGCTCCGAACCCTCTTGATAATGTGAAGATTGAACCAGAGCTGATAGAGAGGAATTGGAATATTCTTCAAGCAATGAAGAATGTTGATGAAGCTCTGAATCTTCCTACTGGAGAACTGGAACAAGGAGAGATAAGGGAGGCAGTTGGTGTTCCAGGAAGAGACAGCGTATACTGGATACATTCTTTTGCTGATAATGCAGCTGACGCCTTAGTATTCATAGATGCAGACCAGAAGCAAACACTCTTGCATATGAGTAGAGACTGGCTGAAGCAGACTCAAGATGCTGCATTTCTAGAGAAAGTGTTATATGTGTTCAAATGGGAAGATGTGGAAGTTAAGTATGTGACAGAAAAGCAGAGACTCGTGAGTTACCTATCTGATGTAGTAGTGGAAATGAAGCGATTGGAGCGAGATGCGGCTAGTGTCCACAATACTAACCGTGTCATAGGCTATCCCAAAATGATCTACTGTCAGTTTAAATCTGATAAAACTCATAGGAAACCTCGGCTTATCATGAAGAAATTTGAGGACATTCCAGAGATCAGAACTACTCAGGAGGTGGACAAACTCAGAAGGCTTTTCAAACATCCTTACCCAGAACCCAGGAACCCTCTAGAGATGGAAGCAGTAAGTTTGTTGAATGCTAGGTGGACGCAACTTCATAATCCAGTATATAAGAAACAAAAGCAGCAGGAGGAGAAACGCAGAAGGCAGAAAGAAGAAAAAGAGCAAGCTGCTGAAGCTAGGAAAAGGAAACGGAATTAGGGTTAAAGGTCAGAGTGGTGTGAACTTGAAGTTGGAAAAACTTCATGTCTTTCGGTTGCTTTAACTCACTTGAGGAAAATTCATCTTAGAATGAATCCAATAAGGTGATATGAGTTTGACTAAAAGATATGAAATAATCCAGGTGATAGGAATCATTCAAATGATCTTTAATTCGAGGTTCGAATTCTGTTTCTAGTTTAAGTTCTTTGTATTGTTTTCATGTACTTGTAATTGTATATTTTTCAAGACTGTAATGTTAATTATCTTTTCTCGTCTCATTGTTTAGTTGAGTTATCCTTCATTAATTTGAATGTCATTGTTAGACAATCAAATTGGGGGAGATTGAAAGGCAGAGTGTATTAACTTGTAACACTATAACTAATGTAACTCAATTAAACGAAAAGATACTTAACCAGAAGACAATCAAGAACAAGAAGTCACAAGGAATCAACACTAAATGAAGACAAGGTAATTGATACAATTGAACATGTTAACTATGATCAAGCCAAGAAGAAATCATTGAGAGAAGTTCAAGTCAAAGTTGTTCAGGCCTCAGTGATTTGAGAATTCGAGATTCAAGATCATAACTATCAGTATCAACAAGACCAATTGATTTCAAGTGAACAAGAAGGAAAGCAAATATTGGAAAGCCAAGTTACTAAGTGAATATGGTAATTTATTCAAGAAGCAGAAACACTATCAAGACTAGTCACTTATGAACCAGACCAGTGCATCAAGTGTCAGGACATTGATAGCAAGTTTATGTCAGTAATAAAGATCCATGTTCAAGAGCTTGTAGAAGAACAAAGAAGATATGAAGATATCACAAGCTCAAGATGTGCATTGAAGTTTCAAGTTGAAGACCAGAATATTTTCTAAGTAAGAAATGTTCTAGATGGCTAAGTCGAAATTCTCAAGTAGAAGTTCTACTTAGAATTTCGAGATGGCTAAGTAGAAATTCTCAAGTAGAAGTTCTACTTAGAGTGCAGCTTCAACATGACACATGGCATCTTCTGATTGGCAGATTTCCAAGCTTTCAAGATAAGACAAGATTTATGTGGACATCATTGGGCCACGTACATCTTAGTCTTTGAAGACTACAGGTCATAGATTACATGTAGTATAAATAGAAGCACTTGTGTAATGTTTTAGTTAGTGAGCAATATTGAGAAAAACACAAGAAAAAGGGAGAGAGTATTCACAGAGCTTAGAATCATTCACTTCTCTCTCAACTTCTGTTATACTTTGTAATGAATGTTGTAGCAACCTTTTCAAGTTATATATAAAAGAAATATATTCCTTGAATCTGTGTGTTCATTTATTGCATCGTATTTATTGCTACTCATAATCGAAAAGTTGTATTCACCCCCCCTCTACAACACATTTGGACCTAACAATTTCGACTTGTTTTTAATGACAACTTAAAATTTGTATATTCAGTTTGGGAGTTTGTATGTTAAATTTTTTCTATTAGAATGTTGTATATTAAATATTAGTTTTATTTTACCCATCAAATTAATTCGAATTGATGGTACCTAATTTGAAACCCATTTTGGATTTACCGAACCCAAATTTTTGGATTAGTTAAATTTTAAACCCGAAATAGTTTTGAATTGGATTTTAATTTTATCGATCCGAAATCCGAAACCCGTTCTAATATCGAAACCCGATACATAAATAATATAAGAGTAATCAGCACTTTGCACCCCTTATCTTTGGGCGCTTTTTCAATTTGGTCTCAAACTATGTTTCTTGGCAGATTGCACCTCTATGGTTTCAAACTCGCTTCAGTTTGCACTCTTTTGACCAAATTTCATCCACTTTGACCGCTACTATTAGGATGGGCGAGGGTAAAAATACAAAGATTTATTCAAGAAACTGTAAATTTACCCTTGATTAGCCTAAAAGTAGCGATCAAAGTGGACAAAATTTGATCAAAAGGGTACAAATTGAAGCGATTTTGAAACCATAGAGGTGCAATCTTCCAAAAAACATAGTTTGAGACCAAATTGAAAAAGTGCCCAAAGATAAGGGGTGCAAAATGCTAATTACTCATTAAAAAATAAATATTATCAATCAACCTAGCAAATTTTATATGTCTGTTCTTAGATTAGTGTATGAAAATTGAATATTATTACTTTTATTCAAGATACAAAAATAAAAAGGGCACATTTTATTATAAACTGTATATTATTTCTTATGTATCGACCTATCTACTCATCCAATATAATCTATTTCCCCGTTGGTGGGTTTTATCTACTGATATATTGGATGTTGTACTTTCTCTCTGTGAATGATAATTCCAATTTTTTTCTCTGTGAAGTGGGACTGTTATGTTCCGTTGTAATAAAGATTTTATTATTTTTGAGCTAACGTGTGTTGCAGGATGCTGAGACTTGATGTGGTGACCCGGGTCCCCGGACAGGGCGGATTTGGGGGCGTCACAGCGTTGGTATCAGAGACGTTAGTTATATTTTAGGAATCGTACGAGCGATCCTAGAATTATAACGCGATGTAAGAGTTTAGAGATATATTGCGATGTTGAGATTTTAGCACAAGTGCTTTTCACCCTTGTATAGTATATCTATATCAGTTTCTAATCGATTAGACCCTGTTGTGACCGAAGTTCCTTGTACTTTTGTAGATGACTACTTCAGGATTTGATGATTTCCGTTCAGCTAGAGACAGATCTCCTACACCTTACCCTCAGGGACCCCTAGATCCCAGCTCAGGTTCAGACAGTGACCCGTCTGAGGAGATTGTACCGATGGACAGCGACTCGGAGGACTCTTCTATCCGGATTCTTACACCTTCTCCACCTCATGTGATAGACTTGGTTTATTCTCCTGACCAGATCATAGAGGTAGCTGATTCTCCTGTGCCAGTGATTGAATTAGAGGCACCTACTCCAGAGATTGAGCAGCCAGCTCAGATTCCAGTATCTACTATGACTGAAGAGACCACTCTTCTGTTTACTCCTGAGATGTTCAGATTTGAGACCCCAGAGCTGATTACTTCTGAGCCGATTGATGAGGGCCAGCTTTCGCCCGTCCGTACTGAGACTTTACCCAGCTTATCTGCTCCAGTGGCTAGAGCTGATACACCTACCAGAGTATCAGCTTTTGCTGATTTGTTTGCTACTCCTGTTCCGGTGTATGTTGCAGCTCCGACAGTCCCTACTATACCTGATCACATGTTTCCACCTGTCAGTGCTACTCCTACTTGTGATACTGCTCCATCTGCACCTACCATACCTACACCTGTATCTGCTCAGCCTCCAGTGGCTGCTTCTACTGATGTTTGGCCACCTGCTCCTTCTGAGCATCCTGTTGTGGCTGGAGAGACGGTTCCATGGCATATCCATCATACCCTGTTCCAGCAGTACCGTTGGTTGTGGTCTCGTTATGAGGAGATCTTTGCTACTAGGGATGGTATTCTCCGACTCTTGTCTGTTCCAGATCCCCTTGTTGTTCACCATGGAGGTAGTCTGTTGGTGAGAGACATACCTATGGAGATTGTGCATCAGATAGCCCTGACTGTGTTGACCGGGCTTCAGACTGACTTAGCTACCTTGCCATCATCTAGTACCGGACAGATTGATCGTACCAGAGTTTCTACCTTGATCTCAGACATCATTGCAGAGTTCCATATGAGGGTGGACGAGATGTTTGCCCGTGATGGTTCGACTTGACTTGCTGCTGCTGTTTACTTATCATAGTCTTTTTGGTTTTAGGGGATGTCATATATCTACGCTTGCGCATTCCCATCTTTTGGTTAGCATGTATATTATAGCTAGTGGTGACCCGCTTTTTGTATGGCATCATGATAGATCTTTCAGTATAGGGTGCACATATTCTGTTGATCGATGTATTCGATGTAGTTGACTTTATGCCCAGCTTGTTGGGTAGTTATCTTATTATCTCCGTACTAGCATGACAGTAGATGTTCCACGATGTGTTTATATTCTGATGATGGGTCTGTACTATTATGCCGTATGTATTCGGTATTATGGCGTGGACTATACCAGTATGGTACCTTGTGATATATATATCATGATCTGCTAGTAGTACTGTTATCTTATTTTATCTATTATAGGACTCTGTTATACTAGAAGAGCATGCTAGATTATTTCTCTGCTACTCCTGTTATAGTAAATTTCTTTTTAGATAATGCGACTTAAAATGAGTTTAAAAAAAAAAAAGTTTTCGAAAACCAATGATTAAGACGACGATTGAGTTTTAGAACTTAAAGATTTTTATAAAAATTACCAGTAAAACCTGAATTAGTTTCTTTTTCACGAGTACCCTGAACCTTTTTATAATAAGGAAAAAGAGTAACTGTTTTATAAAGAGACACGAGAGAGAATCATGATTTTGAGTACGGTTTATTTTGAGAAACCAAAGATTTTGGTCAAATAAATAATCTTGAATGCCTGTGCCAGCAATGGTGACATATAATTGCATACCTGTGATATAACATACCATATTGTTTTCGTTCTTATAGAAAGAGATGCCACCTAAGAGAGGAAGACCCCCAAGAAACCCTCGTCCTCAACCTGAAGAGAATCCAAAGAATGAGATTCCACCTCGGAACCCAGTTCCTAACCCAGTTCCAAACCCGGAACCGGAACCCGCTCAGAATCCAAACCAGAATAATAACCCGATGAACCTGCTTTTGGAATTTCTTCTTCAACATGCCCAGAACTCTCAGCCTCAGCAGAACCCTAATCCAGTAAGAGAAAATCCACCTCCAGCTCATCTGACTCATGCTATAGTGACGTTCAAATAATTCAAATCTCTGAACCCACCTGAGTTTAAAGGTACCACTAACCCCGTGGAGTCCAGAATTTGGTTACGAGAGATAGAGAAAACTTTTGAAATTGTGGGAGTAGAAGAGGATAAGAAGACAGTGTTTGCAGCGTATATGTTGAAGGGTGAAACTAATTACTGGTGGGAAGCAAAGAGGACTTTGGAAGGCAATGCGGTTATTCCATGGACCAGATTCACGACCTTGTTTCTAGAGAGGTATTTTCCTAAGTATCTAGAGAACCAAATGGAGATCAAATTCTTAGAACTCAAGCAAGGGGCGATGACTGTTGCGGATTATGAAGCCAAGTTTACAGAACTCTCAAGGTTTGTACCCTATCATGTGGACACTAAGGAGAAGAGAGCCAAGCGTTTCCAGCAAGGGCTGAAGACCTGGATCCAGAATCGAGTTGCCGTATTTGAGATCACCAATTATGCAACCTTAGTTCAGAAAGCGGCTATAGTGGAAAGTGGAAGTGAGTTGTACCCGAAAGATCGGGATGATAAGAAGAGAAAGTTTCAGAGTGGTGGAAGCAGTTTTGTGAAGAGATCTGATAGTCATAGTGACAAGAGGCCGTTTGTGAAGAGAGAAGATAGAAGCTCAGATACTAAGAGAATTGGGAACCATGACACCAAAGGAAGCAATCAGAGGACCAAACCTCAGCATACAGTGAACGTGATGCAAGGAAGACCACAATTGCCAGAGTGTAAGACATGTGGGAGGAAACACCCAGGACCCTGCCAGCAAGCTACTATGAATTGCTACAACTGCGGACAGAAGGGTCATTATGCTTCTAGTTGCAAGGATAAATCTGTCACCTGCTTCAATTGTGGAAAGAAAGGTCACCTGTCCCGCGATTGCCGACAGACTGCTAAGGAAAATCCAGTGCTTCGACTCACAGCACCTCCCAGCAACAAGCCGACCGCAAGAACTTTCAACATGACCGTGAAGGATGCTATTGATGACAGCGATGTGATTGCAGGTACGCTTCTAGTTAATTCTGAAGATGCATGTGTTCTAGTTCATTCTGACGCTACCAAATCTTTCATTTCTGAGAACTTCATGAATAAGTTTAAACTTGAGTCAGTGCCCTTAGAGGGAATTTTGAGCATAGAAGTAGCAAATCAGGAAGTCATTCCAGTAAACCGTTTGTGCCCGAACTGCTCTATAGAGATTCAGGGTCAACGTTTTGACGCAGACCTCATTCCTTTTAAGTTGGGGGAATTCGACGTAATCTTAGGGATGGATTGGTTAGCACGTTACGATGCCCAAATCGATTGTCGTCGGAAGAAGGTTAGCTTAAGTGGACCTAACGGTATCAGAATTCCATTTCGCGGACAAAAACCGGCTAAAGATTTTCTATCAATAATTCAAGCTAAGAGATTACTTCGGCAAGGATGTCAAGCCTATCTGGCTCATGTGATAGATACCAAGAAGCAAACCCCTACCATTGATGAGATTCCGGTAGTCAATCAGTTTAAAGATGTTTTCCCTGATGACTTGCCCGGAATGCCACCAGACCGAGAGATAGAATTCACGATTGATCTAGCACCAGGAACCGCACCCATCTCCAAAGCACCTTACAGAATGGCACCAGTGGAAATGAAGGAATTGGCAACACAACTGCAAGAGTTACTTGAAAAAGGTGTAATCAGACCTAGTGTATCCCTGTGGGGAGCTCCAGTGTTATTCGTGAAGTAAAAGGACGGATCTATGCGGCTATGTATTGACTATCACGAACTGAACAAGATGACAATCAAGAACAGGTACCCTCTGCCCAGAATCGATGATTTATTTGATCAGCTTAAAGGAGCTACTCATTTTTCGAAGATTTATTTGAGATCCGGCTATCATCAACTGAAGATCAAGCCTGAGGATATTCCCAAGACTGCCTTTAGGACTCGATATGGACATTACGAGTTTCTAGTGATGTCTTTTGGTTTGACGAATGCTCCAGCTGCTTTCATGGATTTAATGAACCGTGTATTCAAGAGATACTTGGATAAGTTTGTGATTGTATTTATTGATGACCTTCTCATATACTCGAAGTCTCCTGAAGATCATGCAGAACATCTCTGTCTAGTTTTGGAAGCACTAAGGAAGGAAAAGTTGTATGCAAAGTTTTCGAAGTGCGAATTCTGGCTGAAAGAAGTTCAGTTTTTGGGACATATTGTGAGTGGTGAAGGAATTTCTGTAGACCCTGCTAAGATAGAAGCCGTAGCAGACTGGGAGAGACCTAAAACTCCAACAGAGGTTAGAAGTTTCCTTGGACTGGCTGGTTATTATCGTAGATTCGTGAAAGATTTCTCAAAGGTTGTTACGCCATTGACTCGACTTACCAGGAAGAGTGAAAAGTTCGAATGGACGTCCAAATGTGAAGACAGCTTTCAGGAATTGAAGAAGAGACTGACAACTGCCCCAGTTTTGACCTTACCGATGAAAAGGGTGATTTCGTAATTTTCAGCGATGCTTCTCACAAAGGTTTAGGATGTGTATTGATGCAGCACGGGAAAGTAATAGCTTACGCTTCTCGTCAATTGAAGGAATATGAATCCCGATACCCTACTCACGACTTAGAACTTGCTGCCATTGTTTTTGCACTCAAGATTTGGAGACACTATTTGTATGGAGAAAAATGTGAGATCTTCACAGACCACAAGAGCTTAAAGTACATATTCACCCAGAAGGAATTGAACATGAGACAGAGAAGATGGTTGGAATTGATCAAAGACTACGATTGCTCGATAAACTACCACCCAGGGAAAGCTAATGTTGTAGCTGATGCTTTAAGTAGAAAAGAAAGACTCAACTTGTTGACGACCTCAGAAGAACTAGTCAAAGAATTTGAGAAAATGGAGTTAGAAGTCAAGGACCCAGTCCAAAACAATGAAAGAGTTTATACCATTCATTTTCAACCAGAGCTGCTAGAGAAGATTCGTCGTTGTCAGGAGCAAGTGATGAAAGAAAGAAGATCAGAGTTAACAGGGAAAGAATTTCTGAGTTCAAAAGATGATAAAGGGATTAAGCGATTTGCTTCGAGAATTTGGGTTCATAATGTTACCGAATTGAAAGAAGAAATCATGAGCGAAGCGCATAACTCGAGATATTCCATTCACCCAGGAAGCACAAAAATGTATCAAGATATTAAGCAGAATTATTGGTGGCCTAACATGAAGAGAGAAATTGCAGAATGGGTAAGCAAGTGTTTGACCTGTCAGAGAGTGAAAGCAGAACATCAACGACCCAGTGGATTACTCCAATCCTTAGAAATTCCAGAATGGAAGTGGGAACACATCACCATGGACTTTGTAGTAGGTTTACCTCGAACCAGAGCAAATTTCGATGCCATATGGGTTATAGTTGACAGACTTACGAAATCCACGCATTTTCTGCCAATTAGTGAGAAGTATTCAGTGGAAAGACTGGTAGGTTTGTATTTGAAGGAAGTGGTAGTTCGTCATGGAGTGCCTGTGTCAATAGTGTCAGACAGAGATGCCCGTTTTACTTCAAGATTTTGGAAGAGTTTTCAGGAATGCCTTGGCACCAAGTTAAATTTGAGTACTGCCTATCATTCGCAGACAGACGGTCAGAGCGAAAGGACAATTCAGACGATAGAGGATATGCTGCGAGCTTGCACCTTAGATTTCAAGGGAAGTTGGGATGATCATCTGCCGCTAGTAGAGTTTGCTTACAACAATAGCTATCACTCCAGTACCGGTATGGCCCCGTATGAAGCTTTATATGGAAGGAAGTGCAGATCCCAGCTTTGTTGGGATGAAGTTGGTGAAGGAAGATTACTAGGGCCAGATATGGTCCATCAGACAAAGCAATCCATAAAAATGATTCAGAAAAGATTAGTTATTGCTCAGGACCGTCAGCGAAAGTATGCCGATCCGAAGAGAAAAGATAAATCCTTCGAGGTAGGAGACAAATTTTTGTTGAAAATTTCCCCGTGGAAAGGGGTGATGAGATTCGGGAAGAAAGGGAAACTGAGTCCCAGGTATATTGGACCTTTTGAAATTCTCAAGAAGGTTAGAGCCGGGTCATATCAATTGGCCTTACCGCCAGATCTTCAGCATGTTCACAATGTATTCCACGTATCAATATTGAGAGCTTATCATCCTGATCATCGACACGTGTTAGAATATGAACCCATCGATGTCAAAGCTGACCTGACCTACGTAGAGCAACCAGTGGAAGTTGTGGATTTCAAAGTGCAGGAGTTGCGAAATAAGAAAATAAATTTAGTAAAAGTGATTTGGAGAAACCGGCAGATCGAGGAAGCCACTTGGGAACTTGAGAGTGAAATGCGCAGTAAATACCCCGAGTTGTTTAGCCATTAATGTTGATCCCGAGGACGGAATCCTTTTAAGGAGGGGAGACTGTAATAACCGTAAAATTTCTATATTTTGGTGAATCTCTTTATGCTTGAATTTTCGTAAATTTAATATCCTGGCTTAAATTAATTTTAGAAATGCGTATAAATATTTAGTAGTGCGACGCTACCTTCCGATTAGTTGTGACTTATTATTTGTATTGTTTTACAATTTTTATATTGGCGATTTGTTTTATTATTATTATTAACATCATTATTATTGTGAAGCGAGGATATCATTTATTTTGAGATATTGGTGAATATTATTCGATGGAGATAGATAAATGTATCAACATTTTTTTTTATTTTATAAGAGTGGAATAATAACCTTTAATAACAAATGAGCTCTTCACCTATTCTATAAATTTGGGTCAAGTGATGAACCCAATTAATTAAGATGGGCCTTATTAGTCATTAGTGTACTATATTCTTAATAATAACAATTGGCTAAATGGATATTAAGCCCACCTTCATAAATGGGTTTTACCTTAATTATTTTCTTAAAAACCCATTAAGAGCCCAAGTGATTATTAGTATATATTAAAGGAACTTGGATCAAAATGATCATCATCCTCATTATATTAACCGAGTGAAAATTTGGGAGAGAAAATTTGGGAGAGAGAGAGAAATAAAAACCTCCATAAACACAAAACTTGAAAAGCCTATATCTCCTAGATTATGATCTTGATCATACATGCAACCATATAATTGAAAAGAGGGTTTCAAGCTCTATATTTGGATATATATATCATAAGGGTTTCAAGAAGTTTTATTTTTATCAAAGTTCCAAAATTTTGGTTTTCACAAGAGGGTATGAATTTATACCCATAAACTCTATTTTCAACTACTTTATTATGATTATTGGCTTTTTATGATTTAATTGTGATTGAAAATATTTGTATTAGAATTAGGGTTTTGTAAATTTTGATTGGATTAGCTTAAAAGATGATTGCTAAATTTTAATTAGGAATGGTGAATTGGGGTTTGTGTTTGGAGGGGGGTTTTTGGTGTTGCATGTCGGAGATGAAGCCACCACCGCGGTGGTAACGGTGACCGGCGGTGGTGGGGGTTGGCCGGAGGTGAAGCAAGAGGTGGAGAGGGGGAGAGATAAGAGGAGGGGGCGAGAGAGAGAGGAAAGGCGAGGGAGATAGGGCGGAGAGAGAGAGGTGCGAGTGGAGAGAGATTAAGGAAGAGAGATGGAGGCGGAGAGAAAGAGAGGGGCGGAGGGAGAGAGATCGACGGGGAGAGATTGAGAGAAGAGAGAAGAGCGAGAGATTGAGGGAGAAGGAGAGATCGAGGGAGTGAGCTAGAGAGAGATGGAGGTCGAGAGATTGAGAGAGAGAGAGAGAGAGAGAGAGAGAGAGAGAGAAGAGACAGTGGTGGTGGTGGTGACCGGCACCGGCGCCGACGCCGGCGCGGCGTCCGGCCGGTGGCCGCCCAGTGGTGGTGGTGTTGAGTTGATGGTGATACACACATGGGTTGTATGTATAATTTGGGAATAATTTAATTGTTTATTGGTAATAATCTTGATAGAATAATAGTAAATAATTTGATGTTAATTGGGCATTAATTGATTTAATTAGAGATTAATTGATAAAAATGGTTAAAACTTAATAAAGATTAAAATTCAGTTGGTTTTAAAAGAAAACTTTAATTTTATGAAAGATGGAGATTCTTTAATTAGTATAATAAAATTGGGTTTTATAAAAGAAATTAAATAAGGTTATTACGTTGGAGTTAAAATGAAAGGAAAAGTGACTTGATTTATTTAGATGAGTAATAAAAGTGGATTGTTTTCAAGAATAAATAGGAATTAATATTAGTAGTTCTCTAAAATGGACTTTATCACAAAAGGGAAAGGATTTTAGATAAATCTTAGAGATTTGATACGAGCCAAATTTAATTTAGAAGTGCGAGTTAAATGATTAATGAAATTAGTGAATTTCGTCATAAAATGAGAATTTTCGATAAATAGTAAGGACCTTGTAAAGATACTTTTATATTCGTGATGTGCCTTGAATAAATCAAATAGTGAGGTTTATTAGAATTAAATCGAGACCTTAAATTGAAAAATTTCCCTTACGAATAATTAGAGCAAAATCTTCAAAAGATAATTGTGTTAAAATCTCATGATATCATAAACCCCGTTTTTTTTAATTCATTAGGAAAAGCAACTAGAGCCTCCATTTAATTTCATTTTTATGAATAAGGTGTTAGTGAGACTTTTAGCTTACGAGAATATATTCCAAAATTTTATTTTCGAGAATTATGTGATTATCAATAGCATGATTACCGATTTATGTGACATTACGTGATTAACTCCTTACCCGAGTACTAAAATTATTTTGATAATTAATTATAGAACTTCCTTCCTGAGACTTGAGATATTCGCTTGCGGGTAACGCTTTTATTATTCGGTTGAGTTTAGCGTCGAGACAGAGGCAAGTTCATTCCTACCCTAACTCTCGGAAATTTTTGTATTTCTGTTCGAATTATTTAAATTCTTGATTATTTTCGAGCTATCAATTATGAGATTTATTTGCTGTTCTTTATGACGCAATATTTTCTTTTGAGAATTATTTCTCGTTAAATATTATGATACTGTTAATTTAGTTTCATTGTGAATTATATTCCCTATAAGCGTAGAGGCAAATTTGTTGCTATCAGGTCGATCTCATTAATTCGAGACGGCTATTATTTTGATTCAGTAAAACTAATCTCATTCGTTCGAGATAGTTGAATTTATTCTTTTCAGTTGAATTTATTGTACAAATTCAACAATATTTATTGATTATCTTTTAGTTGGTTCATTGTCCGAATCAACCGATAGGAGTATACTATTTAAATCGTTAGAGTTTTACTCATTGATCAAGTGAAAAATATTCTATTTAACGTTCATCAATTTTGAGTATTATAATCATTCGAGTGGTACTATTTGTTCAGTACGACTCATTATGTTTCATTTTAAGACTATTCTCATTGTTTCGAGATAGTTGTGATACTCCTATGGTTTTGATGATCACATTCAGCAAGCTATTTGCTTGTAGTTTGATATAAAACATTGTGTTATGGTTGTACTAACTTGGTTTTGCAGGGTATATTAAGTCTACTAATTGTTTACGGAGAATATATATACAACAAGCCATTTGGTGTTACAACAGAGACAGTTTGGCAAGCCATTTGCACTGACAGACACAAACAGCAAGCCATTTGCAAACTGCCAGAAATCCTGAAGATATATATCAAGACAAATTCTCATGGATGTAATTCAGGAAATATATTGTGAGGACTCTTTATTATATAATACATATACAATATATTCTAGAAATATATTGCCAGGAAAGAATTTTTAAATACTTAAGTGGTACTATCAATCTTGGTCTGTTCTATCCTATCACAAATACTTTTGATCTTGTGGGGTATAGTGATGCAGATTATGCAGGGTCTCAAACTGATAGAAAGAGTACAAGTGGTGTTTGTACATTTCTTGGACAAAGCTTGGTTTCATGGCAAAGCAAAAAGCAAGCTTCTGTTGCTCTATCAACGGCCGAAGGAGAATATTTAGCAGCTGGTAGCTGTTGTTCTCAAATTTTATGGATGATTCAAACTCTAAGGGATTTTAATATCAAGTGTGGCAAGATTCCAATATAATGTGACAACACGAGTGCTATCAATATCTCCAAGAATCCTGTGAATCACTCAAGAACAAAGCATATCGACGTTCGTCATCATTTCTTGAGAGATAATGCAGTAAAAGGGAAGATTGAGTTGGTATTTGTCTCAACTGAAGTTCAATTGGCAGATATTTTCACAAAGCCATTAGCTGAAGAAAGATTTGCAGCCATACGAATGGAGCTTGGCATGTGTACTGTGTAGTCAGCAAGCTGACAAGCACAGAATGGGTAACGTTGGCTTACCATTTGTATCTGAACAGTTTATATGCCATTACTATGATTTGATTTTTTTAATTTTATTTCTCTATGCTTATTCCAGACCTGGACTAATATTCTTTTTGTTGAATTTTTGAATGATTAAGGGGGAGAAATTTAGGAGAACCATTTGGTCAAGATATTCGATTTGGATGTGATTGATTATGCTTGTTTATCTTGAATCTGTTTTATATCAAAATGTACTAATATGCAGGGATTTAGGGGGAGTTCTTATTTCTCCTAAATATTGTGTAATCATCAAAAAGGGGGAGATTGATACTCCTATGGTTTTGATGATCACATTCAGCAAGCTATTTGCTTGTAGTTTGATATAAAACATTGTGTTATGGTTGTACTAACTTGGTTTTGCAGGGTATATTAAGTCTACTAATTGTTTACAGAGAATATATATACAGCAAGCCATTTGGTGTTACAACAGAGACAGTTTGGCAAGCCATTTGCATTGACAGACACAAACAGCAAGCCATTTGCAAACTGCCAGAAATCCTGAAGATATATATCAAGACAAATTCTCATGGATGTAATTCAGGAAATATATTGTGAGGACTCTTTATTATATAATACGTATACAATATATTCTAGAGCTCAAATCTTTTCAAATATCTTTTTTTAAATTATTTTATAAAACTTATAGGAGTTTCCTTATTTAAAAGATTTCTTTCTACAAAATCTCCTATACACGTTTTATATCTATACAAATCAGAAGGGTTATGTTTTCATCGATTTCTTTTTCCCAAACCCTCTGTCTAACGTTCACAGGAACGTTTGTAAAATCTCTAACCAATTGAACGTTGGAAATTGATTCTAATAGTTCGAATAATTGGTGATTGATTTTCTGAACGTTGGTGTGAAGCTTTATAAACTTATTCTTGTGTTCATTCGCTTCTAAGAATTCAGAACAATTCAGAGAAAAACATTCAAGCACACAAGATTACAAACAACTCAGTTTTTCATTGCTATATCTTTTGATTCTCTCAAGCTCTCAATATATATATATATATATATATATATATATATATATATACGTGCTATATCTTAGAGAGTTCATAGTTTGAGTTGTATCCATTATTGATTGTATTGTTCAATTTGTAAGGTTGAGTTGTTGGACAGATTGGCTAGGGAACTAGGGTTTGTTGATCGTTGCTAGAGAAGTATACTTTGGAAGTATAGCTTAGAGAGCAAGTTCAGAAACAGGAGTTCAGCACGCCATTTGTCAACAGCTGGGTATTAAGGGAGATATATTATTGTATCTTGTAATTGGTTTTATTTCAGTGATCAATTATATATTCTCTTACCAAGTTGGTAAGGGACCAGGACGTAGACCATAGGGGTTAGGGGTCGAACCTGGCTAAAAGTCTCTGTGTTCTTTATTTTCTGCTCTTTACTTACTGCTTGCATTTGGCTTACTATTTCTGCACTTTACTGTACTTGTTATCTGTGCATTCAGCATACCATTTGTCTCTGCATAAAATGAAATCAGTAAGCTATTTCTGGTAATTTTTAAAATCGGTTTTAGTTAAACATAGTTAGCCATTTACACCTATTCACCCCCCTCTAGGTGTGCATTTTCATTTGGTATCAGAGCTTTGGTATACTAACAATTCTATAACAGGAAAGTATTCGATCATAATGGCTGAAAACTATCCCGAAGGAAAATCTGATTTTAGGCCTCCACTTCTTCATGGCACACACAACTACCACTGGTGGAAAAGCAGCATGGAAACTCACTTATCCAGAGATCCATTAGTTCTGAGAGTTGTGCAAAAAGGTCCATATGTCTTTCTTGATAAGGATGGCAAGCCAAAGGATGTTGATGATCTCACTCCGGATGAATTAATCAAACTTGGCTACAATGGAAAGGCAAGGAGTTCTCTTATGAATGGTTTGAACCAGGCTGAATATGATAAAGTATCTTCACTCAAATCAGCAAAAGAAATGTGGGATGCTTTGGAGACTTATCATGAAGGTTCGAAATCTCTAAAGAAGGTAAAACTTAGCAAGCTAATGAATGACTTTGGAAACTTCAAGCTTAATGAATGTGAAACTATCAAGGATAGTCAAGCACGGTTTCAAGTTACTATTAACTCACTGAAGAGGCTTGGAAAATCTATACCACAAGATGAAATCAATATGAAGGTCTTAAGTGCAGTACCATTTATCTACGAAGCCAAAGTTACTGCCTTGGAATCCTCACCACTTATTGATACTATGGATCACTTGGCTGTTTTTGCTGAGCTAGAGCAATTTGAAAGCAAGATAAATGGAAATCAGGTGGGAAGTTCAAGTGTTAAAGCTCCAACAGAAAAGATGAAGAATATGGCTCTCAATTCTAAAAACAGCAAGCCAATTGACTCTAATGGTGAATCTGATTCAGATGAGGAACTTGCATTTATTTTAAAGAAGATCAAGAGGTTGATAGAAAAGAAGAATATGATGAAAAGGGAAAGAGGTGGCTACTACAACAACAAGAAAGGCTCAAAAGACTCTAAGGAGGAAACTTGTTTCGAATGTGGCAAGCCAGGTCATTATAAAAGGAACTGCTACAAACTAAAGTCAAAACAGCCTACTGTTTTCAAGGACAAGAAGAAATCAAAGGCTCTACTGACTTGGAGTGATGATGATTCAGATTCCAGTAATGACTCAAGTGAAGAGATGGTGAACTTAGCACTTGTTGGAATGGAAGATGAATCTGTTCTTGGAAATTCAGAAGGAGTGTATGCTGAAACTGATTCTGAAGAGGATCAGAGTGAGGTAAACTCTTTTAATGATTATATTTCTTCAGATGATACTTTGTTAGATTCACTAACCATGCAGGAACAAAATAGTGTTACAATTGAAGAACACATGGCACTAAAGGCTGAATCAGCAAGCTGACTGATAAGAATGCCTATTTATCCAAAATGGTAAAAGATTTGTTGCCAAAAATGGAAGAATGGGATTCAACTTCATTCAGTAAAGCTACAGAGATCAAGGAACTAAATACTAAGAACAGACATTTAGAGGCTAATGTCAAGTTACTTGAAAAGAGAAACAAGACCTTGACTGAAGAAATCAAAGAGCTAAGGTCTGATGTCAAAACTAAAGCTAAAGCATTGGAATCATACAAAATGAAGGAATCTAGTCAAGCCGAATCCTCAAAAACTGCTGAAAAGAGAGTTCAGCAAGCTGAACTCATCAAACATCAAGCTGAAGTGATCACCCTCCTAGAAACAGAAGTTAAAGATCTCAAGAAGGGCATGGAAACTTTTATTCAAGGTGAAGACACTTTAAAAACAATGATGAAGAAGGCAAATGTACCTTTGGTCAGAGAAGGTGTTGGTCTAAACTTCAACAAGAAAGATAAGGTGCTCAAATATGATGGAAGAAATGGCATACACTATGACTATGCTATGCCCTAGAAGACATGCAACAAATGTGGTACAAAAGGTCATCTGGAAAAACATTGTGTGGTTCAAGTAAATCATAAAGTGAAAACAGCATACCAGAATGGATCAGTCAGACAGAAAACAGCATACCAGAATGGACCAGTCAGACAGCAAACAGCATACCAGAATGCTTCTGGCAGAAGACAAACAGCTTACCAACAGAATGATCAGTCCCCAAAAGTGGTCCAAATGTGGATCAAGAAATCTGATTTAAATGCTTTATATATTCTTGCTACTAACCAACCTGGACCCAAACCTATATGGGTACCAAAACTTTGAGTTATTTTTGTTTGTTTTGTAGCTTTGCCTTGCTGCTAAGGTTAAGTCAAAGCAATGGATCTTGGACAGTGGATGCACAAGACATATGTGTGGAGACAAATCTCAGTTTATGAATCTCAAAATGAAAAAGGGTGGAAGAGTGACAATTGGGAATAGCAAAACTCTTCAAATCCTTGGTACCGGTTCTATTGGTAATAGTAATATTTCAATTGATAAAGTTCAATATGTCAAAGGTCTTTCTTATAACTTGCTGAGTGTTACTCAATTATTTGATGATGGACATCACGTTGAATTAGGCATTGATAAAGCTATTATTACTATTGGTACTAACAAATTCCCCCTAGTTGCTAGAAGGGAAGGAAATATATATGTATTAGACTTTGATATGCAGGAAACAACATGCTGTTTGGCTGCAGTAGATAATGACCCATATATTTGGAATAAAAGATTGGGACATGCACACGTGGATTTGCTCAGAAAGTTATCAAGCAAGAAGCTAGTGAGAGGGCTGCCCAAGCTAAAGTATGTCAAAACAGAAGTATGTTCAGCTTGCCAATTGGGAAAATAGCTTCGAAGTACTCACAAATCAAAGAAAATGGTATCTACTTCTAAACCCTTAGAGCTTCTGCATTTGGACTTATTTGGTCCAGAAGCTTACAAGAGTATTGGAGGTAAACAATATGGTTTTGTGATTGTAGATGATTATTCTAGATTTACATGGGTATTATTTCTTCGTACTAAAGATTGTGCTTTTGATGAGTTTAAGAAGCTAATCAAATTACTTGAGAACAAGTTGAATACAAGACTTGTAGGTATAAGGAGTGATAGAGGAGGTGAATTTCTCAACAAAGACTTCATTGCTTATTGTGAAAAAAGAGGAATTACACATGAATTTTCTGCACCAAGGACTCCACAACAAAATGGAGTGGTAGAAAGGAAGAGCAGGTCACTACAAGAAACAACAAGGACTCTTTTGCAAGAAAGCAAGCTGCCTAGAAGTTTTTGGGCAGAAGCAGTGAATACAGCGTGTTATTTGTTAAACAGAGTCATAATCAGGCCTATTTTGAACAAAACTCCGTATGAATTATTGAGGAAAAAGAAGCCAAACATTAGTTACTTCAAAATCTTTGGCTCAGAGTGTTTTGTGCTCAAGACAATTGATAATGATGGTAAATTCGATGCTAAATCTTATGAAGCTATTTTTCTTGGCTATTCTTTAACTAGTAGAGCATATAGAGTTTATAACTTAAATAAACATATAGTTGAAGAATCTATTGATGTTACTTTTCAAGAACCTAACAATGATCTGCCAAGAGATGAGGAAGAATTTGCAGGTGAAACTGATAACATACAACCTCAAGTTACTAGAAATCAGCAAGCCAACAATTCTGCTGAAATTGGAAGTCAGCAAGCCAACAACACTACTGAGAATGGAAAATAGCAAGCTGGAACTCCAAAACAGCAAGCTGAAGTGGTCAGAATCACTTCACATGAAGAAATTGCTCAACATTATCTACCAAAGGCTACAAGGACAGTAAAGAATCATCCTCTAGAACTTGTTATTGGAAATATTTCAGATGGAATCACAACAAGGAGAGGAAAAGCAAACTTTTGTGCTTATGCTGCCTTTTTAGCTTAAGAAGAACCCAGAAATATCAAGGAAGCATTAGAAGATGAAAATTGGATCATGGCAATGCAAGAGGAACTCAACCAATTCAAGAGATGTGATGTTTGGGAACTTGTAAAACCACCAGAAGATGCTTCTATCATAGGAACCAAATGGGTGTTCAAGAACAAAGTGGATGAATTTGGAACCGTTACTCGAAATAAGGCAAGGCTCGTGGCTCAAGGCTATAATCAACAAGAAGGAATTGATTTTGAAGAAACATATGCACCTGTAGCTCGTTTAGAATCAATCAGAATGCTTCTTGCCTATGCATGCTACAAGAAATTCAAGTTATATCAAATGGACGTAAAAAGCGCATTTCTAAATGGCGTGCTGGATGAGGAAGTCTATGTCAAACAGCCTCCTAGATTCGAACATGAGAAGTTTCATGACTATGTTTACAAGCTCAAGAAGGCATTATATGGTTTAAGGCAGGCCCCTAGAGCGTGGTATGAGAGGCTTAGTAAGTTTCTTCTCAAAAATGGATTCATTCGAGGTAATATCGATCCCACATTATTTACAAAGAAAAATGGTAAAGATATTCTTGTTGTACAAATATATGTGGATGATATTGTATTCGGTGCTACTAATGAATCTATGTGTGAGTTATTTTCTAAGTGCATGTACAATGAATTTGACATGAGCATGATGGGGGAACTCAATTATTTCTTGGGTCTCCAAATCAAGCAAACCATTGATGGTATTTATGTGCATTAATCCAAGTATACAAAGAATCTGCTCAAAAGATTTGGTTATGAAGATGTCAAAGCAAAAACAACTCCTATGACTCAAAACAGCAAGCTGTTTGCAGATGAGAATGGTAAGGAGGTGGATGTTAAAAGGTATAGAGGTATGATTGGAAGTTTATTATATTTAACTGCCTCAAGACCTGATATCATGTATAGTGTATGTGTTCGTGCAAGGTTTCAATCCAATCCTAAAGAGTCTCACTTAAATGCGGTTAAAAGAATTTTTAAATACTTAAGTAGTACTATCAATCTTGGTCTGTTCTATCCTATCACAAATACTTTTGATCTTGTGGGGTATAGTGATGCAGATTATGCAGGGTCTCAAACTGATAGAAAGAGTACAAGTGGTGTTTGTACATTTCTTGGACAAAGCTTGGTTTCATGGCAAAGCAAAAAGCAAGCTTCTGTTGCTCTATCAACGACCGAAGGAGAATATTTAGCAGCTGGTAGCTGTTGTTCTCAAATTTTATGGATGATTCAAACTCTAATGGATTTTAATATCAAGTGTGGCAAGATTTCAATATATTTTGACAACACGAGTGCTATCAATATCTCCAAGAATCCTGTGAATCACTCAAGAACAAAGCATATCGACGTTCGTCATCATTTCTTGAGAGATAATGCAGTAAAAGGGAAGATTGGTTTGGTATTTGTCTCAACTGAAGTTCAATTGGCAGATATTTTCACAAAGCCATTAGCTGAAGAAAGATTTGCAGTCATACGAATGGAGCTTGGCATGTGTACTGTGTAGTTAGCAAGCTGACAAGCACAGAATGGGTAACGTTGGCTTACCATTTGTATCTGAACAGTTTATATGCCATTACTATGATTTGATTTTTTTAATTTTATTTCTCTATGCTTATTCCAGACCTGGACTAATATTCTTTTTGTTGAATTTTTGATGGATTAAGGGGGAGAAATTTAGGAGAACCGTTTGGTCAAGATATTCGATTTGGATGTGATTGATTATGCTTGTTTATCTTGAATCTGTTTTATATCAAAATGTACTAATATGCAGGGATTTAGGGGGAGTTCTTATTTCTCCTAAATATTGTGTAATCATCAAAAAGGGGGAGATTGATACTCCTATGGTTTTGATGATCACATTCAGCAAGCTATTTGCTTGTAGTTTGATATAAAACATTGTGTTATGGTTGTACTAACTTGGTTTTGCAGGGTATATTAAGTCTACTAATTGTTTACAGAGAATATATATACAGCAAGCCATTTGGTGTTACAACAGAGACAATTTGGCAAGCCATTTGCACTGACAGACACAAACAGCAAGCCATTTGCAAACTGCCAGAAATCCTGAAGATATATATCAAGACAAATTCTCATGGATGTAATTCAGGAAATATATTGTGAGGACTCTTTATTATATAATACGTATACAATATATTCTAGAGCTCAAATCTTTTCAAATATCTTTTTTTAAATTATTTTATAAAACTTATAGGAGTTTCCTTATTTAAAAGATTTCTTTCTACAAAATCTCTTATACGCGTTTTATATCTATACAAATCAGAAGGGTTATGTTTTCATCGATTTCTTTCTCCCAAACCCTCTGTCTAACGTTCACAGGAACGTTTGTAAAATCTCTAACCAATTGAACGTTGTAAATTGATTCTAATAGTTCGAATAATTGGTGATTGATTTTCTGAACATTGGTGTGAAGCTTTATAAACTTATTCTTGTGTTCATTCGCTTCTAAGAATTCAAAACAATTCAGAGAAAAACATTCAAGCACACAAGATTACAAACAACTCAGTTTTTCATTGCTATATCTTTTGATTCTCTCGAGCTCTTAATATATATATATATACGTGCTATATCTTAGAGAGTTCATAGTTTGAGTTGTATCCATTATTGATTGTATTGTTCGATTTGTAAGGTTGAGTTGTTGGACAGATTGGCTAGGGAACTAGGGTTTGGTCATCGTTGCTAGAGAAATATACTTTGGAAGTATAGCTTAGAGAGCAAGTTCAGAAACAGGAGTTCAGCACGCCATTTGTCAACAGCTGGGTATTAAGGGAGATATATTATTGTATCTTGTAATTGGTTTTATTTCAGTGATCAATTATATATTCTCTTACCAAGTTGGTAAGGGACCAGGACGTAGACCATAGGGGTTAGGGGTCGAACCTGGCTAAAAGTCTATGTGTTCTTTATTTTCTACTCTTTACTTACTGCTTGCATTTGGCTTACTGTTTCTGCACTTTACTGTACTTGTTATCTGTGCATTCAGCATACCATTTGTCTCTGCATAAAACGAAATCAGTAAGCTGTTTCTGGTATTTTTTAAAATTGGTTTTAGTTAAACATAGTTAGCCATTTACACCTATTCACCCCCCTCTAGGTCTGCATTTTCAAGTTGCCTTTCTTGTCAAAGGTTGGCACTTTGTTCGTGTCAACCAATTTAAATATGTTTATTGAGAGTTACATCAGTCCATTGTTCGGATTGGTGGTACATTGAGTAAAATTGGCAGTCCGCCAGATCAATTAAATATTTTCTTGTGAAGTTTATCTCAAAGTGTCAGTTCATTAAATGTTCAGGAATTCTGTATTCTACTGGTCAATTTTGGGAAAGAGGCCCATTTTAGAGAAAGAGAGACTTGTGTACCTTTATATGGACACAAGAATATTTTAGGCACTATGATGCCAGGGTTGATATAATCACCCACTATGATGCTAGCATTCATACTATTATTATATTCGTTGATATCGTATTGTAGCCTTGATCGGGCGAAGTGCGGTGTCATTGGAGGACGATATTCCCGGTCGGATAGTTTATCGCCCCGCCGAGATACCGAAAAGATGGGAGACCAGTTATTCTTTTATCATGAGTCATCAGAGTTTCACAAAAAGAGTCATTTCAAGTATTTCTATTTTTGAGACGAGTCTTGAGTCAAAATTTTCAGAGTTTGTTATCTTATCAGCTTTATTTAAATTCGAGTATTTTCTTTCGGTATATATATATATATATATATTACTATATTTATGTACCGAGCAAGGAGAGAATTTGCTTAGCACCATAGTTGCTCACTCTTGCTTTACAACATTTGTTCAGCTGTCAAGAAAGAAAGATGTGAGACGTCCAGCCAGGGATCTAGAGGCAAGGGAAAAGCTCTAGGCTATGCTGACAAGGACTAGAATGGCCACCTGGAAACTTTTATCTGTTCTACCTTTATAGACTTTTGCAAGATATTTTCGGTGATGTAATAAGCGTATGGTAATAAAGTGTGAATCCGATCTTGGATCTGTGAAGTGGGACTGTTATGTTCCGTTGTAATAAAGATTTTATTATTTTTGAGCTAACGTGTGTTGCAGGATGCTGAGACCTGATGTGGCGACCCGGGTCCTCGGACAGGGCGGATTTGGGGGCGTCACAATTATAATTATAACCAATAAAAATCATTTGTTAACAATTTTTGGTATTATCAAGGAAATAATTTTTGGCAAGAAAATAATTTGTGGTTTGTCATGATGTGTATTTTATATAATATCGGGTCAATATATTTTAAAATATTGACCGTATCATATAACTGGATGGGTAATATAAATGGACCCCGTTGTAATTATAACCAATCAAAATCATTTGTTAACAATTTTTGGTATTATCAAGGAAATAATTTTTGGCAAGAAAATAAATGTGTATTTTATATAATATCGGGTAAATATATTTTAAAATATGGATCATATCATATAACTGGATGGGTAATATAAACGGATCCCGAACCTAATCCTAAGCATATAATTTACTACTATACTGGGTCATGGATATCTATCAAACCTGAATATGGATCCTGAACATGAGGAAAGGGTTATCCAGCAATTTATAATATATAGATGATAAAGGATATCTATCGTGCAAGATCCATTAAATGAATGGAATATGATGAAGAAAACTTCTATCTAATCTAGCATCCTATGTGTTTATCAATATAGGTTTACAAATTTTAAATTCTTTTATTAGTGAATTTATTTACTATAAAAAAATAAACATTATCAATCAACCAAACATATCCAATATATCTCGTTCTTAGAGCAAGATATGACTGTTCAAGTTTATGGTGATTGCCTTCGGCTTGTTTTTAATGACAACTTAAAATTTGTATATTCAGTTTGGGAGTTTGTATGTTAAATTTTTTCTATTAGAATGTTGTATATTAAATATTAGTTTTATTTTACCCATCAAATTAATTCGAATTGATGGTACCTAATTTGAAACCCATTTTGGATTTACCGAACCCAAATTTTTGGATTAGTTAAATTTTAAACCCGAAATAGTTTTGAATTGGATTTTAATTTTATCGATCCGAAATCCGAAACCCGTTCTAATATCGAAACCCGATACATAAATAATATAAGAGTAATCAGCACTTTGCACCCCTTATCTTTGGGCGCTTTTTCAATTTGGTCTCAAACTATGTTTCTTGGCAGATTGCACCTCTATGGTTTCAAACTCGCTTCAGTTTGCACTCTTTTGACCAAATTTCATCCACTTTGACCGCTACTATTAGGATGGGCGAGGGTAAAAATACAAAGATTTATTCAAGAAACAGTAAATTTACCCTTGATTAGCCTAATAGTAGCGATCAAAGTGGACAAAATTTGATCAAAAGGGTGCAAATTGAAGCGATTTTGAAACCATAGAGGTGCAATCTGCCAAAAAACATAGTTTGAGACCAAATTGAAAAAGTGCCCAAAGATAAGGGGTGCAAAATGCTAATTACTCATAATATAATATCATAATTTGAAATTATTTTATGTGTTATTCTAGATATAAGACATATAATTTATTCATTATTATTCAATTATTTTATTAGAAATAGTTAATACTAATTTATTAATTAAAACTTCTATTTCTCAATCTAAAGTTTTATTGGAATATTTAAGATATAATTTTCTTTAATTTTTATAAATTTTCATTTGTGTTGTATATGTAGAATTATTTTTTTAACATATTATAAATTTTACTTAGTATGTTAATTCAATTCGTACAATATGTTACATTTAACTACTTATCTAATTTAATAATTTTAATTTTTAAGTATTTTATAAATATAATAAGTATTATTTGCGTGTAGTAATTTTTTAAATTTGACTACAATATTACTAATTTTGGATACACGAAATTCTATCTAGTTCGAAACCCTATGGATTAATTTTTGGATATTGAGTTTTAGATTAGGATTAGAAAATATTTTTAAAACCCGAAAAATCTACCAAATTATAAATTTTTTTTACCAATATTTAAGGTTGTGTTGATATTAAAAAATAAATATTATCAATCAACCTAGCAAATTTGATATGTCTGTTCTTAGATTAGTGTATGAAAATTGAATATTATTACTTTTATTCAAGATACAAAAATAAAGAGGGCACATTTTATTAGAAACTGTATATTATTTCTTATGTATCGACCTATCTACTCATCCAATATAATCTATTTCCCCGTTGGTGGGTTTTATCTACTGATATATTGGATGTTGTACTTTCTCTATGTGAATGATAACTCCAATTTTTTTCCCTTGATTTTACTTTGTTTTTCAATAAATATATCTCTTTATTGAGAGTTTAATATCCCATTAGTGGATTTTGTCTACCCATATTGGATTCTGTTTTTATCTTTGTGAGAGTATGTTCTTTTATTCTGGCATCCGGGATCTTAGATCTACAGGATTTTATTATATTGGTTCAGCGATGGATAGTATAGAATCGCAGTTATGGTTAGTTGTTCGAATACGTTTTGACAAATCAGATTTATATTTTTCTCACGATTACAATAAATTATTGGATTATCTTGCCAAAAGGCTATATATTTTAGTGATAAAAGCGATGGGTGTACAACAATTTAAGATATGATCAATGATCATAGTTTGGTTGAAGAAAACCTTGATATGATCTAGTTTAATATGTGTTTGTCCGATCTTGATAATGTTTTTAGATGTTTTATGACCTTTTATTGATGGATTAATTACCTATATGTGATTTATAAGAAAATTTGAAATTTTGATTATTTTTATAGATTTCATATGCCATTTTATTGATAAATTAATTATTTATAAAAAATGGTGTATTTAGAATAGTGTGGTAAATATTTTTTTAATTTTTGGATATTCCATTTGGTACCATTGTATAATTGGCTTTTTCATTTGGTGCCACTCGAAATTTTTGACTTCCAAGTGGCACCATTATACTTTTTGCTTCATTCTCATAATACCATTTCGTTAACTAAATGTCAGTCGACCGTTATAAAATTATTGGATTTTTTATTTCGTACCACTCGAAATTTTTGACTTCTAAGTGTCACCACTCTATATTGGGTTTTACCTCCATAATACCACCCATATTAATGAATGTGACGATTCTGATCATTCTCATCAAACTCCTTGATTTTTGGTGGTCAAAATGATGCCCAATAATATTTTGAGGGGTATAAAATCAAGGAGTTCTAATAGATTCATAAGAATTAGTAAAAAGTTGTACTTTAGAGTCAAGCCAAAAGTAGAATGATGTCATTCAGAAATAAAAAATTTGAGAGCGGTATCATATGGAAAATTCCATAATTATATAACGGTTGACTAACGTTTGGTTAACGGAGTGCTATTATGTGGATGAAGCCAAAAACATAATAGTACCATTTGGAAGTCAAAACTTCGAGTGTTAGCAAATAAAAAAGCCAATTGTATAATGATACCAAAGGGAATATCCTTTTAATTTTTAAAATTTTTAATTCAATGATAGTAGATTTATTCAAATTTGATTGCACCTTATAATTGTAGATCGAAAGTTTGTGATATTAAAATATTATAGTATATAATAATGATAAAATAGACTCATGTTTTAAAATAATATTTGTATTTAAATCAATTGATAAAAATGCAATTTTGGAAAGTGACTCTATATATAAAGAGGGGTGCAAAGAATAGATGTACCAGTAAATAATAATATAATTGTGATTTATTTTAAATTAAAAATAATGATTAATTAGTTAATTAGTATTTATGAAAGTTAATCTATAATATATAATTATATATTATAGTATGTTTGTGGTTGAAAATTAACTCATAATACATAATAGTATAATTTTGATTGACTTTAAATTAAAAGATCGATAAAAAAATTTGTATTTCAAAAAAATTGTTAAATAACCACGTTAAGTAAATTAGGATGAGAATGATATAGATTAATTTAATTTTAGTATTAAATTTTTATTGACTCTTTTATATATTTATGAAAATTAATCCATAATATATAATAATGTAATTATGATTAAACACTTACATAACATAAAAGTTGAGATTATAATTTAAGGTTAGTAAAGTCCCAAATAATGTTCAAATACGCATATAGCATTAGAATGTTAGTTTGGTTTTTAGGCAATAAGCAGGAGAAACAACAGGGATGAAGCAAAAGAACAAATCACAACATGTATGAACTTAAACAATGTAGAGGAGTTGGTCAGAATTGATGTGTAGGTCTGAATTACCGATTGTCTAAATCGTGGATTGGGAAAGACGGAAGAATGTAGGCTATTAAGGGGGTGTTTGGCAAATCTGCCAAACAATTTATAAGTTACTTATTTTGGAAAAAAATTCGTATTTACTTAATTTTTTTAAAGAAAAATGTGTATCGGGAGTTTAATATTCGTTATCTTGCAAAAATAAGTTACTTATTTCAGAAAAAAGTACATATTTTCTAACTTTTTTCCAGAATAAGTAACTTATTTCTGAAAAATAAGATTTCCCAAACGGGCCCAAATATATTGGGGGTATAACCGTATGTATATATATTTCAATTTTATTTACTTTTTATTATAATTCTATTATATTTGTAATAGTGCAAAGGATGTTTATGGATCTAACTATGGTTAGAAAATATAGGAAGTTAAATTATATTAGGAATTATTATAAATTGTATTTGATTGGTCTAAAATTTAGGAATAGCTTTTGATTGATTCTAAAATAATTCATAGTTTTCTGATTGGTTAATTGGATATATGGTTAATTAACTGAATAGTGTGGTAGACTCAGGTATTATAATAAAGGATTTGCATGTTCTAATATATATATATATATATATATATAGGTTAAGGTTAAGGTTCTAGGGAGAACCTCCTTTATAAGAGAACTAGAGAACTCCCATCTAGACCGTCCATTAATTAAAATTCAATTTAATTACATTATACAAGACGTAATGGCAATATTGTAATAAATTATAATGATCAAGGTCATTTAGAATCTCTCATCAAATATTATACGTATATTATTTCATTAGAGATGGAAAGAATCATTAAAATAAGATTTGATTCTATAACACAATCTTTTTTAAATTTGGAAAGAATATCATGACACAAATATCATGCAACAGTTGTCTGTATATGATTTAGACTATCCAATATTCCTGTTGTACGACGCTGCAAAAACCTAGAAGCATAATCTCAGAAGAAAATGGAGGAAGAAGATGGTACAACGATGTAATTGTTCTTTTATTTTGGTAGAGTTAAACATTTGAACTACAATATTTTGTAGAACACTAACTAGAACACTTGTTTTTGTTACAGGTGTTTTATGGAATCGTCCATGAACGATGTGTTAACTATATAATATGAAAAAAAAATCATTTTATTGTATTTGTAAGGTTTCAATCACATATCTTGATAGATGTGATTTCATCTTTGATGGAACATTTGTTTTCTGATGGAGGAGTGATATGGATTCATCATTCAAAGAAATACTAGTTTTAAAATACGAAGAAAGTATTCAGTCATAGGGTTTCAATCACATATATCGATGGATGTGATATCTTCTTTGACAGAGACAGCTAAGTGTTTCAGTATTGGAACTTGGTTATCAATGATCGCTAAAGTGTTTAGTTAAGATTTCATGATCTCTTGTAGCCTTACATGATCATATTGTGTTTGGTTCTTATACGTTTTTCATGAAAGTTACAGAACAATTGAAAGTCCAAATAAGACAGGCGAAAACAATCATGTATGGATTGAATTTCACAAAATAGTTTGGACATCATATTGCTAGTTTTAATTTTGTTGCATTTAGTCATTTTAGCAACTATAGCAAAGTAGTACACCAACTAGTTAGATTCAACTTTTAAGATATGTCTAAGTGTTTCACTAACTACTTTAGAGCTTGATTACCAATGATTTTAAGATTCATTAAGGTATTTTGTTAAGATTCATTAGTTGTGTTAAGATTCATTAACATGTTCTGTTAACGTATTATGATTCATTAACGTGTTCTTTTAAGGTGTTCTGTTATCAAGATTCGGTAAGCTGTTAACATGTTTGTTTAGCATGGTGTTTTTAAGATCCACTAAGTTGTTAAAGTTCATTAACCTGCTCTGTATGTGTCCTGTTCTAGTATTCTTTTCAAGTTTATTTTAGACAACTTTCTTGCTTCGTTTGGTAGCAGCAATATGCGTTGAGGTGGAGTGTGATTTATTATGCTAATATTTACTATTGAAAATTGGTTTTTGATGTAATGGGATTCATTGATGTAAAGGTTGGAGTTTGGAGATTACCTTTAAACCATGATCTGAAACATTAATTTGGTGGATGGAGTTTGAAGAGTCCTAACAATAAGTTTCAAAATTTTCGAATTGATTATCCTAGTTGTTTGTTGTGGTCTTGCAAGATGGTGGAGTATTGTGTATCTACAGTTTTTTTTCCAAAGTAGCAGTTCTCCATGGATGCTAATTTTTTTTTTCTGATTGGGATTGTGTTTTATCTAGGATGACTTATTAGCATGTGTAGGTGTCAATGAAATATGTCCTTTGTAGAGCTTTTTTTTTGTTGATTATGCCTTTTGAGTTTGTTCCAACTAATTTTTATAATATTTGAGAAAAGTCCTTTCTTTTTAAAAATATTTTTTATTAATAAATTTTATACCATTCACAAGAAAAAATAATTATTCAAAACACTAATTTGAAAAACTTAAGAGAACCTCTTAAAAATTTATTTATATTAATGCAAATCACATAATTGAATTTTAGTTTGTCAAAGATAATTTATTCAATAATATTAAAATCACAAATATATTAGAATATTGCCATTAATCACTTAAGAGAATTTTCATGTTCAAACAATGATGCAAAACACAAAATTGGACTTCATTTTTTAAGAAAAACCTTAAATTTATTTGATAATATTAAAACATATACCAAAGTCTATTTCTTTAAATTTTAAAAATGTAATTAAAAAACATTTATGTCAATGAGAATGTTTTTAATATTTTAAACCGTTAATTATTCGTAATATCTCTATGAAACACATATAAGAATCTATTAAAATAAATAAATAATTATATATCCTAGCAATACATATAATTGAATCTCAATGTTAAAAAGAAGATTTTAAAAAATATTAATTGAAATTCTAAGATTCTTTTATAAGTTTCTTGTGAAACGATAATTTGTTAGATAATAGTAATATAGTATTTTTTAAATTTGGAAAAACACTTTGAATGTGACGCCCCCAAATCCGCCCTGTCCGGGGACCCGGGTCGTCACATTGTCTCGATATCCTGCAGCACACGTTAGCTCAATAATAAACAAATATTTATTACAACGGAGCGGAGCAGTCTCACTCCACAGATCCAAGATCGGTCTCACACATTATTACAATACAATTTATTACATCTCTAAATAATATCTTACACAAGTCTATAGAGTAGAATAGATAACAGGTTCCAGCTGGTTGTTCTAGTCCTTGTCAGCATAGCCCGGAGCTTTTCCCTTTCCTCTTGATCCATGGCTGGACGTCTCACATCTTTCTTTCTTGATAGCTGAACAAATGTTGTAAAGCAAGAATGAGCAACTATGGTGCTCAGCAAGTTCTCTCCTTGCTCGGTATATAAATATAATAAGATTTACCGAAAGAAATACTCGAAATTTAAATGAAAATCGAATATCAGAAATCTGACACTTTGACTCAAGACTCATCTTGAAAGTATATACTCAAAAGACTCATTTGGTGAAACTCTGATGACTCATGATAATTGAATAACTGGTTTTCCATCCTCTCGGTATCTCGGCGGGGCGATCAACTATCCGACCGGGAATACCGTCCTCCAATGACACCGCACTTCGCCCGATCACGGCTACAATACGATATCAACGAATATAATATATAGTATGAATGCTAGCATCATAAAGGGGTTATTATATCAACCTTGGCATCATAGTGCGTGAAATATTCTCGTGTCCTTAAAACGGTTCACGAGTCTCTCTTTCTCTATAATGGGCCTCTTTCCCAATAATTGACCAGTAGAATACAGAATTCCCGAACATTTAATGAACTGATATTTTGAGATAAACTTTACAAGAAAATATTTGATTGACCTGGCGGACTGCCAGTCTCACTCAAATTTACCACCAATCCGAACAATGGACTGATGTAACACTCAATAATAATATTTTATTGGTTGACACGAACAAAATGCCAACCTTTGACAAGAAAGGTGACTATCTCGAAATAATGAGAATAGTCTTAAAATGAAGTAATCAGGAGTCGTACTGAACAAATAGTACTTCTCGAATATTTATAATACTCATAACTGATGAACGTTAAATAGAATATTTTTCACTTGATCACCGAGTAAAAACTCTAACGATGCTAATTTTATAACTCCCCTTCGTTGATTCGAAAGATGAACCAACTAAAAGATAATCAATAAATATTATCAAATTTGTACAATAAATTCGACTGAAAAGAATGAATTTAACTATCTCGAACAAATGAGAATAGTTCCACTGAATCGAAATAAATTAGTCATCCCGAATTAATGAGACCGACCCGATAGCAACGAAATTGCTTCTACGCTTATAAGGAATGTATTTCGCAAGTAAACTGATCTTCAACAGTAACATAATATTTAACTAGAAAAAATAATGCTCAAAAAGAAATTATCGCACCATAAGGAGCAACAAATAAATCTCATAATTGATATCTCGACATTAAATATGAATTGAAATAATACGAATAAAATATAAAATCTCCGAGATTTAGGGTAGGAATGAACTTGCCTCTAATCCAATGCTTACAGAAATAATTTACCAGCTATATTCCTTGCGCGGAATTATCACTCGCTTTCCGAGTATGGTTCTAAAAACCAACACAAGGCAATTATACTTAGGCACGAGTTTTAGAATGAGTCACTTGTATAAACGACTAACATAATAACTTTACATGCAAAACAATTACTATATACTCAATGCAACCCCTTAATCTGATCTTTTCTTCTAAAACAGAGTATTTTGTTCAGAACCTCTTGTGAAAATTCATCTAATCAAATAGTACATGTCGATACGGTCGCGTCCATATATTATACGTCAATTTCTGAGTTCGGGAAGTATTTTAATTAATTAGAATACTCTTTGCTCCTTAGAAATGACCATTTAATAATTTATTTATCTAGTAAAATCCATAACTCCATTATTCTTCACCCATAAATCAAGTAAAAATTATCATAAAACTTCTAATATTATCCAAGGATCAAATAAAATTACTTCCTTCCAAATTGCACTCTCCATTTAATATTTAAAAATCCTCAAAGTCTCCATTTTAATCATTTTTCCAAATTTTATAATTAATTAATCTCCATTCTTTTTCCATTTCTTATTCCTCATTAAAATACTATATTTCTCTACCAATTTATCCATTCCATTCCCAAAATTTTATCACATACCAATCGTCTAATCAAAACTAATTAAAACTCCCTCTTTTAATAACAACTAATCATAAAAAAAAATTCTCTTTCCAATTTAATATTTATTTTATATCACCATCTTAAATCTTCTTGATTACCCAATTAATAACTAGACTACTTTCTCCACTTTATTAATCAAAATCTCAAATGAAATCATTACTCCACTTAACAACTAAAATTTTCTCAAATCCTCAAAATTTCTTTTCCAAAATTATAACAATTAAACTATAAGTATCCTCTCCTTCTTTCATCAACTTCTCTCTCTCGGCTCCTCTCTCTCTCTCTCTCTCCAGCCCCTCCTTCTGTCTCCACCTCTCTCGTGACCACACACAGCGCGTACACACACCAGGCATACACACGTACATACATTAACACACACACACATACCTCCATCCTCTTAAATCCAAACCCCCGAGGCCATCTACTTGACATGCAACCAGAATTAACATCAAACTTAATGAAATAATCAAGGCCCACTTCGGCTTAATACATAAACAAGTCTCACTTATTGTTGGGAATTATGACTAAAACAGCAACATAGAGGCAATTATATATCATATTTAACAAGCCAAGGCCAAGCAAACAATTAACGAAACAAAACATGAAGGTAAAAAGCATGCATATCAGTAACCGAAAGAACAAAGGAAAGTCAGAAAACATACCAGTAGCCATAGCTATATCAGTATGTAACACAAGTAAATCAAGCAGCTGAGTCGTCAGGATTTGCACAAAGTCCTGACTGCTCTTGAAGAGATAATTGCCCCCACTTACAACTGTGTTGGGATGCTTGCAACACCTCTTCCAGGATAAAACAGCTCCGAGTACAGTGATCACAACAATCAGAATACTCAACTTCGACTAGCACCTCAGTCGCCAGAAAACCCTAAGTAACATAAACTATAACAGGAGGAGAACAGAAAGTGTAGAGAAGAGAAGAGAATGTAGGGTGTGGTCTATCAAACCCAGCAGCTTAGCTCTCTATTTATAGGAGAGACCAAACGTAACTGATGCCACCCCATTGGACAAAAGTAACTGTCAGATAATAAATGAAAAGAAAAGAAGTACAGCCGTGACTAATTATACACGTTTACCAACGGCTATAAAGAGAAATATGTATATCAACGGATAAAGATTGGACGGTTGAGAAAACAGTTTATCCATCGATGACGTGGACAACATGTTATCCTCTTGATGGATATCCGTTGATAAGCAAATTTTGCCTTAAACAAAATTTCTGCTAAGAGTTATTCTGAGAGTTTTTAATTCTCAAGTAAATCAAAACACATTTCTAGATGCAATACAGTAAGATTAGATACCACTAGGAATTATGAAAAATTAAGCATACCTAGTTCACCTACCAACCTTGTGAATGAAGATTCATCAAGAGGCTTGGTGAAGATATCTGCAAGCTGCATTTCACTTGGCACAAAGTGCATTTCTACTGTACCATTCATCACATGCTCTCTAATGAAGTGGTATTTGATGTCAATATGCTTGGTTCTCGAATGTTGCACTGGATTCTCTGTGATGGCAATAGCACTAGTGTTGTCACAGAAAATTGGAACCTTCTCAACTTTTAGACGATTTTTCATCCAAAGAATCTGTGCACAACAACTTCCAACTGCAATGTACTCAGCTTCGGCTGTAGAAGTGGAGACTGAGTTCTGTTTCTTACTGAACCATGACACAAGCCTGTTCCCTAGAAATTGACAGGAGCCTGTAGTACTTTTCCTATCAATTCTGCAACCTGCATAGTCTGCATCTGAATAGCCAATTAGATCAAAGCCAGAATCTCTTGGGTACCAAATGCCAAGGTTTGGTGTTCCCTTGAGATACCTGAAAATTCTCTTAATAGCAATCAAGTGAAACTCTCTAGGGTCAGCTTGAAATCTAGCATAAAGACATGTGGAAAACATTATATCAGGTCTACTAGCTGTTAGATATAGAAGTGAGCCTACCATGCCTCTATAGCTTGAGATGTCCACAGATTTTTCCTTAGTATTCAGCTCAAGCTTAGTTGCAGTGGCCATAGGTGTTTTTGCAGAGGCACAATCCATTAAGTCAAATTTCTTTAAGAGATCATAAATATATTTTGTTTGACTTATGAAAATTCCCTCATTAACTTGCTTTACTTGTAAACCAAGAAAGTAAGTTAATTCACCCATCATGCTCATTTCATACCTACTTTGCATAAGTTTGGCAAACCTTTTGCAAAGCTTCTCATCTGTAGACCCAAAAATAATATCATCTACATAGATTTGAACAAGTATTGAAGAACCATTGACATTTCTATGAAATAAGGTTTTATCTACTGTACCTCTAGTGAAGTGATTCTCCAAAAGAAATTGAGATAAAGTGTCATACCAGGCTCTTGGTGCTTGCTTCAAACCATAAAGTGCTTTCAAGAGAAGATATACATAATCTAGAAATTCTGGATCTTCAAAGCCAGGAGGTTGATGGACATATACCTCTTCTTCCAGTTCCCCATTTAGAAAGGCACTTTTAACATCCATCTGATAGACTTTGAAGTTGGCATGTGCTGCATAGGCTAGGAAAATTCGGATGGCCTCAAGTCTTGCCACTGGAGCAAAAGTTTCATCAAAATCTATTCCTTCTTCTTGAGAATAGCCCTTTGCCACTAATCTAGCTTTATTCCTCACAATTATGCCATTTTCATCAGTCTTATTCTTGAGAACCCATTTGGTACCTATGATACCTCTATCATCAGGTTTGGGCACAAGCTTCCATAATTATTTCTCTCAAATTGGTTTAGCTCTTCTTGCATTGCTAAGACCCAATCTGGATCTAGAAGGGCATCCTCCACTTTCTTAGGTTCCTCTTGAGACAGGAAACTACTGTATAGGCATTCTTCTTGTGTGGCCCTCCTAGTTTGGACTCTTGAGTTTGAGTCACCAATGATTAACTCAAAAGGATGATCTCTGGTCCATTTTTTTGAAGGTGGAAGGTTTGATCTAACTGAGGTTGCTTCATCTACGTGAGCATGATCTTGTTGATTGGATATTGAGTTTTGACTTTGAGAAACTCCCCCTGAGTTTGTTGTCCTTGAGGAGTTATGAAGTTGACTGTCAACAGATGCATCGTTTTGGCTATCAACGGATGCTCCATTTTGCCTATCGACAGATACATGAGAATGCCTGTCAACGGATGCATCTGATGCGCTAGTATGACTGTCAACGGATGCTTCATTTCCAGTGTTAGCATCACTTCTAGTTGGACTAACAACTCTAGGTGAATTTCCAAGGTCATGATCTTCATTTTCCTCGTCATCATCAATGTACATTCTTCCTTCTACCTCATTTTCAAATCTCAACTTTTCATGGAAGCCTTCATCATTTAGACCTAGAATCTTTTGATCATCAAACACAACATGTACAGATTCCATAACAATGTTGGTTCTTAGATTGTAGACTCTATAGGCTTTCCCTGCTGCATATCCAACAAAGATAGCTTCATCTACCTTTGCTTCAAATTTGCCCAAGTTATCTCCATGATTTCTTAGCACAAAACACTTACATCCAAAGACATGAAGAAAAGCTAACATTGGTTTCTTGTTGGTGAATAATTGATAAGGAGTCATTCCTCTAGCTTGATTGATCAAGGAAATATTCTGAGTGAAGCAGGCAGTGCTAACAGCTTCAGCCCAGAAATATGTTGGCAGTCTTGATTCACTTAACATTGTTCTAGCTGCTTCAATGAGAGTTCTATTTTTCCTTTCAACAACCCCATTTTGTTGAGGTGTTCTAGCAGCAGAAAACTCATGGAAAATTCCATTCTCTTCACAGAAAATATTCATTGTGGAATTTTTGAATTCAGTGCCATTGTCACTCCTGATTCTTTGTACTTTTACTTCAGAACCATTGTTTACTAGTCTGAGATGATTGATGATGATTTCACTTGCACAATCTTTGGAGTGCAGGAAGAAGGTCCATGTAAACTTAGAAAAATCATCCACAATCACCAGGCAGTATTTCTTCTTTGAAATGGACATGACATTTACTGGACCAAATAAGTCCATATGAAGCAATTGAAGAGGCTTGACAATGGATGACTCTGTCTTGCTCTTGAAGGATGATTTCTTTTGCTTCCCTAATTGGCAGGCATCACACAGTCCATCTTTGATGAACTCCAATTGAGGGATTTCTCTAGCAAGATCCTTTCTTACCAAATCATTCATTACTTTAAAATTCAAATGAGACAGCTTTTTATGCCATAGCCAACTCTCATCCTTGCTTGCTTTGCTGAAGAGACAAGTAATGGATTCTGAGCATACTGAGTTGAAATCAGCTATGTAAACATTTCCTTTTCTAAAGCCTGTCAGAACCACATTGTTGTTTTCCTTGGTAGAAACAACACAGGCTTCTTTAGTGAACTTTACTTCATAGTCTTTGTCACAAATCTGACTGACACTCAGCAAATTGTGCTTCAAACCTTCAACTAAAGCCACTTCTTCAATGATGACATTGTCTTTTGTAATCAAGCCATATCCCTTAGTATATCCTTTGCTGTCATCTCCAAAGGTAATTCTAGGTCCAGTTTCCTCCTTGAACTCTGTGAGCAGGGTTGAATCTCCTGTCATATGCCTAGAACATCCACTGTCTAGGTACCATAGATTGCTCTTATTTCCCTGCACACAATCCAAAATACAAATCAAGTTGATTTTGGTACCCAAGTTTCCTTGGGTCCTTTCTTGTTAGCCTTTGGTTTTACACTCTTAGCAATCTTCACTTTGGGTGTAGATGCTTGAGTGATAGGTTTTGACAGATGCTCATTTGCATAAATATTTGATGCATGCATTTGTGAAAAATTGGCATACATATTATCCATGCTAGGAATGCTCCATGACATTTGTGGCATATTCACAGATTGAAAATAAGGATTAGGCACATATGGCATGTTCACGTATGGATTTGAAAAACTAGCATTCTGATACAAACCAGGCATAACAGGCATTGCATGCATACTTGGCATAGATTGAGGTATATGAACAGGAGTCCTTTTAACAGACTTGCAATTAGAAGATAGGTGATTGACACTATTGCAATTACCACAAGTTTTCCTAGGAGCAAACTTGTCAGGAGAATAATTGTTTTTCTTGTTAATGCCTATCTTACCATTTCTGTTCTTTTTCTTTTTACCCTCAGTCTCTACCTTTTTATCAACTGATTTACCAACAGCCTTTTTGTTAAGTAAATCACCTGCCTTAGCCTTCTCACTTGATTTGGCTTGGCTACTTTCACCAGAAACAAAGTTCTTGGCTACTGGACCATACTGATTATTCAGTTTCTTGAGTTCCTTCTTACTAACAGACTTTTTGTTAGTCGACGGATACCTCTCATCCGTTGATGGTTCATCTGTCAACGGATGATCACTATCCGTTGATTCACAAATAGTCTCTAGATCCTCAAGGCAAGGTTCTAGCTCCTTTTTCTTTTGAGTCCAGGTATCCCTCACAAATGATTCTATTCCCTGGACTTCTATTATGTTTTGAGAAACATTCCTACAACTTTGAAATTTAGCAATTATCCCTTGTTCTTTTTCAAGCTGGTTTCTTAAGATCAATTCTCTTTTTAACACAGCTTCAAGTTCGCTTTTTGCATTATTGCAATCAACTCTCATTTTCTCAAATTCTAGAAATTGAACTTCTAGAACTGCATTTCTATCACTTAAGAACTGATTAGTTTCTTTAATCCTATTATTCTCTTTAGTAAGTGATTTAAGAGTAACACTCAAGTGATATAGTTCAGTAGACATTTCATCTATAACACTATTGCATTCCTCTTTGGTGAGCTCAGAGAGATTAGTAGAATATACCTGATTGCTAGCTGAACTTGCTTCCTGCTCAGAATCAGCCATTAATGCAAGGTTGACAAACTCAGCATCATCATCAGAATGATTTCCATCAGCAGCCCAGTCATACTCTTGGGTCATGAATGCCTTTCCTTTCTGTCTGAGAAGATCAAAATATTTCTTCTTGTAGTCAACAGTTTTAGTTGGCTTTCCCTTGTTCTCAGATCTAGGCTTCCTGCATTCACTTATCATGTGACCAGCAATTCCATAATTGTAGCATTTAATTTTGGATTTATCCACATAATTGCTTGTAGAAAAATCCTTGTTAAATGGCTTGGTCACCCCAGAGTTTCTTCTGAATTTTAGCTTAGAGAATCTCCTAGATAGAAAGGCTAAATGCTCATCTATCTCATCCATTTCATCCTGCTGTAGGACACTCATTTCTTCAAACACCTTTTCCTTGCTTTTGCTTGATTCTGCTCTACCTTCACAAACCTCCCTGTTTGGTGTAGATTTAGCAGCTTCAGTCCTCTTCTCCTCCTTCTGCTCCAAGTTGGCAACAAGTGCAACTGACCCACTTTTCTTTTGGGCCTTCTCAATTTCTTCATCCTGTTCCATTTCTAGTTCATATGTCTTTAAAGTTCCATAGAGCCTTTCAAGAGTAAATGACTTGTACTCTTGAGTGTTTCTTAGAGAAACAGTCATAGGCTTCCACTCTTTGGGCAGTGATCTCAGAAATTTGAGATTAGAATCTTTCACTTGGTAGATTCTTCCATACAGTTTCAAGCCATTCAGTAGCTTTTGAAATCTACTAAATGTGTCATTCAATGTCTCTCCATTCTTGAAATGGAAGTGCTCATACTGTTGGATCAGTAGCTGCATCTTGTTTTCCCTTACCTGTTCTGTACCTTCACAAAGGGTTTGAACAATGTCCCATACTTCCTTGGCGGTAGTACAGTTGATAACATTGTCAACCATGTCTATTTCTAAACCATTAAACACAATATTCATGGTCTTTTTATCTTTGTGAACTTCTGCAACATCCTCAGTGCTCCACTCAGAAACATGTTTTGGGATGTACGTGTCTGGTGCATCTGCAGCAAGACCAACTCTTGAAGCAGCCTTCACTGGAACATGAGGACCCTTCTCAATGCAATCTACAAAACCTACATCAATAGACATAAGATGTAGACGCATTTTTACTTTCCAGTGAAAGTAATTTTCCCTATCAAGAACCGGTATCTTCACTCCATAATCCTTCTTAGACATGTTGGAAGTGTGTTGATCTTTAAACTTCAAATATATTAGAAGCTTTCTCTGATACCAATTGTTATTCCCAGATTACACACTTGTATAATTGTAGAAGGGGGGGGGTTGAATACAATTCTTGATAATTATAAACTTCTGATAAAAACCACAGAAATCTATAAGGAAATAATTGCTGAATAAGAAATGGTTCACAAACACATAAAAAATCAGGTGGTTAAATGTACCACCTGAGACTTTTATTTGAAGAAAACTCTGTGATACAAATGTACACAGCTTCTGTTTTACAACTCTTTGCTTCTAAGAATATTCAAGAAACCCTAAGCAAATATGACTGTTTTCTTACAATCTAAAGAGTTGCTACACTTGGTTATATATCCCAAGTTTACAAGTGCTACAGGAATAAGATAATATTAATCTAATTCAAGTTGACTTGCTACTCCACTCCAAATCCACATGTAGCCGAAAGGTTGTCCTTATGAACAGATATGTCCCCTGCACCTTTCTTGTATGTACTGTGTAAATGGAATGCTTCTTTCTTCTGTGTTTCCAAAGTATGGCTGCCATACTGCTTTTTATACCCACTATCAATCCATGTGATCTGTAAGTCAAACCTGTCCTTATCAACTGCTAATTCCCAGCTAGCATAGGATAAAGTGATAGTGATTATCCGTTGATGTTGTGCACAGTTATCCGTTGATGGTAGTTTGAGCTGTATCCGTTGATCGAGTAGATTTGAGTTGTATCCGTTGATAGAGCCCTGTTCTTATCCGTTGATACACTTTCACTTAGACAGAATTACATAGCATAGCTTATTTACAATTGGCTACCCTATTCTGCCTATCCATTGATGGTCAACATGACTCTGAATAAAAACACTATCAACTGATAGATAGAGATATTGCAGTATGCTACAAAACCTCATCCGTTGATGAGCTACCTGTCAACGAATAGAGTTATAAGGTCTTATCCGTTGACAGTTACAAAACTTGACTTATACAATTTTGCTTGAATGTTAAGTTATCATCAACTACAACATATTCCTAACATCATCCTTACAGCTTGTTATTACCACATTGAATACACTTCAAGGGATCTCCTCTCATGTGTATTGGGTTCCCACTGATGATGAACTATGATGGGTTGACAGCCCCATCCCCAACCTCGACTTAAGGACCACTGCAGGTTCCAGTCCTTTAGTTAAAGGATCAGCTATATTATTCTGAGTTCCTATAAACTCTACAGCAATAATCCTATCAGACACTAAACCCCTAATAGACTTTAGTCTAACTTGGATGTGTCTCTTGGTTTTAGCATTATACTTTTTACTGCTAATCTTGTCGATAGTTGTTTTACTATCACAATGAATAGCAAGCGCAGGAAGCGGTCTGCTTACTACAGGTATCGCGGACATAAGTCCATGTAACCATTCAGCCTCCATCCCCGTGGCATCAAGTGCACACAACTCAGCCTCAAAAGTAGACCGAGTTACTATAGTCTGTTTTGTCGACTTCCAGGATATTGCTCCACCGGCTAAAGTGAACACATATCCAGTCACTCCATTGGAACCAGACTTCTTATCTATCCAACTTGCATCATTGTACCCTTCAAGCACACCAGGAAATCTCCTATAGTGTAAACTAAGGTACATTGTGCCTTTCAGATATCTAAGTACTCTATCAAGAGCATCCCAATGAGTTCTGTTTGGATAGCTTGTATACCTAGCCAACTTAGACACAGAGTATGAAATATCTGGTCTAGTACAGTTAGCAAGATACTGCAAACTCCCTATAATCTGAGAATACCATAACTGAGACACAGGTACTCCTGAAGTATTCTTAACAAGGGCAACTTTAGGATCATAGGGTGTACTAGCGATTCTACACTGTGAATAACCATATTTCTCAAGTATAGATTTTTCTATATAATGAGATTACGATAAGGTTATCCCCTCAGCTGACTGTGTCAGCTTGAGACCAAGAATCACACTCGCCTCACCCATATCCTTCATTTTAAAATGCCTTTTTAAGAAAGCTTTTGTCTCGTTAATTATCTTAAGATTGGTTCCAAACAATAGTATGTCATCAACATATAGGCACATGATGACACACTCACTACCTTTAACTTTAGTGTAAACACACTTATCACTTTCATTAATATCATAACTGAAAGGCAATATAGTTTCATCAAACTTTTTATGCCAATCCCTAGGAGCTTGTTTCAAGCCATAGATGGATTTGATCAACTTACATACTTTCCTTTCATTACCAGATGCAACAAATCCCTCAGGCTGATCCATATAAATCTCTTCTTCAAGTTCACCATGAAGAAAAGCTGTCTTTACATCCATTTGATGAATGATAAGACCATGTACAGAAGCCAATGCTACAAGCATTCAGATTGTTGTCATTCTAGCTACTGGAGAGTATGTGTCAAAGTAATCAATGCCCTCTTTTTGCTTAAAACCCTTAGTTACCAGTCTAGCTTTGTACTTATCTATTGAGCCGTCAGGGTTCAACTTCCTTTTAAAGATCCATCTGCACCCGATAGTAGAACACCCAGGAGGGAGATCAACTAACTCCCATGTCCCGTTAGAAACAATAGAGTCAATTTCACTCTTTACAGCGCCCTTCCAGTGCCTAGACTCTGAAGAATCCATAGCTTGTCGGAAAGTTAAAGGTTCGTCCTCGACATTGTAAGTGATAAAATCACTTCCAAAATCCTTGACTACCTTAGCACGCTTACTCCTTCGTGGTTCCTCTACCTCCTTAGGAGTAGAGCTACTACTAGGTTCCACCCCCACATTTGTCATCTTTTCCACATGATCAGGAATAGAACTTGATGTGTGAGTAGGATCTTCATTAGAAGCAACTAGAGGCATACCAGTCTTCATAGGGTAAACATCCTCAAAGAATGTAGCATCACGAAACTCAACTATCGTGTTTGCCACTATACCATCTATGTCAGATTTTAATACTAAAAATCTCATAGCTGTAGTGGTCTCAAGATAGCCCAGAAAGATACAATCAACAGTCTTCGGACCTAGTTTCTTTCTCTTGTGTTCAGGGACAAGTACCTTGGCAAGGCACCCCCACACACGAAGATACTTAAGACTAGTCTTCTTGCTCTTCCATAACTCATAGGGTGTCTTATCCATGTGTTTCAGAGGAACTCTATTCAGAATATGGAAAGCCGTATTCAGAGCTTCTCCCCACATGTATTTAGGCAACCCAGAATTAATAAGCATACTATTAATCATATCTTTAAATGTTCTGTTCTTTCGCTCAGCAACCCCATTAGACTCAGGTGTGTATGGTGGGGTAACTTCATGAACTATACCATTGCTTGCACAAAATTCATTAAAAGCGTTACTCGTATACTCACCACCTCTATCAGATCTCAACCTTTTAAGTACCTTACTAGTTTGTTTTTCTACTTCAGTTTTATATATAATGAATTTACTAAGTGCTTCATCCTTATGTCTAAGTAAATAAACATAACAGTATCTACTACTATCATCTATAAAGGTAATGAAGTATCTAAAATGGTCCTTAATCAACACACCACCAAATTCACAAATATCAGTATGTACTAAATCTAACAAGTCAGAATCCCTAACAATATTATGAAAAGGTTTCCTTATTTGTTTAGCAGACACACATACTAGACATTTAGAATTCTTTTCTATAGTGTGTTTTGGAATCAACTCTAAGTTCATCATATTTTTAAGAGCACCAAAATTTAAGTGACCAAGTCTAGCATGCCATAAAGTTGAAGATTCAACATAGTTAACAGAAGGAGTAATCTTATTTAAAGCACCCAAAACGGGCTCAGCATTTATTACAAACAAACCATTTGACAAGTAACCCTTGCCAAAGAAAGTACCAGTATGAATAAGAACTACTTTATTACATTTAAGAGAGACTTCAAAACCATTAGCTACTAAACAGCTTCCACTTATTATATTTCTACGCATGTTGGGAACATGATGCACTCTCGTCAGGGATAGAATACGACCCGAAGGAAACTTCAAGTCCACGTTTCCTATTCCATGTACTTGAGCGGCACTTGCGTTCCCCATCGTCACTTTCAAGCTATGACTCTGTTGATAAGATACAAATAAACTAATGTCAGCACAAATATGCGCATTAGCTCCAGTATCAATCAACCATTCATTTGACAGATAAGTGGAAAATAGTACAGGGTTGTAGGTAACATACCGGTCTTCGTTGGTTTCAGAAGCCAAAGCCTCACCAACAACCATGTTCGCTACAGGCCCACTTGAGGTTCCAAGCACAGCATTCGCTTGAGCTACCCCCTCGGCTTTCTTTGCTTTCTTTGGAGGGCAGTCCTTACTCCAGTGCCCAACCTGCCCACAAGACCAACATGGTTTGTTTGCCTTTGGTTTCTTGGCCTTATCCTTGTCATTCTTAGGTTTATTACTATTACCCTTCTTAGAGATGGCCTTCCTTTTCTGTCCTACAGTAGCTACATTTACCTTCGAACTTCCATGCTCAGTTGGCATCACATGTCCCTGTTTGGACTTGTGTTGTTCTTGCACCGAGATGTCTAGCATAAGGTTGGTCCAGGTGATCTCTCCTTTCTGTCTTTTTAGGGAGAGAGAGAACTCTTCCCAAGACTTTGGGAGCTTTTTAATCACACTCATCACCTTAAACTTTTCGGGGAGGTCCATTCCAGACTCCTTCAAAGCATGCACTATCATCTCGAACTCATGCACTTGCTAAGTCATGGACTTATTGTCCACCAGCTTGTAATCAAGGAACCTCGCCACAGAATACTTTTCCAGACCTTGTGAGTCAGTATTATGTGTCTGGTCCAGCTTCTCCCATAAGAGTTTTGCGGTGTAGGCATCAGAGGAGTACACATCAAACAATGTGTTGGTTAGAGCAGCCAGAATTGCTGCCCTAGCAACCCCATCCTTTTCAGCCCACTTCGCATAACTCTTAACTGATTCAGCCTTCTCTTGATCCACAACCGGCTTCTCATATTCCACAACAGGCCATAGACCCTTTACAGTCAACCACAACTTCATCCTTTTCTGCCAACGAGAAAAGCCAATGCCCCCATTGAATTTCTCAGGCAAGCCAGTCAATTCAACGGGTTGTGGAAAACTGTAAGTGGTCCAATCTATGACCCCAGCAGATGCAACCGAACTACCACTAGCAGGAATTTCACTCTCGTTAACCATTATACTAAATACTATATAACTAATTATCTCTTCAAGAATGTTGGGAATTATGACTAAAACAGCAACATAGAGGCAGTTATATATCGTATTTAACAAGCCAAGGCCAAGCAAACAATTAACAAAACAAAACATGAAGGTAAAAAGCATGCATATCAGTAACCGAAAGAACAAAGGAAAGTCAGAAAACATACCAGTAGCCATAGCTATATCAGTATGTAACACAAGTAAATCAAGCAGCTGAGTCGTCAGGATTTGCACAAAGTCCTGACTGCTCTTGAAGAGATAATTGCCCCCACTTACAACTGTGTTGGGATGCTTGCAACACCTCTCCCAGGATAAAACAGCTCCGAGTACAGTGATCACAGCAATCAGAATACTCAACTTCGACTAGCACCTCAGTCACCAGAAAACCATAAGTAACATAAACTATAACAAGAGGAGAACAGAGAGTGTAGAGAAGAGAAGAGAATGTAGGGCGTGGTCTATCAAACCCAGCAGCTTAGATCTCTATTTATAGGAGAGACCAAACGTAACTGATGCCACCCAATTAATATTGTAACTCTCATTCCAATTAATTAGAATGAAACGGTCGATTTAATATAGTCAAAACGGCTGATTTCATATTAAATAAATCGTAACAGTTACGTATATATATTATCCACACATATCAGTTTTTATTTTAATTATACGAATATATATTATCAAATTCTGTTCAGGATTCAACATCAGGAACTGATGTCCGTCCATCAGTATTTGATCATCAGGATCTGATACTGTCAGGACTTGAGGTCCATCTATCAAACCCAGCAGCTTAGCTCTCTATTTATAGGAGAGACCAAACGTAACTGATGCCACCCAATTAATATTGTAACTCCCATTCCAATTAATTAGAATGAAACGGTCGATTTAATATAGTCAAAACGGCTGATTTCATATTAAATAAATCGTAACAGTTACGTATATATTATCCACACATATCAGTTTTTATTTTAATTATACGAATATATATTATCAAATTCTGTTCAGGATTCAACATCAGGAACTGATGTCCGTCCATCAGTATTTGATCATCAGGATCTGATACAGTCAGGACTTGAGGTCCATCAGTATTTGATCAAGCATCAGGATCTGGTAGTACCTTCAGGATTTCATCAGGACTTTGTCCATCAGTATTAGATGTTTGACCAGTTACTGATCTATTCCAAGTACTGATCCCAAACGATATATATATTCTAATTAAAATATTATTTAATCACATAAATAAAATCCCTCGCTTACGCGAGACGCCGAGACATTCGCCCAAATCGCCCTTCGACCGAGCCGACCCGAGACGTGACGTGACGTGACGTGACGTGGCGTGGCGAGGCGGGCGGCGACGGCGGCGCGCGTGTGTGTGGAGCACACAGTAACACCATGCACCATCATACTCCTTAGTAGTTGTACACTACCCATGTGTGTGATTCTATATAAAGCCAACATCCCCCTTTATTCATTTCAATGTGGGACAAATACACATTCTCATTTCAACCTTATTCAAGCTACTAACTTCAACTCCATTTCTCTATGGGTTTCACTAAGAAAATTACTTAGACCCATATATGAAATTTTAAGTCCTCATAGTAAGGAACAATTTCCAATCGTTAAAATCCGGAATTAACATCAAGAACATAAAATTACTTATGCCCCAAAACTCCATTTTCTAACACTTATGATAAAATCTCATGGTTTCAACTAGCATAGAACAAAACTTAAGAAAAACTTCATAAAAGCAAACTAACTAAACTCACCCTAATGAAAACGTAGTCAATTCGACGATCAAGTGTATGCGTTAGAAAGCTCTTGATTCCACGAGTCTAGAACTGTAATTGCATGTTGAATCCGAGGTGAAGCCGCGTAGTTAGGAGGTTACAAAGTTTGGGTTTTAATGGTGAGAAGGAATGGGTGAGTGTGTGTGCTCTGTTTATACCGAGAGTGGAGATGAGAGAAAATAAGATGGGTTTCTATTACTAACTTATGATTATATAATCATTAACTAACTATTTGGGCTCCAGTGGGCTTATAGCTTGGGCTCTATCTCACAACCCAATTTCTAAAATAAATGATGGAACCAATTCTCACCATATTGATCAGTGTCCAAAAAATTCTATTCTTACAAATATTGGTGAAATAAATAAATGTTATCTAGCTCAAAAAAATTATGTCAACTATTAATTAATATACTCACTTGATAATAATAATAAATAGAATAATAATAATATTAATAATTAAATAATTATTAGGGCCATAGGATAATTTTTACTAGTTTGGCCTCTCATAATTGACCCAATAGCTTGGAATGACAAGCCTACAAAATACTAATAATTTGGGTTTTTAATGGGCTAGACAATTATTTGGGATTGATAGACACAACCCAATACAATAACAATTGCTACTAAAACATTTTGAATAATATTATTATACCACACACAATAATAGCAAAATTATCATTCGGTAAAATATCCTAAAATTTCAGTTACGAGGAAAATATACTAAATTTAAGAAAATCTAAATTTTGAAGTACTCAACCAAACATTACATATTATAAAATAATATTTCTCAATATTAATGATCGTCATAATAAGATTGCTAAAAATAGTTGAAACAACAATTTGACGATAATAAGCAAGGTACTAAATTAGAGAAAAGAAAATATTTAATTAAATAAAAATGATCTCTAATAACCACATCTAATTCTCTAGAAATTCTCAAAACTCTAAAATTTTACGAAGTTTATTCAGAGGAAGCTCAAATAATTATTAGGAATTTTATGGTTATTACATTGAAAGACTCTTAAAATTGATTCTCAACACTTGACAAAATATAATATAATTGTTCACAAAAGATTTTTTTAAGGTATTTATTAGAAATATTAACAAAATGTCATATGCTTTTCTTTAAATTTTGTATTTATAGAAATTTCTTTAAAAATTTGTTTTTACTTTATGGATTCTCTTAAGTGTTCAATTAAGAATTTATTTCTTATTTAAAATAAGTAATTAAATTATTTCTACAAGATTTTCTTAATTGTTACATTGAAATAATATTAATTATTTAAATAACAATTTTTTTTATCTTTTCTACGATGAGACAATATTCAATTAAGTGTTTCACACAATTTTGATGAATTGTTTTAGTATTTTTTTGTAATGGCTTAGTGTTATAATATTTATGTATTTGTATCACGAGGACATAAGATCCGTTAAGTGTTTTGATAAAATATTTAACTTTTTTTTAAATTTGGTCAATAAAATATTTATCAAAACATATTAAGAATCTCACATTAACAAGGTGAATTATAAACACTTTAATGAACTTCACTATATATCTAAAGATTTAAAAAAAACATGAAATATTGAACTTAAAAGAATATTTAGAAGGATATGAGTACTTCTCTTTAAAAAAAATATACTTATTAATATATAGATGGATATTCAAGTTTTCGTTAAGTGTTTCGATAAAAATTTACTTACTAAGTTTGATCAAAAAATATTTATCAAAATGCTTAAGCAATCTCACATTAACAATCTATCTATACTATTATATAAAAGCCGAAACATTAAAAGTTTGGTTGGTTGGTACCTATTGATTTTACTTATTTACCCTTACTTAATTACAGATAAAATCTTTTTTTATATTTTATCTAACTAATTTTTTTCTTTACTAATCAATTTATTTTTTCAGTTTAAACATGTTACATTTTCTTTTCTTTTTAATAACTAAGCAGTTTCCTTTTTCAGGTAAAATGTAATATCTTTTATATTTTATCTAACTAAAAAGCATATTATAATTACTATTAACTAATTAATTAATTTTTTCATTCAAATTATCTTTTCTCTTTTCTCTAACTAAAATATCTCTTTTTCCAATTATATCACGGGTTACCTTTTAAAAATCTTCTTTTATATTTTATTTAACTAAATTTTTTACTTTACTAATCAATAATTTTTTCAGGTTAAACATGTTACCTTTTTTTTACCACACCCAATCTCCCTCAATTCCCCAACCCGAATACTCGAAACCAAACACCTCTCATCCTCTTTAATCCTCCTCAACTCCTTAATTTTCAACCCAACACTCCCAAAATACCCAAGAAACACACACCAAGCACTAATCTTTTGCAAAAAGATCAAATTTTTACCATCAATTAGGCTTGATTTCACCAACCAAACATAAATAATAAACCCTAACTAAGTAGTTTCATTTTTCAGGTAAAATATAATAGTTTTTATATTTTCTTTAATTAAAAAACAAATTATAATTACTGTTAACTATTAAATTAATTTTTTATCTTTTCTCTTTTCTCTTTTCTCTAACTAAAATATTTTTTCCCCAATTATGTCACGGGTTACCTTTTTCATCCAAAACAAGTTACATTTTTTATTTTCTCTAAATAAAACCTCTCTTTTTCAAATTATATCACATGCAATTCTATTTAATAAAAATAAAATCATAATATTATAATGTTATTAATTAACCGATTACCTTTTCAGCTAAAACATATCATCTTTTTTATTTTTCTAATTAAATTCCTTTTTTTAGAAATATCATGGGTAACATTAATTTCTCATTTTCTAAAAATATTACCAACAATTTTATTTAGTAAAATAATAATTAAATAATAATTACTATAAACTAATCAATTACCTTTTTCACCTAAAGTATGTCACCTTTCAAATTTTCACGTTATCTTTTTCTATTTTATCAAACTAAAATATCTCTTTTTCCAATTATATCACGGACGGTTATATTTAATAAAATTAAATAATAATATTATAATACTAACATTAACCGATTATCCTTTTTAGCTAAAACGTATCATCTTTTTCCTATATTATCTAACTAAAATTCCTCTTTAGAAATATCACGACCAACATTAATTTCTCCTTTTCAAAAAACATTACGAGCAATTTTATTTTGTAAAATAACATAAAATATATTATAATTATTATAAACTAATCAATTACCCTTTTCACCTAAAATATATTACCTTTTTAATTTTCTCTAACTAAATCCTCTCATTTTCCAATTATATCACGGGCATTCTATTTAATAAAACAAAATAATAATTTAATAATTACTAATAAATAACTTATTACCTTTTCAACTAAAACCTATCACATTTTCTATATTTTTTTAACTAAAATCATTTTTTTTCTAGAAATATCACGGATAATATTTATATAATTATGATCATCATCTCATTTAAATAGTTAAGCCCCCAAAATTTGTTTTTAAAAATTTAATAAAAAATTTAATATAATATTAAAAAAATTCCGTACATCGCACGGGTTTTAAGCTAGTATATATTAAAAATAATTTAATGAATTTCACTATAAGTCTAAAAAGTACAAAAAATAAAATAATTTTTCAAGAAAAAATTAAAAATAAATGGATACTTTTTTAAAAACATATTTGTCAAATATTTCAATAAATATTTTCTAATTGTATGGGATCAATCAAATAATTATTTTGAAGATTACGTTAAGTGTTTTAGTAAAATATTTACAATTTTTTTTAAAATTTTGTCAAAAAATATTTATCAAAACACTTTTAGGAATACAATGTGCATTACAAACTTTAATGAACTTCACTATATATCCAAAAATTACAAAAAAAAAAAATAAATATTTACAAAAAATATGAGTACTTTTCTTTAAAAAAATCTACTTATTAATATTTTTAAGGATACTTAAATGATTTGGTAAAAATATACTTATTCTTTTAAAATTTGATCAATAAATATTTATTAAAACACTTAAGGATTCTCACATCTCCCATATGTATTAAAAATATTTTAATGCATTTCATTATAAGTTTTAAAATTACAAAAAATGAAATCTATTTTCCAAAAAAAAAATTAAAAGATAAGAATACTTTTCAAAAAAAAAATGTCGTCAAATGTTTTAATAAGAGTTTTTAAAGTATCTTAATAATTATAAATTAAATATCTTAAAGAATCTCAAAAATATTAAAAATATACTATTTAAAAATGATATAACTTTTTCAAATACATTTTGGAATCTCAAAAACAAATAATAGGTAACAAATTAACATTCTATATTATGCAAAAACATCTTAAAGAACCTCAAAATAGTGATTCGAGCTGTTTTGGTTCTGCATTGAAGGTCGATAAGCTCAGACGGGTGTTGGGGATGAAATTGTATATATCTCCGTCAAAATTCGCTTTTGGTCTCCTTTGGATGTCCGGCGATTCAATTATGTTTGTTCTACTCGATATGAATTGTAGATGCCGTATGGCTTTAATTTATTGAATTTAATACACTTGTTATTCAAAAAAAAAAAGAACCTCAAAATTTCTTAATTTTAAAAAATATACGTAAAATATATTTTAAAAGAAATTTTGAATGAAAATTGAAATATATAGGTTGAAATTAAAATATTCCTACCCATGTTTGAGATTATTTAAAATATATAGGTTGTATTAGCAATTAGCTCATTTCCATATTTATATTAAATCTATTAAAATTTGTAATTAACCATTTAAAATTTGAAAAATATAGGTCGTACATGTTTGTCTTTTTTTTTTTTTCTCGAAAATAACGTACATGTTTGTCTTGATTTACTTATATATTCTTTCTTATTAAACTATTATGTACCATATTCTATATTATTTCCTAATAAAATTTTTTTGTACGGGATTCTCTAAGGTGATCCTTGTATGCTTAAACTGTTATCTATTTAGTGTATGATTTCTGTTATCTATTTCCAAAAAAAAAAAAACTTATATATCATTATTAGATATTGGTGATATAATTAAATGGTGTCTATTTTAATAAGATTCACTTTTATATTTTGTTATAACAGATTTTATATGAAATCTCATAAAGACTTACTTAAATATTTATGATTATACAATTAAATATTTATGATTATACGAGATTCTCTTAAGTGTTATATTAACTTTTTATTAACAATAATTTTAATAAATTAGTAAAAAATTTAACGAAATCTTTAATAAATTAATGAAAACACTTTAAAAAAATATTTAATGAATTAATGAAAACACTTGATTAAATCTTTAGTGAATTGATAAAAACACTTAACATAATCTTCGATAAATTAATATAACACATATCAAAAAGTTTAAATTATAATAATTTTGAATTGATCATTGAAAAATTATTATGAAATATCTTTAAAAAATCTAAAATATAGTAGAAAAACTAATAAAGTTAAAAAACACCTAAGAGAATCTTGGTGTATTACATAATATTTCTATATATTTATTTTTTCAAAAGAAAAACTATACATTTCTTTTAAATTTAAGTTACATGTAGAAATATTATCAAATGTACCAAGATTCTCTAACGTGTTTCAAATCAATATATATCAGTTTACCTAATTTTATCGTGTTTTTTAGATTCCTTTTAGAATTGATTTAAAAGACATTCTATAAAAATTGAATTTTAATTTGAAAAAAATATTATTTAAATTTTCTTAAATATTGGATAAATTATTTATAGTGTTGTACTTGTACATAACTATACGAAACATATTTTATACCAATCAAATATTTAGTAGAATCTAAATGTAAATATCTAATAAAATTTAATTACTATGTTTAAATAAATAACAAAACACCTAATAAAATCTTGGTGTATTACATATATAATATTTTTATATATTTCATTTTTTTTAAAAAACTAAACATTCATTTTAAATTAAATTAAGTTACATATAAAAAAAATCATCTAATATACTAAGTTTCCATTTTGTGTTACAATGTATCATTTAAAATTTATTCTCCATTATCTAAAGTTCTAGAATTCAAAAAAATATTCTTAAAAGTTCCATGAATTATTTATAACGTTGTACTTGTACATAACTATATTCGAAACTTATTTAAATCAATAAAATATTTAAAAAATCTTAATATAAATATTTGATAAAGTAATATTATAATTTCTAGTAATTAAAAAAACAGCCAAGAGAATCTCGGTATTACATAATGGTACTATGTTTTTTTTAAAAGCAATTATGCAATTTTTTTTAAATTTAGTTACATATAAAAATATTATGTAATACATCAAGATTCGTGATCCCAATCAATAAAATCTTAATAAAACTAAAAAAAATGTCTAAGAGAATCTTGGTGTATTACACAATATTTCTATATATTTATTTTTTTCAAATGAAAATTTATACATTTCTTTTAGAATTAAGTTACATGTAGAAATATTATAAAATACATCAAGATTCTCTTACGTGTTTCAAATCAATATATCAATTTAATTACTATCTTTTTGAGATTCTTTCGAGGATTCTTTTAAAGAACGTTATATAAAAATTGAATTAATTCATGGGTTAAATAATGTAGGAAGTATGAATCATGTTCTTGAGTTGATTAATTAAATGACAAAATTAGGTATACAAATAATAAGAAAAAGGAAAGTATAAGCATTTAATGATAAATAAATCATGGAAGATTATATTAAATATTTAGGTTACATACTACCTCATCGGAAAGTATAATGGACTATCAATCTATCAAGATTCTATTATTATTGGAAAGAGCCACAATCATCTAACACCAATATTACTGTGTAAACATGGAAGAAATTAACAAATATTATTTCCTTGTAACAACATTAAGCAACAATGGGGAAACACGCCGATGGGTAATCTTTTTTAAAAATTAATGGATTGTATTTAATGAATTAATCTGAAAGTTTACATACTATCTCATGGAATACTATCAACAACACTTTCTAAAACACCACAAAGAACATCATGAAAAACACGCAAAGCTATACATGTTTTTTAATTTAACGATTCGTTCCCCATGAGAACACCTTTTATTGATGTAAAAGTACTAAGTTGGCTTCCTTATTTTTTGTCAATTGTAAGATTCTGCAAACCACATTTTTGTATTGTAACAAAAAAAGTAGATTGACATATACAAGATTGACATGTCGTACGTGATAATAACTAACATATCATCAACAGTGATTTGATTTTGTTTCAATTTTATTTTATTATGCAGTGTATCAAATAAGAAAAATCAATTATAAGAATGATAAAGTTTAAACTGATATTGTCATGATTCGTAATCAAAATTAATAAATATTTAAGGAATCAGTTACATGATATAAATTGATTATTGTTATATGGAAAGTGTATAGATTGCAATCAAACATATCTAATCATATCTTTACAAACATGGTAATAAATTTAAGGATATACATATGTTGTAATATATTTTTCTTTAATCAAGTACTGCCCTTGTAGTATAAAACAAGTAATATACTAGTATATTTATACAAAATCTAGGCCATATGATCAAAAACAAATCAACGGTAATGATTGTGGTTCTCTGGTTCTCCTGCTAAGGATGGTTCTCTTTTGAACCTTCTCCTATATATATATATATATATATATATATATATATATATATATATATATATATATATATATATATATATATATATATATATATTGCATCATTAGTGTTTTTCATTTATTAATTCTACTTCATTGCCAGGTACTTCTTGATTATCTCGATGATAGGGTGGTAGTTTATATTTTTGTCCATATCTACATCAATCATACCCTACTGAGGAATTTGAGGTGGTTTATGACGAGTTGTTGAAAATGAGGGAAACGTTCGAAGACTTTGAGATTGTGCTCGTCTATGTACAGGGCTGGTATGAAGACTATGATGGTCGCACAGATGAAGCTATGTTCTTGAAAGCATTTAAGTCTATGCCTTGGCTGGCGCTCCCTTTCGATGACACAGATTGTAATAAAAAGTTGCAGAGGATCTTCAAATATCCCCAAACAATGGGAGGCCTGCCACCAAATCCGAGGCTGGTGATTATCGGACCTCATGGAAAATATATTGAACCATTGGGTGGTAACATAATGTTAGAGTATGGTGCTCCAGCATACCCGTTCACCACTTCTAGTACTGTCAGTTTGGAGCTTGAAAGGGTAAAGAAGTTGAAGCCGGAGATGTTGTGGGAACTCAACTCACTTTTCACACATAATGATGGGTCCCAGGTGAGTTCTTTTGTATTTTCTTCTAATCTCTCCTTTTGTCTTTGGAAGTTCTCCAATAATTTTTATTTCGTCGAAAAAAAGGTTCTAAGAATAGCATTCCAAATGGTTGCATATATGTTATAAATTTATAATAGATGATAAATTGCAAGCATTTTCACAATTAGGAAGATTAAAATCTGTTGATTTCTTTAAGCTTGCTAACTTTTTTTTTAATGTTGTCTTGTCTATTTAACTTTACAGGTTCTATTTTCCCAACTTATTGGTAAGAGAATCATAGTCATATTTCAAAATCCCAATAAACCATACAAATTCACAATAAAGAAGCTAATAGAAAGGTATTTTAAGATGAAGGGCACAGATGATGAATTTGAAGTGATCCACATCCTTGGTCGAGATAGGTTTTTAAAGGATTTTGCAGCACATGTGACATGGTTGATCCATCCTCCTTTCAACTCTCACACATATGCACACGAACTTATAGAAAGTATTTTTAGGAGAGACTACGGATTTTTAGCATTTGATCGTGACGGATCTGTTGTCAGAAGGACAAAAGTCGTTGAATTTGGAGATAGTATGATTTTTCCCTTTTATCACAATCAAGATATGGATAAAGAGGTCTTGCTGGAAGTGGAAGAGTGTATTACATGTAGAATAAGGGGGGATGATGACGGGATTGATACTGTATATGTTTAAACCTTTTAGCTATTGATGCTTAAACATTTTTTTCTGTATGTGTTTTCCCATATAATGACCCGATATATGTTTTGGTTGAAAAACTTAAAACCCGATTTTAACGGTCATAGGAGGTTTACTATTATGTAATGCAATGTAAATGTGTGTTTCCAAACAAACAGAAAGTACTATACTAATGTGAAATTCAATCGTCGTGATATTTCATTTATGCATAACTTTGTTATTTGTTGTGATTTTGTTTAGTTAATCATGGATTACGCTAAAATGGGGAGGACTGTTGGATATTTTAGTGTAATTGGATTGACTAGTTGATCAATGTAATCGTAATATTACATCGGACAAGTTGGGAGAGTGCACGCTTTGTTCGAGTTTATTATGATTTCGGTATTATTGCTTATGAGGCATGTTCGAGTTTATTATGTAATATTATATGTATGAGATATTAATATCTATACATGATGAAATTTAAATTTAGATTTTTAATTAAAATTTTAAAATATTTGTGAACTTTCGACCTCAAATAGTAATTCGGATCGTCCATCTTATTCCTATTATGTAATAAAATATAATTTCTTAATTAAACGGTAATGTAAAATCTCATATTTTAAACTAATAAAGTATAAATTTAACCTCTACATTGTATACTTTCATGTGGCCTTGATTTTAAAACATTACATAAAAATTACTCGCTCAACAAATTTGTTGAAGATATTTTTTGGGCTCGGTAGGGTCCGATCCGTTTGCATTAGTTTAGAAAAGTCAGCTTATCATGTATTATCATGTATGATTAGAAATTTAAATTGTAAATACTGTAATAATCGCGAATTTTTGAATAAATTTTTCTTACTTGATATTTAAAATTTTAATTAAGAGCGATGCACTAGTATATTTAATTAGCGCGTTTTTTGTGAAATTTTAAGGTTTTATTTATTCATATGCAAGTAAAAATTATATTATATCTATTTAATTATATTTATTTGGTATTTATTAAAATTAGGAAAATAGGATTTTTGTTTTGGGTCAAATTTATTTTAGAGAAAGATATTAGAGTATCGTTTTAATTTAGCCAATAGGGGAGAAATGAGATTATTATTACTGAATCGTGGAGGAGACAGCATATTACTTCCGTAAAACACGCACTAAAACACGGAGCACTCCAACACTTTCGTTTGTTCCCCCCACGTTTGTTCCTTTTAGATTAATTAAACGAATGGCACTAACGTCTCATCATTATACATGGGTAATGCTAAACATAGCCCTTAGGGCTATGGTTAAGAATGAATGTAAGTGGATAAATGCATTTAATATGTCAGTTTTGAACGGAATTCATCAATTTTGTACCTATCTCAATATGATTATTTAGCAATTTGGAAATTTTTATTAATGGAAATTGATGTGAATACATGGGGGTCCACTATTATTACTTGGAAAATTAAATTAGTGTTATAAAGAAGCATTGGAAAACCAAAAATTAATTAAATAACTAAGATTAAATGTTGAAAACATGAGAATATTTAATGCTTAACCATAGCCCTTAGGGCTATAGTTAGCATTTCCCTTCTTTTTATTGCAAAACCCATCTCCTATATCTCTATTAATCAAAAACACTCGGAAAAAACACAGAACCATATATACATACGAATAAGGTAGCTATTGTTTTTATTCTGTTAAGTGTTTTGTTGTTTTCGTTTATTTTGAATTTGTTTGAATTGGAATTATAAGGGAGGAGTTACGGGGGAGAGTAAGGAGATGATGGGTGTTGAATTCGTGTAGTGTTGATCTTGTGTTATTGTCGGAGGTGAAGGAGACGACCACCACCGTTGCGGTGGTGGTGTTGGTTGTTTGTGGGTTACAGCGGAGTTATAATGGGAGGGGCGGTTGATAAGTGGATTTATATCCACTTGGAACATTCTAAATCGGCTTAAATTGATTGTCTTGGACTCAAGTTTCTTGTAGTTTTGATGTGTTTTGCTTAATTGTGCAGGTTTACGAGAATGTTGATTAAGGTGGATGTTTCTATAATTTTTTGGGAATTAATTGATTAAAATTCGGATTTTCTGGGAAGGCTGCGCAGCTTACACTGTTTTGGCCATATCTGGAGTTCTGTAAGTCCATTTTCAGCGATCTTACTGCCCACGCGAAGCTTGAGAGATTTTCTACAACTTGGGATAGGAATCACGTGCAAGTAAAGTACTGAATTAAATCGCGCGCGTATTCTTTGTGAAGCATGGCTGGGAAATTCCTGTTTTGCCCTTTTCAAGTTCTAATTATATTCCGGGCAGGTTTTAGCACCTTAATTAAATTCTAATTTTAATAGAAGATAAAATTCTTGCTGGGCAAGAAATCTAGAGCCTATAAAAACACATCTAAGCATTGTAATAGACATACACATTATCATCGCATTATTGTAACCAGCTGAGATCTGCAAGAGAGAAAAGGAGAGAAGGATTCAACGCTCGTGACAAGCAAGGATCTAGATCTACTTCATCTTTTGTATACGTTGGATTATAGATTTGTTTTCTCAACTCTAAATTTTAATAATATTATTACTTCTTTCTTCTATATCTTGTTATATATCATGTTTTCATCAAATCCCATGACGATGAACGGTTCAATTATGGGCTAATCATTGTCATGGGATCCTAGTGGATTTATCTATGTAGCTTAGTAGTTTGCATGCCTTAAAGATTTGTGTGTGGTGTATAATTGATATCCTCGTATGGTTATGCTTAATAGATAGATGTGTCGCGAACATCTAATTTGTTAATCTCTTGTGAAGTGAAAGTGGATCTTGAGATTTAGAACTTGCCATGCTAGCATAGGTTCATAATTGTTTATCAATATGATTTGTGGTGTGAGATGATAATACTTATACTGCCCTATGTGATCTTTATGGATAACTTGTTCTTCAACCGTTATGTTTTCAAATTCTATAGACATATAGGGTCTAAGCATAATTGGTGTCTATTCATCTTCTATCTCTTTTGTGGATGTATGTTTAGTTTGGTATGCGTATGTTGACAGGTAGCGTATACTTGTTTCGTGTTGTCCGATCAGATATCAAAAAAACCATTGCACATAGTGATTAAAGGCTGCAACTCTAAGTGAAGTAGATGATGAAACTAGGATTCCATGTTTAATCTCATATAAGTAATTTGATTTTATTTCTTGTTAATTAGTTAATTCTTAGTTTAATTCTTGCATCTTAGTATAAATTAGATAATCAAACCCAATTTGTTACTTTTCTTAGCAGTGAGTTAAAACCATACATTGGTGCATAGGCATATTTACTGAATAGAACCAATACCAGATCTCTGTGGAACGAACTTAATTTGTATTACTTGTGACTACGTACGCTTGCGTGAAATTAGCATAACAAGTTTTTTGGCACCGCTGCCGGGGATCATCGGTGTTTTTATTTCAGTTTATGTGTTTGTCAATAGTGGTCGTTAGCGTTCACTGACTCGGATTCTTACTTAGTTGTTTGTTTCGTGGTGTTTCAGGTACTTGAGTTTGTATGCAAACACGTTCGCAAACTCGTTTACAAAGACTGGAAGAAGACGATCTTGTAGAGAATAAAGAGAATAAGGAAGAGGAATCTGAAACTACTGTAGAGATGGCAGATGCAGCAGCAGTCAAGGCTTTGAAGGACTATTCTTAGCCGAAGCTCAATGACATCCAGTCTAGCATTGTTAGGCCAGCTATTGCAGCGAACAACTTTGAGATCAAGCCGGGCACAATTCAGATGGTGCAGAATTCAGTCCAGTTTGGGGGAGCTTCTACGGAGGATCCAAACATGCATGTTCGGGACTTTATCAAAATCTACGACACTTTCAAGTGTAATGGTGTGACGGATGATGCTATCAGGTTGAGGCTTTTCCCATTCTCTCTGAGGGATAAGGCTAAGAGCTGGCTACACTCTTTACCACCTGGTTCCATTACTACATGGGAAGATCTTGCTCAGAAGTTCCTTACTAAATTCTTCCCTATGGCGAAAACTGCAGCAATAAGGAACCAGTTGACTCAATTTCAACAGCAATCTGGCGAGTCATTATGTGAGGCTTGGGAACGCTACAAGGAGATGCTAAGGAAGTGTCCTCATCATGGCATGCCTGATTGGATGGTTATTAATGGTTTTTACAATGGATTGGGAGCACAATCTAGGCCTTTGTTAGATGCAGCATCAGGTGGAGCTCTTTGGGCAAAGAGCTATGATGAAGCTTATGATCTTATTGAGATGATGGCTGCTAATGAATACCAGAATCCAACCCAGAGGCTTTCTCAAGGCAAGGTAGCAGGAGTTTTGGAAGTAGATACAGCTTCAATGATTACGGCTCAGTTGAAGGCTCTTGCTATGAAAGTGGATTCTCTTGCTAATTATGGAGTTCAGCAGGTGGCTAGTGTTTGTGAGTTATGTGCGGGCGCACATGAGACGAATCAGTGTGCTATCTCTTCTGAATCAGCACAGTTCGTGAGTAATTTCCAGAGACCTGCTGCACCAGTTCCAGCCACTTATCATCCTAATAACAGAAATCATCCTAACTTCAGCTGGAGCAACAATCAGAATACTCAGCAATCTTATCAGCAAACGAAGCCGTACAATCAAGGCTATCAACAACCTTATAGGGCACCATATCAACCCCCGGGATTTCAGCAGCAACAACCTCAGACTCATGCGGGGCAATCATCTAATGATAAATCTGATGAGATGTGGATAGCATTAAAGAACCTACAAGCTGGTCAGAAGCTCTTGGAAACTCAGATAGGACAGATTGCAAGTGCTTTAGGTAGTAGGCCACAAGGAACTCTTCCCAGTAATACGGAAGCAAATCCAGGTAGGAGGGACTTCAAGGAGCAGGTGAAGGCCGTAACTTTGAGATCGGGAAATGTTACATCAGATCCTAAATCAGCCGCTAAAGAAGATGAAGAAGTGCAGAATCAGCAAGTGGAAAAATCTGCAATGCCTGAATTTGAAAAATCTGACTTAGTAGCTGATGAGCTAGATGGTGACAAAGAGAAGAGCAAGGAACCTGTTAAAGCTTCAGTGGATCAGTCTACTCATATCTATCCTCCTCCTCTATATCCTAGAAGACTCCAGAAGCAGAATTTGGATAAAAAGTTTGCTAAGTTCCTAGAGGTGTTCAAGAAATTGCATATTAACATTCCTTTTGTGGAAGCTCTTGAACAGATGCCAAGCTATGCCAAGTTCATGAAGGGAATTCTCTCGCGTAAGTTGAAGCTCGATGCATTAGAGACCGTTGCCTTAACGGAAGAGTGTAGTGCTGTTTTGCAGCAGAAGTTGCCTCCAAAGCTAAAGGATCCGGGTAGTTTTACTATTCCATGCACTATTGGTAATCTATTCTTTGAGAAGTGCTTGTGTGACTTGGGAGCTAGCATCAATCTCATGCCCTTGTCAGTTTTCTTGCAACTTGGTCTACCGGATCCAAAGCCAACTAACATCTCGCTACAGTTGGCTGATCGTTCAATTACCTATCCTAGAGGCATAGTTGAGGATGTCTTGGTAAAAGTTGATAAGCTCATTTTCCCTGCTGATTTTGTTATCTTGGATTTCGAGGAAGATAAGAAGATTCCCATAATCTTGGGAAGGCCATTCCTAGCTACGGGTAGTACCTTGATCGATGTGCAAAAAGGAGAGCTCACCATGAGGGTACAAAATCAGAATGTCACCTTTAATGTGTTCAATGCTATGAAGCTTCTATCTGATGAAGAAGAATGTTTCAATGTTGATTTGGTTGATTCCGTGGTAGCCAAGGATCTTGATCATTTGTTGCTAACAGATTCTTTGGAAAAAGCATTGAGTAAGAACTCTGAGGTGAAAGATGAAGATGAAAGGATGCAAATTCAGATGTTGAATGCAAATTCGTGGAAGAGAAAATTTGACATGCCTTTTGAGTCTCTTGGGTTAAAGGAGCTGGAAAAGTCACAAGTCCGACTTAAACCATCTATTGAGGAAGCTCCTACACTTGAACTAAAACCTTTGCCTAATCACTTGAGGTATGCTTTTCTTGGTGATACCTCTACACTACCTGTTATTATTTCTTCTAATCTGTCAGATGTCGAGGAAGAAAAGCTCTTGCGTATTTTGAGGGAGTTCAAGTCAGCAATTGGTTGGACTATAGCAGATATCAAGGGAATCAGCCCTTCTTATTGCATGCATAAAATTTTGTTAGAGGAAGGAGCTAAGCCTACTGTTGAACATCAAAGAAGACTCAATCCGATTATGAAGGAGGTGGTGAAGAAGGAAATTCTGAAGTGGCTTGATGCGGGTATTATCTATCCTATCTCAGACAGTTCTTGGGTGAGTCCGGTTCAATGTGTGCCGAAGAAAGGAGGCATGACAGTTGTTGCTAATGAGAAGAATGAGCTCATCCCTACTCGGACAGTCACGGGGTGGAGAGTTTGCATGGACTATCGGAAGCTCAACAAGGCCACGAGAAAAGACCACTTCCCTCTTCCTTTCATTGATCAGATGTTAGACAGGTTGGCTGGACACGAGTATTATTGTTTGCTTGATGGTTATTCTGGTTATAATCAAATTTGCATTGCTTCGGAAGATCAAGAGAAGACCACATTCACATGTCCTTTTGGTACTTTTGCTTTTCGTCGAGTTTTTTTGGACTTTGTGGTGCTCCTGCTACTTTTCAAAGGTGCATGATTGCTATTTTCTCAGACATGATTGGCTCGAATGTGGAAGTTTTTATGGATGACTTCTCAGTTTTTGGTACATCTTATGATGAGTGCTTGCATAATCTTGGTTTGGTTTTGAAGAGGTGTGTGGAGACGAATTTGGTGCTTAATTGGGAAAAATGTCACTTTATGGTGCAAGAAGGAATTATTCTTGGGCACAAGGTATCTAGCAAGGGACTTGAAGTGGATAGAGCCAAGGTGGAGACAATCGAGAATCTTCCTCCACCTATTTCAGTTAAAGGAATTCGCAGTTTTCTTGGTCATGCGGGATTATATAGGCGATTCATTCAAGACTTCTCGAAAATTTCTAAACCGTTGTGTAATCTGTTGGAGAAGGATGTTCCGTTCAAGTTTGATGATGAATGTCTTGCAGCTTTCGAGCTCTTGAAGAAGAAGTTGACCACTACACCAGTCATTACCGCACCCAATTGGGAGGAACCGTTTGAGCTAATGTGTGATGCTAGTGACTATGCTGTTGGAGCTGTGCTTGGGCAGGAAGGACAAAATTCTTCATGTGGTTTACTATGCTAGTAAAACCCTCAATGATGCTCAGCTTAACTACACCACTACGGAGAAGGAATTACTAGCAGTTGTCTATGCTTTCGAGAAATTCAGATCTTACTTACTTGGTACGAAGGTGATTGTGTATACGGATCATGCTGCTATTCGATATCTCATGTCGAAGAAGGATTCAAAGCCTAGATTGATTCGTTGGGTGCTTCTTTTGCAAGAGTTTGATGTGGAGATCAAGGATAGGAAAGGTACAGAAAATCAAGTGGCGGATCATCTCTCACGCTTGGAGGACCACGGTATGGATTCGAATAACAAATCTCTTATTAATGAATCTTTTCTAGATGAGCAGCTTTTTGTAGTGCAAGATGAAGAGCCATGGTTTGCAGACTATGTGAACTATTTGGTGAGCAATGTTATTCCTCCGGATCTTTCGAGTGCTCAAAGGAAGAAGTTTCTACATGATGTGAAGTGGTACCGTTGGGATGAACCATTTTTGTTTAGACAAGGAGCAGATCAGATGATCAGATGATGCATTCCGTATAGTGAAACGGAGAGTGTTTTGAGAGATTGCCACTCAACTGTGTATGGTGGTCATTATGGTGGAGAAAAGACAGCAGCTCGTGTGCTTCAAGCAGGTTTTTATTGGCCTACCTTGTTCAAGGATGCTCATCGGTTTGTAATGAGTTGTGATCGATGTCAAAGGGTTGGCAATATTTCTAGAAGGAACGAAATGCCTCTTAACATGCTTCTTGAGGTAGAGATCTTTGATGTTTGGGGAATTGACTTCATGGGACTTTTTATTTCTTCATGCAATAATCAGTACATCTTGCTAGCTGTGGATTATGTGTCTAAGTGGGTCGAGGTGAAAGCTTTACCGACCAATGATGCTAAGGTAGTGCTGAATTTTCTTCACAAGCAAATTTTCACGCGTTTCGGGACACCACGTGCTATAATCAGTGATGAGGGGACACACTTCTGTAATCGTCAGTTTACTACATTGATGGCAAGGTACAATGTGACGCATCGTGTTGCCACTGCTTATCATCCCCAAACTAATGGTCAAGCGGAGGTTTCGAATCGTGAAATCAAAAGAATTCTGGAGAAAGTGGTGAATCCGTCTCGTAAGGATTGGTCATTGAAGTTGGATGAAGCTGTGTGGGCGTACAGAACTGCCTACAAAACTCCTTTAGGTATGTCTCCATTTCAGTTGGTTTATGGTAAAGCATGTCATTTGCCTGCAGAGTTAGAACACAAGGCATATTGGGCATTGAAGAAGTTAAATTTGGATATTAAGGCTGCGGGTGCAAAACGGTTGCTTCAATTGAATGAACTTGAGGAATTTCGTGAGCAAGCTTACGAAAATAATAAAATGTATAAGGAGAAGGTCAAGAGGTGGCATGATAAAAGGTTGACGCCCAAGGCATTTTTACCGGGACGACTAGTGTTGCTATTTAATTCTCGCCTCAAGCTTTTTCCGGGAAAACTCAAGTCACGGTGGTCGGGTCCGTTTATTGTTAAGACGGTGTATCCTCATGGAGCTATTGAAATTTATGAAACAACACCGGATCATACTTTCAAAGTAAATGGACAGAGGTTGAAGCATTACTATGGAGGTTCGTTTGATCGCGAGAAGGTTTCCGCCATTTTGGCGTCGACGTGAATTATCGGAAGAATGTCAAGCTAATGACATTAAACGAGCGCTTCTTGGGAGGCAACCCAAGCCTTGTTGTATATATTTTTACTTTTTTCTGTTAAAAAAAATAATAAAAATAAAAAATAAAAATAAAAAATTTTGAGCAGATTGCAGGTCAGTAACGCAGGCTGCGGCTGCGTTACTGGAATTAAAGCAGATTGCGGCGCTAACACGCAAGTTGCGCCTGCGCAACTGTAACGGAAGCAATTTGCCCCCTGTGGCGCAGCTTGCGGTGGCGTTTCTGGAATGAGGGCAAGTTGCCCCTCACACAGGCAGGTTGCGCGTGAAGGTAAAAAAAAAAAATCAGTTTGGTTGGTCAGTGTGTGCGCCTGTGCATGTTTATATATATAAAAAAAAGTTTTGCAACTCCCAAATTTTTATTTATACTCCCATCTTTCTCCTAATTCTTTTCCTATTTCAATTCCAAAACCCCTCATCTCTCCTAAAAAATTTCAAATTCCTATTTCTTTTCTAATTCTTTTTCTTTTATCCATTAAATATTTTTTCTATCCTATATCAAATTCCAATTTCCACCCAAATTTTTTTCTTTTCACATTAAAATTCTTATATTCATCCTATAACTCCATGGCCTATATATACCCATACATACACACCCAATTCATTATCTTCCTCCTCAACATCTCTTAAAAATTCAAGTTTGGGGGAAAATTAGTACAAGTTCACCTCTTTGATTCGTAGTGGGATTTCTTTTCTCTATTTTATTACGAATTTATGTTCTTGTAAATTGGGGTTTTGTTTTATTCTTGTTACTTGGGTATTTTTGGTTGGATTTTTCTTGGTGGTTTTTGGTGGGATATTTCTTGGTGGGTGTTGGTGGTGCTATTGTTGAGTGGGGTTTTGATTATTATGGCGCCTAAGCGAATGAGGGGTGGTTCTATTAGGGTGGAGAGATTTTCTTCTCCGGATGCGGAGGTTGAGTTTAATCGGTTGTTGTCAAGGTCGGTGGCAAAAGAAAGGGGGTTTTTGCCAACACGTCATTATGGGTTGGTTGATGTGATTAGTGAGTTACGTTGGGGAGAGATTTGTAAGGCGCCTGCTCCGGTTTCGTTGAATATTGTTAGGGAGTTTTATGCGAATGCTAAAGGTGAGCCGGATGGGGTGTCTGTGGTTCGAGGTAAACAGGTGGATTACAGTCCAGATGCTATTCGTCCGATTTTGGGACAACCACCTAAGCTTGTGGGGGTTGAAGATTGGGCAAGGAAGACTAGTGAGGATGTGGATATGGAGGCGATTATTCATGAGTTATGTGTTCCTGGTACAGTTTGGAAGTATAAATTGGGAACTACTGAGCCAATTAATTTTCCGTCTTCTGCGATGAATAAGTTTGCAAGAGCATGGTATTTATTTATCTGTGCTAATCTTATGCCTACTTCTCATACGGGGGAGGTAACAGCTGATCAAGCGATTCTTCTTTGGGGCATTCTAAAGGGAAAGTACATTGACGTTGGATATATTGTTTATCAGAATATTGTCAGGTTTTTAAAGTCTAATGCACTGTCATCATTGCCCCATGCTTCTGTTATAGCTGGATTATGTAAAGATAGTGGTGTTATATGGGGGGCGGAGGAGGATTTGCAGTCACCTTTGGCTCCCATTACTGATGTGTCTATTGATCGAATGCCTGACTGGCAAGGTGGGGTTCCACATCCGAGGGGACTTGGTTATATTGTTGATGATGTTGATGCTAGTGGTCGTGGAATGGGCGCTCCACCGCGTGTTTCGAGAGGACCGAGAATTTGGGATGGCCACTTTAGACGGTTGTACAGGCGTATTGATGTTATACATGCTAGTAACCGAGAGTTGTTGAGGATATGGCTGCAGCTTTGAGAGATGTGGGGATTCAGGCAAGGTGGCCAGTCTATGGAGCTCGTACGCAATATCCACCGCCTGACTCATCCGAGGATGAGGACTCCGATGGTTAGGTATGTTTTCTACTATTCCTCGTATTTACTTCCATTCAATGCGGACATTGAATATTTTAAGTTTGGGGGTGGTTTGAGGGATAAGTAGTTGTTGTATTATTTGTTCATGTAGGATTTCATGCTTTGCATATTAGTAGTAGTAAATTATGCATTTATGTTCGTGTTATCTACGTTTGTTTCATATAGGACATTCTGTTTTTTTTTGTATATCATGTGAGTGCATAATAGTTTGCATTTGCACCCATGCTTGATAGGAATTTTGTGTTGTTGACGCTTTTGTTTGAGAAGTGATATGCTTTGTTCTTGTGCACACACATACACTAGTAAGTTGAAGTGAGTAGACTTATTGAATGTTGTAAGTGATTAGAAGGACATGAATATGTGCAAGTTGATTTAGTTTGCATGCTTTGAATACAAGTAGGTGCGTTAGAGAGATGTTGCTTGGGATTGAGTATGTTTTTCCACCAAGTGAGATTTTGAGCCTTATTGCGTATTTGTTGCAATCTTATTCGTTTGGTTGAGTGTCCACGGATTGTTTGCATTGCTAGCAGTTGTTTGAGGTCTTTCTTGAAACGCATGACATTATTTGACGATTAAAATGATAAAGGCACTTAGGATTAACCACATATTTTCCCATATTACCACACCATATTTACATGATCAATTAGTTAACCCGTTGAGCTTAATCCTATTTTTTCGGTGACATACCACATTACTTGCCTAGACCTTTTTCTTGTATTGGCCTCACATTAATTTGAACCCACATTGTCAAAGGCTAGTAGAGTGCTTAAGGGAGTAATAAGGTGTGCAAGGAAGGGTTTATTGTTGGTCATAATTTTGGGGGAAATATTGGAAATTGGGTTTGGGTGTTTACTTGATAGTCGACATATGTAATAAATTATGGGATCATTGTTATTGTTTATATTATTGTTTGTGTTCTATTTAGCTCTCGAAAAAAAAAAGAAAAAAAAATAAATATTATGAGAGCATGTTTGTGTTTGTTGCGATCCTATTTCAGTCGACTAGTCGAGTGCTTGTTAATAGTAAAATTATTTGGGGGGAAATATGGTGTTGTGAATGATTTATTATGGTACTTACTAGCTTTTGACACTTCACCTGTTTTGGCTTATTTGACATACCTTGTCCCTAGCCCCGTTACAACCCAATTAAAGACCTTTTGATTATCGTCATTGATGTATGTTGTGTTAAGAGTTAGATTGATACCAAATGTCAAGCATGCTTATGATTTTGTTGGAATTGAGTGATACACTTACCCTTGTTCTTGAGTGAATATTCTTTTGTGAGTGGATTGTGAGTGTTTGCTTGTTCTTGCGTATGAGATCCCGAGTGTTTTCTCAAAGATGTGCTCTTGTAGGCTTAGCATGTTTACTAACTTATTCTTACACTTGACATGGGCTTGTGAGAACTTATGCATGTTCATTGAGTAGACTATGTGAATACTTGCACTTTCGACACCAAGACATTGCGTATTTACTTTGATTCTTAAGTTGATGTGGCATGAGAGGATTTGAAGGTATGGTGGATTAGATTAATTGCATTTTCATTTAGTTGCATTCATGCATTGCATTGCATTAGGTTAAATGGATTTTGTGGGTACATTCGCTATAGGCCCTCACGAGACCTTACTCGTCCACTAGGGCTGCCTAGGGGTTTAAAGGGCTTGTTGCATATGCCAAATGCAACCGTGATCACCTACGGAAGTGGTACTAGTTAGTTAGTTAGTTGTAATTGTTAATGCTTGAGGACAAGCATCGGTTTAAGTTTGGGGGTGTGATAAGTGGATTTATATCCACTTGGAACATTCTAAATCGGCTTAAATTGATTGTCTTGGACTCAAGTTTCTTGTAGTTTTGATGTGTTTTGCTTAATTGTGCAGGTTTACGAGAATGTTGATTAAGGTGGATGTTTCTATAATTTTTTGGGAATTAATTGATTAAAATTCGGATTTTCTGGGAAGGCTGCGCAGCTTACACTGTTTTGGCCATATCTGGAGTTCTGTAAGTCCGTTTTCAGCGATCTTACTGCCCACGCGAAGCTTGAGAGATTTTCTACAACTTGGGATAGGAATCACGTGCAAGTAAAGTACTGAATTAAATCGCGCGCGTATTCTTTGTGAAGCATGGCTGGGAAATTCCTGTTTTGCCCTTTTCAAGTTCTAATTATATTCCGGGCAGGTTTTAGCACCTTAATTAAATTCTAATTTTAATAGAAGATAAAATTCTTGCTGGGAAAGAAATCTAGAGCCTATAAAAACACATCTAAGCATTGTAATAGACATACACATTATCATCGCATTATTATTGTAACCAGCTGAGATCTGCAAGAGAGAAAAGGAGAGAAGGATTCAACGCTCGTGACAAGCAAGGATCTAGATCTACTTCATCTTTTGTATACGTTGGATTATAGATTTGTTTTCTCAACTCTAAATTTTAATAATATTATTACTTCTTTCTTCTATATCTTGTTATATATCATATTTTCATCAAATCCCATGACGATGAACGGTTCAATTATGGGCTAATCGTTGTCATGGGATCCTAGTGGATTTATCTATGTAGCTTAGTAGTTTGCATGCCTTAAAGATTTGTGTGTGGTGTATAATTGATATCCTCGTATGGTTATGCTTAATAGATAGATGCGTCGCGAACATCTAATTTGTTAATCTCTTGTGAAGTGAAAGTGGATCTTGAGATTTAGAACTTGCCATGCTAGCATAGGTTCATAATTGTTTATCAATATGATTTGTGGTGTGAGATGAAAATACTTATACTGCCCTATGTGATCTTTATGGATAACTTGTTCTTCAACCGTTATGTTTTCAAATTCTATAGACATATAGGGTCTAAGCATAATTGGTGTCTATTCATCTTCTATCTCTTTTGTGGATGTATGTTTAGTTTGGTATGCGTATGCTGACAGGTACCGTATACTTGTTTCGTGTTGTCCGATCAGATATCAAAAAAACCATTGCACATATTGATTAAAGGCTGCAACTCTAAGTGAAGTAGATGATGAAACTAGGATTCCATGTTTAATCTCATATAAGTAATTTGATTTTAATTCTTGTTAATTAGTTAATTCTTAGTTTAATTCTTGCATCTTAGTATAAATTAGATAATCAAACCCAATTTGTTACTTTTCTTAGCAGTGAGTTAAAACCATACATTGTTGCATAGGCATATTTACTGAATAGAACCAATACCAGATCTCTGTGGAACGAACTTAATTTGTATTACTTGTGACTACGTGCGCTTGCGTGAAATTAGCATAACAGCGGTGGTCGTCGATGTTGGCGACGGAGAGAGTGATGAGATATTGACAGGGGAGAGATGACAGATAGATTGAGAAGAGAGTGATGCGGAGGGGAAGAGACATCGAGAGAGGGAGACAGAGATGAGGGATCATAACGATAAGGAGGTGAAAGGGAGAAGGAGGTGGTACCGTTTGGGGGGTTGGAGGTGTGTTAGTGTGATGTGGGTATGTGGTCGGAGGAGGCCACCACCGTGATGGTGGTGGTGGCGTGATTTAGAGAAAGGGCAGAGAGACAAGAGGTGTTGCTTCGAGAAAGAGAGAGAGAACGGGAGAGAGAGTGGATAAGGGAGAGATGGAAGAGAGAAAACAGGGGAGTGGTGGTGGCGCGTGGTAGCGGGCGTGGCGCGTGGCAGTGGTAAGGTGGGACCCACGTTATTGTTAGAGCTGAAACAATAATAAAATAATACAGTTCAATAAAATTAACGAGCGGATGTTATATTCGGGAAATAAATAAAAGAGATTCAATGGGTTTCGTTAAAATTGGAGTATTATTATAAATTGAGAGAATTAAATAGTTATATTAAAAAAAGGTTTAATTAATTGATTAATTAAACAAAAATATTTTGTGATTATCTGAACGTAATTTAGAGATTTAATAATTCGTTGATAAAAGAGGGATTAATTGTGAATAAATAGAATTAAATATAGTATTATTTTGGAAGGCCAATATTTAAATTTCCGGACTATTTTAATTAACCGGATCGGATTAGATTATTTTAGAGGCTGAAATCGAAATATTATTAATTTAATTTCGAGATAAAAAAATGGAGTATTGTCATTCTTTTCATTAACCCTATTTTTTTGTTTTAAGTGAGATTTACGAATATTAAAATATTTTATATTTTCTAGATTTAATTCCTGAGTTCGGAGAAGAGTTATTTATCCGTTAATTATTGTAGAGATTTTCGAGAAATATTTTATTAATATTATTTTAATATTTAAATATTATATTAGTGGTTTAGAAATACTTTATTTTGACGAATCGCTCACGCATTTCTGGTTGCCATTTTTAGAGAATAATTCTTGAGCCGTAGATCGAAGCCAAGTTCACGGGTAGAGTATAAATTTTATCTGCATTCATTTGCACTTCGAGATCGAGGCAAGTTCAATCCTACCCTAAATCTTGGAATTTTCATATTTCTATCCTTGTTAATTCATTCGTAATTATTATCGAGTTATCAATTATGAGACTTATTTTGCTGCTGCTTATACTACAACAACTCTTTCGAGCACTATTTTCTCATTGCAATACGATTTTACTGTTAAAAGTAGTTTACTTGTGAATTATATCCCCTATAAGCGTAGAAGGAATTTCATTGCTATCGGGTCGATCTCATTAATTCGAAATGACTACTTGATTTGATTCAGTGGAACTAGTCTCATTTGTTCGAGCTAGTTAAATTCATTCATTTCAGTTGAATTTATTGTACAAATTCGACAATATTTATTGAGTTGATTCATCTCTCGAATCAACAAGTAAGAGTTATAAAATTTGGATCGTTAGAGTTTTACTCATTGATCAAGTGAAAAATATTCTATTTAACGTTCATCAATTGTGTGTATTATAAATATTTGAGTGGTACTATTTGTTCAGTACAACTCAAGAACAAATAGTACCACTCAAGATAATTCATTTTGAGACTATCCTTACTATTTCGAGATATTTGCATTTATTGTCAAGGTTTGGCATTTTGTTCGTGTCAACCAATGAAATATTATTATTGAGAGTTGACATCAGTCCATTGTTCGGATTGGTGGTACAATTGAGTCAGACTGGCAGTTCGCCAGATTAATAATTATTTTAAGAGTTATCTTAAGTTATCTGTTCATCAAATATTCAGGAATTCTGTACTCTACTGGTCAACATGGGAGTGGCCCATGGGTTTTCTTCCAGATCAGCATGAGGAATAAACTTGTAGTATCGAAAGAGAAATATTAACATTTTGGCACAAGTGTTGCCAGGTTGACTTTTCAACCAACTTTTTGCTAGGAAAACGATATGGTGGTACTTGCGACATAGTAGTGATCGTGCGATGGGGTATCACAGGAGTGCGGTACTTGTGACACAGCGGTTGATCTCGCTGTGGGGTATCGTGAAGGCGGAAAACCAGTATCTCAAGCTTCTAAATTCCAACTTCTTTATTCAAAGATAAGTTGTTTGGATCTATCAGTAAATATTACCAGGTCCCTTTGCCTGCATACGAGTAACTTTCATAATCAGAGTTATATCAAATAAGTTCTTTCGAGTATACTTTTATTGAGATGGGTTTTGACTCATCAGAGTTATATCAATTGAGACTTGAGACTTTCGAGTATTCTGTTTTCGAGATGAGTATTGAGTCAATGTCGAATTGTGATATCCGATGTTTAAAAATGTTGAGTATTTTCTTTTAGTAAATATTATTATATTTATACCCCGAGCAATGAAAGAACTTGCTGAGCACTATAGTTGCTCATTCTTGCTTTAAAATATTTTGTTCAGCTGTCAAGATGGAAAGATGCGAGACGTCCAGTCAGGAATTCAGAGGAAAGGGAAAAGCTCCAGACTATGCTGACAAGAATTAGAATATCCAGCTGGAACCTTTATTTTCTATTTTATGAACTTATGTAAGATATTATCCTAAGATGTACTAAGACGTATTGTAATATTTTGTGAGACCGATCTTGGATATGCGGAGTGGGAATTTTATGTTCCGCTGTATTAAATATTTCGCTTTAGTATTGCGCTAATGTGTGTTGCAGGATATCGAGACAATGTGACGACCCGGATCCCCGATCAGGGCGGATTTGGGGGCGTTACAGTTTTGGTATCAGAGCCTTAGTTATATTTTTTGGAATCGTACGAGCCTAGGAATATAACGCGACGTGAGAATTTAGAGCTATATTGCGATATTGAGATTTTCGCACTAAGTGCTTTACACCCTTACTTATATTTATATGCATATCTAATCGATTGGAGTCTTGTTGTGACCGAAACTTTTTGTACCTTTGTAGATGTCTATTTCCGGATCTGTTGACTTTCGTTCTGCTCGAGATAGATGTCTTACACCTTATTCGCATGGACCCCTACTTCCCAACTGATTTAAAGATAGGATGCCTAAGTTTCCATTATTATTAAGATCGGATGATATCCTACGGAGTTTTCACACTTTGTAGATGTTATCAATACCCTTACCAGAGTCAGAGTTGGACCAGCACGAGGTACGTGCACCCGAGATGGATTTAAAAAGAGATGCAATTATGTGTCCCAAGTTTGAGGCTAAATTCTTAAACGATTTCGTGACCGACATTAGTTTTCTAGAGATATGATTTATTGAGGTTGAAATGGTTCCCTATGATAATGTGTTTTTCGTAGATTTCCTTTTAGAGATTTTCTTCCCTGACGAGTTACCAGAGTCTGCAAGTGTCGTTTTTATTCGAGAATCGATAGTTATTCCTAAGAGCTTATTTTGTGCTAGGAAATCATTCCTTAAACCAATTTCTTAACAATGATTATCGATAATTCTTATCATTCAAATTTACTCAGGCAATATATATCCTATTTGAAAAGGACCTATATTGTTTAGTGGTTAATTTACCCAGCATTATGTACTTTTATAAATACAAACCTCTTTCATATTCCTTCCTATATTTGACACCCTTTGTGGTACTGAGATAAACAACCCTATATATAGAGGAAGACTATCTATTATGCTATAATTACGCAAGCGCACGTAGTCACAAGTAATACAATTAAAGTTCGTTCCAAAGAGATCTGGTTAGGTTTTACTCAGAAAATATGCCTATGCAACAATGTATGGTTTTAATTCACTGCTAAGAAAAGTAACAAATTTGGGTTTGATTATCTAAATTATACTAAGATGCAAATTATAAATCTAAGAATTAACTAATTGACAAGAATTAATATCGAATTACTATATGAGAATAAACATGGAATCCTAGTTTCATTATCTACTTCACTTAGAGTTGCAGCCTTCAATTAAAACATGCGATGTTTTAATATCTGATCGAATAACACGAAAAGAGTAAAAGTTACCTCTCGGTATACTAGTACCAATCTATGCATACATCCACAAAAGAGATAGAAGATGAATAGGCACCTATTATGTTTAGACCATATCTCTATAGAATTTGAAAACATAAAGGTTGAAGCACAAGTTATTCACTTAGATCACATAGGGTAGCATAATATCTCTATTCATGCCACAAATCATGATGTTCAAACATCAACCTATCCTATGCTAGCATGGCAAGTTCTAAATCTCAAGATCCACTCTCGTTTAGCAAGAGATTAACATATTAGATGTTCGCGACGCACCTAAATTCAATAAGCACAACCATACAAGGATATCAATAATTCACCACACATAAATCTTTAAGGCATGCAAACTACTAAGCTACATAGATAAATTCACTAGGATCCCATGACAACGATTAGTTCATAATCAAACCTTTCGTCACCATGGGATTTGATGAAAACATGATAATTGACAAAATAAAAAAGAAAGAAACAATAATATTAATAAAGTAAAGAGTTGAGAAAACAAATCTATGATTCAACGTATACAAAAGATGAAGTAGATCTAGATCCGTGCTTGTCACCGAGTTTTGAATCCTTTTCCACTTTTCTCCCTTACGAAACTAACTTACAATAATATTCGACTACGAATTACAAGGATAAGATGTGTTTATATAGGCCTAGATATCTTGCCTAACAAGAAAAACAACCTAGAATACAATTGGAAATAGGTTTGGGTACCAAAAATACAATTAGAATTCGAATAAGGGCAAAACGGAGATTTTCAGCAATTTCTCCCCGCAGGAGCGCTGCCTGCGTAGCTACCAGCGCAGCCTGCGCTGCCTCCCCTGTCTAGAGCGCAGCCTGCGCAGCTCCAAGCGCAGCCTGCGCTGCCTTGGCTGTCTAGGCTGATTTTTTCTGCAATTTTTTCTTTCGTTTCTCGTCCGTTTTCTTCCGTTCCTTTTGCATTCACTTCCCGTCTTCATTCCAATGTCTTGCAACACTTTTGATAGTTGATATTAAGTCACCATTCTTCATTCCATAGCATAATCAACTCCAAAATCAACAGAAAATTCACCCTTAATCGATATTTCTCTAAACCTGCACAAGTAATTAAAACACATAAAAACTACGACACTCTTGAGGCTAAATACACCAATTTAAGCCTATACGGAACGTTCCAAGTGGATATAAAATCCACTTATCACTATCATTCTCTGTGATTGAAGTCTGGTGGGACGCCACCATTTGTACTGTTGTTTGTCATTAGAGTACTAAAGGCTGGCCACCTTGTGTACTATGACGGTTGTCCTAATGACACATGCAACAAAACAGATGTTCAATGATTATCATGATCTCTCAGTTTATCCTTCCATAAAAGATTCTCACCATCAAAAATTGAGCATGCGTATGTGTTGTTTAACATTTATTCCTTATGAGTTATCTTTATTCAATATTCTTATGGATCCTAAAACGATTGGGACCTAAGAATTCTAAAAGTGATATACGGAAATTTGAAATGAGAAAACCTCTCTTCCAGAAATGGAAATTTGAGCAACTCAAGTTGGAGTGTCGATTTCTAAATATGAATAGACCATCGCGTTAATTCACTAGTCAGATCTTCGAAACCCTACGTGATGTTTCATTGTTATGTATTAAGGTTCTAAGAATTTGGTCTGAATATGGAGCAATTATTGAGCTCAATCCTTTAAAAGTAAGAAACAAATCGATGCTGAGTAAACGTTGATGATATATTACATGTTGATGAAAGAGCGATCGTTTTTAATTTAGGAAGAGAAAATATATGCGTGTTCTCCCCCATCTTTCCTTCTGAGTATATTAGTTATGCTACGACTTAACCTTTGGAAATTTTAAGATTAATATTTGAGGTGATTATCATGATTGTGTTACCGCAAACTCTTGAGGCATGTTTTATCGTATTTTTTAAAATTTTCTTGCCCCAAAGTACGACAAGTGTTTTACCCTTTATACCTCCAACATTTCTTTAAATGAAACACTGTGATTGAGAATCAAAGTGAGAATATTTTTGGATTATAAAGTAGAGTCAAAACCCAGGGCCTAGACTAAAACCAAATTAAGGGAATTTTTGGAAATTATTCCTGGATTTTCGTTAAAACAAGAAGACCATGTGAGAAGAAATGCATCTTATGATTGACCATACCATCGCTATTAAGACTTATATGCAGCAAGATATTGTTGAGACCAAAAGGATTACTTGTTCTAAAGAAATGAGAACAGGGTTGAGAGAAATGTAGAATATTTTCTTTGTATAGTGTTGAATAAGCTAGGATTATCTCCGTTATTATGTTATGGTGAATAAAATTATTGGTGGAAGGCAAAAGAGGACTATTGAAGGCAAGATGGTGATATCTTAAATTAGAATTATTGAGTTGATACTTAGCAAGTACTATTCTAAGTATGTTGTGAATATAGTAGGATCAAGCTCCTTAAAACGAAAGCCTCTAAGACCATATGAGCAGAATATATTCTGGGAAAGAGTTGGTATTATTATTTAACCTAAGTAAAGAAGGGTATTCCTACTTTAAATGAGGAAGGAATAGAGATTTTGGACGAAAAATATTATTAACCCCGAGAGAAAACACAATTATAAGATTGGCTACACCTCTAGGAGACAAGCCAAGTATACACACTTTTAATATGAGTATGACATATGTTATCAAGGGTCATAAGGTCCCGTGTTCCGATATTTCAGATAACCTTCGAAAGAGAATCCAGTGCCTCGACTTACAGCACCTCATAACAACAAGCCGACAACAAGAACTTTCAACACGATTGTAAGAGATGCCATTAACGAGAGCGATATGATCACAAGTCCGCGTCTAGTAAATTTTGAGAATGTGTGTGTTCTAGTAGATTCCGGAGCCACAAAATTTTTATTTCGGAAAGCTTCATGAATAAGTTAAATCTTGAATCTATGCCTTAGAGGGAATTCTGAATATAGAAGTGACTAATTAGGAAAGCATACTGGTGAACCGATTGTGTCCAAATTGTTCTATAGAGATACATGGGCAACGTTGCGACGCAGACCTCATTCTTTTTAAGTTAAGGAAATTTAACGTAATCCTAGAGATGGATTGGTTACCACGTTATGATATTCAAATAAATTGTCGTCGTAAGAGGGTCAGCTAAGTAGACCTAATGATATAAGAATTCCGTTTCGCGGACGGAAATCGACTAAGGATTTTCTGTCAGCAATTGAAGCTAAAAAAAAAAAATTCGGTAAGGATGTTGTAACGCCCCCAAATCCCTTACAGGAATCCAGGTCATTACACCTCTTGCGGAATATTCAATCACCTGCTCATAATATAATCTACAACAATATTCATAACAACTCCATATTTTACTCCACGGGTTATAGTCTTAGAACAAGCACTCAATAATTCCAAAAGTTATTACATCTCAAATGCACTTCCCAGAATCTCTAAAATACTTTTACAACTCCAAAGTATTATATACTAAAACATTATACCAACACCTTCCGAACCTGCACTCTCCTCAGATGCTTTAAGGTTAACATGCTGAATCAATTGCCTTCCCCCTTCCTTAATCACGGTTCGTCGTACTAGATCAAATTCTGATTTGCCACTGTTTTATAATATTTAAATAGCAAGTATGAGCCAAAGAATGCCCAGCAAGTATATATAGATATCATATAATACAACAACTCGACCAAAATATGGTTTTTACCACTCTATAATATATATATTTTTGAAAAGAGATCAACTCGGAAATTTTTATAAATCTCGAAATACTACTCATATGAAAAAAATAAATATATCTCAATAACTTCTCAAAATACTACTCATATGAAAGAAAAAATATATCTCACTAACTTCTCAAAATACTACTCATATGAAAGAAAAAATATATCTAACTAACTTCTCAAAATACTACTCATATGAAAAAATAAATATATCTCAATAACTTCTCAAAATACTACTCATATGAAAGAATAAATATTTCTCAATAACTTCTCAAAATACTACTCATATGAAAGAATAAATATATCTCAATAACTTCTCAAAATACCACTCATATAATTCAATAACTCCTCAGAACTGCTCAATTGATTTGAATAAATAAAATTTACCAACTGCTCAGATCAACCCTCTAGTTAACAGAACCACACAGGCATCGGTTAACCGTTAGGATATCAAAGATTGGATTTCTGCTCATAACGCCTACTCAAGTAATGGATGATCAATCCATTGTCATGCCTCAATTCTATCGATAGAAAGGATGGTCGACATCTCGAACCACCCAAATAAACTCCTCAGAAGGATGAGCCGTCTTTCTCGGACCTTCACCCTTTATATGTAACCGTTTGGGCCGGTGCGTTACTCCGGTCACTTTTGCTTTTAGAAGCAATAAATCACAACTTACTTTATATATATATAAATATGTATAACCCCACTCTTAAATATAAATATTCTGTAGTATGAAAATATCATTAAATATATCTTTATCATCTCTTCTACGAATACGAATGAAGTATTTCAATAAAAGTCCCAACAATATGGACAAACTCATGAAATAAATTTCAACACCTCATATAATAATTTCAACACCTCGTATAATAATTTCAACACCTCGTATAATAATATCAACACCTCGTATAATAATATATGTGTATGTAGATTGCATGAATAAAATCTGATATAAACCACTAAAAAGAATATTTGATTTTTGTATAGCGAAAACTTAATCAGCATATTTAAAAATATAAATACTCCGAACGATGGAGTACGAATTAGTAAACTTGCCTGGTTCTGCGGTACGATACTCCAACTTGCTCCACGTCTCTGGTTCTCCGGCATTTCACCTTCTCGAGCCTAGTTCAGCTATTATTTAACTCAACTTCCGATCACTTTTCAATCAACTTCTATTCACCTTTATATAGTACCTTTGCATATCTACAACTTTCATTCTTTAAGTTCTTCCAAACGAGTCTCCTAACTCCTCCGAAATCCTACCCCAAAATGGTTCCTCGAATAATTCCAAAACTCAACATTTTTACGCGGAACCTTTTCCATTTTTAAATCTCACAAATGATTTAATAATAAATCCGATTTTAGTCTAAAATAATATGATTCGATCCGGTTAAATAAAATAATCCGAAAATGCTAAATATTAATCCTCTAAAATAATACCATTGACATCCTATATAAAAACTCAATCAATAAATAATCCTCAAACAATTATCTTACTCCACGATAAAGAAACATAATTAACCAATTAATCCTCGAAACAACAATTAATCCTTAATTTAAATAAATAAATCCCCGAGACAATAATTAATCCTCAAACTAAATAAATAAATTCTCAAGACAACAATTAATCCTCAATTTAAATAAATTAATCCTCGAGACAATAATTAATCCTCTATTAAATAAATACATCCTCAAGACAACAATTAATCCTCGAATTAAATAAATAAATCCTCAAGACACAATTAATCCTATTTACTCAATTTAAAACCATAATAATTATCCCACTTTAATACCCTCATCAATTTAAATACCTCTTTTATCAATGAATCATTAAGTCTCTAAATTACATCCAAATAATCACTAATTATTTCTATTTAATTACTAAATCAATTACCATTTTTATTTAATTAATCACTCAATTTTACCATTTTTAATAAATTATTAATTACTAACCAAATTAAATAATATTCCTTATTTAACAAAACTTATTGAATCCCCTTTTTTTTCTCGTTTATAACAAAAATCCCGATTATAAAACCCGAACATTAATTTTTATCAATACGTTAATATTTTATTATTATCCTAACTCCAACATTATTGTGGCTCCCACTCGACTACCACCACCGTGCGCCTCCCCGGAATCTCTCTCTCTCGTTCATCTCTATCTCTCTCTCTCCCTCCTTTCTCCCTCTCTCCGATCTCCTCTCTCCCTCTTTCAATCTCTCCTGTTCTCTCCTCCCTCTCCCAACATCTCACTCGCCTCCCCTCAATCTCTTTTCCCTCCTCGTTTTCTCCGTCGACCCCTCAATCCCTCGACCCTCTTTCGACAACAATCAACAACCAACAACAACTTCCTCCTTAAACACCAATTATTCATATCCTATCTCTCCCTCTTCATTTCCAACAACAATAACCAACACCACCACCACCGCAGCGGTGGTGGTCGTCTCCTCGACCCAACCTCTCTCGCATACACCTCTTCTCACTTTCCATCTCTCTCTCTCGTCGCCGTTCTCTCCCTTCTTCTCCATCTCCCTCATTCTCTCGCTCTCCCTCGATCCCTCCCAATCTCTCATCTCCTTGCTTCAATCTCGCAACCTCTCTCTTTAAGCCACCCCCAACAATAACGACAACACCCACCACCGTCTCCTTCCTCTATCCGTCAATCTCTCTCCCTCCTCCTCTCTCCCCGACTTCCCCTCTGCTCACATCTCTCTCTTATTCTCAACCTCTCCCCGAATCTCTCTCTCTACCTCCTTGAATCTCTTTCTCTCCTCCTCACAATCCCTCTCTCTTTCGATCAACACCAAAATCAACACAACAATAACAACGCACCGTATACAACAAATCGATATCAAGCCCACACACACAACCTACGAAATTGATAAAATAATTAACAGAGAAAAAAAATTAAACTGCCTGCCTCTGTTCGTGTTTGTATATAAGCCCTGTGTTTTGTTTTAAAAGAGAGAGCTGTGGTGGTGGTTTTGGTTTGTAAGAAAGAAAACCCTCCCTGAATGTGGTCTTCTGTTTATAATATAGGGATATTTCAAATGGTACCACTGTACAATTGACTTTTCCATTTGGTACCATCCAACATTTTTGACTTCCAAGTGGTACCACTGTATTTTTGGCTTCATCTATTTTATATCATTCCGTCAAACAAACGTTAACCAGACGTTAGATTATTTTTAATGGTACCACTATACAATTGGTTTTTCCACATAGTGCCATTCAATATTTTTGACTTCTACGTGGTACCATTTTTCTCACTACAAATCAAATTTTTCTTGGAATTTTCACAACTTATCTATATGATTTGTCCGTAATAAGTATGAACATATACATATATAATGTATGTTAGTGAGAGAATCAATGACTTATTATAGAGTATAAATATATAGATAAATTGTGAAATTCAGAGAAAAATTTGACCTAAGTGAGAGGAAAATGGTACCATGTAGAAGTCAAAAATATTGAATGGTACCATATGGAAAAACCAATTGTATAGTGGTACCATTAAGAATAGTCTAACGTCTCACTAACGTTTGCTTGACAGAATGGTATAAAATGGATGAAGCCAAAAGTACAGTGGTACCACTTGGAAGTCAAAAATGTTGTATGGTACCAAATGGAAAAGCCAATTGTACAGTAGTACCATTTGGAATATCCCTATAATATATACTAGCCTATAACCCGTGCAAAGCACCGGAGCATCATATATTATTATGATGAATTAATATATTAATTATTCGATTTAATCTAAAATTTAAATTTATTTTAAGAAATTTAATTATTAATTTCAATTTTACATATGTTCCATACTTAATTTCATAACATAAATAATGATCATTAATTTAATGTTTTTTAAAATTTATTGTTAAATATCTTAAAATTCAATAGATATTTTTAAAAAATTATTTTGTGTAACATACAATCGTAAAAGAAAGAATCGTAAAAATAAGTGTGTGCGGGTGATGATTTTAATCGGGGATATAATTGAAAACGTTTATGATTCTATACAACATGTGGTTTTTTATTTTTAATATATTATATATAATTTAACTTAATTTGGAACTAAAGTCGTAGAAGAAATAATCGTAAAAGTAAGTGTGTGCGACGTCGATTCTAATCGGGATATAATTGAAAACGTTTATAATTCTATAAAGTATGTGGTTTTTTATTTTTAATAAATTATATATAATTTAACTGAATTTGGAACTAAAATCGTAGAAGAAAGAATCGAAAAAATAAGCGTATGCGGGCAATGATTCTAATCGAGATATAATTGAAAATATTTATAATTCTATAAAACATGTGATTTTTCATTTTGAATAAATTATATATAATTTAACTGAATTTTTATTTTTAACACGTATTTTTTCATTTTTTAAAAATATATTTTTGCACCTTATTGGTAAATTTTGTTGTTTATAAATAATAAATTAATATTTTTAGGAAAGTTTTAACAGTTACATTTATTTTGTCCTTATTGGTTAATTTAGTTGTTCATAATAAATAATTAAATTAATGTTTTTAATATAATGTTTTTAATTTATTATATTTCGAAAGATGTCATTTTTTTTGAAGGCGTTAATCAACCAACTAATTGAATATATCTTGTTTTGCTTATAATAGTATAGTATAAATAGTATAAATGGATAATTTTCTAATTACAAATACAAAGTTATGTTCTAATAATTTTATATTGAAAATAAATTATATTTTAATAATCTATTACTAAAAAAATAATTTATTTTTTCGTAATATTGAGAGTATCAGTTTGCTTGACGTTCCTGTATAACATTGAAATACATGCTGATGCTTGGCCCAATCGTTGTTACTTGTTGGCACGATTGTGTATACCTAAAATACCTATTGCCGGATGTTTATTTATATTAAATAATTAAATTAAAATTTTTAATATGTATTTTTAACGTGTAAGTTTTAGGAAGGTGTTAACAATTTTTTTTGGAGGGGGTTGTTTTTTTGTATATTTTTTTATTGGGTTATTTATTATTTGTTATTTTATTATTTTTTAAATGCCTTTAAAATTGTTGTGGTACCTGTAGAGCGCAGTAGAGTGTAGGTAGGAGTGTAGAGTATAGTGTTTGTATTTTGCTTCTATTTGGTTATTTTATTGGTTTTTAAATGTATTTAAAATTGTTAGGTTTCTTTTTGTTTTAGGAAAGTAATTATAATTTTTTTGGAAGGTGTTAACCAAAACCTAGGTAGGAGTGTAGAGTATAGTGTTTGTATTTTGCTTCTATTTGGTTATTTTATTGGTTTTTAAATGTATTTAAAATTGTTGGGTTTCTTTTTGTTTTAGGAAAGTAATTATAATTTTTTTTGGAAGGTGTTAACCAAAACCAACCAACCATTATACCCTATTTCGCTTATAATAGTATAGTATAGATAACTGGGTTGTTTTTGTTTTAAAAGCTGAAACAAGACAAAAAAAATGTGGGGGACAAAAAGTCAAAAATTAATGGAATATTTAGTGCTCCATAAAATCATGATCATGTTTTGTAAGTGGATAATTATTAAATTAAAAATTAAAACATGAGAGGCAAAATGAAATGCTCCAATTTAAATATTTGATGTCTCATCAATAATCCCGTTCCTCCCCTGCTGGCTAATTAAAACGAAACTCTAATTTCGTATTCTAAAATAAATTTAATCCAAAATTAAAATCTTATTTTTCCTAAATTTCCTAATTTTAATAAATACCCAATAAATATAATTAAATAGATATAATATAATATATACTTACATACGAATATATAAATTTTCGAAATTTTACCAAAAACGCGCTAATTAAAATATACTAGTGCATCACTCTTAATTAAAATTTAATTATCGAGTAGGAAAAAAATTATTCAAAATTCGCGGATATTACAGATGTCAAGCCTATCTGGCTCATGTGATAGATACCGAGAAACAGACCCCCACGATCGAAGAGGTCCCTGTAGTTAATCATTTTAAAGATGTTTTTTCTAAAGAGTTGCCTGGGATTCCACCGGATCGAGAGATAGAATTCACGATTGATTTGAGATCCGGCTATCATTAACTAAAGATCAAACTTGAGGATATTCCTAAGACTGTCTTTAGGACTCGATATAGACATTACGAATTCCTAGTTATATCTTTTGGACTAAAGAATACTCCAGCCGCTTTTATGGACTTGATGAATCGTGTGTTCAAGAAAAATTGTGATAAGTTCGTGATTGTATTTATTGATGACGTCTTGATATACTCTAAGTTTCCTGAGGAACATGCAGAACACCTCCATTTAGTTCTAGTAGCATTGAGAAAAAAAAAATTACGCGAAATTTGCGTAGTGCAAATTCTGGCTGAAATAAGTTCAAATTTTAGAACACATTATGAGCGGCGAAGGAATTTCCGTAAACCCCGCTAAGATAGAAGCCGTAGTAGATTAGGAGAGACCCAAGACTCCAACAGAGGTTAGAAGTTTCCTTGGATTGGCCGAATACTATCGTAGATTTGTGAAGGGTTTCTCAAAGATAGCTACGCCATTGACTCGACTTACCAGAAAGAGTGAAAAGTTTGAATGGCCCCCAAATATGAAGACAGCTTTCAGGAATTGAAGAAGAGATTGACTACTGCCCCAGTAAGATACCAGATGAAAAAGGTGATTACGTGATTTTTAGCAATGCTTCTCGCAAGGGATTAGGATGTGTTCTGATGCAATACGGGAAAGTAATAGCTTACGCCTCTCGGCAACTGAAGGAATATGAGTCCCATTACCCTACTCAAGATTTGGAACTTGATGCTATTGTTTTTGCCCTCAAGATTGGAGACATTACCTTGATAGGGAGAAATGCAAGATTTACACGGATCACAAGAGCTTAAAGTATATATTCACGCAGAAGGAATTAAACATGAGACAGAGAAGATGGCTGGAATTGATCAAAGACTATGATTACTCGATAAACTACCACCCAGGAAAGGCTAATGTTGTAGCTGATGCTTTAAGTAGAAAGTAAAGACTCAACCTGTTGATAACCTCAGAAGAATTGGTCAGAGAATTTGAGAAAATAGAATTAGAGGTCAACGTCCCAGTCCAAAACAATGAAATAGTTTACAGTATTCAGTTTCAACCAGAGTTACTCGAGAAGATTCGCCTTTGTCAAGAACAAGTAATGGAAGAAAGAAAATCAGAGTTGACCGGAGAAGAGTTTCTAGGTTCAAAAGATGATAAGGGAATTAACCGATTTTCATTGAGAATATGGGTTATTAATGTTACAGAGTTGAAGGAAGAAATTATGAGCGAAGCGCATAACTCGAGATATTCCATTCACCCAAGGAGTACAAAAACGTAGCAAGACATCAAGCTGAATTATTGGTGGCCTAACATGAAGAAAAAGATTGCAGAATGGGTAAGCAAGTGTTTGACCTGTCAGAAAATGAAAGCCGAACATCAACAACTAAGTGGACTTATACAACCCTTAGAGATACCCGAATGGAAATGAGAATATATTACCATGGATTTCGTCGTAGAATTGCCCCGAACTAGAGCTAGCAATGATGCAATTTGGGTTATTGTCGACTAACTCACTAAATCTGCGCATTTCCTACCAATTAGTGATAAGTACTCCGTTGAAAAATTGGTGAACACATACTTAAAGGAAATTATGGTTCGTCATGGAGTGCCTGTTTCAATTGTATCTGATAGAGATGCCTGTTTTACTTCTCGATTTTAGAAAAGTTTTCAGGAAAGTCTTGGCACGAAGTTAAATCTGAGCACTGCATATCATCCACAGACCGACGGGCAAAGTGAAAGGACAATTCAAACAGTTGAGGATATGTTAAGAGCCTGTGCACTTGATTTCAAAGGAAGTTGGGATGATCATTTGCCCCTGGTTGAGTTTGCGTACAACAATAGTTACCACTCCAGCATAGGTATGGCACCATATGAAGCGTTGTATGGGAGGAAGTGAAGATCACTTTAATATTAGGATAAAGTAGGAGAGAGGAAAATATTAGGACCAGAACTACTTCAACAAACTAAGCAAGCAACCGAAGTTATTTGAAAAAGGTTAGTTGCAGCTTAGGATCGACAGAGGAAGTATGCAAATCAAAAGAGAAAAGACAAAGCATTTGAAGTGGTAAATAAAGTGATACTGAGAGTTTCATCTTGGAAGGGAGTAATGAGATTCGGGAAGAATGACAAGTTGAGCCTTAGATATATAGAACCTTTTGAGATTTTCAAGAAGATAGGACCACTAGCTTATCAGTTGGCCCTACCTCCAGACCTTCAGCACATCTGATAAGTGGATTTTATATCCACTATTTGGCATTCCATTCGTACTTAAAACGATTGCAAGTTCTCAAGTTTCGTGTTAGTTTGATGTGTTTTCATCTAATTTGTGTAGGTTGCATAGTCGGGCGGCATTGGTGGTGTTGGTGAAGTATTGGTGGTATTCTGTGAGCTTAAAGTAGAAATTACAGGAAGTCCAGGGCAAGAGAACTCGGGAATTTGATCTCAATGCGCATTAATCACTGTTTTGGCCATATCTTGACTTCTAGAAGTCCGTTTGAGGCCCGTAAGCTATCCACGCGAAGAGGAGAGAAATGTCTACAAATCTTTCCAGGGGTGCACAAGCGCAGCAGCGCAGTTCTGAGCGCAGCAGCGCAGTTCTGAGCGCAACAGCGCGTGTTGAGGCGCTATGGCGCATGTCAGGAGAGCGCAACAGCGCTTGGGGAGAGCGCAATGGCGCTATGGATGTGTGCGTTTCCAGGAGAAAGCAAGCGCAATGGCGCTCCAGGAAGGGGCAGTTGCGCTCGAGTTATTTTTCGGTTTAATGTTAGATTGTTTTTATCGGGTCACTTTGTATTGGGCCTATTTTATTTGGGGCTTTTCCTGAGACTATTTGAGTATCGTTAGGAACCTAAAAAAACATATCTATCATCAGTAGAGATTGTACTTGAATATCATCGATCATTATTTTTCTTAGAACAATTTTTCAAGAGGGGTTCTCCAAGCTAGTGACAAGCAAGGAGGCTTAATCTTTGGATACTCTTTCTCATTATTGGGGATTTAATTCTAACCCTATTTCTCTTTTATTATTATTTGTTTTCTAGAAGTATGTTATCAATTAAACCCATGATGGCGATGAGGTCGGTTATGGGCTAAATCGTTATCATGGGGTTTTAATGGATTTTTCTATGGATTCTAGTAATTGAGTGTTCTTATGCCTTGGTGTGTGATGGTTTGAATTGATTACCTAGTATGATTATGCTTATTCGTTATAGGTGAGTCGCGAACACCTGTAATTGTGTGTTTGATCATGGTGAATGCGAAAGTGGATCTAGGGTTTAGAACAATTCATGCTAGCATAGGTTTATGCATGTGAAGAACATGTATTAATTTGTGGTGTAATTCTAACCGTCTTGCATTGACTATGTGGTTTAATGGGTGCTTGATTTTAACCGGTATGTGTTCAATTGCTATAGACATATAGGAACTACACATATTTGGTGACTGCTTGACTTCTATCAATTGTGGATGATCAGTAGGATGGTATATGCACAACGAAAGTTGGTGTGTATCAGTTTAGTGCATCTAATCAGTAATCAACGTTGTCACATACTAGGTTAAAGGGCATAAGATTCTAGATGAAGTGGTTGATGAAATTGGAATCCCATGTTTGTTTATTATAAAGTTAAAGTTAAGTTATTTCCTTGTAATTTCCGTAGTTGGCAATTAGTCATTAGTTAATTAAACCCAATTTTGTTATTGTCTTGGCAGTGAGTGTAAATCATAAGCTGGTGTATAAGTGAACAAAACGAACAATTTGAGTCTCTGTGGGAACGAATCCTATTTACCGTATATTACTTGTTGACCACGTTCTCTTGCGTGAATAAGTGCGAACAAGTTTTTGGTGCCGCTGCCGGGGACTCGGTTCATTGTTTGTTTAGTTTATGATCTTGTCATCAATTTGGGTTAAATTCACTGACTCATACGTTTTTCTTCTTTTTATTTGATGGATTATTGGGAGCATGAATTCGTAATTGTTTGTGAGCTGTGTGCAGGTGGACATTACACTCATCAATGTGAGTATAACAAAAACCGGCCAAATTTCAGCTGGGACTACAATCAGAGTGGTATGGAGCAATCCCAATATCCATCCTACCCGCTCCAAAATCAGCAGTTTGAAGATGAGCCATACAATCCAGGGGGAATTCAGCAGCAACAGGGGCAATAATTTCAGCATCAGTATGCCCCAGTGCATCAACACTTTCAACCTCCTGAATTTCAGCAGCAGCAATTTTAGACTTGGTCTATCCAACAGTCGACCGAAGAAGCTGAATTAGAAGAATTGAGGTTGATGGCTAAAAGCAATGCATTGTCTCTCCAGACAATAGGAAATCAGATTGGTCAATTAGCAACCTTGCTAAACAGTCTTCAGGGAACCCTTCCAAGTGACACGAGAGACCTAGAGGCAGAGCAGGAGGACAATAACATGCCTATCAATCTTGATGAGCCATTCTTAGCCACGGGTGAGACTTTGATCGATGTTCAGAAAGGAGAGTCTGAGGGCGAAGATGAGGAAGAAGCAGAACAGGAAGCTGATAAGGAAGAAAGGTCAGAAAATGCAGTTCTGAATATTCAGCCACAACCACATCCTTCGCAATCTGAAAATGTTGAAGATGTTGAGAAGAAGAATTTTGAAATTGTGTTAGTTGAGAGCCATGAACTTGTTGAGGTGTCTCAATTAAATTCTGAACATGAAGGATATGTGGAAGAATCTTCAACAATATCAATGAAGGATGTTCTGGTTTATGATAAATTAGAGGATAATTTGTATAAAGATCCACTGGAGCAGCCTATGTTTCTAGAATTGGGACCTGAGAAGAATGAAGACGAGCATCTAACGTTGTTAGAGGATAATTCGTAAAGTGTTGGAATGATGCATTGTTTCGAGTCACTAGAAGTGCTATCTGCCGAAGGCAAACCTCCAAAAGCCTCTATCAAGGAACCACCTGACTTGGAACTGCAGTTGATATCCTCTCAATCTCAGGAGTTTGATTCGAGTTCATTTGTATCATCTTCTATCATCATCTCAGCAGAATTACCTCCGGACAAGAATTTTGAAAGGGTTATTTCAAATTTTCGTGACAGTATGCGCTCTGCAGATATGCAAAATTTTTTAGTGGACAATGCGATTGGTTTTGTTGAGAAGCAGAGAAGGTTGACATCTCCAACCTTATCCACTATTATCTCAGCAGATTTACCGCCTGATAAGGAAGAAGTACGTTTGGCGGCTTTACAAAAGCATACAGGTAGTAGATGGATGATTTCAGATAATCAGGATATCATCTATTCGTTGGTTATTCAAATATGGTGTGGGAACAATGTCACGGGCACTTTGGAAGAACGAAGGAGGTTGAAGCTTTTCGTCAATGACGTTGCTCCGAAGAAGATCATTAAATGGCCTTATAGAGATACGGTGCATAAATTTTTCAAGAGGAAAATCGTGGCCAAGTCTAGCTAAAGACGTTAAAGAAAGGCGCTTCGTGGGAGGCAACCCATGATTACTTGCTTTCTAATAAAACAACAGTTGTGTTGGAGCCTCCACGTCTATCCGCCACCAGACACACCACCCGAGGAGGGTGACGATGCCGACGACTAGGGGAGTATCTCTTGTACCCTTTATTTTACCTTCAATGAGGACATTGCAATTTTTAAGTTTGGGGGTGATTTTAGGGTATCAAGAGTCATTGCATTGCATATAGTTGCATATTCATGTTAGTCATATTAGAATTTTTGCATTTAGCTTTGCCATGCCATTTAGATTGCATTTAGGATGCCATGTCATATAGTTTATTTAGGTGTGTAATATCATTTGGTTCATGCATATCATATGATTCCACTTGAGTGGCTATTTCTGGCTCGATAGGTTGATGTTAATTTGGGTGTGATGACAATGAATAGAGGGTTGATTTAAGTACTTATGAAATTGACTTGCGTGTGTCGGGAACACAATCTTTTCACGGTCTCACTGTTTGCTCTTGGGTTAGATTGAGTCATACCTTGTTTGGCTGTTGAGATTTAATCACTTATTTATATCTATAATTTTCGTTATTCCCTCGATGGCGTAGGAGCACTTAAGTATAAGTTTGGGGGAAAACAGGGATTTCATGCTAAGTGTCGTGTCGTAGTGTAATAATGGCTAGGCGTCAAATGGCTAGTAGCCGGCTCATATTTGATATGAGTAGTCTAGGGGGGGTGAGACAGTGCACCCATGTGAAAAAAAAAGGCAAGAAAAAGAGTCAAAAGAAAAAAAGAAATAGAAAAAAAAAAGAGAAAAAAAAAAGAGAAAAGAGTTGTGAGAATAAAAAATGAGGGATTGTGAGAGTGTGTGTATGCTAGTTGGCTAGGGTGAGCTCTTTAGTGCTCGAGCAAGTAAGTTCGAGGGGAATTTATGCCTAGTGACCTAAGACTTTTCCGGTCTGGGATCCACTAACCTAACGCTCGCTACAAGGGTGCTATTGTATAAGCCTTTAGGGGTCTCACCCATTGCACAGTCAAAAGCATGTGTGTTTTGTGATGTTTTATGTAGTAAAGCATGAGTCCTTGTCTACCTTAAATGATGATGGCGGTGTCTTTGAGTCATGGAGTGTCTAAAGTCTATTCTGTTTATAAACATGTGATTGTCTTGGCGAAGAATTGGTTATGCCTTTGATCTAGTTTCGAGAGTATATCTAGTGAGAAATGCACACACCACGTTTCCGAGCATGTTTTGTTAGTATACGGGGACTGTAAGAACCCAGATTTTGGGTAGAATTAAAACTTTTATTATGCATTGATGTAAGAGCGAACAGTGATTACAATTACAATGTAATACTGGCTTTAAAGAATGAATAATGAAAGGATATATATTCCAAGGTTATATGGCCTGGAAGGATGCTATTGGGTGATAACTTAGATTAGAATAATCTATCTCCTAGAAAGTTAAGATAAGATTCCCTAGAGAGAAATAGATACCCTCATGTCATCCAAATCAATATCTATTATAAGCCCAGCGGTTCCGTAAAAAGGTTAAGGAACACTCGAAGGTGAACCAGGTTCATTTTCCTAATTATAGGAATTAAATAAAAATAAGTGATGAATAGTGATTTTGGTGGAATTTGGAATATTATTATAATAATGATATACCCGGTATTCGGAACGGATTTCTGAGTTCGTATTAGCAATCTACGAAGCAAATAAGTGTATGTAAACGTGATCGGATTTCAGAAAATCCAAAATTTATTTTTAAGGAAAATCTGATCGAGCAGTAAAGAGCATATTAATGCGAACAAGATAAGAGAATTATTATGTCAAGGAATTAAGGATTTTATTTAATTATGATTTGAGAATTTAGAATGAAAATCCTCGAGTTAGAATAATAAGCGTTTTAGAAATCGCTAGAACTTTATAACGAGATTAAGCGATAAAGCGAACGCGAAACGAATTACGGATTAAATATATAACGAGATGAGAAACACCACATGATCATCTAGGGTTTACTAATATTAGATTGGTGGAAAAGAAATGAGAAAAAGAAAAGAAAAAGGAAAGGATGAGGTGTGTGATTTAGAATGAAACAACAAGGCTACATGTCACCACTCTTTTCTAACACACCATCAAGTCTTGACACTTGTAATTAGAGTGTATTAGCAGCCATAACACCCCACAAATATCACAAAATCATTTCACCAACAAGTCAAAAGAGAAAAAGGAGAGAAAGATCAAAAAACAACACCACCACCACCAAAATAGCCATTCGGCTATTCTCTTAATTCCAAGATCAAAACCAAGCTTCCACCCCTTGTTTCATCTCCAAACTTTTATGGTGAGTCCTATATTTCACAAAAATGATATCCTAGAAATCTTAGCTTCAATCTCCATGTTTTCCATTTTCAAATAAATCCTCAAAGATGAGGGTGAATAGTGTTTTCAAGAGACTAACTTTGATTTCTTGTTTTGTTTAGATGATCTAAGGTTTGTTAAGGTTAGACAAGGACTATATAAGGGTTATTAGAGCTTTTATACTCTCCAAGGAAGGTATGATTCTTAAGAACCCAAGATCTTACTTTGAAGTTTATACATGTTCTTGATGGTTTTAGATTAGTTAAGATTATGGTGTTGTTATATGCATATAAGCATGATTATGTAGTTAGTATTGACGATTTAAGAGATTTGATGATTATGATGGTTAAGTGAAACATTATTGGACTGGTTAAGATGAAAATCATGTATAGTATGCCCGGTGTGGCTTGGATTGATTGTTACGATTAGTAGAACGTTCGATTTATAGCCGTCGTAATGCCCGATTTTCGTTTAACCTTGAAAACCGTGCATCACAGTAGGTTTAACTCACTGCCTAGCTTTGTAATCTGCCATGATAAGCTAGATTATGTTATAAGCTTCGTTTTGATATAAAGATCGTATGAAATGGACTTACGGTTTAGGAGTTATGATTAAATTCGTAAAAGTGGTTCGAAATCGTAAACGAAAGTTCGTAATTGAAATTGATTCCCTTAAATGTCGTTTAATCAGTGGCGAATCTTATTAATTAAATATTAGAGGTAAAGAGGAAGGTGTGGGAGAAAACCACATGTCGAATGGATCGTTTTCCGATTTTATAAAAATGTTTGAATCGAGGTTAAACGCGAACGAACCCCTTAAAGGTATGACTTTGGTTATAACTTAGAAAACGGGCGATAACACTCGAGGTATAATCTTGATTCGTAAACGACCGACCTTAGAACTTGTACGACTTAAGTATATACCAAGTATAAGCATGATGACATGTCTTGATAACGAACGAATGTCGGATCGTATCGGTGATAAAAAGAGTTACACTAAAAGAGACGTAACGAGATAACTCGAAAACATATTTCGATTTAAGTGGAGTTTATACTTAGCCTTTTTAGAAGCGTTAAGTGATTAATCTTAAATATTCTGATTGTTTATAGATCGTCGAGCTGACCCGGGACACATTACCCCTACCCGCACTCGATTCCCAGGCAAGTTTCCAATACTTGGAACTGTTGTTGTGATAATATATATGATGATTGTTTTATACATATGCCATAGCATGCATGCCTACTTTCAAGTTAAGATTGAATTACTTGTTCCCTGAATTGATATCGGCTTTTAGACTATATATGAAATATCAGTTATAAGCCGGATTGTTTCGTTAAGACCCTTAGCGAAGGGCGTATGATATTCATACTTCAAATATAGACCGGGAGTCGATATTTTGTAATATATAAATAGTCGTGGAAACCCGGAGGGATCCCAGCGACAAATTTATTATTTCAAAGATTTTTATTCGATTACGAATCTTTCGAGGAACGTTATTTGAGTATTACCTCCGTGAAGGAATATTAAATGAATATTATTTTAATATTCATTTAGAATGTCATTTATTTAATGAATATTATTTTGAATATTCATTAGAGTTATTTGGTTGACGAATATCATTCCCAAATATTCATTTGGCTTACTTATTATTATTTGGAATATTCATTTGATCTTTATTTATTTAATGAATATTACTTTCGAATATTCATTTAAGGTTTGATTTACTTAATGAATATTATTTTAAAATATTCATTGGAAGTTCTATTTACTCAATGAATATTACTTCGAATATTCCTTTAAAGTTTTGATTACTAAATGAATATTATTCGGATATTCATTTAGAATATTATTTGTTAAATGAATATTATTTTGGATATTCATTTAGAATATTATTTGTTAAATGAATACTATTTTGGATATTCATTTAGAATATTATTTGTTAAATGAATATTATTTTGGATATTCATTTAGAATATTATTTGTTAAATGAATATTATTTTGGATATTCATTTAGATTATTATTTGTTTAATGAATATTATTTGGATATTCATTTGGAATATTATTTGTTAAATGAATATTATTTTCAAATATTCATTTAAGGTTTGATTTATTCAGTAAATATTATTTTAAATATTTATTTAGGTTTATTTGTTTAATGAATATTATTTTAAATATTCATTTAAGAAGAGATTTATTTAATAAATAATTATATATATTCATTCGAGGATTACTTACGAGTAATATTATGATTTAATAATATTCCGTAATTATTATTGACTTAATAAATATTCTTGGAATATTTAATTAAATTCTTTCGAATTCTTTTTGTAATGATTTATATTATTCAAGGGTTATCCTTCACCTTCAGATATTATGTAAAATATTTCGGAGTCTTTTATGATTATTTTATATCAAGGGGAGGTTCCTAAACTTTAATTTCATTTAAATCTATCTTAAAGAAGATTTAAATACTCGCTCAACTTCCAAACGTATATAAGGGGACCTCACTTGAGCGATGTTATTTATTGGACTGCCCGGTCCTATACTTGCTAAAGCTATCTTGTCACTCACATCTTGATTCTTTCAAGCATCAATATGAGTCTTTTGGTTACCTCCTCAACGCTCGAGGGGTATGATTGATGTAACAAGTTTATATCCATTAACAAGCATCAGCTTGGGAAATATTGGTGAATTTTCCTTTCCAATTAGATACGACTACTTTGTGGAGTCCTATCAACAAGTGTTACACTTGGGGAAAAGGGGAACGAACTTTACGTTTCAGAGTCATGGATGATATTCGAACTAGGAGACGCGTAAGTGGCCGAGTGGCGCCGGTCCAGCAATAGCCCAACCGTTGGCTGAGGAGTTCCAGAGGGCGGTAGATAAGTAATTCCGTCGGAGCTACCTTCTACATGTAGAGAACGACTGATGAGGTGCATGACATACGACTGATCATCGTAAACGTCAAGGCATCTGGCGCGGCAATGCTCCCGTATTAGTTCATCTTCTAAAAGTGAGAAATTTCTGCAACACTGTGGTGTTGGCAAGGTGAAAAAGTGTTGAAACCGGAATTGCAATATTTTTCCTGCAAGTTCCTCTTTTATGATAATTAAGAATATCTTGCTTATCTTTTGCATAGCAGATATTTATTCAAAACAAATATATTTTTGAGTTACCTTGTAACTTCATCTCATACCTTATATTGGTACTACATCGTTAATGCATGGCATATGGTTTCAAAGATATTTTGGACTGTTATATATTATCACTGTTCAATTATATTTCTGGTGGGCTATTGCTCACCCTTGCTTTATTTATTTATATCACAACAACAGCTAGATCAGATGGCCGCGCAAGGCACACACAGCGTAAGCAGGTGTCAACCGTCAGAGGTTTACCGCTAAGGTCTTGGCTACCTTTGTTGAGGATGCAACTACTGGTAGGCTAGTTGTTAGCAATTGAGCCTCAAATGTATTTATATTATGGTATCTATTAATGGATGGCAAAGAGTATGTAATTGTACAATTGTAATTCTTTGGGTTGTAAGAACTCAAACTTGTGATTAATAATATTGTTGGTTACACTGATTTCATCTCTGGGACTATAACGGGTGTGTTTTATGTTGTTGTTTTGGGTCACAAGGTTGTAATTTAAGTTATGTTGGTTTTGTGGTTGGATATTGAGACCGTAACGACCAGATCCCTGACCCTGGATCTGGGGGTGTTACAGGGACTTAGTCGAGCTCTGTTTGGAGTTGCATTTTTTGAGGCGTTTGCTTGTTGAGTTGGTTTCGGTATATTGTGTGTGATCATTGTAATAGGACATTTTTGCATTATCATGACATTTAATTTTTAGTTGCATTCATGCATCATTTTAGGGTTGAGTTTGCATTGCTTGAGGACAAGCAACGATTTAAGTTTGGGGGTTTGATAAGTGGATTTTATATCCACTATTTGGCATTCCATTCGTACATAAAACGATTGCAATTTCTCAAGTTTCGTGTTAGTTTGATGTGTTTTCATCTAATTTGTGTAGGTTGCATAGTCGGGCGGCATTGGTGGTGTTGGTGAAGTATTGGTGGTATTCTGTGAGCTTAAAGTAGAAATTACAGGAAGTCCAGGGCAAGAGAACTCGGGAATTTGATCTCAATGCGCATTCATCACTGTTTTGGCCATATCTTGACTTCTAGAAGTCCGTTTGAGGCCCGTAAGCTGTCCACGCGAGAGGAGAGAAATGTCTACAAATCTGTCCAGGGGTGCACAAGCGCAGCAGCGCAGTTCTGAGCGCAGCAGCGCAGTTCTGAGCGCAGCAGCGCAGTTCTGAGTGCAACAGCGCGTGTTGAGGCGCTATGGCGCATGTCAGGAGAGCGCAACAGCGCTTGGGGAGAGCGCAATGGCGCTATGGATGTGTGCGTTTCCAGGAGAAAGCAAGCGCAATGGCGCTCCAGGAAGGGGCAGTTGCGCTCGAGTTATTTTTCGGTTTAATGTTAGATTGTTTTTATCGGGTCACTTTGTATTGGGCCTATTTTATTTGGGGCTTTTCCTGAGACTATTTGAGTATCGTTAGGAACCTAAAAAAACATATTTATCATCAGTAGAGATTGTACTTGAATATCATCGATCATTATTTTTCTTAGAACAATTTTTCAAGAGGGGTTCTCCAAGCTAGTGACAAGCAAGGAGGCTTAATCTTTGGATACTCTTTCTCATTATTGGGGATTTAATTCTAACCCTATTTCTCTTTTATTATTATTTGTTTTCTAGAAGTATGTTATCAATTGAACCCATGATGGCGATGAGGTCGGTTATGGGCTAAATCGTTATCATGGGGTTTTAATGGATTTTTCTATGGATTCTAGTAATTGAGTGTTCTTATGCCTTGGTGTGTGATGGTTTGAATTGATTACCTAGTATGATTATGCTTATTCGTTATAGGTGAGTCGCGAACACCTGTAATTGTGTGTTTGATCCTGGTGAATGCGAAAGTGGATCTAGGGTTTAGAACAATTCATGCTAGCATAGGTTTATGCATGTGAAGAACATGTATTAATTTGTGGTGTAATTCTAACCGTCTTGCATTGACTATGTGGTTTAATGGGTGCTTGATTTTCAACCGGTATGTGTTCAATTGCTATAGACATATAGGAACTACACATATTTGGTGACTGCTTGACTTCTATCAATTGTGGATGATCAGTAGGATGGTATATGCACAACGAAAGTTGGTGTGTATCAGTTTAGTGCATCTAATCAGTAATCAACGTTGTCACATACTAGGTTAAAGGGCATAAGATTCTAGATGAAGTGGTTGATGAAATTGGAATCCCATGTTTGTTTATTATAAAGTTAAAGTTAAGTTATTTCCTCGTAATTTCCGTAGTTGGCAATTAGTCATTAGTTAATTAAACCCAATTTTGTTATTGTCTTGGCAGTGAGTGTAAATCATAAGCTGGTGTATAAGTGAACAAAACGAACAATTTGAGTCTCTGTGGGAACGAATCCTATTTACCGTATATTACTTGTTGACCACGTTCTCTTGCGTGAATAAGTGCGAACAACATCCATGATATGTTTCATGTTTCTGCGTTAAGAGAATATCATTCTGATTTCAGACATGTTATAATCTAAGAACCAGTGGAACCATGTCCTGATTTACCATACAAAGAACGAGTATAGATCTTAGATTCTAAAGTGTGAGAGTTAAGAATTAAGAGTGTAAATTTATTGAAAGTATTCTGGAGAAACCACCAAGTTGAGGAAGCCACGTGGGAATTAGAAAACGAAATGCGGAATAAATATCCTGAGATTGTTTAGTGTTTAGTTTTGATTCCGAGGACGGAATCCTATAAGGATGGAAGACTGTAATAACCGCGAATTTTCGAATAAATTTTTCTTACTTGATATTTAAAATTTTAATTAAGAGCGATGCACTAGTATATTTAATTAGCGCGTTTTTGTGAAATTTTAAGGTTTTATTTATTCATATGCAAGTAAAAATTATATTATATCTATTTAATTATATTTATTTGGTATTTATTAAAATTAGGAAAATAGGATTTTTGTTCTGGGTCAAATTTATTTTAGAGAACGATATTAGAGTATCGTTTTAATTTAGCCAACAGGGGAGAAATGAGATTATTATTACTGAATCGTGGAGGAGACAGCATATTATTTCCGTAAAACACGCACTAAAACACGGAGCACTCCAACACTTTCGTTTGTTCCCCACACGTTTGTTCCTTTTAGATTAATTAAACGAATGGCACTAACGTCTCATCATTATACATACCAACAGATACAACACACACTGGTCACGAAATAAAACACAACCTCCATATTTCTTTTTATTGCAAAACCCATCTCCTATATCTCTGTTAATCAAAAACACTCGGCAAAAACACAGAACCATATATACATACGAACAAGGTAGCTATTGTTTTTATTCTGTTAAGTTTTTTGTTGTTTTCGTTTATTTTGAATTTATTTGAATTGGAATTATAAGGGAGGAGTTACGGGGGAGAGTAAGGAGATGATGGGTGTTGAATTCGTGTAGTGTTGATGTTGTGTTGTTGTCGGAGGTGAAGGAGACGACCACCACCGTTGCGGTGGTGGTGTTGGTTGTTTGTGGGTTACAGCGGAGTTATAAGGGGAGGGGCGGTGGTCGTCGATTTGGCGACGGAGAGAGTGATGAGATATTGACAGGGGAGAGATGACAGATAGATTGAGAAGAGAGTGATGCGGAGGGGAGGAGACATCGAGAGAGGGAGACAGAGATGAGGGATCGAGACGAGAAGGAGGTGAAAGGGAGAAGGAGGTGGTACCGTTTGAGGGGTTGGAGGTGTGTTAGTGTGATGTGGGTATGTGGTCGGAGGAGGCCACCACCGTGATGGTGGTGGTGGCGTGATTTAGAGAAAGGGCAGAGAGACAAGAGGTGTAGCTGCGAGAAAGAGAGAGAGAATGAGGAGAGAGAGAGAGAACGGGGAGAGAGAGAGAACGGGAGAGAGAGTGGAGGAGGGAGAGATGGAAGAGAGAAAACAGGGGAGTGGTGGTGGCGCGTGGTAGCGGGCGTGGCGCGTGGTAGCGGGCGTGGCGCGTGGCGGTGGTAAGATGGGGCCCACGTTATTGTTAGAGCTGAAACAGTAATAAAATAATACAGTTCAATAAAATTAACGAGCGGATGTTATAATCGGGAAATAAATAAAAGAGATTCAATGGGTTTCGTTAAAATTGGAGTATTATTATAAATTGAGAGAATTAAATAGTTATATTAAAAATGGTTTAATTAATTGATTAATTAAACAAAAAAATTTTGTGATTATCTGAACGTAATTTAGAGATTTAATAATTCATTGATAAAAGAGAGATTAATTGTGAATAAATAGAATTAAATATAGTATTATTTTGGAAGGCCAATATTTAAATTTCCGGACTATTTTAATTAACCGGATCGGATTAGATTATTTTAGAGGCTGAAATCGAAATATTATTAAATTAATTTCGAGATAAAAAAATGGAGTATTGTCATTCTTTTCGGTAACCCTATTTTTTTGTTTTAAGTGGGATTTACGAATATTAAAATATTATATATTTTCTAGATTTAATTCCTGAGTTCGGAGAAGAGTTATTTTTCCGTTAATTATTGTAGAGATTTTCGAGAAATATTTTATTAATATTATTTTAATATTTAAATATTATATTAGTGGTTTAGAAATACTTTATTTTGACGAATCGCTCACGCATTTCTGGTTGCATTTCTAGAGAATAATTCTTGAGCCGTAGATCGAAGCCAAGTTCACGGGTAGAGTATAAATTTTATCTGCATTCATTTGCACTTCGAGATCGAGGCAAGTTCAATCATACCCTAAATCTTGGAATTTTCATATTTCTATCCTTGTTAATTCATTCGTAATTATTTTCGAGTTATCAACTATGAGACTTATTTTGCTGCTGCTTATACTACAAGTCTACAACAACTCTTTCGAGCACTATTTTCTCGTTGCAATATGATTTTACTATTAAAAGTAGTTTACTTGCGAATTATATCCCCTATAAGCGCAGAAGGAATTTCATTGCTATCGGGTCGATCTCATTAATTCGAGACGACTACTTGATTTGATTCAGTGGAACTAGTCTCATTTGTTCGAGCTAGTTAAATTCATTCATTTCAGTCGAATTTATTGTACAAATTCGACAATATTTATTGAGTTAATTCATCTCTCGAATCAACAAGTAAGAGTTATAACATTTGGATCGTTAGAGTTTTACTCATTGATCAAGTGAAAAATATTCTATTTAACGTTCATCAATTGTGGGTATTATAAATATTCGAGTGGTACTATTTGTTCAGTACAACTCAAGATAATTCATTTTGAGACTATCCTCACTATTTCAAGATATTTGCATTTATTGTCAAGGTTTGGCATTTTGTTCGTGTCAACCAATGAAATATTATTATTGAGAGTTGACATCAGTCCATTGTTCGGATTGGTGGTACAATTGAGTCAGACTGGCTGTTCGCCAGATTAATAATTATTTTAAGAGTTATCTTAAGTTATCTGTTCATCAAATATTCGGGAATTCTGTACTCTACTGGTCAACATGGGAGTGGCACATGGGTTTTCTTTCAGATATCGAAAGAGAAATATTAACATTTTGGCACAAGTGTTGCCAGGTTGACTTTTCAACCAACTTTTTGCTAGCAAAACGATATTGTGGTACTTGCGACATAGTAGTGATCGTGCTATGGGGTATCACAGGTGTGCGGTACTTGCGACACAGCAGTTGATCTTGCTGTGGGGTATCGTGAAGGCGGAAAACCAGTATCTCAAGCTTCTAAATTCCAACTTCTTTATTCAAAGATAAGTTGTTTGGATCTATCAGTAAATATTACCATGTCATTTTGCCTGCATACGAGTATCTTTCATAATCAGAGTTATATCAAATAAGTTCTTTCGAGTATACTTTTATTGAGATGGGTTTTGAATCATCAGAGTTATATCAGTTGAGACTTGAGACTTTCGAGTATTCTGTTTTCGAGATGAGTATTGAGTCAATGTCGAATTGTGATATCCGATGTTTAAAAATGTTGAGTATTTTCTTTCGGTAAATATTATTATATTTATACCCCGAGCAATGAAAGAACTTGCTGAGCACTATAGTTGCTCATTCTTGCTTTAAAATATTTTGTTCAGCTGTCAAGATGGAAAGATGCGAGACGTCCAGTCAGGAATTCAGAGGAAAGGGAAAAGCTCCAGACTATGCTGACAAGAATTAGAATATCCAGCTGGAACCATTATTTTCTATTTTGTGAACTTATGTAAGATATTATCCTAAGATGTACTAATACGTATTGTAATATTTTGTGAGACCGATCTTGGATCTGCGGAGTGGGACTTTTATGTTCCGTTGTATTAAATATTTCGCTTTATTATTGCGCTAATGTGTGATGCAGGATATCGAGACAATGTGACGACCCGGATCCCCGATCAGGGCGGATTTGGGGGCTTTACAAATACTATCTTTAATACGTAGTTTATGAGAATCAAACTCTTGACCTATGGTAGTACTTCTAAATTATCCCTCTTACTCTTATGATATAATAGGATGTAATTGGATCATGCTATTCAATTTATTATTGGGCTATGTTTTAGTTGATATGTTATATTTTTTTAGCGCAACTGTTTGGGCCCTAGTCCATCTGGGTTATTTGTCACTATTTGTACTTCATATTAATTGAAATCCTCGTGGGAAAGTGATTGAGTTGCGATTTGAAAACCCAAGCTTGTTACCATTATTATTGCGTTGATCACATCAGAAATTGTGTTTTATGTTAGATGGGAACTTGTATAGATTATAAAGATTGCCGAAAGCACGGGGCTGTCACGAATAATGAAAAACCATTGCTGAGCTGGCATCACGAGTAGTATCAGTCCTAGTGTCAGTCCTAGTCATGTTACAGGTGGAAGTGTCGAGTAATTATTAGTCTGTTATTTTTGTCTGTTATTTTGTTGGTGTGGACCACACAGAGTAGTGGCTTGGCTTGTAGTGATCCAATAGCTGTATAAAACATGTCTTATGGTGAAATGAAAAAGCAGACTTTGGATGAATTAACTTTATTTCTGTTATTTACTTTATTTGCTTAGCTTTCTCTCTAAGTCACCGCCTTAAGTGGTGACATTTGGTATCTGAGACGGCGGTCCTCGGCCACCCACCTCTCATGGCAGACAAAAACAAGAACGTAGGGTCAAACTATGAAAATTCGATCTCTACTATTGAAGCAAGCATGGCAGAGATTCGATTAAAGGTTGGGGAGAATCAACAAACAACAGAATCAAGGTTGGAGGTGCTAAATGAAAGATTCAAGGTTATGAGTGACACTAACGAAGAGCTCAGACGGGGGATGGTTGAGCTGTTGAAGAGAGATGCTCAAAGGGTCACTGGACTTTATGGCCTTGAAACCGGAGAAGGAAGCTCAAACCAACCTACTTACAAAGCTGCTCTTCAAGGTAAAAACAATACAACCTCTTACACACAAACCCAGTTTGGTACCATATCTGATGCTGTTATTATTAATGAACATGGTAATGTCATAGACACATCTGGATCTGTGAATCAGAATAAAGCTGAGTTTGTGATTAGATCTAAGAATATTAACCACACAGGTGAAGTTTCCCCTATACCCTTTACATCTGCCATTCCACAAACAACCAATATACCCCATATGAACACCAATCTTGCTTTTATGCATACTGCTGCGAATTTGCACTCTGTAAACCCCAACTCTACTCTCATGTGTATTGCTGTACACCATACTCCACCATTCTCTGGGCCTGTTTACACTTACACCACTGGGGCACCCTTCATTGGCATACCCAAACAACCAGTCCAATACCCTGCTACCCAAGCTTCTATGAGCCTATTTCATATGACTACTATTGCCCCACATCCCACCAAGACCTTTTTTAGTGGGAACCATTTTGACAACCAACTGAATAGAACCCACCACTACACCTCTACTTACAAACCTCCTAAGGTGGACTTTCCAAAATTTGAGGGGAAGGATCCCAGAACTTGGATATGTAAATGCAATAAATATTTTCAATTAAACCCTTCTTTGGACGAAAGAGCCAAGGTAATCTGTGCTGCATTATACCTGGAAGGTGAAGCAGATGTGTGGTATAGAGGAGTTGAGGAGGAGAGACCCTCATTGTTATGGAGTGAGTTTGTGAGTTTGGTGTGTAATAGATTTTCAAGGACAGGGTATGAAAATTTGGTGGGAAAATTTAACAAACTAGTGCAAAGGGGTGGAGTGGAAGAATACATTACTGAATTTGAGGAGCTTAGAAGCTATGTTATGTCCCAAGAAGGTCATCACAGAGAATCATACTATGTGGACACTTTCATTAGTGGACTGAAGGATGAATTATCTCAGCACTTATACAATCAAAAGCCCAGAAGCTTGCAGGAAGCTAGGAATTTTGCCAGAGGCCAGGAGTATATGCTAAATGTATTGGATAAAAGGTACAAGAGCCATTCTGTGAAGGCATTTCAACCAGGTAGTTAAGCTGCATGGAATGCCAGTTGCTATAATTTCTGACAGGGATCCTATCTTTGTAAGTTCCTTTTGGCAAGAGTTGTTGAAGAGTATGGGCACCAAATCATGGCTTAGTACAGCCTATCACCCTCAATATGATGGCCAGACTGAGAGGGTAAATCAATGTATAGAGATGTACATGAGGTGCATGACTGGGCTAAAACCTACTAAATGGACTGAGTGGATTCCTTTGGCAGAGTGGTGGTATAACACAACTCACCACACTGTAGCTGGTATGACTCCATTCCAAGCACTCTATGGACTGCCACCCCCTCGTTGAATTATCAGGCTGCTAGATGTAATGATCCTACAGTCATACAGTTCTTAAAGGATATAATGCAAATGCAGCAATTATTGAAGGATAACTTGGTCAAGGCTCAAGAGAGAATGAAGCTCTATGCTGACAAGAAGAGAAGTGACAGAGAATTCAAGGAAGGAGATGAAGTATTTTTAAAGTTACAACCATACAGACAGCAGTCAGTCAATGCTAGGAGGAACCAGAAATTATCTGTCAAGTACTATGGGCCCTACATTGTGGTAAAAAGAGTGGGCAAGGTGGCTTACAAACTGAATCTACCAATTGAAGCCAGAATTCATGATGTCTTTCATGTCTCTCAACTCAAGTTAAGGATTGGCAGCAAGCATGCGGTTCAGACTAACCTGCCTAGTGTAAACGACATGGGAGAATTTGATCCTAAATCGCTCAAGGTACTGGATAGAAGGATGGTTAAAAAAGGAAACGTGGCTGCTATTAAGGTACTAGTGCAATGGGAGAATGGTATAGAAGAAGAAGCCACTTGGGAGGAATGGGACAAGCTTAAAAACAAATTTCCAGAATTTCACCCTTGAGGACAAGGGTGTTTTTAAGGGGAAGGGAGTTGTCACGAATAATGAAAAACCATTGCTGAGCTGGCATCACGAGTAGTATCAGTCCTAGTGTAAGTCCTAGTCATGTAACAGGTGGAAGTGTCGAGTAATTATTAGTCTGTTATTTTTGTCTGTTATTTTGTTGGTGTGGACCACACAGAGTAGTGGCTTGGCTTGTAGTGATCCAATAGCTGTATAAAACATGTCTTATGCTGAAATGAAAAAGCAGACTTTGGATGAATTAACTTTATTTCTGTTATTTACTTTATTTGCTTAGCTTTCTCTCTTAGTCACCGCCTTAAGTGGTGACAAGGGCCTTGTTATAGAGTTCGCAAGGGAGATAGATTATAAAAATTGGAAATTTCTGGTATTGGAGTGCAAGCTCGAGAAGAAAGATAGGCAGCTTCAAGCCTATAATAATGGTACCTTTACTTGAGAAGAAATCTCCACAGATTAGTTTGTACATGCGTAATGTGTGTGTGTGTTTTAGTATAAGTTAACAACGGATATATATACTGCTAGAAAAGAGAGCAGTGCAGGTTAATAATAATTATAATATGGCTAGTTCAATAAGTATGTATTATGTTGATTTTCTCATTATATAACTTTCTGGCTTCTGCTTTATCCTGTGCTTTATCCTGTTCAATTTCGTATTTGTGTTGTTCAGATATCTTCTCCTGATTATGTGGCATGGGTTGTCAAACGGATAATTCGGATACTGATATATCAATTTCATTTCGGATACGGATAATATCCGTTTATTCTCGGATACGAATACGGATATTTCGGACGGATATCGGATTTTTCGAATAATTATTAATTAATTAATAATCGATAAATTAATAATTATTAATTTATAGAAAATTTTTGACATAAAACAAAAATTAACTTTTATTTATATAAATTTAAATATAATGGATCATACAATTTATATTTTATTATTGGTAACATAAATTTATATAGAGTTTTCCAAAAAAATTATTATCTTATTATCTTATCGAAATTGGTCACCTTTTAAACTGGTCCCAAGTTGCGACCTGAGAAAATTATTAACTTAGAGAGGTTATTAATTAATCGAGTATTAATTTAAGGAAGTTTTATTGTATAAACTAATAGAAAATTTTTTAAATTATATACATATATATATATATGGGGTCTTGTTCTAATAGAAATTAACTTAGAATAGAAACTAGAAACTAAACCTAAATTAAATATTTCAAGCTAATTTAATGACCAAATTAGGGGTACCCCAATACAAAAAACGTTTAAAATTATTGGCTCTATTCAACAAAAATATAAAAAAAATAATAATAAATTTAAAAAAAGTTATTGTTCACGTGATAACGTGACACGTGAACAGTAACTTTTTTTTTATTTTTTTATATTTTTGTTGAATAGAGCCAAAAATTTTATAAGTTTTTTGTGAAGGTGCCCCTAGTGTGACGGCCCCAAATCCCTTAATCAAAATTAACTAGATAATGGTAAAGCATGCATATTAATTAATTAGACATTGTCAATCCCACGCCTAGATCGCCAACAGGTAAGAGTTTGAAACAATATAAACTTCTAATTCAAAACAATTTATTATTACAAACCACAAATTATTCTAAGTTCAAAAGATTACAGACTAAGTTCAAAAGTTCTAGCAAAATATGATCCATCAGATCGCCACTCCCTTCTACCTGGAACTGCCTCCTATAGGCTACACCTGAACCACCACAATTCTTACGCGCAGTCTCAAGAGTCCTTACCATCTTCGAGTTTCACTGAAAGGTTAAGGAAAATAAAATCATTGAGACAATTGCTCAGCAAGTGCATAAATCAACAATATAAGACTAGCAAAATAATCAAATGTAAAGCAAGATATATCAATCTGCAACTGAAAGGTATCAACTGAATCAATATCAAAAGTAAATGAGTAGGAATTGGAATATCTGATAAGACGCTACGAGCAAAGCTGGGTGATCAGCCCACGCCAGAGCTCCGAACCCGCATATCCAATACGGTGTTCATCAAATATAAGGGGATCCCTGGCACACATTGGCCTATAATAATAATAATATAATTTGGACCGGCGCCTCGGTCAAAGTAACATTCCATCCAATTCCATTTAGGTCAAACAAAGTCTGTCAAATTTCAATTCATCTCAAAGAAACAAGAATATCAATGTCATATCAAGTTGCTAATAAGCATGAATAGGATTCTCGGATTTCAAATGAATGATTTTCAGATTTCGAATAAATGACAAGGCAAAGTGAAGAAAGTAAATCATTCTGGATTCTTGGGAGTTGGGATTCTGTTTAGTGTACTTTGATTAAGTCAAGAAATAAGTCAAGAATTAATAAGTGTTTTAAATGGAAAAGAATTCATCATGCAAGAGGGTATTTATATAATGGTTTCAAGGATTCAAGAATTCAAGAAAATACAAAAGGGTTTCCAAGTAATATGATTATCGATTAACAAGTCAATTCAAATTCAAGGGTATGGAATCAATCACATGGTATACGACAATAATAAGGTCGGAAAGAATATGGTATTAGTTTGTGACAATTTAACAATTCGATGTTTCATGGCATTCAACATATGGTAACAACAAGGTAGGATAGTACACTTGCCTTAAATCACGAGTTTGCACTAGATAGCGTCCTCTTCGATCGGCTCCTTGCCAGGCCTCCTACTCGGACCTATAATAATAATAAACCATATCTTATTTTCCCCTCATTAGTTTACATACCACAAGACAATCCTAAATAATGCTAACGCCCCATCGATAACTTTATAACTATATACACATATATGTTTATATACATGTAATCACATAAGTCACGTAAGTCACTTAGCACATAAATCTCCTAACATATAATGTAGTATAGCATAGTACTATAATGACACTACGACTTAACATTGGAGATGTGCCTTAGAGTTTTGAAAATCATACTTATATATTTTTAGAAATTTCGGCGGCATCTCCTTTGTATAGTCGTCAAACCATACCGGACTATAACTGGCTCAAACAACACAAGGCAAACACAATATACTTCCAATGCCTACAACTCCATCAACAATCGACTACTACTAACCATCAAGCAACTCTAAATCAACTTAGCATCTCCACTACCACTCCATATACAATCCAACATTTAATTTCACATAGCAATTAAATCATGCAACTATTTATTCATGTAGCAATCAAATTAATTAACATTTAAACAATCTTAACAAGAAATTCTCAAAATTCACACAACTCACCACAATCTCTCTTCTCTTCCTCTCGGCTCTCTCTTTCTCCCTCTCTCTCTCTCTCGGCCTCTCGGCCTCTCTCTCTCTCTCTCTCACTCTCGGCTTCTCCCTCTCCCTCTCTTCTCTTCTCCCTCTCGGCCTCCCTCTCTCCTTCTCAATCTCTCTCTCTCGGCCTCCCTCCATCAACACCAAGCACACACACAAATTCCTCACAATGACTTACACAATTACTTACACCCAAACTTTGATTCATAATTCAATATCTCAACAACCCATCAACACTAATTAACAAACTCATACTAAAATCAAATTATATCACTAACCCATCAAATTTCATATCATATAATCACCAAAATCATAAACCCTTTTTAATTTCACACCTACTAACAAACATCAATCATCAAAACATACATACCCACACCTTGTAAACTTATAAAAACTCAAACCCATCAACAACATCAACTTAAAAAGTTATAAAAACTTACATGCAATCACATATCACTTACTAATCATGTAAAATCATAAAATTAGTACTTGCATGCAAACCCTTGGCTCACTTTCGATCATGGCCGAAGGTTTGGGGTTCTCCGGAGAGCCCGAAAACTCGTGGGTCTCTACCAAGGAGTATACCCAATCATCAACACCCACAAACTTACCTTTTGATGCTTGATTTTCGAAAACCCTAGTTTGAAAAGTGATGAAAATCGAAATTAAAAGACATGGGGTTGTAGAGGATGAAGAGAGGAGTAATTTTATATATAACACTTAATGGTTTTGATGGAGATTTACCTTGATTCTTGAGCTTGAGAATCAATGAAGGTTGAGAGGTTTTTGAGAGAAAAGAGAGAGATGAGCAGGGGGGTCTCGACCGAATGAAAAAAAATGGGAAGGGGGAGGGTTTTGTTTTGTCCAAGCTACACACTCACATAATTAAAATGTATTTTAATGATACACTTTTAATTAAATAAAAGACTTGACAATTAAATCCTAATTACAAGATATTTTGGATCCAAAAATAATTTATTGACACATAAAATTAAAATATGCAATTCTCTTCCTCAATATATTTTTAAAACATTTTTAAAATTATTTTGTGAAAAGATTTGGATTTTACAAGTTTTAATATTTTAAAAAGAATAATAAGTAGAAAATTCCTTGAAAAATACTTTAATTCGAAAATAAATTAAACTTTTATTTTTAAAAAGTCTTTAAATGCATAAAGATAATAAAACAAGAAATTTCATGATTTTTACTAACTCCAAGAATTTTATAAAAATGTTTAAGCAAGATAAAAATCATATTTGAGTATTTAAAAGATATGCAAAACTTAATATAATTCCACGTCAACACATCTAGCAGTTAGACACATAACACATATTCACAATCACAAAACAAGTAATGACTCATCAATTAAGCACATGATAATATTTTTAATGCAAAATAATATAATTTATAGAGTACGAAATTCCTAGATATTACATCCTTCCCCCCTTAAACGGATTCTGTCCCCAGAATCAGCTATGTAAACAAATGAGGGTACTGTTCTAACATATCACTTTCTAACTCCCAGGTTGACTCTTCAACCTTAGGATTCCTCCACAAAACTCTAACTAACGCAACTGATTTATTTCTAAGCACTTTCTCTCGACGATCTTCTATTCTGATCGGTTGCTCTACATAATACAAATCTGGCTGAATTTCTACTGGCTCATACTCTATCACACACTTAGTGTCAGGATGAAACTTCTTAAGCATCGATACATGAAAAACATTATGAATATGCTGCATCTGAGGTGGTAAAGCTAATTCATAAGCTACTCTGCCCACGCGTCGCAAAATCTCGAAAGGTCCTACAAATCTTGGACTCACCTTTCCTTTCTTCCCAAATCTGGTTAATCCTTTCCATGGCGAAACTTTTAACAGTCCTGGATCACCTACTTCAAAATCTACTTTCTTTCTTGCTGGATCTGCATATTTTCTCTGCCTGTCTTGAGCAGCTCGCAATCTCTTCTGAATTAGTTCCACTGTCTCTTTCGTCTGCTGAATCAATTCTGGTCCTACTATCTTTCGCTCTCCAACTTCTTCCCAACATACAGGAGATCTACACTTCCTTCCATAGAGAGCTTCATATGGAGGCATCCCAATACTAGCATGATAACTGTTGTTGTAAGAAAATTCCACCAAAGGTAGATGCTCGTCCCAATTGCCTTTAAAATCTATTGCACAAACTCTAAGCATGTCTTCAATCGTCTGAATCGTTCTTTCGCTCTGACTATCTGTTTGAGGATGATAAGCAGTGCTCATTCTGAGTTGTGTTCCGAGATGTTCTTGAAACTGTCTCCAAAATCTTGAATTAAAACGGGGATCTCTGTCGGATACTATAGATACTGGAACTCCATGACGAGTCACAATCTCTTTCAAATACAAATGCACTAACTTGTCTAGTGAAAACCTTTCGTTAATCGATAAGAAATGAGCTTATTTCGTCAATCGGTCAACTATAACCCAAATAGCATCGTGATTAGCCTTCGATCTTGGTAGACCTACTACAAAATCCATCGCAATGTGCTCCCACTTCCACTCAGGTATTTCCAATGGTTGAATCAATCCACTTGGTCTTTGATGTTCTGCTTTCACTCTTTGGCATGTATAACAACGACTTACCCACTCCGCAATTTCTCTTTTCATGTCTGGCCACCAAAAGTTCTTCTTCAAATCTTAATACATTTTCGTGCTTCCAGGATGTAATGAAAACTTCGAACTATGGGCATCACACAACAATTCTTCTTTCAACTCTTTCACATCAGGAATCCATATCCTTGAGGAAAATCTTAAAATACCTTGGTTATCTTTCTGCGTGCAAATTTCTTCTCCGGTCAATTCGTTCAATCTTTGATTCATCACCTCTTCTTGGCATTTTCGAATTTTGTCCAATAATACTGGTTGAAATGTCATGATATAGACTTTATCTGCTGGAATCTCTGTTGCACAAACTTCAATCTCTAACTTCTCGAATTCCCTAAACAATTCTTGAGTCATTGTCAGCGTATTCAATCTTTCTTTCCTGCTTAGCGCATCTGCTACGACATTCGCCTTCCCCGGGTGATAACTAATGGTACAATCATAATTCTTTATCAGCTCTAACCATCTTCTTTGTCTCATGTTGAGTTCCTTCTGAGTAAAAATATACTTTAAACTCTTATGATCCGTAAATATCTCACACTTCTCACCATAAAGATAATGTCTCCACAATTTCAACGCAAACATAATTGCTGCTAGCTCGAGGTCATGGGTAGGGTATCTCTGTTCATGAGGTTTCAGTTGCCTTGAAGCATACGCAATCACCTTTCCATGCTGCATCAACACACATCCTAAACCCTTATACGAAGCATCACTGTAGATTACAAAATCTCCTTTATCATCTGGCAACGCTAACACTGGAGCTGTCACCAATCTCTGCTTAAGCTCTTGAAAATTCTTTTCACACTTATCAGTCCATTCAAACTTTTCATTCTTCCTTGTCAACTTAGTCAATGGTATCGCAATCTTAGAAAAGTCCTTAACAAATCTGTGATAATATCCTGCTAATCCCATAAAACTTCTTACTTCTGTCGGTGTCCTTGGTCTTTCCCAATTCACAATTGCTTCAATCTTTGCTGGATCAACTCGAATTCCTTCTTTACTCACAATATGTCCCAAAAATTGGACTTCCTTCAACCAAAACTCACACTTGGAAAACTTGGCATACAACTTCTCCTTTCTTAATATTTCCAATGCTATCCTTAAATGCTATGCATGTTCTGCTTCCGTCTTAGAGTAAATCAAAATATCGTCGATGAAGACTATCACAAACTTATCCAAAAATTTCTTAAACACTCGGTTCATCAAATTCATAAATGCTGCTGGTGCGTTCGTGAATCCAAAAGTCATAACCAAAAATTTGTAGTGACCATACCTCGTTCGAAAAGCAGTCTTCGGTATATCCTCTGGCTTGATTTTCAACTGATGATATCCTGATCTTAGATCTATCTTCGAAAAACATGTCGCTCCTTTCAACTGGTCAAACAAATCATCGATCCTTGGTAATGGGTATCTATTCTTGATAGTCAACTTATTCAACTCTCGATAATCAATGCAAAGTCTCATACTTCCATCCTTCTTCTTCACGAACAATACTGGTGCTCCCCAGGGTGATACACTCGGTCTTATAACTCCTTTGTTCAATAAATCCTGAAGTTGACTGGCGAGTTCCTTCATTTCAGACGGTGCCATTCTGTATGGAGCCTTGGAAACTGGTTCTGTCCCTGGTGCTAAGTCAATCGCGAACTCAATCTGATGATCTGGAGGTAATCCGGGTAGTTTTTCGGGAAACACATCTGGAAACTCATTGACTACGGGAATATCCTCTAATTCCACTCCTTCTCGACTCTTGTCTATCACATAAGCAAGATAAGCCTCACATCCTTTCCTTAACAATCTCTTGGTTTGCATCATGGTAAGAAACGTACTAGTCTGCCTACGCCCCTTAAAGATAACTCTATCGCCTTCTGGAGATCTCAACGTAACTCTCTTACTCTTACAATCGATATGCGCATCATACTCGGCAAGCCAATCCATTCCTAAAATAATGTCAAAATCTCCTAATTGAAAAGGTCTCAAGGTGACGGGAAAAAGATATCTTGAAATCTCTACTACACAAGGTGAACATACTTTATCTACTGGTATCTGGTCCTGATTAGCTAACACAATGTTCAAAGCTTCTCTTAACATACGAGTATCACACTTCAACTTATTCACAAAATCTTTAGAAACAAACGATCTAGTAGCACCCGAATCAATTAACACTTTTGCACTAATGGCGTTCACGAAAAGCGTACCTGCCACTACATCCGAGCTTCTCACTGCATCGTTCATATTCATGTTGAAGGTCCGGGCATGAATTGGATAGGCTGAAGCTTGATAACTTGGAGCTTGAAGAGCTGGAACTTGCTGAAGTACAGGTGGACTTAGAATCTGAGTTGGAATCTGAGAAGTTGCCACTTGGTTCACTGGGGTAGAGGTAGTCAATCTCATCAAGTTGTTGTTTGGAATAGGCGATCTGCACTCTCGAGCCATATGTCCCACTTTACCACACTTGTAACAAGTCACACTCGATTTCAAATTCCGGCACTCATTAGCATAATGACCTTTATGATTACACTTGAAACAAACAATATCTGCTTTTACACACGCTCCGGTATGCCTCTTAGAACATGCCTTGCACTCTGGAATAGAGGGTCGGGGAAATCTTGGTTGATTGGGGTTCTGAGGAAGGGTTTCTGAATTCCTGTTTCTGGGCATATTCCTTTTAAAATTTCTTCCCTGGTTCTGAAATCCGGGCTTTCTCTCCATCTGATTAGTTGACTTTCCTTGATCCTGATTCCTTTCTATTGCTTCCACTTTCCTCTTTAAATTGCCCCTTTCCTTCTGATTCTGATCAATCTCACCTTCTATTATCATTGCCTTCTGAACCACTTCTGCATACGTGTTTATCTCAAAAGTTGCAACTCTGCTCCTCAACCATGGCTTCAATCCCTGTTGAAACCTCTTCGCTCTCTTCTCATCTGTATCCACATAATCTCCTACAAACCTTGCTAATTCTGTAAACTTCTTCTCATATTCATCAATACTCATATTCTCCTGCTTAAGATTAAAGAAATTTAACTCCATCTGATTTTGCATATACCTAAGAAAATACTTCTCCAGAAAAATCCTTTTAAATCTATCCCACGGAATCACTTATGTTGCTTCTAAGGCCTTAGCCGACTCCCACCAATAATTAGATTCACCTTTAAGAAAATAACTAGCAAACTCTACCTTCTATTCATCACTAACCTTCACCAGTGCGAAGGCCTTCTCCATTTCCTTAAGCCATATCTGGGCTTCAACTGGATCTTTTGTTCCTTGAAAATCTGGGGGTTTCACAGCCTGAAAAGATTTAAAAGTTATCGCTGGTTGAGCTGGTTGTTGATGTCCTTGTTGTTGTTGTAACTGCTGATGTTGTTGCTGAAGTAGCTGCTGCTGCTGAGCCAAAGTAGTCATCTGCTGTTGCAAAAGTCCCAAAAGCTGGGCCATATCCATATTACCTTGATTATCATCTCTATTCTGATCCTCTTGGTCCCTATTCTGATTAGCTCTAGTATTGCTCCTTCTTGGGGGCATCCTTCTGAATATTAAACAATCATCTATTTATCCACAAGCATACGTCTAATCGCAACATGGCATGATAAAGTCTAACAGTTCTAATATAGCATAGGTACAACCTAAAATTTAAACAATCTCACACGGAAAAATAATACGATAAAAAGGAAACGATAATAAAAACGATAACGGTACCGATGACATCCATCGATAACCCAAAGCCAAAGGTTCAAAATCCAACCAACATAAAGTACGAAAACCGAAACTGAAAGTGCGATAAAGTCTAACAACACAAGTCTGATAATAACATGGCTATACTATAAGCCATCGCATAAAACCCAAAACATAAAACTAGTCCTCTTGCAACTCGTTAATCACGCGCTGGAGCTCGTCTACCATCTCACGAAGCCGCTCGTTAGCCATCCGGGTAAGTACCTGAAGCCTAGAGATAAGGGTTCCATCATGGTTCGCAAGTATGCCATCATCATCATCGTACAACGCATCAATCCTCCTCTGAAGCTGAGTATTCTCACCATAAAGGTGATCACACTCCCTAAGAAACTCCTGGTAAACAGACAAGGGTACGGTAGCTGGAAGATCTGCAAGGGGTGGAGCTGAAGGTCCTGGTGCCCGCTGTCGCTGCCAATAATATATATATATATAGCGTCAGATATAACTTAGAAGCATCCTACTTAAACACTCTCGATAATAGGGGTCAATCAATCCTATTCTTTTATAAATATCATACTATTTATTCTAAGTGAGTTTCTATTTTAATCCTAAGTGATTATTGAAAATGTGATCTATCTTGTTACCTAAACCTATATTGTTCAGTGACTCAAACCTGAGGCTCTGATACCAAACCTGTGACGGCCCCAAATCCCTTAATCAAAATTAACTAGATAATGGTAAAGCATGCATATTAATTAATTAGACATTGCCAATCCCACGCCTAAATCGCCAACAGGTAAGAGTTTGAAACAATATAAACTACCAATTCAAAACAATTTATTATTACAAACCACAAATTATTCTAAGTTCAAAAGATTACAGACTAAGTTCAAAAGTTCTAGCAAAATAAGATCCATCAGATCGCCACTCCCTTCTACCTGGAACTGCCTCCTATAGGCTACACCTGAACCACCACAATTCTTACGCGCAGTCTCAAGAGTCCTTACCATCTTCGAGTTTCACTGAAAGGTTAAGGAAAATAAAATCATTGAGCCAATTGCTCAGCAAGTGCATAAATCAACAATATAAGACTAGCAAAATAATCAAATGTAAAGAAAGATATATCAATCTGCAACTGAAAGGTATCAACCGAATCAATATCAAAAGTAAATGAGTAGGAATTGGAATATCTGATAAGACGCTACGAGCAAAGTTGGGTGATCAGCCCACGCCAGAGCTCCGAACCCGCATATCCAATACGGTGTTCATCAAATATAAGGGGATCCCAGGCACACATTGGCCTATAATAATAATATAATTTGGATCGGCGCCTCAGTCAAAGTAACATTCCATCCAATTCCATTTAGGTCAAACAAAGTCTGTCAAATTTTAATTCATCTCAAAGAAACAAGAATATCAATGTCATATCAAGTTGCTAATAAGCATGAATAGGATTCTCGGATTTCAAATGAATGATTTTCAGATTTCGAATAAATGACAAGGCAAAGTGAAGAAAGTAAATCATTCTGGATTCTTGGGAGTTGGGATTCTGTTTAGTGTACTTTGATTAAGTCAAGAAATAAGTCAAGAATTAATAAGTGTTTTAAATGGAAAAGAATTCATCATGCAAGAGGGTATTTATATAATGGTTTCAAGGATTCAAGAATTCAAGAAAATACAAAAGGGTTTCCAAGTAATATGATTATCGATTAACAAGTCAATTCAAATTCAAGGGTATGGAATCAATCACATGGTATACGACAATAATAAGGTCGGAAAGAATATGGTATTAGTTTGTGACAATTTAACAATTCGATGTTTCATGGCATTCAACATATGGTAACAACAAGGTAGGATAATACACTTGCCTTAAATCACGAGTTTGCACTAGATAGCGTCCTCTTCGATCGGCTCCTTGCCAGGCCTCCTACTCGGACCTATAATAATAATAAACCATATCTTATTTTCCCCTCATTAGTTTACATACCACAAGACAATCCTAAATAATGCTAACGCCCCATCGATAACTTTATAACTATATACACATATATGTTTATATACATGTAATCACATAAGTCACGTAAGTCACTTAGCACATAAATCTCCTAACATATAATGTAGTATAGCATAGTACTATAATGACACTACGACTTAACATTGGAGATGTGCCTTAGAGTTTGAAAATCATACTTATAAATTTTTAGAAATTTCGGCGGCATCTCCTTTGTATAGTCGTCAAACCATACCGGACTATAACCGGCTCAAACAACACAAGGCAAACACAATATACTTCCAATGCCTACAACTCCATCAGCAATCGACTACTACTAACCATCAAGCAACTCTAAATCAACTTAGCATCTCCACTACCACTCCTTATACAATCCAACATTCAATTTCACATAGCAATTAAATCATACAACTATTTATTCATGTAGCAATCAAATTAATTAACATTTAAACAATCTAAGCAAGAAATTCTCAAAATTCACACAACTCACCACAATCTCTCTTCTCTTCCTCTCGGCTCTCTCTTTCTCCCTCTCTCTCTCTCTCGGCCTCTCGGCCTCTCTCTCTCTCTCTCTCTCAATCTCGGCTTCTCCATCTCCCTCTCTTCTCTTCTCCCTCTCGGCCTCCCTCTCTCCTTCTCAATCTCTCTCTCTCGGCCTCCCTCCATCAACACCAAGCACACACAAAAATTCCTCACAATGACTTACACAATTACTTACACCCAAACTTTGATTCATAATTCAATATCTCAACAACCCATCAACACTAACTAACAAACTCATACTAAAATCAAATTATATCACTAACCCATCAAATTTCATATCATATAATCACCAAAATCATAAACCCTTTTTAATTTCACACCTACTAACAAACATCAATCATCAAAACATACATACCCACACCTTGTAAACTTATAAAAACTCAAACCCATCAACAACATCAACTTAAAAAGTTATAAAAACTTACATGCAATCACATATCACTTACTAATCATGTAAAATCATAAAATTAGTACTTGCATGCAAACCCTTGGCTCACTTTCGATCATGGCCGAAGGTTTGGGGTTCTCCGGAGAGCCCGAAAACTCGTGGGTCTCTACCAAGGAGTATACCCAATCATCAACACCCACAAACTTACCTTTTGATGCTTGATTTTCGAAAACCCTGGTTTGAAAAGTGATGAAAATCGAAATTAAAAGACATGGGGTTGTAGAGGATGAAGAGAGGAGTAATTTTATATATAACACTTAATGGTTTTGATGGAGATTTACCTTGATTCTTGAGCTTGAGAATCAATGGAGGTTGAGAGGTTTTTGAGAGAAAAGAGAGAGATGAGCATGGGGGGGGTCTCGGCCGAATAAAAAAATGGGAAGTGGGAGGGTTTTGTTTTGTCCAAGCTACACACTCACATAATTAAAATGTATTTTAATGATACACTTTTAATTAAATAAAAGACTTGACAATTAAATCCTAATTACAAGATATTTTGGATCCAAAAATAATTTATTGACACATAAAATTAAAATATGCAATTCTCTTCCTCAATATATTTTTAAAACATTTTTAAAATCATTTTGTGAAAAGATTTGGATTTTACAAGTTTTAATATTTTAAAAAGAATAATAAGTATAAAATTCCTTGAAAAATACTTTAATTTCGAAAATAAATTAAACTTTTATTTTTAAAAAGTCTTTAAATGCATAAAGATAATAAAACAAGAAATTTCATGATTTTTACTAACTCCAAGAATTTTATAAAAATGTTTAAGCAAGATAAAAATCATATTTAAGTATTTAAAAGATATGCAAAATTTAATATAATTCCACGTCAACACATCTAGCAGTTAGACACATAACACATATTCACAATCACAAAACAAGTAATGACTCATCAATTAAGCACATGATAATATTTTTAATGCAAAATAATATAATTTATAGAGTACGAAATTCCCAGATATTACACCTAGCGGGGCCATTAAAATAAATGAAATATAATTTATTTAATGTAGGTTTCTAGTTTCTATTCTAAGATTCGTTTCTATTTGAACGCTAGAGTATATATATATATATATATATATATATATATATATAATTTAAATATCATATATATTTTATTTCGGATTCGGATATTCCGGATTCAGATACGGATAATATCCGCTTTATTTCGGATACGGATAATATCCGCTTTTTTCGGATACGAATACAGATATTTCGGACGGATATCGAATTTTTTGAATTTTTTTGACAGCCCAATTTCAGTCTTAGGAGTGTGTGATATCTCATCCATCGAAGAAGAAAATGATATACTGAAGTGTAAAGTTGAAGTTATGGCGAAAGAGATTGAGCAGCAAGAGGAGGTTCTTGAGGAAACCAAATATAAACCTATCCTGGAGTGAAGGGAGTTATTGACCAAGAACGAAAAATTAAAGAACGATTTGAAATCTGAAAAAAAATAATTTGGGAGACTACAAAAAAAGTTGGAGAAGAAAGGATATGACCTGATGATACAAGAAGACTTGCCGAATATTATTAAGAAAATGCTCTTGTTTTAAAACTTGACAGATACACAATATAACATATAAGTGTTTGATTGAAAACTGAAAAAAAAAACAAGAATGCATAAACACGTCTCCAAGACAACTGATTTTATTAGAATGCAAAGATTACATTATATAGGAAAATAGAATGAAAGACTCCAGCTAAACAGTAGTAACTAACTTGATACTGACTTCCTAGAATCGCTCCATCACTTCCCTCGATCCTAAATCAACTCAACAACCTGTTTGAGCAAATCAACTCACAAGATATCACTCCACCGACTAGTATGTGTAAAACAAGTTACACGATTTATTTAAATAAAACAAATAAATAAAAAACAAGTTTAAGATTAACCCAATATTCTCCCCCTTAATCTTAAAACTCATCAGACAAGTTCCCTTACTCCCAGAAGTTTTCTCATCTTTTCAAACCTTGTCACGCTCAATGCCTTTGTCAAAACTCCGCACGCTGTTGATCACTAGCAACATACTTAATCTCAATCTCTCCACGTTCAATGCATCCCCGGATAAAGTGAAAACGCACATCAATATGCTTGCTACGTCCATGAAAAACCGGATTCTTTGCAAGGTCTATAGCTGACTTATTATCCACATAAAGCACCACTGGACTTTCATTTTCATTCGTTAACTGACTTAGTACATTACGAAGCTAAACACTTTGGCAGGCTGCTGCAGTAGCAGCCATGTATTCCGCTTCACAAGAAGACAACGCCACACATTTCTGTTTCTGAGACACCCATGTAATTATGCTCTCATTTAAGTAAAACACCATGCCTCCTGTACTCTTTCTGTCATCAAGATCTCCAGCCAAATTGCTATCCGAGTATCCACTCAAAATGTTGTTTCCTCCCTTCTTTGAATAAACCAAACCAAAATCAAGTGTCCCCTTCACATATCGCAAGATTCTTTTTACTGCATTCTGATGTGTGATGGTTGGTTTCTCCATATACCTGCTAACAATGCCCACAGCGTAAGCAAGGTCTGGTCTGGTATGAATAAGATATCGAAGGCAACCTACCATGCTCCTGTACTGAGTCTCGTCCACCAACTTTCCTTTCTCATCCCTAGTTAACTGTTCCTTAGGGTCCATCGGATACTTAGTTGGATTGCAATCAACCATGCCAGTCTTCTCGAGTATCTTTCTTGCATATCCAGTTTGTTTCAATTCGATGTACCCATCACCCTGTTTTACTTCAATGCCCAAGTAGTATGACAACCTCCCCATGTCACTCATTTCAAAATTGTGATTCATTTGCTCCTTAAACTCTTCAATGATCGATACACCAGTTCCAGTAATCAATAAGTCGTCCACATACACCCCGACTATCAATACTTCTCCTTTGTTTTGCCTTGTGTAAACTGCATGTTCGTAGGCACAACGTTTGAAACCAAGACTCTCGAGGCAGCTATTAAGTTTCGCGTACCAGGCTCGAGGAGCTTGTCGCAGTCCATATAACGCTTTCAACAACCTATACACCATCCTTTCTTGATCTTTTTTCACATACCCTTCAGGCTGCGTAACGTATACTTCCTCATAAATCTCTCCATTCAGAAATGTCGTTTTAACATCTAAGTGGTGTACTTCCCATCCCTTTTTCGCAGCCAACGCTAGTAGTAATCTAACTGTCTCCAACCGTGTCACAGGGGCAAAAATCTCGTCGAAGTCCACACCTTTTTATTGAGCATAACCTTTTGCTACGAGACGTGCCTTATATTTAACTATCTTCCAATCTACATCTTTCTTTAATTTATAAATCCACTTCAAACCAATCACCTTGTGTCCTTCAGGAAGCTCAGTTAAGTACCAGGTGCCATTCTTTTCGATTGATTCGATCTCTCTATTCATTGCATGTCTCCACTCTCGTCCCTTTTCAGCTTGCTTGAAATTCTCAGGCTCATCTATACCCATCAAAAACAACTCATCTTTCATCTCAATTTCATCAGTACATCTGTAGATATCACTTAATCTTCTAAAACGTTTTGGCTCACAACTGTCGTCATAGTTATCTGGATTCAAAGCATTACTAGGAGATTCAGGTGGCGTTCTTACTGTTTCTCCCCCAGAATCTTGATTCTCCATATCTTTTCCTTCGTGTTGACTCTAATCCTCATTTGTTTCTGTATCATACATATCAGGAACTGAGAAACTCCCCGACTGCATTCCATGACCTTCACTAGACTGATCCCATGGCCATGATTTCATTTCATCAAACACAACATCTCGACTTACAAAGATTCGACCACCATCTGGCTCATACAACCTATAGGCCTTGCTACCAGGCTCCCTGCCAAGGTTGATGACTTTTATACTTCGATCATCTAACTTGTTCACATTCACCTTGGGCACTTTCATATGGGCGACACAACCAAAAACTCGTATGTGACTGATGTTTGGTTTGTTCTCCTTCCAAACTTCATATGGCGTTTTATGTGACAATGCTCGAGTGGGCAAACGATTCAGCAAATAAACTGAATGTCGCACTGCTTCTCCCCACAATTCACTTGGCATATCCATCTCCTTCAAACAACTTCGAGCCATCTCCACAATGGTTCTGTTTCTGCGCTCCACCACGCCATTTTGTTGGGGCGTATATGGGGCTGTATAGTGTCTCTCAATCCCAGCTTCTTCACAGTATGAAACAAACTCCTTAGAAGTGAATTCACCTCCTCTGTCTGTTCTAAAAACCTTCAGCCTTTTATCTGGACCATTCTCTACTAATGCTCGAAATTTTTTAAAAACACCAAATGCTTTACTTTTGCTCTTTAAGAAATATACCCACATAAAACGACTATAATCATCCACAAATAGAAAAAAATATCTATTACCTCCAGTCATTGCAGGTTCAATAGGCCCACATAGATCACCATGTACCAACTGCAGCACTTTGTCAGCACTATAATTCGCCTTTGAAGGAAATGGCTTCCTTGTCTGCTTTGACATTAAACAGCCTGAACAAATTTCTTTAGTCTGGGCAACTTTTGGCAGACCATACACCATGTTCTCCTTATGCATCAACTCCATAGATTTAAAATTTACATGCCCCAGTCGCATATGCCACAACTGAGATGTCTCATTTGATTTAGACAGAAGACACTTGGATTCAACATTTTCAATAATGATTTTATACAATCTGTTATACGATCTTCTCACTTTCATCATTAACCTTCCTTCCTTTTCATAAACCCATAAAAAGTTTTTGTTCATCACCACCTTGTTTCCCTCTTCAGCTAGCTGTCCCAAACTCAATATGTTGCTGCAAAGAGTAGGTATAAAATAAACTTCTCTGATCACTTTTTCTTCACCATTCTTGCACTTAAAAATTATAGATCCCTTTCCTTCAATCTTCACAGCAGAGCCATCCCCAAACTTTACACGACCTGTCACCGTCTCATCCAACTCATAGAACCTCGATCTTACCCCCGTCATATGATTGCTTGCTCCATTGTCCAAATACCAGACATTTGACTCCACCACCTTTTTCTCTTTGTTGTCTATAGCTAGTTTTGGACTGAAACCTTCTTCATTCAGCAGTACCTTTCCAGTTTCTTCCTTCACATGATTGGCCAGCAAGAGTGCTGGTTCATCATCCTCAATCTTTGCCATGTAAGCTTCCTGTTATGCCTCCTTCACTCGTCGTGGCTTTCTGCATTCAGACTGGAAATGACCCAGCAATTGACAGTTGTAACACCTGACTCTGCTTTTGTCACGTACTCCCCGTGCTCTGTAGTTTGTGGCATTTTCAACTCCTCCTCCCTTTGTTCTCTTCAACCATTCTTCCCTTGACAAGAGAAGTTTTCCTTCTTCATTTTCTCTTTTCGTCCACTCCTCCATAGTGAGTAGTAACTGTCCACCAGAGCCATCACCTTGACCCTTTAATCTCTCGTCATGTGCTTTAAGTGATCCAACAGTTTCTTCTACTGTCATAGTCTCCATATTCCCAAACTGTTCTATAGTCGAAGCTATCTGCAAGAACCTTGAGGGAACAGCACGTAAGAGTTTCTTCACCACGTAGGCTTCTTTCATCTCTTCTCCAAGAGATCTGATATGTGTAACGAGTCCATTTAGCTTCATACAAAAGTCATCAAGTTGTTCACCATCCTTCATAGTCAGTGCTTCAAATTCTCCTTTCAAGGTTTGTACTTTTGCATACTTAACTTTCTCTGCGCCTTGGCACAAGATTTTAATTGCCTCCCAGGCATCTTTGGCTCGTTTCTTCTCTGCTATTGACAGCAATGTCTCCTCAGGCACACCTTGGTAGATCATCGCTAGTGCTATCTTATCCGTTCTTTCGTCGATTGCAGCCTTTGGATCCGTTTGCTCTACGGCCTCCCAAATCCCATGTGCTTGCATTACCACCTTCATTTTCAACGCCCAGGTAGTATAGTTAGTTTTGGTTAACATCGGATAAGTCAACCCCATCGATCCACCTCCCTTGCCTTTGCTTACATCCATGGTTGTCGACCTTGACATGAACTAATATGCACACTGAGAGAACCAAGCTCTGATACCAATTCTTGTTTTAAAACTTGACAGATACACAATATAACATATAAGTGTTTGCTTGAAAACTGAAAAAAAAAACAAGAATGCATAAACACGTCTCCAAGACACAACTGATTTTATTAGAATGCAAAGATTACATTATATAGGAAAACAGAATGAAAGACTCCAGCTAAACAGTAGTAACTAACTTGATACTAACTTCCTAGAATCGCTCCATCACTTCCCTCGATCCTAAATCAACTCAACAACCTGTTTGAACAAATCAACTCACAAGATATCACTCCACCGACTAGTATGTGTAAAACAAGTTACACGATTTATTTAAATAAAACAAATAAATAAAAAACAAGTTTAAGATTAAGCCAATAAATGCTGCTAAGAAGGGAAGGTCAAATAAACCAGCGGATAAGATGTTGCAGGAGAAAGAAGACAATCATGTGCTGGAGGAGATAAGTATAATGAGTAAGGTATGTGTAGTTTTCAACTGGTACTTGTAGGTACCATCCCGTGAATAATGTGTTTGGGTTTGCTTCCCTCTTGCAAACAGCCTAGCTATTACAATTATGAAGTTTGAGGGGTTAAGTGCTGCAAATTGCAGATACTTTTGCAGCGTCTGTGTCCATATAGAAATAATTACATTCTCGTGCCTTTCACGACATGTGTTAAACTGCAATCTGGCATAAGTCAGTCTGATTTGCTTTTGGCCACCAATAGTTTAGAAGTTTCAACCTAAAAGTTAAATGATTTAACTAAATACTCATGCTTTGTTATGAAGGCTCATTATATGCTTGGACTTTGCATTGCTACAGAGGGAACAACAACATGCAGAGGGAGTCGAGGAATTGGACAAAGTACGAAATTCTCGCCTTGTTTTCGGATTATTTATTAGTTGTTTAAGGTTTTCAGTTTTATTTTTATATGGACACGAAGGCTATATATAGTTACTTTGCCACCTTTTGTAGTAATTTAATACAATGAATTTCAGAGGACTTTAATCTGCATAGGCTTTAATCCGATACCTCCTTGGAACTCCTAATCGGGGCCTGTTCTTCCCTGCTGATTCTTGACTAGTTGACTCAAGCTTCAATCATACAGTGATGCAGATTGGGCTGGATGCCCAGACACCAGAAAATCTCTGATTGGTTGGTGTATGTTTCTTGGAGATGCTCTTATCTCATGGAAATGCAAAAAGCAAAATCGTGTGTCGAAGTCTTCCACAGAAGCAGAATATCGTGCCATGTCTGCTGCTTGTTCTGAGATAATTTGGCTACGTGGGCTCCTTGCAGAACTTGGGTACTCTCAAGCTCAGCAGACTCCATTACATGCTGATAACACTAGTGCCATTCAGAATGCAGCTAACCCAGTTTACCACGAACGCACAAAACACATTGAGGTTGACTGTCACTCTATTCGCGAAGCCTACGACCACCTGGTCATTACTCTCCCACTCTACAGATTGCTGACATTTTCACCAAATCGATGCCACGCCAACGCCACGACTTTCTTGTTGGAAAATTGATGCTTGTAGATTTAACTGGACTGAATTCATTCATCTCTTCATATTACACGGCCTTTATTTTTATTTTTTCTAAATTATGGAGCTGTGTGTCTTGGCTCAGATCTGGCTACTCAAAAGCTGAAACCGTGTAGGACAACAGGTCCTATAAAGATGTGATCTATCACATTGGTTGCTATAAGAGTTTCACTTTCCTTTCCATGGGCTAAATCAAGATATCAAATCAAGAAATGTAAAAAAGTTGTGCATCCAATTAGTGACAAAATGGTTTGTCATCATACTTGAAGCTCACCCTTTCCAATCCAAAATCACGTAGGCATTGGATCTTGGCAGAGGAGCAAACCTAAAGAGTTATATAGTGGAGGAAGTATGGCAAGAAGCTTGCTAAAGCAAAATACCTAGGATGGGAGCATGCATCGACAAAACGGTCATGGGAACTGCAAAGCTTGAAGTATGTGCTCTTTTCCAAATTATCTGTTGGCTTTAGCTGGATCCGTGCTCAATTTCATTCTTTCAAAAAGGCTTTATATTTTTTCAATTACGAATTTGGGAGACTGTAATATTTCCATCTTATATCTTTGTTTGGTTACAAAATCTAAAACATGAATGCAAATTTTTTTGAAGATGTAATTTTTCCATCTTGTCAGACTGCTTTGAAGGAGAAACATGAACGCAAATTTTCTGAAACGGAAGGGTTTGTTGATGAGCTTAATGATGACTATTCCAAAAAATTGCATGATCTTGAACAAGCATTTGATAAAACCTGAAGCAGATATGCCAACGGAGGTGAGCAAAGACATTTCGATAAGCTCAACCTTTTCTCTTGTCGAATGTTAGTACTCGTCTTTAGCAGAAAGAAAAAGAATGTTTTATACTTATTTATAGTGGTGTTCAGGGACTCCAGGTGCCAGTTTATCTATGCTGTAAAATGACGCTTGATTAGCAATCCTGTCATTACTCCTGGCGGGGTTACTTATGAGCGATCAATGATTCTTGACCTTCTCAGAAAGGTAAAATTTCTATCAGGTACTCTATGGATTCATTTTCATTAAGTTATATGTTTGATCACCTTACTACCCCAAACTAGGTGGGGGAGTTTGATCCAACCATGCACAAACCACCACTGCATCAATACTAGTTGGTGCCAAATCTGGCAGTAAAAGAAGCAGTGCAAGCTTTTTTGCAGAAACATGGTTGGGCTTACAAGATGGGTCAAAAATTCTGTAATGCGACGTGTAGTTGAATTGATAATGGTGTTGTATTCTTTATGAACAAAAGGGTGTGCAGGAAGATGTATACATTTTTTATGTGGTTATCTCTTTCCATTGTAGGGGATTAGCAAAATGCAAGTATAATTCTCATGGTATAGATTTTTAGAGGAGTTTTGGTCTCCCGTCTTATTAACTTTGAATCTAAAAGATTGTTGAATGTTGATAAACATATGCAAAAAGGGTTAAGGAGTTGAATCAAATCCATATACATAGATAGACAATTCAGAATGAAGTTGAATTTTCACAATATTTAACATTTATTTAAGTTGGGGAGAGCAAATCCCGGTTCGGTTCGGTTTTTAGATAAAACCGGAACCTAAACCGGAAGTCCTCGGTTTTGAAAATCGAAAACCGTACCCGTGAACCATCGGTTTCGGTTTTAAAAATCCCGATTCGGTTTCGGTTACAAAACCGATTAAAATAAAAACAAGAAAGTATTACAAATAAATCAAAAAGTAGTTCTAGTTAAAAAGTGGCCTAGCAACACAATTTCACAATTTGTCCAGTGACCTTTGCAGGCAACAGTCCAGATTGCAATTCCTAAGCCTGCATGCTGCACCAGCAGTAAAACATAACTTTAGAAATTATCAATTACATGCTGCAATTAATTTTACTAGTGCATTATAAGTATTTCTCAATAGGAAGCTGTAAAACAATCATTGACTGTACAAGAGCCTATTAAAATTTAGTTTTATACATCCATAATTTTTATTTACACATTACTGTTTGAGTTTGATTTTTAACGAACACCCAGTACCTATCATCTGAACTAACAAAAGTATCTAACATAAACTCACTACATATTCAATTACTACAACTTATGCCAATGACATTACATCACATCGAAGCTTTACCGCTTAAGACAATAGCAAAGGAAAATTCACCTTAACGAAACTACTATACTGTTGGGACATAAAAAAACACCGAGATGATCTCAAGAGAGTGCTTCCTCTAAACTTCCTAAATATCAACCCTACTTTAATCAAGACATAAATTGAGAGGTCGGAATGCTTACTTATTACCTAATATCTTGGCTTTAGCAACAGGTATGTTTTTATCTGGGAAATTCAGACTATGAAACAGAGTTTAGGACTACGTGTTTACCTTTTTGTAATATTTTATTGCAATTTTTATGTTACAATAAAAATTGACCAGAGCTCCTTTCAAAGCTGTTTACCAATCTTCACAGCCTGATAGGCCAGATACCCCATTCATATATGGACGATATTTTACACAACTTAGAGGTAACTATGGTCATAATGGTGCTGCTGACAAATGCAGAATACACAAATTCATCAAATTATATTTTTGCTATTTCCAAACAAAAGTCACGTCTTCAGGCCTGAATCATTATTAATCATATAAGTTTAGCAGAAAGAACTGCTTACAGGGTAGAATCAAATCATCAGATAATATATATACCTGCAACTGGTGCCCAAAACGATCTTCCAACATTGTAAGTACCTGAAAAGCAGAGAGAGAGCAATCCATTTTAGGACCTGAAAAGTGTATCATCCCTACTTTACATTGTAAGTTTCTGGATTTTAAATATTAATGGCTGATATAATATCAACCTGTTGCTAAGATTTATTACAGGAAGAGCTTATGTTCTTGTTTAGCTTCATGCCTTAAAAAGAGAAATCAGTTCAAAAACAGAAATACTACCTCCACTCCTCTAATCATCGATGCCCAGGTTTCTAAACGATCCGACACTTTCAGCTCATCTGTAAAATTAACATAATTATCAATGAATGACAGCTTCTGTGTTTTCTGTAATAGAGCAGCAGTGATGCAGACTGCAGTAACAAAGTAGACACTTGACATAATTCGTAGAACAAAGTAAATAAAGTAAGTAAGTGTTATTAATTATTTTCAAAAGTATCTTTCCACCGTAATACTCTTACCTATTATAACTAAGTATTTGCAAAATATCTTTTTCTTACCAAGTAAGTAAGATGAAGATTAAATACTAAAATTTGTGTAAGTGAAGTAAGTAAGTAGTTTCTCAAAAAAAAAAAGAAAAAAGAAGTAAGTAAGTAGGTTATGTAAGTTATGTCCATTAAGTAAGGTTAGTGATTCTCCCTTCCAAGTGTCTGCTGTTGATTCCTTTTTCTGTTTCTCCATTTCCTTTTCTGGTCATTTCGCTTTCTTTTCTTATTTTCTTCTTGCTCTTTTTGTGCATTTTTAAGTTCAGCAATCATCCTGGCCGTCCGATTTTCCCTAAATGCTTCAATAAGCATCTCACTCTTTTCTCCAATCTTTTCATCCCATCTTAAATTTGCACCATCGACCTCTGAATCAACTGGCTTCCAATCCTTATCACTAAATAAAATCCCAACTTTTTTTGGACCAAAACGCTTCTTCCCGAGTCTGTGAGTTAGCTCACCAAAGCGGACGTCGCACTTGACTGATACAACCTTCTCAATGAAATCTTTAAACTCGGAACATCCATCAATCACACCCGGCACATATCTATTACCAGCCTTCATCGAATTTTCGATACGTGGGATATATTCTTTGCCCAAGGAGAAAGCTCTCTTCAAGAATTCTTGGTCTTCATACAGAAATCGGTAATTATGCTTATCGTTTTGACAACAGTAGAATTGATCACCGGGTTTCTTGCTGATAGCAGGCCATAACCTGTGCCAATCCTTATCTTTATTTTCAACTTTGAATACTTCAACACCGCCACGTGCCTGTCGGTATGTCTTCCTCTCATCACTATCATCTTCATTAATCAAATGCCCATGCACAACACGTAAATTGCCCTCTTGTGTAGTCCTTAGTGTAGTCCTCACCGCAAACAACCCATGAATGATAAGAATAGGACTATCGGGAAGATTTGAAACGCGGGAGGGAAGAGAAGCAGTGAATGTAAGCACCAACTTGTACCAGTGTCCAGTAGGATTTTCCTGCATTTTACGAATCAACGAAATCAAGAAGTAAGAATGCAATGAATTTCATGATTGCAGAAAAAAGTAGGCTTCTAGTAGATGAAACACCCAAATTTTATTTTGTACTAAATTAAAGTCTTATTCATATGCATGGACTAGAAATGCACAAAAAGAAACTTGAATTAGAAACATACGTTTGATCCGATACGGGAAATTTCTTCTATGTTTGCGGTCTTCAAAGCTTCAGAACCGACACTTTCTTCTCTGTTTGCAACATATTCGTTCTCTGTGTTACTTTCCCGCTTGTCGTTCTCAGATCCCATAAGTGGTATTTGAAATGCCTTGCTCGAATCAGCACCGTTCCTAATCTCTGTGGTGGAATTTTCTAGAATAGGTGTAGTACATGCTGGTGATCTCCTGATCTCATTTGAACCACCTACTGAAGATGCAGCTTTAAATGTATCACTACTGTTCATCTCCGGTGAAAGAACTGACACTTGTGCTGCTGAACTGTGATCTGTCTTCTTTGTTTGACATGTCCTGTTTTCGTTTATCTTACTACATTGCTCTTCGTGAGGTAAAACAGCTTTTGTTGGGGTCCTAAAACAGCCAATAGCAGTTTCACCTCTTTGGTGTTCATTTATGATGTCAACACCATTTATGGCGTTTAATTCAACGGCAGTTACCATAGGGGATTTGCTCAATTCACCTGTCACATCTTCTGAGTACGTTAAGGATGTTCTCCTTGGGCTTTCACCATTACAACTTTTGGAGTTCAGTATATTTCCATCAGAACGACCAAACCTCTCATTTCGAGAGGTAGAGGCGATGTCATTTCCAACTGTTGCGGGAACTGCTGTTCTGTCAAGAGATCTAACTGGCTTGCCGCCACTAGCATTCCCAAAAGCTTCAGCACCACGAAAATCAAGCACTTCAGATTCTTTTATTCGACTTTCTGGGGCATTCGGATCGGGATGAGAAATACTGTCATTTCTGTTGGCAGAGGCAATATTGTTTGTATTGATGACGGTTGGCAGACCTTTTGATGAACTTGAATCAAGTTGGTCCATTTTGAACTCCTGTTTGGGTTTCAAGAGTTGGTTTTTCTTTAAAGAGATGTCTGTTTCTTCTTCAGAATCTTTAGCTTCTGCTTCCAATTCCTCCAGCTCGTATCCACTGCGGAAATATGTACAGATTGAATTGGTAAAAAACATATCTGGTTAAGTAAGGACTGAAATCGCACCATTCAAGAGTATTATTAATGTGCAAGTAATAAAAATATCAGAAAAATGTTGTGTCTTTTACCTCTTACTATAATCTGCTTCTGGAAGAAGTTCCCAAGCCTTTAAACTGAAACAAATAAATCACATTCATTAATGTTTTCAACAAGTAGCATACATTTAATAAGAGAAGAAGTCAACACACTGTTTAGCCATACCAATCTTCCAACCAGAGATGGTTGACAAGCTTTATCCTGTTAGTTCTCTTGGCAAGCTCGTACTTGTTACCTATAAAGATAAAAAACTTCCTGATTAAACCCAAGTACCGAACAGAAATCAATAGCTAAGTAACCTATGTAGAATATACTCAGCCTATAATAAACAACAATCTTAAATTCCAAGAAATGAGATCATGTGATAAGTGATAACAAATCACGAACCAAAGGGAGTGCCCATACTGTATCTAGAGAATTAGAGAAGCTATGATTAAAACCCATTTGTTTATAAGAAGAATGTTCTCAGGCAAGGTCATAGGAAAACCAACATACACGACATATGCCAGATCTTACACGTACATAGTGCATTTGCAATCAAATAACTAAAAATGATAGCAAACCTTCAAATTTATAGCATATAAGATGAGTAACTTTGTTTTCTACCAACGGCTTTGAAAAGTTTGCTCCCATTAAACTAACCATTGTCTGGGAAGAAAAACAAAAGGACAAGTAAGATACCAAAAGTAAATATATATATATATATATATATATATATATATATATATATGTATATTTATATATATATATATTTAGTCATAGTAGTAGCTGCAGACCATTATGTCATCTCGATCTTGGCACTGGTATCCAGTCAAGCACACTACTAAAGACTTGGCACCAGGAATTCCTTTTAGATCCCTAAGAGGTCTGTACATAATCTGCAATAGAATAGAAAACAAGTTAGAAAACAAACAAAAACAAAATATGTCCATGCAAACACTGTTGATTATGGCTAGTAAGCAGATTTACAGTCTTTGCATTATAACGAACACAAGACTCGATGTTAGACATTTTAAGCAATAAGGGCATAAATACCCCAACACAATGTAGACATACAAGATAAACAACCTATTCATGCGATGATCAAAGTCATTATCATCAACATTCCAAGCTTGCTACTTCAATGACAATTTTGTTTAAGCTAAACTTTCCAGGGATTGACAAAAGAACCATACACATACAATTATATATATGCAAACCACTAACCAGTACATATAAGTATATAACATTACACAATCTGCAAATTAACAATAAACCAGCTACATAAACTGTAACCAAAGAACATGTCTTTTGTCCCGTGTTTCTCTCCATTTACCTTTTACACTTTCCATCAATCATCCAAATTTTTTACACTTTCCCTCAATCATCCAAATTCCAAACAACTAAAAAATGAGTGAAATCAGCACCTACCAAACTAAACATTTGTACAACACAAACCACCAACAATAACTCAAATAATCGGACTATTGCAGAAAGTTGGGACTTCGCAATTTTCCAATCCTAGTTAAATATTTAAACATTAATAACAAAATCTAATTTACGATCAAGCAGAAAATTCTAAAAATAACAGTTAAATAGAGTTTACTTACATTGGTGGAGTCAGCAGTCATTCCCGCATTGAAGCTATGAGCAACCCACAAACCATTCAGCAGTATCTTCCCATCCTCTCGGGCAGCAACACACACAGGATCATCCTATTAAGCAACCACTCATATAAAACAATTACAAACATACATCAAGATCATCCTATTAAGCAACCACTCATATACAACAATTACAAACATACATCAACACAAATCGAAATAAAACAAACAAACATAAGAGTATAAGTTCATTACATAAGTGAGGTTATCGACAACCACATGAGTAGTCCGAGGCCCGTATTGACCAACATCAACTGCACCACCTTGAACAAGCTTATTGTAAACCTAAAATTCCACCAAGAACTCAAATTACTCGTTCCAAAACAACAATCCACTCAATTCCAAACTAAATCATCAATAAATTCAACAAAATCTTTACACATAAAAACACAAAAAACAGCAATCTTTAAACACAAATTACATAAAAATAAACCTAAAATTTCACAAAGAACTCAAATTACTCATTCTAAAACAACAATTCACTCAATGACAAACCAAACAAAATACCTGGGATTTGCTAATGGGGTCAAACCCACAAAGAATAAAGCGAACCCCATGAAAAAGATTGTGCGGGTTGTCAAATTCTAAGTCTTCTAACATTGAATTAAACCCTGATTTCAAAATTCTTGGAGTAAAAACACAAGAAAATGGAAATGTATAGATACAAGGAATATGTATGTATATGTGTGTGTAGTTTTGGGATTATACTTGCAGATCTGCAAAAGGGTTGGAGCTGGAGGGGAATGAATTGATTTTTTATTTTTTTGGGTGTTTTTTGAATTTAGGGATTGTGAAATAATGGACCGTTGTTTTGTTTCAAATTGATGTTGTGCACGCGGCATGGTAATGGACACGTTACCTTTTTTTCTCTTTTTTTTTAAGGGAAATTTTCATTTTTATTTTTAATACAAACTTCACTTGAATGTAAAGTTGTCATGTGAGAAACACTTTTACACAAGTCACAATTTGTCGATGTTTTTTGCTATTAATGTTACATGATGACAACAAATTTTATTTTAATTTTATAGTTGAATTCCATATTCGAAGTTATGATCAGATCTATTCATTAAAAAGAATATATTCAATACATTTCTTATGTATCTATGTTATATTTGACTTCTTTTATCAAATATAATTTCTAAAAGAAATAATAATAATATTTCTTCAAAAAAAAAAAAATAATAATAATATATTACTTATATTATTAAATGTGGGAGTTACATATTATTAGTAAATATAGGAGTTACATATTATTAGTAAATATGGGAATTACATGTCATTGATTAATATATTTATCACAAGATTGAATAAGGTTGTTACATTGTTTTTTGGGTGGAGAAAAGAGAGGTTAGAGCCTACATATAGAGGGAGATGTCTACCTAGATATTGACCTAGAAAAAGAGCAGAAATGTTTTTGTTCAATCTCTTATTCGGAACCCTTTAACAACAAACAATATTCTTCCTTTTCTTCACTTACACATTGCAACATATATATTTAGTAGAGTGCTTAATCTTTCATTGGTATCAGAGCGGGAGGTGTTTTTGAGTCGGATCACGACAATCATGCAAGGCTATTCACATCTTTTTGATGCCTACTGGTTTCAAGTTTTTTTGATTTTTTTGGGAAGTACTACTATATTTTCTTATGTCGTGTTTTGCTTATTTTTATATCTGCTTATTAGTTTTCTGTTTTCGTGTTGGTTATACTGCATTGTTTTCACCCATGTGTCTTGTTCTTGAGCTTCCCTCTCTTTTTCATTTTACCTTCCTTAGTCATTTTACAATCAGATTTTCATATTAGTGTTTGATTTTAATGTTTACTATGTCAGGTTTAATAAGAATTGTTTAGTTTATTATTGTTATGTAAAAAAAAAAAATCATCTGCTCCTAGGATCTCCTAGGATTAATTCTTTTCTCTGTTCTTATATTTTGCATTTATGCCTAATCTCTTCTATATTTTCCATGTGCCAGTTTTGTTTTCTTTTATGCAATTAATTGTTATATGTCTTACTTCATGCATTTTCTTGCGGTCTTGCTATACTAGTTTTCTTGGAATATTATTGTTTTAATTTTATTAGATCGAATAAGATGTACATTGGATTTCTTGTTGTCACTTTAGGTAGCATTTCTTTTTTTTTTTTTGAAAAACAAAGGTGTTAATTCAATAATAAAAAGCCATACGGCATCTACACCAATGATCGAATCGATCAAACAGGAAATTGCAATCGTCTGTTCTCATGAAGAGACAGTTAAACGATATTTTAATGTATATAAAAATACAAGTACCCACTTCATGCATCCTCGTTGGATTTCTGGTACCCTTTTTATCCTGCCCCGATGGAGCTATCGTTTGAGCTATCAACCAAACTGCTATCCCGTACAAACTTTCTTCACTAAATCGCGACCCCGCTTACAATCAAGAAGCGAAAAACTAAGCTCTCACAAAGGAGAGAAAATCAAACCTCTCACGAAGGAGAGAAATCAAGCCGAAAATGCAAAAGAAAATGCGAAAAACTTAGATCTGACCAATCAGATCAATCTTTAGGAAAATCAAAGCTTTAAAACAAAGTTAAAGAAATTTATTGAATCTGGAAAAACAAGATCGGAAGAAAATGAGGGAAGAGGGAGGAGAGAGGCGGAGGGAGGGGAGGAGAGAGGCGGAGGGAGAGGGAGAGGGAGAGGGAGGTGGAGGAGAGAGGCGGGAGAGGGGGGAGAAGGGGGAGGGGTGGTCGGCTTAGACGACTCTCATGTGAGTTTATAACACCGGTGGGAGAAGGAAGAAAGCTTTTTGTGATCGCTTGGTAGCATTTCTTTTTATAACTTGTTTTAGTTTTTGGAGTATATTTAGTTTTACTTTATTTTTCCTCATCCGAGAGGCCGTGACAATTTGTTCTTTGTTTTTATGGCTGACTTGATTTTTTTTTTGTTATAATATTGTAATACCTGGTTGAGTGAAATTATTTCTTTCATTCATAATTTGTGATATAGGGTGTAGCTATCGTTTATAATTCTGTGAATTATTGTTTGAATAGGGAAAACTTGTTATCTCTGAATTTTATATATTGAGAATTACAACGGCAACTATTGTGAATACTTGGAGACAGAAATAAGATTTATATTGGTTCGTTATTATATAAAAATCATCGTCGAAAAAGATGATATTATATTAGAAGAATATCTAGCGTCTCTCAAAATATAGAGCGTGGGAAATTTTTTTTGTGATGCACGGAATAGAGATCGTGCTTGAAGAAAATTTTGGTGGCTCTCAGAACATAACATAGAGCGGAAAGAAAAAAATTGTGTTTGCATGGTTGGAACCAAAGAAAAAAAAGGGTGGAAATTTTGTAAGATTTTTTTGATAATCGGAATATAGAGCATTAATAAAAGAAATTTTATGCTCGGAATAAAGAATATGAGAATAATAAAATATGTGATACATGTAAAATATTAGTTTGCTAACAAGCAACTATTTGACTTAGTAAGAGGAACTCATAAACGGAATAAGGACAAATGTCTTGAGTAATAGGAACTCATAAAAGGAATAAGGACAAATGTCTTGAAAAGGGAAATATCATTGACACCCGCCTAGAAGTGGGAAGTATCGAAAAAATTATTAAATGATCGAAAATGAGAAAGCCATTTTCAAAAATATTCTGAGGAATAAGAAATTGTATTTGAAGATACAAGACATTTAGTTGTCATCTACGTGATTATGACAATAAAAGTTTTTAAATATTGAGGCATGTGTTGAAGTAAATCGAAATGAAAATTATGTCCATGGTTTGAATATTGGTATTGAACCATTAGATATGGTTGTAATTAATAAATTAATAGTTCCACTAGAGTTCGGAATTACTATTATGAATATAATAGTGAATTATATGGTTTTTCGGTATATATGGATGTAAGGGATCCTAATGATCCAACTACTTGTATGGAAGCGACCAGATCGCAAGAATCTGAATTATCAGAGGAAAATCATGAAAGACGACTCTGAGTTAATATGGAAAAATCGAGTGTGGGAGTTGTGTGATCAACCCTAATATTGAAAATTCATAGGTTGTAAATGAATTTTTGAAAGGGAAAGATAAGACTGATGGATCTATTTTAAATTGAAAGTATGTTCAATTGCGAAAGGTTTTACGCAGAAATTAGGAATATTTTATCGAGAATAAATTAGACAATTGTGTCTGTATTTTGAAAACTGGGAGTTTGTTTACAATATTATCAGCATATGTTAATGATATATTGTTGTCGATAATTAATAAAGGAATGCTCAACAAAACTAAGTTGGGACTCAGTGGGAAAGTTGAGAATATGAGTGAAATTTGATAAGTTCATGAACCAGAAAGGTATCCGAGTGAAATGCTTAATCGTTTTAGGATGCAAAATTGCAGTCCGGCGCCAACCCATTAGTAATGGGGAAATGGTTAATGCGGAAGTTTGATGGATCATATGCGCAAGTAGTCGGAAGTTCGATGTTGTGTAATCGATTGAGTTGACTTGGCATATTTGATTGGTCTAATGAATGGATACGAAAGAAATCCTAATCAAGCCTAGTGAGAGGTTGTGAATAGGATAGTGAAGTACTTGAAGTGTACATTGCACCATTAATTGAAATTAGTTATGAGGCAGACGTGTCTGAATTTATTATTCTGGTGCAGATATCGAATGTGATAAAAAAAATGAAAATTCAACTTCGGAAGACCTATTGTTTTATGGTGGATCCGAAGTTGGGAAAGTAAGAAACATAAATGTGTTGCAAGATGTGAAAGTGACAATGTTTAATTAGATATTGTGAATTTATAACAGAAAGCAATTCTGTAAAAGTATTTGGTCAAACGTGTTGGTTTGATTGCACTCAGAAAATTTGAGTCATGAAAAATATTTGATAAAAAGTCAAGTGGGAGATGTTATATTTGACTTCTTTTATCAAATATAATTTCTAAAAGAAATAATAATATATTACTTATATTATTAAATGTGGGAGTTACATATTATTAGTAAATATAGGAGTTACATATTATTAGTAAATATGGGAGTTACATGTCATTGATTGATATATTTATCACAAGATTGAATAAGGCTGTTACATTGTTTTTTGGGTGGAGAAAAGAGAGGTTAGAGCCTACATATAGAGGGAGATGTCTACCTAGATATTGACCTAGAAAAAGAGCAGAAATGTTTTTGTTCAATCTCTTATTCGGAACCCTTTAACAACAAACAATATTCTTCCTTTTCTTTACTTACACATTGCAACATATATATTTAGTAGAGTGCTTAATCTTTCAATCTATACGTGCTATAGATTTGAATCAAATTTTGGATCCATCTATTTTGATTGATGCCTAACCGGTCACGACATGTTGTTGATATTGACTGGGATGGGAGACTTTTGTTGTACCAAGGACTTTCGTTGTACCACGCTCTAAAAGACCTTTCTTTGAGCGAGCGGTCATTCTATCTTTTTGCTTTACTTTACTAAATTTATAAAATAAGGCTCGCGCAGGGGCGCTCATGTTTTTGACGGGACTGTATCTGCGCGGTCGGAGATTGATAACCCCCCTAACCGCCTATCTACTCGTTCGTATTCGTAGCTCGATCGGAGGTCAAGACTTTGGTCCAGTGGAAAAACAATCACTTCAAGTTAGGGGTAAGCAAAAAAATCGAATTGAAACCGGCCAAAATCAAATCGAAAAAACTGAAATCGAACCAGCGATGCAACCCAGTAGGCTGGAATGACTTCGTCATTTACATTATCAACAACTACTTCTTTTTGAGGTATGAAGGGGTCGTTCTCAAGGATTCCCATATATAGTGGATGGGCAGCTTTGATAAATAACAAAATCTTTCTTTTCCAGAAAATGTAGTTCTCTTTATCAAAGACTAGAATCTTGATACCACTTGACTTCTGAACACTTGTCATGATCTTCAGATTTGTATATCAATCTGGTCGCTCTGATACCAGTTGTTGGTCCCGGAGTATTGCAGAAAGGGGGGTTGAATGCAATACTGATAAAATTGAATCTTTAAAATCAACAATAATAATAAAGATTATAGATTATCAGTTGAGATATGCAAACATAAGTGGAACAAGATTTCTCACAAAATAAATGTTTTATTTATCTTGTGTGAAGTGTTGCTACAACCTAGAGAAAATGATTCTCCAGCTTCGTTGTCTTGTGAGATACAAGTTGCTTCGTGTGTTGTTGCTTCGTACAGAAAGAAATTAGGATGTGTATCTAAGTAGACTAAGATACTCTGTTGTCTCTATCGTATGGAGTGTTGAGCAGCTAACGTTTTCAAGTGGCAGCTCATTGCAATTTGCACACTCATGTGACTTTCCTAAATTGCTATACAGACATTGTTAACAATAAAAGTAAAGCAACCTAGATTCTTTCTATTTCTAGCTAATACAGCTCTAGTAGATGTGGATATATCATACTCTTTGAATTGACCAGCCTTGTATTGTAATCTCTCAAGCTTTTGTCATAGTCTTTGCAGGTCTGCTACAAACGATGGAGTGTTGCAGCAAATCTGTTTCTTGAACATATAACATGTCACGGGCTTTGACTAAGAAAAGTACCCAAATCAAATAATTAAATGTGATAGTAACCTTAACCGCCAAGTCTGCTGTCAAAGGAATATTCAGTAGTTGACAGTACGAGGTTCCGCCAAAGTTGTTGTCGGAACTCCAGACTTGCTGTCAAGTGTGAGAATATTACTGTCCCATGCTTCAGTCAATGTTGCTGTCAGATACGGCTTTGACGTGACTTTGCAACACTTGTCTTCTTGTAACCCTACTGTCAAGAGTGTGACAGTAACTCTTATTTTTGCTGTCTTCTGGATGTATACCTTGAGGCTTGAACAAATGCATGACCTTCTTTCAAAGCATACAATTATTACATGACAGCAATTATTCGATTACAAGAACATACTCTGGCTCTGAGAGTATGTTCAACTTAGTAAAAACTAAGTATAGGGAAATATAGTTAAGTTGTCTCTATGCTATCACCCATAAATCCCAACACAACATATATGTAATTATCACTTATCTCGAATGCGGCACTAAAAGCTGAAAATTAGACATGAACAATCCTATATGTTACTAAATCATGTCGAGTTAAGATATACTTTCGTACATCTCTAAACCTATTTTTTTGGCCTGTCTACGTAACCAAATTTCATGGAATCGAATCTGATTTTGTATCCAAATTAGTTAATTCGATAATTATTCGAAAATGAATTTAAATCGATCCAAAAATTATCCGAGCCGAAAATAATTTGAAATACTAACTCCGATTATGATCTAAAATCGATCATAATCGAATAATAAATTATCCTAACCGAATTTGATTCAAAATACGGGAATTAATTTAAATTCGAATTAAAAAAATGGTGAATTCAGTTTTACTGAAGTTATAATTTTTATATGTCATAAATCCACATACATATTAAGACATTTTTAATTCAATGATTAATCAATTTATAAGTTAAATTCAAATTTAAAACAATTTTATGAAAAATAACATAAATTATTATAAATACACATATAATATTTTTTTTGGCATTTAGCGGAGAGTAAGGGATGAGTCTGAACAAATCAGTATACAGTACCTACACGGCCACACCTTCCTCTTTGAGATCATCTTTTCTCTGCTACACACTATTCCTCTTTTCTCTAACATATCTCTCTATTCTCTCTATTTATCTTATGATTTTTTACACACCATACCAAAATTACATCTCATCCCATCCATCCTTTCTCTTCTCTCTTCTTCTTTTCTCTTCTCTGTTAATCTCCTACAACAATTATTTCCCATTCTCTGTATTTCTTTCTCTTTTTTATCTAGCATCTTCTTTACAATTCTTACTTAGTTTGTATAGTGATTTGATTCAACATGGATGTTCATGAATTCCTGATAAATTATATAATTTTTTCATCCCCTATATATAGGTACGTTTTTTTCATATTCTTACCTCAAATCTCTTCATATTCTTACCTCAAATCTCTTCATATTCTTTCCCCTTCTCTATTTTTTTTCTCTTTTTTATCTAGCATCTTCTTTACAATTCTTACTTAGTTTGTATAGTGATTTGATTCAACATGAATGTTCATGAATGCCTGCTAAATTATATAATTTTTTCCTCCCCTATATATAGGTACGTTTTCGATCGGCGGAGCGAACGGTGGTTGCGACGGCGTAGTAGAACTGACGGTGAGTTGAATCCATTTAATTGAATCGCTGCTGATAATTGGCACCTCCATTCCAGCTAATACAAATCTATTAGTCATTTTAGATACAAGATTTGTGTGTATAGGTCGTTTTGTAAACATAGTGAGTAGTTCTGATAAACTCTAGTTCATGTGTAGAGATGGAGGGAGAATTGCAATGATAGGCACCTAGTGCTATTTTTCTATTACATCGTCCATCCCTCATGGAAAAAACAAACATATTAATTTAATGTTATAAATTATTTCCGATCCTTAATTATTTTATTATATTAAATAATGAGACAAGTTGTAAATCAAATATTAGAATTAAAAACGGAGGGATGGATATGAAAAAATTAGTATAAAAATATATTGGAATAGGAGAAAAATAATTATTTGGAAACAATTTTTTTCCCCAAAAGTGAAACTAAAAAGGGACGGAGAGAGTATTATCAATACTTATTAATATTTTTAAAGGTAAAGAAAATCTACATGATACGGTAGAAAAATTATCTACATATGCGGCTTAAAATCATGTATTTATCAATTTTTTTGTAAATCTAACCGTATCGATGAAAATTTTATGAAAAACTAGTAGGTGTGCAAAATTTTATAAATTTTATCCTTTAAGAATACATTTAATTTAACATGATATTTTATATATGGTTTATAAAATGAATGACTTAGATTTTATATCATTTTTTTTATTAAAAATTGCATCATATACAAAATCATCTTCTATGTAATTTTGTGTATCCACTAATTTTTGCGTAATCTTTCTAATCTGTACGGTTGAATTTTCGTAAAAACTATTGAAAATATGAATTTGAAGCCACATAGGTAGAGAATTTTTCTATCGTGTTAGGTAGATTCTCTTTACCCTATTATTAATTAATTTTGTGTTATCTAGAGGGTATTATATCAAAGTGGCCACCATTCTCATCAAAAACTATCAAGTGACTACCCGATTTCCACGGGGACTCATTTAAACCACTATAATCACTATATATATATATATATATATATATATATATATCATTCTGTTAAATCTTGAAAAATATTAATGGAAAATAACGTAAATTTTTTTAAAATAACATAATTTTTTAAATGATTCCAATTATCTATTACTATATATTAAATGGCAACACAAGGACAAAAAGTGATAAATAATACCCGTGAAATTACCAATATACCCTTATTTATCATCTCTGATAATCTCCTACAAAAATTCTTTCCCATTCTCTTTATTTTTTTCTCTTTTTATCTAGCATCTTCTTTACAATTCTTACTTAGTTTTATAGTGATTTGATTCAACATGGATGTTCATGAATGCCTGATGAATTATATAATTTTTTTCCTCCCTTATATGTAGGTACGTTTTCTTTCATATTCTTATCTCAAATCTCTTCATATTCTTCCCTCAAATCTCCTCATTTTCTATTCTTACTTAATTTGTATAGTGATTTGATTCAACATGGATGTTCATGAATGTCTAATGAATTATATAATTTTTTCCTTCCCTATATATGAGTACATTTTCTTTCATATTCTTACTTCAAATCTCTTCATATTCTTCCCTCAAATCTCTTCATATTCTTCCCACAAATCTCCCCATCTCTATGTTTCATCTTATGATTTTTTACACACCTTACCAAAATTACATCTCATTTCATCCATCCTTTCTCATCTCTCTTCTTCTCTCTTCTCTAATAATCTCCTGCAACAATTCTTTCCCCTTCTCTGTATTTTTTTCTCCTTTATCTACCATCTTCTTTACAGTTCTTAATTAGTTTGTATAGTGATTTGATTCAACATTGATGTTCAGGAATGCCTGATGAATTATATAATTTTTTCCTCCCCTATATATAGGTACGTTTTCTTTCATATTCTTACCTCAAATCTCTTCATATTCTTTCCACTTCTCTATATTTTTTTTATGTTTTTTATCTAGCATCTTCTTTACAATTCTTACTTAGTTTGTATAGTGATTTGATTCAACATGGATGTTCATGAATGCCTGATGAATTATATAATTTTTTCCTCCCCTATATATAGGTACGTTTTCGGTCGGAGGAGCGAACGGTGGTTGCGACGGTGTAGTAGAAGTGACGGTGAGTTGAAGCCATTTAATTGAATCGCTGCTAATAATTGGCACCTCCATTCCAGCTAATACAGATCTATTAGTCATTTTAGATACAAGATTTGTGTGTATAGGTCGTTTTGTAAACACAGTGAGTAGTTCTGATAAACCCTAGTTCATGTGTAGAGATGGGGGGAGAATTGCAATGATAGACACCTGGTGCTATTTTTTCTATTACATCGTCCATCCCTCATGGAAAAAACAAACATATTAATTTAATGTTATAGATTATTTTCGTCCCTTAATTATTTTATTATATTAAATAATGAGACAAGTTGTAAATCAAATATTAGAATTAGGAACGGAGGGATGGATATGAAAAAATTAGTATAAAAATATATTGGAATAGGAGTGAAATAATTATTTAGAATCTTCTTTACAATTCTTACTTAGTTTGTATAGTGATTTGATTCAACATGGATGTTCATGATTGCCTGATGAATTTTATAATTTTTCCTCCCCTATATATAGGTATGTTTTCTTTCATATTCTTACCTCAAATCTTTTCATATTCTTCCCTTAAATCTCCTCATTTTATCTAGCATCTTCTTTACAATTCTTACTTAGTTTGTATAGTGATTTGATTCAACATGGATGTTCATGAATGCCTGATGAATTATATAATTTTTCCCTCCCCAATATATAGGTACGTTTTCTTTCATATTCCTACCTCAAATCTTTTCATATTCTTCCCTCAAATCTCCTCATTTTCTTCCTGTAAATTTGATTACATGGCTTTCACTTATTTCCTCCCTTTTCTCATATATGTGTATAATTTATTTACTAAAAAGAGAGTTCTTAAGAGAGTTCTTGTGGTCTCTCTTATCATAACCAAATGAGTGACTTCAATTATGGTCACTCCTGTTTATGATGAAAACGATGGTGAGAAAAGAAAAGAGAATTTGTCTTCTATGGATTAATTGTTTTCTGCTTTTTTCTGCAATTCATGTACATTGCACTTGAGCGTTCAGAAGACAATGCCACCTCATTAGAACATGCATCTGTCTTATTCTATTACAACAATGTTCATCCAATGGGTGACCGTGTCTTTTATTTCAAATTACTTTAGCACATTGCAGCCGTGTTTGCTATGATGGCTCCTATTATATGGGTTGTAGTCAACTATGAGATTCTTCGTCGTCTTACGGAGAATTATGAATAAGCGAAAAAAGTTGCAACCACGGAGAAACTTGCGTACGATCAAATGCTTGTTACAAACATTTCTCTTACAGTTAGTGATGTTTTTAATAGGATTGGGCTCCGATAACTATTTTAAATAAATATTTTTCGTTAATGAATGATGTTAATATATTTATATGTGAATACAAGAGTAACATTTAACTATTTACATAATATAAAAACATTACATTCAACACAATCGTGTAATAAAATTAACGGTGTTAAATCAAAATTTCATCACTTTCAAACGAGTCCTCATTATGTCAATCTCACGTTGATAAAACAATACGAATAACAGGTCTAAGTCGAATATATTCAAATTTTTTAGTTCACCGATTCCGTTCTAATTTAAACATTACGTAAATAGACAAACATCATAACACATACTTTGTCAGACACACACAGAGAGAGACAAAAGAGAGAGAAAAAAAACTTAGAGGAAGGTTTAAGCGCACATTTTCTTGAAAGATGAAAACCAAGCAGATGCCTTCTTTCTCAAGACTTTTTTGACCGAGCCTTTCTTTCCCGTTGTTACTGGGAGGTAAAAATGTTTAAATACTCTAATTTTTTTTTTTGTGTATAAATATCAAGATGCAAGAGAAGTTAGGTGTAATTGACTCGTTGAAGAAGGCCCGTAAAGTCTACCTCGAGAATGAGATACAGTGCTTGCAAAAGGAGTTGGAGAAGGTAGATGAGGTGATAAAGGTTCGTCGCTCAAGCGCAAAAGAAAAATTTGATACTGAATGTGCAAGAATCGGAGAGTGTGTTGCAAGGCATCTTGCTCCGAAGAAGGCGATGAAATTGTTTTGGTGCTTTGGAGTTTAATGTTTGAATTTATTGATAATTTTCTATAACAGTCTTGTTATATCAGCTCTAGCCTCCTCATGAGATTCATTACCAGGTGCAACATTATCCATGTTATAACAACACTCCACAACACAAAATGGTACTTGAGTTATTCTGCAACAAAACAATATGTGTCACAAACAGAGTACTTTATTACAAATGTAAATATGTTTTGTACATTAATTCAAACAAAATTAGTTACTGCCTAATTTTCACATGTGTCTTACTATTACAATCCCAGATATTCTAATTCGTTTTTTATATCAATACCTTAACAAACATCTTACGTACGAAAGCACACTCTTGTAAATTAACATCCTAAGGAAATACCAACAATTTTTTTTAACAGTCACCATAAAAAAATTTAATATAGGTGTTTATAATGAATTGCCAAGTGAAGTTGAAGATTGACATTCTGAAGAAATCATTTGTATAGCTTTGGGACGAGAGAACTTCTTTGAGCCTAAACAAAATCCAAAAAAAGAAAATTCTAGTGGGCACCAGGTCTTGGAATGCAATTCTTGTTCTTGGAAATCTTATCCATTTGTTTCCCATGCTACAATTGCATATGTGCCTAGAAAGGTACATGAGGAGCTTGGCAGTGTGGGAAATTCACCTAACCGATTAAACTTGAGACAATTAGGTTGTTCCAATGGGTCATATTACCATCATTTGTTTCACTATGTTTAATGACTAGTATTAAAGAAGAGCCGAAAGAGACACACATTTTCTGTCCTAAACTAAATTACTATTCAGATATAGAACTTGAAGATCTCTCGCACTTAAGTTGTTCATTTAGGACATATTTGGGTTGTTCCTCTACGTCATATTACCATCATTGGTTACACTACACAGAGTATATTATGCATGGATGTTGTGTGAATTGTATGCCAAGTGACTGACTTGCAAATGTTGCTTTCATGTTGATTAACACATTATTCTGAAATTGTGTTTAGACTGATATCCCCAATTTGTACGTTAAATGTATAAGAAGCACATTGAATCCAAAAAGATTCCTGCATAAATTAGAGCTAGAATCAAGGATCGGTTTACAAAGGTAGATCGCTAAAGTGTTGTGATGATACTTAAACCATTTCTTTCTGGGACCAGGCTTGCAATACTACAGAGCATATCCTTAAAAAACCTTATGATAGTTCTATATAATGAAACGCTCCTTGTTGGTTCCAATATATAAGAATTGTTAGCCTTCTAAATAATACAAGAATAATTGTGGTACTATCACCTACTTGTATATTATTGCTCCTCTCAGCATACACAGATGACTGTAAAAAATGATGATGGAACTTCCCTCTTTATGTTTATACAACATTCAGGGAACTTACAAAATAACACAACTAAACAGATATGTGTGGAAGAGGAACAACATGCATTTGAACGAAACTACTTTTAATCAGTGTCAGAACCAGGACTCTAAAAGACCCGATGTTAAAAATAATTTACCGAATTTCTAAAGGCAATCAGAGGAATAGAATGTAAATCATGTAGCTTGTAATCATACTTATAAATACGGTGTACTAGGTGCGTGGCCCGATTGGAATTGCATATATAGAACTTGCACCAAAGATCTTTGGAGGGCTTAAAAACTCATAAGATGAATAACTCATAGATGGCCAAAATTTGAGGTTAGAGCAAATG